>OY982533.1:3051200-5551200 GCA_963859965.1 Ceramica pisi | reverse complement strand
ATTGGCGGCGCTAGTGGACGGAATACACGCTCTTAACAAGCCGCATAATCGCTTTAAAAAAGAGAGATTGTGGACAAACGCAATCTCGAAAACCAACGGTTCTTACTAGCCCTTTCTTCACTAAAACTTTCGTAAGTTTCTAAGTAATAAATAATATACCTATCTACGTTTAAATGTTTTAATTAAACTGGGCAGAAGGACATGTATCATTTAGAAATCTAATCCGTTTTGTGGTCACCGTTCTTTAGGGGTGGTACATACCAGTTATTATGCATTTTAAACAATGTCTATTTCAAAAATCGATTTGCTTGCTGCATTCAGACAAAGAAATGTAAATGAAACATTTTTCTGCTGCACTTGAAGCAAATTCAAAAACTCTTCATCACTCATTTAGAAATGCGAAACAAAAATCCATAAAAACTTATTCTAATGTTCGACGCCACATTGCGCCATATGTCCCCCGAATGTCTTAACCGCTCCTGGGCTTAAACCGAGTTTAACTCGAACTTACAAATCAACATAGCCATTATAATAATGCATCGGCCATCATTACGGCCGCTTTCTAAGGATAAACATATTATTTATCGGTGGTAGAGGATAAACTTTTATGACCCATTAAAAATAAAACCACTTACGTTTATCGACTGATTTATATTTTATTTAGGAGACTAGTTTTGGCTTATATCTATGTTAGGCGGTTACGTTTTTAAGGACATGTTTGTATTAAAATGTTTATTAAAAAGTTTTAATGTCTTGGTATCGATCTGTCTTGTAAAATGTTTTCATTCATTGTGCGTACAGCAAAAGAGTGGAAATTCCCTGCCTGAGTCTGTGTTTCCTGATAGCAACAATCTGGGAGTCTTAAGTCAAGAGTGAATAGGTTACTTGTAGGCAAGATTGCTCCACCTTAGACCTCATCATCGCTTACCATCAGGTGAGATAGTGGTCAAACGCGTGCCTATAAAAAGTAAAAAAAAAAAGTGCACTTTTTAGTTATCTGCTTGAGACTTGAGACTTTTGATTGATGGCACTAATCAATTTTCATAAGGATCACGGTGTTTAACCACGAATTTCACCCATAAACTGTTAGATATGAGCAAATCTTATAGCTTAATCCTAGCTGCCTAACAACTGCGTTGTGATCATTGTGACATCGTCGCTACTTAACCATAAACTCCCAACATGGTCCTGCGCCGCTCTCAACCAGTTTACTGCAGATCGAAGGACTTACCGAGCACAGTAGTGAACCGCTTCCCATATTTTATTCTCACAACTTACGGGGGCTGCTAAGCAGCTCATACTATTATTTTTTTTTTTTTTTTTTTTTTTATTATCATGTCGTTCTCCCAACCTTACCAATATTGGAAACAAAAAGAGATAAGTAATCTGACTTGATTTACTCCCATTTCTGTACTCTCGATACAGCCAGGATTTATCCAAATTTATTGCGATTATACCAGGACATAACGGTTACCAAGTTACCCAGTATTTAATCTTGAATGTGGAGCGGCATTAAGCCTTCGTAATGGCGCTATTTCGATTCCAAGTTTCACATTAAAAGTTATGATGAACGCTGTGTGGGATTACGTGTGAAATACTTGAACAAGTGTCGTCTTTACTTTAATACCGTCCTAATTTAATAAAAAATCCGAATAATGGTCCGTTACAAGCTTAAATGGCCTTCAAAAAATGAAAAATAATACTCGAGTATACTGCGATAGCTCTCAGTGACAATTGTAATTTGGAATTCATTTGTACAAGTCAAGATATAAAATCTGAAAAGCCATTATTTTCGAGTTGATACGAGCACTATCTCCACTCGTACCTTTGCTAATGACGTGAAAAATCGCAAAAACTTCTTTTCACTACGCAGAAACTTTTCTCTCAGGCAACAATAGAACTGACTGAAAGTAATAACAGATGCCATTGCTTACTTTTTCACGAAAGTGTGTTTACTGTATATTTCTAAAACTAATGTGAATAGACGACGTGTGTATAACTCACTGGAAGCCGAGATTATGATTCTTTGACGCATTTTGTGGAAGACATCCTAACTGAGATATACGAGGCACTGGACTTTGCACTTTATCCAAACCGAATATAAACGAAATTGGGATGGATGTTGGTTCAGTTATAAGCTCTTTTGTTTCGGAAACCGAAACTCGCGACACTGCGACACATTTTTCTCATTTCAGATGCATATTTTATGGAGCACGAACGCATAATGAAAGGAATCTCGTTGTGACAAACAAATTACAATATCTGTCGTTGTAGTGCGTGCCCCCCATAGAAATCTGAATAATAGTGCGATTCAAAACGGCTCGTAAAACTAGTTCGTCCTTAAAATTAAACATGGACTGCTTGTTATGTTAATTTACGTAGACAGATTTGTGTAAAGCATCGCTTACAAATATATTTTCTTCAAAGAAAAATATCCAGATTTGAATGCAAAAATTTAGAATACGAAGCTGCTCATCCCACTCAAGCTATTTGTGATGGAAACTGGTAGTATCATTACTATTGATAAGGATCGAGCGTCATTTATCGTAGAGATTGTTCAGCATTGGAAGTATGCACATTGCATCAGCATTTTATATCCAATTTGACACCTGACGTCTCTTATAATTTTAACTTGTCTGTCCTGAGATCTGCCCTCTTATCTCAGGTCATCTCGAGTAAGAATTTTATTTGAAGTGTGGGCTTCATGGGTTCCTTCCTGTATTATATTGCTGCATATATTACAGATGCTACTATTACTTTTAACTACCTAAATGTTATTTATAAACCAAAAATAAAATGTGTTAATAATAATTATGATCAAGCTAGATTTATATAAATAAAAACTGATGCAGGGAGCATAACTATTGGACTTAGTTATGCAAAAGGAAAAGATATTTCCTTTTTGTATTTTTGTTGTATAGGCTTTTGGATAGACTGAAAGAGCTCAGCCTATCCAAAGGAAATCAAGGGAAGAGGAACTGCCTCGTAGTTGAGGTATTAGCGAAGAAGAAAAAGAGCATAACAGCTGCATAAAACCTTATCTAACGAAGTTGTAAGAAAAATATTGAAAATAAACAATATCCGGTTCATCGATTTGAACATCACTCTTGAATCGCTTATTTACTTGGCAGAATTACGTTTATTTTCATATTGAATGTTTATATGAATACTTCAGTTAGTAGGTCGCATTCAAAGTGCGCTCTTACGACCTATGGTCATGCAATTCAAATTATATATTGTTCACGTTCGATGCGAGTTCTTCAAGACTAAGTAAAGTAGCGTCCGATGTTCGGAAAATATTGCAGCAAGCTAGAAAGTGAAAATATTGAAACGAGTAAAAATTTAAATTTCTGGTCTTGCTATAGTAAAAGTGGCAGCAAAACGATATATGTGCCTATTAATAGCGCTCGCTTTTCCTACAAAACATTCAAATTTCAGCTAGCAAAATATGGATTCCTGGAAAAGCCAAAACCGTATACAGGTCAGCTACGAATTTACCAACAGCTACATATAACTGAGACAAAGCCAGGTCAGGAACAACCTAACATCACAGATAGGCCGACACACATAATAGCGCTTGCATCGCGCGTGGGACGACCAGCCTCGCTCCGGGCCCTTATCTGCACCATAATCACTTTGAACAACCGAGTGGCCCGTGATTACAATCTTAAATCCCCCGTAAATTTTCTATTCCGAAGGGCCATTATAATGGAACAACGTCGGCGGGTTTGAGGGAAAAAATATACACGAATAATTTCATCATACCACTCCCCCTGTTGATTGCAAAATTTCAATCAAGCTCGTAAATGGTGTACAGTTTCGGATCGACACTCGAAACGATATTTTTTGGGGTTGCAACTGTAAAAATTGTTTGCATTCCATTTTGAATGCTAAAACAATGTTAGCAAGAAACGTTTTTGATTGCGATCGAAACACTCCAATGCTGCACACGCATTTTGCGACGAATGCAGTACATGACGTAGATTTATTTGTAGTATTGAAATGGCAATTGTATGAAGGATTTATTTGGCTGTATGGAGTTGTCTGCGCTAATTATGAAAGGATCATTCGGATTAAAGGACTTGTGCCATCTGGCAGTAAATATTCTGAAGTGCCGAGTCTTGTATTTGAAAGGAACTATATTTTCAAGGAAGCGGTATTTTCGACACGTGCAGTCAACAGCGGCGATTCCAAACGTAACAAGCTACCCTTCTTGAATAAATATGAATAAAAATGTGACTTTACAACGTCCGAGCTCCTGCTGCGAACACGAGGGCTTAGAAAATAATAACGGAACTTAAATTATTATTGAAATAGTGCACCCCGTCCTTTACATATTAAAATTATCATCTCACCGAGGGGTCAAAGAACACATTTACTAAATTTTAACATCAACCTTTCGTCGCGTTTGCAGCGTTACTTAATAGTGATCAAAACTTGAGCCTCGTTCGCTATAAATATTATTTTGCTAGGCTAATTTCTACCTTCCACCTTGAACGTAGCATCGAAATTAGTTGGAGCTTTATTGGAAACATCTTCAAATTATATTTGAGTATTAATGGCACTGAAATTTGATACATAACCAGAACTGGCTAAGGCATAATTTTCAATGTCACCAAATTGAGCGATGTGTTCTTTTTGCAGGGGTCTTGAGTGGAGCACGCGTAAGCACGTGCCGGCGACTCCCCGCTGCTACGCACTCCTTGTTACAGCGGGAACTGTACCGCTCTGTAATTACACACAAATTAGACAAGATTTATAGAGGGGTGGAACACCTTGGCAACTATTGTAGTACTAATAACGGCTGGCCAGGTTCGATATTGCGATTAATCGCTGGAGCGATTCCCTAAAAGAGGAATAAATTACACCCGCTAAAAGCGAATTGCGAACTATATTCCATAAAAGTCGTAAGTCATACCGCGCAATTATCGTGTCACAGACTTTATGGAGTGCGAATGTGTACGGCAGAATTCAAGTTCGATTTTTTATTGCGCCATAAAAGAGTTATGGCGGTGTCAGATCGACACCCTTTGACACGGATGTGCATGTTGCGAACATTTGACAGGTTCATTTAACAAAAGGTGGACATTTAGCAAACAATAATGGCATTTTTAGTGCGGCCTTTTCATATTTTACGGCGTGTTTATTGGCCATTGTAGGAAGTTGGTCGGGCGCCGGCGTTCCGGTGGGACAGTAAATATGATTCATCTCCGCAGGTAAGAATTATCTCGCATTGTTCACGTCCTTACGGCTTAATAAGCGTGAGGAATGTCTTTCGCCTGTGGGATTATTTTTTATCTTAATATTATGATGAGTTAGTTAGTGCTTTCTTAATTAGTGAGTAATGGATGATGTTGATAAGCCTTATCGTGTGTTTAAACCGTCAATACTTTATTTTTATTATGCGTTTGACCAGTCGCGTTAATGAACTGAAATATGACGCAGATAAATAGCAGAAAAGACCGGCCAAGTGGGAGTCGGACTCGCGCACCGAGGGTTCCGTACAAACGTGTAGGTACCTATATTATAAGCAAAAGTTGCGGTTTACGATTTATGACGTATTAAAGAAACTACTCTCTAGAACTCGTTCAAACCAATTTCCGGTGGAAGTTTATATGGTAATGTACATCATATATTTTTTTAGAAGTTACAGGGGGGACACATTTTACCACTTTAGAAGTATCTCTCGCGCAATCTATTCAGTTTAGAAAAAAATGATATTAGAAACCTGAATATCATTTTTGAAGACCTATCCATAGATACCCCACACGTATGGGTATGATGAAAAAAAAATATGAGTTTCAGTTCTGAGTATCGGGAACCCCCAAAATTTATTGTTTTTTTTTTTATTTTTGTGTCAAAATCTCAATGCAGTTAACAGAATATATCTACTTACCAAGTTTCAACAGCATAGTTCTTCTAGTTTCGGAAAAAGCAGCTGTGACATACGGACGGACAGACATACAGACACACAAAAGGCCGTATCGTTCTCGAAAAAGTTTTTACCATCACAATTTTGGACCAGTGCTATTCCTATTCATATTTACTTTGGGATGAACTTACGATCATAAAAAAATAAACTTATCGTACCGATTACACTTTTTCTCCGTATTGACTCAACAAATCGCGTCAACTAGGTGAGAATAACCCACCAAATTCAGACGTCAAAAAAATTAAAAGAATCTCTTAACAAATACAACTTCAGAAGTTGTTCGGATTACACTGGGCTGTGTTACCTGCTTATCCTCGGAGGAAATAAAAAGTTATCAAGGAACTTTGTTCCTGGTTATCTTCGGGCCAAGTAAACAGTTTTTATTTTATGACCTCCCTCAGTTTTAGTGCCCTGAAGTCCGCTGGAACAGGCTGTTGTTGCTCGCTGGGTAGAGGGGGAGTCTGGAAAATATGAAAAAATCCTGTAGTAAAATAAACAAACCTGCTTTTCTTGTTATTGAAACAATTCTGTTAATAAATCACTACATACCTATTATAAAACAAAGTCCGCCGCCGTGTCTGTCCGTTTCGCGATAAACTCAAAACTACTGCACTGATTTTCATGCTCTTTTCCCTATGGATAGAGACGTTTCGAGGAAGGTCTTAGTATATAATTTATCAAGCGGGCGATGCCGCGGGCTTCAGCTAGTACCTATAGGAAATTAGAAAATCTTATTAACACCACTAATGCTCTTTAGATAAAAAAAATAGATATTAGCGAGCGAAAATACTCCAGTAAGTACCTTTAACCTATCTGGGAGTTACAAAGAAGCTCTTCTATTTCAACTAGTTAGTACCTAAGGTGATATGTTACTGCACAATTAACTCTTAGCAAACGAAAAATACTCATGCTGAAATCTTCATAAACACTAACTGAGAGTAACTGCATCCCTTTAAAAAATCTACAACCGATATCCTAAGAATTTTCTACCGCAGCCTGTTTACAAGTACTTGTAAGAAGATTGGAAACAGTTTGTTGTGCTTGTTTCTAACCTGCGTATGTACAAACAAGAAATCTTTTTACTGTAGCCCCTAGCCAACTAGCAGTTCATAACATGCATTTACACAAATTGGTACCTATAAATGTAAACTGAAGAGAATCTAACTAAGTACATGTAAATACTTCGAGAATCAATCGAAAATCTACATCAAAAACGAATTAAGGACATTTTTTTCCATTTGATAACTTTTACCTGAGGAATAAAATTGGCATTTTGACAGCTTTTGTGTAGAAAATATGTCGCACAGCCATTTTTTTTTTACAGTAAAATAATATCTGAAAACTGAAAACAAATTAAGTTAGTATAAAATATTCATCAGAAATCAGTAATTGATTTCAAAGATGCTTTTAAAACTCAGATACAAAAATTGAAATAACTTATTGTAAACTTGATCACAATTTTATTTACATCTAACAGCTTTTTCATAGAATTACTTGTATTGAGAGCCACTTAAAATTCTTTAAAACTACGAATATCAATGAACTGAAAGATAAAACGTTTTAGTAAATAAATATTTATGATATTTATTGTGTTTTTATCGAGTTATTTTAGCTCATATCAAATATCTTCAACTTTAAGATATTTCAACATTCTTACTAAATTAAAATGTTTATTTACTTCGCTACGATATTGGAAAAAACACAAAAAAATATAAAATAACGTGAATTTCGGAAGTCGGTGTTTTTGGTTTTATTTCATTGTTTTTAACACCGACTTCCAAAATTCGCGTTATTTTATACTTTGTAGTGTTTTTTTTTTTAATTCGGTTAGGTATATTTTTTTTTGTAAAAACGTTTTTTTTTACATTTTTAAGTGGTGATAATTGGACGATGTCATCGTCTGCACAGTATTTGAAATTACCAAAAATGCTCATAGAAGAAAAACTACTGAGCCCAATAAAAAAAATACGGGACCAAACGGAACGTATCACAGAAATCGGATGGGTTACAAATAAGTTATTTTGTAGAATACTCCAAATTCTACAAAATGAGACCTAGGAAGAGCTAGAAGAAAGGTATTTATTAAAAAGTGACAGAGAAAAAATCAACTACCCTTACTTTTAAGTGCGCATTTATAACTCGATAAAATGTACGGAACAGCTGATATATTTTTTTTCGATTTTGGTTGTTTTCATAGTAAAAATTGTTCTTAATGATGAGTACAATGACCACTTTTTACATTTTGCGATTGAAACTTTGTTGTCGTGTAAGATAAGATACACAAATACGTTTTTGTTCGGCAATACTATCGGGTCGAGGGGATTTCAGAACCGGGACCGCGGTCCCTGACTACACCGATATTAGTTAGTACACTGATAGCACTTTGGGACAACAAGAAAAATGAAGCGAAGTACAGTTAACAAAAACTTGATCAACAATAACACGAATAATTAGTAGGTAGGTACACCGGTACCGGTACAAAATAAAGGGTTATACAATTTGAAGAGCACTAAGAAAGAACGCTCAAAGTCATTCTGAAAATACTCAAGATAATAGTAATTATATTTCGTAATGAGCATTTTTCTTTAGGTTTAATTCTAATAGCAGACTGATATTTTGAAATAAATAATAAATAGTCTTCTAAATTTTTTTGGTAAGATATAAATTTGCTTCTTTCTTTTCTGGTCCCAAAGTACCACTCAAAAACAATATAGGTGTAGTCCGGGACCGTAGTCCCGGTCCCTTAATCCCCTCGACCCAACTATCTGTACAGTCTCCCTATGAATTGATTAAAATAGGTATGTAATATTCAAAACAATATTACAGAACTTATCACTAGCTTATCTCCTGGCACATATTTTACTAAACAACTAACATAACGAGTTACTGTGAGCCCGTAGACGGGGTTGTAACCCAATACGCTGGTGCACGTGCCGAGCCACTTATGCAGATAACGCATAGGCAAGCCAGGATTTGGGTAATACAACGTTACGGCTGTGGATCAATCTGAGGTACCCGATTTGAAATGCCAATGTTGACGCTTTTCAAAATTGACTGTAGGAATATAACCTGAAAATTTTAAAAGTCATGTTTTTGGTTATCACAGAGCAACAGAGAAAATGCATGAATGTTATATTTATTAGCTATACAGTTTATCTAAAAATATACAAAAATAGAATCAAAATTGCTCGAAAAATAAACGAGATATAATTATTTTAAACAAAGATATCTATCTGTCCCTCTCGCGAAAAAGTTGTTTTCTATGGCAGCTGTATAGGTGTCATGGACTTTGACTTCAAAGTTCATATCGGACTTCTCTTTCTAATTGTAATTTCAAATTAATAAAACTAGCTGACCCGTGCAACGTCGTCTGCGTAACATTTTACATTATTGCTCCACTCCTATTGGGCTTAGCGTGATGATATATAGCCTTCCTCGATAAATGGGCTATCTAACACTGAAATAATTTTTCAAATCGGACCAGTAGTTCCTGAGATTAGCGCGTTCAACCAAACAAATAAACAAACAAACTCTTCTGCTTTATAATATTAGTATAAATTTGACGAAGATTAATTTTATCTTGCGTATTATGCGTATTACGAATCAAAGATCAGGAGTTTTTTGACGTCACTATTCGGTATAAAGTACTCAAATGCTATGTCACACGAGTTTTCAACGCACAATGTCGTCTAAATTTTTTGGTTACTTGAAAATAACTATCGTACTGACTGTCTGTTTGCGAAAAGGATTTTTGGTAGAGTAATTTAAAAAAACTGAACAATAGTCAATGATTTCATACACTAGTACTATTTACAGTAACATTTATATCTCTTACGGATACCATTTGGAACTGGAAAGAGCCAAATCAGCATACAGGACGGTACCTTTGCATATATTTTAAATAACACCCCTCTTTTTCGGTTGGGGGTTAAAAAACCCAAACACCCAATCTTTCACTATCAGCGTTCACCTTTTTTTAAGTCCCCAATTCAATAAAGAAAAAAAATCGTCTAGCCCACGTAAAGGTAAGATTGACAACCTAGGGATAAATCTAACGTTATCTTCAAAAGATACGACGAAGGATTTATTTTTTTGCAAAGGGAAGGACAATGCATTTGCCGTGTTTTTGTACCAAAATACAGGCTTTACGTATATAAAGATGATAAGAAGCCATTAGAGATAGGAAGGGGGAAATATAAGGGTTTTTTAGTGTTATACCATCATAAAGTACAGGGGGTTGTGAATGTGAATTTGCCATGCAACGGGCTTAACTCCCAATACCCAATCAATATGATAGAAGTCCTTATCGTCTAAATAAAGGAGTAAGTAGAAAGTGTATAGATATAAAAGTTAATGGCTTGCGTCCCATTTGTACTTGGATTTACTATTTTGATGTTTGGGGATGGGACGCTTCAATAAGATTTAATTAAATCCGGTGCAGCAAGTTTGGTTTTCTGTAAATCCACAGGATTAATCAATTTTGTCTCGATGAAGGAAGTTGTAGTGTAAAACTTGCTATTTTAGAGAAATTGTTTGTATAAGTTTGGTTTGGTTTGGTTGGTTGTTTAACAGTAGGTATGTAAAAAACATATTGTTATGACTGTAAATGTTTGGAAAATGAAAAGTTTATTTTAAATACGAAAAACAATATTCCGTGAAACAATCATCATAACAATGATATATTAGTATAGTAACAAAATATTTTCCGAAAATAAAATGCAAAAATATTATTGTAACGATAAATACCCAGAATATTTTTAAAACATATACAAAAATATTTAATTTTCAAACATACATCAGCACCAATGTCTATTTCACGCTAACCCTTTGAATTTCGTCGGAATCCCAGCGCAGAATCCAATGAATTCCATTATAAATTGACGAGAGCGCCAAATCAATTCATTAGCAAAACCAGTGGCTTAACACTATCCTACAATCGATACAGGGGAACATCTAGGTGTTCATTTAAGTCAAGATTGAACTGGAGATTAAACAGTAGATGGTTTTGCCCCCTCTATGTGATGGTACAATATAGAAGGGTGAAGCGGGACGAGTAAAATACATGATAGTTTTAAAATCTGAAGATAGACAGGCCTGTGTCTCCCAAAAATTTAATATTATAAGAACATTCTTGCAGTTATCCGTTTCACTTCCTTTAAAAAAAGTGCAAAGTGACTAAGGTTCTCTATTACAAAACTAATCAATCAACTTCGTAATCATACAGAAATAGTTTGAAGTCCAATTTATTCAGTACTTTCAATGATTTAATTAAGAAGATCTTGTTAATCTTGAAGCAGAAAATTCTAGTTCCACAAAAATATAGGGACGTCTCTTGTGTCGTCTTCAAGCACATATACTCATATGGAACCACGCTGGGTCTTGTAGTTTGTACCAACAATAGCACAGAGGGGCATTATACCTCCTTATCGGCACTCGTTAGTCGCCCCTAATAAAACCTCACCCCTCTATCTCAAGGGCTGCTGCAACTCTCAAATTTAATAAAGGCAACTTTAAAAATAAAACAATGATGCGCGTTTGTTTACCCGAACATTTTAGTTCAAAATTTTCTGCTCCTACAAAGCTATTCTAGGAAAAATTTAATGAAAAGCTTTGTAGGAAACACAGTTAGGCATACGATTTTTGTTCTAACGTTAGTTAGTTCAGCAACAGAATGTACTATTTTAGTTTTTACTACTGTCGGACCGATTCGTTTATATATAAAAACACTACAATCGTATGATCTCCGGCGTGGACCTTAATACTATTAAAATGTTTGTAACTATAGGGATAACCAGAGGGTTCGCAAATATTTTGATACGAATCTGAATTATCATTGTATCCCTCTAACTTTTCTAATATGTGGGAATGAATAAACCCAAGTAATACCGCCGGCGTAAAGATGGGAAGTTTGTATCAGATGAGCAGGAATATTACTCATTTAATTACGTACTTTAATAAATTTAACATCGCAGCCCCATACATCCACACACGCATTACTTTAGATTGCTGACTCATCGTCATAATTGTGGCACATACTGACGGGAATATCGTCCAACTTAATGTAGGCAAGACAGTTTGAGATACCAAAGTAATGACTCGGAAACATGAGCTTTTAGGCAAAAAATGTACTGCGGGTTCCGTTCAGTAATTACCGTAAGTTTAAGTAGAAAAAAATACAGGTTTACTATACCCATGTTTGCAAACATACCTATACATGATTTGATTAAGCAGGTATAGATAGAAAAGTTAAAGCCATTATTTTCCTTGTCACAACCTCAACCAATATTGTTGGAAGAGGTTAGAACATAAATACATGTGCCTATTAATATTGACTGGTAGACATGTTAGAATCGTACATCACTTCAGACAATTTTGTTTTTTTTTTTTGTTGACATTAGCATTATACAATTAGGACATGCAACACACTCTCTTGGATATTTATTGAAATTGATCTTAATTATAATTCATATTGATAATTTATGCATGTACCTACTATTATAGTTACTCGTTACTATTTGAATTGATGAATATTTGTACGCCTCAGGGAAAACATAGAGGATCTATATAACTGTACCATCTCGCAACTATTTTAATTTGACCTATGTTTACAAATAAGAATAGAATAGAATAGAATAACGTTTAAGAAAGCATTCTGATTCTGATTCTAAAAATAGTAGAGTCGAAGATGTGAAAAATAAATTTAAGAACGCGAATGGAGTAGCTGAAGAAAATTATATAAACAACTGTTTATAAAAAAAATATAACCGACTTTCAAATAACAAAAAAAAACACTGCAGAGTAAAAAATAACTTTATTTTTTTAAATCGGTGTCAAAACTAACAAAAACGTGGTATAGTGTTATCTTTTTTTTTATTTGGAAATCGGTTGTATTTTTCTGTAAAAGTTTTTTATTTCTCACTTTTTAGTTGCAAAACGCAGGAAAGCAAAATACGCAATTTCGTGTATCGCGTTGTAATGTCGCGGTCGCTGTTATTATTTTGCCACAAGCTCTTCTATTAAAAAAAATATCAATTTCAGTTCCAGTTGACTGTCCGTTTAAACAGTGTGTCCCTATCAAATCACGAACTGGATCGCGTTAATGGTTGAATCTAAAACATTAGTTCTACACTGAGTAGTCCCCTGCAAGCGAACCTAATGAACGTTAAATTTATTTGAAAGTCATCCACTATCGCACTACGATTGTCATTTTTGACAATGATCGAGTGTATGTGGACCACGGTCCCTGTTAGAAACTCATTAGTAGTGAATTTAGTTCTGAAGTTTTGAGGGTTGATATTGAAAGTGGTATTGTAAAATAGCAAATAAAATTCTTAGGTGAAATAACATTTGTAACTTAACGGCCCGTTATGTACCTAGGCGGAGAATGGACAAATTTTAACCAATGGAATTGCATATAATCTCCGAACCACGTGAGTCAATGACATTTTGACCGTCGTGATTGGTTTATATTTCTCAGTTTCGCCGCTCTACTACGAACGTTCTTTTCCATAGAGATCTACGCTTTGGAACGTGCAAATAGCTTCATCTTTTTTGAACCGACCGACCTAGTCAATTGAAAAATGCCAGTAAATGGTTTTATTTAAATAAATTTTTGAATTTGAATTTGACTACCTCGCTACGCGCTAATAGACAGGAACCAATATTAATGATCATCAAAATGAAGTTTATATATACATGAGCAAACCCTTTTCAAGTAATCTATAATATAAAAATGAATGGCTAAATATGTTGGTAAGCGCATAACTCAACAACGCCTGGACCAATTTGGCCAATTCTTTTTTTAGAATATTCCTTAAAGTACGAGGATGGTTCTTACGGAGACAAAAAATATAAAAATTGCCTGAAAAAGACTAAAAACAACACTTTTCTATACTCCCATACAAAAGATTCGTAATAATACTTAAAAGTCAATTTGAACTTTAATACCATTCCATAAAGTTTAAGTGTTAGTGGAGAGGTTTCGGGAAGGCAAAACAATTGAGTGACGTTTGTATCGTATAAATATTGACATTAGTCAAGTACAAATTGTCTGTGAGTAAGAGTAAGAGAGTACTGGGGTAGGTCGGTAGACAGGTAGACAGTTGACGGGAGCGAAGCCGCGGGGTACAGCTAGTAATAAATAAAATAGAGCGATAGTAGTTGAGAGAATTGAAGCTGCAGGAAACATTACTTGCAGACAGTGCAAAGGCATCGTAAATAAAACGACTGTACAACATGCTTTGCCCAACATAAACAATACCACAAAACCTTATACAATGAATAGGTTCCTAATTAGTGCAGAGTCGCACCATTGTTTAGAGGTAACAAGATCGAATACGGACCTTGAGGTCTTGAATTCAGTTCCCAGGTGGGTTGGAGTATAATTCGAAATCTTTGGTTTACATCCACAGACACATACTATAATATATTAATGATACAAACATTTTATATTAGGTACGTGTCATTGGCTAAACGTCCAAAAGTTTTATGAATGTCAATATCTTGTGCGATTTTTGGTCACAAAAAATTAAATAGATCACGAAACATTTAAAAATTGTTGTTTTTCAAAAAAAAATCCTTTCACAAAGTAAAGAAGAATCTTTGTCCGAGATAACATAGAAAATATAACTCATATCTACTTTCAACACAAAGACAATAGCATGTAGGAAACGTATTGTTCCAACTTCGTGATTCAACGCAACTATATCGACATTAACGTATATAAAGGGAATGATAACATTTTGAACCACAGATGTAGGCGCTCCTGATAATATAGCAACAATAGCTTTGCCACTCTCTTCTAGGAAATCTTAGTGCACTATGATTTGTTTAGTTTGTGTTTCAAATTGTTGGCTATCTCCGTCGTTATACTTTGTATTATGGATTGCCTTGGCTATTATTATCTTTTAGGTTATTAATCCATATATATTCATTCAATCAACAGATGCATTCAACAAGGACTTATGTTTCAATATTTAGAAATTCCATCTAAACATTGGCAAATTTGTTAATTCAGAATCTATTCTATACTTATAATAAATCTGTAGAGAGGTCAATTCTGTACATGAAATATATTTCCAAAATAACTATCAGGGGGTGATTAGGGATCGATACTGATGCCAAAAATGCAATCAGTACAATTTTTGTCTGTCTGTCTGTCTGTCTGTCTGTCTGTCTGTCTGTCTGTCTGTCTGTATAACCGTTATAGAAACAAAAACTACTCGACGGATTTTAACGAAACTTGGTACAATTATTATTCATACTCCTGAGCAGGTTATAGTATACTTTTCATCACGCTACAATCAATAGGAGCAGAGCAGTGAAGGGAAATGTTGGGAAAACGGGAGAAGTTACTCCATTTTTTAAGCTTCCGTCGCGTGTGCAACCTTGAGGGTGAAAGCTACACAGAAATCATGTATGACGGAAATGTTCTCCTTAAAATTATATTAAAAATATCCAACGACAGCATATGTCTATCTTTTATGTTTGACGAACAATAACACGTGTAACTCCCGATAGCTTAGCAGTTCGAAGCTTTCTGATTATATTTGTCTACTCTTACGTTTATAAAACTCTCAGTCGTCCCTAATTAAAGTTATATTAACTATTCCATAAAAAGAGTCATAGAAATCGGTATAGAAACACCAAAGTTATACATGAAATACGCTAATAACAAGCCATCGCGCGTGAATACTGAATCATGCTACGAGTATAAGGATTATTTTTGTATAAGGTCGCGAACGCACAGGCAGGCGGCTTGCTTGGCGCCTAGAGGCTAGCGAGTAGCTTCGTAAAACGGCTTACGACAGTTTGCAATATCCTTTAATATAATGTCGGGGGAAGATGGTTATAATTTCGCTTTACACCAAACGAGTAATATTATAAATGTGAAAGTTTGGTTGTTTGTTACTCAATCACGCCAGAACGGCTTAACGGATCTTAATGAAATTTAGAACAAAGATAGATTATAGTCTGGAATAGCACATAAGCTACTTTTCATCCCGGTAATATTTTCCCTAGGGATCACGCGGGCGAAGCCGCTGGCAGAAGCTAGTTTCCAATAAAAATGTGATTAATTGAACCGTATTCTTGATAAAGGCTTAATATTCAAAATCTACGGAGTTTAAATATTCACAAATTCATAAATTTCAGCCTTCATTGGAACTATTAGTAAAGTTTAGATTGATCTGCTATAAATAAAAGCTATAGAATTCAAAACACGATTTGAGCAAACTTTATTCTTTGATGTTTATTTAAATTTTTGGATTAATTTCTCCTGTGATTATTTTGTATTAGACAGGTTTATTGCTGAATTTGTATTTTTTTTATTGCTTTCGTGTTTTGTCTTCAAATTTTTATCATCGTAATCGTCTCGTTCCCAGCAGATGATATACACAGTTGGGGCAACATGTATTCATCTTCCATAAACCATAATTATCATCTATTAAAACTGCAACAAAATTATAACTTGCCGTGTATCAATCAACGATATGAAGTAACAAGTTTGCCCTTATTTCGTAAGTGACCAACCTTGGAAACTACGTCTTGTAGAAGTTGACCTGGGAGGTACCGGGACAGAGAAACTAAACTGTTAACTTGGGCTGTGAGCGATCGCTTAGGAAGCCACCGGCGTACTAAACTTGCACTAAGATTAAAATGGAAATAATTACGACATTTATAGTTATGTGGTGTAGACAGGGACTCACAAACGTATGAAATGTACTACTCTAGCAGTGATATTCTAGCGTAGGTCAAGAATATCAACATTAGCTGCCGTCTTCATCTTAAATGTAATCATCGAACTAGACAAAAAATGTTACTTCAGTGAGTCTACTACTACAGATAAATGTTGAAGCACTGAATTTTCAATCGTTATTTTGTTTAATTTAACTAGAAAAAAAAAACATCGTAGACGTGTGATATCCATCAACACGCATTGGGTCCGTGCGGTGGATTCCGGTTCATGTCCTCTCTCAGAAAAGAGGGCTGTCTCCAGCATTGCGAATATTATAGGTTAGGTGAATGCAGGTTACAATAATAAAAATTCTACAATTTTCAACAGGTGACAGCTGGTGCTGAGATATGTTTTGTTGCCAAATCTCCTGACGCCACTTTATTTTATTTTTATTGTGTTTATACACAGAAATTTCATATTTTTCCATAAAATAGTCCATCAAATACTAAAGATTTAATTCCCCGAATAAAACCAGATTCGAAATATAATTTCTGCCACGGACAGAACAAAATCAAAGTGCGGCAGATCAAAGCGGCTTCACGCAATTTGTTTGATGATGACGTAGCTAAAGTTAAATTGAGTTGATTATACATGTCCTGTCAAAAAGTGGCATCTAATCGATGGATACTGTGATGATGTTAAGGTATGAGCACACGACCGATTTCAAGTCGCACATTGCCGTTGGATGGTCACGATCGAGGCAATCAAACTGACGTTTTGCGTACAAATAACAGTTCTGTCTGGTCGTCTGCACGAGTCTTTAGCTGCAGTTATGGCTGGGTGGTCGGTTAATGTCTAATTTCATCTTAATGGGTATGATGTTTTTGCATCTCTTATTGATCTAAATGTGTCACAATATATCAGTCTGCAGATGTTTGCTTACACCAATTCTTATTATATCGTTGCCCAATCATGTGATGTAAAGATTGAATCTACAAGCCGTCTTACTTAAATGAGGCGACGTTTTCTTTAGCACTGTTTCTTTACTTGTTAACACCTTTTCACTTAGTAACTACATCTCTATAAAAACAATCTCATCATAATGTCTCACGAAAACATGTACAAACATAATCCTTTTTTCTTTTACTAGACTTATTACCTCGTTCTCATGCGCCGCCCCCGCGGACCAATACAAAACGCGTGATGTTTCTACTTAATTTGGTGATCAATTCTCGTTTAGTCTATCCTTCGTTGTAAGGTGCGAGAGAATAGCAGGACAAGTCACTTTTTTACCTTTTCTAACTTGGACGGCTTAGCACACTCTTTATCTTTTTATAATATTTGTAAATGTAAGGATGTTGCCTTTATCCGATTATAATTTGAATGTACTTAGTAACGGGATTTAGAGTTTATTTTTGCTTTTGTTTGGATAACAGTGTGCTGTTCAGTTATAAGACGATTATTGAGTTATTTAAGGTCAAAAGCATTAAAATTATTATTGTTGATTGAGATTTTATCGCATGCATTATGTAAAGTTTTATTTGATTGCTGTTTCACTTATTTTTTTATCATCATCGTGTTGTTTCACGTTTCCTTCCTCCATTCTTCTTTGTCAACTATCAGTTATCACGCTCTCAATCATCTTTCAACATCATTATTATTCGCATCTTATTCGTTTCTCTGTATTTGTATTGATCGGTATAATCTCAGTTCTCAGTGTTACGTTTCTATCATTGTTTTTCACCTAAAACTTGGATGGAAACAAAACAAGACATTGATGGTACAGTACAAACAAAAAGAAGAGTTTGACACCGGACACCCATGTCCCACGTAACGTTCGATACACAGTGTGGCGGTCAATTCGAACTAGCAGACATTTTATGAAGTCACCATTTTATAGGGACTTCGAAGAAAAATACCGTACCGTGTGGTTTTTGCTTTAAAAACTTCTTAGATAAAGATTTATTTCGTAGGTTTTTTAATGTAGTTTTACGATGTTATGTTAACCTAGCTCAAGACATCGTGATATTCTATTAACGATAATAACTGTTACAACTCCTAAATCTAAGGGAGTGACAACATGACATTTCGGTGGCTCAAGTCAATTCCTTTAACAAATATCATGTAATTAGGACATAGGTATTATCTAGGTCCTTTACTATCAAGCATGCTTGTTTGTTTAACAATTCTTACTCTATTTAGAACAAAAACCAATACGCAAATTTTTCATTTTGCATAGGAAAATGTGTTGATGTGACACATAGTTTTGCTAAAATGGTCGAAAAAAACTATTGGAATCTACAAAACAAACAAACGTAAAATAAAATCCGATACCGGACACCCACGTCCGATGAACCACCTGATAGACAATGCCGTAGTTAGTTTTAGCTATCAGGAGTTTTATCAAGTGACTTGTCCTCTCAGGATATTAGATCAGTCGTAAAATTCGGATGTAGGTTTTATTACTTCTCAGTTTACATTCGTGGCTTTGGATTTTTATTTCCTCGATTTCGATCTATTTTATTTGTTTTGAAGCCGGTTCTTTAAGGAAAAAAAATCTGCCATTTCTTTGTTTTCTACAATCGTCTTCAAAATTATGAGTCAAGAAACTAAGTACGAATACAGTCAAAATAACAAAAAAGCTAATCGTGACTAAGATTTGTCCCTAGTTTTATATTCAAAATCAAATTAATGCTCACAAAAATCCACAAGGTATCATGACAACTAACATTTCATCCATTTCTGATCATTGACTACAACATCAAACATGCAAACAAAAAACTATTATCCGATCGTGTGCATCCCACGTAAACGCATGTTCTGCGTTATCTCACATACATTGTTATACATCTCTGCTCGGTACCACTTTACAACTTCATAGTTCATTTTGATCATTCACGAAGAAAAACTTTGTATCTTCTTCAATAACTCATTTATCAAGGGATTTTCAACCTTGTTCCTTTTGCCTTAGAGGTTTTAATATCAAATCCTGTGATGTATGGATTGGTTTGGGTATATTGTTCGGTTCTAATATGATCATTCGTCAACTGTGAAGGCTTGTAATGGATATTATCGCGCTCACGGAAGGTTTGTTTGTCCAAGAGTGTGCTGCATCACTTGTATTGTCAATTCATACTTTGTTTATTATGTTATTAACACAATCTTGTCACTATAGGCTATCAAACATTTCATGCTTTTTAGCTACTGGTTCTTTAGTTGGTTAGAAGGAAGATAAGAAACCGGTAGATTATTATTTAAATTAATGACAGCTAACCAATAAACTATTTTATATTACTTCTCAAATTTAATTATCTGAATCGAGAATTAGAATTTATCAACCTCTACTTTGATGTTACACACAATTTTTCTTGCCAAATTCAAATTCCCAATTCAGTAAAACGTGTTACAAGTATCTACACTATAGGAATTTGTAAAAATGCCAAACATCCGCCAAAAACGGCACTCCAAAGTATCAAGTCATACGATTTTATTTTCCCACCGTCGAAAAAACATGTCGACCGAATTCAGTCAGTCAACCATAAAATTAAGTTGTTTATGAAATCTCGATCAAGATATTGAATGTCTCAATGTGTCATCGCAAATTTGCATTGAATGCCCGAGACATCTCGTTTACGTTGCAAACGTTCTTGGAAAAGACTTGACAGTAATATTAAACGGTTTAAAACCACACCATTACATGTGTTTGACGATGACTGGAATCACTGATCAAGATGAGTTGTTTGCTAAAGCTGTTGATGATCACAGAGTGGTCAGCAACTACATTAGCAATCAGGTTTTCTGTAACAGAATATAAGCCCCCGAAACCGCTGAACCCCGGATTGTTTTTCGCAAATTTTGGTAGGTAATTATTGCTTTAGAGTGCCAGAATATCGAAAAAAAATTAAATATTTTGTTAAAAAGGCTAAGCAGTACCCCAATTCCGAATATAATTTTCTGAAAGATTGTAAAGTTTATCTTTTTTTAATCTTTTATGATTATCATCACATCAGTCGACAGACACATAGGCGATGATCTGCTCATACTTTGAAATGTTTTACTTTTTGTTTATTTTTTGGCATTATTTGGCAGTGTGCAAAATTGGTTGTTCCACGGTACATTTATACCAGACAAGCTCTAGACGTGAAGACCTGTAATTGGCTGTCAGATTATCATACTGTTACTTATCACCATTGTATTTAGCTGTAAGTCTTCCATAGTCATTAAATAAATAAATAAAGGCCTGCCCTCCTACTAGATAGACCGATGACCTGGTAGCCGAGGGTTCCATAGGGCTCCTCCAAATGTAAAAATAAACAAAAAGTAAAACATTTGAAAATATGAGCAGATCATCGCCTATATGTAATAATTGCGACATGTTACTAATCTTTTTCCAAAACCAATTAATGAGAACCAAAATGTTAAAATTCATTAAAAAAATTTTTTTGCTCGTCAATGTGAAAATTGGATGCAGCAAATCTCTATCAACCGTTATGTCAGTATTCATCCCCTTTCAAGTCATGTGTATCAAAATATCAAGTTCAAACCATCCTTTAGTAAACGTGGGCCTCCCGATGACCGCTACAGTGAACTAGCAAAGGAGAAATTTCCATATTCACCACGCTTGGTTAACGAGACAGGATAACTCAACTTATGTACTGCTGAATCAGTTGCAAGTTATAGGCTGGTACGGCTAAAATAGCAACAAATAAACACTGTCCAAGGGCATATCAGACTCTCACACGAAGGGGCTCCGTAGGTACCATAAACCGAAAAAGAAACACGTTTCTTGTATGAGAGCACCCTTTAATTTTTAATTTGTATTTGTGGTAGCAGCAATAGAAATAGACACTCTGTAAAAATTTCAACTGAATACCTGTTACATTTCTTGAGATACAGCCCTCTGACAGATAGACGGACAGACAGCGGAGGCTTAGAAATAGGGTTTCGTTGGTTTTCCTTTGGATACGGAACTCTAAAATAAAGAATAATAACCTCCTCCTTTTTGGGAAGTCGGTTAAAAACAACAAGGAGAAAATCTTACTAAAGCAATAAAACATATTATATAGCGTTTGTCATTGCAGACTCGTGGAATATGTTTTTGAATAACCTCAAGTTCAATAATGGTTTCATTGTTCTCCAAATAAGTTCAAGTACTCAATTATATTTCTTCCAAGTAATAGGCAATAGATATTTGACACATTCACCTTCCCACCACCTTGATCGAGGTCATTGGGTATTCGCTTAAACCATAACAATAAGTGTATGGAATCCTTGATCCATTTGATCAAAATAAGGGACCGATAAATTGGCTAGCACTTCGCCCAAGACTTCTACCGCGCTGCAATTTTCTTAAGGATCCCTAATTTTTTCTAGTAATAAATGTAGCTTGTGTAACTCAGGGATAATGTAGCATTCTAATCGTGGAAGCTTTTTTTTTAAATGGGTCCAGTTGTTTTTGAGTCTCTTTGTTTACCAACATCTGCCTAGCCTTTTCCCAACTACATTGGGGTCGGCTTCTTGTCAAACCGGATTCAGCTACTACCAGTGTTTTACGAGGAGCGGCTGCCTACCAGACCTACACAACCCATTAACTGGGTAACACGGTACTTCTTGGCAACACTGGAGTCAGATTTACTGGCTTCTGACAATCCGTAACGACTGCCAAAGATCTACAAATGACAGCCGGGACCAACGACTTAACGTGCTTTCCGAGGCATGGAGGAAACTCGGTATGTTAAGAAGGCCACTCATCCACAGACAAACCTTGGCAAGCGTTGCTTAACCGTAAAGATTGACCGGTGAGGCTGTTATTATTTAGCCACGAGCTCTTTGTTTACCAAACTTGGTTATACCACCTGATTCAGACCCAGAGGTCCCGGGTTCGATTCCCAGCGGGGGCAAATTTTTTGCTCGGTTTGGTTGGTGGTAGGACTTGTTCTAAGTCCGCCTGGCAAGCTACCACCATCATGTCTAAGTCTGTCGCCATAACAACAATGTTAACAGCATTGTTGTGTTCCGGCAGTTAGAGGTATGATAGCCAGTTCCTCTGTGTAAGAGGATTCCGGGTGAAACTCGCTTCCATCTTCGGCCTAATCATCACTTTCCATCAGGTGAGATTTGGGCCAAGAGTTTCCCCGTTTTGCATTAAAAAAAAAAAAAAAAACTTCTTAAAAGTTAACATTTTTGACTCCCTTCAGTACCTCCCTTAAGTTTTCCTCAGCACTGCACTCAGATACACTAACTCCTACAAAGCTACAATTGAAGTCATTTCAGCACTTGAATCATCTAAATTCATTAACGTACTCAAGCAGACTGTTAGGGGCATCTACCCTTCACCCTTTAACAGAGGCGTGAATATAAATGTTTAATAAAGGGTTGTAGATGCAAAGTATAAGAAATTCTTGCTTGCGTAAACATTGAGTTAAAGGCAGTTTCTTAGGCAGCCCCTCAAGTGTGTGCTAATTTTGTTTGGATGACTGTAGTTCGGGAAAAGCCGCGCGGTGTAAGTTAGAAGCTCAGGGCAATGCATTGGCGGATAACTTTTTAGTAACTGTGTGAACAGTTTGCGAAGTAACTGAGTTTCCGAATGTAAAGGTGTATTAGTGTAAACCAGAGATAAGTGAACTATTCCACATTTAGTTCTGTTTAACAAAATAATTGAAGAGTTTTTAACTTAGGTACTACAATCACTACATATTATAAACCAAATCCTCCGCCGCGTCTGTCTGTCTGTTCGCGATAAACTCAAAAACTTCTGCACTAATTTTCATCCTGTTTTCACCAATGGATAGAGTGGTTCTCGAGGAAGTTTTTAGTACATAATTTGTGAACCGGGTGAAGCCGCGGGAATCAGCTTTCTATTCATGAGAGTAATGCTCGAGATTTCTCTGGTGGATAGAATTCGCAACGAATTCAGTCTCCAGTCCAGAGAACTAAAGTCACTGACATTGCGCGTAAATCACCATGCTGAAGTGGAAGTGGGCCGGCCATGTCTGTAGACGGACAGACGGACGATGGAGCAGCCATGTGTTGGAGTGGTGACCGACCACATGTGAGCAAATGTCGTTGGAAACGCCCTGCGGCACGAAGGACCGATGATTTAAAGAAGGTGGCTGGCAGTGGATGGATGTGGACTACTTAAGACCGGGATGGTTGGCGCTCTTTAGGGCAGGCTTACGTTCAGCAGTGGATGGCAATTAGCAGAAATAATAATGATGAATCCAAAAGTCGTACCACAAAGTAAGCAATTAAAATATATAATATACTAGCTGTCCCGCGCAACTTCATCTGCGTCACATTTTTTATTAATGGTCGTAGCGTGATGTACTGATGTTATAAAGTATCCTATCTTTTAAGTTGGATCAAATAACAGATAGTTACGAAGTTTGATCAAAATCGGTTAAGTGGTTTAGGAGTCCATTGAGGACAAACATTGTGACACGAGATTTATATATATATATAAATATATAATATATAAAATATAATAAATTTATTTCGAGCAACCTTATCTCAAATCTGGAGTTCACACAAATACAAATAAAATACAGAAAAAATAAAACCGACTTCCAAATAAAAAAAAACTGGCCAAGTGCGAGTCGGACTCCCGCACGAAGGGTTCCGCACCATTGTCGTTTTATACGATTTATGACGTATTAAAAAAAAACTACTTACTAGATCTCGTTCAAACCAATTTCCGCTGGTAGTTTACATGGTAATATACATTATTTATTTTTTTCAGTTTTATCAATCTCCTATTTTAGAAGTTACAGGGGGGGGGCACATTTTACCACTTTGGAAGGGTCTCTCTCGCAAACTGTTCAGTTTAGAAAAAAATGATATTAGAAACCTCAATATCATTTTTAAAGACCTATCCTTAGATACCCCACACGTATGGGTATGGTGAATAATTTTTTTTTGAGTTTCAGTTCTGAGTATGGGGACCCCCAAAATTTATTGTTTTTTTTCTATTTTTGTGTGAAAATCTTAATGCGGTTCACAGAATACATCTACTTACCAAGTTTCTACGGCATAGTTCTTATAGTTTCGGAGAAAAGTGGCTGTGACATGGACAAGGACGGACAGACAGACAGGAAGACAGACAGACATGACGAATCTATAAGGGTTCCGTTTTTTTGCCATTTGGCTACGGAACCCTAAAAACACTATAAAATAAAAAATAACTTTAATTTCGGAAGTCGGTGTTTTTGTTAGTTTCTTCGTATTTTGAAACCGACGCCGGCAATTAACGTTATTTTTTACTTTGTAGTGTTTTTTTTTTTGGAATTCGATTGTACTTTTTTGTAAAAAGTTTTTTACTTTTTAGTGGTACCCCACACCTAAAAACACCACTGCAAAATCGAAGCAAAGCAAAATACGCAATTTCGATTATTTGGATGACAAACCATCATCCAAATAAACGAATTCCAGCTATTTCGATTTAAAATCCAAACTTCGTAAGAATTTTTTGAATCGGTTCTTATTTGACGGAGTTATGAGGTAACAACCAAGAAAAAAATATATACAACCGAATTGAGAACCTCCTCCTCTTTGGGATGTCGGTTAAAAGAAAAACAATAGAATATTAAAACTAAAACCACACTTTCTACGAAAAGTTTCGTTAAGAGTAATTTCAACAGCTAAATAATCTGTTAACATAGGTACCTACCTAGCGTTTTACATTTGTAATTTATTGATAATCGACATTTATCTGCAAAACATGCGGCCAGGATAGATAAAATTCATTACGTATAATTTGTGCGTGTTACATACCTTACTTTAATGAATAATTCGCTTTACATCAAGAATATAAATAGTTCATTTAAATGTTTTAACACCGCTTACTAGTCATACAAGCTCAAATCGTGTCATGAATATATTTGTCACTCCTCGCTATATTCAAACTGAATATAAGAATATTTATACTGAAACATCAAACGGATAACAGGTTCGCATTAAATGATTGTTTAGTGGGGTTGAGTGGGATTAACTTGCTAAAAGGAATCGAAAAGTTACTGTTGTCGTTTTCCTTGCTAATTGAAAAAAAAGGAAAGTTGATGTTATTTTGAAGACAATTATGTAAACACAATAACAACAAAAAACGCTGTCATACATTTCTGTGCGCATAAGCCGACAAAATTTCCTGAACAGGTTTTTATTTTTCGCGAGATCGGGTGTTGGTACCAGAGTAAAAAAAAAATGTTTTTTCTTATTTTTGATGGGTTTGCTGTTGACTCTAGTCATGGACAAAGTCTGCGATGGAGCGAACTTACTCAGAAGGAGCCTGCAGTGCGATTCTGTAAAAATGTCGAAGTAAACACTTAGGCGAAGTGAACGACAAGTGAGCTGTCAAACCATACAAACAAGATGAAATGACAGCTCACTTGTCGTTCACTCCACCTAAGTGATCTCGGAGAGACGTCAACAGAATTGACCGGCGGTTCACTCTAACTTTGAAGAGATTAGGGTTGTAGTCGTTCGGAAACACAGACGCAGGCATAGAGTTCCACTCCTTTGCTGTGCGCATTATAAAAGACGTTTGGAAACGTCTTAGTGTGAATTTGTGGAATGGATGTCCGATAGTAGAAGGGGGCCGGTGGGATGAGGTCATTTCTTTTCCTTCAGTTTATTATACAACGTGTTACATATAATAATTATGAATAAATTTTACTATGAGACCATCCCCGATCTTGCGAAAACAACCTCAGCTGTTCAGTAAATGTCGAATAATGCGCACACAAAATAATGTAAAAGATTTTTTTTTCAAAGATAATAGTGTAGGACCTATAGTTAATGTTCTTCGTAATGATGAATCCCTACAGTGCTTTTCAACTTATATTCTGTTACACTTTGGCTCTAAACTCTTTGGATTTTTTTTATATTTTTTTTGGGCTGGGATATCTTCAAATGGCTCCTCCCAGGCTCCCACTTTGGGCGAAGCTGAAGGGAGTGTCAGACTCTTTCTGACTAAAACCCATCCGTGTTTCTCCTATTGCCCTTTGCGTTCTTGGGCCGCGGTGACTCTTTCGAACAAATCCCCCTAAGACGATCCACTGACCCAAATCCCGCAACCATATAGGTACTCTTAGGCTAAGCTCGCTGCGCATCCTCGCACAGGTACAACCACACCATAAAAACAAAATATTTAAAATTAAAACTGTAAAGATCGAAAAGGATTTCGTGTAACTTAATTTCACAATCTCGAAACGAAACAAAACGATAACTGTAGTCCCCCAAAGCTTATAATTCAAATGTGTAGGTGTTTTTGTTTACGGCGTACCCCTTAACTTTACGCTTGGCCGAATGTCTTCATTAATAACTTAAAACTACACTTACTTAACCAAGTTTCTAGGTGACGTGTTAATTTATTGAGGGCTTTATTTACTGAATAACTTGAGATTTAGTAATAGAATTAAGAAAATTAGAAAATCTGTTTGGCGAGTCGTACTTAAAATTTCATTTAGTTAAAGTATTATTTGAAATGATTGGCACCAAGATTTTATTTGATTTTAAATTAAAAATTTAAATCACGCGGGCGTTTATATATAATATATCTAATTTTTATAACAAGGTTTTAATCTACTAATAACCCGGGTAATATTTACTGAAAACTTCAACTTTTCAACACTTTTTAAAATTTAATTATCTTAGCGTACTGACACGCAAAGCGACTTTGTTTTATATCATAAAAAGATTTATACATATTTTTACACTGAAAACATAGGAACCTATAGCGAGATTAAGACACACAACCAACCATCTAAGAAACCAAACAAAGCCAAACTTTCTTTCCCAACAGTGAACGATAGCATTTACAAACAAACATTTACAATTTCGATTTCTTAGGAATCAAAGGAACCCGCTGAGATTCTCTATTGATAGGTATCGAGTATGGACGCCCACTACCGAAGATATTTTCCGATAAATCGATTATCAAGTTAAAAGAACAATGGTGGAACATACGATCTTTTTACGTGGCGTTGATTATTTTCTGCTGGATGTGGCTTCAAATTAATCTCAGGAAAGGGTTTTTTAATAAAATGAAGAGCCGGTCAAAAGTAGGTAATCTAGAGAAATTGTGATGGAATTCACATCATAAATACTTTTCACCATTAGTGCTATTCTATAACAACATTTTCGTGTCTCGACAGCGGAGTCCGACGTGAGTATCAAATTCGTGTAAACATAAGACCTTTATGTTGTTTGTTATAAAGCTCACTTTGTGAGCTTTGTCACTCAAGTGGATCTCGATATCGAAATAGTTATTTAAAGAATAGACTAGCTGGGCACAAATAAGTAATGGTGCTATAATTAAGGCACATCTTCAAAAAAAGTAAAATTTTACTGCCGACACCATCGAAGCAAAAATGAATCTTCTAGGTTCGTTCGTTTCATTGCAGACCACAATTGTCAGTGCGATCGAAGTTATAACTGTCATACCACGAAATAAAAATATCCATGAAAAGAGCTTTTCTATGTGAATCATGAAGCTGAAAGAAAAACAATGCGCTATAACAACCTATATTGAAAATGATACTCGAACCAGGCGGTCAGTTGTGAATGTTGAGCAACTTCCCGATGTTTTTTGTTGAGCTGTAGTATTTCATTCATTCATTTATTTATTTCAGACTTTATAATAAATGTCCATAATTGTTAGTAACAGAGGAACATCGCGATGCATGATTTGCCTCAGGTGTTTTTGTGGTTCACAACTGCCGACATAGATGTCGCTACCATACTACGCACTATCTATATATTTCACAGTGTAGTCTCTTCCAGCGACCAGTATACCTGTCACTGTGCCACAGTATGAAGCCGGATTAGTATGCGTGGCAGTATTCAGTTGATGCACGACACCCGGCCATTCACGACGGTGTAACGGGCGGCCAGTTATTGAACTCGCTTTATAGGCTGTGTACTGTTTGCTCGTTTAACTAACATTTTGTCAAGCACATTGTACAGGGAAGTACGTGACAATTGACTTGCACTGACGATGGAACGTCATTTGACGACTTGCACGTTGCGAGCCGGATTTTGTTATGCGATTAACATTTATATGGGTAGACGAGGATCTCTAGTCATATTCTTTACCAGAAGTACTAGCATGATTTGTAGAATTTCGAAATGTATAATTTTACATTTATAAAAATTACTTTTGACCATTATCAAAGTTCAAACACACAGTCACGTCACCTTCAAGTGAACCACTTGAAGGTCTTCAATCCTGACATTACTGACTTTTTGGATGATGATTCTCATCTTGATCCTCTTTAAATTTTTAACTATCTTATAATTTATTCCGATCAATTTCCTGTCACCAGCATAAAAAAACTCCTATCTATTAAAATTCAAAACAAAGTTTATATCTACATGGGGCTAGTCGTTCGGGCGAGTCGACTGGAATGTTTACTTGTCGAATGTTGATATTCATAACTCATGATTTAACGCGCGCTGGTGTATGTTTTACTTCTATGTTATACTGTGTTAGGAAACAATGGGTTAGTAGCAGGTTTAGACAGCTCTAATTTAGAAACTTTTTGATTATTTTAGTAGACGCTTAATTTCAAACAAAGTGAAGGAAAGAAAAAAATAAACAAAATACATTTACCTAACGAGTCCATCAGGTTACTAAAAATGTTACTTAAAAATTATACATCAACAAATTTTTAATAACTTAGGTAGGTATTTAGCATTATAATGTAAGTAGATAAATAACAATGTAAAACAATAAGCTTGAACATTTTGAAACCTTACTTAGGCATTTTTATTAAAACATAAAATTTTATTTACAAAATTTTACAACAGTTTATTTTCTATGTAGGTACTTCATAAACAAATTTATAAAACTCGTATTTTATCAATTTGTGAAGCAATTACTAGCTTGCTGGTTTATCGACTTATGTCGTCTGTACGAGTCTTTACCCAATAATAGCGTGTACTGTAAGTCAATACATTATGTCTTTTTATTAAACAACATTGTCATTAACTGTTCTCATTTAAATCCCGGAGTTTTTTTTTATTTGCTCCATATTCCAACGTCATTTCTTTATGATTCATAGCATCATTTGTTAATTATTGACATTTTTATTGTGTTTTACTTTTTAAAGCAAGTGCGTTCATTGGGTATCTTTTGTTTTATAGCTACAGTATAGCGTTGTTGAACATGTTCGGGAAACATTATACTGTTTTAATTTTTCATTTGTATTATGCCTTTGGGTGATGAAACAATGAATTACACTGACGATAACTTATGTATAGACAGAATATTTTCGAGTATATTTTATATTATTTCTCGTAAATGACCGAACTTGGTACTGTAGCGAAGACTAGAAAAAATATTATCAACATGGGAGCGATAGCAAGTTGCTATCTTTGTTTTACACTGCATTGTGTTTGGTACTTTGCAATGCCAATAGCTTAAACCCGCTGTACATAGACCTAGAGAACCGTTATAAAAAATAAGTATTCCCATAACTCCATACAATCGCAGAAAAACTTTTCAGCATTTAAACTAAGTTATTCTCCATTACACTTTATCTAAAAACTATAAATTTTGCCGTAACGGCTTAAACGTTCAACCCTCAAAATGCCGTGCATATTTCCACCGAGGCACTGAAGCTACCCCTGGTCTTACAGACCCGCCCACCGCAGCGAACGTTAAGATACAGAAAACAAAGACGAACTTTATAGTATGTCATTGTTTTAGTATTCTCCGTAATTGTTTTTCCATGTTCACTCGTAATCAGGGTCGGTTTAATCTAACGCTGGCTTAATCGAATCTTCATAAGTCCAGGGGTACTTTGGGCCGATAATACACTCTCGGGGGGTTGAACAATGCTAGTCTGTTATTCGTCGTGGAGAGATATATGGATGTAATTACAGGGTTAGAAGTCTGCTGCGGAATTTTATGTTAATTTTATTAGTACTGTTTCGAGAAAATGTCTTAAGTGAATTTGTATGCTAGTCTAGTTACCTCATTGTTATTTTTGTGCATTTGCAAAGGCTTTCGTGGAGGTGAAGTTTTCACTAACCTTTTCTTGACACGAACTGAATATTTTTTTTTTTTTTCAAATTAAGCTTAGTTTCTCCATCTAGGTGCATGGCACGTGATCAATTCTTTTTACATAATTATGAAAAGTTAACACATTCAAACCTCTAAGTATCTATTTAAATGAAATCACCCTTTAATCAACCAAACTGCTTTCATAAATTTCAATTTGTAAACCCTTCTTCCATTTAAATAAAAAAAGCATTTTCCATTATTTATTTCAAGAGCTTTTTACAACATTTACCACAACAAATTTCATAATTCGACAGAAGTGTTCTTCAAGGAAAATCTTCCGTATCACTTGATTTATTCCTCCCCGCTCCGCTAATGCAATTATTGCAATTTATTATGAAATTAAATAAGGTCGACTCGACTCCCCCGCTTCAACTCGAAATTTATACCCCTTTGCAGAAAACTATGATTCTGCAGGGTAAAAAAGACCGATGGTCGCAGGGAGCGGGTTGATTTTTGAATTTGGACCGTTGACACAAGGTTCGCTTTCGCTGCCCCCGGCTCCGTAAGAAATGTTACGTCTTTTTAAGTGGGTAGTTTGCTTATTTTTCTCTCGGCTTATGTTGTCTGTGGCTTGAAAACGATAAATTAGTTGTACCCCAACACCTTGTCGGAGGGACGGGCGCGGTGATAGCGTCATTTTATAAAAGTGTAATGCGGTTTTCTTGTTGTGATTGCGTGCACTGTCGAGCAAATCTTGGAAGGTGGTCTATGATATCTTACTTTAATACTGAACTTGCTTTGTGTGTTTTGACTGTCTTGTTTACTGTCATCAAACTTGTTTTTTCCGTTTAAACTCTACATTTTAAAAGGCTTTTATTTTTGGATTGGAAATCATCAAGTAACTTATCGAGCTCTGAGTGAAGCGGAAGAGACTGTTAGACTCTTAATGGCTAAAACAAACCCGTGTTTTTTTCAAGTGCCATTTGCGTTTAAGGGCCGTTATAACTCTTTCGAAAAAGTCTGCTTCCCTGGCAGAGATTTTGAAACGCTTACCGAATCTACCCAATGTCTTACATTTTACGATGCCGTTTCATACTGTTGTAGTGTCCAAACAAAAAACAATTGCAACTGTCAGTTAGCGTGTTCGAACCAATTACAAAAATCACTAGTTACATGTCAGCACAGTTTTAAACGCTGTTTATTTTTTTATCATAACTGGCCTGTTGACGCAATAATTATGAACAAGGAACTGGCCAGAATAATATAAACATGAAGTACTTTGCTCCTGGAAGATGACTAGATTGCAATCACGCATAAATTGTGAAAGATTACCAGCTTATCTAGAAACTAGTTATTCCTGTTCAATGTTTGCGGGTTAGGCAAGATATTGCTACTGCAAGTTGTGTCTTCGTAACTTGTTTTGCAAATGCTTTCTTTCGTCATCTTCTCGGATGTTTGGAGTTTTCGATTTGACTAATGCTATTTTTGGCTTTGATTTGGACAGACCTTTTATTTTTTTTTTCCAATCTCACCTGATGGAAAGTGACGTTGTGGCCTACATTGAAGCACATTTGAGTGGAAGTAACCTGTTCACTCTTGGTATAAGGACTCCCAAGTCCTAGCCATCAGGATACACAGACTCCGGCAGAGAATCCAAGTGTTCAAAATTCAAAATTCAAAATTCAAGCATTTATTTCAATTAAACCATTTACAGGCACTTTTGAATTGTCAAGGTCGGTCGGTCCAAAAAGTTGAAGCTATTTGCACGTTCCAAAGCGTAGATCTCTATGGAGAAGAACGTGCAAGAAACTCCACGGACACTCTTTTAAAAATAATATTTTTTTACAAAGATTTATTTACATCGGGTTGAAATTATACATACATGTGAGAACGATGTAAAAGACGAGCAGGATAAAAGCGTTCGGAATAAAAGAGGAACAAATCAAAGAAATAATTTCCTAAAAGGTATTGTGTCTTGGTTGAGATGTCCTCCATGTACCAGTGTTGCACAGGATGTGTTGACTATCTGTACTGATAATTTAAGCCCCCGTCTCAGTACTAACAGACCTCTCTTCTCTGTTACCATTTGCAGTCGAGTGTGATTTTGTAATTGAGCAGTATATTCACAAAACAGTAATTTATTTTACTGCTCCATAGTTTTCGCTGCTTCCGGATTTTTTGGCAGCTTTTCTATCGCTGTTCTCTTCCATTCCATTCTAACTAAACTTCTAAAATTCTCATGCATGATAATAATCATACCAACGACATTATGTATGTCACTGTTCGACCTATCAAGTTCCATCAAACATTAACAATGTTATTAAGCGAGAAGATCACACGCTGAACTTCACAACACAAGAAAGATAAGTGCAGAAGGTTGAAGCCAACAAGTCAACAAGCGAAAGCAAAACAAAAACAGGGGTAGGCACGCAAATGAAAATGATCTCAAACTATAAGGGTCATAGGGCTAATTTTATTTGGCTAAAGTCGTTAGAATTTGTAAGTCTCTAATAGAAAAAAAGGAGTTATTGAAATCTCAACAAAAATACCTTCTCAGAAATAAGTTAGGTAGGTGTTTTTAGAATGTTAACTTGCTGAATACTATTTCACTTGTCCGATTTTACTCAGTTACTCATAATCTGAGATAATTTGAAACCATCGCCACCAAATCAAGTATCGACTTAAGTGTTGTCTATTTCAAGTAGATTTTAAACTGAGAAGGTCATAGAAACTATATTGGTTGCAATGAATTCGTACTCTGTCATATATGACACAGTTTTTATTTTAATTTACCCTACCTAGCCTTTTCCCAACTACATTGGGGTCGGCTTCTAGTCAAACTAGATTCAGCTGAATACTAGTATTTTACGTGAAGCGGCTGCCTACCAGACCTCCACAACCCAATAACTGGGTAACACAGGGTATTTCTTGACAAGACTGGAGTCAGATTTACTGGCTTCTGACAATCCATAACGACTGCCGAAGATCTACAAATGACACCCGGGACCAACGAGGCACGGAGAAGACTCGATATGTTAAGATGGTCGCCCATCCACAGACCAACCTTGGCAAGCGTTGCTTAACCTTGAAGATCGATCCGTGCGGCTCAAATTCTAAATTCAAACATCACTTGCACTGACTGTGCGTGCAAGAACCCGACCTTCTGTTGTTATCCATTTTGTGGCTGTACCAAAATCAATAATAACTGAGGTTGTATAGTTTGTAGTATTCAGTTTTACGTTACCAAGCAGGTTACAAGTTCCAAGACCCGCAACTTTAGATATTACATCGTCGAAACTTTGGGTTTACGCAATGTATTGTATGTTATGTAGTTATACAGGATTTAATAATTACAATCTAAGTTAGATGCTGCGAGTATCATGTGTGGATTGTAATAATATTAGTATTTGATTCTGTAGAAGTGTTACTTAACCAATAGTTTCAAGTTTGTAAATTATGCCGCTTGTGATATTTTCCATTAATACAAATGATTACTACTTGTATCCCTTATTCAATTCTCTCTTTACTTCATCATCTGCCTAGCCTTTTCCCAACTATTTTGGGGTCGGCTTCCAGTCAAACCGAATTTGGCTGAGTAACAGTATTTTGCGCGGAGCGACTGCCTACCAGACCTCCACAACCCATTAACTGGGTAAACACGCTACTTCATGGGAAGACTGGAGTCAGATAAACTGGCTTCTGACTATCCGTAACGACTGCCAACGTTCTATAAATGACAGCCGGGACCAAAGGCTCAACGTGCTTTCCGAGGCACGGAGGAAACTCGGTATGTTGAGATGGTCACCCACCCACAGACCAACCTTGGCAAGCGTTGCATTGCGATCCTCGGGTTTATTTGTATTACCAAAAAAAAATTGGAACAAATGTGAAAAATTCGCATGCTTTTAGACCAAACAGCTTGGACTGTGCGTTGAGAAAAGTAGATTGAAGAATTGTTCTTATGGTCATGTAGGTTTTAATATGTATAACTCGGTTAGTATTATTTGTACGAGTAGCCCTAGAAAAAGTGCAGGTGTTTATTACAAATAACATTTCCACGTTTGCATTACAATACTTCTCAACTTTAATAATGGAAATAATAAACTTCATTACGAGCCTCATTTCTCGCCTTCTCAGCCCTTTCTCCCCAAATTGAACTTTTTTGCTTAAGATAACATTGTTCCCAACTTTCCTCTAATTCTAAGCATATTGTGCAAAAATCTTGGACAGAATTATTTTTATTGTTCAATGTAAAATTGCGCGGCTTTGTTCCGAAAAAATATTTCTTTTCTTAATTACTGGTAGGGATAATTAGGTGTTTTGTTTTTTTTATTATTTAATGCAGTCCCTGTCGCGCAAGCTTTGATGTAAAATTAATGATTTGGGTTCGTATTAAAAGATTAACCTGAGTTTAATCTGCTTTAGTTTGTGTTACCTTTGACTGAATAGAGATGTACTGAACGTTAAAATAACGATAAATTTTTCAGTATTTTTTTTTTTTCTTGTTTGGTTTTTTTTTTAAAAAGAGAGGGAAGGCTTTGAAATGCAGTATAATGTAGAATCAGATAAGGTTTATTTTACTAACCCTAGTGTTTTCTATTGTGAAATGAAATAAAAGTATTAAAAATATTGTCTAGTTTGTGGAAACTCCCTTCAGCAATGTGATCTTCATTCTGTCATATATAAGAAGAAATAATCCACTTAGATAACGAAAAAAATATATACTCCCAACCATACTTTCAATATTGTATTGTAATCAAATAGTAGTATATTTTTTATCACAATACTTGCTCTTTTCGATAGCAGTAATTTAATATCGAATAAAAAAGATATTATTTTCAATATATCGATATTTTATACATCTCTAATCAAGGTCACCCTTGCCGTCGACCTCTGGAGCCAATCTATTTTATTTTGTGAGTACAAAAATATCTACAATATACCTTAATTTTGACTTGTTGAAGTCAGATTAATTAGTTCATTTGAATTCTACTTATATTTTAAAGAAGAGAAACCTTTTCTTGAGTGACATTTTTTTACCTTTAGGGACACGTGAATCTTTTTTAGAATTTTTGTTTAATGAATCGATATTTTCTCGGAATACTCAATTTAATTGTGATTCATAAAGCACATTTATTTTATTTGTAAATGTTTTGTGAATTTTGTTCTGTAAATAATTTTTCAAATCGGACCAGTACTTTCTGAGATTAGCGCGTTCAACCTAACAAACAAACAAACTCTTCTGCTTTATAATATTAGTATAGATGCGACAGTTTAGATGTTTGTAACTCAATCACGTCAGAACGGCTGAACGGATCTTGAAAAATATAGTAGATTTTCAATATAAAAAAAGATTATACCAGTCGTTGCGCTTACGACTCCGCCTGTGTGAATGTCGGAAATTATCCCAAAGGAACATAATCCCGGGATTAAAGTAACCTATGCGTTATTAACCTCTGTGCGCAACTTCATTAAGATCCGTTCAGCCGTTCTGACGTCGTCGCTGTCGTCGTATTAAGTGGTATAGAATTTTCTACGCCAATCAGAAAGCCATCGTTACACCGCCCTGAGTCCATAGCCATCAAAGAACCCAACCTGCCACGATACCTACCGGGCATGTACGCTGTATTATCGGGCGACCACGGCAAACAGCAGCCTATGAGGACATATCAATCTGCGCTGTAATTAACTTGGTTAGTCCGATAGTGTCACGCCACTCAATAATGTTGTAATACAAGGATCATGGTCGATGCTTGGATAAGGCATGTGCTGGGATTGGCTTGCGTTACAGCAGGGTATTTAGTACTGGGGAAATGTTCTTGGGGCTGCAATATGTAGACCACGTGGTTTTTTTTTTACAAAATCCATCTTTAAATAACTCTTCTGCAACTGTTAAATGACTGAGTGACGGACAGACAACGCACGGCGAGCACTAAGGGCGGATTTTACTAATGAAATTGAACACGATCAGCTAATTTATACTGCGTTCAAGAGCTGAGAATGTCAATATTTGAATGTGAACGTGGTTTATATCGCGATCAGTTTCAAAGGTGAAATTCGTCCTAAGAGAGATTTCTCAGACGGGAAAACACAGGATATCCGTGTAAGTAGTCGCGGCAAAAGCTAGCCCGCCACACATTCCCAACCACTGCAACTCCTGAAAGCCAGAATCAACAGTAGCGACTACCAGAAAAACGCCGAGCTTATGAAGCCCGACGAGTCCCGGAGAAACGATTCAACTGTCTTGGATCCCGCAACGAAATTAATCCGAAGAGTACAGCGGAGGAGTAGGAAAAATAAATATAATTTCCACTTCCCTCCTTATCAAGCAGGAGACAGATTAGAGCTAGGGCAATAGCTAGTATAAAATAACATGACACCTATAAGTCCTGAAGGTCCAGACAGATATGTATGACCCTTGTAATTAATAGCGATCGATCTTTTTGCCATCAACAAAATAAATCCCGGCTCAGACATTCTAGGAAAATTATGCCGTATTTGGTTTTCCTTTGAGTGCTACAAATTTTATAACAGAAAATATCAGAAGACATAAAATCTTGTAGCAGATAACGGCAACCAATGTTCCTGTGAAAAACTTGCTAAAATCCGGACACAATTGATTGAATATTGTTGGGAAAAGGCTAGGCTAGGTTTTCTTTTCTTCTGCGTTTTTTGAACTGCGTCGGTCGCAGCTGCGCGAGGTTCTGGTGGTGGAATGGCGGGACAGGCTCTCACGCCCTTCTGCCGGCCTCGTCACTATCGAGGCCATCCGGCCAGTGCTCGACCTCTGGCTCGGGAGAAGGCACGGCTCCCTGACGTTTCGTGCGACGCAGGTTCTCACGGGGCATGGCTGCTTCGGGAAGTTCTTGTGTCGCATAGGCAGGGAGCCCGACGCTCGGTGTCACCACTGCGTCGACTGTCGGGAGGACACGGCGCGGCATACGCTGGCATAGTGTGCCGCTTGGGAAGAGTCGCGCCGGGCCCTCATCTCTGTGGTAGGCAGTGACCTCTCGCTGCCGGCCGTAGTTCGTGCTATGGTCGACGGCGAGGAGTCCTGGGACGCGGTGGTCTCCTTCTGCGAAACAGTTATCGCGCAGAAGGAGGCTGCGGAAAGGGAGAGGGAGATCTCGACCACTCTCCCGGCCCGCAGCAGGCGCACCGGGCGTCGGAGGAGGGCATACGCTGCCCTCTCCTGGCCCCCCTAATTGGGTCCAGGGGCGGCAGACTTGGGGATGTCCGTCGCCCCCCATTCATCCGGACCCGAGGTGGCGGCGCGTGGTGTTCCCGTGCGCCCCTCTTTGACGTCGCGAGGGGAGTCAAACACCTCACTCCCTCCGCTGACTCGAGGTGGCCCGCAGAGGCGGGCCGGCACCAGCCGGGGATTACGGAAGTCGGTTTAGTTCCCGCGATTCCTGGCGTAGGTGAGAGATGGAACACCGGGGTGGTTTTAGTCAGTAAGAGTCTGACAGACCCCTCCGCCCACCCCAGGGTGGAGGACATCCCCCATGAGGATTTCCCCCCGTAAAAAAAAAGGTTTTCTTTTCTTAAGGTTGGAAAATCGTATCTTTTCGGAAGCAAGCTATTGCTTTTGCGTTCAAAAGGGCCGCGGTGACTCTTTTGAACAAATTCTGCTACCAAATAGGAGACCTACAGCGTCATTCCTTGTCGTGTTGGATATAACGTCAAAAACGAGGAATGTAAAAGCTGATAGATCTCGGCATCATTACCGTGCCAATAAGTGAGATCTTGGCAGCAACGCTCTTGGCAGATAGAACAACGATAGTTGTCCAGTGATAGCAATTGTCGCCAATCATTGACACTAATGTCTCATCCTGGAGTTTCTTTTCTTTTTTTTTTACGAGTAGGTAATTTTGGTTTTCTCGTAAATTATTTTGTACTAGCTTCTGCCAGCGGCTTCGCCCGCGTGATACCTAGGGAACATATTCCGGGATGAAAAGTAGCTTATGTGCTATTCCAGACTATAATCTATCTTTGTTCTAAATTTCATTAAGATCCGTTAAGCCGTTCTGGCGTGATTGAGTAACAAACAACCAAACTTTCACATTTATAATATTACTCATTTGGTGTAAAGCGAAATTATAACCATCTTCCCCTCGACATTATAATTATTAAAGGATATTGCAAACTGTCGTAAGCCGTTTTACGAAGCTACTCGCTAGCCTCTAGGCGCCAAGCTAGCCGCCTGCCTGTGCGTTCGCGACCTTATACAAAAATAATCCTTATTGCATGATTCAGTATTCACGCGCGATGGCTTATTACTAGCGTATTTCATGTATAACTTTGGTGTTTCTATACCAATATCTATGATTATTTTTATGGAATAGTTAATAATGTTAACTTTTTTTATTAGGGATGACTGAGAGTGTTATAAACGTAAGAGTAGACAAATATAACCAGAAAGCTTCGAACTGCTAAGCTATCGGGAGTTACACGTGTTATTGTCCGTCAATCATAAAAGATAGACATATGCTGTCGTTGGATATTTTTTTTCATAATTTTAAGGAGAACATTTCCGTCATACATGATTTTTGTGTAGCTTTCACCATTAAGGTTGCACACGCGACGGAAGCTTATAAAATGGAGTAACTTCTCCCGTTTTCCCAACATTTCCCTTCACTGCTCTGCTCCTATTGATTGTAGCGTGATGAAAAGTATACTATAACCTGCTCAGGAGTATGAATAATAATTGTACCAAGTTTCGTTAAAATCCGTCGAGTAGTTTTTGTTTCTATAACGGTTATACAGACAGACAGACAGACAGACAAAAATTGTACTGATTGCATTTTTGGCAACAGTATCGATCCCTAATCACCCCCTGATAGTTATTTTGGAAATATATTTCATGTACAGAATTGACCTCTCTACAGATTTATTATAAGTATAGATATAGATAGATATAGATATAGAAGATAATATATGGCAAGGTATTTGTATCACCAACAAGAACACAGACATATGTCACAGTGATACATAAGTTTTTGTGTTGTTCTTTCGGTTTTAAGAGAACACAGCTGATCAAGAGGTTTAAGTGGAGAATTGTATGAAATAATAGCAGATAAAAACTTACAAAGGAAGTCGGTATTTTTGTTAGTTTCTTCGTATTTTGACACCGACTGCCGAAATCAAAGTTATTTTTTACTTTGTAGTGTTTTTTTTATTATTTTGAAGCCGGTTGTATTTTTTTGTAATAAGCTTTTTATATTTCAATTTTTAGTGATAACCTAACAACACCACTGCAAAATCACAGGAAAACAAAATAGACAATTTCGTTTACTTGGATGACAAAAACCATCATAGAAGTAAGTAAACGAATTCCAGCAATTTCGATTTACAATCCAAACTTCCTTACCGATTTTGATAAAATTTAAATGGGACCAATCGAGAAGTAAATCCTTTGAGATAAAACAAGAATTTTTCAAATCGGTTTTATAAATGACGGAATTATGATGTAACAAACATAAAAAATACAACCAAATTGAGAACCTCCTCCTTATTGGGAAGTAGGTTAAAAATGAAGTAAGCTAACTTGTTTCAATGTTTACAGTATTGTAGTAAATCCATACTAACATAGCAATAATGTAAAAGTAATTATATCTGTCTGTCTGTTTCATACCACTTCACGTATTAACGACAGCGTGCACGGATGAAACTTGACACATGGATAAAACATGGCCCTGAACAGGACAAAGGATATTCTTACACGGGCAAAGCCGATTGCAGGAACTAGTCTCCAATATATTCAAGAGTGTACGTTTAAGACTAAGATAATATTATAATTGGCAGCTCCATGGAATCCTTACACAGTTTAGGAAGAAAACCACATCCTAATTATTATGCTATAAAACATAGTTAATTAGAATATGTTTGCGATGCCGTATCTATATTATATCAGGCAGCAAATTTAAAGGTTCGTTCAATGCACACATTAGCGTGGCTCGTAATATCGGTGGGCCTAAGTTAATTAGGCGCAAATTAAATGACGTGTTTCAGCCCAAAATGGCGCACTGGGCCCATAGATTTTTCGCCGTGTTTTGGTTACTTTCCAATATAACAATGTGGAGGTGCGATTTTATTGAAATTTAACCGTAGATGAATAAGCGGTAAACGTATGGTTAGGAGAAAAAGCCAGTTGTATTTAGTCAGTCTCAAATTCAAATGATTTAATTGCAAATATGGGAACGTACAGGTGTTATAAATATTTTAATTACTTGGATAAACTATTTAGCATCACCATATTTAACTAAAATTATTATATTATGATATTTAACTACCTACCATACCGCGTGTATCTGACATCGACGCACAAACGATTTCCATGGGTCCAGGGCATGATTCTGGACACCCCAGTGTTGGAATTTTCCGTCGGTTCTTTTCAGATTTTTTTGTTTTTTTTTTTCAAGAGTACCAACCACAAATAGGTATCAGCTCAGCTGAGCTGATATCTACCTACTTGAGGTCTTATTCAGATTGCTCTTTTTAGTGAAAGTAGTTAATTAATTATTTTTTTATTAAAAATCTCATTGGGTTAGGCCAGAATAACGATTATGAGCAGTCTAAAGTAAAAGAACCCTTGAAAAAAATGAAAAAATGAGAAAAAAGCCGACGAAAATTTTTAAGTCTAGGGTGTCCAGAATCATGCCCTGGACCCATGGAAATCGTTTGTGCGTCGATGTCAGATACACGCGATATGCTTTTTATGGGAATTCATCAAATGTCTGCTACCGCTCTGTGCGGATCGGCAGGGAGAGTTTCAGACTCTGGGTGATTAAAACCGACTCTTTCAAATGCATTTTGCGTTCCAGAGCCGCGGTAACGATTTCGAACAATTCCGCAACTCTGGCAGATGCCCGTCAATTAGTTTGACATTTCTTTGAGACGGGCGTGGAACACAACATGCCGTCTACCCGGAAGAATAGGAACGTCAATGACCTCTATCCGTCAAATCTCTCTTGAAAAGTACGGTTTGTAAAGAAAACTTAGTTGCATATCAATATGGGCTTATTTTACTTTGTTTAAATAAGTCTTAAATCTTATTCAAATAAAAACGTTCAATAGACTACTATTGAACGTTTTGATAAGCCCATTTTGATATGCAACTAAGTTTTCTTTACAAACCGTACATAAATAAGTTAAACATAATATTTAATTATATAAAGTCATTATTAGTTATTTTAAACAACACCATAACACTTTTTCACTCACAATTTGTAAATAAAAATTAAAAAAAAAACTTGCTTTGCTCACCCTACCTAATTGGTTTGAATTGACAGCTATGACGTCACAATATGGCGCTAAGTCAATCCTATTCTTGTTTTAATCGCATTGTAAACAAACAAATCCCATCCACTGACTACATCAGAATATCGCAACGAAATCCAATTCAATATTTACATAGAGCGGTCATATTAATGAGAAGCAGCGTTTTAACATATTAGTTGTGACACGCTAACGCGATAATTGCAGAGCGATTTAGATAATGATCTGTATTGTAGTGTAATGATGGTGCTAATCATTGTGATTTATGGAGATAACGCGGCGGGTGTGATGCGGCTCATTTTTGTAGTTATGATTTTGATCGCTTTATTATGGTGAGCTGTGGCTAAATAATAACAGCCGCACAGGTCGATCTTCAAGGTTAAGCAACGCTTGACGAGGTTGGTCTGTGGATGGGTGACCATCTTAACATACCGAGTTTCCTCCGTGCCTCGGAAAGCACGTTAAGCTGTTGGTCCCGGCTGTCGTTTGGAGAACTTTGGCAGTCGTTACGGATAGTCAGAAGCCAGTTAATCTGACTCCAGAGTTGCCATGAAGTAGGTACCGTGTTACCCAGTTAATGGGTTGTGGAGGTCTGGTAGGCAGCCGCTCCACGTAAAATACTGATATTCAGCTTAATCCGATTTGACTGGAAGCCGACCCCAATATATTTGGGAAAGGCTAGGCAGATGATGATATTATGATCAGCTATGGTTCTTCTGTTGCAGTTTCCATGACTCAGTATATAAATAATTGGTGAATGGTCATTCATCAACGGGTCTTCAGCCAATAACTTCGTTTGAAAACTTATTTTTTGCTAAATTTTTCTTGTTATATCATGCATGGATATTAGGACGTTTTAAATATGAGTAAATACCAATTGAAACTATCATTATGATGGGCTTAGACAATTTTGACCTTTGTGTTCAATTTGTATTCGAGACAACTTTATTTTGACGGTGTTGTAAACGAAGAAATATCGGAAGAAAGTTTTTATTATAGAACCTAGAAGTAACGACGAGTTCTTGAAAAAAAACTCTGAAGACATACGACACTAAGCGACACGTACTGGGATACACCTATTTGATGGATTCGGAACCAGTTCTTATAGATAGGGAAGGACGGGGAGACTGCAGTGAAGACGGCCAGTGATTTGTGTAACACTAGCTTTAGCCCGCACGCTTCGTACGCGTTTATCCCGTTTTTTCCTTTTCCCGTAGGAATTTCGGGAAATCCTCTCTTAGTGCTCCCCCATAGAGTGTAAGGAAGCTACATGCCAAGTCCCAGCTTTCTACGACCAGTAGCTTCGATCAGTCTGTCAGTTTCTGCTTTTATAGATAGACTAGCGGTCCTTCGCGGCTTCGCTCCCGTCAATTGCACCTTTTTTCCCATAAGAACTTTTTCGTGACAGTAACAAACACAACAAAAAAATGAATTAGCAAAATCGGCCCAGCCGTTCTCGAGTTTTAGCGAGACTAACGAACAGCAGTTCATCTATACTAATATTATAAAGCAGAAGAGTTTGTTTGTTTGGTTTAACGCGCTAATCTCAGGAACTACTGGTCCGATTTGAAAAATGATTTCAGTGTTAGATAGCCCATTTATCGAGGAAGGTTATAGGCTATATATAATCACGCTAATACAAAGAGGAGCGGAGCAGTAATGAAAAATGTTTCGCAGACGACGTTGTACGGGTCAGCTAGTTTTATATATTAAGACAACCTGTCCCCCGCGGCTTCGCTCCCGTCAACTGTCTACCCTACCTACCCTTTTTTTTTGCTTTTAAACCTTCACTGTATTCAGGCAAACTAAACAAAAAAAGAATTACCGTAAACGGCCCAGCCGTTCTCGAGTTTTAGCGAGACCAACGAACAACAATTCATTTTATTTGATACTAGCTGTCCCCCGCGGCTTCGCTCCCGTGAACTGCATTTTTTTTTTGCTTTTAAGCCTCCCTGTATTCTGGCGAAATAAACAAAAAAAAATTACCGACATCGGCCCAGCCGTTCTCGAGTTTTGGCGAGACTAACGAACAGCAATTCATTTTTATAAACAAGAAGACTAGCTGTCCCCCGCGGCTTCGCTCCCGTCAAATGGCTATTTTTTTAACTTTTAATCCTTCCCTGTATTCTGGCGAACTAAACAAAAAAAAAATGAGCGAAATCGGCCCAGCTTTTCTCGAGTTTTAGCGAGACTAACGAACAGCAATTCATTTTTATTTAAGAAGTAATTCTAGAATTTTACTTAAAATAATACTCACCAACAGTATCCTCGTCTTCATAAAATAAAGGCTTAACTTGAACAAAGAATGTCTAAAATAATAATAATGTTCCAAAGGTCGCGCAAAAACTTCTAGCTTGACATAATTATGACTCATCTCAACCGGTAAAAAGTTTAAAGTGAGCGTTGGTCACTCATGCAAATGTAGGCATTGTAATCATTTGTCATGTTTTTGTGAAAGCTTTCTGGATAAAGTATATCTACGAGTTCCCTTAATCTAAAAAAATGCCATTCAACGTGGCAATGCTTCCAGTCTCTTGAGCTCATTATCAGCTGAGCTTTGAGGACGAATTTCTTGATGTTAGGCGCAGTACAAATATAAGAGGCGTCGGGCGGAGGCGAGGCGCGGGCGTGGTGCGAGCGCGGCGCCGGTGCAGCCCGTGCAGCGCAGAACAGGCGCGCAACGGTGTCGGAAAGACGTGGCGCGGGCGAACACAGTGGATGCATGCAACATGACGTCTTCTTGTGGAGCGCCGGGGGCGAGTAAGCGGCGCCCGCTTCTCGCCCGCGCCTCGCCTCCGCCCGACGCCTATTGTATTTGTCCCGCGCCTTATGTTTTTGCATACAGCTAAGGAGTGGAATTCCCTGCCTATGTCTGTGTTTCCCGATAGCTACAACCTGGGAGTCTTTAAGTCAAGAGTAATATAGGTTACTTCTAGGCAAACGTGCTCCACCTTAGACCGCTTAACATCAGTTGAGACAGTGGTCAAACGTATGCCTATCAACAGTAAAAAAAAACTTCTGTGATTACAATACTCTAGAAAGCGTCTTCAGGTTTTTTGACATTTACAGCCACGGAATTTAATGTTGATTTGGTGATGACTGAGAAAAATGAACAGTGATTTGAAATTATAATCAACTAAGTTTTGACCGCAAGTATTAAACAAACTTTTAAGTATTAAACAAAGTCCTCCGCTACGTCTGTCTGTTCGCGATTAACTCAAAAACTACTGCAGCGATGCTCATGTGCTGTCATCATCAATTGATAGAGTGGTTCTTTATCAAGCGGGCGAAGCCGCATCAGCTAGTTGAAAAATAAATAAAAGTGCATTTAAATCCTTTACAACTCAATTTTATCTTACAAAATAATATATCTATTAATATCACTCGCCTCGACCAATTCGAGAGGGTCAACCCAAAACCGATTAACAAAAACATTAACACTTTATTTAAAAACAAAGTATACCCCTGTCCACTAAACACAGACCACTCAACCATGTCAGAGTTCAAACACGCCTTCCATTAAAAAATTATGTGCTTTTTTTGAAACAACTGGCACATTACAGATGGACAGACACGCTAATTACAGGGCAACCCCACTCCTGTGAAATGCCGGACAACGGGACCCGTAATAGCAGCAATTACGTCACAATTTACACGTCCCGTCCCGTCCCGCGTCCCGCGCTTACGGACAGTCTCGCCTAATTTGATTTGATTGTCACCCTATTTGGCGTTTATTTAAAATTTGAGTAATGTCACGGTGTTTGATGGTCAGTTAAAAGCGCACTAACGTTTATTAGTTACCTGTGCAATGGTTTGTGTGCTAGATAAATTTAATTTTAGGGTTTAGTTTAGTGGTTGCAGTTGCATGTTAAAGCGTGTGAGTTTATAGGTAGTGCCCAACGATTTGTTAGCGAAAACATAATTATAATTGATTCTGATATACCTACAAAATTTTCTACACTAATATTATAAAGAGGAAAACTTTGTTTGTATGTTTGTTTGTTTGATTGTAATGAATAGGCTCAAAAACTACTGGACCTATTTTAAAATTCTTTCACCATTCGAAAGCTATATATATATCCACGAGTAACATAGGCTATATTTTATTTTGGAAAAAAAAAAGGGTTCCGTAAGATATTTGGGTTTTTCGGACACAAGGTGTAAAAATCAACCAGAAAAGTTTACTTATTTTGCATACGCTGTCTAAACTATAAAAGATAGAACCATAAATTGTTCTAATTAATTGTAGATCTTATAAATATCTACAAAAAAGTCCGCGACACACTATACCTATCTATGTCGAGTGAGGCTCAAAAACCATTTTTTTATTTAAAAATCTTGATTTTTTTTGGACTACATTTAAACGCGTTTATTTTACTCATGCTATTAATCCTAATCAAAATAAAGTATTTCATCACTAATTACAGTTTATATAGATAATATTTGGTCTTTGAGTGATAGAAATCGGACGTTTGGTTTTGAAGTTATGGCGAAATTAAAATATTACGATTTCTGCCACACGGCCGGAACGCCGAACGTCTGACGTCACCAAGGCGGGGGCGGGGGTGCGCGTGCGGGAGGGGGGAGTTTAGATCTATGAGTAAGGTACCCGCTCGGCTCAGACGAGAGGTAACAGTTTTTCTGTAGTGTATTTAGTATCAGCATTGCACCCGTGCGAAGCCGGGGCGGGTCGCTAGTCAAATATAAAATTCTTCCGTTACTGAGAGGTTGACCGACAACGCACAGCCGAAACTACTGGTCGTAGAAAGCTGAAATTTAGCGTGAAGGTTCCTTGGGGAGTGTAGGTGAGCTTTAAGAGAGAATTTTTCGAAATTCCTATGGTAATTTGACTACCCTAAGAAGAAACACCGAAACAAACTCAGAGGTCAAAGTCTCTTTTAAAGTCCAAACAATCGTACTGGTCAAATCATTATGAGAACCATGTAGGTCAATGTCTGGATTTACCATGTAGCGGCATCAATGCCGCCACAAGAAAAAATCAACGAAACAAATCTGCATCGCAGCAAAAAGAACCGCGACGCCATCTATCCAACTGGCGGCGAACTAAAAAATCCTAAATCGCGCAAGCAGAGTTTACCATGCGATTTGAACATATACATCCACCCGAATATGAACTATCGGGCAGTAGCCCCCCAGGCACAACAACCGCCTGGGTGGAGGATCCTCCCTTTTCTATGGGGGTTTGCGGGACTTTACTCTCTGTACCGCATACTCCCCAAAACCACAATATATGAAGTGGTCTTTTGAGGAAAGTACCACACAGATTTGAGTAGACCTGGCCAGACAGTGCATGCATTTGTCAGGTATCGTGTAGCTCAAACTTAGAACTTTAAGGAATCCAACGACCTGACGAACAATAGTGAGAGAGAGTGAGGACCATGCAGATCAGTGTCTGAAGTGGTATTTGAGGAAAGAACCACATAGATATGAGTGGACCTGTCCAGTCGCTGCAAACCTTGGTTGGGATTCGAGAAGCTCAACTTAACCCAAAAAGGAGCTAAACGACCCGACGAACAATGCCAATGAAAGGACATTTGGGTAGGCCACAAAAGTAGTCAAACTGCCCTGGTTTTATTTTAACCGACTTCCCCAAAAAGGAGGAGGTTCTCAATTCGGTTGTATTTTTTTTATGTTTGTAACCTCGTATGGAATGACGGAGTGACGGAGTTATCTTCGTCATTTATGAACGGATTCGAAAAATTCTTTACCTATCTGAAAGGAAATACTTGCCGATTGGTCCCATTTAAATTTTATGAATATCGGTATTAAGTTTGGATTTGAAATCGAAGTAGCTGGAATTTGTTTACTTGGATGATGGTTTTTGTCGAAATTGCGTATTTTGTTTTCCTGCAATTTTGCAGTGGTGTTGTTAGGTGTGGGGTACCACTAAAAAGTGAAAACGAAAAAACTTTTTACAAAAAAATACAACTGACTTTCAAATAAAAAAAAACACAAAGTAAAAAATAACTTTAATTTCGGAATTCGGTGTCAAAATACGAAGTAATTAGCAAAAACACCGTGTTTTTTGTTGTTAAAAGTTTTTTATGTTTACAAGGTTTGATAGAAGCTTAAAGACCAACCTACTTCCTCGCGGTTAGCTGTGACAGCAAAAGACTATTGATCTCCGTAAAATGAATCATACCACTCGACTATACGAGGTTACCCACGTCCGGAACTTCAAAGAAAACCGTTCTCCGATATATGGCATTTATCAGCGTTTTTTTTAACATTTAATAGTGAACAGTACCAAAACTGATTCATATTTTCTACTACATTGATTCCATGAATAATATTTATAGCATCTATTTCCAAAATGTTTTAACTTTAAACTCTATGCACAGTGCTATAAAGTGAGTTTTCAAATGGCCGGTATCGAATATCGTTTATTTCAACAAAAATAATTTTATCCGCTGCGTTAATACTGTTCGGTATTTACTGACAGTATTTGCGTACGGCTGTGCGGGATACGAATCGCCACATATTGTACACGTGCGGTCCAATTGTGAACTGTTTATTTATAAAAATAATGCAGGTACAATTTAGTATCGTAAATAGAATTTTTGGTAATTATTTCGTAGTTTTTGATTTTGGATTTAGGAAACACACAGTGTAACTGATTCGTCTAGTATCGATAGCGTTTTTTTAGCTTTCTGAATTTCAGTAGCAAAAAAAATCAGCATAATTTATGTGTGATCGATAAATTTTGATGATATGATGAGCTGACAAGATCAGAATGACTTTTGAGGTCATTTATTCAAATTAGGCTGAGAGTCAAATTATACTATAACGTCAAATTTTACATAAAAAGAGTTGCCCAACGCCCGCCCGTCTCCACTTCCCAGTGTTTTAGCTGGCAAGAAGAGACGGAATTCATCATGACCTTTGTTAATGACGTTTTTAACCAAAGCTCATTCAATGAATCAACGTGCATTTGAATATTCTACATAAACCTTTCTTACAAGAAAATACAGTCCCAATAACGATTCTATTTCTCAACATCAGTTGAACTACAATAATAACAACGTCGAGAGAATTTATTCAAGTATGTAAGTCAGTCACTTAAGGTACAGTACGGCACTAAAAATACCGGCTCTGATAGATACGATCGCACTATGAACTGTGTAACCTCTACCACGACGAAGGTGGATACAATCACACCGTTGTGCAACGACGCAAGTCTGTTCTAGCCATATCATTGCTGAGACGTTCAAGCTACAATTTTATAAACGGTTAAGTTAAAAAATAGCTAAAAAAAAGCCAGTTATTTTGTTAAAATCTTAACCGCAGTTGCCATGTCTTAAATAAAATCAGGGAACTTGAGTCTTAAGCAGATATAATATACACTTAGGGCGGGTTGTTTCAACTACACTTAACGCACGCGTAAACGTTAAAAATGGTGCTAACTATCGTCAAATCAAAAAATTGGGTTGTTTCACAAAATGTCAGCGTTAACGCAAGAAAATATAACGTTTACGTTAACAGATGGTCTGAGCAGTCGTTAACGTAACTTTAGTTGCGTCAAATAGAACAATATTGTGAAAATTCTTTTGAATTCCTCAATACCAGTTCTTCTGATGACACAAATAAGTGGTGGAATGCAAAAAAGCTATTTAGGTAGGACCCGTGTCAATAACTTAGCTATTGGGATGAGCAGGAATATAAACCAGAATGCTTTGAAACAACGCTTCTAATTTAACGAACGTCAAACATCGTCCGTAATCGTAAATTTTTGACGTACGTATGTTACGTTAACCAACTGTTTGATACAACCCGCCCTTACACAATTGACCATGTTCAGACCATACGACTAGCGACTGTCAAATATTGAAACTCGCTAACAATTTAGGTAGATCGCCAATTCACTTCTGGCACACCAGCTAATTGTATATTCTTTTATAAATATGACGTATTGAAATGCACCTGTTTCTGCGACAAACACACAACAAACACTTGTGCATTATAATACCTAGTATTTATTTCAAGTATGTGACCATGGCTAGCCTTCTCTCCTCTGAGATTTACAATTAGACTATAAAGTCTACTGTAGTGTATTTTTAATATGTGCTTTTTCAAGAAAACATCAGTAACACAAAACTAGTCACCATGTTACAATACGGTGTAACAGTCACCCGCGTTCGTTATAACGAAACTGTACCGAATCGATCGCTGTAATGGCGTCTAATTGTTTAGCTCGGTATCGCTGGGATCGACACGTAGAGATGCTATCTGGTAGATAACTGAGCTGACGAGCCAGTTCACCTGACGGTATTCTTTGGTACTGTTAGTTTGGGACTATTAAGAAAGTATTTTCTTGGGCTTGGGTACTCTTTAGACTGGATGAGAGGCAATTATAGCCAGTAGCTTCATTTAGTTTAAAGTACTTACGCGTACTTTTTTTTCTGCCTAGCTTTTTCCCAACTATATTGGGGTCGGCTTCCAGTCAAACCGGATTCAGCTGAATACCAGTACTTTACGTAGAGCGGCTGCCTACCAGACCTCCACAACCCAAACTGGGTAAAACGGTACTCATTGGCAAGACTGATGTCGGATTTTCTGGCTTCTGACTATCCGTAACGACTGCCAAATATCTCCAATGTTACTCGGTATGTTAAGATGGTCACCCATCCACAGACCAACCGTGGCAAGCGTTGCTTAACCTTGAAGATCGACCTGTGCGGCTGTTATTATTTAGCCACGAGTTATCAATAGTTGAATTTTCATTGGTGTTTATTAAGAGTAACTAGATGTCCCCCGCGGCTACGCCGAGAAATTTGCATCAACTGCATTTTTTTTTCTTTCATTAGAACCTTCTCCTGACAGTAACAAACGCGTGATGCGATGACCAAAGGAAATAGATATTAATTTTTTATATATAAGACTAGCTGACCCACGCAACATCGTCTGCGTCACATTTTCCATTAATGCTCTGCTCCTTTTAGTCTTGGCGTGATGATATATAGCCTATAACCTTCCCGGATAAATAAGCTATCTAATACTGAAAGACTTTTTCAAATCGGACCAGTAGTTCCTGAGATTACCCCCTACATACAAACTTACAAACAAATGTTACCTCTTTATAATATTAGTATAGATGTATAGATTAGTATAGATTTATGCAGGTGACTTACAATCAGCGGTTGGAGTTGCTGAATACGGGTTGAAGAAGAAAGAAAAAGGAATTCTTCAGTAACAGGGCTCAACTTTTATTTTTGCTTATCCTTAAGTCGCAACTAATGTTATGAATGCGGCAGTTAGTTTGTTCGTTACGCTTTTACGCCTAAATCGCTGAACCAATTTTGTTACATTGTGATACAGAGATAGATGGGACCCAGGAGACGCTATAGACTACTTTTTGCAAAATAAAAAAATGCAAACGCGAGCGAAGTCACTTGTGAAATCTAGTTCTCATATTTTTATCCTTCAAGACATTTCTCGATGACGTCACCAGTGGAAATTCAGCCATAACATCTATAATCATCTACGACTTGTACCGTTGATTTTTTTACTCTAGTGAAATGGTAGGTAAAAATCTTGGTAAATAAAATAATTCACAATTAATTCATAACAATTGAATAAATTGAACCTCACTTTAACCTCTAGATTCATTCACCCTAAGTTATTTAATTATCGCAAGTAAACCTTGTTATCTGAAAGAAAACTTAACTAAAAAAGTATAATTCGTACAAAGATATTTAATTAAAACTAATAACTAGCTATAAACTATAGCTCGGTTTAAAAAAAAAAAGATTTTCTGTCGAATTCTGTTTAATTAAGAAAGAATATGTTAAGGGGAATCAGCAAGCTACGAATAATCTTACGTGATTATATTAATTTCTGCGAAAAACGTGGAAGTCAATCTTGTGTAATTGAGATCAACAACTTTGCTCTGATTAATTTTCCTGATTTTCTTCTGTACCTATTTGATTTTTGGAATTTATTAGGAACTAGCTGACCCACGCAACTTCGTCTGCGTCACATTTTCCATTAATGCTTGGCTCCTTTTAGTCTTAGCGTGATGATATGTAATATGTAGCCTATATCCTTCCTCGATACATGGACTATCTAATACTGAAAGAATTTTTCAAATCGGACCAGTAGTTCCTGAGATTACCCCCTACATACAAACTTACAAAAAAAAATTACCTCTTTATAATATTAGTACAGATAAAGTGGCGTACTTACATAACAATGGGTAGAGTTGTGTCAAAGGGCAGCGTTAAACAAATCTCAGAACAAAAAAGTTTTGCTATTTTCAATTATATTTCACTAGCTGATGCCCGCGGCTTTGCCCGCTTGACAAATCTACACTAAAATATTATAAAGCGGAAGAGTTTGTTTGTTTGTTTGTTTGGTTGAACGCGCTAATCTCAGGAACTACTGGTCCGATTTGAGAAATTATTTCAGTGTTAGATAGCCTATTTATCGAGGAAGGCTATAGGCTATATATCATCACGCTATGACCAATAGGCACGGAGCAGTAATGATGACGATGTTACGCAGATGACGTTGCACGGGTCAGCTAGTATAATATAAAGTGATTCTCATATAGGGTAATATGCTATTTAAATGATTCCCAAACTTGATGTTCGTCATTTAAAAAATAAAATAAACAAACTAAAAGATAGCATCAAAAATTCGCTTCTCAACGCTTTCAGCTGTTGCTGTCAGCCAAGTCAAAACTGCACTCAATGGTTCCCTCCACGAATATACAACAACAGCTCAGTACGGGAGGAATGTCGACGTATTGTGAACGACTAATCATCCAATGACTTCTCCCGCTCTGGGCGGAGCGAGAGGGAGTGTCTGACAGACTTCTACTGACTTAAACCCATCCATGTTCCTTCATGTGCTCTTTGTGTTCCGGTGCCGCGGTATCTCTTTCGAATAATCCCGCAACTCCGGCAATCTGCCACCACCCCTTATGTGACGACTAATTTACGAATATCTACGCAACGACCAAAGTCTTCACAATAATTTAGTCTTCGGTACAAAGCAGTAAATTAAAAGCGAAAAGATAAAGATCATTCAACCGAGCCTTAACAAAAACGCATCCTTGTGGGGCCACTAGCCACCCACTCGTGTTCAGCTACAAGACTCCTAATTAAGAATACAGCTTGACTAACAATACGCTAAGTAACCAGAGGAATTTACATCAATAGATCTTTATCCAATTTATATTAAATTTTATCCTATTAACACGAGATCTTTAAGTTACAATGCACGTTAGCACGTAATTGGAACATTTGTAGTAGACACAACAAAACCATATTCTTTCTATTAAAATAAAAAATAAAATGGAAAACTTCAAATGGCGAATTTCATTGATGGAAATGCAATCAGTTTCGGTGCACTGAACTCTTTCTGTAACGATTGTCGCTAACTAGGGAATGCAATCCCGCAGGAAATTCTCAATCCCGGTATTTGAGGGACTGGACATTTTCGATCCCGCGGGATCCAGTTATTTGCTGGATCCCGCATGAATATTAAAACTTCGCAAATAATTTATAACTTCTGACGATACTTCATGAAACTATCTAATTATATAATCATTGTTTTTTAATAATTATCTTACTTAAGTATTTAAAAATTTACAAAGTTAGAAAACTAAACATTACCTATTTTGAAATTAAAATTGACAAAAGTAGAAAACTAAACACTATTTTGAAAATAACTATAACTTAACACATGAATTTTACTCCTCTTCAATCCCGCTAATCCCGCGCGGCATTCCGTTCATTTTACGAACGGGATTAATCCTGCTCATGGCATGCGAGATCCCGGTATTTCGGGATCCCAGTATCCCAGTATTGCATTCCCTATAGCTAACGTTTTGGGGACACATTGATAGTGCGTACAGCTAAAGAGTGGCATTCCCTGCTGGAGACTGTTTTTCCTGATAGCTACAACCTAGGAGTCTATAAGTCAAGAGTGAACAGGTTACTTCTAGGCAAACGTGCTCCATCTTCAATTACATCATCGCTTACCGTCAGGTGAGATTTTCCTCAACACGAGACTATCAATATACACCAGCTAATGAAAAGAAGCCAGGACTGGACAACACGTGGTACAGATACATAATGTTTCAATTATGCCTTCTTCAAATGAGAACATTCCCTTTCCCTGCATTGAAAGAATTTATAACAAAAAAAAAAACAAAAAATACAAAAAGATATAACCACCTTCCAAAAAAAAAAACTATAACGTAAAAAATAACTTTAATTTCGGAAGTCGGTGTTTTTGTTAGTTTCTTCGTATTTTGACACCGACTTCCGAAATTAAAGTAATTTTTTACTTTGAAGTGTTTTTTTTTTTGGAAGTTGGTTGTACTTTTTTACGTTGTAGCTACTAACAACATCACTGCAAAATCGCAGAATAGCAAAATACGCAATTGCGATTACTTGGATGACAATATAAAAACATCATCCAAGTAGACGAATTCCAGTTTTGATTTAAAATCCAAAGTTCGCAACCGATTTTGATAAAATTTAAATGGGACCAATCTACAAGTATTTTCTTTCAGATAAAACAAGAATTTTTCAAATCGGTTCATAATTTTCGGAGTTATGAGGCAACAAACATAAAAAAAAAATACAACCGAATTGAGAACCTACTCCTTTTTGGGAAGTCGGTTAAAAAAATGGTATCGGTAATGGTGGTATTTAGTATTCCAAGTCAATGACTCGTTATATCAGACCCAGAATACCTCAGTCCGTTTTCAAATGAACCGCTGCACATGTACTAATTCTACTCGCTTCATTTAGCATTGTGTTGTGAGAATACGCGGGCAACGTTCGTAATTCTTTTGTTCTAACAAGACGTAAAATGCCCATTCAATGTTAAACGGGCAACTTCTGGGTCACTGCGTTTGGTACCGCAGTTATAAATGAGTAAATAACACATACGAATGTTGCTATAGAACATACACAGACACATACAAAAATATTGATGAAACAAAAGGAGGTTGGTATGTTAGGATCGTAACTCGTGTGGGTGCATTTTAGTATGATATTCAGAAATATATATTTCTGCCTATCTTCATGAAAATAAATAGCACAATAGGTAAAATAACTATCGCTTTAATTTCGAACTGTTTTTTTTGTACTTACGCTATATTTGTGTTTAAATATTGCAAGCTAGTTTGTTGACCCACGATATAAACAAAGCTTCATTTTCATTCAAATAAAAGCTTCATCGTCTGCCGAATAAACATTATGAACAAAGCAGAATTTCAAATAAATCTCGTACAAACAAAATAACAGACCTAAATCCTTCCATTTTACAAAATTTAACACCAAAAAAAAGCGAGCGGAAATAAACACATTTCCAGCACAACTGTGTCACACTAGTTGCTTTACAAACAAAATTAAATCATGTTAGCATACCATATAAAGCGCCACTAAATATGTAAACACTATAAAAAAGCTTTGGACATTCCATCCCGAACATTTTTAGGTATCCGTTTCCGAAAGAGACTAACGAAACCCTATTACTGAGCCTCCGCTGTCCGGCCGTCCATCTGCCCGTCCGTCTGTCTGTCTGTGGCCTGTGTCTCAAGAACCGTAATAGGTAGATAATTGAAATTGTGTATTTGTTTTTGTTTTTTTTTTTTAATTCTTTTCCCCAAACTAGGAATTTCTATTATATCGTGGGTGTGGTTACAAACATATAAACTCACATATACACAAACAGCCAGACCCGGACAACAACAACGAACAACTATTCGTAGGCCATTCAAATATTTGTTCTGGGCGGGAATCGAACCCGCGACACGCAGCGCAGCAGTCGATCGTCCAACCACTGCGCCAACCGTGCCGTCAAATTGGTATTGCTACTATAACAAAAAATAATGTGAAATTCTAAATTAAAAGGAAAAATAAACCGAAAAATCACGTAACTTGTATGGCTCCCATACAAGAAACGTGTTTTTTTTGGTTCATGGTACGGCATTATTCGTGTAAGAATTTGTCTCGCACTTGGCCACTTTTTTTCCTACAATTTTACGAAACACCATTAGCGACAAGGTGTAGACGAACTTAAGGTCTATTGTTAAAAAATCAGATAAGGACTGCTCAGAACGATGGATGAAGCACGAATATTCGTTTAAGATATGCTTAAATGTTACAAACAATAAGGCTATAATGAATGGGGTATCAGCAACTTGGAATCCTAAGTTAACGGATGACGATGACAAAAAATACGGAGCGGTCAGCTACACAACCACGAACCATATTTTTGTTGGATTTCCGCTATGACGAACACAAGTGTACCTATTCGTCATTGTTGCGGATTGATAAATGACATCCTTTATTGACATGCCTATATTCTTTAGCGCCAACTTGAGTTTTTCGTCGTTGTCTCAAAGATCCATCATTTCAAGTTACCCACAACATTTTTTGCAGAGATAGAATTTTCGTTTAAAAGTTAAGTCACCTCAAATAGGACTTATTTACTCGCAAAACAGCCGACAATCTGTCTAAAACAGGACCAAATTAAAATAATGTACGTGAAAGTAATTCAAACCATTAGAAAGCTTTTTAGGCACCAAAAATCCGGTACAAATGTTCCATTACTTCTTTTTCTCATATATTTAACGGAACCTTGTTAAAATGTTTCCTCCTAATTGCATTGGAAACTCATTAGAGCACCGTGAATTGCTGATTCAAAATTCTATTTTGTTTCTTTCACACTGCCTAAGTAGAGCGGTGGGTGGAATGTGCTAAATGCTCGCGATATGTTTATGGTAGGCACTTAATAAACTTGCAATAAAGTACATTGCACAAATGCACACCTTGGCCTGATGTCCGATAACCGAACAATAAATTATTACTAACCGTTTTTCATTACCACAGAACGTAAAAGATCACCGATTGAAGTCGATTCATGACAAATTTCTGTTTTTGATAATAAGAAAGTCAGTAAATGGATGTGTGTCAATGACCGTTATTGCACATTTATCTAGCGCCAACCATAGAGAACATTCCGATGACTGGTTCCAAAAGTACGGTACTGAGAATGTCTTGATAACTGTCTAGAGTGACGCATTCATTATTATTCTACAACAAAATGTGGAGGTTGAGTAATGGTGCGAAAGTTGATTTTGGTGACTTCACAGTACCAATAGGTAAATATTATCGGCAGGTAAATATCGATGCTTTATGGTCATGGGTAAAATCATCTCAGGTGTTGGTCCCTTTAGAACAATATTTATTAAATGATCAGCGTTGTTGGCACTTTTTTTCATAAGATGGGAAGTCATCAAATGATTCCTCTTGCTCTGGGTGAAGCAGAAGCGAGTGGTTTTAGTCAGTAAGAGAATGAACTCTTACTGACTTAAGTCCATCCGTGTTCCAACTGTCCTTTTGACAGGCACTGGCCCTAGCGGGCTCCGTCAGCATTCTCAATAATGCTTAATTGAAACTGAAGCTTGGCAGGTTCTATTGTTCTGGCTCAATACATCTTCTATCATTAATATACTGATCGTCCTTTTTCTAAAAAACAAAACACCTAAACAAGTCCGATAAATCCAAAACCTTGACAACTCCTTTAAGAACTCGTTCTAAAAAACATTTCTTTACGTAGAAACATTAGGGCGCACTTTAAACGACATTACGACTAAATCAGAACAAGATAGTACAACAATACGGTACTGGTAACGACTATTAATCAAAATGAGGGATCGTCTTAAACAAAAATAGGTGCATCCATTTATTCTCTATCGGTGTCGGACGTGTGGGCTGTGCGCTACACATACAATCTAAGACCGCGTTCAGACGCGAACAGCTGTTATGAGCATAGTAGGCATGTTTTTGAGTAATTAGTGCTAGTAAAATTGAATAGTCTGAACGAGGCTTTCGTAGACTGAATATGAAAAATCTAAGAAAATTGCGAAAGTTTTTAATCTATACTTCTACATTTTAATGTTCTAAAGTTGAAGAGTTTGTTTGCTTGAGCGCGCCAATCTCAAGAAATATTGGTCCGATTTGAAAAATTATCTATTTATATACAGTGTTAAATAGCCCATTTATTGAAGAAGGCTATAGAGTATATAACATCACGCTACGGCCAATAGGAGCGGAGCATTAATGAACAACGTGACGCAGACGAAGTTGGGTGAGAAAGCTAGTATACGATACACAGAAAGGTGTGTTTTAAAATCTATTAAACCTACACAGAGACAGCACTAATTGCGTGTGACGTCACTTGGCCAGTTACGCCATAATAAATTTACGACATCAAAATACAAACTATGTTTTTCGAATTTGAAAAAACGCGTTACTTCTCTACTTTTCCAGCATTGTTCTACTTTTTTTTGTGAGAGACAATTCTAATTCTATCGAGATTTGCCATAATTCGTCGTCCATTTACAGAAACAATTTCAATTGACAGTTTTTATTATATTTTCAAAGTTCACAGAATTATATAAATGCAGTCAGTGTTCTTCGTCTTCAATCTTTTACCTCAATTTTGTTTTTATAAACCACGTAAATATTTTTCATTCGTTTTATTTGTTTCTACTTCGTATTTTAAAGATTTTACTGGGGAAACTGGTTCAGTATATTTTATTTCATTGGTTTATCATCTGTTGCTTCTTGAAGTGTCTTCCACTTTTAAATGTACACTCTTTAAATGGCAACTAAGCTGTTTTAAACATCTCATTCAAGAATTTCTTTCAGTCTGTGATGTGTTTTACTAGATAAGCTATCTAGCTTTATAAACCAGTGCTTTGGGTTTTAGTACTTTTCTTTTAAACAGTTGTATGTTTTTTTTGAATTCATGACTGTGCAATTGTGCAGTTAGTCAAACTTCATTACGTAATGTGGTTAAGAAGGTCTGATTTGATATCAGACCAATCTTCTGCTCTGCTAGAGCTAAAAAGTTTTTTTTTTTACTTGGTATGGGTTTGCTGTTGACTCTAGTCTTGGTCAGAGATAACAGAAACAAAGTCTACGATGGAGCGAGCTTACCCAGAAGTAGCCTGTTCACTCTAACTTTGAAAAGATTAGGGTTGTAAGCATTCGGAAACACAGACGCAGGCAAAGAGTTCTACTCCTTTGCTGTGCGCATTATGAAAGACGCTTGGAAGCGCTTAGGGCGAGTTGGTGGAATAGCAACAAGGTGGGGATGCTGGATGTCCGATGGTAGAAGGGGGCTGGTGGGATGAGGTCGTGGAGTTCCTGGGCACACTCTCCGAAGTACAATCTGTAGAAGACCGACAAGCAGGCAACTGGTGTAGCTTGGCATCCACCAGTTTTACGTCACCAATGAGCCTCTATATCAATACTATCAAAACTTTATTAATATTATTAAGCAATACTATCAAAACTTTATTAATATTATTAAGCAATACTATCAAAACTTTATTAATATTATTAAGCAATACTATCAAAACTTTATTAATATTATTAAGCAATACTATCAAAACTTTATTAATATTATTAAGCGAAGAGTTTGTTGGTTTGTTTGGTTGATCTCAGGAATTACTGGTTCAATCGCAAAATGATTATAGTGTTAGATAGTCTATTTATCGAGATAGGCTATACAACATCATGCTACGACCAATAGATCCGGAACATTAATAAAAATGTGCAAACGAAGTTGAACGGGCCCTTGTCTTAAAAAACATAACTGTGGTTTAACGCATTAAGAAGTTTATATTTTTTTTTTTTCAATTAATTTTATAATAAAAAATTAACATTATGAAAACCTAAAGACCAGAAAATTTGCTAAAATCCAATCAACTCAGATTATTTGGCACTTCATTTATAAATAAAGCTCGTCTACAAAGTCTAGCCCGTTCAACGTTCTGATAAAAAAGATTTATCGGTCAGTGTCAAAGGGTCGACCTCTCGATAATGACTCATAGAGATATAATTAATTAACTATTACAGAATTATGACACAAACTTTATAAGATAACGAACAATTCCATGGAATGTGTAATAAACAATCCATGCTTATACGTTGACACATAATAATTAAAATAGTCAGTTGCGCCTGAACACGCCCTAATAGTCCCGAGATTCTTTTAATTATTAACTCCAAACATTATTCTTCGATCCCGTAATCCATTAAACAACTCTAACGCATCAGTTATAAGGGTCAATTTTGCGTTATTGATTGATGATTATACGGTAAAGATAATTTGGTATATATGCGTGTAAGTTATTAATAATATTTTCTCTTTGTTTCGAGCAGTTATCCTTGTTCGTTTTTTGTTCTTGTGATCGATCCTTTGTAATATTTCGATTAGTTTTCAAGTTTCTCTCTTACAACTTTATTGTGATGTGATCGGAGCTGGATGTAATTTAAATATTAAAAGCACAAAAATAATAATGCAGGAGATTTCAAGTCTAGGCATTGTAATCATCTTGTTACACTATGATACTGGTAATTTCAAACGATAAAAAATAATACTTAAAAGCTTAGGGACTTATTTGTATATAGGGCGTCCCTAGGCTTTGCCACTCGGAGTGAAAGTAATTTACAGTACATTATTTAAAATTCTTTGAATGTAGTTCGTATTGTTTTTAAAATATAAATTAAGTCTTCATTCAACATTTTTTTCTAATTACAGTATTTAAGGCACTTTCTTTTCCTTTTTCTTACTCAAGGTCCTAGAGTAAGTAAATGTTAAAGAGAAGTTTAAGCGCTGAAAAGCTACGGAGAATCAATCTACTCCGTAAATACAAGTAGTCCCATTAAAATACCGTGTTTTCCACGAATCTAACACTTGTGTGCAAAAGAAATTTTCCAGAAAGTAATCAGACGACGTTTTGACTTTTGACGTTGAGACTTTTTCCATAAAGTGTACAAAACTAATAAAATAAATATAATTGAAAACAAATAAATGCAATACCTCTCATGGAGTCCTTGTACTCACTATAATAAACAAATTTTACCATGGAACCAACAAGAAAAACAAGAAATTGCGAACAAAAATCAGCTGCTCCGTACAATTTTTCGAGTTTTTGTCGAGAAAAAAAAAGTCAAGCGCACATAATAATTATGTATGGGGCAGTCCATTTTTTTCACGTTTTCATTCTTCAGCCAAGTCTATAAAGACTTTTGAGCGAGTCCGACTCGTACTTGATTGGTATTTTTTACCTTCAGTCACTATTGTCAACTGACGGTCAAATTAGAATGTGCATGCGTCTGAAAATACAAGATCCCAGGTTCAAAGATTTAAATCCCGAACCTCCAACTCTCATTACGAATCTTGTTGGGCCGAATACCAACACCTACCTTCATAAATAAGAGACATAGGTAGGTACTAGGTATGTATTTGTATGCACACAAGTGCAACGCACCTGTCCACCAAGTCGTTAATAACTGTTAGGTAGTCTGTCCAGCAGCACTGTTATGTAACACGTTACAATACGTGATTCACATAATGTTACTGTAGCTGTTTGTGCAACACAATAAGCCGCTAGTTATTATGTGTTCGTATTCTACCTAGAACTGTGTAGTTTGGTTTGGTGTGAGTTGAATTGTTTTGCTCATAACTTCAATAAGCAAGTTATGTAGCAGTGTTTGTTTAAAGTGTATAGAAAAAAAACACTAAATAAATGAGACTAGCTTGTGTTTGCGACTACGCTTGTTTTTATAAAGATTTCAAAAAAAAACAACGGATGTTGTTCAAGTTTTTTTTTTAATCTTTTTAAAAGCAAACAATAACCTTCTCAAAGGTCCCATTTATTGCTTTACCAAAATGTATCAAAACCGATTCAGCGATTTAAGCGTAACAAACAAACTTTCAAATTAAAAGTATTGGTTATGAATGTTAGGATTACTTTTGTCAAAAACAAATCAAAAAGACGTCTTAACTTTGAAACAAATACATCCTCGTACTAAGAAAATGCTTATATTCAAGAAATAAAATCTTGAGCTTGCCATCCTTTTCAGTTTAAAATCGGTCTTACATTTTTTTTTAATATGGTCCTTCTTTTTTATCATCTATCCAATAGTCACATAGTATCAATATACCCAACCACCAAAAACTAATCGAATTGATGGTTCAAAATCGGTAGGTAATCGGATAGCCGAACCATTCTCTTGACTCGCAAAAAATCTGAGTACCGTCCCGGAAATCCCAGGGCTTTAATTAGAAAAAAACGTGGTTGGAGTACCACGAGACCTATGCACCTTGGGGCCCATTCAAACTGACAGTGTAAAAATAGAAAGCTTCAAGTGGACGCCTCTTACACCGTAGCTGGTATTATTTTCACACCCTTTTTTGTTTCTTTGTTCTGTGAGAAATAGTAAAACCCAAATATTGCAGTTTAGATAATTATGTTACTTCCTACTTATATATATGCGAAAGTTTGTAAGGATAGATGTTTGGTATTCTTTCACGACAGAAAGCCCGAAAGGATCTTCATGAAATTTGCAACAGAGGTAGGTTATATGAAATAACACATATACTACCTTAAACCGCGAGTATGTTCCCCAGGGGTCACACGGGCGAAGCCGCTAGCATAAGCTAGTGGAACATAAAAGGAAAGGACTATTTCGTATAGGTACGAAGATTCAGGATAGAGAAGTGTGAAAAGAGAAAGAGGAGGGCTTTGCTCAGCAATGTATACTAATATTATAAAGCAGAAGAGTTTATTTGTTTGCTTGAACGACCTTATCTCAGGAACTACTGCCCGATTTGAATGAATTTTTTCAGTATTAGATAGCCCTTTTATCGAGGAAGACTATAGGATATATCTATTATATCATCACGCTAAGACAAAAAGGAGCGGAGTATTAATAGAAAATGTGACGTAGATAAAGTTGCGTGGGTCAGCTAGTGAGATATATACTGTGTATCCGTATACCGTAAAATTAATATAAAATAAAATGCAGTAAAGTGCATAGAAGCCAAGTATCTTTTGATCGTCTCCTGATGAATGTGTCTTCTTGATACATGTTCACATAGCCTACTCCACCTAATGAAATTCGTCAATCTTCATGCATATTCGTCAATATGCTGTAGGCACTTTGGTCACTTTGCAGTTGGATTGTTGGACATGTTCAATATCACCAGCCAAGGACAACCCCACTGAACATCGTTTTAACAAACTCCCCAGTTACAGTCCGGTGTGACACCTGCCAACATCGAGTGTGCTTCCTCTGACCGCTCTCGCGGTAACTTCAAACGAGCCGCGGGTTCAAAGCGCGATCGCCCCCGGCTATCGAACGCGATTACATCGTTATATTCTTGTTATACGACTGGAAATCATACTTCACGTTTTAATAATTGGTAATTGGTCGCAGTGTTTTTTACTATTTGGTGTTGGATAAGATCTAGCAAGGTGTTAAAGTCGTGCCTGCCACGATTAGAATAAAAATTAAAAGTATCTTGAAATTTCCTTATTTTAAAACAACCAGCGCAACCACGTCTGCATGATATTTTTCAAAACGAAATAACAGTCTGCTCTGCTCCTCTTAAAAGCGTGATGTTAGATAGTCTATATAACCTTCATCTATAATGGGCTATCATCATCATCTGCCTAGCCTTTTTCCCAACTATATTGGGGTTGGGTAATTGAATACCAGTATTAATAAAAATAATAATAATGGGCTATCCAACACCAAAAAAAAAAAAAACAGTTCGACCCGGTAGTTCCTAAGATAAGCGCTTTCAAACAAAAAAACAAACTCTTCAGTTTTATAAGATTAGTCTAGATATATATTTATGTATTTATTTTATTTATTTACATCCATTTACCATTACAGGCTAACCCAATGCGATAAATGCGCCTGAATTAATCATAACTTAATTTATACTTATAACTAATCTATCTCTATTAATGAACAATGCATTCCTTGTGAATTCACTCAGAGAACAATAAAATAGGTCCGTTTCACTCGCTATGAGCTTGAGTGTTATTTATGATGTAGGAAGGTACAACGTGCGGACCCTGCAAAGTGAGAACCCTGACATTTACAACCCGAGTGTCTTCGAGTTGAGAGGGGACAGGTAACTTCTAGGCACGCGTGATCCATAGTCGACCACACCATCAATTTACTTCAGTTGAGATTGTATTCATACGCAAGCCTATCAGCAATAATTAAAAAGGCAAAATAAATCTATACGTAAAAAGTTCATCTACCTAGCCTTTTCCCGACTACATTGGGGTCGGCTTCTAGTCAAATCGGATTCAGCTGAGTACCAGTATTTTACGTGGAGCGGCTGCCTACCAGACCTCCACAACCCATTAACTGGGTAACAGTACGCAACACTGGGCACAGTACAGCACTGGCTGAGTACAGTGGGCAAGACTGGAGTCAGATTTACTGGCTTCTGACAATCCGTAACGACTGCCGAAGGTCTACAAATGACAGCTGGGACCAACGGCTTAACGTGCTTTCCGAGGCACGGAGGAAACTCGCTATGTTAAGATGGTCACCCATCCACATACCAACCTCAGTAAGCGTTGCTTAGCCTTGAAGATCGACCTGTGCGGCTGTTGTTATTTAGCCGCGCGCTCACGTAAAAAGTTAAATTACATTATTAGTATTCTATTAATAAAAAACTATCTTGCAATATCCTACGTTGCTTACATGGACGCTAATATACATACAAAGTGCACTATTTCAGTACCATTCGAAATCTATACTTATATTATAAAGCAGAAGAGTTTGTTTGTTTGGTTGAACACGCTAATCTCAGGAACTACTGGTTCGATTTGAAAAATTCTTCAGTGTTAGATAGCGCATTTATCGAGGAAGGTTATAGGCTATAGGATATACAATATTATATCATTACGCTAAGACAAATAGGAGCGGAGCAATAATGGAAAATGTGACGCAGACGAAGTTGTGCGGGTCAGCTATTATATCATAAAACGAAATTAATATTAAATGCTGCACTCGAAAACGAAACACAAAATTCAAATTAACGCGTCATATTTCACCCCACAGTTTGAACTTGGTTTAGTTGTACTTACATTTACAAATCCTACGCTAAAAGACCCGGGAGGTACAACCACCTGTAAGTCCCTTCAAAATATTAATCAATTGGTGCAGGGCATCAATCATGTTATGGCTAACATTGAGTCCTGTTGGACTGCTGGTGGATTGCGATAAGCTAGTGTTGTTTGATTGAATACAACTTATCTGAGTGAAGTGAAGGCTTTCAAGCAATTTATGACTCCTGATTGCTTAGAACTTCAGTAGTAGTTTTTGATCTTTGGAAAATATAAAAACCGGCCAAGTGCGAGTCGGACTCGCGCACCGAGGGTTCGTACAAACCAGTTATAGGTATTAAATTATAAGCAGAAGTTGCGATTTACGATATATGACGTATTAAAAAAGCACTACTTAAGTACTAGATCTCGTTCAAACCAATTTTTGCTGTTAGTTTACATGGTAATAATATACATCATATATTTTTTTAGTTTTATCATTCTCTTATTTTAGAAGTTACAGGGGGACACACATTTTACCACTTTGGAAGTGTCTCTCTCGCAAACTATCCAGTTTAGAAAAAAATATATTAAAAACCTCAATATTATTTTCGAAGACCTATCCATAGATACCCCACACGTATGGTATTGATGAAAAAAAAAATGAGTTCCAGTTCTAAGTAAACCCCCCAAAATGTATTGTTTTTCTTTCTATTTTTGTGTTAAAATCTTTATGCGGTTCACGGAATACATCTACTTACCAAGTTTCAACAGCATTGTTCTTATGGTTTCGGAGAAAAGTGGCTGTGACATACGGACGCACAGATAGACAGACATGACGAATCTATAAGGGTTCCGTTTTTGCCATTAGGCTACGGAACCCTAAAAACCACTACTAATCATCAGTTTTGTGAGGATCTTGGTAAGCATGAAATAATCATTCTTCACAGCTAGGAGACTGACCTCTCTATAAGAGGGAGTCACCTATTATGTTGGCCTGGTGTAGGCAAGTTTTAAGGTATAAATTTTAGAATAAAGAAAAAAGATTACTTAACTTTGTTTAGTTGGTTGGTTGGTAGGTGATACAAAGATTGGTACATGAAATACTCGTATCTTAGAACTTCAGCAGTAATAGTTAGGTGTCGCCGTCCAATGCTTTTTTTGAACCCTTAGGGACCGTCTTCACGAGCGAGAGAATCGCTGGCGATATTATCGTCGTGCCACGTATTCATATAACAACTCTATGAACGTGTCTCCATACGGCGATTTTATCGCGGCGGTCTCTTAGTATCTGCTCTGATCGACATCTTCAAAATATTGATAACACATCGCGCAATAGGCTAGATTCCATCATCCACAAATTGCAAAACTATTTAGTCTGTCAGAGAGTATTGAAAAATAATTGACACGTATTTTTTGTTTTTGTAAATCAATGAATATTGACAAAGATAAAACGCATCAAAACTCGTGAGTAGGGGCTCGTGACGTCACGACTCACTAAAAATTATGCGAAAGTGTGACGTATTGAGAATTTTAAAAGCATCGTAACTTCGTCAATTTTGGTTCCCGTAACAAAAGAAAAAACACGGATCAAATATTTTTTGATAATCTAACTGACGGACTAATTAGATTTTTTCAGGACACAAGCCTATTACTTGCGGCCAACAAGACCAGTCCCTATTACTTTCATAGCCCTGGCAGCTTATGAAAATGAAAATCTAAGAAAAATACAAATAGACTAGCGTAAACTAAAGCAGCGTTTTCCAGCAACAAGCGGTTTCGCTTTGATTATTTTATGAGCACTTAACTAGGCCCTCATTATGTAACAGTGTGCTTGGCTGGCAGATTGGCTCTTCAATCTTCGTTTTTAGGTCATGCTTTTGTAACGGGCTATTAGGAGTATTAGGTCTATCTAGAATTATACCTGAATAATATTAAACCAGCGGTCAAGTGCGAGTTGGACTCATACACGAAGGGTTCCGTACCATTATCTATAAAAACGGCAAAAAAAAAAACAATTTTGTTGTATGGGAGCCCCCTTATATATTTATTTTATTCTGTTTTTAGTATTTGCTGTTATAGTGGCAACAGAAATACATCATATATGAAAATTTCAACTGTCTAGCTATCGCGGTTCTTGAGACAGACAGACAGACAGCGAAGTCTTAGTGATAGGGTACCGTTTTTCTGCCGGAGTCGCGGGATTATTCGCAAGAGATACCGTGGCTCCGGAACACAAAGGGCAATGAAGGAACATGGATGGGTTTTAGTCAGTAGAAGTCTGACACTCCCTCCCGCTACACCCAGAGCGGGAGGAGTCATTGGATGATTTCCCATCCCTAAAAAAAAAAGGGTACCGTTTTTACGCTTTGGATACGGAACCCTAAAAAGTAGCTTTTGCCCGCGACTCCGTACGCGCATATCCGGTTTCTTCCCGATCCTGTGGGAATTTCGGGAAATACTTCCTTAGTGCTCCCCGATACTCCCCCAGGGACCTGCATGCTAAATTTCTGCTTCCTACGAGCAGTAGTTTCGGCTGTGCGTTAAGCTATAGTTTGTTATTTTATATTTCATTGATTTTATAAACTGCGAATGACGTTTAACCTGATATCTTAATTAAGTATTTGAAGTAGAATATTTGTCAAACAATACTTTAAATATGAATAAAATCTATATCTATAAAAATGAATTGCTGATCGTAAGTCTCGCTAAAGCTCGAGAACGGCTGGGCCGATATCGGTAATTCTTTTTTTGTTTAGTTTGCCAGAATACCGGGAAGGTTAATAATAAATAAAAAAATGGGTAGGTATGGTAGTTGACGGGAGCGAAGCCGCGGGGCACGGCTAGTAAATAATCTATACTAATATTATAAAGCAGAAGAGTTTGTTTGTTTGTTTGTTTGTTTGGTTGTTTGTTTGGTTGAACGCGCTAATCTCAGGAACTACTGGTCCGATTTGAAAAATTCTTTCAGATAGTGTTAGATAGCCCATTTATCGAGGAAGGCTATAGGCTACATATCATCACGCTAAGACAAATAGGAGCGGAGCAGTAATGGAAAATGTGACGCAGACGAAGTTGCGCGGGTCAGCTAGTAAATAAATAAATTTATTTCAGCTTCACAGAAAATTATGCACTTTTGAACCATACCTAGCTGTAAACAAAACAAACGCCACACACAATACACACATCTCTTTCCATATTACTTACATGAAAATAACTTTTGTTTTGTCAATACCAACTTCAGCGTAGAATCTGCTTAGATTTTCTGTTCCCAGTTTGTTCCAGTTCTCGAAAGAAAATACTAACCTCATACGTTATTTTGCGTTAGCGGGCGCCGCAGATGAAATAAAAATAAGCTTTTTAGGTGAAAAGCTTGGAAATATTTTAAAGTTTTAGCGGTTTTAGCAATCTGGTAATGAATTGTCGGTCGAAAGAAAATAATTTAAAAAGTAAGGCTTTGAGGCCAGAATTGAAAATTATGTAACCCCTGGACCTTGGGTCTGAGTAGGTGTGCCCGAGATTATAATTTATCATTCATAATGCTTAACGTAAAGTATTTGGTCTTGGCTTATTACAAAAACTATACAAGCAAACTTTCTTTCTATTCTTCTGCAGCCTTAATTATCCTACTCCGGGTAGACCTCTTAATTCCGTCTAATTCTTCCGGTGTTGATGCTAAATCTCATCAATAGGGAATATGTATGAAATTTTTTTATTTGCAAAATGAAATACTTATTAGCTCTAATAAACAATCATAAAATTATTTTTTAAATAACTTCAGCTTCGATAAAGATATAAAGCTTCAAAGATTACAATTAGAAAGAGAAGTCCGATATGGACGACGTTAAAATCCATGATACCTATACAGCTGCCATAGAAAACAGCGTTATCGCGAGAGGGACAGATATATTTTTGTTTAAAATAATTATATCTCGTTTGTTTTATGTGCAATTTTGATTCTATTTTCACTAGAACATCGGCTCATCACGGCCAGTCATTGGGAGACTGACAGTCGGCCATGATTGCTTTCTTAGTAGCCTCCTTATTGGTAATCATATTTTATATTACTAATATTTTTGTTTATTTTCATATAAACTGTGTAGATAATAAATATTTTTTTCATGCATATTCCCTATTCTCGAGGAAGTCAACTTATGCTGAACATAAGATGACTTTAAGACGTATGCTCGAAAAACAGCAAGTCACAGGCCATCATGAGTTTTATACCGAAATCAAACATATACACAGAACTAGCTACTGCCAGCGGCTTTTCCTGTGTGATCCCTAAGGAATAGACTCATAGGATATATGTTATTGCAGACTATAATCTACCTCTGCGCCAAATTTTATAAAGATGCTTTCTGGCGTTCTGACGTGAAATAGTAACAAACATCCATCCATCCTCACAATTTTTTGCATTTATAACATCAGTAGGATTGAAACTCGCTACCGCCTTAACATTATGTGTTCACCATTTCTCGACGCGCGTTGCATCTAAAACTTAAACACGGTACTGCGCAAAAACAAGTATTCCTAAAGCGAGGATAAGTTTTGAGAACAGTGCGAGCTGATTTTACTGCTGTAACTATGTTTAGATTATTCTCTCTATTTTTACTTTTTTCTCCTTTTAAAACAGTTCCCTAGGCGAGGGAACTGTAGTAAGTAAGAATGAGTTTCTGAACTATGCATTCTATGGTTAAATATAATTGCAGTTTTTGCTAAGTCCAAAGAAAAATCTCCGACTGAGAAAATCGCGTGACTTCACTAGTAGACAATGTTACTTTTTTCAACTGCTGTAAAGATTATTTTTGTTTCAAGGAAATACATATTAAAAATGAGTAAAAAAAATTCTAATTTACGCGTATCATGTGACATAAGTACGTCAACATTTATTTTATGTTACAGAACTGTCGGTAAAAGTCTCTAAGTATAAACAATAATAATAAACTAGAAAAAAAAACACGTTTATTGAATAGTAGAATTTCAAATTAAAGGGAGCTCTATAATTAATTAATATTTACTATGTATTTTTTGTAATGACTGTGTTTGCTTTTGTCTCTAGTCTTGGTCAGAGATGACAGAGACCAAGTCTGCGATGGAGCGACCTTACCCAGAAGTAGCCTGTTCACTCTAACTTTGAAGAGTTTAGTGTTGTAAGGATTCGGAAACAGGCGCAGGCAGAAACTTCCACTTCTTTGGTGTGTGTTTCCTTTGCAGGTAGATAGTATCACTATTTGTTGTTATAGCGGCAATAGAAATACAACGAAAATTTCACCTGACTACCTATTACAGTCCTTGTGATTCAAGAGATGGACAGCGGAAGCTTATAATAGGTCAGCTGACAACAATAAGTAGAATGTTATGCGCATCATAACAGATTTATTACAAGCCACTACCGCCATATTATGAACCGATTTGAAAAAATCTTGTTTTATATGAAATGAATGAAGGATATACTTGCAAATTGGTCCCATTTAAATTTTATCAAAATCGGTTACGAAGTTTGGATTTTAAATCGAAATAGCTGGAATTTGTTTACTTGGATGATAGTTTTTTGTCATTCAAGTAATCGAAATTGTGTATTTTGCTTTTCTGCGATTTTGCAGTGGTGTTGTTAGGTGTTGGATACCACTAACAAGTGAAAAAAAAAACATACAACCGAATTGATAAAAACGTTTTACAAAAAAATACAACCGACTTTCAAATAAAAACAAACTTTAATTTCGGAAGTCGGTGTCAAAATAAGAAAAAACTAACAAAAACACCGACTATTTTTTTACGTTGTAGTGTTTTTTTTATTTGGAAGTCGGTTGTATTTTTTTTGCATAACAACTTGCTACTCTTATCGCTAGTGCGGCAGAATTAGCTTCATCTATTTGACTGACAGACCTTGACAAACGTGTCTGTTGATTTAAAAGTGCCTGTTACTGGTCTATTTGAAATAAAGGATTTTATATTTTTTTTAAATTTTGTTCCAGTTAGTGGGTCGTCTTAAGGGTTCCTATTTCAAGTCAGGAATTAGCGGCCAGTACCGACCTCTGTGTTTTTTTTTCTTTGTAAACACCGCATTGATCACACTTTGACACAAGTGGCTAAAATATGAAACCACTTCCATCAGGGCAGGCTTTTTGTCAACCGAAAATTCACAGGATATTTTAAACAGGATGTCGTCTAAGTACCTTCAAGTTGCTCTATAGACGTTTTCGTTTACTCCCTTAAACGTATTAAAGGAGTTTCCTTTCCTTTTAATTGTATTAAACAAACAGCTTGGCAACTCCAAGTCTTCAACTTAATTATATTCCGTATTTATATAGTTATAGCTTTCCTTTTTGCGTCTATAGATTCTGTTCGCAGATACGCGCGATAACAAAAGTGGGTCAGTCCTCCTTATAGTTCGTCCGCGTTGCAATTTCTAAGTACGAAAACAAGTTTAACGATAATTTTAATGACTTTTAGTTTGTTAGTTCAACATCGGAAAGTTTATTACAACTTATGTTCTTTTAGGGATTTGTCGGAATAATGGGGCTGGAGATGCATATCTTGAGTCGACGCTTTTGTTGAAGAATTTCGTCGGGAACATTCAACTTCCTACTAATATCAGAGACGTCACGGAACGCCCTACGGTACAAATCGGCTGTTCGTGCCTAAGTGATTAAAAAATAAAACAACGTTCTGTTCGGTGTAAATTTCGTGTATTTGTTGATATCGTAGTGTCACTTACGTGTATCATTATTTGTGAGCATATATGCAGCGGTTCGGTGGTTTAAATACATAAAAACGATTTGGTTCTCATACGAATATTTTAGATTTTGAAGTTACTTGGAAGTTTTTGGCCTTACCTGGGTACCTCCAAAAAGTGTAACTTTTTAGAAATTTTGACTTAACTAGTGTTGGCACAGTGCCATAGTGGCCATAGCAAAATTAGTCGATTTTATAGCGGAGGCGCCATCTAGCGTGGGTGTACAGAATGGCTAAGTGCGCGGCGTGCGGAAGGTTTTTGTCGGCAAAAGGGGGCGCCACATGTGGCAATTCCGCCTGCCACAATCGATTTCACCTCGCGTGCTTGGCATTACCTGAAGCGGCCCCTATAAGTGGTAATTGGTTGTGCCCAGAATGTAAGGGGAAATTGCCGAGAGGCGACAACAGCGCGACGCCCGTCAAGGACCTGGGTGGTGGACCTGCAGTTTCAGCAGGAGCGTCGGTAACGGTGGCATGTGCTGCTGCGGGGCAGGAGCAGGGAACCCTGACAAGATCACCACCTTTTGCCGTGACTCAAGCTCAGGGCACCCTGACCAAGTCTCCTGTTGGAGCAGCTAAGGTGCTTTCCCGGGCTGGAAGCGAACAGGGTGTTGATGGGGATCCTTCGCCGGATACACAGCTGACCCTACGCGAGGAGATTAGACTTTTCCGGTCAGAGCTACGCGAGGTACGGGATGAGATGAGAGAGTTTCGCCGTGAGATGGCCGGCCTGCACATGTCGATGGGAGTATGTACTGAGCGGGTGGACAGCATGGAGGCCAGGATCGAGGCTCTTGAGTCCAAGCAAAGTGCGGCAGTGCCAGACGGTAAGGTGGGCCGGCTCGAGCAGGTGGTCCTTCAATTGCAGCTCGAGCTCAATGACCGCGAGCAGGAGCTGCTAGCAAACGATCTGGAGATCACCAACATCCCGGAGATTCCTGGTGAAAATGTCCTGCACACCGTGGGGCTGGTGGCGGCGAAGCTGGGGTTGACTCTCGACGAGCGGGACATCGTGTTTGCGCAACGAGTGGGCCTTCGGGCTGTACGTGAGGGGCAGACGAGCTCAAGTCCGGCCGGCGGAGCGAGCCCGGCGGCGGCTGGTACGCGCGGGAGGCGCATCGTGGTGCGCCTGACGCGCCGCGCCCTGCGCGACGATTTGCTGCAGAGCGCACGCGTGCGACGCGGTGCTACCACGGCGGACCTGGGACTGCCCGCGCCGCATCGTCCCTTCTATCTGAACGAGAGGCTCTCCAAAACGAACAAACTCTTGTTTTACCGTGTGCGTGAAGCTGGCAGTCGTCTCGGGTGGAGGTATATGTGGACGAAGTTCGGCCGGATTCTGGCTAAGCAGGGGGACGGGAAGCCTACCCATTGCATCCGCTCCGAGAGGGACTTTGCGCGTGTTTTTGGTGAGGAGGTGCATTCTCAAAAGGAAGTCTGAGTACATGCTTCCCCGAAAGCACATCAATGTTATTTTAAAACTTTACCTTTTTATAATTTATGTTCTTATTATGTTTAATAGTTTTAGTTTGTTGTGTGCGAGGCCAGCGACTTTCTTGTCTCAGTATACTCTGGTTCTGTCTGGTGGCTCAGCTGCTCGACCGGTGGCTATTTATGTACATTATATATGTATCACACTTTTGCTCACTACTTCTTTATCCTCAATACATCATATGAAATGTTTACCTTTACAGACTCTTTACATCATAACACTAAGGCTGACTCTGTGTATTTATTCTATATTTACAACACTAAACTGTATACATAAACAGAATAAAACTAACCACCACTGTATTTATGTCAGTTTATTTATATCTATAATTTACATATTATCGTCCAAAATACTACACTACATACACACTATTACTTATTTGCACACTCTATTTATACAAAATGCATAAGACAAGACACCTAAAAGTTGGATTATTTAACGCGGGGTCGCTTGGTACGCGCCATGAGGAGTTCCTTGTAGCTATGGAGAACCTCTCAGTAGACATCATGGCGATAAACGAGACGTGGCTCAGACAGGGGGAGGAGGGTCGCGCGCCGACAGTCCCGGGCTACCGCCTGCGACACGAGCCGCGAGCGCGCGCGGTGCGCGGGGGGCGCGGTGGCGGCGTGGGTTTCTACGTGCGTCGCGGCCTCGCCGTGCGCACGCTGGCGCACCCGGCCGTGCCGCAGGTCGAGCAGATGTGGCTCCGGCTCAACATCAACTCTCATTCGGTTGTCATTGGCACAGCATACAGGCCGCCGTGGCTTGATGTCAATGTGTTCCTGGATGCGATTACTGACTCACTCTCCTCCTTTCCTAACGCGGATAAGGTTATCCTACTAGGCGACTTAAATATTAACCTTTTACAACAAACTGACAATAAGACTAAACTTTTGAACAATTTTTTACATTGCTGCAAACTTACTCAAATAGTTACAGAACCAACCCATTTCACAGATCACAGTGAAACATTAATTGATGTTGTGTGCACTGACGCCCGTGTGTGTGGGGTATCCGTGTCACACATACCGGAGCTCGGTCACCACGCCATTGTATCTGTAAAATTCGATTTTAAATTAGAAAAGCCAAGCCCTCGTTGGATTACATATAGGCCAATTAAAGATATCCTCCCAGATTTGTTTAATGATGATCTAAATAAAATGGACTGGGAACACATTGAAAGTCTGGGAGACGTGAACTCCATGGTTGCCATGTTTAATAAATACATTGTGACATTGTTTGATCTGCATGCTCCTCTTAAAAAAGTATTAATTATGGAGAAATCTTATCCATGGATTACAGACACGGTCAGGGAAATGATGAGGTTGCGTGACAAATACCATTCAAAGTCAAAAACTACAAAGTCTGAACATCATACTCAGTCCTATAAACAGCTCAAGTACCTAGTTAGAGCTGCCTTTGAAAGTGAGAAATGCGCATATTTTAAAAACTACATTAACAAAAATATCAAGCAGCCTAAGAAGTTATGGAGTCACTTAAAATCAGCTGTAGCCATTTCACAAAAACCTGAACGTGATCTGCCTAGTTTCTGTAACAATCCAGAAACTATTAACCAACACTTTTTGGATGTGCCAGGTAATAGTAATGTCGCAAGTGCAGATTTAAACTTTTTTAAGCATAATAGACATGGTAACACAAATTTCCAGCTTGAGCCAGTTCAGCAGGATACGGTTTTAAGGATCTTGCGTAGTCTTAAGTCCAATGCGCAGGGCTCTGACCACATTTCACTGGAGATGTTGATGTTGACAATTCCAAGAACACTTGCTGTTGTCACAGCTATCATCAACAGATCGATAGTCACCTCGTCCTTCCCTGATCTGTGGAAAATGGCAGTGGTTAGACCAATCCCTAAGGTCTCCAACCCCACTAGTGTGAAAGATCTCCGTCCGATAAGCCTTCTGCCTTGCCTATCCAAAATCCTGGAAAGAGTTGTCTCTGACCAACTCAGGTCTTACCTTGAGCAAAATAACATATTGCCACTATCTCAATCCGGATTTCGGAAGGCTCACAGCACAGCAACAGCTCTCCTGGATGTGGTCGGAAACATCCTTGAAGCTAGAGACCACGGTAAGGGTACCCTCCTAGTCCTACTTGATTTTTCACGAGCTTTTGACTGTATTAACAGTTCTCTTCTTCTCTCCAAGCTGTCTTATTATGGGTGTGACGTTGAAACAGTCAAATGGTTTGATAGCTACCTCAAGAATAGATCACAGTTCGTTCAGGTGACTAGCAACAGCGGAGAAACTATTTCCTCGAGTCCAAGGGTCGTGGAGAGGGGTGTACCGCAGGGATCGATCTTGGGCCCGCTTCTCTTCATCCTGTACACTGCTGACATCATTAACTGTCTCATCAACACAAGGTTCCATCTTTATGCCGATGATCTGCAGCTGTACCTCTCTTTCTGCTCCCAGGACATTGCTGAAACATTAAGAAGAGTAAATGATGATCTGGACCGGATATCAGTTTGGTCTAAAAGAAACTCCTTGGTCCTGAATCCAAGTAAGTCCAAGTTTATTGTGATGGGATCCAGAGATTTCCTGAACAAAATGCTTGCTTGCAACTTGGACCTCAGGATTGATGGTTGTAGTGTGGAAAGGGTTCTGGAGGCTCGTAATCTTGGGGTAGTGTTTGACGGGCAGCTGCACTTTGAAACACACATACTTGAGGCAGTGCGCAACTGCTTCTACCGACTCAAGCTTTTGTATCGTGTGCGTCCCTACATAAGTGTGGATATGCGTGTCATGCTGTGTGAGTCACTTGTACTATCCAAGCTGAATTATGCTGACACTGTGTATGGGTCGTGCATTCTCGGTAGAAGCGAAAAAATGATCCAGCGTGTGCAGAATGCCTGTGCAAGATTCTGCTTTAATGTCCCACCTCGCTCCCACATTACTCCATTTTTAAATAAGGGTAATTTGATGAGAATGTCAGCACGCAGAAAGCTTCACCTGGCTACCCTACTCTTTGGCACTATTCTCACAAAAAAACCAGACTATCTATATAACAAACTCTCTTGGTCGCGTGATGTAAATAGGATTAAAACTAGAGCATCTACATACCTTATGTTAGCTGGGTCACACAAAACTGCTGCATTTCGTGGTAGTTTTAAATTCGCTGCCTCCCGCTGCTGGAATGACTTGCCACCACCTTTTCGTGCTCTAAAAACAGTTGGTGCTTTTAAACATAGGTTTAAACAACACTTACTACGCTTACAAAAAGAAACCAACTAACTTACCCTGGGACTGCACGTAGTTGACTGGTGACCTTGGCGGAGTTCCGTACGTTTAGTGCACGGATTAATTTCTTTCACTTTGTCTACAACAACGGTGATATCTGTTGGTAAGTTGTTCTTCCGACTCACGTACAACACAAGTTACTAACAACAGCGACACACTTTTTTTCACTTTATCTTATTTAATATTTTATGGTTTCACCACTTTATTGTCTTATGTTAAGTATACGTTAGTCTGTAATTACATATTAGCTAGTGTAGTAACTTTACTTCTAACATTTATTATTATGACGTTCCAAGTTCTATCTCACTGACATTGACACTTGACAGCCATGAGTCAATGCTGCGCCGGCGTCCTGTCGTTTGTCAATAGACCATAGATAACATAGTCTGGAGCATTGACAAGCGACACGGAGCAACGGTGGCAGATCAGATATAGATACCTGTTTTTTATTTTTTATTTTATTATTATCCGGATACATTCATTCATCGTCATAATATACTTTAGCTTTTGTTGTAATTGTTTTATTTTTTAATTGTATTATTATGTAAGTCATTTTATATTGGTAGGTTTTGTTAATTTAATTATCATTGTAAGTCTATAATGTGGGTAGGTGTGACCGTGGCGTCACAGCGGGCCCTATCAGAATACCAGCGCGGCGGTATTTGTCTTTTATTTTTTCAAATGTCGCCGCATCGTGCTGAGATAGGAGCCTTTTTGGCCTCGCACAGGTCTCTATTTTAATTAAAATTTAGTTTTAATGATCTTTTTAAACGCTGTATCTCCTGTGCTTGTTCCAAATAAACATTTTCTTTCTTTCTTTCTTTCTAATATAATTAATGTGTGTTTTATTAATTAATCTCACCTCAACGACTGTATGGACTTGGATTACACTTGTTACACGGGCAGGGGACATAGCATAATTTTTAATCCAGGACTATGTCCCCTTGGGTTAATTTTCGAGTTTCCGAGAGTAAATCATTCATTTTAGTAATGTTCTGATTAATTTGAATTTGATTTAAACTATTTAATTAGTTGAAATACTGGGGACATTCTGCAATTATTGCTGCATAGCATAGTATTTCTTATATGTCCAAGTCATTTTTCTGAAAGTAGTTATAACTGCACTATTATTCACTAACAAAATTTTATTTATATGTTTATTTCACACAATAATACAACCACCTGGGCGGAGGATCCTCCCTTTTGTATGGGGGTTTGCGGGACTTTACTCTCTGTACCGCATACCTCCCAAAAAAGTATTAACACGCCAAGCACTAAAGCTGACCATTTTTGGCTATTCATTATATATACATTTAACTTAAAATATACTTACTAAATATTATATAAATGTTTGAAAAAACTATTGCTATTATTTGATAACCAAGCTTAGAAATCTAAGATCTAAGTTACTAATGAAGTTTTGTTTTTTGTTCACAGGTAACTTATGAGCACACCGGTTAAGTTCGCGTGAGTTTTATTCTTACATCAAACCACAATGCATAAGGAACCATACCATTACAATAAATTGTGTTTAAACTAGCCCAAATGTTAGTTCAGACTTAAAATACGAGTACCTAAGTTTAAATTCTGTAACAATATCGCCAAGTGTACCAACCTCAAAACGATTTAAAGTACTAAATTCAATAACGTTCAATCGTAACCGCCACGTATTTTAAAAATAGAAAAAATGTCACTCCTCGCTCTAGAACTTAGAAAAGCATTTTCACAACAAAATTTAAAGTTCAAATTTTACGACCGACTATACAATCAACGTTGCGTCACGAACACATCGAGAATAGTAATAGTAATAGTAATAGTTTATTTCATAATGGGATTGCAAAGTTTACAAATGTTGCATTTACATATTTTAATAAATGAGAATGTATAATAAAATCCGGTGAAGGAAATGAAATTTGATGTTGCATTTTCTTATATATTTTTCACGGCAGCATTTGCATGTGACGTCCGCATGGCCCAGAGTTGTGAGCAAAAATGAATGCAAGCTAGTTGCCATGCGAAAAAAGAAACAAAAAAATATAATTTAATTAATTCTCTTTGCTAAATCGCAGCGTCAAGCTTAGCTTGTCTCTGTGTTCATATTTTAAATTTTAATGTGTTACAATGCTGGCTGAGGGTTTTATAATATTATTTTTATTTTTAAAACGGTATTCTTGTAAAGGGTAACATGAACCAACAAGAATAGAAATTCTAATTAGATACGAATTGCAACTGGGAAAGGGCTTTGTTTGGGATATTATTACGGCCTTAAAATGTGAGGAACATGGTTAAATGGATAATTACAGCGTGTAATAGAAAAAATCGGTCAAGTGCGAGTCGGACTCTCACACAAAGGTCTGTGAACTATAAACCGAAAACACGTTTCTTGTCCGGGGTGTTCCCAGACATGAAACGTGTTTCCTTTAATTTTTATTTTTTTTTTATTTTTATTATTTGTTGATAAAGCGGCAATAGAAACACACACTCCATGAAAATTTCAACTGACTACATTACGTTCTTCAGGTACAGCCCGCTGACAGACAGACAGACGCATGGACGTACAGACGGACAACGGAGGCTTAGTAATAAGATTCCGTTGGTTACTCTTTGTTGGTTAAGGCGCGTCCCCGAGCAAAACGCAGCGCTAGCCGTTTTTTTGTGCTGTTTTTTGGAGCTATCTACTCTTTATCCAAAATAAATATCAACTAATAAAAAATACATTAAATTTCTACATAATCTTGGCTTCAAAATGGTAGATTTAATTTTTTATTACTAAGTATAATGTTTAAGTAATCTCCTCACAACGAAACCACAGAAATGAGAAAAAAATACTAAAAACATGCATCTTCTCGAAAACTAACGATTATTTTGATTTTGTACTTACACTAATGGATAGGCAATTTAATTATGAACATTTTGGTAGAAGTATTTTTTTTTCAAACGACCAAAATTAGATTTTATATCGATTTTATTCAACACTAGCTTCTGCCAGCGGCTTCGCCCGTGTGATCCCTAGGGAACATATTCCCGGGATGAAAAGTAGCTTATGTGCTATTCCAGACTATAATCTATCTTTGTTCTAAATTTCATTAAGATCCGTTAAGCCGTTCTGGCGTGATTGAGTAACAAACAACCACACTTTCACATTTATAATATTACTCGTTTGGTGTAAAGCGAAATTATAACCATCTTCCCCTCGACATTATAATTATTAAAGGATATTGCAAACTGTCGTAAGCCGTTTTCCGAAGCTACTCGCTAGCCTCTAGGCGCCAAGCTAGCCGCCTGCCTGTGCGTTCGGGACCACAAAAATAATCCTTATAGCATGATTCAGTATTCACGCGCGATGGCTTATTATTAGCGTTTTTCATGTATAACTTTGGTGTTTCTATACCGATTTCGATGATTATTTTTTTATGGAATAGTTAATAATGTTAAGTTTTATTAATGTTAATTAGGGACGACTGAGAGTTTTATAAACGTAAGAGTAGACAAATACAATCAGAAAGCTTCGAACTGCTAAGCTATCGGGAGTTACACGTGTTATTGTTCGTCAATCATAAAAGATAGAGATATGCTGTCGTTGGAAATTTTTTATATAATTTTAAGGAGAACATTTCCGTCATACATGATTTCTGTGTAGCTTTCACCATTAAGGTTGCACACGTGACGGAAGCTTAAAAAATGGAGTAACTTCTCCCGTTTTCCCAACATTTCCCTTCACTGCTCTGCTCCTATTGATTGTAGCGTGATGAAAAGTATACTATAACCTGCTCAGGAGTATGAATAATAATTGTACCAAGTTTCATTAAAATCCGTCGAGTAGTTTTTGTTTCTATAACGGTTATACAGACAGACAGACAGACAGACAGACAGACAGACAGACAGACAAAAATTGTACTGATTGCATTTTTGGCATCAGTATCGATCCCTAATCACCCCCTGATAGTTATTTTGGAAATATATTTCATGTACAGAATTGACCTCTCTACAGATTTATTATAAGTATATAGATTATTATAAGTATAGATTCTGAGCGTATACGCTATTATAGTATCTCTTGCGCTGTTCTTGAGGGAAAAAATGCTCAAGGTTATTTGCTCAGGGTACGGCCTTAATCAAAGTTTTTTTAGTTCGTGTCCGAGTTCGACTCGCACTTTGCCGGTTTTTTTTCGAACTTAGCTGTCTGCAACACGGTGTATAAAGACTACCAACGTGACACATCCAATTATCTCCAAAACAGATTCACAAATCTCTAATTAGGTACATTTGATGACACAACATTCAATTCAGTTCTTGCTAAGATCTCCGTCCGTCTTCGAGACTCCCTAGCAGCGTTGACAACATGTCTAAATTCATTCATCGTGCTTTGGACTACTGCCAAATGAATTCATGAATGAATATAGTGTCCTTGTATCCAGTCGCAGACCGCAACAGTACAATTCTGATCTTAGTTCAATGACTCATTAATCTAGAAGAGATTTGGGCTTCCCATTTGGCTATCAGATTGAAAACGAATTGGGTCTTGCCAAATCGAAAAGTGTTTAGACTGGAAACCTAGTTTTGTAGGTCGTGAAATTGTATTGAAAAGTTTGGATTATTTTTGTGTTTTACATATTGATCCTAATATTTTATTTCGAAAGTGTTTTTGTTTACTGAGCTTTCGAGCTTAAATCGTTAAACCGATTTTGATAAATTTTGGTTCAGATATAGATGGAACTCTGGGCTTTTTTTTTAAGGATGGGAAATCATCAAATGACTCCTCCCGCTCTACAAAAAATACGATAAAAATTGACCTTTTACACAAAAATCTTGGCTTGGTATAACACCTATGAACAAGATGTTTATGTAATACCTGGAATAAAAAGCTCCAAAACTTTTGCTTACCAAACGCTCACGTTCTAAGATTTATTCATGTTAGTAAATACAGGTAACATTCATACGAAATCTGAATAATACGGAATATGGTCGGAAAATACTTTTTTTGGCTTCTGAGTAGAATGTTCCTCGTAAAAATATATTTTCATTTACACATAACTTACTAAATCCTATTTGAGTAAGTTACACGTGTATAAAGGTGAGAGGGTCATTCATAATTATTACCAAAGAACCTCACTCGATCAGTTTACTTTTTAGTTTACAGAGACTTAGTTATACAACCTTACCACAATCGGGTACCCTACACTATCCTATTTAACAATGTAAATACATTGAGTTTTAACTTCAGATTAACCCACAAATATTTCAGCCGACGAGCAGATATACCTTCACCTAATTGTTAGTTTAGGACGGAAAAGCGACCGATCGATAATTCTAATTAAATTCAACTCGGCTACGAACTATTGTCATCCCTAACGGAGTTGTAAGGAACCACGGGGGAATCGCCCTTCATTGCTCGGAATTAAGTTATTGTCAAGTTTATTGCACTAATGTGTGGGGTTAGGCCTGACGATGTGTGACGCGTGTAACGTTTTGCTATTGTTCTTTATCTGCGACTTGATAAAATAAAGGATGCACGCGTCTCTGTAAAGTACGTTAATTCGCGTTGGTGTTCCCTTGTTCCGCATTTTAATTTTTACTTGCTGCTATATTTTGTTGGAATACGGATCAAAGTGGTTGTGATTGACTCTCACTTTTTTATCAGCTTGCATAGTCCCACTGCTGGGCAATGGTTTCCCATAATCTAAGGCGTGTTGCATTCACCAGCTAGTCCCTTGTAAACTCTCACATTGATCGATAGGCGTTTATACAAAAAAAATATGGCTGCAATAAACGTGACCAACTACACGACCCTAGTCTTTTTCCAATTATGTTGAGGTTAGTTTACCGGTTTAACCCGTTTAGCTGAATACTAGTATTTTACTCGGTCCGGCTGCCTATCCGATCTCCCCAATCCTTGACCGCGAGACATTGACTTGAATGACTGTTAGCTAGATTTTCGAGAAATGTTTTTTTTTTTGAATTCCAGTTATTTTGAATCACGTATGCTTTTATAAACATAAAATCAACGAATAACCACTATCGATAATTTCTATCATTACAAACTGAGTAATGTGCGAAAGTTCTTCAAAGCGAAGATTTCACTTCAGTGAGTTTGCGATATGTAACGACTCAGCCACAATAAACTGACAAGTGTATTTCAATGGCAACTAAAGATTTTGTTTGAAAAGTGAAAAGATTTATGTGTTATTTCTGTAATAGCATTTTTAAATAGGTACTTTAAATTTTATTACACTAATACTATTCATACGTCCATGACCAGGTTTCTCCAGATATTTCATAATCGTCATCAATCTACAGCTCCTATTTATTTATTATCTATCACAAATAAATCGTAGAACTGATTTTTGTAAATTTTGTTACCTACAGAGAAAGTTATGATGGGCTACTATATTACACGAGAAAAATTTAAATACAAGATTTCATTTTTTTAAAAAGTTTTGTAAAATAAACTGGGAACTGGGTTACTTAATTCAATCTAGTTTATAAAATTTACTATTGAATTTAAAACGTCAACCTAAAATTTCGTTTAAATTTTTGACAGTTCTGCAATCAATATAAACAAAAATAAACCGATATTTTTAAATTTCGAACGCCAACGTTCTTTCTCGTTCTAATTATGTCATCTTTGGCGCCTAAAATAACGGTTCGATCGATACGTCATTTGTATTGATCGTCCGCCACGGTCTAGTGTGCAGGGCAGTCCCTTTGTCAGCGACGATACGGCGCATTAGGCTACAAATTGTGATAAATATCTATACATTGTAACTTGACGTATATGATGTATCGCTCGTATCGTTCGCATTGTAACGTGCGATAGTTAGGGTGAACGCTGTTTGCGAAAATCATTCGATCGTGCTTGACGGATTTTGAACTGAAAAACTTTACGTCTTATTCTGTGAGGTTATTCGTGTGTAGGGAAAATAAAAATATGTTTTATTGAATCTCACCCTCCTCTCGTCTTGGTGGTCGTTAAGTTATCATTCATTCGAACCCTAGAATAAATACATATGTATCGTAATACGTTTCTTTTGTTATTTGTTTAACAGTTAAAGGCTAGTTTTGAATTTGAGTATGGAGTAAGATAGTGGTAACCCTACATTAGTACAGAATGTTGACTGGTTGTCAGGCTAAAGTATCGTTTGACAAATATTCTGCTTCAAATACATAATTTATAAATAAATAAAATAAAAATATTTATTTCAGGCCATCAAACCCATAGAAAACTAATAATTTCACACATTAATTTCAGATACAATACATTAATTAATTTATTATTGCGCATAAATCAGGGAAAAGTCATTCGTACTTAATCAGTAGTTTATAAAACCAATCAAATATAATATAACAAATGTTCATTAATAAATACTGTGAAATCATCATCTGCCTAGCTTTTTTCCTATCTATAGGGTTGGCTGGCCAAATTCTAACATATTCTAAGTCAGTCTCGTCCATATTTCTCATAACCTAACTACAACAAACAGCTTCCAGAAATAATGCACCATAATCTAAAAGCATAATAATTTTAACTAAAAATATCGCGCCGTATAATCTGTTAGTTATAGTCTTGTTACTATCGGCTAAGTGCTGGCAAGTTATTTTATTAATAGACAGACTGTGCATGACGTGTGGGCAATAAATGTTTCGATGACATTATTAGTCGATGATACTGAGATCAAATATGAGGAAAGAGGTGACTTGTAACGGTTAGTTCTACTTCTAACGTTCGTGAAACTCAGGGACAAAGATGATAATATCCTGCCGGAGTCGCGGGATTATTCGCAAGAGACACCGTGGCTCCGGAACACAAAGGGCAATGAAGGAACATGGATGAGTTTTAGTCAGTAGAAGTCTGACACTCCCTCCCGCTACACCCAGAGCGGGAGGAGTCATTGGATGATTTCCCATCCCAAAAAATTAAAAAAAAAAAACGATATACCTATATGTATACTTGAAAGGTTTATTTATTTATTTATTTTGGTTCACCAACAATTGTATATTTCACGGAAAATGGCAAACGCCGTAAGATTGTAAAATATCGCGTACAATTGTCTCTCTAAATAAGCCACCGAATAATTGGAAACTATTGAATTTGGATGGGATTTATAATTTACGAAACGATTTTTCCAAAATAATTCGTTAAATTATAATCTAATTAAGATTTATTACAATCTTACGGAATCTGCCACTTTCCGGTGACATACAAAAACTACTGTAAGCAAATGAAACAGAAGCAACGATTTTGAATAAAGAGTAACAATCCCTTACAGGTAAACTCTGCATGCACACATAACGTTGTCGTATTAACAAAAAAAGAAAAATTGTCTATATCTTAATATCAAAGTTGCTCAGGAAACTCAATAAATTAATGAACTAGGTAAACAAAACGAAATTAAACTAGATAACACAAAAATAGGTATTGCGTAGCCGTAATTAACCCACCCAGCGAGATTATGCAGAGCTATGAAACTCAATGTTCGGGGAGATACTTATAAAAACTAGCTTTTTTAGCTAGTAACGGTAGTTTTAAATAAAAGTAAACAATCTTGATTTGACTCTTTACACAAGCACTTATTAAACAAATCAAATACTGCTTAAACTTAATGGTGTAATTGATTTAGCAATCGCTAATTATGTATTTACATTGGTTTATAGCATTTCATTTTAAAACAGAGTTTTTAAATAAATAAGTTGAAAAGCTCCACATCAAGATTGTTAATCTTTATTTACTAGGTACAGACACAAACCCATCAAGCTACAACAGTCTGTCCAATTTCTTTAATAGATTTTCAACTTTATCCCTGAAGCATTAGGTTTAAGGTTGTTTGGGAAAATTTGTCAGTTTTGCATAGCTTTATGTGCTGGCAACTGTACCTAAACCATAGACGTAACCCTTTCTACTATGGACGATAAATTTTATTTAGATGTATGTACATTTAAACTGACAGGACCACTGTAAAAGAAATGTATCTACGATTATTCAGCACCCCTCGAATAGGTCTCGACCTAAGCCTCGATGACACGGTTGGCGCAGTGGTTGAGCGATTCACTACAGCTCTGTGTGTCGCGGGTTCGATTCCCGCACGGAAAAAATATTTGTATGGCCTATAATAATAGTTGTTCCGGGTCTGGCTGCTTGTGCATGTGTGTTTGTATGTTTGTGAATGCACACACAATACAGGATTTTTTTTTAGTGTGGGGCAACGTTTTTTTTTTTTTGTATATTAATAAATAGCTTTTCTTTTGACCATTTATACTGAGCGTTAAAACTGGAGTTCTAAAGAAGACGGAAGTAATAGTGATCGAAGTGAGCTCGGAATATTTAGCGCTTCGCCTTAGATATCCAAGGCGAAATGCTAAAAGCTAAGGCCCACTAGCTGATGCCCGCTTAACAAATTATATACTTAAACCTTCTCGAGAACCACTCTATCCATTGGTGAAAACAGCATGAAAATCGGTGCAGTAGTTTGTGTTTATCGCGAACAGACAGACAGACAAACAGACGCGGCGGCGGACTTTGTTTTATACTATGTAGTTAAACTTTTCATATATTTTACTAACTTTTTACTAACTTCGTACATATCCCGTTTCCGTAAGAATTTTTGGAAATCCTCTCTAAGTTTTCCCATACACTCCTCAAGGAACCTACATGCCAAATTTTAGCTTTCTACGACCAGTAGTTTTAACAAAAGAATTTTATATATTAAACTGCTTTCAGACTATGCTATGATATATATCATACATTGTCAATAATATATAGTACAGTACAGTGTGAACGAGTCCATAACAATGTATGGTGCGCGATATTGTAGTGCTATGAGCTATATACTATATGCTATTATATTATAGCGTAGTCTGAAAGAAGCTTTAGGATTGACATTGCATATTAATTAAGTCAGTGTTTTAAAATATTGGAAAATCAAAATACTCTCGGAAATTTCAAATACCAAAATAATTAAATAATAGGTTATTCCTAGAAATATACATACTACGAAAATAATATTTTCCACACTAAAATATAAGTAACGTTGAGTTACCGTTAAATCTATTACAGGTTCGAATAATAACCGAATAACGGATTCCAATTCTAGAAAATCTCTCATATTGCTTTTAGTTAGTCACTAGCTACTGAAATTTACAGAATTTAACTGTTTTTCTGTTATGTATGTGCCTATAATAAATATGTTTCAGTTCGGTTACTGCTAGTCTATTCTGTAAATAACCATTTCGATATCGACTTCACCTGAGTGACTAAGCTTACAAAGTGAACTTTATTTCACACATCATAAGGTCTTATATTTATACGAATTTGAAACTCACCTCGGATTCCGCTGTCGAGACACAAAAATGTTGTTACAGAATAGCACTGCTGTATTCTAAAAATGATCTACCGTTCTCGATTCGGTTTTTATCGGTTTTTTTTATTATAATTCGTTTTCTCGATTTTTTCTGTTTCTAAATTCATTATAATTGAAGGTTTGTTGGAAAAAAATAAACCAGTTCTTCTACCGTTTAAAAAAAAACCTTTTGTCTTAAAATATAGAATAATGCACTAGCACTTCGCCCGCGACTTCGTTCGCGCGGTTTTAATACTGGGTTTTTTCGTAGGGATCCCTAATTTTTACAAGTAATAAATATATCACTGTGGGAAGAATTTTGAAATCGGTCTAGTAGTTTTTGAGTTAAATCGTAACAATTAAAAAACACAAAAAAAAACAATTCTTTCCTCTTTACAATATTTGTAATTGTGCACAAAAAATTTCTTGTGTTTTTTTTGTACATAATTTAAAACATTTTACTATTTTATCATTCCTTGAATGTAGCACTTCTCAGCTACAACACTGATCTTTAAACCGACTAAAATAAGTATACTAACACAGCTTGGAATGCCAAGTTCCCCAGAGAAACAGGAATGACAATATAATATGTTCGCCAGTTCCATAAACTTGATTCAATTAAAACCACGCGTGGGTACAATCGAGGCAGCCATTAGGATTAGTCGTTGAGTGGGAAATACATTACCACTTCGTTTAATAGAATAAATAAACACTTAAAGGACATTCGTGCCGAATGATTAAAGGGATAATAATACGATTTGTTTTGTTTGTAGTCAGTTTTAGTTGAGCACAGGGACTGACACTGCTGACAGTGTCGGTTCTATAGGTTGGCGCCTATTATAGGACTCCTATGTTAGGTGCCATATAAATTTGCAATAAAGCCTAAGCCTTTACCTAATTTACCTTCGTAGATACCAGAACAATAAATTTTGAACCGTTCTATATTACTAGATAGAGAACGTAAAGGATCACGATAGAAGTCGATCCAGCAAAGTTTTATGTCTTTGTTTCTGTTTTTTTTTTAATTTTTATTTTTTTTTATACAAAACGGGTAAACTCTTGGCCCAAATCTCACCTGATGGAAAGTGATGATTAGGCCGAAGATGGAAGCGAGTTTCACCCGGAATCCTCTTACACAGAGGAACTGGCTATCATACCTCTAACTGCCGGAACACAACAATGCTGTTAACATTGTTGTTATGGCGACAGACTTAGATAAGATGGTGGTAGCTTGCCAGGCGGACTTAGAACAAGTCCTACCACCAAGCAAACCAGCAAAAAATTTGCCCCGGCTGGGAATCGAACCCGGGACCTCGGGGCCTGAATCAGGTGGTATAACCACTAGACCACGGAGACGGTTAGTATCACCTGTTTAGCACCACCCGGGGACCACGTGTAGGGAATCGCTGAAGGGTATTCTCCTACGGACGCGGGTGACTCGGCCCCCAAATTAAGGAAGTCAATAAAATGGCGTCAATGACCATTTTTTCAAATTTATTTGGCGCCTACTATAGGTCCGGAAATCACGTATTTTTATGTTTGGTTATATGGTCGATGAAAAATCAACCAATAGAATTGTGCCAATATTAAAAATCTATCATTAGGTACAAGTTCATAGTCGGCTGCAGGCTATGGCAGGCGAGCGACGTGTCGCTAGCTACGGCAGGTATTTCATAGAAATTCATGGAAACCAACAGAGTGACGCAGCAACACTTGGCCTGCTGCTGCTGCCTGCAGGCTGCTAAGAGCTTGTACAATGCGTTTCGAATAAAAATAGGCACGTCAATGACCTACCTATCTGCCAAATGTCTCTTGAAAAGTACGGTTTGTATAGAAAACTTAGTTGCATATCAATAACTGTTTATTTTACTTTGTTTTAATAAATCTTAGATCAAATATAAATGGAAACCTTCAATAAAGTAGTAAATTACCTAAATAAATATAATGTACATGTAATTATTTAAAGTCACTATTCGTTATTTTAAAACATTCCATAACACTCATTTCACTGATTTTTTAAAAATAATAATTAAATAAAAATAATCTAGCTTTGCTCACCCTACCTAATTGGTTTGAATTGACAGCTATGACGTCACAATATGGCGCTAAGTCTCCTATTCATATTTAAATCGCATTGTACCTTTAGCTCCACCTGACACAATTTCATCACAATATAAAAAGAGATAATATCCATGTAGTTTTTATTAATTTCTAATGCTGAGATAAGTTTAATGAATATATAAATTGTAAAAAAAAGTTGTAAAACGTTATCCATTTCATCACTAATTCAAATTTTGTTTTTCTTTCGCCCACTCAAAATTTCATTGATAAAACCCATTCATTTTGATCGTAGCATTTATTTTAAAACATAAGTTTTTTCATTTTAAGAACTGAACTACTTAATGAAAATTTTGTTTGCTTTAAATCAAAACTTTTGTTTTTAACTTTTGTATCAGATGTTGGATTTTTTACAGGGTGCTTTGTTGAAGTGAAAAGTTGGTACTTTTTCGTTTGCATGCAATTTTTAAACTTTATGCTAGACTATTTTCTTATACCCAATTTAATTGGACACTAAGCGGACTTGAATGTAGACGTGGAATAAAGTTATTTTAATATCTACTTTGTTATAATTAGTATGTACATCAATTGGTACTCTCTCTGGAGGAAGGTTATAGGCTACATATCATCACGCTAAGACAAATAGGAGCGGAGCAGTAATGGAAAATGTGACGCAGACGAAGTTGCGCGGGTCAGCTAGTTTCAAAATAAAATGAGTTCAAAAATACATATTATTATCTACTTTGACATTTATGTTTAACTTAATTATAACTACAAACTTACTTGTCGCTGACTAAATCACGAATAATGCAACTTAAAAAAAACAAATCGGATCACAGGTAAATATATTTATTATTTAAGGCCAGTCTCACCCCAACTAATCTAAAAACGAACCAACAATACAAATGGGACTAACTTGTGAAGTTACACAATTTGAAAAGCTCACTCACACAGAACGAGCTATGATTGACGCTCACACATTAACTATTTACGGCCAGTTGAAATCTTCAGCTAAACAAGCGTACAAACACATCAACATCTCTATTCAGAGTGCACTTATTTTTTTAGTATCACCACAAGAACACGTCACGTTTTCATTAACATACGACGTTGCATGCGTAATGTACAACCGAAATCCATCATCTATTTGGTCTTTAACCCGTCAGTCTTCCCTTTCAACACTTTCGCCTAAAAAAACTAAAACCCCTTGTCGAATGACAAGCCGATAAGGACTGTAGCAGCCCACCAGAACAGCTCTAAGAAATACATTAACTATTTTTAGGGTTCCTCAAATCTTAATACTGATCTTGGCATTTAAAAAAGGTGAAATTTATCAGCTGCTGCCTACGCGTGATGTTTACTGGAAATGGGTCGTTTGGTGCAGACAATACGTCAGTAGCTCATTGATCTAATAAGTTTTAACTGTGCTGGCTGTCAGAAATGATTGTGTTGTGTGGGTGCGAGGTTGAATCTGTTTAGGATAATTATTGGTAGATATTTTTTGTTACATTTTTCTTCTAACGAGTAACGCACTAGCAAACTATATTAGGTAGCTGCTTAAAAACATCGAGTTTAAATTTTTTTATTTTTATGTTGCCGAAAAAAGTAAAAGAAGGACAGTTTGATAAAGGTTGATTAAAAATACAACTCGTATTTCCTCGTACAGAACCCAACATTTTCAATAAACATTTAAGAAATTTTTTGGTCCCCCAAACTAGCAGCTTATCTGAGAATTCTTTGGGCATGAATCCATGATACCATTCTTGTTAACTACTCTACATATTTTATGATAGAAATAATCTTAAAATTCCGTTTAAAAACATTAACATGACAGGGATGCCGAGCAACCCATTAAAATATGTACAGCAATGCTTCATGAGGCAAAAAGAGATAAAAAAGTAAAAGTTAATTCGATAACAAAAAAGAACAATAATGTAATCGAATAAAAAACAATAACAACACTCATTCAACACCAAACAGGAAACACGAAAACGGAACGAGAGTATCGGAAACTCGAATAAACAAACCCAACTGGCCACTCAACTAACGCACAATGTTACTTAGCTCATATAAAAAAAAAATAACAACAAACGCTCACTTCGAGTGCTATTCGCGTTATTATTAGCTGCAGTGCATATAAACAAGGTTACAGCTAAACGTCGCCTCCGGCCGTATCGATGCGTCGACGGGCCCTGCTTCGCCGCTTTTAAAAAGCTAACCCGTCCCGCAAGAAAAGGACGGGTGGCTAGCACGTGGGAAGTGAATTCCGAACGCACGCACCCCCTCCCGCTCCGACACCCCACCCCGCGCCCCTCGCTCCTTGCGCCGCGCACACCAGTCGCGCGCCGACCGCCGCATGGGCAACACGTTCCATAAACTTACCCTGAACCGAACCCGCCCCGACGTTGTGTTAACCGTAGTGGGAACGAATACGTTGTGATTTGTTTTGAGTGTGACGTCACTAGTGCAAGCTGTGAACGTAAACGCATAAAATTTGTGTTTTGAGTGCACTATGAGGTTGTTTACAACGTTATGAATGGTTTGGACCGCTGCTTCTTCGATCAACGTAAGTTTGTGTTTTGGTTATGTTTGGTTCTTGTTAATGCTGAATTGGGCGGAAATTCGTAAATTGCCTCGTTCGGGCTGCGGTAAGCGTTGGCTTTATTCGCGTGTAATGGGACGTGCGTTGCGGCATTTCAGCATTTTCAGTGGCTATGCGGTGACTTGGGTCACGTAATTATTTAAATGTTCTAAATTCATTTCATATAAGATCCTTTTTTTATTTCTCGCGTGGGTAGGGAATTAGGTTTGCATAATGTAAACTTTAAATTTAAACTTTGTGATTATAATAGACAAGCTTTTCACTGAGTTGTTAATTAAATTTGAAATAAGTTTCGTTTATTATTTTGTTAAAATGCAAGTTCAAAGCAAAGATAACACAAGTTTATGATGTTTTGGAAATTTCGCAATTCAATATTTCTGAAAGGGAAGTTGTGATTCAATTTCGTTGTCAAGAATATAAACAAACAAGTGCTACCAGTATACATTATGAAATCAAATATTGAAATATAAAGAGTGAAAGATCCATCAATGGGTGTGAATAAAAATACCCGAACTGTTTAAAAACAAACCATTGAAAATTAAAAACTATTTAAAGGTTAAGAAAATTAAAAGAATTCGTCCAAGTCAGCAAAACACCAAAATTATGTGAAAGTTCGTGACTAAATCACACTAATTCTAAAATAAGAGAAATACTCCAAATTGTAGAAGTGAAGAGTGATAGATAAAACGGAAGTCAAACGAATCCTTATCTCAGATGAACTGGCTGTAACAGAAGTCAGTGCACTTAAACATTGAACCGAAAAGGACCAACTTCGAGAATATATTAAATCCAACAAGATAACTACTAACGACCGTTGAGTCAACAGCTTTATTTTGTTAAGATATGAGCACGAACACGAAGTACCAGTTAAATTGGTAATGATTTGTCCAATTAAGACGAAAGGGCAAACGATGGAACAAACAGGATGGCTTGTTGTGAAATCATTGGAAATGATTTGAGGAATGCTTAGACAGTAATTGATTTAATGAAAGAATTGCTTGATGCACGACCTAATGATGTTTATGAAAACTTACGAGAACACTTTTATCATGCTCAATTACTTTCAGATTGAAGACGATGTAGATGACACTGACATTATTAAAACCAAGTGCACTTTTAGACCATTACTAGACTTGTTTAATTATAAAACAGATGTTATAGTCACAGAAGCAACGAATTAAAATTAAGAGACGGATCTGAATATAAATAAAAATTTCGTCTTCGAGCAAACAAAACTTTCAAGCAATAACCCTCCTATCGCTAAATATTAACTTGTTCTTATGAACTTATATGTTTATGTCAATTTTATCAGTAAAGTATATAGAAACATGATTAAGCTCGAAACAGTTCCAAGAAAGTTCACCTTAATCAGTTTTGCTTGAATTATTTATGCTTATGTGGGACGAAGAGATTGTCATATATTTTACTAACTTACTTGTACAATTGTGTGTAATTTTAGTGTTGTTTGTTGATAAATAAAACCTAAGGGCCTTTTGCTTTTGACTATCTTCTACCAGATTCCTTTCACAATTCTTCTTTATCTATTAAAAAATCTATTGGATAGCTCTAATTCAATTATAATCTTCGTAATTTGTATGCCTATCAATAACTCGTTCATCACCTACTTTAATAAAATCTCGATGTTAACTGGTTCAGCGCATTAAGGGCAATAACTCATTTAAAACTCCAAAAAAATGAAGATATATTTCTCTTTTTGGTCATTTTGAAATCAATAGCCAATAAAGAGCAAACAAATCACACTTATGTTACCCAAACACCTTCGTGTTAAACCAACATAAATCACCAAATAGTGCTGGCAAATAATAAAAAAGTAATATTTAAATAGTCCGACCGCACTGGACCACCCGCGCGATCCGTTCAACTTCATCCGCGGCACGAACGTCCCCATTATACTATCAAAAGATAGTTGGACCCGCCCGTTTGTATTCAGTTTTTACGTAATTTACATCTCTTCTATTCTTACTCTTATTTTGTTTTCGTTTTGTGATCTTCACAGGACAGGTTTTTGTTCGAATGTGTCGCGTGTAAAACTGCATCATCATCCGGCTTTTGTTGTTTTCTTTCCTGTTTTAAATTGGACGCATCTTTATCGATTACATTGTTCGCTACCGGTGATTGGGTTTGTTTTTTTAACTCTTTATTGTTAGTGAGGATACGTTTAATCTTTATTACTGTGTGATTCACTTATTTACTATTCGGAATGACTATTTTACTATTAAGACGAAATATTTTCTCTAAAATTGTGTCATCTAAAAATTTGATGTTGTAACTTCGATCTTAATTACCTGCGCGACCTCTTGTGAGTTTCCAACATCTATAATATCATCCTCAGATAGAAATGTCATAATATTGGTTTAATAGCTTCCATTACCCAACGTTGATACCTTCAATCTACCTTCATCAACTACTTAAATGTAAATTATGTTTGAGTATAAAAAGGGCTTAACACCAGTATAAATAAACACGTCGACGTCGGCAAGTTTACGACTAAATACAGTTTTCTCATCAAAGCAAACAATTAGGCCATTTAATATTTATTCAACAAATACAATTTTGCTCAACTAAAGCTTAGAACTTTATAATTATTTTAAAATTTCAGTTGTGGCGTCGAATTTGAGAAAACTTAATTAAAACCCGTTGAAACATAAAGCGTAACTAAAGAACAGCCGTAATATTAAAACACATCATTTTTTTAAACACAATTCTCAAACTTGGTACGGCGTATACCTGAGCCGAATTTCAACTATTTCCCTTAAGTTTCCGGTTAATTTAACGCGAGGTCGCTGTATGCATCCAATCGACAGGCGAAAGACGACACAGCCGGGACTCCCACGTGTGTTGTACAAACAACAAACTTCCCAGAAAACACAATGTCATCAGAAACAAAAACATTGCACCCTAATTGCCTGCTATTACCACAAAAGTTCTTCCCAATGATAATTAGGGACGGTTCGTGAGGCCGATACTATGTATTTAGTGCAACGTAATCATTGCCTATGGTGTACAAAGGGCTTATTATCGTCCCACTGTTTGGTCTAGGAAACCATTATATCTCGAAGAAACCCAGTTTTGTCTATTTGTAACTGCTTATTAGTTTACTTATTTGCCTGCACCACAGTATAGATAAAGGTTTTTCCAAGATTAAGCTTTTACTTTGGCACTTGAAAGTAAAAATAATATCCACAATACACATATCCATGTTGAAATTATGTACTAAGTTATGAATGAAGTGTTTTCTAAAAATTTAACTTTGCTTTCAATGAAAACCCAACCCGAAACAGGCTTCCTTTAAGGTGCCTTTTATTATTTTGGCATTTTCTTTTACCAAATACTGTAAAGTTGTATCAATGATGATGTTCTTTGTTGATATCACATTAATGCCGAAAGTCAATAGTCGTTTATTAAGCTGAAGTGCTATTAAAAGCTATTTAGGAGAACAAATGATTTTATTCGATGATGATGATATTTGATGCGGTGGAAATAAAAAAGATACAGAAATTTTATTGTGGCCAATAAAAGAGTTATGTTGGTAAACGATCAAAGTTAAAATGCCATAAAAACACAATACTTTCGCTCATTGTTTGGTGCTTTAGCCGCGATCGTAAACTTGAAACAAATTGGCTTTAAGGGAGATCGATTTGGATGATTTGATCCCCGTAAGAATTTCTAATGAAATAGTAAAAAAGGTTTTTTCTGGACAAATACCTTCAAGTAAAAGTCACTGGCCCATCGTTTATAGATATCATATTTATCTTCTATTGCTTATTAAACATGAAGCTACGGGAGATTAAATAGATAATAAACTATTTTTATTTCATTGAAGAATCTGCATGAATACGAAGCGGTAAAGGTCGTGAGTTCAAGATCTGCTCGCTTGAGCTGTTGTGGTTTTGCTCCTAATAAGCTTTTCATAAATCCGGACTATGTTTCGTTTTTTTTTTTACTATTTTGGTATATTTTTACTTACTTGGCTTTACTATTGAAATGCTTAAGGAAACCCCGTTTTGTAGTTCTATGATTCAAATTTTCTTCCGACTCTTTGCACCTGCAGCTTCAGTCATTTGATTTGCCTCTCAATTAACTTACTTTGTCAATTAATTAACGCTGAACATATGTTGTTCAAACTCCAGTTTATTACCACGGTCTGTGTGCGATAATTTCCACTAGTTCGTAGAATTTCCTATCGTCTCCAGGTCTTTAATTATCACCAAGTAAGATTATCCGCCATCTTGGATTCATTAGTATTAGGAGCTTTACAGATAAATTGTTGAGTAATTAAATGTCTATTGAACACATTTGTAGGGGCCAATGATTAGGTAGTATATAATATTATAGGTAAATTGTTTGTGTACCTCATGTAGAATTTTCAAACCAAGGAGAGAATTGGCTGTCCTTATCACAACTATAGCAGCAAAATTTTGTTTAAGTTAAATATTTTGTACATTTGCATTGATAGACTACTATAATCTATTAGAGGTAAACAAATAACAACAACCCGCACCCATAAAATTGTAATGAGCAAGCCCAAAAGAGTGATGGATGAGACCATTATAGTAAGACACCTAGTTTACCCAATTATAAACAATCAAGCCCTGATGAAGACGAACAGCTGTTTATTTTCACACATATAATTTTTCACACAAGTCATTTTAAAAATATGATAATTTAATACTTGTTGAAATACTATTCTTGTTCTAATTTAAGTGCGTTAACATCTTGGACAGTATGTCAGAAGTGTGCAATCTCGATGCCAGCTGCGGAATCCCTGACCTATTTCATTTTAGATCTCATAACTAATGCTGATGTAGAAAGTTATATAAGCACAAGAATAAAATTATCTTCACCAAGAAAATAGTTTTCTACTTTCTTCAAGCGCAAGTTGTCTATCTTTTTCTAAGTAACGCCCACCAACATTGTTTGTACAGTAAGGTTTTCTTTTTAACAAACATCAGATTAATCCTAAATGAAATTGTCTTCTTCACCCATATTAATCTCTGTAGGCTTATCTCCCACACGAATATAGTTTTAAAAATATTGAAACCGTTTTGAGCACAACTAAAACAAAATTTTTGCAAGCCTGTAATACCAGATACTTCTTAGAGGAATTTATATTTGACCTGCCATATTATCTCTTCACCACCGTTGGTGGCATTAAACTCTCCATTGTACCTTTGTACGTGAAGTTAAAATACATTCATAAATTTGATGTGTGTCTATAAATGTTGACGGAATTAATTCTAAGCCAGTTGTCAGTTTACTATTAAAAGGTGATACAACAACCGATCAACCTGTGTCATACGAGGATAAAGTTGACAACAATGATATGTAGGTGGTCTCAAGTGATTTAGGAGTGACTGTGATGACAATTACACTTGGGTGGCTACATGTTTCGTGGCCTATATTAACCAATCAGGAATCAATAAATAAGTGTAGTGTTATAGCGATATTTGTATTTTTAACAGCAGTTTTGAGTGTTTTATTCTCCGCATGGCCGGTTTTAGTTTTATGTTAATTCTTTTGTTCGTAAATATAGAAGAAAATTGCAATCTCAGTAACGTGTAACTTGAATTTATTAAAATTATCTAGTTAGTTCCCTGTATTTAGCGTTGAAATTGAATATTTATTACACTCCAGCTCTCACAACTTAGTCCTCGTACTATCCTCATTCAAGAATCAGTTTGGAAGTACGAGAAAGTAGGCGATATGTAGATTCTTGAGGAAATAAAACTAAGATATTACTATGTTCACACGTTGGTAGTACATCTGTTTCTATGAATAAATGAATCATATATAAGCAAGCATACTCTACTATTTTTCAATTTTCCGTGACAATAGGCTCCATGAATGGATAACGCATTACCATATGTGTTCCCTTTCTATATTGATAATACAATTGTGGACGTGAAAAAGCCTATAATGGAGATTTGAAAAGCGTTTTTATTATGTCCTGTTATGTATATTTTTCTGAAGATTAGATTTGCCTGCCTTGAAATTTAGATACTGCGTAAAATTGATTAACCTGATGTAGATTTTTATAACATCCGTAGTCCAACTTCATCACTTTGTTTGTTGAGACTAACAGCACAGCTGTCTTCATCAAACTCTTGATCTAATCTCCTGATGAGAATCTTTTGAGGTGTAAATGGAGACTCTTTGGCATCAGGCCCTAGACCGCATGGATTACATCCATCAGGTAAAGCTATAATGAAGATTGTTACCTTTCCAAACTTTTTCCCATGTGATTACAACAGAAGTGCTGCAATAACAGTACCTACTCCAAATTCACTACAAAACTGACGCAATAGTGAAATCCCAAATAACATAACATTCATTCGAAACAGCGATAAAACGAAAAAACTTACCAATTTTCACTTCACGTAGATAGAATTCCCACAAAAAGGGCTATAATAATAATAAACGCATCATAACACTATAAACGTAGCTGTAAACGACTTTTTTCAACTGCACTAACGTCTTTAGTTGCTTCGAACGGCTTCTTTGACGATTATTCTCGGGTATAAGAATTAAATTGGGTTGGACGGACAAAAAGTATGAATGGAAGACTTTTGTATCGGTCACGCGTTTGCTCCCGCCTACGGAAGTCCACCTTTATTTTATATTCTTATAACCTACAAATAATTATCACAAATACATAGTATGTTTAGTTTAAGTAATACTAATACACAAATTAAAAAATATAATAGGGACTGTAACAAAATTGTAACTAGTAGCGCCATCTATTGGGAAGTAGCGGTATATGTTGGCAGTGAACTTTATAACCGACCAACCGGCGCGGCGGCGCAGCGGCGGCCGGCGACCGAATATGCTAGGAGTCATCGTGGTGCCATCTACAATCGGGAAATGGGTATAAACTTTAAAAAGGTTTGATTAAATATAGAATTTAATGACTTACTTAATGTTTTCCCAATACACTCTAAGAAATCGAAATTGTCTAAACAATATTACAATCGTGGCATAGGAATTAACCTAAGAAGTTGTGACGGGCAGGCATTTAGGAGGACTGTCAATATGTAAAACTTTAAAAAAGCACGGGCTCTGAGTCTCATGCGAATAAATGACATATTAAGTATTTTACCAATTTTTCTGTTTCCTTCTTCTTATTTTGTACTAGCTGACCCGCGCAACTTCGTCTGCGTCACATTTTCCATTACTGCTCCGCTCCTATTTGTCTTAGCGTGATGATATATAGCCTATAACCTTCCTCGATAAATGGGCTATCTAACACTGAAATAATTTTTCAAATCGGACCAGTAGTTCCTGAGATTAGCGCGTTCAACCAAACAAACAAACTCTTCTGCTTTATAATATTAGTATAGATATTAAATAAACATAAATTGTTAAATAAATCAATATTTTCCTAGATGTTATCTATAGGAAAACAGATATTAATATGACAATTTTAATCTCCTTGACTATTTTGATTGACAACACTAAATTAACATCTCAGCAGTAGGCGTATTCCAGGAAATTCGATTGACGCCTAAATGGCCTACGTTCCACATCCATCTCGAGATTGGTCGATCGGATTATAGGAAACTAATGTAATGCTTCAATAACAGATTCGAACACACTGTCTGAGATCGAATCAAGACTTAGAATCTGATGGAATACCGGAGCTTTTTGTTCGGCTTCAATATATAATAATTTTGATACAAGTTTGATTATGAATATAATTACAGTTTAAAAAAAAAGGTACGGTTTATATATAATTTGGATCCATGTAACAAACGTCCCATTGTTCCACCCCCCTTGATACCTACACTGAAAACTGTTACAAACTAATTAGCCCGAATAATTATTCGAATTGACGGAATTATTTATACGTAATTTGGTGATAATTATCGGAATAACACAGTGAAGGTAACCTACTCTAATATCGATTCGTCACTCGCATCGGTAAGTTGATCTAACACTAAATTAGGACCAACAAGATCTATTTAAACTGGCACAAGACACGAAGATTTTGCGTGACAAATTTGGCATGACCTCTGTGACACACATCATTTAGCCCGAAGTCATCGTTACTGGGTGTACTGGGAGGGGGTGGGAAGGTCTCGGGAAGATGGTCGTTGTCACAGGGCTGTCTGGTGTCAGCAATCTGCAGCCTGTGACACTAGAGATTAGCCGGGGCAACGCGTGCGCTGTCAATCACTGCTCCTAGCCCTTACGTTCAGACGATCACACGTGCTTGAACCGGAGAGGGATTTGGAATACGACAAAATGGCCGCCCTTTTGGCGGGAACGTATTGTTGTGCGCTAAATGTGGGTTCATAGGTTCATAGGTTCATCATTGTAGTCGTTGATAGGATTTTTTAATAACATTTTTAATCATCGTACACTTTTGCTGATAAAGGTTATTAAAAAGACATAAAAGATTTAATAAAAATAATTTGGGTTTGTCTATTGTTTGTTTGATTAAAACCGTGATCGATTTCGCCCACGAGAGCTGTAAGTTAAAGTAATAAAAATTATCAATCACAAAAATAAACAATGCATCATTGTACAGTTACGAAACAGTCTCCTAAAATGATGCACTCAATTAAGGTCAGTGAAGGGCCTTGCATAAAAATTACATAAGAAAAAACTCGAGGAGGACATTAATCGTATGACAAACCCATCCATATCAGTACATGAATTATGTAAAGTTCGAAAGCCTATAATCCGTATAAAGGAGTGACACGGACTGGACAAAAAATGTATGATGACCAATCGTGGCGACAGTTACAAATGTGAGTTCTTAAAGACGCATTCATGAATGCAAGAGCTTAAAGTGTAGGGATCAATAAGTGAAAAACCGCGTCGAAAGTGTGACAATACAGAATAACACTTGGAATTTAAAATACACATTCAACAGAGTTCAAGGATTTCTGTGGTTTTTTATATTTTCTTTCAAGAAAATTATAGTCGACTACTTTTATACCTTTTGTCAAATGGTTTTTTGTTTCTTTAAGAGACCACGATTAGGTTAGTCATCAGATTGTAGAACACTAATTGTGGAATTATGTTCAAGGATATGTCCAATAAAGTAACAAATATGGCTTTAACGGTTACTGATGGATTCATGATTGTATTTAATGTTAAAGAAAAAGAGAGCGCGAACCTTAACAATTCTCGCGTGTTCCGACCTAATATAACACGGTCGATTTACGAAGTCAGTACAGTCTCAAACGCGTTAAAGAAACAAATGTGCTTCTCACTCTGTCAGGATAAGACCTCTAAACCCGAACTATTGTTGCGGCATTGATTAAGAGTAATGGGCCGAAGCGAGTTGTATTCAATGCAGACCTTGTTTAAAATGGACTCTGTTTATACTTCTGTCAATCTACAGTTAATATGGAAACGCAGAAGTACAATAAAATTGGCTTCTTTATGGCAACATTTATTTAATTCACCACGATTCATGACGAAATAAGACAAAAAATCTTACTCCGTAGTTGGATTCAGATTCATTACATGTGGTTCATTTCTTAATAAATCGTGGGATTGCTGTTAAGTAGAAAACAAGAAATTGGTACATGAACTCAAAATAATACAATCATATATTATTTTAGTCCATTTTTGTTTCTGTTAGTATATCTTGCCATCATAATCATCATCATTTAAAAAATCCGGGCAAGTGCGAGTCGGATTCTCACACGAAGGGTTCCAATCCGTACCATGGACACAAACAAAAACACAAAAAAAACTGAAAGCTTTTAATTTTTTCTGGTTTTTTTATTTGTTTTTATAGCGACAACAGAAATACACACTCTGTGAAAATTTCAACTGTCTACCTAATACGGTTCTTCAGATATAGCCCATTGTTAGACAGACGGAAGGGCGGACGGACAGCGAAGCCTTAGTAATAGGGTTCCGTTGGTTACGTTCCGGACACAGATCCCTAAAAGCATTGGATACCCTATTCACTGATACGTAACTTTTATTCCTTTATAACGTAGTAAATATTCCTGCAGTAGCAACACTTTACATTTTCCCACCATGCAAAGAGACCGTAAAAAAATAAGATTTTCACCATAGCACGGTATATTTAAAAATCCCCGTACAAGCCGATGCTGCGGGGCGTTTATCAAAACCGTCCGGCCGTATCGCCGCATGTCCGAAACGTCCCCTCACTAATGCTACTCGTGTTTCAGTATCCTGAATTCGCCCAGAATTTACTAGATTTTTTTTTTGTTCAAACAGTTGGACGGCGATAACGCCGGACAGCTGGTTGTCCGAATTAAAATCTCGCTCTGGGCGCTTGTACGAAAAATGTGTCACTATTTTAAGCTAAATTAAGTCAGTTGTTTCTACGGTCATTTTTATTTCCTGATTTGGGTTTCTTGTTTATTTCTTACTAGATTTTTTCATTATAAGAAACTAAGCAGATGTATCCTCTTCTGCAGACATTTAGAGTACAAAACGTCCGTATGTAAAAACGGAACCGTTCATCACTTGTGTGTCTGTCTGTCTATTTTATCAGGACATTTCGAAATGAGTAACGACGTATGAAAACCGGTTCGAAATTGTTGGATATTTCAAAAATTCCGGCCGTCTGGGATCCATTCCGGTCCATCTCCCGTAAGCGATAATTCATACAAAATTATGGACTGACAATTGCCGTCGACGAACAATGCCATGCGGCTACTCCCGAAATGTGTGCCCTACTAAAGGCACATGCTATATCTAGCTACGTATAGTCGGTTACATGTAGGTGTTCATAATTAATCGTTTTGGTCTAGTAGGTGGGCTATAAATAGCTTTACACTTATTTATGTGTTACCTACCTGTTAATTATGGATGAGAGGTACTTAATTGATTGTTGTGTGCCGACTAGGTTACATAATAGAAATAGTATTTAATGACTTTATCTTTAAGTTGATTTAGGCATTTCCAAAATGTATTCGAGTCGGTACACTTTACATCAGTTTTGCTACTAAAACAGCTATTGGAACCTTCCAATAGCTGTTTTAGTAGCAAAACTTTTGAAAAATGTATTCGAGTCAGTACACTTTACATCAGTTTTGCTACTAAAACAGCTATTGGAAGGTTCCAATAGCTGTTTTAGTAGCAAAACTGATGTTTAACCTTGTTAGTAGAAAATAGCCCGAAAATCAACAACGTATTCTTCGACTAAATTTTCAACGGGCTAGAACGGAACAACCTCAAAACATATCGATCGTCAGCAATCGGTGACACGATTTCAACACAATTTGTCATAGGAGGAGCGCTTAAGCCAAGACAAACTGACACCCGGTAAGCCGTAGCCCGTAATGACTTTCAAAACAAAATTTTGCGCGGAATATTCGAGACATTAGCTCATTACTGGGTCTAATTATGTTATTGTGGCGACACACGGCGTTTGCGGCTGACTTGCCGACGTTTGGCAGTTTATTAACCTTTGGCAAGTGGGTGAAATAATTTTGGTTAGTTTCTGTTTGTGTACGAGCGGATAAGTACACGTGGCCTGTTATTTGTTTCGAGATTTAGCTAAATTCTAATATTCCTGTTTCACCGTATCGGAATAGCTACTACATACTTACTGAAAATAGTCGAACATGAAACAGAATTTGTATGAAACTATCTGGCAAGTAAGTTAAAAGAAACTTAATTATAGGTGGTGAAATGTCCCTTTTACGTGTATTTCACTCGATTCAATTAAATCCCCGGAAATATTATTTTTCCACTGACATGGTGACTGATTAGAAAAAGATTCCTTCAAGTTTATTTAGATTGCTAGCTGACCCACGCAACTTCGTCTGCGTCACATTTTCCATTAATGCTCGGCTCCTTTTAGTCTTAGCGTGATGATATGTAGCCTATATCTATCCTCGATACATGGGCTATCTAATAATGAAAGAATTTTTCAAATCGGACCAGCAGTTCCTGAGATTACCCCCTACATAAAAACTTACAAACTAATGTTACCTCTTTATAATATTAGTATAGATAGATCTATGTATTCAAAAAGAGTTTCTTATCTTTTCATAATATTATTGTTCACATTAGAATATGTTCGAAAGCGACATAGACTAATCGCCGTCGCCTATTTAACAAGACGTAACATTCTATTTAAGAACTGAACATCTCTCCAAATAGACTTAATCCTTTCTTAACTTCAACATCCCGATATCTCGAAATTATAATCCCACATGTGCTTGTGCGTAACTTTTCAAGGCAGTGTGTCTTAAACACGACTTAAAATAATAAAGTAAGAACTTTGCGTGCGTACGGGCCTCGTAAGCTTAAACTTGTTCAACTCCGCTTTACGTCCTGTTTGTATGTGTGTAGTGTGTTGTATATAACTGAATTGTTAGTTGTTTGTGCTTTGAAATTCCGAATAATGGGATCTGAAATACGTGGAGGTAGCCTTAGAGCCTAGACCTCTTCCCAGAAGGGCCTCAACAGAAAGATTTTCGTTATGGACGTTGCACATTTTTGTGCCAACTCACGGTCTACACTCAAAGCTTTTACGTATGCGTGAAAATCGAACTAACATAGGCTACGAAGTTTGTTTTTGCTACGAATATTCGTAGCAAAAACAAACAGCGCTACGCTCTTCGTAGACGTGACTCTAGGATTATATCACGAGAATAGACAAATCTTTTACGTAACGCAGCGACTTTTTGGGGAAATCTTATTATAGAGTTATAAATGTAGACTTGTAGCGGGTCAATATGCTAGTATTCTTTCTGATACAACGTTTTTGGGGCATTGCACAACTATTTTTTTTTACAAATGATACGTTTAACCACTATTTCACCTGGGGGCCAATTCTACTAATTTAAAAACGTTCAAATTCAAGTCGCATTCGCATCTCAATGCCAAAATGTCAAAAAAGGTATTCTGCTAAACTTAAAAGGACAACCAAAGTTGAAGTTTCATGCGATTATATTGCGAATTGAATTTTACAAAAAAATGTATTGGAACGGTATTCAGCTATTTTTAAAGTTGAACGACATTTGAAAATGTGACAAAAACGGTATTTTGCTAAATATAACAACGTCAAAACTGACGTAACCATGGAATTATTTTGAGATCGAAAGTTGAAGGAAAATTTTAGCTTTTGCAGATTCAAATTTTTTATTTTTTCTCTATTTAGTCCTCAAAAACATCATGAAATCCAAGATTTATTAAGCAGAGCCATGTGCAGTAAAACTACAATACATAGTTCTGTGTTTGTGTGGTGAAATAATACAAAACGTGTTGGTTCAGCCTGTGGAGGGATTTTTATTCATCGGGCTCTGTGAAGAAGATGAATTGGTGGTGATACGACGTAGAGCGAGCAGCAGAAGCTGTTCTCAGTGTTGTAGGCTAGGGCGCCTCACAATTGACGTATATTTCAAAAGCGGCCTTGCGTTTGAAAAAGATTGCAGACTCACTTAGTTTTACCAAAATGGAGCCGTTTATCCAAAAGGATACGCTAAGGACTGGACTATTGTTGCAGCAAGGTTGGTCTACTAAGCGCATACTTATTATAATTCAGAAATAAGGCAACAATGTACCTATATCCTAAGCTTCTTTATCACCGGGAATTGGTAGCTCCTTCAATGCTAGACTAGTAACATAGAGGAACAAAACTCGGTTCCTTCAGATTCATACCTATGTAGCAGGATAAAACGGACTTAGACCACCAATGTGTGGTCAAAACATAAGCAAAATTCTCTGTGATTTGTCAGAGAAGTCGCTTTAAGAGAGAGAGAGGTCCGGGAAAAGGCTAGAAGAGAGAACTTTTAACGATGTTAGTCTAGTACTTAATACTCAATACTTAATACTCTTTTCTTCCTTTCAGATACTTTACTTTTTGGAGTTCCTTTGGTATAAATAAGATACGAGTTTATTTCTGCATCATAAGAACAACTGATGGAAAGCATATAGCAAGATATTATAAGCAAATGAGTGTTTTATTTTTCTGTGAAAAGATTTCTAAATAAAAAATAGGTGTTCATTTTTGGTGGTCACTTTATTCTCCAGTCGTTTAGTTCTTAGGACTATTTGGTCAAAAATTAGCAAGTACCTAACATTTTACAATGCTTATTTAGGAGATAAGTAAATTAAAATATAAATCCATACCTACACACGTCTGCCTAGATACTCGATCTGTCGATTATCTCACGTTAGAATTATTGATTCTAAATTAAGGCAGTCTTAAAGAAACCTTACTAAAAACTGAGAACCATACCATGAGAGGAACGCAGCTAAACTAGAAATAAATCACTCAAAAAGTCTAGATTAAATTCTTTTGATTTTGAATGGATTAAGTCTTACAATCTAGTCGTAGCATGTGGTAGGGTGTGTGTATTGTATTCTACTGGTAATCCTTCTTCAATTTTTAGGTAAGTATTATTATAAACGTGAAGGTTTGGAAGTACGGATGGCTGACTTGATGAATGTTTTTAGAGTTCCGTACCCAAGAGGTAACCAGCGGAACTATTAGTAGCCTCCGCTGTCTGTCCGTCTGTCTGTCTGTCAGCGGGCTGTATCTCAAGATCCTAAATAAGAATTCAGTTAATTACATAGAAATATACAATCTGTGAAAATTAGATTGTATATTTCTATTGTTGCTATGACCCTTGAAACCCTTCATGTGTGGACTGATTCTCACGTGGTTTATTTTTTTTACTCTTACATGCAATTAAAGAAGAAGATTTAAATAATATTGACGCCTACTAGCAGATGAATAGCAACAAGTTGCGTTCATGTGTGACTTTTCTGCATTATATTCTAAGGAGTTTTATTGTGTTTCCAGTTTTAAAAAGTAGGTAATATTTTAATTTACAAGATAATTGCAAAATGTTAGTTACTTTGGTCAACTTTGTTAAAAAAAACTACTTCATATTAAAAAAGCTATAGCTACACTCAAAGTTATTTTAGGGTTTCATTTAGCAGTATAACAGAGTCAAAAATGACGTGCATGTGTCGCAGTCAAATATAAAAATAGTATACGCCGCTTTACGTAGTGGCTAGCTGTTTCACTTAAAATCGGAGCCGTTTTGTATTACAGTGTTAATTCATGTTTAGCCGGATCTTCATTGCAATATTTTCTACGGTTGCTCATGGTTCACTCAGTGTAATTTGTACCGACCGACTGTAGGATAACCTCATTGACTTTAAAAATGAGTTCTTTTACCACGGTTTTCACTCATCCGACTAGAGTCAAGAGCAAACCCATCTCAAATCAAAAAAGATAGTACCTACATTTGCATACATGGTAATTACATAGCTGCAAATTAAATACGTAGTTTAATTTCAATGATACATTTTTTTAAATGAACACCTATTTTCTGTTCGAATCGCTAAGGTGTCATCCTGATACGAATAATCTTCGAAAATACTACATGGCGTCCTCTGATGGTGCGTTTGCTTTGCCGCGATAGGGATTGTCGCAAAAATTAACGAGACGATCGTGTAAGTATTAGCGCTTTGTAGTAGTTCGACGCCTTAACGGGTCAATATTAATCTTTTAACGCTCAGTATTAAATTTTTTGTTGTTATGGTAGTCACAAATTACTTAAATGTATAGGATTAACCACGGATTTACAAAGGTGGTTCAAGACACGCTAAATTAATTACATAAAATTATGGCTTTCTCATTAAATAATGTGATAATCCGGCTGGAAGCTGATCCGCCTTCAATAAAACTGTTTACCATCTCCATTTTAAAGACCAGATAGTCTGTATGCATTTATAAGTCGGATTTTACTGTTTGGCTGTGACATGATATAAAACGTATATAGTTTTACTAAAGGTTACCAACTAGAACGCATATTTTACGCAAGTGTCAACCATGGAGTTAGCCTACGTGGTTTGGTAACCGGCTTTCATTTTGTTGGACTTAAGTTCAAACCCCTCTTTTTTATTCAGTGTTTTTGTAATTTTTCTTTTACTTTTACGTTTGTTTCTGTCTATTCTATTCTATTAGGGGGTTTTGGTTTCCGCACTTAGTCCTGACGTTGGACCATTGTACGTGAGCCATGGCGGCCGTTACTCCAACCATCCAACCTCCCTCCAGAAACAGATAAGTTTTCTCGGCGTGTTCAGGATATCTGTGAGCAAGTTTGGTGACCCTATAGTTTGCTTCCGTATTTCGGCGACGCCCTCACAATCAAGGAGTACGTGCGGTACCGTTTCTTCCCCCTCCATGCATGCCCTGCACATAGGGCTGTCCGTTATGCCTATCGTGTGCAAGTGTTTATTTAATGAGCAGTGACCGGTGATGGTCCCCGTCACCATTCGCAGGCTTCGCCTATCCAGTCGCAGAAGGCGCCTGGTTAGTTTTCGGTCCAGGTTTGGCATAGCTTCCTTGGACTGCCTGCAGCCTGGTGCCAAGGCCCACCAGCGTTCCGCTTGTTTGTGGGTGTGTTCACGCAGCCATGTGCGCAGTTGGACGAAGGGGAGCGGTACTATGGGTTCGGGTCCACTGCAGCGTCACGGTGTTGCGGTTGGCCACCGTGACGTGTTCGAGTGCATTGTGGCATTCTTGTATGAGTTTCGAGGTAGTGTAGCTTTTCTTTAGGGATTGGAGGACTGAGGCACTGTCGGAAAGTATCCGGATGTGGGTGTCCGTGACTTCCCTGGCCTCTATGGCATGAACTGCCAGGATAATGCCCACGCATTCCGCCTGGTAGACGGTGTTTGTTTCTGTCTTTCCTAGCAATATTTAAAACATCATACGCCCATGTACATATTTACATTCACAATAGGTATCAATGTTAGGTATAGATTTTTTAAAGTTCTGAAGTGGCTTTAGTGCAAATATGAATAATAAGATTATTTACGACTTTAAATTTCTTTCTGTAGTAAGTAGTAGCCAAGTGGCAACTTAGAATTTCTATGTACCTTAGACTTTATAATGCAAAAAAGGAAATAACAAGATAACTTAAATCAATGTTTTTATTTGTAACATTCTATATAAAAAACTAGAATTGTAGTAAATTATAATAAACAATATAACATTGTAGTATCGTACAGTCGGTAAAGTCTGTAAATCCAGTGTTTAAGCTTCAGCCAGTAGGGCCAGGATATCGATGAAACTGCTGTTGTGATCAGCAAACGAGCTGAGTAGATTAGGTTCATTGCAGTACGAAGGACCGCCTGCATCATAACGGCACAATCAGTTCTTATGGTTTTTACTGTTATCCTTTCACTTTAAACACAAACACAGTTTTTACAAAGGTTCCGAGAGCTTCTATTTACCCTAAATACTCAGATTCTATTCCAGAATACGAAATGAAGCAACCCATGGGTATAATATAGTCGCTCGCGCTGATAGGTGCTGTGATGGCTAATATAGTACTTCAAAAAAAGGTCTTTCATCTTTTGATAATGCAATACATCTATACAGAAATACATTTCAGCAGAAAATAAGAGTTTCTAACAAAATATAATATTTTGACTAGCATTTATGACGTCTCTTTTTGACGTCTTAAATCATCCGCTCCACGCCTGCGCGGCGTATTTACAAGTACGTTCCAATTGAGGTAGGTATATTTCCAATCAAATATTGTTTGCTTTGAAAGTCGTTTCAATGTTTTACCTATATAAAATATTATAATCGGAAAACGAAAATATTGTGAATATGAGTTTAACTAAGCCCGATAAATTGGACTTCAATTTCTATAAAAAATTACGTTACTAAAATGGAAATTATCACAATTATTGATAATTATCATCTGCATGTATTGAACCAACACAAAACCATATTTATTTTCGTAAATGAAAACAAACTTGCCTGCTATGCGACTAGAATGTGATTATACTGCGATGCGATTGTGAATTGAACGAATTATAATGTTAGCAGAATACCATTTTCCAGTGTCTTAAAAATCTAATCACATTCGCATGTCATGTTTTTCGCATGACACGTTATTTAGTAGAATTGGCCCTCTGATGTTAAGCGATGATGCGGTCTAAGGTGGAGCACGCTTGCCTAGAAGTAACCTATTCCCTCTTGACTTAAAGACTCCCAGGGTGTAGCTATCAGGAAACACAGACTCCGGCAGGGAATTCCACTCCTTAGCTGTACGCACAATGAATGTATTCCCAAAACGTTTTGTGTGTTTAACAAAACGTTTAAGTTTCAACTACTTGAAACTCGAATGTAAAATCATAGTACAAAAAAAAACTAGCTTTCCCGGTCGGTCCGTACATTTCTAACCACTTATTTACGATAGGCTTCGGTCCGTTCACAACCTGCGAGGGTTTCAGTCATTATTTCAGACGGGATTAAGTGGTTTCTCCAAGGGGTGGCAAGAACTGTCACCGTCCATCAAGAATTCGGGCATCGGACGGAATTTCTAAAGGCCTGTTAAGATTTTTGGCTTTTGTTTATTAAAGGAACCCGTAAACCCGTTGTTGGAGGACGCTTGAGTTTCGGGTTTCGACGTATATAATTGAAATACAATTGTTTCTTTGACCATCTTAATGACTCTTTTACCGAAGTCAATTTCGTGGATTTTACCTTAACAAAATGTTATTTTAATAGAATAATGTTTTGTGACGTTTCGAGTCGTGAATCGTCTGAAACTGTGAAATATTAATAAGTATTAAATATGTTAAAATGATAAATATTGTTAAGTACTAAAAATATTATAACATAGTATGACACAAACGTACGACATGTATTTGCCTTACTAAACTCAATTAAACTCTGCCAAACTAGGCTGGAAAAAAACCTGATCAACACCATTCAAAATAATTATTAGTTACTAGAGATTATACTTAAACCCATTAGCCATATTAAATGTTAGTTGTGTACGATAAACAGTCGTTAACATTAACGATTACACTGCAGGCCAGATTAACTTGACCACTTTTACAGACAACGATTAAACTAAATCTCACGCACATTTGAAACCAATTAACGAATTGATATATATTAAGGAATGAATTTTTATGTAATATTTGTGTTAGATGTAATTGGGCTTCATTACAATCATAAATTCATGATTTCGTTGAATATAAAATTCTTGTTATATTTTGGGCTTTAGTCACAGTAGTTTTATTAATAATCACAAAAAAAACCTTCGGTGTTGGTGGTAAAATATTCATATTTACACATAAGAGCCGATAAAACGGTTTTGTATTCATTTTATACAAAACATTTTCTCCACAGTTTTCATTTATTTCTGATATCTGTAAATGTATTAGCCATTCTTATTTAGACATAATTTAGACGAGCAGCTGTTTATTTGCAAGTCTATTCAACTTCAACGAAATTATTTTAAGACTAGTGTCAAATTATAATTCTGTCTTATTATTCTTGAAATTGTTTCGCTTGTCATTTTGTTTAAGAGAAAAATTTTACATTCGTCATCGTCTGTGTTAAGATACTTATAAAATTCGATATTATTTCAGTACTTCAAATTAAATTGAGACATTTTAATTAATAAAGTACGTACGTAGAAAGCCTTGACAGAATTTCGAAGAATGTCTTTGAATTTTGTGTATTATTTCAAATTAAAGAACATAGTCGAATTTTACATATGGTGACTTTCACTTACAATTAGCAAATAATATGGTTTGAATTGTTGAACGTCATAGTCTTATGACTATGTTGTTTACTGACGAAGGTTTTGTGTTTTATTAACTTAGCGCTGTATGATATTTTATGAAGTAAGTCCTTGTTTTACTACATGCTATTTAGGTTCACATACAAGCCCTAATTCCTAAATAATATAACCAAATTGATGTTGCCATTTTACATTAATATTTTCGAGGCAAGCCATCGCCAGGAGCAGGAAATGAAACAAAAATAAAATATTTATTACTGCAGCCTGAAGTGAACCATTAACTTGGCCCCATTTGTACCACGTTATGATCAAAGTGAATTGTAGATAAAGTGTAATTGCTTCCATGTGCTAGATACATTGTTTTTGTACTATTTTCGGTGCTCCCTAATGTAAAATGTTATCGAATCATGGTAATTTTGACCTTATTATTTAAGTTCTTTGGTTTATGGACACGGCTGTTTTTGTTTCCCAAAGGATTATGCAGAGGTTTTTCGATATCATAATAATGTGTTACAAATAACGTAAACTTAGTTTAATTTATCTGATAAGTTTAATGGTAGTTTACCATGACTGCTTTGTTTATTTTTAAATTAACCCCGCTCAATTTAATTTTTTGAAAACATTCTGCGATTTTACTGAGGAAAATTAACATTTTCCTTCTTTCATCTACAAAACAATACATTTACAAAAAAATACTCAATTATTATCTTCGCTCTTGTAGAAAATGTACTTTTCTGTTTACACTATTTCTTCTAGACTAAGTTTCTTAGAAATTTCATTCACCTTGTCTTTGTAGGAATGCAATTGGATTTTTGCTATCTAATCTAAGCTTTAACGGTGTAATCAGCACAAACTGAGGTAGCGGCTAAATAGCTGGTTTAGCATAACGATACTTATCTTTACAAGCTCGTTTTCAGCTGAAGGTTCAGTAAAATTGGTTAAGGCTTCTCTTTCACACCCCTTCGAACGTCGTCTTGCTGTTTGGTCGATTTGAATATCGTAAGGGCCCACCTACAGAACTACGAAACGTTACCACGGAAATCGTTCGGAAATTGCCATTTAATATACTTAACAATTTCTATAAAAAAGCCTCTATGTGTATACCCTAGACTAGGCAGCTTTTAGCTAGCTATGGCTTCAACCAACAGTCTTTAAATAGGCATTGTTACGCGCCATTTTGAAATTTCCCGAAGTACCGTGGATGTGAACCCCGCAGCATCGACTGGCAACACTAGTAGAAAAAACGCTTAGGTAAGTCAGACGCAACGCTTGCTTGCTCGACTGATTTTATTACGCGGTAAATCCTTTTTTTGTTTTATTTTGCAGCCATAATATTTTACAGCTACCTATAAACATTTTAGACCATGTGAAAACTAAAATAAAGTGCATACGTCTGTACCCAATATATTTTTAAAGCAGTAAATAAAATAAACCTAAATGACTAACACAAGTAAAACGAGCATCGACCAAAGTTAAGGGATTTCCGCAAAATAATCAAATACGACTCCATCAGACACTGAAACAATATACCAATACATTTGTATACCAAAAGCGTTAATTAAAAAGCCTCCTTTCACGGAAAGGCGAACCCAACAATACCGCGTTCTCGATTATTGAAGATTAATTATTGTTATACTAAAACCACGCACATAATTTTATTAATATCAGATTCCACGGAAATAATGCGTAATTCGACCTATGAAAATATTTAGAGGGCTGCCTAACATGCTTTGTTATTATAACGAGATATGAATATTCGGATATTTAACTAGGTATGCGGTAGGCAACCGCTGAACGTAATGAATCGTGTGATGTTCGATATTAAAAACATTTTTGTCATTTTTTCGGTGAAGGCTCGTTGATATATATGTAATTAGGTATTCAAGCCCTTTGAGGTTATCGATAAATACGGATTCTGTAACCGGAATTTTCATTTCTAATTTTATATTTTCATGTGAAAAATTAATAACATAATATTTTGAAGGCAATTGTGAAGCGATCCCGGAAGGAGGAGATATTAAATCTTGTAACACAAGTGAATGAAAAGATGTTTTAATGAAATTAGTACCATGTACGTATTTAATGTCAACACTCTCATATAAACATGTTAATTATTTTTCATTGCATGAAATAAAAGGCTTTTTTATTTTATTTATTCATAACACCAGTTAATCACAGCGCTTAAGAATCAATTTGTATTAAGTAAAACTAAAAATAATAACAATGCATTCTTTCAATCCCATCCGTAGCTATTACAACTAATATAATATATTATAATATCCTTGGACATTTCACACAACGCCATATAGTCCCAAGCTAAGCAACCTAATGCTTGTGTTATGGTAACGAGGTGGCTGTTAAACTACTTTTATACATTTTTTTTTGTAAATACATACATATTATAGATAGAAAAACACCCAAACTCGGAACAAATACTTGTAGGTCGTACAAATATTTCTTCCGTGCGGGAATCGAACCCGCGACATGCTGCGCAACTCAAAATGATTCTTCAAAATAAACGGAAAGCCCATAAGCAAAGACTCAATATAATAAAGATAACGTTAGGTAACAAAGTCAAAGTCAAAATGTTTATTTCAATTAGGCCATTAAACGGCACTTTTGAACGTCATCATTACATTTTAAATTATATGAAAAAGTGACTCTACTGTCCATTCGGAGTGGTAGATTCTGATGGAGAAGAATCGACAAGAAAATCCATAGTAACTCTAACAGTCCCTTTAGAAACTACAGCTTCAATTTCTAAACGTACTAAGTAACAGATGGCCATAGCCAAAGAGTGTCAACGTAGCCCATTCCTTCCAGTTGCATATAACGCTGCCTCCACAAGCCTGGCTAACGATTATGAATGACGTCCATCGTCCCATTACGAAGTCGGGACTACGATAGATCTCTTTTATAGGAAAATGGAGCGATAGAGCGATTGACATTATTCTTTACACACTGGTCGGGTATAAGCATGGGAGCAATTTGGTTACAACCTTGTTGGTAACTCTGACTCGTCATGTATTCAAGAAATTGTCTTATTTATAGAGAAGTAGATTAAATTTAGAGTGGTTTTTGCAGTTGACATTATTTTGAGAGCTGTAGAGATGTACTCAATGGTTGTATATAGATACGACGCCTATAATAGTGTGGGTTGTAAAGCAAAAGCGGTCATTGACCCACCTACACTTACTGATATTCCAAATTTTTTAAAATGGTCATAAAGCTGTCTTATATCGACATCTATCGTGATCCTTTAAATGTTCTAGAAATTAAGGTTAAAAGGAAAGGTCAATAAAAAAGTAAAAAACTGTTATATCATAAATAAAATTATCCGCTTATAAAGTAGCGCTACTATTAAAAAAAACCGGCCAAGTGCGAGTCAGACTCGCGCACCGAGGGTTCCGTACAAACCTGTAGGTATGGGAAGCAAAATTCTCGTGTCGCGGTGTTTGTTTCCAAACTCCTCCGAAATGGCTGAACCAATTTGCATGAAATTTTGTGTGCATATCGGGTAGGTCTGAGAATCGGCCAAAATCTATTTTTTTATTTTTTTTTGTTAATCGCATAACAACGTTTGCTGGGTCAGCAAGTCTAATATATAAAATTCTCGTGTTGCGGTGTTTGTTTCCAAACTCCTCCGAAACGGCTGAACCGATTTGCATGAAATTTTGTGTGCATATCGGGTAGGTCTGAGAATCGGCCAACATCTGTTTTTTTTTTTAATCGCTGAACAACGTTTGCTGGGTCAGCTAGTAAGTTTATGATTATTAAAAAAAATATACTATGTGATGTAACTAAAAATTTAAGATTTTCGGAATTTTTCCTATATGTGTACTTTATAACGTTGCTTCATGCCAAATTTCAAGATTCCAGGTCGTCTGGAAGTATCCTTTAGGTTTTGATTCCCTTGCGAGTAGTTGCGAGTTTCAAAATATGCGGCTTTAATTGTTGTATCTTTTGATTGCGTTGACGTAGAAGTTTGATTTTGTTACAGCTTAAAGATATTATAGACTTGAGTATTTGTTAAGAATATCAATATAATACCACTACGCGTTCATGAGTAAAGGGGTAATAAGTTTAAAATTATTAAAAATATTTTTATTATATGATGTAACTAAAAATTTATGCTTTTCGCAATTTTTCCTTTATCTGTGTTATAAGACGTTGCTTCGTACCAAATTTCAAGATTCTGAGTTCACGGGAAGTACCCTGTAGGTTTTGATTCCCTTGCGAGTGTCGACAATTTGCGGCATAAACGGGAGTATCTTTTGATCGCGTTGACTTAGAAGTTTGATTTTTTCACAGCTCCAAGAGACCATAGACTTGAGTATTTGATATGAATTTCAGCTTGATACCTCCACGCGTTCCTGAGAAAAAAGGTCTTGACAGACAGACAGACAGACAGACAGACGGACAACAAAGTGATCCTATAAGGGTTCCGTTTTTACCTTTTGAGGTACGGAACCCTAAAAACTAATTAAAATAGCATTTCGAAGCCACTTTGATGGATCTCCCTAAACATGTTATTCTGTTTACTATAAACAAGAGAAAACGACAGTAAAAAAACATAACACTATAGTTCTAAAACTCGATGCGAAAACCTTAGGATTTTACCACTTCACTTTGCCGCTAGTGTATGTAGTGTTCAATATCAAGTTACAAGTAAGCGAGTACACTTGAGGCCACGGATAGCCCGTTTAAGTGCACGGACTAAAGTGACACGCGACCAAAGCGAATAAACTTTGTGGATGGTATTTCATTTGGTGTAACTATTATGTAGTTTTTCCTTGTAACTTTTCTTTGCGATTGCTTATTTTTTTTTTCATATGATGGCTAGTTTATTTTGTCCTTTAGTGTACGAAAGAACTGATATTGGAATAGTAGTTAGGGGTATAATTTAATTTATTTGCCTTTCAGATTAATTACAAACATGTTCTGGAATATTCTTTTCTATAGGAAATAAATTCTTAGAAATGGGCTATATTGCTAAGTAGCACCTTTTTTATTTAACGTAGAATTTTGTGATCCAATAGTTTAGGTATTTATCGCGGTCGATGTTCCGTGAATCGGGGGCGTGGTTCAAGTTAAAAGAAAAAACTTTTCGTCATTTATTAAGGGCAACAACGTAATTGATGTTGTCATTATGCTATCTACTTCTACATATTACTTCACGAGTAGCACGTTCTTATACATATATTCATTTATTTTTAATCATATATTTGTATTTACACCTAGTACTACTGTAATTTTCATTTATTTATTTATTTTAAAATGGTCCAAATGGATTAACCATGGTAGAAACATAATAAATGTATTAACTAGATTGTTGGTTATTTAATGAATCAGAAGTGTGACTTTCACCTTTTATCACTAAAACGTAACGTAATTTCGGTGCGGTTAGGTAAAATTGCAAGGGTGATGTTAAAAATATCAGTCTATGCCACAATACAAATCCATAACCATCGACAGCTTTCCAAATTATCCAATACAATAAACCCAAAACTTTACAACCCTCGAAAATTATTCACAGAACGACGACCAAACACGAAATCGAACAAAGCCAAAATTAGTTCTCTTAGATCGAAAACCGCGTCTCAAGGACATCACTATTAACATGTCACCACGTCTACCAATAACACTTAAACGCGTAGTTTTATAGCGCTCACGTGGAAGCTAAGCTGAGCTGAGCTTATTACTTAAGCCATATCGTAAAAGCTTACCGCAGTAAAGTACACAACTTACCCTCCGGTGTACTGTAAATTTACGATGCATGCGCCGTGAGAATTTTGTTACGCCTTAACCGAGTGTGGATTTGGTGCAACGATTTTTAGCGCTGCAGCTTAGGGTTAGGGGTGGCGAGTTATTTGGCAAGCAGTGTAAGTTGAAGAGCACTGTTTGCTGTTTCTATATTTGTCTTCCTTTAATGATAAAATGCATTTTTACTTCTGATAAGCCTATGTTTTGTGGGAATTACATTTAGTTACGAGTAACCGAGTGTGGATTTGATGCAACGATTTTTAGCGCTGCAGCTTAAAGTTAGAGGTGGCGAGTTTTTTGGTAAGCAGTGTAAGTTAAAGAGCACTGTTTTCTTTTTATGTTTACCTGTCTTTCATAGAAACTGGTGATGGTACTCTGATTATACTTTAAGCTTTGTGGAAATTACATTACATTGAATGTGAATCTAGATTTGGTACAACTATTGTTGGTGCTGCAGTTTATCGGTTAGTGTGTTATAAATGTGAATTAAACTGAATTAATTAGTAGTAGAATATTGTAATGTATAAATAATTAATCCATCTTTTCACAGTCTTACTTCGTAATAATTAAATGTTTTCAAATATCCAACATTACTTAAAATTGAAATCAAACGCTGCAAAACCAGACAAATGAAAATCCGTGGTAATCCGACAGGTGCATAGGTATTAAAACATAATATCATCCACGTTTAATAAACTTTAATATTATTCAAAGCTAACCTTACATTGAAACTTCATGTAAACCCCTACAGTACATACAGACCTGACCTCGTACAGTTAAGTAAAACGCTCTAAAGTTTTATCATTTAAACTGAGTAAGACAAAATGTTATATTATGGGACACAGGCTATATCCTTTCGCTTGGAACCACACATCTGTAACACTTAAAACTCTACACTGATTCTTTAAGTTAAAGCTGCGAGTGTGAGCGGAGCGTAAGTTCGTCTTAAAGGATCTCACGTGAACTTACTTTACGTAAGACCTATGAAATCTTGGAAACTTGAAAACACATGCACAAAAATATAGTCTAAAAACAAATGAAGATCGTTACATTCGATTTTGTAAATAAAAATATGATTGTATAATAATAAATATTATTGAAAAAAATTTGCTCAAAAAGAAAAGGAAAGAAAACAAATGAAAATTAAGACATTAAAATTTTGAATGTCATGATAAAAAGCGCCATGCAAATACCATCACAGTTCAAGAACTAGAAAATGTGATGATGTGCACAAAAAATATTTAGCCATATCCAACATTTTGCCTGGTGTAGGTACTACGGTAAATCATTTTGGGAAACTGGAAACTGATTTTGCCACCCATCTCATGGTGGATTCGTCACAGTCCGCTCTACAAAATCATCGACCCTAACAAAATTGTGCACTGTTTGTCATCTTCCAAAATCAACTAATTCTGTAAATGGAGAACTAAAATGGGTTGTGTTTGTTTATTAAACATAATGCTGAGTATGATATCACTGTGTTAAAGACCAATTTTAATGCCGAAATACTTAAATAGAATTGCGGTTCTTATGGGGTAGAGCAAAGCCGCGAAAATACTTGTAGATATAATCATTTCGAGTACTATTTTCAAAAGCGTTACCTACTCAAGCGCACACTGGTCATTCTAGAAAAACAAAAACAGCGTGTAATATTTAAAAACAACTTAAGATCCAATCATATAACTACTGCTACTGTATTATCATTCCAATTTCAATATAGAAAGGGTATATACCCTTCTCTATAAATGGCAATAACTCACAAACAGCTGTGAATTGAGCCCTTCGCTTGCAGGCATCGCATCTACCTATTTTAGTTCGAGTCCACCTGTATCTGCGGGGGGATGTCCAATGCCAACAAGTTGTTCGGGCTTATGACATCAGCTGTCATCTGTCAAATGTGGATGAGTGATCAATGTGCGTTATGGTTTCTGTGATTGGTGTAACTGCGTTTGGGCAAAAAAGTTTTTGGAAGTTAAGTTAGTAAAAAAGAGCTGGATGAATAGATGTTGGAAGTTAGTTAAAGTAGCAGTAAGTAATCTCTGGCAGTTTTTCTTCTTGAAGAAAATAGTGTACGTGACTACGGCAGCTTCTTTACTTGTAAATCTTCAGATTAGTGGGCAAAAGACACTAAAAACATCTACATGTGGACGTCAAAGATCGATAATCCTGCAGTGCGATTCTGTAAACATGTCGAAGTGAAAACTTAGGCGAAGTGAAAGACAACTGAGCTGTCAAACAGCAGTGTGATTCTGTAAACATTTCGAAGGCTTGGGTGAAGTGATCACAAAGTGAGCTGTCAAACCATACAAACAAGTTGGAATGACAGCTCACTTGTCGTTCACTCCACCTAAGTGAACACGGTGAAATGTCGACAGAATGGAACAGCAGTTTTATTATCTCACCTGATAGGAAGTGATGACGTGGTCAACGTTGAAGTGGAGCACATTTGCCTATAAGTAACTAGTACTCACTCTTAAACATCCCTAAAATCAAGGCAATACCGGCCAAGTCCTACACACTCCAACCAGTCGAAAAAATCGTCTTGTCCTCTCTCCCTACACAGCTCAAACGTCAAATCATTTACTACTACAAAAATCCTTCCTACAACTCTCAATTACTCTAAAACATTTGTATAAACCACTTTGAGTATGAACATGACACATGTCGCCTTCAGTCCGTCCTACGAGAGGTTAAAATCCCTTAATCCTCGGACATGCGCACGTGCGAAGTCTAGGCATTCGGTCTTAAGTGGACACGTTCAGAAGTACATGCATCGTTTCGAGTTGGTAATGCACCCTGGAATCGGTTCTTGATACACAAAGAGGGAAGTGCTTTTAGAAATAAATGTACTGGCTCTTTAATCTCATGTTTTGGTGGAATAATGGTGTAGATTTTGGTGGTGATAGTGGATGGTGTGTATGGTGTAGCTGGCGGTGAAAAAACTGCATCTTAGGATAAAATCTGCGTTAGATATCATCATCAAAATGTATAAAATTCTTCTGCCACTGTGACTGACAGACAACGCACAGCCGAAACTGGAAGCTGAAATTCGGCATGGAGCTTTCCTACACTCCGTGATCCCTTACTAAGAGAGGATCTCTTAGTGGTCTACATGCTCAATTCATAAAACATCTCGAAATTCCTATGGGAATGGGAAAAACACAAAACATGCGCGTACAAAGTCGCGGGCAATACTTGTAGGTAAACGATAAAACTCTACGTTTTCATATATTTTTCAACAGATTTACATAAAGACTAAATTAGTTAGTTTAATTAAGTTATTCAGTAATAAACGTAATTTCATCAATAAAACGAAGCGTAATTTTTATTAAATTACAGTATTACTTTAATCTTTACGCTATGAAAACAATTCGTTTAATTTTGTCTCCACAATTAGACCCGTGTTGAGCAGGAAAACGTCAAATTTTTCAACGGTGACAACACACCGAAAAACATTTTTTCTCTCTCGTATTTCGTATGCTGGGATAATGACATCCTTATTCTGTGGAAGCCCTAGTTTTGCCTACAGCGACGTTTTAATTTCGCAATGTTCCGCTTCGAGGGGAGGACAGTATTTTTTCCAACTCCCTTCGAAATGCTCCGACCGTGACCTAGTTATGGCAAAAAAAGTTGTAGAGATTCGTGTGACATTTAAGTTGTAATCGGTACGTCGAGTAATCGATTTTATTGATTTATCTCCGACGTTAACACTTGATGAACTGGATGTAAGAAAAATGCATGTTGTGTGAGTCAGCTGATTGTTACCCCGCCCTGTTTGTGTTGAGTAAAGGTAAAGGGTGGTTTTGGTAACCAAGTTTATGTATCTACCAGTTTTGTTTCTTTATCAACATATGTTCGACCTTTTTAATCTAAGCTTTCAGCTGCTCTCCTAGAAAGAGAGGAAAACAGTAGCAACATAAGCAATCCACTAATACAGTAAATGAAAAGTTTTATAATCTGACTTTACATAACCTACAATATCGAGCAAGTGCATTCAGAACAGTGCCGTACTCTGCAATATTGAAATATCTCAAATATGTCTACTGTTCAAGAATGGATTTATTACATCCAATAACATTTTGAAACTATTTCAGTGCTTTGTTACATTAATATTTCTCTTCAAAAAGACAATTCTATGAAGTTGTTGAGACAGTTCCTTCAAATAAACTTGTTTATTTTTTCGAAGTTATCAAAACGTTTCAAGTCCATGCGAAGTGTCTCGGAACGCCCCAACACGGCGTTACTTGACATTGCTTTCGTGACCTATTTATCAAAAAGGACCAACAATTTTATCTCGGCATTTCTGTGTACATCCGCCTCCGTTCTTTTGGCTTGTTTACACTTTTTGTATTGTAAATATATCAAGATATTTTTCCGTATTCCGTACCTTTTAATATTTAAAATAACTGTTTAGTGCCTGCAAATATTTGCTTGTCATAATTTATTGATGTGTGATTTACTTAGGTTTTGTTGACGCAATGATCTCCGATTCTATGTCTAAGATCACTTGCCTTATTATAAAAACACTAACAAACAAACAGGACGAAAACAGCTTGATCCAAAAACAAAAAACCACTGCAATGCTGCAATTTCTAAGAAATGGCCCCAAAGATCGGAGTTTAAAAGATTTAAATTCTGCATAAGTGTCTTGTGCCTCGTTAGTCACAGAGCTACGGCAGGACGCACTCGATCGGGCCCTGACCGGACAAAATCGACGGCTATCCCGAAAGCGTGACTTCTGCCCCCGGAATTGACGCGAAACGCGGGTGCCAGTGTGGGGTATTGATCGCGGATGCTCGGGCCCACTTCGGACTCCCTCGGCAAAGTTCGACCGACTTCGGCGTTACTTGAGGGTCGTCATACTTGGTGCAGCCACAGGCCGCCGACTATTTGGTCAGTTGGCGTGTCAACTTTACCGGCATCGAGTTGATTGGAACTTTAATTGGGACAAGGTTACCGGATTGAGTTTGAATCAGTTCGCAATATTGTATTATATGTATATTTGATTATTTCGAATCCACCTGTTAATTTGGATCGTGTGATGTAAACCTAGGATTTAATTTGAAAGCTATGTCTTTAATAATTAACTGTCGAGTATAAATCATCTGCTGGTTTATTTTGTTTCACGCTATTGATTAAATAACCGTCAAGTTCCATGTTTATATCGTGTTGGGCGGAACAGATGTTTCTGACAGTTGATGTAGACTTCGGTGAAATTAATGATTCTTTTAACATTCCTTAATAATAATATTTATAGGGCAACGTAGCGATGAACTATATCGTCATTAGATGGAACTTTATCGAGAAGGATGTGGAATAAAATAAGACTCAAGTGGCCAGATAGTAGATTCAAAAACAAAGTTTATGCTTCAGGATGATTTGGAAACTGTAGTCAATTAATTTTTGTAGTTACATTATGAAGAGTAAAAATCTAAAAACTAAATACCTAAATGGTTGATCGACATGTTGTTTACTTTTGAATGACTAGTAAAGCATTAAGTCTATAGTATATCTAAGAGTATGTGGGCAGTATCTCCCTCCTAGTTTGGTGACAGCAGTGCCCTAATCGTGCCCATGACTACAACTGTAGCGGTGTTCTATGCACTGGTGACTAGACGTTTGATGGTTTACGATATTATAATGTGAAGCTACGTCACATCATTAAGTATTTCTAAAATACTAACTCTTGCGGCTTTGGTCTCGTTATTACACTAGGAAGTTTTGACGGGAGCCCCGATATTGGGGGACTGTCTTTTCGTAAAAGTTGATGTTCAAAAAGTGCTTGCACTCAGCCTAATTGTGCTTGCACTCAGCCTAATTTGAATAAGCAACTGTTTTACTTTGTTTATAGATTTTTTCAACAAAATAACCTGAAGCCGTCTCCAAGGTCGCATCTGTATCAATAATTAAATTCATTGAAATTGATTCACCGATTTAGGCGTAAACAACAAACATTGATTAGCATTGTGTATCCTAGAAAGATTCACTATATTATGTTTTTTTTTTTTAATATTTACTACTTATATAGGTAGCTAAAGCATGGAGAAGACCTTTATTCAGGCACAATACGGTGCAAGATTAAAAAAAAAGAAGGCAGCTTTTGATCGCAACAAAAACATAACCGACCTTCACAAACATTTACGTGTCGATTCGTAAAAGAAAAAAGAAACATAGCGTGAATAAAATATTTGTGTCGACATTGACACACTTACAAATCATTTCTTTACTTCAAGTTCTATTCCCACATTCAGCCTAGATTTTCCGGATCAGCCTACAAACGTTAACGCGGGGTGCTGTAGGCACTCTACAGAATGCCGTGCGCACAATCCGAGCCTACAAATTCGGATATTCGGAAGCTTATTTGCGCCGAAGCCCCTCAGATACCAAACACAATTTAGTCCTGAATGACGAAGAATCGTGCGTTGATAAGCTCGAATATAAGAAGATTGCCATGTCAACTCATGCAAATATATTGTCGCGTAGGTACCTTGCAGACAATTCGATCTAAGAAGGTTTCCAAACGAATTGACGTTCCGTCGTGACCTTTTTTTTATTGAGATAGGAAAATTTTGTGCCAACAGTGTAAAAAAGTTTTTTGTTGATGCTATAACCTTATTTGTCGATAAATAAGCTGGCTGTATCTGTGTTTTATTTATTTTCATAAAATAATATTTTATGAGACTATGGATATGCTTTCATTTATGGGACATCGCGTGGTGTCTTGTTAAAATATACCTAGAAATAAAACTGTGCACAGTGCCCCTAACAAATAAAAACTTGAACCGACATTTTATAAAAGGAAAACCATAAAATTACAGGTTTGAATTTTTTTTCTGAAAACAATTTTTTTTTGTTAAATATTTGACGTGCATACAAAAACGATGCAAAAAAAACAGCCCGTCACATCACATGTTAAAGGGAAGTAGAAAATAAAAGTGAACTATGATCAAACCATTTTCGAAGTAGAATTTTATTTTTCTTTATTATTCCACGCGAGTTGTGCCACAAAACACAATCAAAAGGTTTTCATTTCGGCAACGCACCGGCGCGTACTGGACTGTGCCGGTCCGAATCGGACAGAGCCGGCTGACTCCGGATCTAGGTCAGAATATACCCGCGCGGCCCGTATTCGCTTAATTGAAAAAGTTAAATCAGCCATTTCGCAAAATCGTTTTCATTTTTTTTTGTCTTTAGTTCGCGAGTGCAGCGTCTCTGTGCGTTTTGATTTTTATTTTTCATTGGTCATTTGAAAATTCCAACTATTCGTACCAGTTAGCTGCTCAAAGATTAAAAGAAAGAAAAAAAAATGAAAATTTATTTTGGTGGCAATTTAAACCAGATGAAGCCCGCGATTTAGCAGCTAAGACAACATTAATACTTTATCTACAAGCAGCAACACAAATCCTATTTTATCTTTGTAACTTACAGATACATCCCTATCCCATACATAAAAAAGAAAACGCGGATAAAAAAGCGCAATATAAGCTGTCAACACTTAAATATATGGGATGGGTCAAAAAATCCCCAACAATTCTTTAGCGGACTGTTTATTGGAAAACTTACTGTTTTATGTTGTTTATATTAGAGTGTGTACGAGTAGTAAACAAGCAATAAATTAAGATCGCTTTGACTGTGTCGATAGATGGACCGCGCTATGTAAACATACAAATTGAACAATTAAACTAAGCATAAACTTAAAACATACATCCCCTTGTATTTTTTTTCAAAGAACGTAAGGTTGTTTTTCTTGGGAATTTAAGCAGAGCTAAATTGAGAAAAACTGTAAAAATAATAAATTGTATGAATAGAAAAATAAGATCCTAATACTTTGACTAAATAATTTAGAATTCATTTTATTTTTTCCTTTTTAAAAAGATATTTATACAAGTAATTCACATCCAAATAAGTCTCAAATGTATGCGCGAACACAAGATCATTAAAAAAAGAATTCAACGCGTAAAATTAAACAATGACAAATAAAATTTGAAACAGTTTCGCTCCTTAGTTTCGCGTCACACCGTAGGGACGCGAACAATTGTAAAACCGCGGATTTTACAACATCGTAAAGCAATCATACGGTTTATAACACGACCGTAAAGTTAATTGCAATAAAACTTGATGTCACGTGTCGTTAACTTTAAAGTAAATATGCAGATCGCGGTTCGCATCAAATCGCCTAGGGATACGAATGAATAAAATCGGATATCCGGATATTTACGCGAGTTACAACTAGTTTTAAACTTCTCTACGGTCCCATAGTACCCAATGTAAGCAATAGAGGGTTATTTGTTGTTATTGTTAAAGTTAATTGACCGAGTTCCATTAGCACGGTGTAGTGATTTTGTAAAGAATAGTTTATTGGCTTACAATTTCCAGTTAAATTAAATGTTTAACGAAATATTTTGGTGTTAAAAGCATTTTCATCAGAATTTGATAAATTCCTTCCATTTTACTAAGTCAGTACCTTCTCAGAAATTAAAAAAATAAACGTTATCCAAGTAAGCACAGTTTGTAAAATGAAAGCGATTTTTCTTAATTCCTGTGAAAATCTAAGTGAAATGGAACCGCACATTTTTAGAATATTAAATAGGTATTTTCACACAATTAGTTCGTTCAAAGGATGTTCCCAAAATTTAGTACCCGAACTTCGTTATATTTTTTATGATCTTTTTATTTGAGTTTGAAAAGCGGTTCAATGGGTCTCATTAAAACTCTTAGACATCCTAAAAGGAGTTCATGAAAGGAATTCCCGAGAGAGCGGTTCATTTATTTGTTCCGTTCATTACTTAATATTTAATTTTTCCCCAAAACGGGGGCGTTTTGAAAGGCCTTCGGGCTTTATCGAAAGAATTTTCCAATAATCGCCGCATTATTGAATAAGCAAGTCGGTTTTATGATGAGGAATTTGATGATTAAAACTTATTTAAGGGTTCTTCTGTGATCGAAGAAAAAAAAGAGTTTTGGGTGCGTAAACAAAAATAACTTTCTAAATCTGTAACCCGTATATTAAAATATTTACGTGATTTTACAGATTTTGAAATTCTGTAAAATGTTTATTTCTTAGTCACCGCATTCGTCGCCATTCAAAGGAAATGGACGTAAATCACTTCACTATTATGCTGCTTCCTTTTAAGATGCTCATAATAGTTTGTTTACTAACTTGTGACGTCACACAGAACACGGTTTGAAATAAAGACGCTAGCTCGCGGTTCTTTCTTGTTTCTTCATTTCCAACCATTTCAAGCAGAATAAGTGTAATATATGGATGAGTACTAGACTTATTTTAAATCTTTTCAAATCATTGTCGTTAAAAGTAGTAGTAGTAAACATTAAAAAGCGTATAACATATTCACTACATCATAAATATAAAAATGTTACTTTATTAGCAAACAACTTTCAGCGCGTGGAAAAAGGTATAAGGTGAAAGTTATTCAATTGCGCTTTTAATTATTGGGAAAATAATTAACGATGAAATATTACATTTCGTAGAAATAATTTCCTTGAAACTGCTTCATTTTTTCAATGTTTACGGTTGTGTCAAAAATAATAAACGATGAAATGTTATTTTTCGTTGAAATAATTTCCTTGAAACTGCTTAATTTTTTCAATGTTTACAGTTGTGTCTAAAAAATAAACTTGATATGATAAATATATTTACCACACATTGGCATCAAAACCAACATAGGTACCCACTGATCTCAGTAAGAATTCATTCAGTAACTAAATTCTAAGCAAATCAAACGAACATCCTCAATTTGTTTCCTTCCGCCCTTCCTTAACGAAATCCATTCATATTTCGAATACACACCAACACACCGAACGCGTATTCTACTTTTGATCCGAAAATCGAAACGAAAAAAAAAGCTGTCATCTGCCGTGATTATTAGTAACGAAAATCTATGTACAACATTTGAAACGTCTGTCTGTCTATCGGATGAATTTCCAGACGGCAAACTCCCTCGACACGACGATTCGAGTGAAATATCAATTTCCTACCCAGTGGCCGCACAGACCCATTCATTTATCAGAAAGCAGTGCACGGGTTAAATAAATATCCTACCTACTGTATGTACGTATTTTATTCTATACTATCAATTTGATGATTACATTTCGTTTTTGTAGCGAGTTTAGGGTGGTTTCATCGGTATTATATTACTTTGAGCTCACTTTTTTGTGTTTTTCTATATTATAATTAAAAATATTTTCAAAAACCTAAATTCTATTTTAATTTATTTTATTAATCCATGCATTACACTTACAGCAACATAATTATACATATCCGTGTACTGTTTTTCGTTTTTTAAAAGTTCATCCATTGTATTTATGTAAGTTTTTCTTAAAAACCTCCCCTACTACTTGTTCTTAGACCATATCCACCAATTCCAGAACATTCAGTGACAGTTATAATCTTCTTGAAAACATGAGAAAAACAAGTGAAAAGCGTTACAAGAATTCCTCCGTAGCAGGAAGTCGTCTTGCAATTTATTTTGCTTCAGTCTTTATCTATTAGCCGGTTTCCGACAGTAACTATTTGTTATTGCAGCCCCACTTTCGCTTTTAACGGGAATTAGAGTGCCACTAGTTGTTATAGTTTATGTTACTGAAGAAACGTTCGATTTTCTTGTTTTTATCCCACTTCTGATAAAAACATGGCGTTTTTTGCATGATTGTTTCTTGTTATCAGAACAATTGAAGGGTTTCAATATGTTTTATTTAGCAATTTTATTTGCCTTATTACTTTTGTATGCTGTGTGGGAGGACTGTATCCTGCCTCATTAATGTCTTTTCAAGGGTTTCTATATTTTTGAGATTGATAAGTAAAGTTACTGTTCAAAATTATATATTTATTTTTCTGCTCACACGGTTTTATGTGAGTAAAGTTATTTTGCAAGCGTCGTCTATCGATAGGCTCAGTTCACACTTTCCTAAAGCGGAGAGCAATAGAAAGAAAAAAAAGGCCCTAAAAAGACTAATATTTATTAGTATTTTTTAATGAAGTGATAGTTAAATTAAGTGATAGTTTTTTTTTTAATTATTTTATTTTTAAAAAAATATCACTTAATTTATTAAATTCATTAATTTTTACTTATATTGTGACCTTAAAAACCTTGTAAACCTATATTTTCCTCAGGTAGTATTCAAAGACTCAAAATTCACTTCAACTTTGAAATATGCTGTCTACTATAAACCTAATTCTAAAATTCTCCTTACAAATGATAACTACGAGACTCATATACAATTTATGTGCAATCTCAGTCTGCACATGGAGCTGAATTTTTAGAAAACTTGCTACTTTGGCTTCCACTATGTTTAAAAATTATGACCGACCAAACTTGTTCGAATCACATTGTGAATCCTCCATATTATTTATCATTCATTCTTTTATTCCTTAGAGTCACCACAGTAGGATATATAGTAGAAAAGTTTGAGTATTAATGTTGTATACAGCTTGGAATATCTACCGAAAAACAACCTAATTTAGTACATTTTTTTTTAATGCGATGGGTTTTCCTCTTGACTTTAGTCTAGGTTAGAGATGTCATAGACAAAGTCAATGATGGAGCGTGCTTTCGGAAAAACAGCGTTCGGAAACACAGACGCAGGCAGAGAGTTCCACTCCTTTGCTGTGCGCATTATAAAAGACGTTTTGAAACGCTTAATGCGAATAAACCTATAAACATTCAATGGATGTGCAAAAGTCTAGCACACCCACACTTTGACAGTTAGGTTCCATGCACAAGAAACCGCCTATAAAAATCCTGAAAACATTTCAACAGATTCTGCGATCGAATCTAGGAACCCATGCGCAAAAACTTAGGAACCTGACACTAAATCAGCAGGCAACTAGTGCCAGTCATTCTCGGTGGGTGACTTTAATGACAAGTTATCACAGTAAAAGTTGGTTGGGATCAAAAAGAAATTTGCCAGGGCTTTAAAAATAGTTAATACCCTACCCATAATACCCATATCTCTAACACTCTTCATAAACGAAACAACAAAACGTCGATAATCTGTAGAGTGTTATACGTCAGCTAGCTTACTCTCAGCATTATACGACGCCGACGCCGCAAGTTGAGCTTAATAATTTTAGCTTAAAAGCTCGTCTCACTCTAGCTCACGTGTGAAAGGCTCCGGAAGTTCCCTCACTCGCTTTTTAATCCAATTTTTGGCTTTACGCAAAGTTAAATTTCGAATGTTTTTTTTTTTTAATTTTAAAATATTTTACACGGTTACCGGGGCAAAGGTGGGTCACGAATGTAGATATACGAACGTGACTGTACACTGTACGTGTACATACCGCTCATCCGGAAAATTGATGTAATTTTTTAACTGACCCGTTTTCTGTACACACAGTTTACTTTCCTTTCGGCGACGAAAATAAATACTGGCTTTACATCGACAAGTTTAAAAAAACAATTCCTTTTACACAAATAATTTTGTTAAAAGCTTTCGCTTTTTTTTCTAATATACTGTTTGATTTTCCAATGGGTTTCACGAAGCACTCGGTAATCCTAAAACGCTTACAATATCACGCGTTTCGCAGATTATTTTTTCCGCATCCGGGATTGATATCTAAAAGTGCACTTTTGTACTTTTGTACAGGAAATATTGGCAAAAATGGTTCAAAAAATCTTGTTCGTTACAAAACTTCATTCGGGTATTGAAACTAGAGTTACCTGTTTGTATCCTGTATGTTTATAACAAAGGCTTTTTAACTTTTAAATAAACTATAAATTTTATTCACTTTTAGCATCCTACTAAAGTCTTTAGCAGGTGTCACATTAACATAAATAACGTTCCCATTGCAAATAAACCTTATCAAAAAAAAATTAAAGCAACACGAAAACCGAAACAACAAAAAAAAATCCGCGGCAAATATCTATAACACGGGAAACGAATATACCTCTTAAACAGCGCGTCCCGGTCGGAAGCCGGCGCACTAAATCACAGGTCACCTCGGCCCATGTATAATTCAGGAGGCTGAACGCGACGCCCAACATACACACATAATTCGAGCAAACGCCGAAGAAGATACCGTATACGGCACGGCACGGTCAGCTTGCCGGCCAATTTTACGGTCTAGTGCTGTCCACCGGCCGATTCAATTTCGGCTAAAATTTTATTCGTCCGAATTCGAGCGTACAAGTGAAATTCTATCGATGGTTGTGCCATTCCCTTGACGTTTTCTAGTGGCCTTTGCTTTGGCTTGGTCGTTATTAGACCATGAATGTGCCTTTGATCAATCGTTTGTCCAAATCGTTAGTGCGCGTGCTGATTCGATGTTGGGTGTTAATTTGGTAGATAAAATAACTTTGTAAGTTACTGCGTTACGTGTTGACTTTGATCTTAATTGCCACTGAATATCTGAAAACTGATGGAGTTGTCTTAATCACTATGTTAGAAAGAAGTTTCTTTGTTTTTGGTTTGCGAGAGCCGTTTTAATATTTTAATTGATGACAGATAAAATGCGCTCTTTAGCGTTTCACTCCAATATTTACAGTACTTTGAGAATCCATTTTATGTAATCTGTGAATGTCAGTATTATAAATATGTCAAACGTACCCCATTTAGCCATTAATCAAACAAATCAAAAAACACTATAACTCAATTCAGTTCCCTCTCAAACATTTCGAGATTTCCTCATCAATTTTAATAAAACTCCATCAGCAGTCGACACCATATTTCAAAATATTAATTAATGTGTATCCAAAACACATTAAGTGAAAAATGTCACAAAAAGTCCTCAAGGGAAAGAATGCCAGACCAGAATACACAAGGGTGTCGCCAAGATATGTGAAATTATTTCGTCCCCTACTTCAATACCATTAATCAAACGTCGAAACCTATTCAATGGGGTGGTGAAAGATGCAAAGCAATCGCATGTCTCTCCGAACTGAATTTATTGTGTAGAACAATGGTTTCCAAACTTATTGTCTGTGCCAAAAAAAAAACATATGCAGCCCTCGGGGAAATCGACTCTAGAAATTTTGAGGACGTGTCAAATTTTTTCCAGCTGGCAACGTCACCTTAAAAGATACTAAATCAAAATATATCACTATCACTACATCTTATAAAACAAAGTCCTCCGCCGCGTCTGTCTTTATGTCTGTCAGTTCGCGATAAACTCAAAAACTACTGTACCGATTTTCAAGCTGTTTTGATCAATGGGTAGAGTGGTTCTTGAGGAAGATTTTAGCATAATAATTTGTCAAGCGGGCGAACCCGCGGGCGTCAGCTAGTTTACAATAAACGTCGATTTCACAAATTTTCCAAGCCAATCGTAAGCACTAGCTAAAGTCTAGACATTTGAATAAAACAATCTAACAGTTATTTGTCAACGAAACTTCAGCTGTAGCAGAAAAATAATAGCCATTTTAAATAGAATATTTCACGGTGACATATCGCGTGTCGTATCTAAGCTCGTATCAATGGTTTTACAAATGGTAGTTATGCAATTGGAACGTGTGTACTAGTAATTAAAGGTATAACGATCGTGATACGCGAACGAGGTTGTCACCTAGCTCGTTAGGTGTAAAAGTGACATTTACTGTGAACTGCAGTCACAACAAACAACGTACATTTTAATGATGCCTTCCTTTTATATTGTTATTGGTTTTAGATTGTAGAAAACTAGCGACCCACCCTGGTTTCAGGAGTGCAAATCTACAGTTATTATAAGTAGGAAAGATTTGTATATTTGTAACGATTAAAATCAAAAACTACCGGACCGATTTCAAAAATTATTTCGCCATAAGGCTGCTACATGGTCTTTGTCTAAGTTAAGATATATTTATTACTAGAAAAAAATAGGGATCCTTAAGAAATTTGCGTCGCGGACTAAGTTACGGGCGAAGTGCTTATAAATATAATAGAAGAAATATCGATTTTATTTCACAAAAAACCAATTTCTTCTCACGTCTCTCAGGTAACTTAGGCCCGTACTAAATGTGGTTTTGAAAATTCACGCTGCCCTTTACAAATGGCTAAGACAATATTGGTCGATAGGTTACAATATCGTGCTTGCTACTTCTGTGAAATAGTTACGTACGTACAAGAACAAGAATATTTTATTACAGTAATATCAATTAACCTAAAACTGTCCTATATTTTGTCTCCTAAATGGTTATTGAGAACAATAATTTGGAAACCACTGTCTAATAAGCTAGCTGAGAGTAGATACAATATTTCGCGAGGGGTCGAATCGGGTTCGATGCTAACAAATGCTAACCCTCATAATTTAGTTTTTGTTTGAAGTCACGCGTCATGAAGCAAACGTTATGTGTTTTCGTTATGATTTTAATTGTTTAGGCACAATCTGTTTTATTTTTCGTGAGTTATCGTTTAATTTATTCTCTTAACGTGCTTTCCGAGGCACGGAGGAAACTCGGTATTTTAAGATAGTCACCCATCCACAGACCAACCTACTTCCTGCAGATATAACTTTATATGGCCTTTTTAGAGATGCCCAATCACACAACTCACAGTCACAAAGTGACGTGCCAAAATCATGATAACGTTGATAGAAGGAGAGTGAGCTATACAGGACTAATAATTCTGTTCCATTCTCAGAACAGTAGCGATGATGCTTACTATGCCAATAGAGATTGCGAGAAGTAGGAAGTAAGTAGGAAGGCTTGTAATCCACCCAATAAATAATCCCAAGCTAATAATTTGACCTATCTGTATATTAACAAGAAACCACTCTCACTCATTTAGCACAATTGCCACACTAAAGCTCAACCATTATTCAGGCAATCCACAACAAAATACGATCGACGATAAAGACAGAGCTGGGTCATAAACGATTCTTAAACAATATCCCTTCCCACTCACGGTTCCTAAAGGTGAGTTTATACGGGCAAGTTTTTAAGCATTTATTGGCCGGCAACACAGGTGGACCAATATGGAGCAATCAGTGGAAAAATATGCAGCAAATTCTATAAAATGCGAAATTTTTTTCGACACTAATTTTGTATAATTGCTCCACAAATTCCATATTATAGCTTTTTATGTATTCGATTGCTTTTTTTCAATAAAATCACTCGTATATTAACGTATTGCATAGTTTCTTATTTATTAATTAATTTATTAGAGGAAAAGGTGGTAATGTGGCCCCTACAGATATCTTGGCCCCCTTAAATATTTTTAACTTAGAATAATGCCATCTAGTATATTGTGCGTGAAATACGTAGCTCGTTTGACAGCTATCGAATATAACCAACAAAATCCATGAGATGGTGTTACGTGCGTTTGTTATTTAAACAAGTCTCTACACGCACCGGTCAAACTTTTGAAACCGCTCTGCATTTTATTATTTTTTTCTGTAAAAACTAAGTTTTACGTCTGGTGATTTGAACATTGTGTTTGATAAACGTTTTTCTACTGGATTTTAAAGGTAATTATACAAAAACTTTAGATAAATATATGTATTTTCGCATGTTTACAAATTCTTTAATAGTTGTAATTTGACCCCCTCACAGTGTTCCTATTATGATCCCCGGGGGCCATGTAAAATGTTTGATTGATGTATCAGTCTTGCATTTTTTAAATTTTGTTTTTAGATGCCTCGAGTCAGCCTGCTCTCTCCATCTTCGAAAAAAAGGAAAACGTGGGATCCTGATCAAATGAAGAAGGCAATCGAAGCTGTAAGGACAAAGGTCATGGGCTATAAAAAGGCTGTAAAAACGTTTTCTGTACCAAGATCCACATTGAAACGATTGGTGAAGGACTCTCAAGAATCTTTAAAAGTGACGCAATTATTGAATATGACGAGCAAGTCGATCCAGATAGGATGACTGAAAATATAGATACGAGCTGTATATTTTGTCAAACAAATTATTCTAGCGATAGGCCTGGAGAAGAGTGGATTCAGTGCTTGAGTTGCAATTTATGGGCCCATACAGCCTGTGCAGGCCCTGAAGGCGAATATTATATTTGTGATTTTTGCCGTTAATGTTTAATTAAAATTCAATATGTTTAATATGGCCCCCCGGGTGCCAAATAACCCTCACCTAATGTCATACGGTCAAATTTGTCATTTTTAAAAATAAATCGATTTTTGATAATTTTGTGGTTATTTTATTTACTCTACAGACAGGTATGCATAGAGGAATAGGTAAGGAACACTGTAAAGTACTTACTTGATTTATAAGAGTAGTATTTTTGACATTAGGTCTCAAAAACAAAGTAGGGGGCCACATTACCACCTTTTCCTCTATATATACTTTATTACACACCAAATGAAAAATACATAAAGGAAACCTTAAACTAACAAAATATCAATTGGCATAGTTTCTTGCAGTTTTTCTAACTTTATTGGGGTCGGCTACCAATCAAACCAGATTCCGCTAAATACCAGTATTTTACTTGGTAACACGGTACTTCTTTGCAAGACTGGAGCAAGAATTTTTGGCTTCTAACAATCCATAAGGACTGCCACAGATCTCCAAAGTACAGCAGGGTCCAATGGCTTAACGTGCGTAGCTTATGATTGATAAAGTCCATTGCCCGTATAAACGCACCTTAATAGCAACTAACTGCTATAGTGATGACGTAACGATAGAATTTCTCGCAGTTAGCAGCATCCGTCGCAGAATTAGGTAGTAACAGTAATGGGTCCAAGTTGCGCGTTTGATTCGGGTCTGAGAATGTATGGTCGTTGGCAAGGGGATTTATGGACTAGGTTATAAGTTTTAGGTTCGGTACTTGTGTTAATGTAGTAGCAAAAGTTGAGGCTGAAATTCTAGGCTAATGTATTTAAAAACTGGTAGATTTTCCTGACTGTATGTGTGTGGAACAGGGTGTAAAGTCAAGCAAATTTTTCAAAGGGAGGTTGCTCCGACCCGACGAGTGTTGGGTTTGGTGGGCAACTGCTCGGTATTTGTTGTACGAATTTGTTTTAATCGCGCGAAACAATGACAAAGCATCACCTTTATATTTAAAATGTAAATGGGTTTAATATGTGTACTCTACTACTAAAAGGGTGATCCATGCAATAGTAACATTTACATAAAACCCACACAACACGCTACAATATTTATTAAACCTATCTTTACATTTCAAGCTCAGTAAAAACGAGATTTCATTTAATGTAAAGAATATGTATTTTGGCTGGCAATTCAATTGTTCACAGTATCTTTTGACAGATGGTTTCAACACTTTTATCTTTGGAGAACCGACTAGAAGCTGTTAGATAATAATATTAAAGTTGTCAGACACATTAATCCCATTCAGGCTTTTATAAACGGACAAAAAAATCACTTTGGACCCCACACACGAAAATGGAATACCCAAAATTTTAATCACACTCATTGTTCAAAAGCCTAAACCCACAGCGCATTGTTCTAAAGATTTAGCCATGTTTAATATACCATGTGCCACCCTAAGGTCATAATTTCTCGTATTTTAGGGCGCAAGGGTTAGCCGAGTTATTTATAAAGCAATTTAAACGTGAACTGGAACCTGCAGATAAGGAGATCGATTGGATTGTAACAACCTTTCGGGCTTTTAGTGCGCCGACGTCTGCTGGACAATGAATTTATTGTTTAATTAAGTCTATTTCGGAAATTAATTGTTGAGTATTTTTGCTGCGTGCGTACTAGCAGGTTGGTTTTTAATCTGGTGTTTTAGTTTTTTTTTGTAATGAGTAGGAATTGAAATATAAAGTAACAATCCATGAATCTGATTAGAACTATACGAGTAAAATTTGTCATTTTATAGTTAGTAAATGCTTCAAGAGATCTGAGGGCCAAATCTACTAATTTTTATACAACTTTCGCATTTGCATGTCAAGCGCAAATTGTCAAAAAAGCCATAATTTTCATATATTTTTGACAGATTGAGATGCGAATGCGATGCATTTGTGAAAATTAGTAGAATTGGCACAATGTCAGAAACAAATGTAACCATTATTCTAAAACAATTTAACGAGTAAAAAGGTTGTTAATTCATCTTCTAGACAATCGGATTGTTTGCTTTTGTACTAACTAACACAACATCACGATAACATTTCTTTGGATTCTTTCTACCAAGAATAACAGTATCCTATTGACTTCTCACACTCTCCTATTGACTTCGAAGTCTTTGTTGGTGTGATTGAAATTTATATCAACAAAGACGATTTTCTTGAGGCAGGCGGAGGAAATATTAGCGAGACTTTTTGCTATATTGGAGAGGAAGCTAAACAAAATGGATATTAGATGCTCCCTAGATTAAGATTTTCACTTATGAGGCCAATCTTGAATCGGCCTTTGGCAGTCTAACAAAAAACCTATAAACCTAAATAAAAATTTATAAAAACACTCATCCTGCAGCCTGTCCCGCAAATCTCAGTCTTACATCACCAAGCCTGGAGTTAAACGTCAAACGTTAATGTCATCGCTTAGTGACGAAATTAGACCAGCAGCTGGTAACAAGATTTACCTACCAAATAGGCCAATCTCGAGTCAACCTTTATCAGCTATACAACATACCCAGAAACCCCTCACAGCCATTCTCATAAATTTTGCGTCAGATGTAGACATTGCTCTTGTCGATGATAATCTTAGATCGACCAATCACCATCATCTCGTGTCAAAGCTATCTCTTACCCAAAACTTAGATAGGCAAACGCATTCGTCACAGCCTGACCCGTGAATCACGTCCCCGCATCAGCAAGCCTGGAGCTAAACGTCAAACCCATAATATCGTCGATTAGCGAAGCAACGGGGTCGCGCGACCAAAAAACAGAAACCTCGTAACTGATGGACGACATCGCTCATACGCACAATGATTAAGAGGACAATTTATTTGTGGGACAAACGTTTTGGACCGCCGGTTATTGTACGTATTAATAACAATGGGATTCTGCGTGGATCAACTCATTTGTTCTGTGCCGGTTTTTTTTTTTTTTGGGTTGCGTTTTTTAATGGTGATATATTTTTATTGATAGTGTTTGGACTGTGAATACATTATTAGAAAAAAAAAACATAACATAGTAAAACGAATTTGTCTTCAAATCCAACGTATACGTAAAGAAACTTTTACAAAGTTCGTGTGAAAAAGTTCTGCATCATCAAAAGATGAGAAAATATTTTATTTTATGGGGAAATTGTGCCCATAAAATACAATATTTTCTTTCAAAATAAACGTCAATATCTCACCCTCGTAAAGCGCAATCTTCGAATGCAAAATTCTAAAATGAATTTTCACATTATAATAACCTCCACGTAGCGTAGGTCCGTAGCCAATAGCCTACGGCGTAGCGGCGTAGCAGCGTAACGTTCACGCACTAAACTCTACGGAACTTGAATTCGCCCGCGGGTTATTGCGTAGCAAGTTACAGCGTGTATCTATAATATATGTTGTTAGGTATTCTAACTTAATTCTCGTGATTAGACGCGCCCACTTGAACCTAGCAATTTATCATGAAAGAAAAGATACTTGGATCAGGGTTAAAATGCATGGAATGTAAATTAAATATGAATAAAAACTAAGAATCATATTTTCGCCGTACCTGCAAAGGCAAGCAATAGTCGGATAAACTTTTGATAATACTGAATTCTTTAATTACTAAGGCAAGCAATAGTCGGATAAACTTTTGATAATACTGAATTCTTTAATTACCAAAAAGCAAAAGCTATTTTGGGGAAAAAATTTCAAATATTAAATTGAATTCGTCGAACAAATATTTTTAATAACATTTTATTACTCTCCGTAGTCAAATAATCCCGAAATCTACCCCTTTATTTTCCAACTTTATGCGTTTACGATCGACAATACCTTCAGAATTACTATACAATAAACTGGTTTGTAATTACTGAAACACTGATGTTTATTCCCGGATTCCCCTGGTTTACATTATCGTCATTAAATGCCGTATAAACATGGATATCTAACAAACAAACCGACAAACAGTTTTAATCTCTTTGTACACGGAAATGTGTTCGGTAGACACTTTTCAATGCCGAGGCTTGAAGATTAAATTCGTTAAGTTAGACGATTTTCGGTGTTTGAGAACATTTGGGGAAATGACATTAGACGAAATTGATTTGACGTTTGCTTTATGAAACATACTGTACATGTGTGTTATTTGATTAAAAACCAAATACGACTTTGTGTAAATTTATAATTGTTTAAAGTTCTGTTAACAATTTTTTCAACAGTTTGCTTCATACATACAATTTATAATAAAATAATCAGTATTATTTATTTTTGTAGTAGCTTAAATTAATATTTACTGGTATATTTTCGTTTGTTTGTTAGTAGGTTCATTTCAAACATAATATATTAAACACTCAACACGATTAAAGGTTGCGATAATTACTGCCTTTGTGATTAAAACGTCAATGAGTTTTGGAACTGTAGATTTTTTATAAAATAAACCGAAAACGAATATATTATGCATGATCGTGTACCATCTACTGGCAACAGTCACCTCTCGATTTTATTTACGACCAATAAAACTTTTATAGCGCTAATTTGAAAGAAATACGCCGTTACGTAGTGCATAAAGCGCAGCCAGGGGAAACACTAAAGGTATTTTTCTAGATATTTCTAGAAATAACCAGTGGGTACTGTAGAATTTATTGGTGGCATAAAAGTTGGGAGTCTGGCAGTTTATGTAAGTCATAATGTACAGGTTTGCTTTCCGACAGTTTGTTGAACGGACAGCTTTCAAGTTTCCTAGATTTAGTGCCTTATATTATTAAATGTCGTGTTGTCGGTACAGAATTTGGCTCTCGGGTTGTGTCGAAGTCTGTTTTGTTATTTATTTAGCGCGGCCCTGACTGCATGGCCGGGTTGTGTACACACACATACAGACAATGGCCTCTCTCCCACGGGGCAGACATAAACAAGTGCGCCACGTGCCTGCAATCCATGGACAAATATTTCAAGGGGATGTATATTTCTATATAATACGGCCTTAATGCACTAACGTCTAAATAGTGATAACTTATATCTTAATTAATATCAGAGGATATGGCCTCCAGTAAAAAAATCTTCGACAATGCGGAAAACCTTCAAGTAATTTTCACTCCATAGATAATATATGTTAAAATGTTCCTAATCACGACACTTGATATATGAGTTACAGTTGTTCCGCTTGCCAAAAGTTTGCTGCAGTTGATTATTATAATCTTGAGATGGTGAACTGTACCGTTCCTGGCCACATCCTTCCACAAAAGGAAGAAGCAAAAGCCGTACCTATCCTGCATTCCAAACCTTATGGACATGTCCATTCCCAAACAGGGGTTTAATTCGAGCACTTAATTTAAAATTCGCCTTTATACGCTTTGCGTCCAGTGCTAAATGACCCACAAACGGAACACACACGCCGACAACGCATAAATCGAACAGTCGCAATCGTAACACTGCCCGATGCGTTGTCAGCTTAACACGTTCTGGTCAGGCCACTAAACTGGCGACTGATTCACTACTGGTGCAGGCAAAATTTTGGCCATACATAGTCTTTTTCTTATTCATGTTCTTCATTGCTGATGGTCGTGCCCGTCCTGGAAACCTTTCACGGATTCACTGACGAGCTGCCTCTTGGACACCTAGATAGTATACACATACTATAAAAGCATTTTTATTAACTGGTCGTAAATTCAAGTTTCTGTTCTGTAAATATACGCGTAATTAATTTGTACTACAGCACGTTAGTCTGTCTAATAAAGGCTAGGTTAGTCGTGACAAAAAGTACGACAGCAGTGCGGAGATCGTTGTCACATTGTCGTGTCCCCGTTGTTTGTGCAAACAGTGACAAAAAATCAACAATAATAGTCAGGTACACAAAATTAAAAAAAAAACTTTAAATGTAGTGTAACCATACTAAACAATATTATCGTCATCAAACTAGCTCAAATCATCACACACGTTACATTGTTGTATTCGTTTTTCAATATAACATAGTTATTTTTAGAAATTTGTAAAACTAGCTGATCCGCGCAACTTTTTTTATTTTTATTTTTTTTTTATTTGTGATGGGTTTGCTCTATATTAGGTTTAACTACGTTCGCGTTCATTTTTCATTAATGGTCCGCTCCTTTTTGTCTTAGCGTGACGATAGTATATAGCCTTCCTCGATAAATAGGCTGTCTAACACTGAAAACATTTTTTAAATCCAGTATTTCCTGAGATAAGCGCGTTCAAGCAAATAAACCTACAAACAAAAAACTCTTCAGCTTTATAATATTAGTATCAATGTTTTATTTATTTTTGATTCTGTCGGTTTTTCCAATTAGTTGCTCGCCATGTTCTGTCTCTGCACCACATAAGGCTGCGTTTCTATCAGAGATATACGAGTGTTTGTCGCTTTATTTACCTAGCCTCGCTCAGCTTAACCGATTTATTTATTATATACTTAATTGTACACTGATAAAAACATTAAAAAACAACAAACTACATACTAAAACGCATATTATTTTGTACATTGGGTGGCCTTATCGCATTCCGCGATCTCTTCCAGGCAACCTGGAATGGACAGTAATTGCCTGGACATAAAATGCGAATCTATGCGATTCTATTTGTTCTTCCACATTTACACATTCCTCGCTACACATCCTCGCACATCTCTGGTGGAAACGCAGTCAATTGCTACGAAACACGTAAGGCATTCAACCCGCCATAGTACAGTGTATTTAACCTGTTCATAAAGTACTAAAACAAAGAAGCTAAAATAGGTCTTATCGACTTTCAAACAAGTACTTTCTAACTTTGTATAATCGTTAGGCATTTGATATTTCTAGACGCCCACGACATTTTTATAGTAGCTTTAACTGAAACAAAGCGTGGTTGTAAAAGTCAAGTATGTTGTTATTACTGTTGAGAAAACTTGCTGCCTCATAATACATTTTATGTTGTTCTAACATATAACTACTTAAAATAATGTTTTTGCTCTTTAGCCTCCTTCCTTCTTCACGACTCCTCCCGCTCTGGGTGAAGCAGAAGGGAGTGTCAGACTCTTACTGACTAAAACCCATCCGTGTTCCTCCTAATGAATTTTGCGTTTCAGAGCCGCGGTGCCTGAAGTTACTCTTTAGCCTTTAGTTACACACATAAAGGTTTAGTTACTACAAACATTTTTCTTCGTAGTTTTAAAATTCGTATCTAGGCCGGTACTCATCTGGTTGCGGAATTTGTTCGAAAGAGTCACCGCGGCCCCTGGAACGCAAAGAGAATTAGGAGGAACACGGATGGGTTTTATTCAGTAGGAGTCAGACACTCCCTCCTGCTTTACCCAGAGCGGGAGGAGTCATTTGATGATATCCCTCTCCTTAAAAAAAAAGGCCATTACTCATCTGCCTTACCTTACCTTTCCCAACTATGGTAGAGTCAGCTTTTAGACTAACCAGTATTGTAAGCATCCCAGTAATTGGGTGAGAAACCTTCGTAATACTGATCTGAAAACTATTTTCAGGTTTTAACTTCTGTTATTTTTTTAAAATGACTGCTGAAACCAGCACCTTAGCGTTCTTTCAAAGCTGTCTAGTATTTGATGCCCAACCATCCACGGTCCAACCTTGACAATTCACCGCCTCTCTCTGCCGATGTGTTTATTTAGCCACGAGTTCCTAAAGAGAGTTCATAAAGTATATTCAGTGAAACGCTGATGTAGTGGCCCACACGTTGTTCTGACAATGGCTTGTCGTTCTGATGTATCAGAATGGCTCTTTGTCGCAGTAGGAAACTGCAATGCAGTGAGACTATGACAAATTGTATTGCGAATTAGTGTGCCGCTGTGTTGGACTGGCAACACCTTTTCCAAAAAGGTATTATGCAGGATTTGACTCAATCCTGGATAGATACTGTTAGGTTATTGACCTTCGTATGTTTTTTTTTTTCTTTTGGAGAGAATGTTTTTAGAGTAGCATCATATTTTGCATTTACATCGTGTAGATAAAAATGTCAATTCCTTCATAATGACTGTTATAGTTGCGCAAACTGTGTATATTATTCATAACTCGTGATTCAATTTTCGGTTTAATTTCCATTTTAGCGGATGTTTCCTAATACAAACAAAATGCTTCCACTAAAAGAATATTACTTCGCTTTACAGACTAATTACAAACAGCATTCACGAAACACAAATGAGTCTTAAACATTCAATCTTGCCCAATGTTCCACAAAACTGTAATACCGCAAAATATTCCTGAAGTAACAAAGAAAAAACATACCGCAAACCGTCAAGAAACTCCTAAAGAAGCATAAAATCGCTTTATAGCTACGAATTTCAGTACTGAAGACAAACTTCAGGCTTACGGCCTCCGTATCGTGTAATTAACCGCCCTGAAAACGCTTCAGAATCCCTTTGAAAAGCTCAAAAGATCCTTTACATAATATAGTCCATGGTCGGCCATTCACGTCGTGATTACTACAGCCGTCTCGACGGCGCAGTTCGTTATTTTTGTGTAGGCAACCGTATGTAACTTATATTCGACGCCAATTTTCATTTGCAGCTAACACAGGCGAGAATACACCCTAAATAGAGGAGCTAAGGTCCTTTTTAATGTTCGGTAAGTTTGTACAAAAGTACGCGAGCGAAATTTGCACGCGTCGAGGCAATATTTCAAAGAATTGTAGACCGTATTGCGACGGTGTGAAAAAATTGCCGTCGAATTCGTAACGTGGCTTCAGTCGCGCGGCTGTAGTTGTATGAATGGCCTTCTTTATTTTAACGTTGAGCGAGACACGGGTTTTATTCATTCTAAAGACGATATTTGGTTACTCGCGTATGCTGATGATCGTGTGTGTCGCTCAATAATCCTTTCTGAGTGCAGATGTTCAGGGAAACTATCTAAGGGTTCCTTGCCCAAAGGGTAACTAACGGAACTCTATTCCTAAGCCTCCAGTGTCCGTCCGTCCGTCCGTCTGTCTATCCATTCACCCATCCATCCGTCTGTCCATCCATTCATTCGTCCATTCATTCATCCATCCATCCGTCCGTCCGTCCGTCCGTCCCTCCGTGGTTCTGTCTGTCAGCGGGCAGTTTAAAATTTTCACAGAGTGTGTATTTCTATTGCTATAACAACAAATTATAAAAAAATATTTTTTTAGATCCCCATGCAATGGAACCCTTCGTTTGCGAGTCTAACTCGCACTTGGCCTGTTTCCATCTTACAAGATGCCCCTTCCTATGACTATAACAGCAGAAGTTTCAGAAATTTAGTAGCTGTGTTTGAAAATTTAATAGCCCAAACAAATAACGCCACAAGTGTCCCAAACGATCACAACGTACCTACACCTAGTTCTAGGTCCTTGAACTATACACATTCATAAATTTTTGAACCAGAATGAATATATCCGCATCAACAAAATCCCTTTTGGTGATTCCGTACCCAAGTAAAGGTCAATCAACGGAACCCTATTACTAAGCCTCCGCTGTCCATCCGTCGTCCGTCCGTCGTTCGTCCGTCTATCTATCAGCGGGCTATATCTCAAGAACCGTAATAGAGAGACAGTAGAAATTTTCACAGATTGTGTATTTCTATTGCCGTTATAACAGCAAATAATATTAAGAAAATTAAGGTTTATGCTACGGAACCCTACGTGTGTGAATTTGGCCGGTTTTTTAATTGGTAAATCCTTCGATCATTAATACCACGTGGTATTATTGATCGAAGGGTAAATCGAAGCCATTCACTTTATTCATACTTAGTTTGAAATAAATGCTTTTTTTTAAGTTAGTAAAGCTTTGAATGGCTTTCATCAGATTTATTTTGGTTAGACTCACTGCGGGAGATTTTAACTTACAAGTTGTTGATTTAGGACTATTTGATTAAGCATTACTAGAATTTGCGCAAAGTGTTTGATTTTAGGTGAAAATTAAATGTTATTTACGGGTTTCGTACAATGGAAAAGTTGGGCACAGTTTGGTAGAATAGTCACTAGGCATTGTTTGTAACTTTGAGGGGAAAGCTAATGTTGGAAGAAGTTATTGTGGTACAATGTTAGGGTTTGTGTCTGTACACTTGTGTAGACACGAGTTGCTACACTTACATACTTCAAACATTTGTAGTTCTATATACAAATGTTGAACTGTGTTCTGTTTTGTCTGTGGTGTGACCAGAGATGATAATATGCCTGGTCCTGACCGGTGGTGTCAATTGGCTTTGGTTGCCATATAACATATTGAATATTTAGTTTGTAATTTATTTTTTGTTTAATTTCGTGTTTGTGCGTCAATTCGGGCGAAATTAATGTATTTTCTTTCTTTCTTCCTTTTGCTTTATATATATATTTTTGGCAGTGATCCATAAATGTGTAACTTTTAATCGATTTGCCCAGCCTGGTCCCAACAATTTTGGTGTCGGCTTTCAGTTAAATGAAATGCAGCTGAATACAATATTTTAAACGGAGCGACGGCAATCTGACCTCGACAAGCCAGCAACTGTTTAGTACAATATTGGAATAAAACCTTCCACTCTTATCGTGAGGACTTAGTAATTCTTAAGCATCTCAGTAATAATTATAAAAAGTAAAACCAAACTAAAACGTGATAAAAGAAAACAGTGAAAGTAAGATAATCACAAAATCTGTCCACAGTTTAAAATAATGATCTCACAAACGTGATTCAACCAGCATGTTTTGTGAAGTTGTGAACAGCATTTAATTTTTTCATACAATTCCAATCTAAACTAGCCTCTTAACTTCAATACTTCTTGTTCATAAATTGAACAGTTTTTACTCCATTTGTTGGTAAAAAACGATTGTAGAATCTCGATCGGATGTCGACCGGCGCTGGCGACTCGCACGATTGCACAGAGGCACCCACAAAACTATCATTTAGTATTATTTAGAGCACAAAGACAGATTGTGCGGTTAAGGATGATTGCATTGTAAATAGAACTGTGCGAAACTGTGCCCTGATTTGTCGTTGCTATCGAGATGCGAAACTATCAACCACAAAGTAATTTAAAAAAAAAATCGTAAAAATAAGTTTCATTTTGGAAGGCAGTGCTTTTGGTGTGGTTTTGACACCGACTCCAAAATTAAGATTATTTCGTACTTTTTAGTGGTTCTTTAGAAGTTGTTTGTTTTGTTTTTTTGTAAAATGCGTACTTATTTGTCACTTTTTAGCACTCCCAAAAACTATAACTTAGTGGTAAGCTAATATTGTTGTAAGTTATCTTTAATTACATCATCCAAGTAGGCAAAAATGCTCATAAAATAACCACTTATGAGCCAAACTAAATGAAAGTATACCGCATCTAACTAAACAAGAATCACAAAAATCGCATCACGGAGAATACAGTATACATAAAAAAATACCCATCGAATTGAGAACCTCCGCCATTTTTTAAATCGGTTAAAAATGGCGGTGTGGCACGTCATCTTCCTCAGATATGTCTGACATTTATCATTAGGCGGTATCCTATCTTTAATGTAATCTATAAACCTTAATACTTAATGCTTAAACGTGACTTTTAAAAGCCAAAAATATAACCGAACCAATTTTAAAACTTCGTCTCCTAGGGGAAATTTAATTCGCGATAAGTTTTACTTTATTTTTAGATTTCGATAAAAGTTCCCCAAGCATATTTGCTAGAACTTTAAGTGAACTAGTTTACGGGTATTTCGAATATTGATTTCTACTTGAGGTTTATTTTAGAGCTAAATGCCCAATGGAATTATCCAAGCTTATTACCAGAAGTCAGTACAACTATTAGCTTAACTGAACTAAAAGGCGATTTTTAAGCTATGCCCAGGATTGGCACCGTCGCATTAGAGGAAGCTATTCAAACTACCCTCTTTTGATAGTTAATTAAACGTCAAGCGGGAAATATTCGCGTCATTAGGAGAACTCGGCGGCTCGGAGTCGGAAATGTCACCGCCCCCCACCCTTCGCACTTTCGACCAAGTATTGATACTAAGTGTTCTCGATAGAATCATTTTTAAATCCAAATTTATAATTTTTTCACACATTTTTGGTATAGCACATCTGATATTCGCAGAATTATCGAAATTGGCAAGACTGCCATTCCATAATAAATTGATATTATAAATACCTAGGTGAAATTGTTTGCATGTTTATTTATGGTAATCTCTGGTAATATTACCTAATCCGAATACAAACATCCTTTCACTAATAGATCGTTACAGGATCTCTAAGTTTTGTAGGCAAATATTTCCGAAAAAATGCGAGGCTTCTGTGGGTTAGACCAGGAAAGTGAAACCGCGGACACGATCTAGTGTTTCAGTCATCACTAATCAGACCGTTAATAGTCCAGTACATTATTGGACTGAACGAAAAAATCGCATAACAACGAGGCACCAAAAGAAAAAAAAAGTAAACTAGTCCACAGGTAGGTCTTTTTATCGTGACTTTTCCAAGTATTATCATCACAAGCAAATTGCAACTAAGTAGCTAGGTGTAACGCTCTAGATCGAATACTCGAATAGTTTTCAAGTTCTCCAATATACATACAATCTCATCACATATTGTCACCTACTTTTAAGTCAAACAAAATCCAACAAAAAACAACTTTCAAGTTAAAATAAATATCCACACTTCATTCTAATATTCTCAAAAAACCCAGAACACTCCAAAGAGATCCAAATAAAGCCACAGAAAAAAAATGGCGGAGATGAGTCGTAAACCTGCGGTATAACCGGCGCCGAGTGCTAAACAATATTTCATTAGACTATAAATTTTATACGTGAAGACGTTGTCGATTTATACGGAATTTCGCCAGTTTTAAAACGTGATATTTTACCTAAGTTTTATATCTTTCTGTAGAAATTGGGCACTAGAACCGTGGGTGGGAGTAAGTTGTAAAGTATTTAAAGACTAGATGAAAGGGAGAATTAACTTTATATTAGGCCAGCTTTTTAATAGACAGAAGTGTACTGTCAAAGATCACATACCTCTTACGCGTCCTCTGAATCACCGAGATATTATAAACTGACGAATTTTGATTCGTATGCAAAAAAAGATGTTCAGTTCTCAATTTATCGAGAGTTCATAATCTCTTAAGACATTTTATAATCATACGGGGTTTGCAGTGATCTATATACACTCAATATTCCGAGTCTTATCTATGTTTCGGTAGGAAAACACACTTTTATGAAGCTTATAGCTTGTTACCTACTTTACTTTTCGAAATCTCCTGTTAAATTAAATACAATAAAAACCAAAGCACAGAAATATCACTCTCTATCAAGCCAAATTTACCCAACGAGATTCCTAGACACAGCCTTGTAATACACACAAATCGGCAGATATACACATGATCTGTCTATTTGCCTACACTTCCTTTTGCGGACACTTCCCAGAATCGTGTGGGACCGTCTTTAAGCTTAGTTCCGAGATCTGAATTCAGGTCCAGGCCTTGCTCTTTGCAAGTCCGTTGGACTGCCGAGAGTATGATCCATTCTAACGTTGCTAATACTGATGGTAAACTGGATTGCAGAATTTTGGAGCGCCTTAGGTCTTGGACAAGCTCACTTATTGTGGTGCTGTAATCAGATCGTCTGTAAATTCATTCTCGAAACTTACTTTGACACTATTCATCCAACATTAAATGGTCTCCTATTCCCATTTAGCCATCCACATTTTTACTAAACACTTTAATCAGTAATCATATACATACTAGTGACTCCGTTCTTATTTGTCTTATCTGTGTCTATTTTGGCTTTTATATAGACTAGCCTTTTCTCGTGACTTCGTACGCGCATATCCTGATTTTTCCTGTTCCCGTAAGAATTTCGGGAAATCCTCCAGAAGTGCACCCCTACACTTAAGTTTCAGCTTTCTACGGCTAGCAGTTTCGGTTGTGCGTTGTCACTCAGTAACGGGATAATCTATCTATATCTATACTAATATTATGAAGAGGTAACATTTGTTTGTAAGTTTGTATGTTGGGGGTAATCTCAGGAACTACTGGTCCGATTTGAAAAATTCTTTCAGTATTAGATAGCCCATTTATCGAGGAAGGCTGTAGGCTACATATCATCACGCTAAGACTAAAAGGAACCGAGCATTACTGGAAAATGTGACGCAGACGAAGTTGCGTGGGTCAGCTAGTTTTAAATATTAGGATATTATTATTTAGAGCTACTTTGTGTGATTTTGAGATCCCGGAACATGTCAACATCTCATGTTGGAATGTTTAGGATCACCCTATAGGGGAGACAATCGTGATGATGCATACAAAGATAGTGCTGCAAGTAAAAAAACTTCACACGGTATTGAACAGCGCTAGTGTTGTGGCTCTAGAGCCTCTTGAACGACAATGGTCCCGTATTTCTGCTTCCCGACATTATTATGTTTTTTTTTTTTATGTGATGGTAATAATGTATTGTTATCACTTTTAATTAACATTAAAGCATCAGATTTGTTGTGAATATCATTGTTTATTGCTCTGTGAAGTTTTCTTTTATATTTCCGTTGGCACATCCGAGAATAACAACACATTTAACTATCATGGAATAATAGAAAAAGGTCACACACAACCTTTTTATTTACATACATAATTCCAAACCGAAAAGTCGATCGGAAGGAATAAAAAAGAAGCTTAAAGACACATCATAGACGCACCGACCTCAGTCGACCTCTTTACGACTTTTAGAAGGACCTTTCTCCTAATATGCGTACGTGAGAGAGCCCGCAATGGCCACGATAAAGAACACCCCCCCCCCCCCCACCTCACCCCCTGCCCATGGGGACCGCGTGGTCAAAAATATAAAGGCCCAAAATGAAATTCCTAGCGGCCCATAAAGTATAGTGTTACATCATTATGGATAAAAAGAAGACTACCGATTTTCCGTCAAAAACTTTTCCTAGCTTTTTGTCACTCGATATTTCGGAAGTGATACCTTTGAGGACTGAAAACAAGGTTTTTTTGTAAGGTGATCATATGTTTTACTGGCTTCTGTTCTAGATTTCACTGACCCAGTTTTATGGGCCGTAGTCGAATGGTTCATAACAATGGTTGTTTGTCTGTTAGCCAGTTAACAACTCGACTAATGGTAGGCATGAATATACAGTATAATAAATACAGAGGCCTTTAATTTAAAAATAAAAGATCTGAAACGATTGATTTATGCTTCAGTAACTTTATATTAATAACCATACGTGTCTGAGTGACCTGAGAATAGCTTTTGAAATCCTCAAACAAAACACACGGAAGACGTCATTACGACATTTTAAGGAGTTCCAGATTCATATCTAATGTCGCGTGACAGTGCCATATACATTGACGTGACGTTAGGGCGCTTGAAACAACCATTCGCAGTTCAACCCTACCCATTCGATGATAGAATTCAATTTTGATTGTGAATCATGACACGTGTCGAGTTTTTCGTGAGGCTTGCCGAACTCCGATCAGAATTTCGACTCCATTTTGAACTTTATTTTTTGTGCGTCAATGTTCACGTTTCTTTGTTGGCTAATAAGTCATTATTTTGTGAATGAACTGTCCCTATAAAGTATACTTAGAAAAGTGTTTAGATGTTTAAACATGTTTTATTCTGGAACGTGGCGTCACGATTTCGTAATGGACGTGAATGAATTTGTTTGTAGAACTTACAAAGTTTGGTTTTGCGGTCGGCAGACCAGCGTGCTCCGTTTAGATGTACCTACTCTCTTGTTTTTTTTTTTATGAACGGCAAAATGGACGTAGCTTTAGTAGCGGCTAGCTTATGCATTTCATCAACATTTTAGTCAATATTTAAATTTCTTTTTTGTTTATTTACAGGTGAGTCGCAACAGAATGGGGATGATTGCAGCTATAGTTATATAAGTGAGTATATCTTTATATTTAAAACTATAAAGGCCATACAACAAACTAAAGTAAAAATAACCAAGATATTTTATAAACTTACACAGAAATGGGCAAGTTTTCACTCTGATGATCCGTGTGTTTTCCCGCTTGGTCTACACAGACGAAACGTTAGTCTAAAAACCAAGATCTGACATTGTTTTTGGTTTCCGTAACCAACGGAACCCTATTACAATGCCTCCGCTGTCCGTCCGTCTGTCTGTCAGCTGTATCTCAAGAACCATTATAGGTAGACAGTTGAAATTTAGACAGATTGAGTATTCCTATTGCCGTTTTATTATAAATAGTTAAAATTATGGTTTATGGTACGGAAACCTTCGTATGCGAGTTCGACTCGCACTTGGCCGGTTTCTCGGATCCATTTTAATGTGAACAGTATTATTTATACAAATTCTACCGTCACTGACTTTTTGATGGAGTACCTACTACGGGCACTTACAAATTTGAAATTTTTTACAGGTTTTCAGGCTAAACTCGAGGGTTTTGACAAATACCTACTCAACTTCAAATGTTTAATTCACGAAGCAGGGCTTACTCTTGAGAGTGAAGTTACGCAAACATACTTTATAAATCTCACTAAATTGTACTTAGGCAAAACAATCAAATAGAAAAGAACTAAAATTCTCATTAAAACCTAGGACCGTGCCTGCCACTATAAACCAGGAAACCTTCATTCTGAATTTATAGAGCTGTGCCTGTTCAGCCCCTGAAACGAGGCACGCCTAATTGAAATGTTTCGATGTCCCATGAATCGATAATGCGCTATCTGAACACGTATTCCTATACCTCGAGTAGAATAAATCAGCACATTTTGTTTGGAACGCACTTCTCGTACTTAAAAACCGGTGCGGTTCTGGGGGGCTACTCTGTAAGCCCGAAGTCCGTAGTTTCGGGTTTAGTTGCGGGTGTATTCTACTCCGTATCACCTACGGACGTACGAATAGTCCTGAACCCGAACTAAGAATGGAAGACAGCACGATTTTACAGCAACTGTCAAATCATGTTGTCATTATTTCTGAGTGGTTAAGTGTTAAGACGTAGAAACGCCCGCAACTATGGTTGAAACTACGGACTTCGGGCTTACTTAGATTATTTTGACTATTTTTAATTATTTTTGATTGTTTTTTATTAATTGGTATTGACTATTTTTTTATTATTTTGTTTTTTTATTATTTTTATTATTGTTTTGATTATTTTTTATTGTTTTTTTTTTATGATTTTGATTATTTTTTAGTGACTATTTTTTAATATTGTGATTATTTTTTTATTATTTTGATTATTTTTTATTACTTTTGATTATTTTTGATTATTTTTCATTGATTATTTTAATTATTGCACCATTTTCATTTTTTTATTTTATTATCTCATTGATTTTGTTGACTCTCTGCACGTGTTGGTTTTTACTGTGAGTGCAGAGAGTAATTGAATTGAAATGAAATAAAATAAAATAAAATAAATAAATGGCACACCCATTAATTTTTAATTCAATCGTTATAACGACGATAAAAAAAATCTACCGTCGACCTAGTACGGTTCTAGAAACAGGCCGCTGTCAGAGAGACAGACGGACGGACGTCAAAGGATTTGTAATATAGTTTCGCTGGTTCTCTTCCAGTACCCTTCAGGTCTGGAAGCCAAAAAAGCGTTTAAAGTCAAGTCGCAATATCATCTCAGCGACAATTAATGTCGAAAACTTAGCAAAATGTATAGAAATAAGAAGTTTTTTTGACAGATTCCGACTGGAAAAGGCGAATGCGTACGTTGCTTGAACAATAGTAGGATTGGCTATCTGGGGGGCTAGGATGAACATTTTGACGTATAGTAACGTTCACCAGCCGCGCCAAATATGAGTCACGTTATGACGTAGATTGCGCGCGGCTAGATAAAAAAACGCGCCAGCTGCACGCCAGATGTTTATGTTTACGTAACCATTTTTTATCGTCGCCTCTTAGTTCAAGGCCCACTTAACTATTTCGTTTGTTCGAAAGCTGATAAACGGCCCTTTAAACTTACGTTAAGTGTATGATAACGGTTAGTTTCTATATTTTTTAATTAATTTGTAAACATTGAATATTGGTGAAAAAAACACATTATGTGAACTTTGAACAGGAATAATTTAAAAAGTAAATCGATAACATATATATTTTATGACTTGTATGGGTAGCTGGGTTATATCTAAAAACGATAAATAACAAACAACATACTCCACCGTACAAAAACATATATAAAAAAAAAAAATCTACCACCAAACATTAGCCATTTCCCGCCATTTTGCATTATTTACCTTCCGACCCACGGAACAAAAATTCTAATCATAACGTAAATTTCGTTTGTTTTGTTTATGTTTTGGCTGAAATCTATTGCCCAGTAAACATAAAATGCGATAATAATTACTTTTTAGTCAGAACAAGTAGCTAGACTTAATAATTAACAAATTACGAAAGCGTTCTGACAACATGGACGCCTTGTGTATCAAGGGTTATGAAAATGAATATAATACGTGTTAAAACTTACCCACATGTTGAAATCCTTTTGCACACACATTAATCACATCACAATGCACCAATAAAACATTAATTAACACTAATTCACTCACAAACAACATAATAAACAAGTTTATTCGACACTACGTCATCGCGCAACTCGCGTCATACCACAGACTGAATAAAACATTTAATTTCTTTCTAAAAATGGACTCGCCCGTTGCGTGTTTCGTATTTTAAGCATGTAGAAATGTATAAAGATTCGAGTGGAAAAGAGCAAAATGATACAAAATATCGTTGGTAAGACAGAAATGGACATAATTTGTTGCCAGGTCGTTATTTTAAAAATAGGGACTGTAGTTCCTATGACGCAATCTAGAGCAAAAAAAATTTAGGGACTGTAGTTCCGTAACCCAGTCGAGCGGATGTGAATTTTGAATATGAAATACTACAAGCCCATAATATTTTGGTTTAATTTTATGGGACATACACAATTTACATCTTTTAAATTATGAATATAATATCTAATTCAAATAAATATTATGTGCGCAACGTGTATTGTAGCTATGGTAAAATTTATGTTACGTTACTATGTGTATGTCAAATATTCGTGCTAGGCCCTCTGATTGCGACAATGATGTGAATGCTAACGCTTCTTAAATACGAGAGCTACACAACGGTTACCCACTCTTGTACTTGATTGTGTGAAGAAATGTTTGTTTGATCACTAAAAGAGCTAAATCGGCCTTCACCAAGCATGTAAACCACATTATAATCCAACACTTACAGTACTGTATTAGTAGGTACCTACAGAGTGTCTCATACATACATTATCATACAAAAAAAATCCCGTCACAAATACTTCTATAAAGAGGAATGTTCTTAATGGACATTATTATTTACATCGTCCAAACAAGTACCTACTCGAATGCCCGAGTAACCGCAATATTTCCATTAGTCATAAAGTATCTGCGAGTATATTGCACGACAAGGTACCAACATAAATACCTACCTAAATATTCCACTAGAATCCTTCCACAGTCGACTTAGTCCATCCATTACAAAGAGAATCCGTTGCCAAATAAAGTAACTTAAAATAACTTGCATCCACTCACACTAAATCATGAAAAGATTGAAGAACTAAACTAACGCACTAAAGCGCTCCACAAGCCAAAAGTAAACATAATAAAATCTCCATTACCTTAAAAATATCCATGGGATACTTGAAAAACAAACTAAGGCAACTTGGTCCATAATAATAAGATTGCACGGCACCACCCAGCTCTCTTCACTTGAAAATATACCGCTAAAATTGTGGGGATTCCTTAGTTTGATTACGCCCTGGCGTAAAAACAATCCACTTTGAATTTCAAGAAGTTTGTTCGACTCTTCAATAACTTAATTAGTAATGTTGGTCTGTATTCATTTCTGGGAGATCCTCTTTGGACTTGTAAAGTCATTTTTATTGCTTGAAAGAATAATTCTGACTGTTAAGCTTGGCTTTTGATATCACTCGGTCTCTTTATTGTAGTGTTTCGAATATTATTTATTATTTTGGTTAATTATTTTCCATAATTCGCATGTCTTATAAACACTGGATGACAACCTGAAAATCAAGAGACGCCAAGCACAATATCGACAAGCCGGTCCAAAAACCACTGAATTTCTTACTTCTTGTTAAAATCTGTTCTCTTAATTCTCAGCGTCTTCTGCTCAAATCGAAAGAATTCCAAATTATGTGCAACAGAAAACTAACCGGTAACGCAAACTAGGTTGAAACTGCATCCACGACTCGCAATTCGCATTTACAATTCAACTCGCGTCTCAGACTGTCCGCATATCATCTATCCTTTTCTGTACAACCACTTTTTTGTGAGCCCGTCTCTTTCTAATGCATTGGATTGCAGAAAGCCGATTTCAAAGGTACCATTCTCACGTTTTGTTTCCAACAGGGCGTCGAGTTACTGATTTTGAATGCCACATATGAACGGGACCACGTAGAATTTTCCTAGGGAATGCGATTTTTAAAGTTCGCTCGATTTTCCTTTTTGTTTCGGGCTATTTGTTGGGTTTGTAGTTGAAAATGTGTTCTTTTTTTGAGCGGAAACCTTTTTTTTGTGTGTGGCCGGTGTGAAATCGATCCTATGAAAATATTTTTTTCAGTTCAACTAATAAAAAGTTTCGCTTGTGAAGTCAATAGCAAAACAAGACTTCCTCGTATGCCGTGCAGTAGTAAAAGTCAATACAAGAATACGGTTTATATGGGACTAGATAACATTACATTTTATGCTCACTAGCTCTCCTTAAACCCACCATATTATTGCTTTGATACAAACTGCTATTGTTTGAAACGCAATCGATGCACGGAACCGACCACAGTCAAGCGTATGATGTTATATCGGGGCACCTGGGATCTTTATTTTAAGCCAGGAATACACAACACATACCAGGAACTTGTACAAAAGTAGGTAAGCTTGCATACCATTGTAATGTACTCATTTTGGCACTAATATTAGAAGTTGTTAAGATTCAATCAATTGAAATTGTTTTTCTAGCTATTACAAATTTGATCTTAGAATTTTTTTTTTATTACTTGATATTGGTTTGCTCTTGACTCTCTCTTGGTCAGTGATGACAGAGACAAAGTATACGATGGAGCGAGCTTACCCAGAAGTAGCCTGTTCACTCTAACTTTGAAAAGATTAGGGTTGTAAGCATTCGGAAACACAGACGCAGGCAAAAAGTTCCACTCCTTTGCTGTGCGCATTATGAAAGACATATTAATTTGAACATTGAATTCTCTCTGAATTGAATTCTCATTGAATCTGCGGAAATGATTTTGAAAATTATTTTACCAACAGAAAAGCCAAGTTATTTGTGAGTGTCTTAGGCTATATATTATTCCGAGAAATATAATTCAGCGAAGTGAGCACGGGTTAGTTTGTACTAATATAGAAAAAAAGGTACTGAATTGAAAATAAAGTCATTCCCTACTCGAAACATACAACAGGCATTGATATATTCAATTTTGTTTGCATATCAAACAACGAATATGTCAATGCCTGGCAAGCTACAAGTAGGTAGTACTTGCATATTATTATGCAAGCAAGTATTTTGAGTGTATTCCTGGCCTTATGTAAACCACTGACCAATTCTCGATTAAAAACCTCCTCACGATTTCGTTACGTTCATCAATTGTTTATCACTACATATTATAAAACAAAGTCCTCCGCTGCGTCTGTCTGTCTGTTCGCGATAAACTCAAAAACTACTACACCGATTTTCATGCTGTTTTCACCAATGGATAGAGTGGTTTTCGAGGAAGGTTTACGTATATAATTTGTCAAGCGGACGAATCCGTGGGCAACATCAACACATAAAAATTCGAGTCGTCCCAATGGTTACGGATCGCTGAATACATAATACGAGCTATGACCTCATGGTTGACGTCACGACCCTCAAGGATTATACTCACTTAGTAGATTTCGACTGAATTATGCAGCGATGTGTTTATTGGTCATATGTTTTAAACTGAGTTCCTAGAATTGTTACTCTGTTGAAATCGGTAGTTCTATAATGGGTCAATGCTTTTGTTATGGACTTATAACTAAAGTATTTTGGCCCAAATATTAGCTTACAATTCAGATCAATACATTTCTGAAAATAATAGATATTTAGTAATTTATTGGTCTACAGTAAAATCTTTACATTAAAAAACTAAAGAACATAATGTTATCGCTCAATGAATTTTGTTACATTACTCATTAGTTAAATTAAGTTAATAGGGAAAATATATATTTTTATATTGACTCGGAAATTGTGTGAAACAGTTGATGAATCCATTCATCTTTTCTGTAGTCTTACTTTTCAATATTTTACTCTTTACTTTTTTACTATTTTGCCATTCATATTTTTACTCGAAATTAGAATTAACTCAAACTAAAAATGTACTAAAAACATGGCGTCGAAAATTCCTCCGCACCGCTGCGCTGGTAATGTGCCCAAAAAGCTGGCAATATTGCCAACATGGCAATTTAATGCATATTAAATTATCTTTAATATATTTAGATTGAAGAACAACATAATAAATAAGATCTTTTTTTTTTTTTGTTCTGAAATATTATTTTATTTTCCAGTTTTGCGAACACTGGATCCACGGAGATGATCTGATAGTGAAGGTATTGTACTGTTTCATCACCTTTAATCACCGCTTCTAACTCCCTTTACTGATATGTATCACAGAAGCACGAAAAATTTGATCTTTGTTTGTGACGTCTGAATATACCTTTGTATTTTACAAGTATGTGTAGCGTTATTTTAACCCATATCTATGTATCTAAATAATCCTTAATAAATCAAGATTACCATAATATATTGTTTGTTGCATTTTCCCCAAAAATATGCCGTAAACACGAAGTTGACCCTATTTTTAGAAATGACCCTTCCCGTATTAAACGCTTTGTTTAAAATTGCATCCTCTAAGCCAAATATCTGAGCGTGGCGTTTACACTGACAAATAGCACATTAACGCTTTCTTCGTTGATTTAACACCCTGAAACTTACGTACAAAAGCCTACCGTAATAAAATATAGAACCACATAAAACATATAATTATATTTTTCTCTCGGCTCTCGAAGGCAGGAGTCGTTTTCATTCCACACACCTCCGCAAAATATGGTCTTTCATAACTCCCCACAAAAAATCCCCTGTAATTTAATGCTTCCCCTGAAAATAATATGTAAAAATACGCGCTGGGTAGGGGCCACTTTCGGCCCGTTTCGGGCCATTTCGGACAATTTCGGGCCGGTACCGACCATTACGGGCACATCCTTCGCGCCGTTATCTTGCCCGTAAGAATAAATCAGGATATTATTTTACCCCGACAAAATATTATTCTTCATATCTAATCAGTGAGGCAAGAAATATGGATATGATACCGACCGAAATTGTATTTATGTGTTATGGTTCTCATAAGTGCCGACGCGCGCACCCCTACGTGCCAAGGTTTTCAGTAGCCTCTGTAGTCGGGCCGGGCCTACTTCATCAATGACACAATATCTTTAACGTAATTCGTGGCCAGACCGTATGTTGACTTCGGTCTACGTAACTGTAATAACTAAAATACTTAATCGAGTTTTGAGAACTGAAACCAAAATTAATTCTAGTGAAATATGCGCAATATTTGAACTAAAATATAAATATTGGCGTCAGAATGTTCGACTTCGCATCGTAAAATTACGAACAAACAAATACAAATGTACATAATGTAGAACTTATTAAAACATTTGTATAACAGTATGCCAACAATCTTAGAGGAGATAAACTAAAGTTTTCAAATTTCAAAGAGGCGAGCGTAACTCAAAACACGCTCCTCAATAGTAACAGCCGCAATCACTCCGTTGAGACATTTTAATCAAGAAATCTTCGCGTCTTTAATCAAAGGGAAACTTGAATACCTACACAACACTTGTTAAGTAACACGACGAATTAAAACAGCACTTCAATTCTGGTATTTTCAAGCTGATTTGGCGGCGGAATGAGGCGGTTTGTCAGATGGGTTTCTTTGTAAACAACTTCTTTTGATATTTACTTGTAGATAATATATTTTGGAAGTTGACTAAATTAATAAGTACGCTTTAGGAAAACGTTTTTGTCCATTTCATTGCTGCAGGGAGAAGAGTGAAAAGACAGCTGACTCTGTCTGAATAGGAAATTGGTGGGTCTTAGAAAGTAAGAAAAGTCACGGTCCAATTAAAGGAGCTGAACCCACCCACATATGTACGTGGGAGAATACATTCTGAATATTACACCAGCACCTTCGATTCATAAGAAAACGTCTGTTTTTACAACACAGCTGTCGACTAAAACATTAAAATGCTATTTGTGAACGTCGAAACGAATGAGCGATATCGATTTATTTATTGTACAGACATCTAATCGAGTAGATTGGGTTTCGTTTGTGGTTGATGCGGTCACGGCATCGATACTTGGTGACTACAGACTTGTGAAGTCATTAAAAATTTGTTAAGAAATCAATAACGAAAACACAATACAATACCAGACCTGAAGTTCAATTTAAGAAGGTCGTTTTCATGTTGCAATATCACCTCAGCAACAAAGTCAGAAACTTATCAAACTGTAGGGAATTAGAGGTTTGCCTGACATTTTGCGACCACAAAGCCAATTCGAACGCCCCTAAAAAGTACGAGAATTGCCCCCCGGAGGTTACTAAGACGTGTCATTGCCATCATGAATTCGTTGTAAAAGAGGGATAGTGCTAGTTGTCTTGTATAGCTTAGTCTCTCTCTCACAACGAAATCATGATGACACTGGCACGTCATAGTATTGGCTGACATTGCAGAGTGCTTCGTCGCTTGCTTTATACTCCGAACCATGGAAGGTTTCTTGCCATTACAATAACAGCTATCATCATGGATCATAGATATATACAAACGAGTTTGTGATGGTTAGGTCTTTTGAGTAAAATAAATTTGTAGACTGACTATGAGAATCTCTACACATGGGCATAGTCAATAATGACTATGCCCGTGTGTAAAGTAGAGATTCTTTTATCCGCACTTGGACTCCCATGTGGTCCGTTGTGCGTAGAGGATGGGGGAGGGGTCTGTAAAATTGCTAGCCAACGTCAGAACAGGCTTTGCCGAGCGACTTCACTTTAGCAGTTTATTTCGAAAAACATCTACGGTTTTAAAACAGTCAAGTATGTACTAAAACAAAGAATCTTCAGTTCAGCTAGAATACAAACATAAAACAACCCGATCACTTTCTTAGCAAACTGTGACATCGTATGTTCTCTCAAGAATACTATTCACGTTATAAAGTTAGAATGAACTCAACCGCCAACGTTTACGATGTCTATATCTCTCCACTTTCCCCGCAGACCAATCTACATACATCCAGAGTATTTCTTTACCTAATACAGTCTTCGTGGAGAAAACGGTGGGTAGCGAGAACAAATTGGCACCTAATAGAATTTCATATGGGCACAATTTAACCGTACTGTACATTCTCTTCTGTATAGAAAATTTCATCGTTTCAATTGTTTATTCAAATATGCGTTCATTTATTAATAATGTGAGACAAAGGATTGCATTGGGTGCTTTATGTGAAATACAATACCGTTTGCAGTGTAGTGTACTTTAAATCCGACACTTGGTAAGGCTTCGAACGATGCTAATCAGTTGGCTTTGGTATGTTTTGGTGAAATGTCTGTGTGCAATGAGCAAGTACCACAATAAACGTTATCCGTATCTAGCTTTGTAAATTGCCTTCAATAGACATGGATCATGGCAAAAACATCTCGACTTTTTTCGGCGATTGAGTCACTCTGGTAACAATGTTATCGATCCTTATTTTTGGATCTGGTAGGTACCTTAGCTTGACATCATCATCAGCTTCCTGTCCTTATCTCATATTACTGCCAGAGTTGCGGAAAGTGTTCGAAAGAGTCACTGCGCCGTGGAACACAAAGGGCACTAGGAGGAACACGGATAGACTTTAGTCAGTAAGAGTTTGACACTCCCTTTTGATCCGCCTATAGTGGAAGAAGTCATTTAATGATATCCCATCCTTAAAAAAAAACCTATGTTATTTGGGGTCAGCGCTCTATTTGCTCAAACCTAGTTCTAACGAACTCAATCTTTCACAGTCTCTTCAACCAAAAACCAATAACCAAAAAACTAAACAAAAATCCAACCAGTTTCTAACTCGTAATTCGTCGAGTCATTTAGTCTCAGCTAATGCAAATCTGCCATAAATTGTCAATAAACCAGGAGGCGGGGAGGATAGTTTTCGATAGTTCCCGTTCGGCGGCCCGTGACGATTTATAGTCCAAGTTTCAGATGGAAAAAGTTGTTGATCCCGTCTTCTTACGGTCTCCTGGGGGTTGGTGGGGGGGGGGCGTTGTTCTAATACGTACTGTCAATTGGGAAAGTGCGTCGTTATATCTCTGTGTACGCCAGGCTTTCTTTTCTTTGGGTGTGTTTTTCTTCCGAGTGACAAAGCTTGATGTATTAGCCAGATGATGCTGTGTAATAGGAGTTTTGAGTGATGTGTGACGTATTTTGTAAGGTTTTAATAAGTATTAAACGGGTTAATACGAAATAATTATCAACGTTCAACAGACATTGAAGATTTTTAAGACAGAAATACGACACCTAACCGATATAATATGTGAAGTTTTACAACCCTTTTACCCAGTTTATAATAGCTCAATATATTACCGACATACATAATGCTTGTCCCTGTTTTCCCCATATTTATGCCCGCTACTTCAAGTTATTCGAGCCAGTCGCAATATACATGTTACGAAATAAATTTCATCTCTCAGCAAAGAACACTAAATAAGCCCCCAACAAATTACTTCTCCAGTCCCCGAAGTAACTTACATAATGCTGAAACAGTATACTTAAAATACTTGAAAGTTATCAAAGGAAAATCAACTTTAAAATTCAGGATGTAAGTCACATTTCTGCTTAAGGTCTAGAGCAGCCGAGATAATCTTGTTGGGGAGTCATTTTTGACCAATTTCCCTCGGTATTGAAAATATTTTATAGAGGCCGACATTGCAAAGTCACATAGGACCCGATAGGCTTTGTGTGGACGCCGTTCAGCGTTGTTTTGTTCATTGTTTTCTATTTAAGCGACAGAGTTATGTAGACAAAGCTTGTTACGGCGGCCATTTTGTATGAAAATCAATTTTACATAATATGAAACATAATAACATGTTCAAACTGGCTATTATGTTTTGCTGAAACATTGATGAATCATTTTATTCAGGAAACGATCTTACGGCCGCTTAACTTGCTTATGACGTAGTGAAAATATTGCCAGGCATTAGAGTGCCTGTCCATTACAGCGGAGCGAGGCAGCGGAGTGGAGAAATGGAGAAATTTTAACCAATGGAATTGCATAAAATCTCCGCACCACGCGAGTCAATGACATTTTGACTGACATGATTGGTTAATATTTCTCCGTTTCTCCGCTCCGCTGCCTCGCTCCGCGCAAATGGACAGGCACCCTTAAGATAGGTTCGTTCTAGACTCTCGTTTGGAAATCAAGCCTTAACTTAAATAAACGCAGCCATGTTTTCAGGTAAAATACGTTTACAATTCGTCAAAGATTATTTACTTACTCGGGATTCAAGTTCTAACAAGAATCAATCTTTTAGATATATTTGCGCAAATACAATAATACATTTTCTTTCAATTCCCAAATCACCACAGATTCAAAATACCCTTTGAACGTTTCTCCACCTTTCTACGAACACGAAATCCTAATATATAAAAATCTTCCGTTGCCAAGTGACTGAGTGACTGAGTTACAACGCACAGCTGCAACCTCTGGCCGTAGGAAGATCAAATATGGCATGTAGGTTCCTTGGGAAATGCACTAAGAGAGGATGCCCCAAAATTCCTACGGGAACGTGATATGGCATGTAGGTTCCTTGGGAAATGCACTAAGAGAGGATGCCTCAAAATTCCTACGGGAACGTGATATGCGCGTACCAAGTCGCGGGCAAAAGCCAGTAATTAATAAAACGGCATAACTGTTGAAACTTCGTCTCCGTCGCCAATATATTTGTTTGGCTACTTTACTTTTTGTTCATATTTCAGCGCTACACGGAGAGGTCATTAAACAATTTGCATTCGCACCGAAGTTATTTCGATTCGATGCTTTATTTAGTTTTGCATTTCGGGATGAGGACGAATTAAAAATACATTTATCGTGTTTCATTTAACTTCACCGTGTTACCAAAATGTTTTGTTCGTAATCGGTTTTGAATTGTTAATATGTTGCGCGTATTCAAGTATTCAGGCAGTCTGTTGAAGAATACTTTAAACTGTGCAAGATTTTTTGAAAATGCAGCTAGACGTATCAGTTGTCATCTGAATTCATGAAAAAACTACCTGATTTATTTCATTTTACAGCGAATAACAATATATTTACTTATTACTTTTCTTGGCTCGTTTCCGGATGACAGCAATGTGGAGCAGTAGATACTTCGACGCCTATGGGCGAGATTATATAAATTAATATATTTACATAATTTTAACAATACCAGAATTTAACTAGGTTTTTCGAAGACGTTAAAAGTAAGTTCATAGAGCAACCTGTCAATCTATACTTAATATTATAAAGCAGAAGAGTTTGTTTGTTTAGTTGAACGCGCTAATCTCAGGAACTACTGGTCCGATTTGAAAAATTCTTTCAGTTTTAGATAGCCTATTTATCGATGAAGGTTATCGTCTATATATCATCACGCTAAGACAAATAGAAGCGGAGCAGTAATGGAAAATGTGACGCAGACGAAGTTGCGCGAGTCAGCTATTTTTATTTATATTTTTTGTTTGAGTTGGGTTTGCTCTTGACTCTAGTCTAGGTCAAACATGACAGAGACAAAGTCTAAGATGGAGCGAGCTTACCCAGAAGTAGCCTGTTCACTCTAACTTTGAAAAGATTAGGGTTGTAAGCGTTCGGAAACACAGACGCAGGCGGAAACACTCCTTTGCTGTGCGCATTACAACAGTACAGCGCGTTACAGTATCCTACAAGTAATTGCTGAGAGATGTGACTCGGCAGTCATGAAGGCTTTCGTTCGGGTTCTGGTCGGATAGCGATACAGTCTGGGCTGAACACGACTGAGACTCATGACAGTCAGAGTTCATGACACCCTTTTTTGTAATGTGGACCTACTAACTTAGTTTGTAAGATTTTGCTACTGACAAATGGACTATGTAATGATTTCTGATTAAATAAATTGATTGATTGATTGATTGATTGACTATGAAAGACGCTTGCAAACGCTTAGTGCGAGGTGGTGGAATAGCAACAAGGTAGGGATAGAAATCTGGATGTCCGAATTAATATATAAGTTACCTCAGTGTAGTGACGTCGATCAAACCAGAGTTCACACTTACATAGTAACAGTCATAAAAGTCCTCAGGCATAAAAGTAGCACAAACAAAAAACTTATTTTCACATTTATACGTGAGTAGTTGAGCGATAGATCAAAAAGCTTTCAAGGCAGAAATAGAGCCTTTCAACAAACCCAGAAACAGCCAGAACGTAAAAAAGATTCCTTTATTCGCGAAAACATTTTTATCGGCGGCTAACAACCCAAAATATCAACAAATTATATCTAATCGCTTACCAAATCATCTTTTTATAAATCGATACGGAATCGCTTTGGGACGCAAACATACGTTAAATCGGCCACTTCGCGAGCAAACGATTCAATTATATCTGTATGTTGATAGCGAAGCGTTTTGAAAGGTTGCACGTGCGAACATCAGCGTGTGTTGACTTGACGAAAAATTGAATGTTTATAGGCAGAAATGTGGTATTTATGGGCAGGCAGGAATAGGGGTGACAGATCATAGCTATTCTTCAACATAAAGAGTGCTTAGAAACCTCAACGCAACGTAAATTTGGTTCCCATGACGAGACATTTGTCATTATCATCAAGCTTCAGACTACGCTATAATATATTAATAGCATATAGTATATAGCTCATAGCACAACAAAATCGTTATGGACACCATACGTAGTTATGGACACGTTCACACTACGTACGAACGTTCGTACTATATACTCGTATTATTGACAGTGTACGGTGCGCGATATTGTTGTGCTATGAGCTATATACTCTATGCTATTTATTATAGCGTAGTCTGAAAGCAGCTTCATCATTTGAACCGAAAGATGTTCACTGCTAGACCTTGGCCTCCTCCAAGAAATATGTGCAGGCCGTCCAACGCTGCATCTGCCGGGTACGTGGTTCCCATTTTCGACCTCGATTCGACGTTTGATGATGCGTTTACGTAACAACAAAAATCAGGAGTTCTTTGATTGTTGCTTTTGGGAAGTAACGCGTAATCACTTCGGCCAAAGTTTCATGCCGCAAAATAAAGGACAACACCAGGATTTTGTTCAACGTTTCGTTACATAAACAATATGTACGAACAACGCCGACGCAATTTCTTTAAACTTTCAATTATAAGCAGTGAGTAATTTTCCGTATAAATAACAGAACTAGGAAACTTATAAAACATTCTCATTGTAAACATAACAGAAAGTTTCACTATACAAATTACAATTTTCACAAAGAGCAAAAATGAATGCTGAATTTTTATTACCCAATTATGTGCAAACATTTCTCACCCTTGATATCTTCGTTGTATGCGAAAATTTTGAATTTCGAACGTGAGTTGTAAGGTGGGGTAGAATGGGCCCCCAGGCGCTTGTAATGTTACCAGACGATACCATCACATCGCCCGTGGCATTTGATAAGACAATGCGTTACTTTTATGACCTAGCTCCTAGCCTATGCAATGTTACGTGAAAATGGCGGCACTTGAAATGGTAATGTCGGTGTTTGTTAGGCTAGTTTATGTCGGTGACACGCTCCATTTGCCCGTTATGTAGATGGAAATATTATTTTGTTATTTGGAATGGTTTGTTACCAATGTGAACAGCCAGTTTCTTCAGAAAAAACCTCACCGTTTAGTTGATGTAAGCTGTCACTCTGCTCGGTCTATTCTGTTTGGGTTTGTTGATTGACATTTCACTTCAAGCTTACTTTAATTTAGTTTTGACGTTGAGATTTTTTCATCAAGCAGTTCTTAAATTGTGTTTAAGTTGTCCCCAATACGTCATTCATGTTTCTGAAACATGAAACAACGCCTATTGTCCAATTTTGTTATATTTTTTCCTAAGAAGTCCGAGTTACAAGCAAAGTCTAAAGAAACATGATTGACCGACCACAAAACATGGCTCGCAATAATAGCCTAAACGATAAAAGATTGACAAAACGTTACACGTCGGGTTCGAACATAGCCTTTATGATTTTCGGCCGCTCAACTTTTAAAACAACCTTTTCTCTGTATTCGGGCTTTCGGGCAGACATACTCTATATATTACACGTTGAAAGGCCAAAAAAACAATGAAATCCTGCCATCAATACACGCGTATTACAAAGTGGGACGACAAACAACGTCCGTCGTTGTTGCGTCGAATGCAACCAACATATGGACGGGATATTTTTAAACTGTATAGAGACATTAAGATAAGTTTACTGCATTCGAATGTTCTGTCTCTAGTCACTCGGATATTTCGGTTTATTGTTTGAAACGGGACAAAGGTTTTTTAGTGCGCTTTTAGAAGCGTGCTGCACTCTCGAATGATATAATATTTATGAGTTTTTCGTCGCATTTGAATTTAGAACGATATAGTTTTTTTTGCTGTTTTGTCAGTCCATCTCCATTTGTGAGGTTATGTTCTGAAGTAAATTATGATCTTTGTGCTGTGTTTCTATCTCCATAATTATTTAAGCAATTCTTGGAAAACTGAATGAGTTTGCATTGTTGAGAGTAGCTCTATTGTAATAACGATGTTGAATGGTGTTCTGTTTAAATAAAGATCCTTCTTGAACAAAATTAGAGTAACAAAAGTAAATACCATGTCAATAAAATCTTGGAAAAATAAAGAATTTATGTCGAACTTTAAATCGGATCACCCACGCAGTGACCGGGCCGGTTTATTGAGACCCCTAACTTAATAGATGCGTAATGTATTATCAGAAAATATCCTCGGATCAAGTATTTTTGTATGTCTTTATCGCACCACCAACGCAAGCCGCCCTCGAAATGTATCGGCGTTATAATATTGACACTTAAGTGCTGTGTCCCACGGGATGAATCCATGATTTTAAGGTGGCCCGCGTTACTTATCACTTTTTATGGGATTCCAGGCGGATGTGGCGATGCGTTAAATCACTTACTTTCCATATATCCAGATTATCTCCGGGAGATTATTTTATTAACATTTTTGATGCGAAATTGTGTTTATACCTCCCTGTAGTAGCTAGTAGGGGTGAAGGCTTGTGACGTAAGTATGAAGTTTTAGTAGACGCGGCTGGTTATATTAAAAATTCATTGCTTGTTTTAGAGATATAGAGAAATAACAATACACTTGTATAGGTATGTCACCGGAAATTGACAAATCCCGTAAGATTGTATAATATTGCGTGATATTGTAAACTTTTTTTCTAAATAAGACACGGATGTATTGGAAAATATTAAATTTGGATGAGAAATATTTTGTACAAAACGATTTCTTTATGATATTTCGAGAAATTATAATCTAATCAAGATATATAGTAGCCTTATTGGCAACTACATTTTTGAGCCGTCTGGGGTTGAAACTCTTGGACCGTGGGGTCCGAGTGCTCACGTCTATTTAAAGATCTTGCAAAACGCTTAGTTGACCATTCGCGTGACCCAAGAGCTGGCTTTTACCTTGGACAGAGGATAAGCATTGCCATACAACGTGGCAATGCAGCCAGTCTTTTGGCCTCACTTACAGTCGATAGCGATTTTGATGCCATATTTTAGTTAGTTTTTTTTTTTAACCGACTTTCCAAAAAGGAGGAGGTTCTCAATTCGGATGTTTGTATTTTTTTATTATTTTTTTTATGTTTGTTCGGGCATAACTCCGTTGCTTGCCAATCGATTTTAAAAATGATGTTTTTGTTGGAATGGGTATACTTCCCAAATGGTCCCATGGTAAGGAAACCAGGATCTGATGATGGCATCCCAGAGAAGTCGAGGGGAACTTTCGAAAATCGTATGGTATCGATTTTGCAGTGGTTTTGTTAGGTGTGGGGTACCACTAAAAAATGAAAAATAAAAAACTTTTTACAAAAAAATAAAACCGACTTCCAAAAAAAAACACTACAAAGTAAAAAATAACTTTAACTTCGGAAGTCGGTGTCAAAATACGAACAAACTAACAAAAACACCGAGTTCCAAAGTTAAAGTTATTTTTTACTTTGTAGTGTTTTTTTTTTTGGAAGTCTGTTGTATTTTTTTCTATTTTAAGTGTATATAGTTTGTTCTTTAAATAAAATCAAGATTAATTACAATCTTACGGTGTCAGCCACTTTCCGGTGACATATACACGTGAGTACTCGACAGCCATAACAACAACAAAACTGACTATGTACCTACTTTTATTTTCGGTAATAGTTATACCCGATAGGTTAAGGCCAACGATCAAAAATATAACATCACTCACGCCATAATTTATCGGTCAACAGCTTCCCATCCCCAGCATAAATATGTATTAGTCTAAAATCAGCTACATTGTTACCGAAATTGTGCTGAAACAACCGAACGCGCGAGTTTCAAACGCTATAGAGTATTTTGGTCGGCTTATAAATTGATAATGCGGCTTTAGACCGCATCAGATGATTAATTGACCCGATTTGACCCAACAATTACTTCAATTATTTACCTCCGGTACAATGCTGTGCAGTTCGATAGTTGCTATCGACTTTAATTTGAATTATTTATTGGTGTCTCCCTAATTGTGATTAGGGTTGCGTCTTACTCTCGATTGGCAGATGTTTCTTAGGATTCCGTACCAGAAGGATAACTAACAGATCCGTATGACTAAAGCTGCTTTCAAACTACGCTATAATATATAGCATACTAGCATAGAGTATATAGCTCATAGCACAACAATATCGCGCACCATACATTGTTATGGACACGTTCACACTGTACTGTACTATACATTACTGACAATGTATGGTGCACGATATTGTTGTGCTATGAGCTATATGCTCTATGCTATATATTATAGCGTAGTCTGAAAGCAGCTTAAAACTCCGCTGTCCGCCCGTCTGTCTGTCAGCGGACTCCATCTCAAGGACCGAGTGTGTATTTCTGTTGTCTCTATAACAGCAACTTAAAAAATAAAATAAAAATAAAAATTAAAGGGGGCTCCTATACAAGAAACGTGTTTTTTTTTCGGTTTTTAGTAAGGAACCTTACCTTAAAGACTCTTGGATGGGATATCACCAAATGACTCCTCCCGCTTGGGGTGGAGTGGAAGGGAGTGTCAGACTCTTACATACTAAATCCACCCCGGTCCCTCCAAATGCCCTTTGCGTACAAATTCCGCAACTAATATTAGAAGCACTAAGAAATGATTATGTAACAGTATTCCCAATCTACTCGATCAGGTAGTTCCTCCAAATAACCGCTTGATTAGTGCTTTATATTACATCTCCGCAACAAATGGCCTAATAGCTGACGTGAACCCGATCCCTAACATAATTAGGCTGCTTACAATCCATCAACGCACATATGTACAATTACATAGTTGCATATAGTGCAGTGGTACCCAATCCTTATTTGAAACGGGACCACCTGCTAGTAGGGACCAACAACCCAGAATAAAATCAATCTATGTTAATCTATAAACACACTGATATCATTAAGATATTTAAATATTGTAGCATAGCTCTTCTTTGGAACCAAAAGTTTAATGATTGAGAAAAAACTTGCAATCAGTTTGGATCAATGTTATAATTGAAGTAAAAACATTGAAATTTTAAACCTTTCGCGGACTATATTTTGGACCTTTGCGGACCACAGGTTGAGAACTACTGATGTAGTGCATATACTTAGTGCATATTTGTGTTTAAGTGCATATACGCCATCCCGTCATTAGCGATGTACTACTAATTAATGCAATTATCTGGAAACGGAAAGTGCTTTCATTTCGTAATCAGAGTTAACAAGAGCCCGTATAGGGAGTCGATAACTTGAGGATGTATTGGAGTTTAGTGGGGGTTGATAAGACTACTACCATCATATACTATCTATTTATTTCTACTTTTCTAAGGTCTATTCGATCGATCGCCCAAGGAAAATTTCTCTTCACGTTTTAAATAGAATCTACAAGAGGTCTCAGATATACCTACTCTGTTAAATCAAAATTAATGAACAAATTAATTGCTATTGCTAAACAGAAGTAGCAAATACGTCTAGGTAGTTACAAGCTATTGGGCCAAAGTTGTATTGTCTTACTTTCTATTGGTCTTTTAATTTTTGGGAGCTGACAGACTGTATTTTCACATTTTTAACAGATATTTAATTTTTCTCTCAGTTCAAGTTCATAATCGTCACGCTTCTAAATTATATGCGATCGATTTATTCGATATCCAAAACGGTTGATTGATTCGCTATCGTTTAACTCACAATATAATGTGATAGAGCTTGTCATTAGGCCGCTTTTCTACCGTCAAGCAAATCGTATACAAGTTTCAATACATGGCGGGGCACAATCGAGCGATGGATCGCAGTAGGTATCCCACAATAGCCGGCAATGTAATGCAACTTGCATGCGATTGATTGTAGAGGGAAACGTAGCCTTAGACTTTAGAGGGTATGCGGAACAGAGAGTAAAGTCCCGCTAACCTCCATTGAAAGAGGTGGATCCTCTGATCCAGTCAGAGGACCCTCCTCTTTCAATGGAGGTTGATATGTCTGGTATGGGAAACTGCCCGATAGTTCATATTTGGGATGATGTATATGTTTAAATTGCACGGTAAACTCTGATTGCGTGATGGAGGATTTTAGTTCGCTGCTAGTTGGATAGATAGTGTCGCGGTTCTGTGCGTGTGTTGCGATGTAGATTTGCTCAGTTGGTTTTTTATTGTGGTGATGATACTAATCGATGCCGCTACATAGACTAAAGATATAGTCCCTTATGTCATATTCGTAAATACATCTTCCAGACACATCATTAATAATTGTGTTGGCGTTTGTATTTAAAGTAGAACAGTAATTATTCATTCTTATTTCAGATAAATCCAACTTTCCTGCTATGATTAAGGTGGCTTAAAGCATAAATTTATAGCCCTGATACCAGAGGCAACAAGAATTCTATACACGTATACAAATGCCTAGTAAAACAGAATATTTCCCACTCACTAGAACCAACCAACGTGAAATACTACGTATTTTAAACTCGTCTCAAAGACATCAAATAAACCACCCCTTCTAAGAACAGAACTCAATCAAATTCCTTAGATTATTTGTTCTTGTAAAACAAACAAAATGACAAGAGTACCGGGAGCAACTTGACCCGGTTTCTCCCTAAATGTACCTTCATACACACGATCAATACAGCAACGTAAATAAATCACTAAGTTTGAGTTTCGCGATACGAAGCCTGACGGTACCAGACAGATTCAGTAGGCCAAGTTAAGATTAGTCCCCTGTGTGTCATTCAGGCGAATTGGTTACGGTTACCGGGAATGAGAGGTATTTTTTCGTACACCATGACACCAGGAGCTCGCGGCTAAATAATAACAGCCGCACGGGTCGATCTTCAAGGTAAAGCAACGCTTGCCAAGGTTGGTCTGTGGATGGGTGACCATTTTAACATATTGTGTTTCCTCCGTGCCTCAGAAAGCACGTGAAGCCGTTGGTCCCGGCTGTCATTTGTAGATCTTTGGCAGTCGTTACGGAGTGTCGGAAGCCAGTAAATTTGATTCCAGTCTTGCCAAGGAGTACCGTGTTACCCAGTTAATGGGTTGTGGAGGTCTGGTAGGCAGCCGCTCCACGTAAAACACTGGTATTACACATTATACAAATGAAGTTGGCAATAAGCTAGGCAAATGACCATGATACAACACACACATATGCAAAAGTAAAATCTGTCATCTGACCAGTGTAGAAACTTCGTAAAATGTTTATTTGGTAAACACATAGAGCAACACAGGCCACCGGCGGACCGGACCTCCGTGTTGCTCTATGGGTAAACATAATTTGCTGTGATCAGCTAACCTTGTAAAGCTAAATTAAAATCCAGTCTCGACCGGGAAAATAAAAGACCAATGATTCCTCAGCCAAAACACAGTCATCTGTATAACTAAGGTGAAGTCAAAATTATAAATGAGAAAGTAACATTTTTGTCGTTATGTTTGTTACCTGCACGTCTTGACGGCCAAACGGATTTGGACAAAAATTGGCACACGGGTAGACCATGACCTGGACTGGGGCCTATAATACATTTATTTCGGGAGCACGTTCCATTGGTATAATTTTCCACGTTCACGCGGATGAAGCTGCAGACAGAAGCTGTGCCTATCATCAGGCAAAAGACATCCACAACCTCCAGAACATAAGACACGCGATAAAACCTGTCCAATCATCCGAAAACAAAATGAAAACTAACAGCTAATACCTCGAAAATCATCACACACGATGTACCGCAGACTTTATCAGCTGTTTCAGCAATTTATCATGGCCAACAAATATATTTTATTAGTTGAGTGACAGAAACGGGTTACCGCGCCGGTTTCAGGGTGTTAGCGGCCGGACTGTAATTCTATGCATATTCATGGATATTTGGTCCGATGTTGACGCACTATACCTCTATATTGATGAATTAAACGCTTCACGTTCATGCACACACACTATTGTGGTTAATGCAAAAGTTTTGACACGTATTGGAAATGGGGTGTGGATAATTTATTTAATCCTATTTAATACATTTTTACTTACATAAGAAATGCGAAAATTACTTCTTTTTTCTTTATTTGCCTTCTAAGGGCGGGTTGTATCAAACGGTTGGTTGACGTAACATACGTACGTCAAAAAGTAACAATTACGGAAGATCGAACGTGAAACAACCCGCCCTTAATCGCTGAACTGATCATAACAAATTTTGGTACCTACAGAAATAGAAGGACTCTAAGCACACTTCTGAGCTACTTTTTTTACGAAAATCCTTTGAAATTAACACAAGCAAAACCACGAGCAAAGGCTAGTTACCGCTTAAAGTTAAAAATACTTCCTTATGTAGCTACTCTTTACTGCCTGACTAAGTAAATTTGAACAACCGCCTACTACCCTCGAACTTCAGCGACAAATCTTCACTTTGAAGTCAAATCATTACTAAGGTAAACAAGAACGTCTAATTAGCGATACATGAACGTACTGAGTATCTCATCGATTTTCGGTTAGTTGACTAATCCACTAATTTAGTGACTACTGCCATTAATTTAGTAGACCATTGATTCGTTCCTCTAATTGCGTTAATCATGTGGTATGTTTCTAAGCTCACAACTAAGGAGTTTGAAACTCATTACTGATCGATTTCTTGACAAAAGACTTTGTTAATTAAGAGGTTTGATGAGTTATGTAAGCCGATCGGTTTTGCTTGTATTGAGGTCTGTGATGAGTTGTGTTGTGAAATTAATTGCTTGGAATATTAATGTACGAGAAATTGGCAAAAGGACCACCGAATGGCTCCCATTAAACGTCAAAACTCATCGCGGCAGACCAAGGCGAAGATGGCGGGACGAGCTCGACTCCTACCGAAAAGACTGGCCTGACATAGCAAATGCCTGAATTGTGTGGAAAAGTGAGAGGTAGGCTTTTGGCCAGCAGTGGGAGAAAATATGCCAGATAGATGTGTTGTGACTGCAATCAATAAAAAAAACTTTTGGTCCTATTGCATGAAAGTTTCTGAAGTTCTACAGGTTACGATACCGGGATAATATATCCTAAAAGTTGAAATTCTGAAAACATCAACCGGAAAACCTATAAAATCTCATCTATACTTATAATAAATCTGTAGAGAGGTCAATTCTGTACATGAAATATATTTCCAAAATAACTATCAGGGGGTGATTAGGGATCGATACTGATGCCAAAAATGCAATCAGTAAAATTTTTGTCTGTCTGTCTGTCTGTCTGTATAACCGTTATAGAAACAAAAACTACTCGACCGATTTTAACGAAACTTGGTTCAATTATTCTTCATACTCCTGGGCTGGTTATAGTATACTTTTCATCACGCTACAATCAATAGGAGCAGAGCAGTGAAGGGAAATGTTGGGAAAACGGGAGAAATTACTCCATTTTTTAAGCTTGCGTCGCGTGTGCAACCTTAATGGTTAAAGCTACACAGAAATCATGTATGACGGAAATGTTCTCATTAAAATTATATAAAAAATATCCCATGACAGCATATGTCTATCTTTTATGATTGACTCACAATACCACGTGTTACAACTCCCGATAGCTTAGCAGTTCGAAGCTTTCTGATTATATATGTCTACTCTTACGTTTATAGCACTCTCAGTCATCCCATTCTTTTTTATGGAATAGTTTATAATGTTAATTAAAAAAGTTAGCGTTATTAACTATTCCATAAAAAAGAATCATAGAAATCGGTATAAAAGAAACACCAAAGTTATACATGAAATACGCTAATAATAAGCCATCGCGCGTGAATCATGCTGGTCGATGAACAAGAAGCCACTAATTACCCGATAGAATTTTTAAAAATTCTTTAAATATTTTCTGGACTTCCTTCTCACGAAATTTGTTTAAAAATTGGCATTCCGATTACTCTACTCCGAAATTTAAGACCAACACAACTTTGCATTGGAACTCGGCTAAAAGAACCCAGTTACAACAAAATATAATCGAGACTCAAATTTTAACAGGTTGCGGTGCAGGTGAAACCGTCTTTATTCCCAGAATTCCCATGATACCAAATAATTTTCCATTCCAATTTAAAAGAACACAATTCCCAGTATCGGTGTCTTATGCAATGACAATTAATAAGGCTCAAGGGCAGACTTTTCGTATTGCTGGAGTAGATCTCGGTGTCAGTTGTTTCTCGCATGGTCAGTTGTACGTCGCTCTTTCCCGGGTTAGCAGTTCTAGAAATCTTTATGTTCACGTGCCGGACGGGTCAACTTCCAACATAGTTTACCCGGAAGCTTTGCGCTGAAGTATTTTCGTTCTATAGGTACTTAAGCCTCATGTGAACGTGATCTAAACAATATTACTACCAATACATTAACTTAATAACACACAAGGAGTTACACGTTGACGGAGTCGCGGGCACAGCTATTAAACAATAATATTGTGCGGTTCCGTATTGCGATATTTTTCAACAGTGTTGTAGATTGACATATTATATTTTTCCCTACTAAAATACGAAAGTGAATCTGCCTGTTACATCAAAACCACTGAACCGTGAGGAAGGACATAGGCTACTTTTTTTTACGAAAAACGACAGAAACGCGGACGAAGTCGCGGGCAAAAGCTAGTTACTAAATAAAATAACAGTTAATCACACAATGAGATCCGGAAACAAAAATAAAACAAGTCCGGAAAACAGCAAATTCACCTGCTTTTTAAATCTCGTCACAACTCCACTGTCCAACGACATAGTGAATGTCCCATAGAGCACTGAGGCCAATCCTAGTCCCCCGAGTGGCATGCCGTCACTCTGCGTTGCCCGTTCGACGCCATATGTGACCACGCCGGCAAAAAAACATCACAACTCCATAACCATTTAAAATAACATTCAACTTTAACTCCAACTAAATAAAGTTCAAACTTGATTGGAGTTACAACGCGAGGGTGGTATGGGGTGAAATCCCAAAGGCGACGTACGGCACAGTGCTCATCATTTCCCCATTGTCTCGTTAGACAAAAATCAAAAACAAACATTCGCTGTAGGGATTTTCGGATCTAAGTTTCGGATGACTTCCAATCATCGTGTGTTGAGCTGTGATTGTACGTTTGGGAGTTAGAGGTCTATAAGCTGTCACCGTTCTATATAATGTGATTAGAACAACTGCTGACAATGCAAATATAGCCATCAATATCAAACATGGAAAAAATTTTTGTTTTAACAAGTGATTGCATGCTTTCAAAACATAACGTCAAATATTTCTTGAAACTAGATTACTAACTGTCTCTTCCGTAGCAAAAACTAGTAGATAATTTTACTAGGAAAAGCACAATGTACTGTTTTAATAACTACTGCTACTTTTGCAGACTTTGAAAATGTATGAAAATTTTGACAGTTTGCGACGAAGAATGTGATCGTTGCTTAAAAATCAGTCGAATTGGCACTCATGAAAGAAAAATACTTAGTAGGTAGCTTGCGCGCTCCATGCTTGCCCGATAAAGAACAAACCACCCCTTCCCCGCTACCCAATGGTGTCATTGAAGTCAATTAAAGGACTACGGCTAAAGGATGGCCATTTTCCTCCCAGCTAATAACTACAAACTACGATCACCAATCTAGCCAAGATCAGCCAAGCACGGTGAATATGCCAATTTTTCCCCTTTGATGTTTATTTTTGTGGTCATTTGCAAGCTCATGTTTAGCACGGCATACGTCTGCACGTAAGAATACGCTAATATCCACGAAGAAAAGAAATAAAATTGTTTATTGCTTAAATATAATAAAAAGACAATATATGTAAAAAACTAGTTTCTGCCAGCGGCATCACTCGTTAATTAAGATTTTCGGGGAAAAAATCACGTTCAACCGTCTCCAAAGTCCCATCTACCTCTGCACCAAAATCGTTTAGCAATTTAGGCATGAAATCGTAAACGAACAAACTCAATTCCGCATTTGGGTATAACTAGGCATAACCAAAAGAGCCTTAAATCAATATATTGTCAATTCAAACAGCAGCACTGGATGTCATCACTTCAGCTGCAACCCACTAATGCCAAGCAATCGACTTAACTAAAAAAACTTATTTAAAAATAATTCCAATAGTCAATCCCATAAAATGAAAACAACAAGCTCAATATGTTTCAATTTTTATAGCAAAAACATTAAAATTCGTAATAAACTCCAGGAAAAGTTTTATATTGTATCTGTTATGAATCATTCGGGCCAGCACAATAAAAATCCATTCAAATATATTCTATTCTGCCATAATTTATTAGACAAGCTGTTGTCGAGAGTCATAGAGTTTCGCACCAAATCCAATCACTAAATCAACAGAACACAGAATTTATTTTCAACGTGAAATTGTTATTCTTTCTTTCTCCTTTTTGTGTTCGACAAAAATAATATTAGGCGCCGTCGTGTCAGATGTTTCAAAAGCTCTATCTTTCCTTCTATTCATCGAAGAATATATGCATTGAATTACTCGAGATTTTGCCATGTTTTGGATAAATGTAATTCTTTCTTCGAAGATTGCGCCTCCGTCGTCTCGCGGCTGCTACGTGACCACAATATCTAAGCCACGCTTGTCTCCAGCCACTCTTTTATGTCTATCATTTATTCTTCCGATACGCAAACGTCAGCGATTGACAAGTACAGTTCATGTCGAATAAATTGTCGGTACAATTGTACGTGGAGTGAGTTACGACTGTGGACGGGCCCTTTGACTTCGCTGTTTTGCTCTGGCCCGACAGATTTATCGCTCGCTTTGTTTTTAGAAATTTTCGCCTCCGTAAACGCTTTCCCTCAATATTGGAAACGTCTATTTCGATCTGCATTTATTTGTTTGACGGAAAGACTATCATTAAGACCGCCCTGACAATTTTCTGTTCGCGACAAACCTCGAGCACTCGGAAACGTAAATAATACACCCCATATTGAAGATTATTTCTAATGCTCAAACTCGAGACGCAATAAACTAGCGCGATGATAATAAAAATGTTCAGCTTATCCCTCGTGTTCCCGTTGTAAATTTAAACGGCGATGCGCAAGCGATTCTAAACCTTACCGCATTTTATTAATGTCACGATTGAACATTTTAATTTTAATAAAACTGAACATCGGCACGCCCGACCTATTTGTCAACCTTCTTTACTTTAGCTGGCATGAAATCATACAGTCTCACTTTGCGTAACTACAACACTAAACGTGGAGAGCACGCGAGTCGACAGAAAGCGTACTTTTTGATTAGAACGCTAAGACATAAATTCGCACGATAATCCACGTCCGCTCTCGTATGAAATATGAAAACCCCGAAGGACGCCGCGCTGGATTTAAGCTTTTCTCTTTAAAGTAATAAAGGTGTGTTTTATTTGAACTGCGACGGATTATATTTGGGATTTGGACGACGAAACACGTAGGCGAACCATCGCTCATGTGACAAATTTCTACGTTTGCCTTAACGCGGGCCACCGTGTTTAGAATATTATATCTGAAGAAGGGACTTTGGGAAGTCATATTGATTTACATAAGGAAAAAAGACTGTAGGATTCTGGACAAATGAAATGAATCTTGAGTGACGTGGAAATGTACGGTGTGTGAGTGGAAGCAATATTTTTTGTGTGTACGATTCTATTTTCAGCAAATTTATTTAGCATTTCCTTTTTATTTTCATAGAAATTTACTTTTCATTCATAGAGCTCCCCTGCTAGCAGTATTTGGATTTCTGGATACCTGTTGGTTCTATGTAAAACGGGTTATTCTAAACTTTACAATAACCTATTATTGGCTTAGTGTACTGGCAATATTTTTATCTGGAACGGAACGGAATCTCCGTCTGTGTCATCAACCATACAGGAACCAGCGGTCGGAATGTTGATATGAAGTGTAAAACTAACAACAACAACAAAAATCAAGATGGTCTAATTATACTCAATATCTAATTAAGGGCGAATTAGGCTAAATAATGGATATTTAGTAATTAATTCTATGTATTCGAATTAGAGAGACTCATTATAAATGGATTTAGAACCAATATTTACTTCGATTTAAATACTACCCGTTTTTTAATGGATGTTTGTTATATTTCGAATAGAAGTATTTTTTATGAATAGATTTGTATTTTGTTTTTATTAATTGAATTGAAATATAAAATTAATGATGAAGTTAGTATTAGTATGGAATTGCTATTTACTAAATCTGCATGCTATATGTATAACCTAGATATTTAATCTAAATATTTGTATGGTAGAATGCCGAATATAGTGAAACCCATTGATCTTATATTGCCTACCTATAGTTTTGCAAATAAATATAATATAAATCAATCATTCATACACTTTTCACTTTAAAAAGTTTCTTTGACACCTTCGTCATATTTAATTGTATTGCAATGTTTATAGTTAACTGTTGGGTAGATTTTACAAAGTTACTTTTACTAGGTATACATCTAGCAAAGCAATTATTGGTACAGAGGTTCAAAAATGAAACCAATAAAGAAAAATATTTATATCAATCAAAATTAAATTGCATGAACACGTCTTCATGACCAGCTGTCACATGAAGTATTTTCTTTGCGTACAAATCAGAATAACCCTAATTTTGTTTATCGATAAATCAATATGCGACATCAAGCGTCTCGAGGGGTGTTCCTGTGCAGTAACAATTGTCTATACGAACATGCGTCTTTTTTGCACCAATTGTACTGTGTCCCCCGGGGAGGAGATTTGTCAGTTCATTTATGTGACTTTGTCGAATTCAAATCGTAGTTTTCCTTTCGTAGTAACGAACTCCCAACAATACGTGCGGAAACAGGATTTTGCGTTTTATTTTGTGTATATTTTGGGGGCAGTAGCTTGATTCAGCTAGGTAAGCAACCCACCAATTGTATATTTATGAGCTCACTATTATGCTGTATAGTTTTTTTTTTTATTGAAATACCAATAGTGAGTCGAATCTACTGGGGATTAGTTCGGGTGAAGTTTGAAATTGGTCGTTTATGAATCATTGTTACGATTGAAATATGTTCAGTGTTGCAACTAAAAGTTTTATTGTGATAAAAAAATGGTTTGCATCATTTTCCTGGCCAGTGCGCTGCGTTGGCCATTTGCCACTAATTGTGCAATATTTTTTTATATTTAAAAACTGACATAGTGGGATATTGCTCCGCTTCGCTAGAATGATGTCCATAACCATATATCTATCAACGGCGGCTCTATTCGGAAGGGAAACAAGCGTTACCTGTCACACAAACTTTGGAGAAGCTATTTTTATTTCGTTCTCGGTTGCATCAACCGACGCATTCTTATTCGTAAACACACTACTGTCACTATTTTTGGTATCAGCGTGACTCAACATACATAGAGTATTAACAAAGCTGTTTTACATTTAAAACAATATTCGTTTCATTTAAGTTGACCGGTCAACGTTTATCACCGCGGACGTCCTGCGCCAACCTCTTATCACCTCATTATCACTGTAAGAGGAAACAGACAGTATTTTTATTTGTGTTAGTCCCCACCGCCTACGCTTGATGGCGCTGAAGTCTAGAATATCCATGATTTTGTCGCGCAAATTAGTTTCGCATCATTTTATCTGAAGGACGAACGTGATTTATGCAGTGATTCCGAAAAAATATTGGATAGTATTTCGAGTGCCTGTGATACTTCGTTCATAATTTATGTGAAAGTTTATAAAAATAAACATTGCGAAAGTAAAAATATTGTTCAACTTGCGATTTATATGGAATAGTGTTAACAGTGAGCTTTCAAGTTTAGTAATTAGATCTAGCCAACAACAGCTTAGACACTTTAAATGCTCGATAACGAATTTACAATATTGATTAATTAGTAGTACGAAGGTATGTTGTTCGTTTTAAATTAACAAATTGCATGAATGTCGTTAATTCGTTACAATTAAACATTTAAATTTCGAAATTATTTTCAATCGTATTCGATAAAACGTGATTTGGGAACAACCAATGCTACACGTGATATAAAATGAGGATAGAGACAGGCATGGAGAGGAAGAAACACGAGTTGTATTAAAATTTGAAATGTGCATTGCCCTTGCGATGTTGCGCAGTGACCCGTCGTTGGGAGTTTACTGCCGACGTGGAGTAGATTTGTTGGGTGTGATGCAGAGGTGCCAAGAGCAATGCTTACTTTAAGTACCCATATTTCAATATTGCCAATTAGAGTCTCTAATGACTAGGACCGTAGCTTTATATTTGGAATACTATGCGCTAGCTGCTTCCTAATTGACGGTTTGGTCATCTTAGATATTATTAGAAGTTTAATTTCCACGTTCTTTTAATTTTTTATTAGTATTGTTTTGACATAGTCTCTCTTTACTTTCATCTTCTTGCCAGCAGCAAAAACAATTAATAAAGGTAGTTGATACTTCACAAACATTCCCGAAAAACAAAAATGCATAGTCATTACTATGCGACTCGTTTTCAATTAGCATTCCTTATCTAGTTCCACCACCACAGTGGGTAGAGGGGGGAGGACTTGGCAAAAATTTCCACCTAACGAGCTCATTGTCTTTTATTTGGACCAAAGGGTTCTGTTGCAGTCCTTAATTAACGGCTTGAAGAATCCAAAATGATTTGACTAGATGATTTCAATGGGGAAGAACGTTTTTTGAATCCTGAAGAGTTTTTTTTTTTTATAAAAACCAATATTATAAAGTTTATGCTTATGGAAATATCGATCAGATTATGAAAATTGTTTACTTATAGTCCAAAGGTTGTTTACTTATACAAAGGTTACTTTCATCTGTAAAAATTGTACGGTTCTTACATTTTGGCCTTCTGGAGGCTCAGGAAAAAGATCTAATTTTAATTACATTACATTTATCTCAGATGTTAAATGATTTCAAGTTGTTTAGTGAACTCAGGATGGGTTCTGGTAATACAAGTACGTTTCACATTAAAAATGGTAGCGGTATGCAACAAAGTGTTGAAATCGCTTAAGTCACGCATGGCTATACCATATGGCATGAAATAACGAATGTAATTAGTAATAATGGGTTTTAAGATTGCTCAACAGCGTTAACGAATAGTGTTACCCATGGTGACCCAATTAAGGGCACAATAATTATAATCAGTTACTGATTAAGTATTTTAATTTCAGTTGAGCAGTGTTTACAACACTAGCTTCTAAAGCAAGTGAGTTTTACTCGGAAAACGTGGAAAATGTGTGAAATGAAGTCTCTATATTTATACCAAAAGAATCTTTAGGTATTACAGATACAGATACTTCTTATTACTCTCTACGCCTTAATCTGACTGGTTGAAATATTATCCTAATTTTTTTATCAAATTCTGCAGTCCATCAGAGCAGTCTTAATGCAACTAGCATTCAGTAGCCGAAGTCCAGTAATGAGGCCGAGTTGAACCTAATTTTATTTTCTTCCTTTCCTTTGAGTGGGCCTCCCGGGATATTTGCGTTAAATTAAAAAGTTTCCTCTCTACATCTCAAGAGCACTTCTCCATGGCCCGTTTATTTCTTTTCGATACTTTTCCCTAATGATCTCGTACGATTACTGTACGACTCGAGTTAAAATAGAAGGAAAATATAAATAAATATCGTTAATGAGGTTAGCTTTCCAAACTGGCTTTGCGCTTTTTAATCACGACATGAATTTCCTCTTACTTTAATTCAGTAGACTGGCTGGAAATGAAAGTATTCGTAAATTATTCAAATTATTTGTTTTATTATCCATATTTGGGCGATGGGCCAATTGATGGTATAGTGCTGCTCCTTCCAAGGTAAACATATTATGTTAACCCTAACGTGTTGTAGTTATGGATTTCAGATTCATAAATCGAAGAGTCAATAATTTATTTATTTATGGACACACAAGAAATTTAAAAAAAAAAGTATTCAAATAGAGCACAAAGGGGGGGGGGGGGGTTCCTCTTTATATAAACCTACCATTTATGTGTAGCAAACCTTTCTCTTTAGACTTCGACGGGTACGCCCGTTTTTTTCTCTTAATCAGCAAAAAAATACCACAATTCTGCTCCTATTTTATTAGAAATATGTTTTAAAGACATTCTAATCTTCCTAATTCTTTATTTAGAGGTTTAAACCTCAATAGTCAAATAACAATATTTGTGGCTCATTTTGTCTTGAATAGTGGAGCATCCAATATTTTTTATCCTTTCTAAGTTTACCGCGTACTTTCTTATTTTCATTCCCAACATTAAAATCATTTCACGAAGCATTCTTATTGTACTCTTTGTCATGTTCCGAAGCCATATTATTCCTAATTATTTTTGTCCTTTCCTTCCGACTTCGTTATGCGGCTTCCTTTCCTTTTATTTACTGTCGATAGTATCTCCTTTATTTACGAGTATATTATGTAATGCAGGATATGTATGAACCGATTACCTACTTCAAATGTATTCTCTGGATGTTTCAAGTTTTTCTCTCATGTGTTATTGATTTCTTTTGTTTGAGTTCCGCTTTATAAATTCTTTACATTATTCATTAAGATTTACATTGAGTGCTTGCAATCTTACTAACTGCCTGTCCTCCAGGTTGATAAATTTATTTTTTAGATTGGTCTCTGATATTTTTTGAGCTCGTCTAGTGTCTAATTGTGAATCAATAATCGTTTTTTATTGTACTGTAAATATAACGTTCTGTAACACACACATGTCGCAACATTTTAGTTGTGTTCATAACTTAGCATCGTTATCAACAGCCATATCTGCTACTATCTCAACTTAATCTGGGTCGAACCATCACCATCTCTTCTCCTCACATGTACTTTCTCTGTTTTTCCACAAACTATGTTAAGTTTTAGTGTCGTCATCAACTAATAGTGTCCTTACCCTCTCCCTAGGCCTGGGCCGGCTGCAGCCGTACGGCTCGGGCAGCGGCAGCGGTTCAAGCAGCGGCAGCGGGCGGCGGCGCGCGCGCAGTGGCCTGTCCGACTCGCCGACCGCTCCCGCTACGCCCACGTCGGCTTCCGATAACGCGTCCGACGCTACCCTCACGGACTCGGAGCTGCCGTTGGCTAGGGACTCCACCCTGCTTCATAACGGTGAGTTGACAAGTCTTTGCTGTTGTTTGTTTTTTAATGTTAAGCGATGATGCGGTCTAAGGTGAAGCACGCTTGCCTAGAAGTAACTTATTCACTCTTGACTTCAAGACCTAAGTTATAGCTATTAGGAAACACGGACTCAGGCAGGGAATTCCACTCCTTAGCTGTATCCGCATAATGAATGTATTCCCAAAACGTTTTGTGCGTATAGGTGGGATGTCCACCATATAAGTACCAGTGGCGCGGTGCCGTATGTTTTGTGGTCCGATGATGGTACGGGCTTGGCGGAATTAAATTATGCAATTTCGTAAACCAATTTTAATATTTTTTTGATAGCTTGAATTTTCACACTCGTGTTCAAAGGCCTGTCTATTTCTTCTATTAATTGAGCTTCTTCGCACCAATGTATTAAAATACAAATATATAAGATGTTGTATGGCATAAAAACGGCAAGTGAGCTATCCATTGTCGCCTTAATTTAGACATCTGCAATAGAGTTAGGCCAAAGAAAAGATGACTAGAAGTGTGAGGAGCGATATGGAAGAAAAGGGAAAAAAACATGTTGCACCAACCCCAAGTAACATGGAATATGGGCAGGAAGATGATGATGATGAAAAGAGTAATCATGTTGGGTACGTTGCCATTCCAAAAACGGTGTTAAAATGTCTCATGTGCTTGTTAACTCGGTTGCATTGACGTCCTTAACCAACCCTTTGGTACAAAATGATTTAAATAAGTAGAACTGTTTCTGTGACCTCTACTAATCCAAGAACTTTATTCTCAGTATGTTTGTGTGTCCTTGCAGCGCTGATTTTGTTTTACTCGTAATTTTTTCTTTTAGTGTTCATTATCAAAAAGTAACTCTTGGAACTGGATACTTACTCATAGAAATTATAATAATTTACGTGGAAAATATATTCAGCTGAGAGAGATTAAAGGTGCATCCACACACGCACGCAGTTTCTTTTTGTGGAGCAACAGAATGCAATACATTAGGTAACATGCTTCAACTTATGACTAACTTCTATATTAACAACAAATAACACTTGGAAACTATACTCCACAAAAAGTAACTACAGTGTGGATGCATCTTAAGGTATAAAATTGAAAGTAGTTACCTATTATTTGAGCGACTATCAATCCCATTACGATAACTCATTTACCGGTGACTCCCTGTTTCCCTCCACGTATAACTAACACTTATTATTTCTTAGTAATATCATTCATAATAATTTCTTCCTCATCTACATCTTTCCTTTAATCTATAATATTATCATTTTCGTTTTCAATAGTATTAATGATACATCTCGAATATATCTCTTTAACGAAGGATGTAATATGACTGCAGAGACTTTTTGTTCGTGTGAGGTCTCCACGTGGTGGAGTAATCTAATGCTCGAGTAACAGTTTAAGTTACATTTAATGTATCGAAAGTAATTAGTGTTTCTTCTTGCGAATGGTTAAAGTTGTTTCTTAATTTTTTTTTGTTGTTTTTTTTTTCTTTTCACTTGTCTTTTTCACGTTCAATTTGGATATTCGTTTATGAAGCTTTTCTTTTTAAATTTGCCGAACACATAGTGAATCTTATAACAAACTTCGTTATTTAAATAAAGCATTTTTAATCTAGCTAAAAGATCCAGTAAGACAAAAATTCCAACGAATATGTCTATCCAGCAACGATATTTATTAGAATATAAACGGTAAAATCGAAGGGCCACCGCTCATGTTAGAGGCTGCGAGGATCGCGCGGTAAAAGTGTTTGCTGGAATGCAAAATGAAGCATGTGATTGCTACGGAATCGCATTATGCCAGTCCTGGATATCGACCTGTGTCACTAGAAACGATATTTTTATTTGCAGGCTAGTAGGTAGACTAAGCACTGGCACATAGAATATTCAAAGCTGTGCGAACAGTTACAGCATTAAATGCACTTTTGAAATTATGTTACTCATGTTTAAACCGTTTTGTATAAAGCTCCTCATGATGTTGTTACATGCATGCGAAATTCCCGTCGGATTTAATTAAAATATTTTAGGCAAAAATGTTGAAATTTTTGACGTAAGACTTTTAATTTTTTCCCCGTTAATATCGCTTCCAGCGGTCCCTAAATTCATTTAGCAAAGCACTGTGTCACAGAGGCCTCTCGCGACGGTTGCCTAATGGATTTTTATCGTGTCGTGCTCCATGAAAATTGAACAGGAAATCCTAGGGAGTCCCGGTTTTAATTTGCCAACCATTGGATTCTATAATCGTTCTAGATTTCATTGAAATGCAATTTAATTGGAATTCCCTCGGTGTGATTTGAATCGACTGCGTTTGTGGGTCGACGTTATTTGGTATTTTATTCAGAGCCACGTCAGTTCTAGGGATTATCTCTTTAATTTGTCTGCAATTTACCGTTTGTATTCTGCATTTTTTTACATACTGAACTTGTTGTAGGATGTTTATCAGTGTTAAAAGTTACATTTCATACCACAATAGTGGAGGGACGGACCAGTTTCTGAAAATAATCGTTAGATATTAGTTAGTGGATTAGTCATACATTATACAGATAATTTATAAAAATCTGAGACGACAGTTATATAGAAATGACCTGTAGTTTTCAGATTACTAAAACTCAAAACAAAACATTTCAATTCCGCTCACCTACAGCAACAAACTCTATCACAAATTGCCCAAACTTTTCAACCTTCACATCTACCTCTTCCAGTTAAATGTTTACGTGTTACCCAAATACCGTTAGTTATAACTTATAACTTGTAAATACAAATTACTAACGAACGTTTCCGATACTCGCCGCGTGTTTTCAATGTTTCACTTTCGTCCCTCTAAACTTTTCAGTTGAAAATTTGGGACCAATGTTTGTATACATACAGTTTTTGGGGTCCCAATTTAATTTAAACTATCGCAGCTTTTATTTGTCGTTTAGTACAACATTTGTCGTTCCGCGGTTTGTGCGTGGACCTTTGTTTGCGGTGTTGAATTTATTTCGGCTGTGTTTTGCTTTCACCGAATTCCAGGATAATTTGTTCGTACGTAATGGATGTTACGTTTCATCTTTAATTTGGGTCGTCCTGTGTCACTCGAGTTCATTTCCACTCGTTAATTAAACTAAGTGATACGATCCTATTTAACGTTTTTCTGTCTTAGGCAACGGACGTGCATTAACATAAGTAATAAGGTGTAGTTTGGGTGTAGCGGTTTCACTTGAATGAGCAAGTTTTGTTGGCGCAGGCTGTAAGCCCATAACATAATCAAGAACAATTAAATGAATAACATTCCCACGTAAATTTGCCCATTGTTTCTGTCATATATTTTTAATAACCGAATTTGTTTCTCTTAATAAAAGTTAAAACTCTTACCAAGAATAGGAACTTTCTTGATTATATTGAAACAAATGTTTCATAACTTTAAACACCGGTTTCGAGGACCAATTAACGGATTGAGCCTCCGGTAAAAACGATGGCGTATCACAAATCGGTAGAATGGCCGTCATAAACAGGCGACAAGTCGTAAATGTGATCTCGCCCAGCGAATGTGTTAAACAATTTGATACGCGGTAACAATGACGTTTTTATGTCGCGATATTTTGGTAAACCTACCGAATGTCGCCTTTAATTGCCGCCATTAAACGCATGCTTGTGACGAATCGCCGAGCGATAGATGGATCCCGGCTACTTTTGACATCACAAACCAATATTTATCTCGCTCACACTTAATCCCAACTACTGCACTAGAAAGAGACGCATATGCATAGTGTTTCAGTCACCGTGGGATAATCATAATGAAAGCCGGAAATTCGTTAACGAATATGGCAGCGCTTCGTTAAATTTTATGTGTGTTTGTTTAATGAATCAATGCCTTTTTAAATTTCCATATGGTGCCGTCCTGTTTTAATGATCGCGTCGAGTCGGACTTAACAAAACAAATGTGGAATGAGTGTTACGAAGGATCATTAATCTATTAGTGAATGTAAAAGAATAGATAAAAGAGTATGACGTTATTAGCTCCAGCGCGCGCCGCTTTCGCGTCTTTCACTATTTTACACTCCGAAATTGCGGAATTAATGTTTCCGTATTCATCCATCAAGGGGATACTGTGAAATTTCGTTCGCTCAAGACATCCCCTTAATCCTCAAGACGAATATCTCAAACTCACGGACGGAGCGGAATAATCGCGAGGTTGTGACGAGCTGAAAAAAATTATATAATTCGTCACTTAATCCGGGCATCTCGGGGGGTTAGGCAAACAAATACCTAGTATTAGTTGTGACAAACGCAGGAGTTTTATGTGATCAAAAATAAAGAAAAGATCTTAACGTGTTTCCCCTCTGAACAAGAAAGATAACACACTTTTGGGGAAGGCTTTCTTCTAAAACCATCAATACATCATTGGTGAAATACAACGAAACGAGACTATGGAGCTTACAGATGTAAGGGTTTATTTATTTATGCTATATTGTACACCAAATTAAAATCCATAAGGAAACCTTTAACTAGAAAACATACAATTGGGTTTGACCTTAGATCTAAAAGTGATGACGATTCAAAACATTTTATTTAGAAGTTGATTTAAAAAAGTTTAATGATTTTTAAAATCTCACTTAAGATATTATTGTCAGATGAAAACCTATCTTATTCCCAATATCGGTGTCTTAGAAAAATAAACGATTAAAAGTATATTACAAAGGACTTTCGTACCAAAGAGACGACAGTAGAGTAGATTTTCACAGTACATTGAGCGTAAAGATTCACCCAAAAACGGGAGACGAAGGAAAAAATACTGTAATGCGTAATGAACTGAAATCTTTTACTACGTTCGTGTGACCCGAGCACAAGTTGCGAGCGAACAGCGTCGACATACATACAGAAGCAGTCCTAAGTTACTTCCCTGGGGAACCCACATATATAAAAGGCAAAAAGAAAATCAATTCATTATGTTCCGCTTATGCCTTGTCATATCGTCATCTTACAAATAAATCCGCTTGTAATTTGTACCAAAAGCTTTATTCGACAAACCATGGCACAAAGCTACAACCTTCTTAGTTTGGTCGAAAGCACAAAGGAGTTCAGTAGCGACTCGCCAGACCCGAAAAAGTACGAGTCCTTTGAGAGACCAATCCTTTAATACTAATTGAATCATAATTTAGGAGACTGGAAGTTTCTTTTTATGTAAATCTTTTTTTCCTCAGAAGGCTCAAAGGCTGGCAACGTAATAATCTTGAGTTTGAAAGGTTTAGAAAGCACTCGTGTATTTGGGATTGGAATAAACGTCTTTTATGTATATTCTTGAAAGATTGTTTATAGATTTATTGTTTCTATTTTGAGTACACAATATTATAAAGAATTTTTATTGTAAGTTTTAAATAGGACTATTTCAGTAATTAGTGGCGAGTTAACGATAATTAACATTGCCAATACAGTAAAAGATTTGTTTTCTATTTAAAACATAATTTTTTTATTGATTTTAATCATACTTGTTTTCACAAAATCCCTTAAATATTTGGGTGCAGATTTTAAAATAAGATACGGAAATTTAGTTCAAAATTGTAAAACGCTATTTACATTATTATGTTACTTAAATGATTTACTTGAACGGTGTTGTCTCCCCTCATGTATTTACTTTTCTATACCATGATTTTTATCACACTTCAACGATAAAATAAACGGGACCTTAGTTGATGTCCATATCACTGAAATCCGCAACTTACAGAGAATAACGTCAACTTTTCTCCATCCTTACGTACTAACGCCATATCCCATCCAATGTCAGTGTAATATCAAAAGACAATTTACCGTAGCACACGCGACAACGACGGCGGGAGCGGCGATAAATCTTGAGGACAATTTCCGAAATTTTTCTATCAGAAAGATTTACACTCCAGTCATCTTGGCGAAAGAAAATCGCACCTACAATCCTATTATCGATCCCTATTCCAGTACAATTTGCGAGTTGCGCGGGCGAGCGGTAGCAATTTTCAAACTTAAATGAAAATATCAGTTGGGGTAGAAGACTGTAGGGAACATTTTCCACATCTTCGGGTTGTCGGTAGTTCACATCCCGTCGAAGCCAGACATGATTCAGTCGGAAACACCCTTTGTCTAAGCGAAGTTTACGTCCAGCGGTTTCAGATGAATGTAAAACTGACGGGGAGTGGAAGAAGCATATAGCTTATATCGATGTTCTACACCAGGATTCTATAGTGTTCTAAATTTTATTATAAAGAAGTCCATAAATCACAACACAACTTCAAAAAAATATGTTGGTATCAGATTAATTTGAAAAAGCGATTTTGTGGCACTGTTCATCGTTTTACTACACTATCAAAATAATAATTATAATCTTTACGGGGACATTCAATTACTTAACAGAAACAAAAATACACGGGATTATTTAATGAGCTTTAGTAATTTCATTTTGATAATTAGAATAATATTCTACTTTAATTAGAACGTGCTCTACTTTTATTTAATTCTAATTCTTGTTACGTGCCTACCACGATTAGTTACTTATGTAAAGCAGTGTTATCTGCGTAGTTTTATTTATAATTATGATGAAAACTGTGCCAGGCAATGTTGATAAAATAAATTATGATCAAATAATTCTGCCAGGAACGGACGTTCCAAATTGATTGATAATTATTGTCAAGTTATTGTTCGATTAACACCCAGAGATGACTGAATGGACGTTAATCTAAAATTGTGCCGTTTAGCAAAACATTGCAAATTCGAGTTCCCGAACATACTAAAATACGAATAATAAATAATATAAATCAGACACATACAGCATAGTTAGATTTATCTATTTGCTCAGCTAGAAACTCTAAAAATAATGAACGCCTGTTTACGGTTTCTTTCTAATATTAAAAGTAATGTAGCACATTGCCAACCAAGACCGCACTTCATGAACAGTATAAAAACGACCATTCTCGAAATCCGAATTCTATAAATCATCAAAATGACCACGAAGTAGACCATATTTTAGATCTAGACGACCATTTCGATAAAGCTAAAAGTACGGTAGCTAAACATTGACAACAATAACGGCTCATTTTCAACTTAAAGCTGAGTAATATTACTGTGGCCGTATCGTAGCCACAGTATTTTATAGGAAGACAAAAGCACGGAATTCAGTACTGAATAAGTAATAAAATATCGACAATATTCGCCGATCGGACCGATACCGTGTAACAATCGAAAATTGGAAATTGTTAAATAAAGTTGAATGTATCGAACGTGAACAACTGAACATGCTTATACGGAATCATCTGATTTATGCTATCGTGGAGGATATTTATAGTGTTTAGCACATTGTTTAGAAGTATGCTGTAGTTTATTTATAAATTATAAATAGAGGTTTAATTGTGAACTTGTTATTTATTGCTCACACATCCTAAATCCCACCTCCCCCCACCCTCCTCCTCACTCTCTTCCTCCTTTGGCCTAATCATCACTTTCCATCAGGTGAGATTTGAGCCCAGAGGTTCCCCGTTTTGTAAAAAAAAAAAAGTATATTATTGAAGTCTATTTGGACTGTGATAGTCAACGGAACAAAGAAAATAATTGTTGAGCTATTCACACTGTTCCAATAAAACAATTTTCACGCCTCCACACAATTTATTAATATTGTAAAACTTTGTAAGTAGCAATATGTTTTAGTACAATATCTATTGATAAAAGTTGAAACAGTGAGTGCACTGAGGCAACGCGGGCACAAAGGGAGGATATAAGCAAAAATAGCAATTTTGACGCCCTGCAAAAGATTTTCTCATTTTCACTAAATGTATTTTTCTACGTTTTTAATCCTCATTTCCCTAACATAAGATTGATTTTTGATTGTTCTGCGGTGAAGCAAAATATTGTTCTTTTAAAGCAGATGCCTTGTTTCTTTTTCCAAAAAGTATCTGAGAAAATTTGTAATGATTGCTTATTATTGTAAAGTAACAAGGCTTTTTTTTGTTTGTATACTTCATGCTTGTCAACCTATATCTTTCCAAAATAGCAAAAAAGTTTCCAATTAAGGTTTCAAAGTACTACTTATATCTTTATTAACAGTCTTAATTTATATCATAACAAATATTATGACTAAAACATTTAGTTCGTCTACAAACACTAATATAAATTGTGACAAATATCATTACACCAAAAAAAATGTTAGGAAAACAAGTGCCAAACTAGTCTTACTTACGTTAGAAATAAAAAGAACAACAGTAATACACAATAACAAAAACTGGAGACAACCCAAACATGTGACAAAAACAAGACTCAGCAAAAGTTACGTGTCGTTGGAAGATGATAACAACAAAATCAAATTCCATCTTCACAATGTAGTACGTCAAGTAAAAATTTTCTGAAAAGAAGTTGTTAACAAAAATACGCTGAGGCCCGCAATGCCTGCGGGGCCATGATAAGGCGCTGGGATCTCTAGTAAGCACCCGTCCGGGGAATCGCTCCTGTTCGGCTGCAAGATACGAGACGTAGCGGTTGTAATCTAGTTTCAGTTACATTGTACTTATGTGTGTAGATCACAGTATCACCCTCCTGTATTGGCTTTGGATTTTCTTTTATACACTAATCTGGATCTTCTTTTTTGTCGTTATCAGTTTTCTTATCATAAGGCACGCTTTTGGTTTGGACTTGGTGACGCACACCTTACCTGATACATAATCTTATTTCAGTCGATCGAAGTTCTGTCTTCACCAACACTCCAGAAAATATCCTTTTACCTAGTAAGTCTCTTGATCGTCAACAGAAATATTAGTTCTTACATGTCTCTTTCTCTTATTCTAAGCATTTACATTTCTTTGCTTGTCTTTCTATTTACTTTAGAAATCTTCATAAGTTTCATTTTGAATCTCTCTATGTCTTGCTCACTTGTCCCACAGTCGATTCAACACTTACAACCTGTTCGTGGAATACCTAAAGATCCCTCGCCTCATGATGGTGTTTTCAAAGAAAACGTGTATTGATGAGTTAATTAAGCTCCCTATTCTTAACGTTCGGGTTTCGTGTTTATAGAATAACATTTTAATAATTATTTGAATTAAATTTCCTAGAAAGGACTGCCTTTACTGAGTTTTCCCTTTTGTGGCTTATATGTGTATTATTATTACATCAAAGGTTGATCATGATATTATAGACACAACTTTTCATGTTCAAACTTTTCTACTTATTTTGTTACTCATAACTCACAATTAATAGCAGTGTTCACTTCATCAGAAATGAAGATAAAGATGAATGATTTATCTGTTTCAGCAACTGTGGTCTCATCAAAAATTCCGAAGCTACTCGTAGATTTTCGCAGTATGATCTATTCAGTTTACAAAATAACTTATTCATCATAATACTTCTTGGTAAAACTTTTAGTCCCAAATGTATTCTGGCACGAAAACGTTCAATTCATTCTTTCCAACGTCCATATATTGTAAAGCTTAAACCTATACATAATTCATGGAACAATAAAAACCGATTTGCGTACTTCGCTTCACCAAAATTCCATTAAAACTCTCAGCAGTACCCCGGCCATATTTTTTACTTTTTTCATCACAAAAGAATACTCGTGGCCCCAAAAATTGAGTTAATCTTATAACTTTGTATACAAAAGTACAATAAGAGAGACGAAATAAAACAAATAAATTAAATTACAAGAGATTCCTGAGAAGATTGTCGCGATATCCTTTAGCAAACGTAATAATAACGTTGTTAGATTTTTAAGCTTTAGTTGTAACAGAAGAAATACAAGTGTCTACGACAATCGTAACAGCGTAATTACATACTTCGCAATGGACCTGAATATTTGTTCTTCTCGGAAAATACTTTTTGCAGAACATTTATTTGTTCTCCGCCTAATTGTCTTGGCTGTAGGTTACCTAAAATAAGCTCTATTTGTTTTTGCAATTTATAATTCATATGTTAAGTTACAATTTTTTAAACTTTGACATTTTACCATTTACATTAATATTGTCCAATTTTCCTAAAGAAACATAGACTACACTTAATTTATATTACTAACACAAAAAATGTCTTCGTTCTTTTCACACAACTTTCGTAAATTCAGCTTCTGGTACTTTAAATAAAATTCTTCTGCAACCTAATGTCACCTAAACGTCTAACACATTATAGGCCCCAAAATGTCTCCCTAAAAACGTACCGTGTTCAGCGCGACACGTCACAAAAGCGCCCCCACCCTGACTGGCGTGCATCGCCAAATGCATCATTACGGCTGCCAGACACAATGCACCCCCATACGCGTGGTTCTGACAAAAGCAAAACATTTTGTAGCCTCATGAATGATGCCAGTAATCAATTTGCAAATTTTATTTCAACACCAGGGAGGTTTTACATTTAGTGGGTGTGTGCGACGTCTTCATTTTGTGGTGTTTTTGACAAGATGGATTTGACGAGGGCTAGTGTTGCCCGTTACTTAAATTATTTTTACTGTCAAATCATTATTCTAAATACATAGTTGACTGTGTCGTTTCGTCGTAATATACAAACAATGATTTTGAGTGAAGTCTCTCAAGCTTATTTGTGTAGTTAGTATTTTTTGTATGAACACGAAAACTAAAAATTTCATTTTACCAATCCACGATTCGCAACTATTGAGTTTCGTTTCTTAAATGCAATTCAGAAGTAAATTACTAGCTACTTGTTAGCTTCAGTCCACATCTGTATTCGTTCTCTTTGTTCACTTACAATCTGGACAAGACAAACAGCCACATCCACTTAGTGTTTTCTCACACAGAAAACACGTGACCTACATCAGATTGTAGCATCTACTCGACAAAGATAGCTCTATCCGACCGACCTAGATTTTATTCGATCAACGCTTTTCAAAGACGTGATCGCACAATCGTAAACCGATTCGGGGCCACAATGTGAGGCCTCTAAAGGTCCCATCATACACCATTATCGCGCGAGTCAACGCACCCTTAAACTAACCATTATACTGTACAAATCCCTACTTACGTTGCTGTCAATCTCACACCTAAGGGCAAAGAAAGAGAAATCTGGATGATCCCAAATTAGATACGCGGTAACGAGACGGCTTCCACAGCAACGATAATGGGTTTTCTTTGCTGAAGGGAAAAACCAATTTCGTTGCTAAAACATCAAAATATCTAAGTCAAGTTGAGGATAATCCCCGTAGTAGACGGTAAGTATCTTACGTCTTGATATTACTTTGTTTGTGAGCGAGCGCGCCACGGCCGGTAACACGTGAATATTTTTATGTGCTATGAACTTTGTTCGACTTGAATCGATGATATTGGAAAAGTTTACTTTGCCTTTTGTTTAAATACGTGTTAAAATGACTATAACAGTGACAGCTTTTGGCAGGTTATGTTATCACGCCTAATTTTTAACAGCTTTCAGGGCAAAGTAATCGTTAAAATGAAGAGTCTTAGATACTTTCTAAAAGCGTATTAGGGCTAAGATTTGACTTTGAAATTTTCCCAACGGTTTCTGAGGGACTTTCAGTCAACGTAGGTACTCCTCTTAGGAATATACATAATTATTTCTGGTTTAATTTTATGGGACATACATATGATAATTTATATTATTTAAAAATATGAATATAGTATCTAATGTAGAAAAACATGAGTTTATTTCAGACTACATATATATCTAACTAAAACTCTTAACTAACTAAAACTAAAACTAACATATGGCGTCGAAAAATTCGTCCGCATCGCTAGCCACTGGTAATGAGCCCAAAAGGCTGGCAGCATTGCCACGTTGTATGGCAATGCTTATCCTTTGGCCAAGGTAAAAGCCAGCCCTTGGGTCACGCGAAATGTCAACTAAATTATTTCTGAAACACGGTAAGGCTGCGTTTTCACCAGAAATGTGTAAGGATGCGTAACGGGTGTGTTGGTTACCAATAGAATTGCATCATTTACTATACCTCGCTCAGCTCAAGCGGTTCTATTGGTTCTTAAACAACCTTTCCTTTATTGAATACCATACCTTTTCGTTTTAATGTTATTTATCTTTTTTTTTCTTTTAAAAAGAAAAAAACATAACATAACATGTCGGAGGTCTTTGTTTTATAATATTTAGTAATAATGCACCGATGCATTAACCTTTTTTGTATGGGCGTTAACGGCTGCGACACAGTTTATAACTAATGCAATCGTTTTCGTACATAATTTTAATGTAATTTGTGTTTTTGTTCCAATAAATTATAATTATTAAGTAACACATTCCTCGCAACGCATCCTCGCACATCTCTGGTGGAAACGCAGTCGAAAAGTTTTCTGAATTTTCCAACAATGCAAACAAAGCTATATTATGAAACTGTTCGATAATCACTGTTTACAATGAACCGAAGTAGGGTTACATTATATTTATTGGTACATTACTATAATTAACTGGCAGTTTGCTGTAAATATCGAGAGAATCTGTAATGATTCAATTAAACAAACATCCTTTGTTTTTATTGTTGGAAACATTTTACGCTAATATTATAAAGAGGAAATATTTGTTTGTTTGTTTGTTTGTTTGTTTGTTTGAAATGAATAGGCTCCGAAATTACTGGACCGATTTGAAAAATTCTTTCAGTGTTAAATAGATATCGAGGAAGGTTATAGACTATATATAAAATGTGGCGCAGACGAAGTTGTGCGGGTCTGCTAGTATTAAATATAGAGACCAACGGGTCTAAAAATGTCACTTTAATAGAATCACATTAGGATCATATTGTTAATCATACAACAATCTATCCGTTCTCATTTTCATCTTTATCGCTAAAGCATTAGGTTCAAAGTTCATTGGGAAAATTTGTCAGTTTCGGGAAGCTTGATGTGATGGCTGATTCTACTTAAGAGTCCTTTTAGACCAGCTGTACATAATTTTCCTCCTTCTTAGGTTGATATTAATACATTGTAAGAATTTTAATAAGAAGCTTCCAGAAATCTTTCATAAACACTTGAATTAAGTTATATTTGCGAGTTACTTATTACACAAAAAAGCCGAGTCTACGAAAGATTTTTTCAAAGTTCCCATAGTCGTTTAGAACGTCATGCTATGTCGGTGGTTATAAAACCCTTCTTATGCACGATAAAAAATCGGTCAAGAGTGAGTCGGATTGCGCACCAAAGGTTCTTTACCACCATATTGTGAAACTTTGTGACAATTTATTATTTTAAAAGTTTGTCCGTGGAGTTTCTTGCACGTTCTTCTCCATAGAGATCTACGCTTTGGAACATGCAAATAGCTTCATCTTTTTGGACCGACCGACCTTGACGATTCAAAAGTGCCTGTAAATGGTTTAATTGAAATAAATGTTTGAGTCTTCAAGTCTCCTTTGAGTCTTATAAAACGTGAAATGTTTTTAAATTTTCATAGGCGAGGCCTATATTCGTCAGATTTTAACACTGCAGTGTTTATTGCAGGTTTAGATCAGCGTTATCTCTCGACCGCTTGTGAAACTAATGTAATGATGTTGATGATTTTTGAAAAAGTGTGCTATTTAGAGACATCGTTTTATTTTTACATTATCTATCTAATTATTTCACAAAATTATATTATTTCAGATTTTTTTATACAATTTTCTGACTTTTTTCGTTAAAAGTCGAAAACCATGCGGTCTAAAAAAAAAAATATGTTTGAGAATTTAAAAATAGCACTCTTTCATATGATACCCCACATGGCCTAGTAGCCTCACTTCGAATTTCTAAGTATCCTTTTTAGTACATAACTGTTGCTGTTTGTTATTTCTTTTTTATTTGCTACATAGTTGAATAAACGTCATCTAACACGATTCCAAATTTCAAGTGGATAGCATTAGTAGTTCTTGAGATATCCAGTTGTGACAGACGGACAGACTTAGTCACACCATAAATATTTCTTTTTACCATTTTGTCACGGAACCCTAAAAAATCATCACCATTTTTAAATATTTTTTTATTAGGGATTTGAAAATACGCCTTTTCAAATCCCTAATAAAAATGTATTATCCATCACTTTTTCATTTCTCATAATATATCATCAACCCACTCGTACATTTTTTGTTCCTTCAGTCACATCTGCGGGATTACAGACACCACCTCCCGAATGTTTTCATAACTTGTACAAACATTATCTTGCCAGATGAATTAGTTTTATCCCTAAAATAATTCTCCAACAAAAATACCGTATATTCTACGTAGGTACTAGTTACTTGTATATCCATACCTTTCGCTTTCAAAGCAACGTTGCATTATTTATTGGGGAAAAACTTTATATTTTCACAAAATAACCCAGCAGATGCTTGGATCACCTGTGGACGGGCTATTAACATAAGTTTCCATTAAAAACTGAACCCTATTATTTGCGTTGTAGAGTTTATTTTACCCCAGTGTATTCTGAGTGAGGGGTTATGTTTTTGTTTTTATAGCTGTTTGTAATCGCCTCGGAAAGGCAGTAGTCGGTGTAATTTTCGTTGCGGGATTGTGTCTTGTAGAATGTTTTATTCAAGCGTTTAGAAATATCCGCGGTGTATTTTAATGTTTGTTTATGAATGGTAATGAGCTGTCGATAGACTCACATGTTTATGCTACTTTGTTTGAGGTTCCTTGGATATTTTCCGACAACTCTTCTAGGCAGATGTTTTTGCAAGAAGTGTATCATCAAATAGCAATTTGTATAAACATGGAGCGTTAGAAGTGGGTAATAAAAAACTACATACCGCTTCGGACATGTTGTCAATCTTACAGCTCTCGACCCTAAAATACCTTTACTACCCAAGCAATTTGATAACACACAAGATTTCACGTTTCTAGTTGTACAACAAGGACTAATTTAGCGTGAAAAGATTCACAATCTGTAGCAAGCACTATGTTTAATTCTTCCGTCCTCACAAGCGATTTTTGGTCCAAAGTTATTAGACACACAAATCGCGCGTCACTCAGTGTCCCTGGGCAATGTTGTTTGTTCCCAACCCGTGTTTGCACTGCTAACTGGATTGCTGCGGACTCCTCATTTATTCACAGCCCCCACTCTGCCCTAGTTACATTAGCCGCAACTTCTGATATACACGTTTTACAATTTTGATTAACTTCGTCGTGGTCGTTTAGAGAGATGATCGTTTTGTCAGTTTGAAGACGGTTTTTGGTTCTGATTTTAGGTTTGTACCTTTATTGCATACTTGTAGGTCCGTTTTCATTCGTAAAAGCTAGAGGATAGTCAGACATTAGCCAATCTGTAATGTTAAAGTAAGATTACTTTCGTATGTAAGCTACTGGTGCACAAAAACAAATCAAATTATCTTGGATCTAAAAAAAAGCTACAGTTAGTTGGTTTTGACGCATGAGACAATATACAGTGTCGAACGCTTTAATGAAATCTTTTAAGATTCTAGCAATGCATGCCTCTATGACACAGCACTTCTTCCTGTATATTATTCAGATTCCATTTTGTTATTACAGTGTAGTAGTACAACTGTAAAATATTATATTTAATACTGTAAATTGCGTATTCTGTTTGCCCTTTCCAGCTGGCAGTGTTGCGTATTATGCCACCGCAACTAATCTGACCTAAAATCTATCTATACACCATTAGATATGGCGGCTTTTGATGTAACCTGCGGTATACGATTTAATATTAGGGTCTTTGAACTTTATTTAAATTAAAGGTTACATATTTAGGGTACAAAGGTTATTTAAAAACCTACACGGTCTATTTACATTATAATTAGTATAATTTTATACGAAGACAACGTGTTTCGCAAATCCAAAGTGACATGCGACAAGAGCAGTCAGATGATCATGATGATGATGATTCGAATCCATACATACAGCTGAAGAGTTTGTTTGTGCGCGCTAATCTCGGGAACTACTGGTTCGAATTTAAAAATTATTTTAGTGTCGGATAGCTCATTTATCGAGAAATGCTATTGGCTTTTTAACATCTCGCTACGATCAATAGAAGCCGAGCATTAGTGAAAAATGTGACGCAGACGAAGTTGCGCGGGTCAGCTAGTTATTAAGTTTAGCGGACGCAGAGCTAGGAAGAAACCATTTTCCAAATATATTATATTATAATTAGGTATTAATACTTACTCTTAATACTTCTGATTTATCAAGGGATATGACACCACAAGGGATATGATTCACGAAACCTACGATTACCGACCGGATGGTGCGATTTTGTCTTTTATCAGAATTAACAAAGTTAAACTACGGAATTGTATTGAAATCTGTCAACATGACTCATCGTTGCAATTGTTCAATTATTCATAAATATTCATTCTTTTGTTTCAGGTACGTAATTGTCACAATTATACAATTTGTGAATATATTAATGAGAACTTCGATAAAGGTAATTATTTCGACTACATTTAAATATAGATGTGAGTGTTATGTTCTATGAAATTCTTGAATTCGGGGAGTTTTGCTTTCGATGATTTATACATTTTTTTTATATTTAATTTGAACTTCCGGGTAAGCTCGCTCCATCGTAGACTTTGTCTCTGTCATCTCTGACCAAGACTAGAGTCAAGAGAAAGACCATATCAAGTTTAAAAAAGAACACTCCACTATTGCTACCACAAATTTACCAATTAACAAGCGTAGCCTTGAAGTGAAATCTTTGAAGGTATATTATTTAAACTTGTGTTTACGTTTAGATTAAATCATGAAATATTATCTTGGGTCAGTCTCAGGAAAACAGTATTCAGTACTTCAGGCGGGCCTCAAGTTGGACTAAGATAATGAAAATGGACTGTTATCTTGCATTAATTCCAGACTTCACAAGTTCTAAAGTTCAGATAGTTAATTAATAACAGGTGACTTCAAAAGGCAAAGGAACCCGTAAATATTGAAACATACGAACCACCAGAAAATGGGAAGTAATCCTACACACGTTCTACCAAGCAAACGTAGCCGGTAAACGGGTCGATGTCATCAAAAATCCGAGGTTAGCTTAACGTAAACGTGCGCGTTTTCAAAATTGACTCTCGAGGACTCGTGTGCTGATTAAAATACATAGATTTGATCTTATGTGAGAATGTTCGATCTGTGCGCTTATTTGAGCAAAATCCCCCTTTTGTTGGTCGTACTATGAAGTACGTTGCATGTGACATTGTCAATTGTTGATTCGACATAAGGGTATTGTGTTGAAAACGAGATAATTTCGGCGCACTCGTTCGGCATTGTTCGGTTATAAATCGGGTTTTGTTACGGAACTCGTTTTCTATATGTTTCATCGATATGGCTCTGAAAAGTGAGTTTAGTAGGTCAATTATCATGTCAGTATTATGAAGCAGGTTTGTAATTATTATAGAAACGGTCGACTTTAATATTAAAGTAGGTCTTTTCACGGACATCAAAGCATTGGATACCAAAAAGCGGAAGTAAGTTAGTGCTTACTTTTTCAAGACAATTAACTCTAAAAAAACTTAAAATGATTCTATTAGATTAACAAGCCAACTTATCTGCTACCAAAAGTTTTTAATGAACATCTTACCACGCTAAATAAATATAAATATGGTGGAAGGATCCACATCCCCCTTGCTAATTAGTTAAACTTTTAGTTATTGACTTACAGTTAGTTACGCCTCTGACAGTGATACGACAAGCGTTAAGGCGAGGTTGCAGTACTGTGTGTTTTGACGAACAACAGCGACTGTCCGGCGAGCGAAATAATGCCTAAATTTTGATTGTTTTTTCTTCTTGAACTGATAAAGAAATTATACAATATGGTTTCAACATTTACTTCAAAATAAAAAGCTCTATTGATATAACTATTATATATATTCGTGATGAAATCTCTTAGCAGTACACGTTTAAAGTTGTAATTTAGTGTCATGTTTGATAAAAAAAAGTATCGAGCCAATCATTCTAAATCGCGTTTCTATCTTTACGATTTACTTGAGGGTATGTTAAATTATTATGTAATAATTTTTATTTATTAAAAAACTCATAATTAATAAGAGTTTCAGACGTTCAAAAATCTTAAAAAGTACTGCAACCCTGCCTATTTACCCTATTAATTGCGCAGTTTCTGAACTAAATTTGTTTTAGTATAATTATTTCGAAGAGCTCGTGGATAAATAATAACAGCCGCACTGGTCGATCTTCCAGGCTAATCAACGCTTGCCAGGGTTGGTCTGTGGATGGGTGATCATCTTAACATACCGAGTTTCCTCCGTGCCTCGGAAGACACATTAAGCCGTTGGTCCCGGCTGTCATTTGTACATCTTTGGCAGTCGTTACGGATAGTCAGAAGCCACTTAATCTGACTCCAGTCTTGCCATGAAGTACCGTGTTACCCAGTTAAAAGGTTGTGGAGGCCTGGTAGGCAGCCGCTCCGCGTAAAATACTGGTACTCAGCTAAATCCGGTTTGACTGGAAGCCGACCCCAATATAGTTGGGAAAAGGCTAGGCAGATGATGATGATTCAATAGGTATAGATTGATTCAATCGACGAATGTTGTTAATACTTAACTAAGTATAAACACCGTGTTTGTTAGGCAAAACAGTAATCGCAATATGTGTTGGTTGCATCTCTACCTTTTGATACATGTAATCCCTAAATTACCTTACGGCTCCCATGGGAAATGATCCCGTGATTTATTTGTAGCTGAGACAATTCCGTATAATGCTTTAATTATATTATACCCATTACTTTTATTATATCCATTAATTGGGACCTTTATACTGTTGCTACTTTTTGTCTTTTATTTTTCCCCCGATTTTCCAAAGGGTAGGGTCGAAGCTAACTCGCCTAGGCCATGTTAGTCTTTTCTTATGGAGCTGGACAAAATTCGACGATTGTACTTGAATGCACTATGAAAGGATACTAATATATCCTTTGGCAATCTCAGGACCCTCGGATCCTGGTCTTTTGGTAGGTTACACCTACGAAAAGTCCAGGATCCCAGGCGGCTAAATCAACTCGCAGAGGCTTCCTGGAGACATTCCAAATGGAATAGTGCACCACAATGCTGTCAACGATTATCCTGTCAGCACTGTGAAAGTACTTACACCGAAGGGCTATCTCCGATCAGTGCAGGACTATTTGCTGAATATGGAAACAAAATATAATAAAAAAGTAATAAAACGTTTATTTATCGCCAACAAATTACAACACAGTTTTAGTTGACAGGTAGTTCGACAATAGATAGATGGTAATTTGTGGGAGATCTGGAGTCCAAACTAAGCCTGGACCTGTATTTTAGAGCTCCAGTAGTCCAATATGAGAGGCTATGGGTTTGGGTGGTAGTATCCTTCTAATACTGCTAGTACTGCTTTAGTCAGGGCTAGCTCCGGTAGAAGAGACAGTAATTATATTATTCGTATTTATAACAGTGCCCTTATTATAAAATTTCCATACATCAAAACCAGAAGAATACATTTTTTTTAATTTTTTATACAAAACGGGGAAACTCTTGGCCCAAATCTCACCTGATGGAAAGTGACGATTATGCCGAAGATGGAAGCGAGTTTCACCCGGAATCCTCTATCACAGAGGATTCTTTCTTTCTTTCTTTCTTGGTAGCTTGCCAGGCGGACTTTGAACAAGTCCTACCACCAACCAAACCGAGCAAAAAAATTGCCCCCGCTAGGAATCGAACCCGGGACCTCTGGGTCTGAATCAGGTAGTATTTCAACCACTAGACCACGGAGGCGGTTAGTGTCACCTGTTTAGCACCACGTGTAGGGATTCGCTGAAGGGTATTCTCCTACGGACGCGGGTGACTCGGCCCCCATAATAACATAACCTAACAAATATACAATCAAACCTACATCACAATTTGCACAAGCAAGGATTTATTTAATTAATCCGCCACCAAAAACTATTTTCTTCGCGCAATTCCAGTCAAACCGGTTTAAAAAGAAGGCTGAAAGGGATTTTTACAGACTTTCCTGACACACTAGCAAAAAAAAATCTCGCCTCTTTTAATTACTATTCCGTCGGACAAGCAACGCCACAGCCACGCCACAGCCACGCCACAGCCAGGCGACTGGCCAGCCTTTAACTTTGTGCTGTAATTAGATTTTTTTCCTCATTAATAAGTACCCTTGGATATTAGTTTAGGGGGTGACAGGTTATTAGTCACTTAAATGTTTTAATATCTAGAGTAGGGTTAGGATATAAGTTGTAGAAGGTAGCTTGTTAAAATATGTCTGTGTCTATTGTTTGAAATCATAGTTTTAAACTTTTAAAGTAAGATTTAATCCTAGTTTTAAACAAAACTTATTTAAGACATAATGTATAAACTACATAATCACTATCACTACATATTACAAAAAAAAACTTTAAAAAAAATACAACCGACTTCCAAATAAAAAAAAAACACTACAAAGTAAAAAGTAACTTTAATTTCGGAAGTCGGAGTTGTGAGTTTCTTCATACACGGTTGTAGTTTTTGTAAAAACTTTTTTATTTTTCACTTTTTGTGGTACCCCATTCCTAACGCAATTGCAGGAAAGCAAAATAGGTAATTTCAATCACTTGGACGACTAAAAATTATCATCCAAGTAAACAAATCCTAGCTATTTCGATTTCAAATCCAAACTTCCTAGCCGATTTTGATAACATTTAAATGGGACCAATCGACAAGTATATTTTTTCATATAAAACAAGATTTTTTCAAATGGGTTCATAAATGAAGGAGTTATGAGGTAAAAAACATTTTAAAAAATACTACCGTATTGAGATCCGCGTCTATCTGTCTGACTATTCGCGATAAACTCAAAAACTGCTGCACCGATTTTATGCTGATTTCACAAATGGATAGAGTGGTTCTCGAGGAAGGTTTAGTTGGTCGAGTGTTTATTTTGACCAAAATTCCGGTACATTGTCAGTATACTTAATAGGCAAAAGTGATAGATTTTACTCTAAAAAACGTAGGCAAGTATAAGATGCAAATCAAGAAAGCTGTACTACATAACATGTAGCATATAACACTCGCGTTATGATTAATTCTCGCTAGCTACGGCTTCAGGCCATGCCCGGCGATAAAGTCAATACAACACTGTCGTTATAAATAGCAGCCATTTATTGTTCCACAGAAATATTGACCAAACGGTTACACTGAAGTGAAATTAGCGCACACACTTGATAATATCGTAACATTTTGTACCGTTTTCATAATTTTACTTAGAAATGTTTACATTGTTGCAAATGCATGCAACTTCCTTGTGGGAAGGCAAGATTTAGTTTTAATTAAAATTATTTAGCAAAGCGCAAGCAAATGTGGAAGACATTTTTGTACGTCAGAACTTACATACATTTATGTTGGTCAACTTTTCATATTATTATAGTAATTCCATTATACCCCACAAAAATCCCCAAAATACTTCAACCAAATGAAATCATAAATTAGCCGAATACTACCAATAGCACCTCCATTATCAGGCCTCAGATAAATTTCAGTAAGAAAACTGGAAATAAATTGAAAGGCAATGATCATTTTCTCCCACGCCCCCCGGTTTTGTTTATGGCCATCTAAAACTGAACGGCTACATCAGGCCTGAGTACCAGGCGATCATGGGCCGGTATAGGTGTGCAGCGGTCGTTTACATTTTCAATTGCGTCTGGGCTCGCGGCCTAGGGCGGTGCATTAACATAATTGTAGCCACTATATTGATTGGCCAGCTTACCGGCAAGGTACTCTGTAGATGCTACCAATTGCCCGAGCACTGGATTGTTAAGGCCATTCTCGGGGGATTAGATGTTATGTATCTACTTGTTATCTTCGCGATCTTTTTCTAAGTTTAGATCGTGTCGTTTTGCTGTGCTGTTATTCTCTATTATGCCAGTATTTTACAGCATATTTGTAATTGTGACTTTAAAAATGTGTATTGCAGATAACAAGTCAATTATTTAACTTTAACTGTACCTAATTCAAATAAAACACCCCAAACAAAATATAATTCATGTTTAATGATGGTAACTCTGAATATTTTTGTACAACTCTATCAATACCCAAAACCTGCAACATCACTATCACTGAAATTCGTTCAACATTCACAAAATACGACAAAACATATTCATCAAATAAAATTTACGTCAACAACTCCATTCAATTTCCTGTTCGCGCAGATCGGTTGGCGGGAAGTCCGTCAGTAGCCAACGGTGGCACCGCAATATGATCACGAACAACATTACGGGACCAGCTTAACATAATAGCTGCTGTAGTCTTTCTATCGCGAAATTGAATTATTTCAATAACAACTCCACGATTGTTCTAGTTGTTGTGCGCTTTTGTAACTGTCACGGTAAAGGTTTTGTTTTAAGGAGTGGATTTTTTGGCGTGGAAATTAAAAGTTGTTTGAATATATGTGAGCAAAGAAGACTTAAAAGTAAAGAAACCTATCTGTCTTAATTACAGTTTTTGTTGAAATTTTCTCAACTGGACAAATATTATTAAAGCCCCAATTATAAAGATTATGTAATAGCAAACGAACGAAAATGCCTTCTTAAATATTTTTTTCAAATTATTTAAACGGCGAAGTCAGCGATTTTGAATCAAACCGTCGTCGGAAGGTATCTGAATAGGGGAGAAATTACTGAAACGATCCGACTCTAAAGTGCTCATAAACGCTGATCTTCTTTTTGTTATTTTAGCAGTATCAGCACTGAACGCCGCCATTTTGAGAGATAACAGCCAATGGGAAAAATGCAGATTAAAAATCTCGGATTGTTCCTCGATGAATGTGATGTCAACAATAATGATATCCTCTCGAAGAAAAATCTGTTTCATGTTGCAAATTGGATACGTGGGATGTAAATGCCAATTTACTTTATTTGTTTTACTTGTGTAGGTGTGCTGAAATGTAATACGTAATCTCATTACTGCTGAGTAAAATATCTGATTTTTGCCATTATTTTATACTAAAGAAAAAAATTAGTTCTCATTGTGAACATTTTATTGAATCTTGTGCCTACTAATTTAATATTAAGACAAGCTATCAAAGTAAAGAAAACAATATCTCAAAGTCAGATATGGTCGGTGTCAGATAGATTTGCAATAACGGTTATTGACCCACACATATTTATTGAAATACTTAATTCCACAAAAAATAGACATAAAGCTGTTCTGAATCGATATCTATATCTTTTACATTTTGTAGTGATAAAAAACGATTCATAATTTATTGTCCAGGAACCTGCGAAGAGAAGGAAAGGGCATTGACCATTATTGCATTTATTTGGCCTCGACTATACTAGGCACTATTTCAAGGCACTTGAGTAAACAAAGAACCAAAAACAAAAACACATCTTTAAAAACCGCTGCCGAAGCAAGCTCGAGCATCCCGTAATCCCCTATTCCGTTTGGCAAAGCGTGACCTTCATCAAAAGGCCAAACAAGGGGCGGCAGCCATAAAAACCTAAGGTACTTGTCATTCAAAAACATCACTATACACTGACACGTCTTGGGGAAGCAGTAACATACCCAGGGTTTCTTGTCAGCAGGGGACACGGACAGAATTCGCAATTTTATTTGATTTCCGATTTAAATTCCCTCAGAGTGGTTCCGTGGTAATATTTTGATGTTCTTTGACCGATATCTGGTATTGTAGAATTAAGATTGTCATCTTTGTAGGGGACGGGACGGAAATTGTGTTTGTATTGTAATAAAGTTTTTGTAGATGATATTGTGATGCTACGTGTTGAATCGAGATCATCTTGCAGTGTCCATGCTGTTCATGATTTTAAAAATATTGTATTCACAAGGCCATCTTGAAGTTATTATTAAGATTTTTTGCCGTTTTATAGCTAATATGCGGGCATGTTTTCTATTCGAAATCGATTCCAATCTAAAACAAGATTTATCCAGCATAAACGCACACAATGAAGCGGCTGCTTATCTACCGCCCTTCATTTTATAGGTACCAATCAGTAGTGCTAGGAGCCATGTTCTGCAAAACGTGTTAGCTTAAAGATATAATGAATAAATAGTGACAGTGTAAGTAGGGGCACTGGATAGAATCGCTGGAAATGATCGGTAGGTAGCCATAGCCTGTGGCGGTGGCAATCGTTTTACATCTATAGACTTAAATGCGGTAATGTAGGGCCCATGGTAAAGAATAGGCCGCAGTAGGTGTAAATATAATGGGAGATGGCGGATTTGAACACAAAATATAAAAAAGTGTTCTGTGAAAGCCATAGATGCGTGTTTAACCAAAATGTATGATACAACAGATGATTTTTGCAAGAGTAAGTATGTCAAGTTGTAATAAAATTTAATAAATTATATTTATTTTGTAAGTAGGTTGTAAATAACACTTTTACGCGTCAATCTTTTTTGGACATTTTAAACTAGATGAGGCCGTTTCCTAGCTGACTGCTCTGAGAAGAAACACAGAAACAAACTCAGAGGTTAAAGTCTCTTATAAAGTCCATACAATCGTAATGGTAAAATCATATCAGAACCATAATGTAGGTTAATGTCTGAAGTAGTATTCTGAGGAAAGTACCACACAGATTTGAGTGGACCTGTCCAGACAGTGAAAACATTTGCAAGTTATCGTGTAGCTCAAACTTAGAACTTAAAGGAGCTCAACGAACTGATGAACAATACCAAAGTAAGGACATTTGTGTAGGCCGCATAAAGAACTCAAACCGCCAGACTAAAATTAAATGAAATGAAACCTTAACATAGTAATATAAATGGTCCTCATATTCACAATACGTTATATGAGGATCATGCGTATAATATACATGCATTGAGTATAGGATCATTTTAAATTGTGCTAATTAATAGCTTTGTAAGAGTCAAGAAAAAACGCTGAAAGTGCTGTATCACTATCACTACATATTTTAAAACAAAGTCCTCCGCCGCGTCCGCCTATCTGTTTGCGATAAACTCAAAAACTTCTACACCGATTTCCATGCTGTTTTCACCAATGGATACAGTGGTTCTCGAGGACGGTTTTAGTACAAAATTTGTCAAGCTGGTGAAGCCGCGGGCATCAGCTAGTCCTACTAATATTATAAATGTGAAAGTTTGTGATGTTTGTTACTCTTTCACGCAAATACTACTGAACCGATTAAGATGAATTTTGGTATGTAGGTAGCTGAAGACCCAGAATAACACATAGGCTACTTTTTATCCCCGAGTTCCCGAGGGATCGGAATTTACACGGGAATAACGAGAGTTTATACGCGGACGAAGTCGCGGGCGGCCTCTAGTATGTATAATAAGAGAAGACTAGTAGTATATCTAATTATATAAAGTAGTTATGCGTTAGCAGGTATTTGTAATAATACATAGGTACATGTTACCAAATTGGAAATATGTAGTTCCAAACAATGTATTGTGTAAAGTTTTGTTTGGAGTTTCAGTCAAACTGACTGGAATCTGATATGAAAGCTTTACTGATATCGCCCAGAATAGTTTATACATTGAATCAAAAGTACGTTTTCATGTGAACTTTTTATTCCAGAAAATTGGTACCCGTACGTATGTTATTTATTATTTTGTCATTTCAGTAAAGCAAACGTTTCACCAGTGTAATATTGACGTTCATTCAAGGGTGATTATCCATGCAGATCTTTAATCTTTTGACGTCAAGCACCAAAGTTTTCCAATTCAAACGACCAACATGTTTATCTGTGTGTTCAGAAAACATCGGAAACCCACCCCACGAGCGCACTGAAGATTGATTGGAACATCAGAAAGGGAAAATTAAGGTTTCGCAGAGCAATATTTTAAATTTATTTGCGTCTACGATGCAAATTATGAAATAGAGATGGGGTGGCTCCTTTTTTATTTCTCTCGATTTAATCGAATAGGGGAATCTTTTGTTAATACCCTAAGATCGAAAACTGTTTGCTTTGCATTCCGTTTCACGTTCAATTCCATCAACATCGATATTCGAAGGAGCTAATTCTGTAAATTTTTATTTGTCTTGAAATAATGGGACTTTTGAAGTATTCCAATTTCCTTTTATTTCTTTGACATTTTTTGTGGATGTTTTACTTAGATCAAAGTTGTTCAGTTATTGAGATGAGCTCATTTAAATTTTAGAATGTTAAGTAACTGTGATCGTGGAGTGAAATAAATTGAGTATTTCATGCTAATCAGGGAAGAAAGAAAATCAAAGATTTTGTCAACTAAGTACATATTTGTACATGAGAAAAAAAAAGATTGTTTTACATAATACCAACATTTCCAAGATTAATACAGAAAAATAAAGCACAAAAGCTACTGAATTACGAAACAAACACCAAGAATATCGACTTGTGAACTCTCACGTGTAACAAAAACATCCCGAAGACGTTAATAAATCAGCCGTAGACTCACGGACACGTTATTATCCGGACAAATCAACGGCACATAATAGGGCAGACGATATTTCCAATAATAAGAACGGGAACTAATCTAACTGGAGCTCGTAAGATAACACAGGTCGGTCCCGCGGGAACGCCTGAGTTTAGTCGGTTTACAACTACGGTAAAGGGTGAGGTTACATGGATAGATTTTGGTAGGAGATTGTTATTAAAAATTTTGTATTGTGTTTATAGGAGAAAATAGTAATAATAAATAACTTAGGCCTTGTTCTCCGACGCTACAGTTTTATTTATTTTATTTTTTATTATCTCGTTTTCTGGCGAATTATTAAAGCACACGCAGACAAGCGCAAGGTTTGCGCAAACAGTTGTAACAATGTCAAACTTAGTGTAGAATTATTTTGTATAGATTTTTGTTGCAATCAAATAAAACAAATCCATGGATAGTTACTGAAATGTATCAAATAACTATGATTTTTATTCTTTTTACTAATTTCTTACAATGAAAATCCTACTACTTTCATAATGTAAAGATTCTTTTTCGCAATAAACAAACACAAATCATCTGCCTAGCCTTTTCCCAAGTCGTTCACATTGGGGTCGGCTTCAAGACAAACCGGATTCAGCTGAATACGTGGAGTGGCTGCCTACCAGACCTCCACAACCCATTAACTGGGTAACACGGAATTTATTGGCAAGACTGGAGTCAGATTTACTGGCTTCTGACAATCCGTAACGACTGCCAAAGATCTACAAATGTCAGCCGGGACCAACGGCTTAACGTACTTTCCGAGGCACGGAGGAAACTCGATATGTTAAGATGATCACCCATCCACAGACCAACCTTGGCAAGCGTTGCTTAACCTTAAAGATCGACCCATGCGGCTGTTGTTATATAGCCACGAATATGTTGCCAAAAATAAAAATCTAGCGACATGTGACCTCCATCTTATTCTTACGATTCAGCGGCGAGTCGCCTAGCTAATACGGGGATATCTTTCGGAAAATAGGATACCGTTTGACTCTACCCTCGACAATTAAAAGACTGGATTAGACGATACACGGGTAGGTTTGTAGCTATACTTATGTGTAGAGGTATATTTCATTGGTAGTGTTTTCCGGCTGACAATGATCACTCGATCTGCCTAAAACTTTTCCCAACCACTTTGGGTTCGGTATTTTACACGGAGCGACTGCCTGTATTTTATTTTATTTATGCCTGTATTTTATTTTAATTTGTTCGGGAAAATAAACAGTTCGGGAAAATACTACATATTATGACAGCCGCGACCAACTGCTTAACGTGATTTTTGTAACAGATCCAATGAAATAGTCATAGGAAACAGGAGAATGTCTACTGTTGTTGTCACAAAGGTTTTCGCAAAAGAATTTCTTAATAGCAAGCTGTTCGGTTCTAGGAAAATAAACTTTGAACAGGTCAGTTAATAAAAATTCTAGAAACTTGCAGCGGATTTCTAAAGTGGGTATATCAGAACGTGTCAACTTTTGACGCCTTGATAGATTTTCAGGCTACAATAGACTATGAGAAATAATCAAGTTTAAACGTTTGACGCTTAATGAAGAGATTGGACGTAAATATTTGTATTAGGAACAGGTTGTTTTATATAATAAAAGGGTACCTACCAAAACGTGGGGCCCTTGTGCTCACAGCCTTTTAAAAAAAAAATTAAAGGCTGGTTGACACAGCCCTGTGACCCAAAAATTCGTTTTTACTTTGGCCAGAGCCTAAGCATTGCAGCCCATTCAGCGTGGATATACCACTAGTCTCTTGAAGACGATTTTTTTGACGCTATATTTTAGATTAGCTCATGTCCACGACTTCGTACGCGCATATCCCATTTTTCCCATTCCCGTAGGAATTCATACCTTAAGGAACCTTCATGCCAAATTTCAGGCTTCCACGACCAGTACTTTCGGCTGTGCGTTGTCTGTCAGTCAGTCACCCACTCATTCAATCACTCAGTAACGCAAAATTTTATATACTAGCTAACCCGCGCAACTTCGTCTGCGTCACATTTTCCACTACTGCTCCGCTCCTATTTGTCTTAGCGTGATGATATATAGCCTATAACCTTCCTCGATAAATGGGCTATCTAACACTGAAAGAATTTTTCAAATCGGACCAGTAGTTCCTGAGATTAGCGCGTTCAACCAAACAAACAAACAAACTCTTCTGCTTTATACTCGTAATATTAGTATAGATTAGAACTGAGGGCCTAGCATGAATATTTTGACGTATAGTAACGTTAACGTAAGTGAATTTTGAATGTGACAAACTACAACCCCATAGTATTTTGGTTGAATTTTCTGGGATATACAAAATTTATATCATTCAAACATATAGTATCTAATTCAAATAAATATTATGTGCAAAACGAGTATTAGTAGCTATGGTAAAATTTTACGTAACGTTACTATACGTCAAAAATATTCGTGCTATGCCCTCTGTTATAAGTATCGTTAATTTGTTTTCAAAAATAGAAAAGACTTCTTATTTCTTCAAACAACATTTAACCCAACACATTTTTAATCCAAACAAATTCCCCAAAACAAATCCTCACTTTTCCCAACTCACAAAGTAAGATCTCAACGTTATAATAAAGCCTAGTGCAGACAATAACATTTGCCAACATCGCCCGGGACAATGAAGGGTGAACTTGTGCCCGGGCAATCTTAACAGCGATCGGCGACCTCCGCTCTCGTTCGACAACGGTTACACCACTGAGCGTATGGAGCTTGGAAGATGAGAAAATTTGACGATACTCTTGTGCTGGGGTATAATGAAGATTTATTTGCTCGGAAATTTATTGTAGTTATTTACTGAAACTTTTTTTTAAGGTTGGGAAATCTCCAAAGAACTCCTGCTCTGGGTGGAGCAGAGCGGAATGTCAAACTCTTACTCACTAAAACCCATCCGTGTTCCTTCATTTTGCGTTCTAAGGCCGCGAACACTTTTGAACAAATTCCGCAACGTTAACTACATGCTGGAGTTCAAATTTCGTAAGATTTATTGGTTAAAAGGCTCTGTAGGTATCAATATACCTAGTTTACACAGTGCGAGTTGCTCGTCAGATACGTTACGCAACAGTAACTCGTAAGTTACGTCCATACGATGCGAGATACAGCACGCCAGCTACTCGGCAGGCTGACTCGCATGCTAGCTCGCACCGTGTAAACTAGCCATGAGACTCTATCACAACCTTCCGCTTTTATGATTTCCTATCCAAAAAAAAAACCGAACCGGAAACCGGATTATTATCTATATTAATATTATAAAGCAAAAGAGTTTTTTTGTTTTGTTTTTTTGTTTGTTTGGTTGAACGCGCTAATCTCAGGAACTACTGGTCCGATTTGAAAAATTATTTCAGTGTTAGATAGCCCATTTATCGAGGAAGGCCCATTTATAGGCTATATATCATCACGCTAAGACCTATAGGAGCGGATCAGTAATGAAAAATGTTACGCAGACGACGTTGCACAGGTCAGCTAGTATTCGATAATTATTGTAAGGTGTTTTTATTGTTCCGATAAATGCGATTTGCTTTTTTCTTTCTCTAAGCACCGATTAAATCATGAGCTGATGGAAACAAACAAACTGAGGGCCAATTCTACTAATTTAATTTTCATACATTTTTGACAGATACCTAGCGATTGAGATGCGAATGTGAAAATTACTAGAATTGGCACTCTACAAAATATATTCCCAACACCGTACTCTTCGTAGCAGACAATATGGCAGTAAAACAGCCAGTTCCTCGTGACGAGTGGTCGTGATGCGCCGGCAATTTGAGCAGCATCATGTCAGCGTATCAGCTACGACTCGCCGTTCGTGTAATTGTACGTAAACCGTCCGTAGTTTAAGGCTAGTTGAAAGTATGCGCGGGATTCAGAAAGTTATGTTCGATGTTTGAATAAACTCTTTTTTAATTTATTTTTTAAATGATGAGGATCACGATAGATTTTGTTTCATGACATGATAGTTAATTATTTATGTTTTTATTGTTAGAATGTCAATAATAGTTTCTGAAGAAATAATTGAACGTAAAAAAATTGGAAACAACACACTTTCAGATAAAATTGTCTAAAAAACTTTGTAAGAAAGATACCACACTATTTATTCGTAACGAAGTAAAAAGAGATGTCTAGAAAATCACAGAGAACCTTGAACATGACTACCAACAATACTCATAAAGTAACATAAAACAGAGAAGCCTACACTTAGTCCCAAGGAAAGTGGGCCCAATAGAATAGGCACAATATCATATTGAGCCTAAACATGCAATCTATTAAATTTTATCGACAAAACTTTTCAATCACCTTGGCCCAGTTTTTATGAAAGAGAGTGTTTACTAACAGTGTAGGAATCATAACTTATTTTAAGGGTTCCGTACCCGAAGAGTGACCAACGAAACCCTATTACTAAGCCTCTGCTATCCGTCTGTCCGTCCATGCGCCCGTTCGTCTGTCTGTCAACGTGCTGTATCTTAAAAACCGTATTTCTATTGCCGCTAGAACAACAAATAATCTATACTAATATTATAAAAAGGTAACATTTGTTTGTAAGTTTGTATGTTTGTAAGTTTGTTTGTAGGGGGTAATCTCAGGAACTACTGGTCCGATTTGAAAAATTCTTTCAGTGTTAGATAGCCCATTTATCGAGGAAGGTTATATATATATATATATATATATATATATATATATATATCATCACGCTAAGACAAAAAGGAGCGGAGCATTAATGGAAAATATGGCGCAAACGAAGTTGCGCGGGTCAGCTGGTAAACAATAAACTGCAGGGCTTCCATACAAGAAACGTGTTATTTTCGGTTTGTGGTAAGGAAGCCTTATAGCGCAACTCGCACTTGGCCGGTTTTTATTTTACGATACAGGTGTATAAATAGTAAATTTTATTGTTGTTACTTTTGGACGATTTTATGTCTCAGTTGGGTGTTAAATTGGGAAGGAGCTCGTATGACATATTTTCACGGAAATGTTTAATAAAAAAGTTTTAGTTATGAGTTATTCTTATAGCTTACCTACGTGTTAGATAAAACTTTTTTTTGTGATTTTCTTTAACAGTTGTTAAGGTGTTGGCTATTAAAAACTTGCTTTTGATTGACTCTCGTAAGTGTCGATTATGACCATTTACTGTAAATAATTGAGATTTTTAGTGGTGGCACTGATTCAGCTGTCAACTTGTTTGTCAATTTTGAATCAAGAAGAATGCTTTCTGAATTTGACTTAAAATAAAAGCAATTTTGACACAATTTAGGTTCAACATACAGCTAATATTTACCCAAAATATTAACCACACCTTAAAGAAAAACCTCAAGAAAAAAAAAAATATTCAGGAACAGTCAAATTTTCCCCGCCGCCCCCATAACTCTATAACCAAGCAATAAAGCTTTCCCTATAATAACGGTCCCGTATACAATACGCCAGAAGTTATAAATGTTAATATTATGCAATTACCCCGCCTTGCCCCTATGGGATACAGGTACCGTATCCATACACCCCTGCTTCCCCCAATTCGGTATAAGTTGTTACTATAACACCTGCGTTTGCGGAATTTGCTGAAAATATGTTAATTTTCATGACAAATTTGAAGGATAATCCCGAGTTTTCGTTGAGGGAGATAAGTAGATGAATGTGTCTGCTGGAGAAAGTAGCTAGAGGTACCTACAATACTTTATTCAAACACCTTTTTAGGGACGTTTACATCTCTTCTTTTATTTGGGACAAGCCCGCCACACGTCCCCAACTTTTGCAACTCCTGAAAGTCAGAATCAACAATGGCAACCACCAGAAAAACGCCGAGTCAATGATGCTCGACGAGTTCCGGAAAAACGATACAACTGTATTGGATCTCGCAATGAAATGAATCAGAAAAGTACAGCGGAGAAGTAGGAAAAAAAACATAATTTCCACTTCCCTTCTTGTCAAAAGTTTACGTCTCATTCGAAATAAAGGATTCCCTTAAGACCAATTTCGCAAGCTATCCTGAGAGGTCATTTACAGTTAAATTAGAATACCCCCCTACTTCTTGAAGTAGTTATCAGAATATTTCCAAAACATATAATATTTAATTAATATTGGTCCGGTTTGGTAAATCAACGTAAAACAAAAAAAAATCACACCCGAAGTTTATCAAATGTTTTAACTCACAGAACAAAACAATACTTACTTATCTATCATTAATTATCACTAACAAGAACTCAAAAATTGGAAACAATTAAAAAGTTTTCTAACCAAAACGCACATGTAACAATAAATTTATCCAACGATTTAAAAGCAGGTGTTACAAACAACACAACCACCCAAATCCCGACAGTGCCACTCATAGGTACATTAAACACACTATATTATCCTCGCATTTCAGCCAAGCTACATAACAAAAAATAATTAACAATATTTATTATTTCGCTACGTAAATTAATAACAGGCGCAAAACATCGCCATCTATCACAATTCATCACCAAATACTCGTGTTCGCAATAAACGAAGCGGACAGACAACTAAAAATATTATAAATGTGAGCTCAGTATTGTTTCTGTGTTATTAACAACATATAACTGTATGTAATGTGAAAAACTATCGAACTGAATTTGTAAAGGAACCCTTCAAAATGCTGTGACGGTACAAAATGGCAAAAATAAAAGAATGCGCCTACTACGTACATTGTCAAAAAAGACAAAGATCATTCTCCATAAGATCTATTTTTAAACTATTCTGTTTCGCTTTTAAGCCTGCTTAAATACCTGAATACATAAATAAACGTAAGAGAACTATAGGTCTAAAAGTAGCTTACCCCTCAATTTCTTAACCCTGTCAGTAAAAAACCCTTTTCACTAAAACCAGCCGCACCAAAATCGTACACACATCAAAAAACCTCACTCAAATTCAAAACAGTAACAAAACATAAACGAAAATTAGCATAACAACAACGTCACAGTATGTGAGTAAACAACAGAAATCTTGAACTCCAACAATTTGCGCAAACAACGTAATCCTGGTGGTACCTCCGCTGTTTGAGAATCCTGGCACCGCCTCCATGTTTGAGAATCCTGTCGCCTCCTATGAGAGCTGCGAGTAATTAGATAATTGCATAAGACCCTGTCGTTTGCGCATTAAACTACGTATTTACCCCACCCGATCGATGGTTCGACAGAGCCGTTAATGAACGACTGTTGAATTTGTGAGTGACAATCGAATCAGTTTGATTGTTTTATTAAGGTTCGTAGTGCTAGCATTGTTGACTAACATGCGAACAGTTTGCGTATAGAATTCGGTGTATTGAGTTGTTTGAGTGGTTTTCGGTAAATCAGATAATTTCGTGTGAAATAATATAGAACACATTTTATTGTTTGCATAATAAATAAGCGGCATTGATAAATACAGCTACCGAGATTTTTTTACAATAGCTCTCTTAGGATACCGTGAACTATTTTCACTACTTGAATATTGCTTGCGGAATGTACCTATTGCTGATGCAGATCACCATGACAATTTAATTATCGAATGCGATTCCTTGTTGTTTCTTCTGAGTGTACTAGTCAGGGTATGGTAGCTGTTTACGGTATAACAATTTAATACACCGATGCATTTAAAAATGTTTCACAAGAAAATTTCACCCAGTAGGGCCTCGTATTGCCCCTTCGCCGCCATATAAGTAAAAGCACTTAAACGCCAAAAACAAAATTATTCCGCAAAAACATTTCAGAGAGAAAAGTAAAAGACGCAAATTGATCATATAAGCATATTGGCTTACTTTTATACGGTTTTTTTTTTTTTGGGACAAGCCCGCCACACATTCCCAACCACTGCAACTCCTGAAAGCCAGAATCAACAGTGGCGACCACCAGAAAAACGCCGAGTTAACGAAACCCGACGAGTCCCGGAGAAACGATTCAACTGTCTTGGATCCCGCAACGAAATTAATCAGAAGAGTACAGCGGAGGAGTAGGAAAAATAAATATAATTTCCACACACTTTTATACGGTTATATAGATAGCTGTATAAAAGTACGACAATGTTTACACTGCAGATAACTGTGAGATGGTCCATTGTATTTACTTATTGACAACTATCCGAACATAATAAAAAGCTTTCTTAAAGTAAGGTAGGCCAATATACAAATAAAACCAGTAGTGACATCTATGTTTCCATTCGTTAACTACGTAGTTAAAAGTGACATTAGAGCTCGGTAGATGACACTTTGAAAACCTGCATCGCACAAGTGATATTTTCAAATGGATATGTACAACCTATGTCTTAACAATATTGAAGCGACATTCAAAAATTGTTTATAATTAACAACAAGTTGCAAATTAGAAAAATCAAAAAAACCAGGTGAGATAGCCGTCAAACGTATGCCTATCAAAAGTAAATAAAAAACCGGACTGGAAAACATTTATGAACGAATTTTTTTCCTAATTAAATTAAAAATTATGGCTGATGTATTTTTGTAACCCATTTCATTTCCATTTTCTTTTTGATACTCTACTCTTACTTGACTTACAATCTAGCACATAAAATCCGCCATTTTGCTTTTTTTTAAACCTATTTAATTTTACTTGGGTATTTGAAATTAATCTAACGACACTTTAATATTCGAAATCCATCCAAACGTTTGGAAGGTACGAGGTAATAAATAAATTAAAAAACAAACATATGTACATACGTACGATACGCGCGAAAAAAAACCCTACTTGGTAGTCTGGTAAAAATAGTAAAGAATGTATCGAAGTATCAAGTGTCATCAGTTCCTTATATTTTGTCAATTCGGCAATCATTATATCGTTAATAATATAATGACACTGTCTAAAGCCTGAGATCCCCTTTTGAGAGACATCACGCTATGCTTCTGATTGCTGTTTACATTTTAATATTACTTCCTGCCTTTGCCTAAACTTATTTTTTTAAATCACGTCCACCCTAAGCATGGCCAAGGATCAATTTCGGAGTGCGTGGGTTTCGTTTTTTTCAATCAACCGCATCGTCAATCAAAATAGGGGTGCGTTGAGGGTCGAAATTATTTAATCTATAGTTCAATGGCCTTATTAATAGGGAAACATGGTGAAGAAGAAAGTTCTTCCCTAGTGTATTGTCTTTTGGTGAAATAAAAAGTTGTTTTGAGAAATAAGAGTGCCTGAAGATAAGGAAGGCAAACTGCTTATTGATACTGGTACCTATATGGGTAGCATTACGTAGAAAAGTGAGGTTATTTAAATAAACTAACCTTTCACAATACTTTCCAGAATAAACAAGTTTTTTTTTTCTATTGGTAGGCACACTTTTGACCATTATTTTACTAATGGTAAGCGAAGATGCACAAGAAGATCAAACGCAATCAAAATTTTTTAATAAAATCTGAATCAATTTAAAACTATTGTAGACCTAATATTTTTGTACCAAAACAAACAAACCATACTAATACTTTGCTTCCTATTTGTTACAGGTAAGGATTCCTTCACAAACCTCGGATCCAATTAGTTCTCGTCCCTTCAATACCAACAGGTATAACTTTACATTCATTTAAATCTACGCTCTTACTCACCAATAACTGTCCGTTCTTCTTAAATGGAAAAACTGCATATTACTTAGGGGCTGAACGATAAACAGAGGGGTATACTACCCTCGTTAGTTGGAGAAATCAAATTAATAGGGTATTACTGAAGGTACGTTCGTATGTACTGTGCACTTAAAATTGCTATAGTGTAGGTTGAGTTGGCTAATTCATGGATGGAGCGCTCCCTGGAGTCGTCTGAAATAAACGATGCAATGACTTTGGGTTATGAGCAATCATTCTCTATGCCAAAGTTTTTCTTGCTCGCTCTAACAATCTAAACTTTAATTCATAAATATAATGTACTTAACTAAGGGCCGATTTTTGATAGCCTGATGATACATTTTATTAGAGGGGTAAAATGGTTTGACAGCTTTTGCATAGAAAATAATTATGTCAAACAGCTATATTTATTCATCCGTTAAAAAATAACTATTCAAAAATCTGCTCTAAATATAACAACTATTCATGATTTAAAATAGACTCACAATACAATGAAATTTTGTAAATAAACAAATACATAAATACACTGACATAAATACTAACTCCCTAAAATTAATTAAATAACGGAATTTCCCATCGACGGAAAATTTCTTCACCATTATAATTACCAGTCACTATGGGAATTGTCAATCAAAATTCCATTGGAAAGACATAATGTCCGAGTATTTATCTGTTATTTATATTTCAATTACTATAATTACTGATGGACAGTACAATGGTTCTATGTGAATATTGTATTGTTTAAACTCGTTTGTGACATCATTAACTTGACATGTGAATGCCCCCGTGCTAACCTATTTATTTATTACAAGCCATTCCCCGCGGCTTCGCTCCCGTCAAATGCAACTTCCATTTTTCTTTCATAAGAACCTTCTCTTATAAGTGACAAACACAACAAAAAATAATTAGTGAAATCAGCCTAGCCGTTCAAGCATAATGCGATGACCAAGGGAAATACGGATTCATTTTTATATATAGGTACAGATTATTTCGTTTATTTATAAGCCTATTAATTTTATTGATTTGGATTATGTTTGGCCATTGGCCATTTATATGGCTATATATTTTTTGTAACTTGGGAAAATTTTGCTTTTTATATATTTTCGTCGTCCATTGTTTTTAGTTCCTACATTGAGTTGCAAATACTTGGTAGTAACTTAATTAGTCCAGTGAAATAAAAAGATTCTAAATCTGAATGGAAAACACCAAAAAAATCTTTCCAACATTAACGTAGAGACATTCGACCCAACAATTACACAGCCAATGTTAACACTTGTACCAATTCGCCCCCAAGGAATACAAATAGAGAATTAACATCGCATACGCGTGACATTCACCAATAAATTACCACCAACTTGCTTGTTAAAAAATCTAATGATTACCAAGAGAAGTTGTGATACGGCTATATTTTCGGTCAACGATTAGAACCCCCTGTTTAACCCGAAAGCAGGTACGAAACGGAAGCGGTTCGTCGGCCACCAGGATTTATAGCCCCGGCGGGGTTCAAATCGGGGGTGTAAATTGGTAAATGCAAGGGTTCGAGTCGTTAGTGTACTGGACTGATACCTAAACCCACACTATTCTAAAAAGTCGTTTGAAATGTGATTGAGATTAGTATGTTATGGGTTGCCTACTGGAAAATAATTTTATTTGTCTATTGCGGCTGCAATAGAAGCTTCAGTTCAAGAATTATTTAGAAATTATATTGTAAAAATCGCTTATTTATTTATTCATAGGTTTTTTGTTTTCAGTGGCTTGTGTTTTATAAAGTAGATTAAAAAATATTTTGGTAATACAATCCATTGCATCGTGTTTTTTATGTGACCACAAAGATTTATAGCTCCGAGGGTGTTCAAATCTGGGTTGTAAATTGAGAAAAGCAAAGGGTCGAGTCGTTAGTGTATTGAACTGATACCTAATCCAGCTCTTTAATTATCTACTTTGGAATTTTATTGAGATACTGAGTTTTTGAGTAGGTATAGTGTAGGTTACAAAATAAGATTAGGGCTGAACTAAAATGTATTATTTGAATTTTCATTGTTTTTTCTGCCAGACAATCTATTCTAGCGTGTTTTTTTCCGTGACCACAAAGATTTATAGCCCCGGTGGGGTTCAAATCAGGGGTTTAAATTGAGAAAGCAAGGGATTGAGTCGTTAGTGTACTGGACTGATATATTATCAAGTCCTGCACTGTACTTTAAGGGGATTTTCATTGAGTCACTGAGTGTTGGAGTCGATTACAAAATATGATAAGTGCTTTACTGGAATATTATTGGTAATTTCAATAAAAAATATTTTCAAACATAATCATAAGCTTAAAATAATAACCTAGCTTTAAAATCTATATTTAATTTAATATCGCTTTTGATAAAGATCTTTTAGATTTCAAATTGGAATGTTTAAAATCCTTTCTCTAAGAAATCGTTTCGTGCTAGTTGACAACACTATACACGCCATTTTATTCATTCGTCACATTTAGCAACAACACCGAATCCATCTCGTCACACCGCAAAACGAAACCGTACAAAGAGCGATGTTATCAAAATGAATAGATTGTCATATGAAACTAGATAACCCACCATACAAAAGATCGTAAGGTCGTGATAAGGCCCGATAGGTGGCGATAGTGAGCCTTCGGAAGTTCACCGTCTGGGCTCCTAACGGAAATGCTTTGTCCCTACGGATTTAGGGATAACAGGAGAGCTCGATAAAACGCTCCCGAAATTATACGGAATTGAACCTTGCTGCATGCGAGTCTATTCCGGATACTAATTTAGAGGCAAAAGATTCGCCCCATTGGTTGGCGATCCCTTTTGAAATGGTAGCAGAGCATAAGGCGTTTGTGAGCTTAGGTTTATTGGAGGCCGTATGTGATTGTAGGGTAGTTGTGATTGTTCATTGATTTATAGATATTTTAAGTAACGGAAAATATTTTGCTGCATTTATGTGCGCATAACTAGACTTAATGTACGAAATAGCAGTTTTTCATTTTATTTTGATGGTCACCTTTTCAGAAGCTTCATTTAGTCTGTTACACGTTGTACAGGAACCAAAAAATAAATGTGTCAAATCGAAAACCTAACTCAAACCTTTGCTCAAAAGACGCACCATGTGCTTACCTTACTTTTCCCTTAAAACCAAAAGAAAAATCCTTAATCACAATACGAAAATCTTTTCAATTGCACACACTTTCTCAATCCCTCATACAATATCTTCAAACATCTCGTAATTAAAACTTGCTCAATTTATTAATTAGACATTAAGTACTTGTAGCGCGGAAACTTCTCAGAACTCATTCCGCGAGGGAACCAGTTCGATTCCGACTTGGAATGAATTGTCTTTCGAATTTATATGTAAATGTCTCCTTACCGAGAGAGAGATAGTTTATTTCTGCTTTTCTGAGTGTTCGTTGTTACTTTGAATAAAGTCTGTACGAATTAATTTTACGCTTGCAATAATTTCGTGGTGTCGCCAAAGGGAAGACTCAAAGGAGGCAATAGACACGCCCGGTGTGAAAACACACTTATTGCATTCGAGTAATTAGTTAGGGGTTCAAGGAATATTTCAATTTGTTGCTCGTCCTTTGAGAAGTTTTTTAAACGAAATTGAATTAGTAAGGTTTTGTGGAAAGTTCATTACATTTATGAAATTTCAACGTTAGTAATTTGAATCCTCCACAGCTCACGTGCAGTTCTTCCTTCTAATCCTCTACACCTCGTCAGAGCATTGCCAAACAACAATTATTGACTTTATTTATTTAGTTTATTTTGAAGAAAGCTTACAGACTAATTACAAACATAAATAACATGCTTAGGTAATATCATTTGCTAATTACAAGCTTCCACATATATATGACTACTTAGTTATATGGTGCTTGCGTTGACCAGTTATAGCGTAGGTAAGTAAACATATTAAATGTATCTAAGGTATGTAGATACATTAGTTTTGTCAAGTCGTGCAGTACCAAAATCAAAAGTTAGTTATGGCAGTCACCAAAATACTCCCTGCTCAAAATCTTTCTGACTTCTGCCCAATCAAACTGCAATACAAAGTCTGACGTCGCGATCTTTGACAGATCGTATTGACACATACCAACGTACTTTCACCTGTATTTACTTCCCCCCTCCTTCCTCTACCCCCCCTTTCACCCCGCACCGCACCATCCGACCCCTCTGTCAATTCAATACGAAAATCCAATTTCTTTTACGTTACAACTTCGCTCATTTTGTTTCGTCGAAGAATCGAAAGTTGGCCGGTATGAGGATTTCTATTGACTCGCATGCTGGTGACAGCCCTGAAGCTATTACTGCTTCGGGTCCCCTGATTATTGACTGAAATACATGTACGAGTGTCTCTATTTTGGACGTAGGGTTGGCATGAAGGGTAATTAGTATGATTTTGTATTGCTCTGAACGGGACTCGTAAAATGCTTTGATGGAGATAAGTTTTGATTAATGTGCTGTGTCCATGTGTCACAAACTTCTGTCTATTAGTTAGGAAACATTATGATTACTTCTTTTATGTTTATTAATATGGGCAACCTAAGATTGAAAACAAATAGAGCACCTAAATCTTTTCAAGCTCCAAAAATACGCACAGACTCTACAAATACGCTGCCAAAATCCGAACATTCTATTTATTTTAAAATACCTTTCTTATTAAATAAGAGAAGTTTCAGAACATACCCTCTAGTCACCCTACCTCCACAAATTGAGAGGGTTACATTCCGAATTTGAATTTGTATAATGATGTTTTTGGATAATAAAAGGATTGAATAAGCAAGTAGATAAGACGAGGGATTTCGCCGATCGATCGGCATTCAAGGGGCTTGGAAATTCGATTTTGTGATGAAAGCACAGATATAGATAGACCTAGATGACGCAAGTATCACGATCTGTATGAATTGAAAACCAAGCGTGCTATTTTTTGGCTACCTACTATAAGACGTCACAAGCACTATTTAGTGATGTAATCGATTCAAAGACGCCGCCCATCTCGCCCCACCCCCCTCGTTGCACCAGCGCTCACCCAGCCGACGTCCGACTATCGCTATACACCGATGCAGACTGAGCGCGAAAGTGGCCACTTACGATTTTTGTACGTAGCTTACGTACAAAAATCGGCACGCGAAGTAGTTGCTCTTGCGTTATCTAGGTCTATCTATATCTGTGGATGAAATGATGTCCATTTCACAGTTCTGTGAAGTGTACTGAGCCAAATGTTTTGTTATTTACTACACTGAAGGGAAGGTGTTTAGTCTGAAGGAAGATCTCGTATCTATATAATAACAGCCGTACCAGTCGATCTTCCAGGTTAAGCAATACTTGCCGAGGTTGGTCCATAGATGAGTGACCATCTTAACTTACCAAAGGTTCTCTGCAAACACGTTAAGCCATTGGACTCGGCTGCCATTTGTCGAACTTTGGCAGTCGTTACGGATGGTCGGAAGCCAGAAAATCTGACACCAGTCTTAACAAAACTTACCGTGTTACCGATGTTAATGGGTTGTGGAGGTCTGGTAGGCGACCGATCAACGTAAAATACCGGTATGCAACCTAATTCCGCTTCACTGGAAACCGACCCCAATAAAGTTGGGAAAAGGCTAGGCAGCCAGGTATTCTGCCTGCCTAGCCTTTTCCCAACTGAAGATGTGTCTGTACTGAAGATGTGATTGGGCGAGATTTGTCTGTAGTTAGAAAAAAAATAGTGACTATACTTCGATTATACGCGATTTTCATTCAATTGCATCTCAATGAGATGTATAATTCACATCCATTTAGTTTTAATCAACCGTTTAATTAACGGCTTAGCTAATTTTCACTATTGATTTAATTAATTATGGACCCAAAACTCGCACTTAGTTTTCAATACTCGTCATTTGCCCAACTTAACTATATAAATGACATACTACTTGTAGAAAACTAGAGTAACAAAACATTTATCCAATCAGCATTTATCCCAGAAACCACAAAACAAAAAAATACAACATCAAAAACAAAAGAATCCACTGAAAACAAACTATAGCTCAAAGCGATAGTACATTGCGTTGTTGTTGTAACTATCCACAACTTTATTTAAGTGCGACGTACTGTTTACATTGACAAAGACATTTTATGGAATTCTCCCGTTATCCAGCATATTGTGTTTACTTACTCCATTGTACACACGTAAGTTGGAGTCATGTCCTTATTGGAGCGATGGCTTGAGGGCTCGCCTTCCGATTGACATGGTACTCGCCAAAGGCTATGCTCACAGTGGCTCCACGACGTTGGCTGTATGCAATCAAGACCTAGTCTTTAGGTTATGGCAACACAACCGAACGGTTATGTTAATCTTGACCGCAAGCTGTATTAAAGGACCGGAGAAATTCTGAAATCAGTTTTGGTAAATGTTTGGTCCTAACTTAAAGATTATCGATAAGTTTTTACATGTAAATGCCAAATACATCCATATCCTCGATGACCCTTCGCAAAATCTTATTGACAGGTGGGTCACAATGCCGTCTTCATAAAAAATCCCTATCGAAAATCGTCGAACAATCATAAAGATCACACTGACTCTTAGAACGTAGCGTATCGAACTCCTTATCGCAATTTTAACGAAGGCATCGGCTGTATTTGACAGCTCCTATAGACAGGGACGATTCAGAAGGACCAAACTGACAAAAATTGCTTAAATTAAATCTTTTATAATTATCGAAAATATTTTCATAACATGTTCGCATTATGATAAACTTGTGAATGAATAAGCCAGAAAGACCATGACCAGAAACCGGGTTTCTTTGGCTGATTTTTACAGAAAGCGGAGGAGTTATGCCGTTTCCCTTTACGGTAATTATAAGTATAATCCGTAAAAGATACCAAAGAAGACCAAGACTCGAGCCAAGAGCAAACCCATCTCAAATAAAAAATTAACAAAATAAATTACCAAAAGGTTACGACCTCCCTAAGATAGGTAGGCACGTAGATAGTATCCTTAAAACGTATCAAAATAGCAAACTAGCAAAATGCTAAAATAAAAGGAGTAATATTTATAACAATTTTTTTTAAATAAATTACATAATACCAACACACATCATGAAAATACTATAGTTGAGTTTTGAGGAATAGAACTTTTTTTTACTCCGTTATTTTTCGAATGGCATATACCAGTTTAGGAGTACACCTTCTGCTTCCCTCCTTTATTACAAGAGAGGTCAACAGGGAGGATCCTTAGGGAGGGGGAGGTAGCATCCTGCGTTCGACACACGGGTTCAGACCATTCGTCTAACGAGTCACTTGCTTCAGGTTTAAAGATTTTTTCTTTTTAAATCCGTCTGGGAGGATTCCCATTTTTTTTTTCAGTGGATAGCGTGCGTAAGTTGTCTGCTCCATTCCGTTTAGACTGATTAAGGATTTAAGTAATAAGTCTAGAATAACAGGATTTTAAAGGGCTACTAGTACTAGCTGACTGGGCAACATTATTTTAACAAAAAAAAACCCTACGACCTTATTCATGGACCCACTCTGCGTACACAAAAATTTCATAAAAATCGGTCAAGCCGTTTAAAAGGAGTTCTATAACAAGTTAAACACCGTGACACGAGATTTTTATACATTAGAAAATAGAGATCATTTTCATCAGGTTCTCTAAAGAGGCTTAGAAACATAATGATACATTATGAATTACAAAAATATTACAAGATTATTAGAATTGTATACGATAGAGAGAAGTAGGTCGGCTGTCAGGCCATTGGGCGTTTAGAAAAAATATGTTTTTATTTTTTTATATTTTTTTTTTATATATTATATTTCATTTTAGTAATATTAAGAAGTAATTCTAGATATCGCAAATAACCCTTTTATTTAGACCCTTTTTTAGGGTTCCGTACCCTAAGGGTAACCAACGGAACCCTATGACAATACCTCCGATTTCTATCCGTCCGTCAGTCTGTCTGCCAGCGGGCTGTATCTCAAGAAACATAATTATTTATGAAATGGTTGCTGCATCATTATCTCCCTCGTTTACGCAATAATATTTTGGTTTTATAATAATTTAGTTACGTGTAATAATTAGTTAGGTTAGGATATGATGAGGCTGACCTTTGTAAGGTAAAAGCCTCTTAACAAATAAAGATTAAAAAAAAAAAAAAAAAAAAAACAAATAATAAAAATCAAAGTCTCTGGTACGGAACCCTTCGTGTGCGAGTCCGACTCGCATTTGGCCAGTTTTTCATGATCACATCACGGTCGGTATAGTTCGATATGAATCTATGTTTCAAATGATCCGTTTGCATCACTGCCGTGATGGTGCAATACATCATCTGCCTAGCCTTTTCCCAACTACATTGGGGTCGGCTTCCAGTGAAACCGGCTTCAGCTAAATACCAGTATTTTACGTGGAGCAGCGGCCTACCAGACCTCCACAACCCATTAACTGGGTAACACGATATTTCTTGGCAAGACTGGAGTCAGATTTACTGGCTTCTGACAATCTGAAAATGACAGCCGGGATCAAAGGCTTAACGTGCTTTCCGAGGCACGGACGAAACTCGGTATGTTAAGATGGTCACCCATCCACAGACCAACCTCGGCAAGCATTGCTTAACCTTAAAGATCGACCCTTGCGGCTGTTATTATTAAAACGCCAGCTCCTATGCTCCGTGATGGTGCAACACGTGTAGAATTCAATTTTATGATTTTGAAACTACAGGACATTAAAAACGGATTTCTCAAATCTGCTACGAAGGTCTAATTCATTACCACAGCAGCGTTCAAAACACTGAAGCTAAGAACTATAAATAATCCAGTCAGATAAAACAATAAATACACATCAAATCGCGAGACTTCATTACCTACGTAAACGAACGAAAGCATTACTCATACAACTAATATAACTTACAGTTGCTTTGCACCTAACTATTTATCAAAACCGAGGCTCTTCTGATAAAAAGAAAAAAGTATTCAAATGAATCTGATAGATAGAAATCTCTTAATAAAAAAGGTGCTTCATTCGAAGAACATTATCTCAACTGTGGGCTAACTTAACTTACAAAAGACTGTTAACTTGGACAGAAAACAAAAGCAATAGAAACTTGGGGCACTGAATAAAAATAACGAAATCAGCGTCCCTAATTCATTTTCAAAAGTGAGAGTTCTTGACGTCTCATTTTGAGTGTGCGACACGACTGCGATACGATTTTGGATGCGTTTAAAGTTTGCGATTGCTTTAATCTTAGGTTGTCAAAAGTTTTAGAGAACTTGGGGCAATTTTATAAATAGACGTGGAATTGGGTAAAGAAAAAGCAACCTTTTATTTATTGACTGCTTGTTTCGCGACACACATGGTTAGAAAAATGTTAACCATAGAAAAAAACGCGAAATGTGTGTCATGTCTACATCAATTCATTCTCAAATTAGATTGAAAAAAATAGGGTTGAGCGTTTATTATTTTCACAACACGTGTAAAAACCTCTAAATATAGTATCAAAACTATTAACATTTTATGCCCGCACAACATTTTGAATTTAGCGCCAATAAACTTATTCAACATGGCTGCGATTACCAGTCGTTGCGTGTAAACCCCAAGGGCAGATAACACAGCGAGGCCAAAATAAAATTAAAGAAAAAAAAAGGTAAAAAAAGAAAAAAGTTCCAAAGCAACAATGGGCGTTCGCCGCGACAAAACACATTGCCAGTATTAAAGGAGTTGGAGAACTTTTCTTGTTCTCTCCAAAAGGGAAAGATGAAACGGCTTATAGACAGCAGAAATCTCTTAGTGTAGACGTACTCGGAAGATGGGCCAGTGTGTGGGTGCGATGGTGAGCGAGTGTGTCTTTTAAATTGACACATTGTGCGAGTGTAGGTATACAGTATGTCGTTGGTGTCTCCTGACGTATCTTCAGTGTTTATGTTTTACATCACTCAAGCTATTTTCTGCCAGGTACAAAAAATGCTGCTGTTGCTCTTATCTTGAAAGTAGGTACACAAGGTCTGATGGCTAGAATTGTTCCTATGTAAGTAAGTACGTTTAAAATATTAGACCGATTTAATAAGTAATTTCAGGGGTCAACTGAAGACCCAATAGCAATTAAAATTTCAGTCGTAAAGGAACAAATAAATATCTAAAGTTTTGTAAAAGAACTTTCCCAATTCCGAAACCCGTCTATGAAAGTGAAATCAGTAACGACCCCCATGAGCATTACCGTAAAAACAAATCAAACAACTTTTTGTGGCCGAACTGTTGCTACGGAGTCGCTCATCTGAACGATTATTAAAAAGTTTGCGGGGACTGAAAGGGTCTTTTATTTGGTGGAATGTGGTCATAAAAACTGGTGTCTAGTTCGAGACAAAGAGTTTATATCAAGTGACCTAACTATAAAAAACCTCACCTTTTTGACTTTTCTCACGCAAGGGCGAACTAGTCGTAACATTCACGAGTAACCTCAAGATGAATTATATTTCTGAAGTAGTAAATTTTTTCTCGTTGGCACGAAAGAATGCCTAGAAGTGGTTCAAAGGCTTCGGCACGCCAGTCTCTAGAGGTGTGTGAGGATAAGTAATTAAAGTGGTCTAATGATAATGAAGCAATAAAAGTAAGTTGGCGAAAAAAATATATTAATTAAGGTTGAGTAAGAATATTATGGTGATATTAACGTAAGTTAATGGCTACAAGGTACGATTGTAACTAGCAAATAGTTGGTCCTAAGATAGGTAATTCTTTCTGAAGACGTGATGTCTCTAAATTAATTTTAGCTAAAATAAAAATATTATTAGTATGCTGCATTGTTTGGCAAAAGACTCGTTCCATTCCTTCCAGCGTTCGCGATTTTGTGCTACTTCCTTCCAATTCCTAAGGAAGCCATCCAGGTCGTCCCGCTATCTTCTTCGCGGTCTGCCGCGGCCTCGTAATGCTGTTTCAGGGAGCCAATCCTGTGTTTTGCGGGCCCATAGCTGCCCAGTCCCTAAAAAAACATATTACAAAAAATTTAAAAGTCCAAGGATGAAACATTTTCTTCAAAAAAATGCTTGAATATTCAGAGTAAAAACCACTTTAGTAAACTACAACCGACATAAAGAAACACACACTTGATGCGAGATATTAAGGTCAGCGAACACGCCACGACGCGCAACAGAAATGCGCGGCCCGCGAAAAGAATCCCTTTGTGTGTGTTGCCGTTCTAAAAGTATTAGTTTTTCCGAATCCAATTTCAACTTGTGCAGTTTTTTGTCAGTTCGGAATTTACGGAATCCGAAGTGAAGATTTCGGAATGTTAGTGAGTAATGGTCAACTTCGGTGTTTTTAGGTCGGCTATCGGTTCGGACGACTAATCTCGAATTTTCTCATGGAATTTCATTTGAAATTTTGGTAAAGATAACTAGTGAAGTAGATAGATGATTGTTTCTCATATTAGGATTATGTATGTAGGTCATTGTTTCTGAGTCAGCTTAGCAAAAATAATGAAATATTATCTGCCTCCTGACCCGGTCAAAAGTTATTCTAACACTCGTAGATAAGGGCTGACAACCTATAACCAAGCAAATATGAGGGAGACCCTTTGTCTGCTCTTTACCTACCCACAACTTTGTAGAAACCCTATATTTGTACGTCTGTTTTACTTAGCAAAAGAAGATTAAGTTAGTTTATGAAAAAACAACATACAGTTTTGTGTGGCATTGTACTTAGACTGTGACACACCAAATAAAGAAAACAAGACGGAGTTTTCGGGAAGAAAATTAATGGAAACTTTACCTTAGTAGACAAACAAAGTAAAGACAGAAACCAGTTTATGTGACATTCTCGCAGTATTTAATTTGTCTCATTTCTTTTGAAGTTCGCTCGGCAGTCGTTACTTAAACTTTTGTGAGACGACGGCCAGGTAAAAGAATTTCCCATTTAAAAAAAGGACACCACCGAATCGGCTGTAAACAATTCACTCCAAGTCCTTTATTGGTTTTATCAGGCGCGTATGTCAAATTCTCGTCTTTTGCCCCCGACTTTCTTTTTTAAAGGAACAAACGAGATTCTTTTAAAAAGTCCTCTTCATTCGAACTTGGTCTAACTCGGAGTTGGACATAAAACCTGTTTTGTTTTATTTTTATTTTAAGGGTGCACTAGTCCCGTTTTTGGAAGTTTTATACTGATTGTTGGGGCGAAGGTTGGAGGTAGCCCGTGGCAATTTATAAACAAGTTCTTTTTCTTTGCAAATCTGTTTTTAACGAAATTGTTTGTGTTAAAACATAGTTTTTAAGAGTATTGTCCACAGAGTTCTAATCTATGTTGTCTTTAAGAGCGTGTATTCCGTCCACTAGCGCTGCCAATCGTTTTTTATTATTTGTGGTAAATTTAAGATACGTAGATAAAAAACCGCTCTGTAGTGCACTGAAGATGTATTTATTATGTTTTGAGATTTATGTTTTGTACTTTAGAACATAAATAGTTGCCAAAGTCGATATTTTTGCTAAAAGTGGCCACTTTTAGCAATAATTGCCGTTTTGGCTATTTAGCCATGAGTTATGTATTAAAAACAGCTGTCAAAAAATAATAGATACGCCATTTCTTTAGTGCACTACAGAGCGGTTTTTTATCTACGTGTCTTAAATTTACCACAATTAATAAAAAACGATTGGCGGCGCTAGTGGACGGAATACACACTCTTAACTAGCTGTTATTTTTTTTCGTACCTACGCAAATATCTTGTGTTTTTCCGTTCCTGTAGGCATTTCGAGAAATATCCTCTTAGGGCTCCCTTACACACCCCAAGAAATCAAAATGTCAAATTTCAGCTTACTACAACCAGTCTTTCAGTCACTCAACCAGTCAGTAAAGAAAATTGTTTATACATATTGATAACTTAAGGAGCTCGTGGCTAAATAATAACAGCCGCACAGGTCGATCTTCAAGGTTAAGCAACGCTTGCCGAGGTTGGTCTGTGGATGGGTGATCATCTTAACATACCGAGTTTCTTCCGTGCTTCGGAAAGCACGTTAAGCTGTTAGTCCCGGCTGTCATTTGGAGATCTTTGGCAGTCGTTACGGATAGTCAGAAGCCAGAAAATCTGACACCAGTCCTTGCCAAGGAGTACTGTGTTACCCAGTTAATGGGTTGTGGAGGTCTGGTAGGCAGCCGCTCCACTTAAAATACTGGTATTCAGCTGAATCCGGTTTGACTAGAAGCCGGCCCCAATATAGTTGGGAAAAGGCTAGGCAGATGATATTGATAACCTGGAGGTTAAATCTTCCCAGATACCGACAAATTGTGCTTATTTACTTGTTTCGCAACCAAAATCCAAGTCAACCAATTTGACGTAATGTAATTCTGAATTAAAGGCGTGCACGCAATCTTGTGTCGATTTTCAATCAATCCGTCAAATACTGGGTAAATTCCAATCACACGAGTAATAAACGGTGGTGCTAAAAGCATTTTTTCATTTGTTATGTTAAATTGAAGCGGCATCTATACTTTTTACTTAGGAACGTATGTGGGTGGTTACTTAGGCTTACGATCTTCTATACCTTCAAGTTTAAAAATATAGGCAGTAGCAACCTAACGTAAAACCTGTTAATACATGAGTAGGATTCTTTTCTCATCTATACTAATATTATAAAGCTGAAGTGTTTGTTTGTTTGCCTGAACGCGCTAATCTTAGGAACTACTGGTCCGATTTGAAAAATTCTTCACAAATAGGAGCGGAGTATTCATAGAAAATGTGACGCAGACGATGTTGCGCGGGGCAGCTAGTTTTCCCATAAAAATACTTTCGGAAGATGCTATCTTTCTTTCGTTTGGATTACTGAACACACATAAAATTCTAAATCAATCATTTCACTCAATCTAAAAAGCATTTTCCCAACTATTTTGGTAAGTTACCGTATTGTACCTTTTTTTTTTTTTACTGTTCAAAAGTACGCGTTTGACCACTATCTCACCTGATGGCAAACGATGCGGTCTAAGATTGAGCACGCTTGCCTAGAAGTAACCTATTCACTCTTGACTTAAAGACTCCCAAGAATCCCAGTAAATGGGTAGTGGAGGTCTGGTAGGCAGCCGCTCTATGTAAAATACTGGTATGCAGCTGAATGTGGCTTGACCGGAAGCTGACCCCAATTTTAAAAATCTGGTCAGGTACCAGGATTTACATGAAACGACCGCCAGGTCTCCACGACCTAGTGGGTATAGTGGTACCTACTTACTCCTTGACAAGACTAGTGTCAGATTCGCCGACTTCCGCGTCTGAGTATCCATAATCTAGATTATGAAAAGATGCTGAGTTGCTGCCCATTCCCAAGTTACAATTCACGGGTCACCTTTAATAAAAAACAATTCAAAATAAGACCTTTTAATACTGGCCAATGAAGTTTTCCGATCCCATTCATGTAAGTTAGTATCCAATCAGTTAGCAGAATAATTCATAAAATCCTAATGTACAGCAGGCGACCACTCAAATGTCGTTGCAATTACCAAAGTAAGCCGTAATTAGTAGCTAATGGCGACTAGAATTGCGACTAGGGCTCGGTTTCCACATATTTAGGTACTGGTCTAAATTAGGGTAGATGGGTATCTAGTGTTCTGAGTGACTTTTCATTCATTGGCAATCTTTGGAATGTACCTACTAACTGATTGACTATTTTGAATGAACCAATTTTACATAATATTAACTGGAAAATGAGCAAGAAATCTGCTGTTCAGCTTTTACCCGCGGCTTCGTATGCGCTTATTCTGTTTTTTGGCCGTTCTCGCACGAACTTTGGGTTTTTTTTTTAACGTTGCCCCACACTAGGGATTTCCCCTGTATCGTGGGTGCGTTTACAAACATACAAAGTCACATACATAAACAGCCAGACCGGGAACAACTATCTGTAGGCCACACAAATACTTGTATACAAATATTTTTTGTTTTAATGTGTTTTCAGGATACATCCTATGGTAACAGTAATTCATATGGAGTTTTTTCAATTTTGTCATTTTTGGCTTTCTTAAGTTCAGCAATATATTAACACGTAATAATTGAAGACCTATAGATACGGTACGCAGAACGTAGTGACCGTATGATTAATTTTCGCCATTCCAAACACGAAACGTAATCGCACTTAAATAAAACCTCACATATTTTAAAATCGCACTTAATGTTTTAAGTGCTTAATCTTGAAATGTTGAATAGCAACGAATGAATGGAATAAAAATCCTTTTGGAAGCCATTTCATTAGCTGATTGATTGGATCGATCTTTGAATTAATGCGAACAGGCTCGTGAATGTAAAATCAGAGCCCTCATTTGTCAGTGTTGGTTTTTCGCATCCATTTGAAAATACTGCCTTTGACTGCGTACTTGCGTAGCCTCTGTTTACTCATCAAGTAAAAATTAAATTCGTTTCCAGTGTTCGTTTGTGCGGAATATGTTAAACTAGCTGACCCGCGCAAGTTCGTCTGCGTCACATTTTCCATTACTGCTCCGCTCCTATTTGTCTTAGCGTGATGATATATTTTCAAATCGGACCAGTAGTTCCTGAGATTAGCGCGTTCAAGCAAACAAACAAACAAACTCTTCTGCTTTTTTAATATTAGTATAGATGTGACTCGAGTTTCATTCTAGTGTTTATTGCTTGTTAGAAAGGTTTATTTTCGCTTGAAACAGTGCCGGTAGTTATAGTTTTTCTTCTTTAAATCATGCTGCCATCGAACAGCGCTGACTGTCGTCAGATCCGGAGAATCAAAATTACAGCCTGCCTGTTATGTTCTCCTGGTACCTACACAACGTCACAACACACGACCCCACTCGCCCTGCACACTTCGATTGAAAAACGAAACAAAATACTCTTCAATTATTCTGTATAGTGTATACAGTCACAAAATGAAGGCTGGAGTTGGCAACATTTTAAAACCCCATAGCGCTTTATAATTACACAACAAGGGCCGGGGCTATCTAATACCAAATACTTTTAATTGAAGTGCACAGTTTTACTCGACACGTCAGCGAGAAAGTTATAATTAACGAACGTCCAATTTGGGTCCGAGATAATTTAGGGTCTGACGGGGTCCACGGAAGCGTTTAGCCCAAACTTGCCAATCTCAGATATTTCTGTTAAATTGAATCGCCACGTGGTCTGTTAAGTGGATCTTGTATTGTTTGGCTTGAGGTTAAAAGGTCAAACTTATTTTTGGTAACCCTAAATATGTAGTTGGATGTCCACTATTTTTCAGAAATAGGATCATACTGCCGTTAATTTTATAGAAAGTCTACGGATTTGTAAGAATCTCTTACAATTTTATTACATAAGTAAGCAATGCATAATTATATACAATGTGTAGCAGAATAAACACAATGACTCTTAAGGGTTCAATGTACTCATCATTATGAACAACTTTTGATATGAGGCTAAACCCGAAATCGTAAAAAAAACAGCAGTTCAGTTCATTTTTTGGAGTTATACGCACCAGAATGTAGCAGCAGTCACTTTTTTTCGCGTTTTCGTTGTTTTTTCGATTTTGATCTTAAATTAAAGAGTGAATAAGTTACTTCTAGGCAGCGTGCTCCATCTTAGACCGCATCATCGCTTACCATCAGGTGAGATAGTGGTCAAACGCGTGCCAATCAAAAGAAAAAACAATACAAACATTTTTTTAAATAAAGTGTAATGATAGTACATTGAGTCAGTGACCCATTAATAGGTATTGCGTTTATTCTTATAAACGTTGCAACCATTAAATTGACATTTGTAACCATTACAAAATAATACATTTTTTCCTATCTTTTCATCACAGTAGAAATCACAGAAGTCCTCTTAAAACAGTACCAATACTTCTGTGGATCAATTAGTAAATTAACTTTGCTCGCACAAAGCAGACTCGTACAGACTACGTTTTTTCCTCTAACATTAACCCTCAAAAGCTTACCACAGCGAGTATTGTTTAAAATCTCGCACAAAAACGAACGACCACTTATCTTGTTAAAATATTTGTTGGGAATTTGAGCTGAATTTATTTATGTCAAGAGCAGACTAAAGGAAAATCAACCATGTCTGTTACCGTCGTTCTATTAATAATATTACTCTGTATCCATAAATAATTGGATATTTTGTTTATTGAGTTCCTTATTTGTATACTGTTCTAAAAATAAACAATTGTTATACGTTCGTCATTTATTTGTATGTTTTTTTTTTTTTATTAAAAATACTAATTAAAAAAAGTATCCATGAATAATTTTCGATGGGCAAGCCATCATAGGCGTGTTTACAAATCAATTAAATTTGATAAAAATGTGTGTCATCTGGTTATCACGTGGGTGAAGTTGTAAATTCAATATTATTATTTTTTATTAAATATTTTATATTATTATGTCTGAATAATATAATTTATTATGTTTGTACACTGACCGCCCTTAATCTAACTTCTTTCGTTAAATCCATCTAAAGGTTGTCTATAAGAGATTGCCCTGTGCGATAAGACCGCCCATTGTACACTTGTTTTTATAAACGTTTTTCCTGTATTTGATAAGAGGTGTACAATAAAGTATTATATGTATAATAAATATAAATGAAGGTCGATGTACCACCATCTCCTAGATTACAAACAACGTTATTCGAAGATCTTAATGCATTTAAATGACAGTATAATTGCACTAAGGGGGCACTTCACTACGTTACCATATCCCACTAAAATATTTACTTTCAAACGCAACGAGTCAATTATTTTAAATGGGCTCTCCAAAACATTAAAACCGAAGCAGGCAAGGGTTAAAACTATTAAGGCGACACACACACCTAATTCGCTATACTACTCTCGACCACGATACATCAACGCCATAGGCCAGGGAGCCTTGTCCAGTCGTAAAGGCCACTTAGACGTGAACACATGCAAATCACGCCAGAACATTCTTTCGGACCCTCAGGGCTTACATAAAACATGTCCAGTAAATTAAGCTGCAATAAATTAGTCACCCCTAGATGTAAGGGGCCTCAGGTGGTTTGGTCCTCGCATAAATTGTGACCTCTTTGGTCCATTTCAATTGTTGATGAACTAACCGGATAAGAAATTAAAAGAGAACGCGCTAAATTGGAAATCATTGCTCAATGCATTAGCAACCTTATAAGCACACAATTTCAATTGAAAATTCATCAGTTAATTTCCTCAATTTGCAAATTCAAAATCAAATTAATTATTGTGTGCGAGTCTGTCCTCGGTGCGAATAGTTGGAATGATTTACTCTTTGAGCTATCTAGGTAGCACATATTTAATACCATCCTCTTTGTTTCATTAAAATTTAATGCTACATCATTTTCATAATTTGCTTGCCATTATAGAAATTTGAACTACAGTTGGTTTACAGAATGTAAGATAAACAATAACTGTGTTTATTTATTTTGTGTTCAAAACTAACTGATGCCCGCGGCTTCGCCAGCCTTACAAATTATATACTAAAACCTTCCTTGAGAACCACTGTTCGTTGGTGAAAACAGCATGAAAATCGGTGCAGTACTTTTTGAGTTTATCGCGAACAGACAGACAGACGCAGCGGAGGACTTTGTTTTATAATATGTAGTGAAGAGAGTCCATCTCTTCACTTAACATAATTCGGCGGGAACTCGACGCTACCTAAAATGACGGGAGTATTTGGCTCATGTAACCATATATGTAAGTTGAGTGGTACATGCGGGTATCATGCGCTCAGTACTGTACATTCAACAATATAACATGGCCAATACACCGCTACGCTCACTCTAGTATGGCCTTTAAAGTTGTCTGTTTTGGTCTGGAAGTTTGGCACAAGTTGTAGACTCGGGCGGTTATTTATTATTATTATTTATTTATTTATTATATACTTTATTGTACACCAAAAATTAAATACAATAGGAAACTTAGAACTAAAATACATACAATGGGCAATGGGGTTATTCCACGAAGGAAATATAAACAATTCTACTTAAAGTGGCTGCATTCTGTTCATTCAGAGCCATGTTTATTTGTAACTCTCAAAAACTTATTGCACTTCAATATAAAAATTCATTATTTTGTGGGCACTGATTTGTTTCAAAAGGCAAAATGAAAAGTTATTGTCGTTGTAATTAAATGAAATGTCCAGTATTGTTCTATTTTTTTTTTAATTCTCTTTCAATTACTGCACTGTTAGTGCAGAGAGTGAGTCAACAATTGCAATTATATACTATTACATTTTTTTTATAAAAAAACTGAGTACAATAAATTTCAGATTGTTATGCATATATTCCCAATTTTTCATGTAAATAATTGTAATTTTTGTGTAGGTATTTTTTTATGCGTCATATTGGCCGCAAATGAACTATTTTTCTTTCTGTCTTTCTTTTCTTTCAGATTTTGTAAATAATACTATACTTAGTGGTCTCTATAGGTGAGAAAATGGTCAAAAAATCTTAGTTCCTTATCCCGCTATCTCCTCTACCCTCGGCCACAACCCATTGAGAGACGGAAGGGTGTAGCACGGGACATCTTGCGGCATTCGCCCACTTGATTTATCCGACCGCAGGCCACCACAAACTAGGCGCCTCCCGTATTTATTGCCACAATAACCCTATTAATTCACAGTACGACTTTGAACTTGGTGTGCGACTGCGCCCTAATCCTTGCACTGTGGGGTCGTTACGACCTCTCGTTATGACACAGCGGCGAAAGTGTTCGCTGGAATATTGTTTGAAATGTGCGAGCTTCAATTTAGGGTTAGCGGTTTGAGCACCAAGTAATTGTTAATGGTACGGCGTGAATTGAAACTCGTCAATAATGAAATGGCAGTCCGTGGTATTGTTTTGTTCCTATTTATAAGTTGAATAATTTATGTCGATGATGGAGCTTCTCTGAAATTTCTTCACGTTTGGCTTGCTTATTTAAATAAGAGGATCGCGTCTGCCCACGCTCTACAAATAGTTGAATTTCAACTAAGTTCAGTTTATTAAAACTACGCAAGGAATTTTCAATTTTAATTACTCATCATTAATTAATGGCTGTGTAAGCCCTTTTAATCGCTTATGTCATACGTGAGTATCAAGCTTACATCTACACACAAAGCAATTGTATCAATTACCGCAAATGCCTAGCCATTAGCTCGCGCCTAGATCTAAATAGGTATATTCTAATCAATTCGTAATCTAAACAAAGTGGTGCGCCAAAACTCCATTAACACGACTTTCAGTAGCACGACTAGTTACAATGATTATTTATTAGGAAAGCGACGGGCGTTTCCTCCAATCGCGGATGTGACCGCGGCCTTATTCAATTTGATTCATTGCACTAATGCGAACCGGTCACGCGAATGACCGACCGAAAAATTCGACGCACCCGAAGGATGGGAGCGCAGACTTGCGATTTTAAGGGACCCAAAAATCGTAAAGAATTTTCGTGCACCTATAGTGGTGTTCTCGTCCTATCTTTTTTGATATCTTATTTTTAGATAAACTTTATTTAAAGGACAAACTATTTACACTTAAAATTGAATATAAAACTCCTAACTAAAATATGGCGTCAAAAAATTCTTCCACATCGCTATCGACTGGAAATGAGCCCAAAAGACTGGCGGCATGGCCACGTTGTATGGCAATGCTTATCCTCTGTCCAATGTAAAAGCCAGCCCTTGGGTCACGCGAAGCGTCAACTAAGAGTTTTTTTTAACTTTTAGATCAATTGAAAAAATGTTCAAAAATTACAATTACCAATAGTTCTGAGGTTGTTAGAGGTACAGATGCTCCAATAAGAACAAATATAATAAAAGAACTGCCTCAAACAAAATATTATGACAAATATTCCAATGCGTAGGTATAGAAATTCGTAAGCCCTTGAAGGATCACAGCGGTCATTTCATTATTTTCTCACCTGCGTCAAATCCAGTCGCCCGTCTGCTTCAGAGTCTTAACTACCAATTTGGCCGATGCCTTTCTTCGTGAACCCCGATTCTAGGACGGGGCTTGACCTTCTTATTTTATGGGCTGTGCCCTCCAATGGTCCTAATACCTCTCATTGTGCTTACGTCTGTACCTCTCAAATCGGGCCTCTTCCTATAATTGCCCTTTATATAATTTCGTCTACTGTTTTTTTTTTTTGTTTCTTTGAATTAGGGCTCTAGAAGCGTTTCAAAGACTCTAAATGAATAACGGAATGTTTTTTAATCTAAAGTAATAATATGAAGAGCGAAAAGGTAAAATTCTTTCATTTAATTTTAAATTTGAGTGAACAGGCTCCTTCTGGGTAAGCTCGCTCCATCGTAGACTTTGTCTCTGTCATCTCTGACCAAGACTAGAATCAAGAGCAAACTCGTCACAAATAAAATAAAATAAATGTCAAATTAATCTCCGGGAGTACTAACACACGTAAAATAACTGGTTTGCAGATACCAGACCTCCACAACCCATTAACTAGGTAACACGGTACTCCTTGGCAAGACTGGTGTCAGATGTTCTGGCTTCTGACATCACGTTATGACTACCAAAGGTCTCCAAATGGCAACCGGGACCACCCGGCTTAACGTACTTTCCAAGGCACGGAGGAATCTCGGTATGTTAAGACGGTAACCTTTTAACAGACCATCCTTGGCAAGCATTGCTTAACCTTGAATATCCTCATACTACCGCTATCATAATCTACTATTAATCCCGAAAATGTGTCCGGTTTCTGTGTGATTGGTTTCATGGAAGTGAAACCGCGGGAAATACATAGTATTCGATACATTTTGCGAGGTCGGCAGAGATGCATAATCGAGAAATAATGACCGTAATATGACACGCGGATATTTATGTTCCCGTCGCGTCTATAATTTATGCCAGCGGAACAGCTGTTACTAATTATTAAATAGATTTGCCATTTATTTATCAATAGAAGACATTTAATTCTAGTGCAAATTTAAAATTGCAATAGAATTAAATGCATTTTTTTTACCTCACCGATCCCACTGGTTTTTGTACCAAAGAAATCAGTTTTTTTGGTCCAAAAGTTCGTCCAATTTTCACTTTACCGAAAACCTATGTAAATATGAAATATTACTGAAAGGCTAAAGTCTAAGGCACAAAGAATAAAACTACCTGAAAATACAAACTTAAGAGCAGTAAGCAAACAGGTCTACGATTGGAATTAATAAAGCTGATTCGACGAAAAGCAAAATCAGTTTGTCATACCTTCATTTTACGGATGGTAACGATATAGTTTACCTCCCCATACATTCCCCGAAGTCGTTAAAGAAGGGTAAAAGTACGATAGGTAAAGTAAAAAGCATAAAACTGTGTTCCTATAATTTACTAACTACGAGTCGTAGTTTACTGGACATACTACCGGAGCTTTGGTTTTAGGTTAATACGTGTGTTAATACGGAGCTTTGGTTTTAGGTTACGTTGGGTCACAGTGATAAGAAACATTTATTTTACGTATTACAACTGTGCATTTGCTGGAACGAATTTATTATTCTTTTTTTGAGACGTTTTTCAGCAAGGTAGTAGCGCCATCTGTGTTTGAGTTAAAGAACTTCTCCATCGTTGCGGACGTAGCGGTTTACAGGACTGATTCCTGACCAGGTTTAGAAATGTATTCCTCATGAATAAATACAAATTGAGTCATTTAAATGGACGTTTCAAAGTATATGTTTTTACTAAAACTTACTTTCTTAGTAGATATTTCAATTAAATCAAAGAAAATAAAATGAAAATATTCTAATTCATAGATAATTTAATTCGTAAGACAGTATTCCAGTTAAAACGGCAAAAGAGCGTTTTCCATTAAGTAAACTCTTCAAGACCCCAAGTGCCACCCCAAAAAGACAACCGAACTTTCATTTCAACGCTTTAATTTCGACGAAACCTTTGACAGCGTTAAATATGGCCTTTATTGCTTTCGTAATAAAGATTTAAGTAATGTTACAGTGTAAGTTTTCCAACAAGCGCCACAGAGGCTGGCTGTGTTAATTTACGGCGGTTCGGCGGGTAAGTTTAGGCGTAGGGCGTGCACAGAGCGGCACTGTGTCGCGTCGTGTTTGGCCAGAAATAGGTCAATGTAGTGACAGGATATTACGAAGCCACGATGTCAGACGCATCCGCGTTTAGTCGTTGGCTAAATGAGAAATAGCAGAATAACAGCACACAGAGTTGTCGCATTGCTTTTAATTCAAAAGTTGGTTGGTGTATTTTAGAGCAATCTGTTACCCGCTATTGGCGAGTGTAGTTGGAATGTGCTCCAGTTTCGTTTGAACTACTCCGAGCTAAGTTTCTTTATGCAAACGTTACGGGTTAGAGTAATACAATCTGATGTAAAAGTGTATTTTAACGTAGTTGGAAAGCGTTTTGTATGGTATATATGTCTGATATTTGTAGTGACCTGGATAGCCGTGCCAAGTTGTAACAGTGAAGACTAGCGTACCCTGGATACGATCGGAAAACGTTCACTTGTCTCTTATACTTTATAGGTGTTATTTTGTAGTGTTCTGACATCTTCGAAGCTATATTGTGGAATATTTGACAGCTATGTCCCCGATTTTTATTCTTCGCTGAAATATTAGAATACTAACACAAATAAAAACTATTGTTCATTACGTCAACATTCTAATATACCAGTCAACTCAATCTTAAGACATTGTAAATGAAATCAAAGAAGAAACATATACAGACAGCGTTACTTACTTCGCATGACTTCAAATGTCAACAAAACGAACCATTTGACAAAAAATAAAACGTTGGGCTCTTTTATGTATTCAAAATGTCAACTAACATTAATACAAAGTTACATGAAACAATTAATATCAACAATTGAACTGTAAACAATTCAGCTGAAACAGGCCAAAGTCTACAGTTTTCTCAACGGCGCCCGTTAAGCGCGATTTATATGTGTGTTGCTTAGAAATTTACTTAATGTGTAGCTACGGAGCTACGCGATTAATCTTTTGGCTACGGAACCCTAATACTGGTAAAGGTAGCGCCACACTGGTATGTGAGAATTTACGACTATACTTAATTTTATGAAGAGAGTTTTGTTTGTTTGCGTTCAGCCATATTTCTATCATTGTTTTGGGAACTTTTAGCACAAGATAAATCTGTTTCTTCAGCCTACTTACCTAGAAAAATAAGTACGGTATGGTCAGGCAAAAAACTTGTAGACAACATGTATTTTTTTCAGAAATGGTTCAATTCAATTCAATAAGTATTCCTTGTAAAGGAAAGTTGTCTTATTATAAAACGGTAAAATAATAGTCCTACAAGCATTATTTTACCGTCTTACAATAATTCAAGTTCTCCTAATTACTTTTATAATTTTCATCTTTAGTTTAAAAAAAATTGTTAAATATTTTTAACAATTTTTTTTAACTAATTGCTGGCTGCCGAATTCGGCACAAACATCTCAGTCCCCCGATATCTGTACCATAGTTTTCTGTTATTGCCTCATATTTCTATGATAAAAAAAGAAATATTAAAGTATAACAACTAATTGAAAAAAAAAAACTCCTAAAAATACACGTAAGTAATAGGCTAGCTTCCATCATCCACAAATTGCAAAACTATTTAGTCCGTCAGTTAGAGTATTGAAAAATAATGGACACGTATTTTTTATTTTTGTAAATTTGACAAAAATAAAACGCATCAAAACTCGGGAGTGGGGGCTCGTGACGTCACGACTCACTAAAAATTATGCGAAGGTGTGACGTATTGAGAATTTTAAAAGCGTCGTAACTTCGTAAATTTTGGTTCCCGTAACAAAAGAAAAAACATAGGTCAAATATTTTTTGATAATCTAACTGACGGACTAATTAGATTTTTTCAGGACACAAAAAAATTGTTAAAAATATTTAACAATTTTTTTAACAATTTTTTTAAACTAATTGCTGGCTGCCGAATTCGGCACAAACATCTCAGTCCCCCGCTATCTGTACCATAGTTTTCTGTTATTGCCTCATATTTCTATGATAAAAAAAGAAATATTAAAGTATAACAACTAATTGAAAAAAAAAACTCCTAAAAATACACGTAAGTAATAATAGGCTAGCTTCCATCATCCACAAATTGCAAAACTATTTAGTCCGTCAGTTAGAGTATTGAAAAATAATGGACACGTATTTTTTATTTTTGTAAATTTGACAAAAATAAAACGCATCAAAACTCGGGAGTGGGGGCTCGTGACGTCACGACTCACTAAAAATTATGCGAAGGTGTGACGTATTGAGAATTTTAAAAGCGTCGTAACTTCGTAAATTTTGGTTCCCGTAACAAAAGAAAAAACATAGGTCAAATATTTTTTGATAATCTAACTGACGGACTAATTAGATTTTTTCAGGACACAAGCCCATTTAGGCTACCACGTATAAACACAGCTCATTCGAACCCCGTGTAATCATTGTATACCACTTGGGCTGGCTGCGGAAGTCGGCACAAACATCTCAGTCCCCCGCTATCTGTACAATACTTTTCGCGTGAGCTAAAGATTAATGTCTCACAATTTTGCCCCAGTTTACTCTCAACTTACTCTAAGTTAGGAAATGTTGGCGATTTTGTGATTAGGATTAGGAACGTTTTTTGATACCTACATATTCTCCCTTATGTATAAATCTTAACATAAAAGGAAGGAAGTGAGCTTGGACTGAACTGACATTTCACCAGAATTTTCATTTGCTCGAGATTTATTAATTTTTGTTTTTTTTTTAACTAAATATATAGTTTACACTATGAAATTTCTACGCAATAACACTACTGAAATTGGTTTCTAAAGATAATATTACCAGTTGCCTACCTTCGTACAGCTTAAAGCTTCAGGACCAAGACAAGTGTAGACTAATGTTTTTCCTTTCTGCTAACCTTATTTTGTTGATGCCTATAAACATCATTATTTTGCAGTACTTACACAAAAAAAAATATTTTTGTCGTGTGGTTCAAAAATAGCACTAATTAAGATCGTTTTCTAATTATAGGATATTAAGTCATTTTGGCTAAAAACCTCATGGAATAGTCGTCAAATAATAATTCTGTAACGAATAAATTCAAAAATAAAAATTAAAAATAATTTATAAAAGTTGGGAAGATATGCGTCACATTCGAGCAAAAATCTAAGCAACTCTTCGAATATTCGAAACGGATGAAAACGTGGAACGTTTTCGTTTAATCAATCTTACATCACACATCGAATAAAATCGCTCCCACTCCTCCCGTGCACCACACAGTACCCGAGCGGAGACGCCTGTTAAATTAATTGTAGCGCTTATGTCGCTCGCACACCCCGATTCGCTTTGAAAAATCATCGCTCATTGGGTTTTTGGTATGAGATTTATAACTTACAGAAACTACCTACTAGTTACTATCTAAGTGCTCGAGGGGTAGAATGTATTGTTATTCCAAAATGAAATGTTAAGGGTGGGTTTATACAGAAGAGTTTCGGGTATAATGGGGGCTAATTTACTGCTTCTGCGAGAATAGATGCAGCAGATGAATTTCAATGTCCTATCTAAAGTGTAAAAATAATTCTGGTAGCTATTTGTTTGTTTAACAGTAACAATTCCACAAAATAAGTCTAGCCAATGTTTAGTATCCAAGAATAAATTGCGTTTTGCAGCACTTTAAAATACAAATAAAAAGAAATATAGTCAGACTTTACTCGATTTACTAAATAAAACTCCAACACATTATTCCAGCCCTTTATTTTAGTTACAAACCCATTACAAACTTTCAGAGCTGCGGCTTCTAAACCCTATCAAATCAGTTTATCTAAGCACTAAGTTCTAACGATCACAGACAACAAGCCTATACCACGGTATCCGTTTCAATTCACGCACACGAGCAAGCACGCATACAAACATAAAATAATAGGGGTGAAACGACTTCGAAACTTAGCGAAAGGGTCACCTATAAAGAAGATTAAAACTATGGGGGGAACCCATTATCATTGGGGCCGCTCGGTCGGATTCGGTGGCACAGTATATCAGAGGCAATTACGCTAGGAAGCCTCTACACATGACCTGAAAGTTCAGCACTTCATTACACAGCCATCGGTAACCCAATTTTGCTGGCAAAAGTAATGTCCATAATTTTTGGGAGCGACCCGCCAGGGCCGGCGGCGAATGGGAGACCATTTTTTTATTGTTTTTGTTTTGTTTGAGGATTCGTGTGTCTTTGATGTTTAACTAAACAGTAGAAAGAAATAAGAAAATAAAACATGTATTTAGCCAGTAAAAGTGTTTTCAGATAGTATTTCGAGAAAGTGCTATAGGTACACTAAGTTAAAGTAAGCACCACAGATTTGCAGGACAAAACTTCGCTCAGTAACTTATTCAACTAGCAAACTTTATTCAGTAACTGTACCCATTCATACGAATACACAAGTCTGTAACAACATTATTCCCCGAGAATGCAAAACGAGGACCAATAAATTGTAACCCGTTTGCACCCGTTTTACCGACCCGAGTGCGGCCCCGATAACGACTGATGACGGCTCCCTTAAAACTCCATTGTGAATTTCAATCTAGATTTATTTAAATAGGCAAACCTTTGATTGCGATGCGAGGTAAGCTCGTTACATCATAACAAACGTGATGCTGCTGAACAAAGCGATTTTATCACAACCCGTTAAAGTTGAATTTTGTTTACAACGACCGCAAAATTATATTTGCCGCCGAATACTAACCCTTTCTCTCTAATAAGAGGATGAAAGGTTTTGAATGATTGTTTTTTTTTTCATGGCGAATGCTTCGGTTACCGTTTGATATGATAATTCGTGTAATAGGATGAGAGGGTGTGTGATCGTGTGCACGCATTTTTGCGGCAAATTTTTTGAGCTTGAATGTCAATTGGGTTCTGATACTGTATGGTTTCAAGGATTAATAGGCAATGAAAACTGGTTAAGGTCTGCCAAAAATAATGTCACTATGAAATGCGATAGAACCTTTGTGGCATTGTCGTCCCCCCCCCGCGTGTATAGTATATTTGTAGAGGATTCTTAAATAATTGAAACGGTGCTCTAAAGTGTTACCGAAATATTTTGAGGTAACCCAGCTCCCATAGAAATGTTCGAATCCCTTACACCATAGATTTTGCTTGTTACAACATGGAATTATTGATTGATACAAAAACACACACAGTCAATTAGTTGGACATCGACCAAAAGTCACCTTGTCAAGTCCTGACAACACAGACGCACACATAGAATTTAAAAATAATAAATTATACCCAGCCAGCAACACACAACACAAACAAACCGAAACATAAATAAGAAAAACAAACTTCATCGAAATTCAAAATTAGAAGCCAGTGCTCCGAAAAAATAAACAGAGGACCACGGTTTAATTGTTAATTAAATTAAATTCGTTCGGAAATCAACTTAGGTGCTTCGGCGCTTTGGTCACTAATGACGTCAAGAGATACCAACGTAACCCTCAGGAAACTCGGACAGTTTTTTGATTAACTGTAAAAATTTACGTCCAGCCCGTAATTAATGGCGGGCGTGTTTTGAACGTTTTTTGGTAAATTTTGGCCCTGATTGATGCTGGATTGCTGGCTCATCATCGTGTGTATCGTCCTAACGTATGAAAAGTTTTGTAAAAGATATTTTTTGATAATCATCCTGTACGTTAAATTAAAATTAAAGGGGCTTAGATACTTAAATAATTTAAGTAGCTCCACCCAAAGCTATAAATTTCCACCAAAAAGAAACCTCATCTATTCTATGATCATTACTCACGCTCTATAAATTCCCCAACGTCATCTAGCCTCATAATAACTTCTGAAATCGATGACAAAACAGAAAAGTTTAATCACATTAATACCAACCTCACGAAACCGAGAAATCGTTCTTAACATAATTACATCTCCAGAGCTACTATATTAAAATCATCTGCAGAAATTGAAGATATTCCATGTCTTAATAAGTGCGCCCGAATATTCTAGATATCAGCAAAACTGTTCGGGATGGCCTGACTTCTTAATGAAATTTTCGTATTACGACTTGCCGGTTCGTCCGTCCCTCTCTTACTCGCGAGATCGTCCATCTTGCTTACTCTTTCGTCATGTAAAGGTGCAGTTCCGAGTTTTATGCGAAATTTATTCATAACTGTGTAATTTATCCGCGCCAAGTAAAACGCTTGGTAATGGGGAGGGCTAACGGGGAGGGATTATAATGTTTTCGTCTATTATTATTCGCCTGTTCAGCTTTAATCTGGACATTTTTGATATCTCTTGTGAGTATATGAGCTATATTTTAAATCGCTACGACTTTTAAAGCACCCTCAGACAGGTGTGTGCGGTACACAAATGCGACAACGAGTTTTGGCAAAACATTTTACGAAAATACGTTTTCACATTGATGTGTGTGAAATATTTAGCTTTAGGTAATGTAACAGTTTCATCACCGTTTCAATTATACCAGTTCCAAGAATAAATAAATAAACAGCAACACAACGATTACGCGGTGTTCTGGAAATTTAAACCATGGCTGGTTTTGAATTGGCTAAATAGAATGAAAATTGAATTGATTTCTAAAATAAAAATATGTTTAAATGAACTGGGATTATTTGTAGTCGACATTTGCCTACATAATATATTTTTCAATGACACATTCAAGCGTAAAATTTGTGCCAATTCCCAATACCATGAAAACGTTAGCTACACGATGCAAAGTAAATATTTTCATAATTAAAATATAGCCGGCATTCTGCAACAATAACCTTTGATCTTCTCCCATTTTCGCTGGAATCTCGACAAAACAGAAAACGGTCTTTCGCGACGACTTTTCCAAAACATTTAGGAGCAGACCATTATATTATCACGGTGCGGTAACTCTGTAAGGCGACGGGCTTTTGAAAATTATCCAAAGGATGTCTGCATGTCGAAGAAATCTTTCACAGCCAGTCGTCTATAAATGTATAATGATCACCTCCCACAGACAGGCTTAAAAGGAATCTTTGTGAACGTTTTTCTGCCGATTATGAGGATTTCTTTCCTTGCTTCCGTGTAAAAGAAGGAGTAGTTGTTCCTGGCTTTAAGTAAAAGTGTACAGCAAATAGTACTTTATTGTGTAGTGCATAAAGTTCAGCTTTTTTGTCTGTTTGTGCCAACTGTTCCAACCCGAAGCCATAATCCGTTACACGAGATACTAGTTGTTGAGCTAAATATAAATATCAGAGGGAAAACTCATAGTGCTACGACCATGCTACGCCGTAGCGCGACGCATAGAACGTAGAACATTCGCGCGAGAATTTTTACAAATTGGGAGACTTGGTGAGCAATTAAGAGGGCGCATTCCGTCCACTAGCACCGCCAATTGTTTTTTATTAATCGTGGTAAATTTAAGACACGTAGATAAAAAACGCTCTGTAGTGTTTTAAAGAAATGTATTCATAATTTTTTGAGAGTTATGTTTTGCACTTTAGAACATATAGTTGCCAAAGTCGATATTTTTGCTAAAAGTGGCCACTTTTAGCAATAATTGCCGTTTTGGCTATTAAGCCATGAGTTATGTATTAAAATTTATCTCAAAAAATAAAAGATACATTTCTTCAGAACACTACAGAGCGGTTTTTTATCTACGTGTCTTAAATTTACCAAAATTCATAAAAAACGATTGGCGGCGCTAGTGGACGGAATACACACCCTTAAACTACAATGGCAATCATAACACGGCCCTCAATTAAGTTCCGCTCTAAAACTGTTGGCATCACTGTTGTAAAACCATTTTAATATATGTTTATTATGTATACGTGTCAAAATTTCATGTTAATCTTTCTTAGTTTTCAAGTTACAGAGGTTTAGTGACATGTGATTCACATACAACACGAATATTGTTTAAGTCGCACTTAGATACAAAAACACTTCCTCAAAAAAATAGCTAATAAATTACCAACTTTTCACCGTTCTCCAACGCGACTACACAAACCAAAATACAATTCAAACATTAAATCTATATCAAATTTAAATCCAAAGGTATAATGACTTCATATAATGCTATAAAGTCAAGTGGCGATATAATAACGAAGCTCGCATGCCGTGACTGGTGCTTATAAACGCGTAATGATAAAAATGGCTACCCGGCTCTAACAAGATCGAAGCGAGTACTTTGGTATTAATATATGCATATTACAGCTTTGGTGGCTTTAAACAAATAAAAATGATTAATTGCCACAGATAAGTGTTGGCGAGGTTGTATTTTTTTAACAAGACTGTGTAGTTTGAGTCGTTTACGCAGTTTAGGCTGTACAGGTTCTGATCGATGACTGGTTTTTAATGCTGGTGTTTAAACGCACGCTTTTCTACTTTCTTGACTTTAAGTTAACCTCCTGACCACTGTCTCACCTCCTGGTGAGCAATGATAGAAAAATGACAAGCTAATAATTAAGTAATAACGTCTTTAAAAACACTCGCTTTTCTACTTTCTTGACTTTAAGTTAACCTCCTGACCACTGTCTCACCTCCTTGTGAGCAATGATAGAAAAATTACAAGCTAATAATTAAGTAATAATAATAATAAATAAATAATAAAAATAATATCCTTGGACATTTCACACAACGCCATATAGTCCCAAGCTAAGCAACCTAATGCTTGTGTTATGGTAACGAGATGGCTGATAAACTACTTATATAATTTTATTTTTTGTAAATACATACATATTAAAGATAGAAAACACCCAGACTCGGAACGGAACGTCTTTAAAAACACTCGACCAAGTTTACGTCTTCAGAATTATAAAGGAACTAGCTTTTGTCCGCGACTTCGTACGCGTGTTTCCCGTTCCCGTAGGAATTTCGGGAAATCCTCTCTTAGTACTTCCTTACACTCCCCAAGGAACCAACAAGTCAAATTTCAGCTTCCTACGACCAGAAGTTTCGGCTGTGCGTTGCCTGTCAGTCATTCACTCAGTAACATAAGAATCTATACTTATACTAGCTGACCCGCGCAACTTCGTCTGCGTCACATTATTCATGAATAATATTGCCAAAAAATTTTAAAAAAAATTAGGGGTGGACTACCCCTAACATTTAGGGGGATGAAAAATAGATGTTGGCCGATTCTCATAGATACTGGATAAGCACAAAAAATTTCATCAAAATCGGTCAAGCCGTTTCGGAGGAGTATGGCAACGAAAACTGTGACACGAGAATTTTATATATTAGATTATAAAGCAGAAGAGTTTGTTTGTTTGTTTGGTCGAACGCGCTAATCTCAGGAACTACTCTGGTCCGATTTGAAATTTCTTTCAGTGTTAGATAGCCCATTTATCGAGGAAGGCTATAGGCTATATATCATCACGCTAAGACAAACAGGAGCGGAGCAGTAATGAAAAATGTTACGCAGACGACGTTGCGCGGGTCAGCTATTTATTATATATTAGGATTTATTATTTAAACTGTAATCATATAAATAGCTGTCTGTACGTATGGCGTTTAAAAAAAAAAACAAAAGAAATAGGTACGTCGATCATGGCTTCCGAGTCGTATAAAACCTTCCTTTTTGATATCACAATATTGGAAATCCGTAAAGAAAAAGTCACTTTATTTACCACACAAGTTATAAAATAATGCATCTATTTATGTAACTCAATCGATGTTACCAAGGTTTTGTATTTATTTTTAGCTTCAAATACATTAGGTATTATTGTATATCGCTTTGATCAAAGGCCTGAGTAAATATTAAAAGATGGCTTTAATTAACATGGCGTCTGTACGTACATAAATTTAATTAAAAATATTTCTTTTTCCTGTTCATAAGCTACTCTCATAAAATAATACTTTGGTAGTGTTTTCTATATTACACTTATTAGGCACTACAAATAAATTTGTCAACCTGCTTGTCTATTAGTACTTATTTACTACTGACTCCAAATCAGAATAAGTTTTCTTTAGCCACGTTGCACGGTTGCGCGAATAATTATTTTGACGTATAGTAAAGTTAACGTAAGTAAAAAACTACAACCCCGTAGTCTGTTGGTTTAATTTTGAGAGACACACAATTAAAATCATTTAAAATTATGAATATGGTATCTAATTCAAATAAATATTATGTGCGAAACGAGTATTGTAGCTATGGTAAAATTTTAGGTACGTAACGTTATAGGTCGCGTCACTTAAAAAGAACGCTGTATGAATGTGGAGCTCGCGCACGAAAGTACTAAGCCTATTGTTTTAGTTTTGAACTAGACTTTCGCTCGCGGTGTCGTATATTGGTTATTAGTAGGTAAATTGAAAAATGATATATGCTCCCGCGCCCCACCTCATACCACCAAATAGATCGATAAATCGCCTAATGCGCAGCTTGACCGCCAGCGTTCTTTTTACATGACGCGACCTGTACTATTACGTCAAAAATATTCGTGCTAGGCCCTCTGAACTATTTTCTGCGCACTGCATGCAGTACGAGTCTTTCTATAATTTATTCAACTGATTCTTAATTCAAACTTTCTACTAATTATCAAGCAACGCTCGCATTCGCATCGCAGTTGCAATTGTTGACAGATTGCGGCTGAAATGCGATCGTTGCTTTAAAATAGTAGAACTGTCCCATTAATTCTTTGTTTGCAAAACTGTTTAAAACCAGCTAGCACTATTTTGAAAGTGGTTCTAAATTCAAATAACTGTTCTAAACCAGCCACCGCAATTCTTAAATGACTAGCTATTCCCCGCGGCTTCGCTCCCGTCAACTGTAACTACTGAAAAAAACATAACAAAAAAATATTTAGCGAAATCGGCCCAGCCGTTCACGCGTGATGCGATGACCTAGGGAAATAAGGATTCATCTATACTAATATTATAAAGCAGAAGAGTTTGTTTGTTTGTTTGTTTGGTCGAACGCGCTAAATTCAGGAACTACTGGTCCAATTTGAAAAATTATTTCAGTGTTAGATAGCCCATTTATCGAGGAAGGTTATAGGCTATATATCATCACGCTACGACAAATAGAAGCGGAGCAATCATGTAAAATGTGACGCTGACGAAGTTGCGCGAGTCAGCTAGTTTTATATATAAGAAGATATAAACTCAAATTATTGTTTCATCCTGCTTTTTACAAGACTTCCTTCAGCGAGCAATCTTCAGAATACTATCCAACAGTAAGTTATTGGATCCTAGAGTATCCACACGTCATTTCCTTGAAGTAGTCCCTGTTATTCAATCCTCAGCTACAGATAGTTAGGGAACTAATCCGGTTCAAGCACTACTTACGCAAACTATAGTAAACTTTGATACTGTTATAGTTTCAGGAATCCTCACTAAAATTTAAAGCACATAATAATTTTCGAAGTATAACGTTTTAGTGCTAATTAAATTAATATCGAGGTTAACTGGGTTTTCAGGATGAAATCGAAAGTAGATGTGGATTTCATAGTGCAATGATCGAAGTACTTAAAAACTGTAGTTTGCCATAAATTGAACATTTATTAGAAAATTTCCACATAATAATATGCATGGATATAGGTACAAAGATGCCACACCTCCTCTATTCAACCCGTGAGTGCTCTCTTTTAATATTTTTAAGAAAATATATTTGGATTTTCTTTTTACACATAATAATATACCGGACGTTATGTTCGACATCTAGGTGTAATGATAAGGTGATAAAAACACGCGTGTCTCGGCGCTTGTAATCCATTTAATCCGCGACGCCCCGGGCGATACGTGCAGCGCAGGGGTTGGGGTCCCACTACGAGCTGATAAAGGTTTTAAAAACAAGTGTCAGCCCTTGTGTCATATTTGTACAGAAATTGTAAGCATTATCCGATGATGTTACAAAGGTTACAGAAATACATTTTGTTGGAAATTCTTGCTAATGGTAAGCATTATAATATTAATATATAATAATATATCACTCTAATACCATGCTTAAAAACTCATCAAGCTCACTTCATCGTCGACTTTGTGTTTGTCACCTCTGACCTACACTAGAGTCAAGAGCAAACCCATTCCAATTTAAAAAAGAATACAGCGGGAAACTAAGTCACTTGGCTAACTAGAAAAAGATACATAAAACTAACTAGTATACATGAGTACCTATGTACGTATCGTCAGTCATGCTCTTTACTGCACCACAATAAAGCTATTATTATCATCACTAATTTATAACTTGACCTAGACGCACTGTCAAGTATTCCTGCTTTCATTTACCTCTTTAAACGTTACATAAGTCTTCCAAACCTCACCTCTGTCCTAAATTATTCAATAATTAAAATGTATAATTAATATCAAATGAAATGTTATCAATTTAATATGAACCGGCGACTTTGGCAGCTATTACGTGATAAAAACACGCGTATCCCGTGGTGTGTAATCCGTTTAATCCACCGGCGCGGCGCCTCCGGCGAAACGTGCAACAACGGTGTTTGTGGTGCCAGTTGCAGCGACAAGCGATTTTAAATTATTGCTAAACTTTTAAATGGGCTTTTAAAAGTAATAAAACAATGAGCTGCAAATGTCATGCCATTTGCAGCTCATTGTTTTGTTACTTTCAAGAAACGCATACTTCTTTTGTTTGTTTATATTTTGTCTGGCTTAGAACCTATATAATGACAACATATCAAGTTAACGGTTTTTTAAATGCATGTGACGTTCTGTGATTTCTGCTCACCCCTAGAGTTCTAACTGCTTAGATTTATCTTTTCATTAATTTATCATTTTAATTAAAAGCGCGCAAAGTATAACTGTACTGTACTGTAGTATAAGTATACTGTACTTACTTACAGCGTAAAGCTGGTAGTTTATAATCCAACAGCTCTCAATTCTGGAACTTGTAATCCCAGTTTTATTGAAAAAGGTCAGTAGACATTTAATGAACATTCTTCGCTGTAAGTGCAACCACACATCGCCAGTAGCGACCACGTACGAGGTACGTATTCCCAGCGCGTGGTCCACTAACAAACCGAAATTCTATTACCAAATTAGGAAATGTCTTGCCTCTAGATAGGTGCTAAATGTGTTTGCTTGTAATAGAAAAATAGGTTTAAGTTTATATGATGTTGCAACCATTCTATTTTGTGGTGTATTTATTTTTAGGAAGTCTATCGTTTTACAATTCTATGTACTACGTGTTAATTAATGTATTTGTAGGACCAATACCTGTGACTAAACGAGACATCTTGTATTTAAATGCATATATAATTATGCATTTAAATACAAGATGTCTCGTTAGTTTAAATGTAATTTAATTTAAAATCCTTCATTTTGCGCCAGAACCAAAAAAAGAGTACCTACAGCTTTTACAACAGATCACGGCTCGTTTTTCATTAAAAAACTCGCCACTGATTGCTTCCACAGTTACGTCCGTTTGTGGACTAAGTACTGTATGTCCATTAACTCCTATGTTAGTAAACAGAATACCTCCATACAAACATTTCAGTTACAATAACACAGTATAAAAAATAAAAACAGGGTCAAAATATTCGTTTATAAAGGGGAGGCTCGACCGAAAAGGATAAACACGTTAAAGGGTGCTGTTGGCTCCGCTATCCACAAAGAAAACACTTATGATTGTACGCGACGGGCGTTAGGGGGTTAAGAGGAGGCAGGGGATAAAAGGCGATCGAAATTTTTGCAAACACTCTTCATGTGAGGCAAAGGCGTTCGCCTTTGTTTGTGTACAGCCTGTAAGAATTTACGTTATTCTTTTTTTATTTAAACGTAGGCATTGATGTTTTATTTTATCGGCCGGGACGATTGCATTACGACGATTGCACGGTACAATGACATCTAATTTTTTTTATTAGATCGCGTTGATGTCATATTCGCTGTTTTATTTTCGTATATTTGTTTTGTACGGGTTGAATGCACGAAGAATGGTCGGGACATAGACGGAGGGAAAACAAACACGCTGTATAGTTGCATTTATGTATCTATTTTACTTTGAACATTTATTCTATTCGTGATCAACTGGCATGCCAATCATCATAGTAGGTACAGACAATGTTTGTGGAACGCATAGATGTTCTAAATAACCTACGAGAGGTATGACAATGCATTCGATTCTGTATTTATCTTAGAGTTAACAACAGTCAATAAGAACCAAACTATTGTATATAGATAACAGCTGCAATATCCGAGACGACTAGTATCCCTTCTGTAGTTCAATTCCTCCATCGCTGACCACTTTCATCAGCTCACCAAACCATGTCTGTCCAACGACCACATAGCAAAAACCAAATGAATATTTAATTTTAATTTCGATATGTCATCGTAATACAGTCTTAATTTAAAGCGGTGAGCACACATCGCGGAACAGCATGGCTTAATCTCCTGAATTTATAACAAGCATACAACAATTACGTAAATTAACGGTCACTCGGCCATTTTGCAACGTTCGGACCAAACAACCCCCATGAACGGTTTTTACCAATGAATTTTTAACAAATTAATTTATTGCTTCATTAAATTTTAATTAGTAGTTGTCTGCTTATTAATTTCCATTTGTTTAATGTGCGGACAATGTGTTCGGTTACTTAACGTGATGCAGCTTTGTTATTTATGTGTACTAGCCACAACTTTGTTTTATGTGACATAGCCTATATATACTTTACTATAATTATGTACTTGTATTTGGTCCTCGGTCCATAGAATTAATTTTGTAAACAGTTGTGTGACTATTGTCGTTGTAAAATAAAGTATATTTTTATTTCATCATTTCTTAAATAAAAAATTGACATTTGAGTAACTTGCAAGTTTTTTTTTTTATTAAAAATAGTTGGTGGTCTTTTCTTGTAAGACTTCAATGATTATACTGTAAAGTAAGTGATGTAAACCATTTATATTAGTAGCTTTTTTTTACTTCGCCTTCGTTGTGGAAATTATTACCAGCTGCTACTTTCGTGACCAAAATCAAGAGAAATGAAAGGAATAAAAAATATATATTACTCAAGCACGCAATTTACTCATAATTTTACTAATTGTTGTTGAAAAGGTGCCTTTGAACACCTCTTGAATTATGCTAAAAAACGTAAAATATTAAATTCAATTTTCATAAAAGATTATGAACAAGAAAATATTTTACTGTGGGATAGTTTTAGTACTCGTTTAGGCCATTATATATAATTTGAAAGTGACTGTTCTTAATTTTATCCAAATGTGTTTTAAAACCTAAGGACCTGCTCGAAACGTTTCTTACATAACGTCGTAACAGAGTAACATTACACATTTCAAAACGTCGTAGACACCATTTTACTCCAAACTCGTGATCGAACGCAAACACGACCGTGTGCGTTTCACCTTAAAAAAAACATCGATACTCCGCCTTAAGAGGCACTACAGCTACGTGCACTCCGAACGATGCAAAGAAAACACGTACATTGATGAGTTTGTTAGAGAAAAATATTTGCTTGCCCCAAGAGCCGCGCGATGTAAGTCGTTCGATATGAAAGTGATGTTTCTGATGGACCGTCAACAGAGTGTTCCAATTTTGTGACTTCGTTATTGATTTTTATTATTTTGTTATCAGAATACTTTTGTTCGTCTTCAAAATCATAAAAGTCGGAAATCATGTATTCTTTCACACAAAGCCTGTTTCTCGATATTCGATATGTTTACTATACGTTTATAGTAATAGCCTACTGCTATTAATAATTAACCGAATGTTTCGAAATCTAAACAAAATGGCTATCTACTTTAAATCATCCTAAATAACATATAAATATTGTGTTCCTATTGTTTGATAAGCAACAACCAGTATGGAGTACATAATTAAAATTTCCTTTAAAGTCCTTTATGTTTGCCCGTCCTTTGTATTCTTTTGTGCAGGTTCAGTATCGAACAGATATTACAACAATGAAATGACACTCGAAAATAACATCAGAGAACTCTTTGGAGTACCGTAGCAACGAATATCATACTCAAATTGTTTATTCCAAAAACCACTGCTGGTAAAAACCTTTTCATATCAATAAAACATGTTTTTCTACTTTTGTATAATAAACAACTATAAATTACACCTATTGAATAGGCTAGAAATTCCTCAATACAACAAAAATGCTCATATCTCATATTTTTCTAACAATAATTCTATATCTTTTTGTGTAAAAATAACACCATCCCATCCGTCATAACGGGTCGAGTTTATTTTAGTTATGTATCGATGTTTACGTTATGGACGGCTGGTATTTGTCGCCAGTTCATTTCACTCGATTCCCCTTATAAATGGGCCGCTTAGATTGGTGAAAATGATACGATATATCTGATGTTGTTTATGACAACAACCTGTATAAGCTGAGATAAAACATTTCTCGGATATGCGATTTGTATTGAATCAGATTATTTGTCCTGATAGTCTGGGAGCTAGCTTCCGTATATACCAGTTTACAGAGTTTAAGATGTCTAGAAGCCTGATTTTCTGAAACGTGAGTGCCGATTCTACTAAATTCCACATTCGCATCTCAATTGCAAAATGTCAAAAATGTATGAAAATTAAGGCTTATTTGACAGTTGGCGATTGACATGCGAATGCGAAAGTTGTTTAAAAAATAGTAGAATCGGCCCTCAGGTTCATAGAATATTAGATCTATGTTGTTCCTCGGATTGATTCTTTTTTACTCCGGACGCTTTAATTCAGCAGGTCGTTTACACCGCTCTCACAATATGTATAACCTGAACATGATGTAATCATAACTTTGTAACAACTTACTATTTTAAAAGAGTGTCCGTGGAGTTTCTTGCACGTTTCTTCTCCATAGAGATCTACGCTTTGGAACGTGCAAATAGCTTAATTCTTTGTCCGACTGACCTTGATAATTCAAAAGTGCCTGCAAATGGTTTAATTGAAATAAATGCTTGAGTTTGGTGTCAAATTGATGATATCTAATATCTCTATGTTGATTCAATATGGTAAAGATTTTGAGCATTTGTGGCTTACACGAGATAGAATGGATGATATATTTATTATTGTTTGGCTATTTTTTACAACAATAAACATTTTTCTGTTTCAGGTAAGCCTTCATCAGAATTATTCGGAACAGTCAATCAGACAACAATTGGGTGAGATTAATGAAGATTCGACGTTTTACCCATAGAACAATTCAGCAACAATCAGCTCTTAATTCCATTACCAAGAAAAAAGACTTTATAAAACCAACGTAAATTCACAAATCGATTACAATTTTCGAACTAAAAACCCGCAACAATACACTGAATACTTCACATGTTCAATGAAAAAACGTAGCCTGTATTATTCCGGAATGTTTTAACCAATGGCATTCTCCGTATCGGACGCACCGCTCGGAATGAACCAATCAGAACAATGTTGCTACCATGACGTAATTAAGAAGTTTTCAACTCAATCAGTCCCTTAATATTTGTACAAAACGAAAGTAATCTCTTTAAATGGTTTCAGCTGGAAGTTTGCGTGGAAACACACGGAATTAGGTTTCATTTTGTAACGATACGGTTTGCTTGGTGATTACGTAATGTGTGAACGGAAATATTTAGTTGAATAAGGAGTTCGAAGGTGCTGTGACGATCTGATGACGAGTGTGACTCAAACTTTGCCAGAGAGAGTCGAATCATTAGAGGAGTATGGAAACAGAAAGAGGAGGCCTTTGCTTTGCCCAGCTGTGGGACTCAAATTGCCCAGGTGTGGGACTAGACGACTGAGAAAGACTCGATAAAGTTTAACCTTATTAATTCACGAGCTGACCCGCGCAACTTCGTCTGCGTCACATCCCCATTAATGATCCGCTCCTATTTTTCTTAGCGTCATGATATATATATAGCCTTCCTCGATAAATGGGCTATCTAACACTGAAAGAATTTTTCAAATCGGACCAGTAAGTTCCTGAGATAAGCGCGTTCAAGCAAAAAAAACAAACAAAGCTCTTCTTCTCTTTATAAAATTAGTATAGATTTATGCATTTTAATATAAGAGAATGAACTTGCACCACAAAGTTACAGAAGAGACTACCATACATTTACGGCATGGTATTTGCCATGCAATATGTCTTCTATATCATTGGGACCTGATATCACTGTTCTTCACATTCCACAATTAAATTGTGAAATTTATCTACATTATATCTTACTATATTCTTAACTAGCTGATGCCCGGAGCTTCGCCTACTTGACAAATGATATACTAAAACCAATGAAAAACTACAGATACGTTGTCCGCACTCTAAAATGACAACATGAAATGAAGCCAATTGGCCACATCGCGCTTAGTTACGCACCAACCTGTCGCGCGACACTACGTTTCTTTGTTGTCAATTTGACTATTACTTATCCTGTGACGTAACTGAAGATGTATATTTATCTCCCTCTAGCAACAGGCATCCCGCCGTACGGTGACATATTTTCTTTCCCTTTCTTCATGCGTATTAGTAGCTATCTAGTATTTTCGCCGTTTTTAAGCGCCGCGATGTTGGTTTATGACGTGTCTATATATTATAATACGTCATTGACTAAAACCTTCCTCGAGAACCACTGTATCCATTGGTTAAAACAGCATGAAAATCGGTGCAGTAGTTTTTGAGTTTATCGCGAACAGACAGACGCCGCGGAGGACTTTGTTTTAAAATATGTAGTGAAGCTTTCAATTCCCTTTGAACAAAAGTTCCGTTTCCAAACACAGCCGTAATTTCATCCCGTAATTTCCCCACAGTATGTATGTCTATCGAGTTTCCAAGTCTTGTACTAGCAGGTACTGCGTATTAATATTCCAATTAAAACTTTGATTATACAAAAACGTTCTATAAACGACTGGATTTCGAGGTTGGATTATATCTTTTGATATTTTGCCTTCGTTCTTTGCTTTTTGAGCTGTTGAATTAACAACGTCTGTATCGAGACCGATAATTAAAAAGATTTTAGGTTAGTTTATGTAACTTTCAATATGTCTTAGAAGCATTTTTCCTCTATTAATTAAATCTGGAAATTTATATTTTCTTCTTGGAAAATATATATTTAACAGTATTATTTTACTTCTAGGTTTTACCTGCGGCTTCGCTCGCAACAATATTTAAAAAAAAAACTAGGTTTTAACCGTTTAGCTATTCAGGCGTGAAAGCGTAACAAACATATACTTTCGCGTGTAAAATATGAAAGCTAGGATTGTGTTCAAAGGAAAAGTTATTTTAAACACTCACATAATTATATGATTGCGAATTTGAGAATAAAGACAAAATCTCTCCTTAAATCTCTTTATATTTCCTTATTAGAAACCATTACATCCAATCGTATATCCCTTGGCGTACAATTTACATTCCGTATTTTTCTTCCACTCTTCCATTACGAGATATATACGAATTACTTTGAAAACGGCAATATCCCGTTTACACCACACGCACACACACACACACATTCATTCATACATACAAATCTACAGGATGTGATTGTATGTGCACGAGTGGTACAAATTTTTCAGTTGGCGCCTCGTCGACTTCGAGCCAACGCTCATTTGCTAAAACATCCCCCTGTATAGGTCCTCTGCGTAGACTTACAAAATGTTTAGAAGTGAAAAAGCTATTTAGTTAAGTCTTTTTTTTACATTTTGCATGCGGTTTACTTGTGTGCATGAGTTGGTTTTGTTAGACGCTCTCATTTTTAGTAGACAAAAACCTAAGTTTGATTGCTTTTTATTTGTTACAAATAGGTTAAAAAATTGAATTTAACAGGTAAATAGATTTTTGTTGGAAACAAATTAGGTTAGACTTTTCTTTTATCCATCTAACAAAAAAAGATAAGATTTGAAATAGTATGAAGCTCAATAAAACGTCCAAGTGCGAGTCGGACTCGCTCACAAAGGGTTCCGTACTATAAATCTTAATTTTTATTATTACTTGTTATAGCGGCAATGAAAATTTCAACTGTTACCTATTACGGTTTACGAGATACAGCCCGCTGACAGACAGACGGGCGGTTGAACGGAAGGACGGACAGCCGGACAGCGGAGGCTTAGTAATAGGGTTCCGTCGGTTACTCTTTTGGTACGGAACCCTAAACATGATAAATAAATAATTATAAGATAATGAGGTTGGCTGCGGCTGCCAATATTTGACCCAAACCACAAGTACTAAGCTACAACAAAAAAAAGTAGCCCATTCTGACCATTCTTAGCTCTACTTGTCGAGGTAGTGATGAATGCACCAAGTTTGTCCACGTCACGAGGCGAAAAAAAATCACGAACACTACCGTAACGGAAATAAGCGAGCCAAGCGCCCTCGCGCTGATTGGCAGACGTAGACCTACGAAAATTGAATAGGAATTTTAGAAATAGAACGTCACATTCGAAATGCTTTTTCCTCTTTTGTCAACTGTCAACGTCTTCGCAGTTTTGGTACATGGGTTTTTTTTTTGTAAAATTAAGTATGTACTTGAAAGGATATATTTATTTTTCAAAAGTGAGTTACATTTTTCATTTCTTGAATATTTGCGTTTGGTTTGCCAGTTTTCGTAGGTACAGGACAAACGGAAAATAATCATAAGCCAGAAAGAGCTTGAAAATGGATGACTAACTTCCAACCAGTCACACATACGAACTAAGCAAGTTAATATAAAGCTTGTAAAAATTAACACAGATTCGCATGATCATCATCTGCATAGCCTTTTCCCGACTACATTGGGGTCGGCTTCCAGTCAAACCGGATTCAGCTGTATACCAGTATTTTACGTGAAGCGGCGGCCTACCAGACCTCCACAAACTATTAACTGGGTAACATGGTATTTCTTGGCCAGACTGGAGTCAGATTTACTGGCTTCTGACAATCTATGACTGCCAAAGATCTACAAATGACAGCCGGGACCAACGGCTTAACGTGCTTTCCGAGGCACGGTGGAAACTCGATATGTCAAGGTTGTCACCCATCCACAGCCTTGGCAAGCGTTACTTAACCTTGAAGATCGACCCGTGCTTCTAGCCACGAACTCCTCATCGACACTGATTCGCATGATAAAGGGAAAAAAAATGTCCGAATTAACGTGGCTATATTTTATTCTCTCTTTCGTTTTGTTGATAGACATAGACGGTCGACAACGTGTGAGGCCAAGCAAATATTACAATCATATGCACAGAATAAATTTATTACAAAACTAGCTGACCCGTGCAACGTCGTCTGCGTAACATTTTTCATTATTGCTTCGCTCCTATTGGTCTTAGCGTGATGACATATAACCTATAGCCTTCCTCGATAAATGGGCTATCTAACACTGAAAGAAGTTTTCAAATCGGACCAGCAGTTCCTGAGATTAGCGACAACCAAACAAACAAACTCTTCTGCTTTATAATATTAGTATAGATAATGTTATTGCTATTATGACCACTGAGTTGCCCATAAGTAACACCCACAGAATGTGACAGGGCATTCAGACCACACGACAAAACATCGTATTCCTATAAAAATATGGCTAAGTGGTGGAACTTTATTTACATTTACTCTTGCAATAAAACAGACAACTATGGAAGTGCTAAAAAGGTTGAATAAATAATAACACTAAAAGGAGATTGCACTGTGTTCCTAGAAATAAACTTTACTTGAAACAAAATGTATTATTAAACAACAATTTTCTCCTAATTTTTCTTTTGTTCTACGCGTATTTGTTCATGACTTTTGTCATTACTCATCAAATTAAACACTCATCCCATATTATCTTGCTTCTTTCTCAGTTTACTGGAGAACGGTCAGCGCAACAACTAATCTGCCATACTTCTCTGTTAGTCGACATTCCAAAAGTCACCCCCATTCTAAACACATCATCTTCAAAACAGCCCTTCCCTCCCGTTTTTTTAAATTCCTCACAATTCCCACATTAAAATCTCAAACAACTCTAAAATTGATACTTAACTAAATCATCCGCAAACCATTGTCCACTACAAAACTGATTATGTAAAATTTTCTTTAACATAAAACTTTACGGCCCACTTAACAGGCTCACATCGTGTCATAAATCTGAAACGACACTTCGTTGCGACATAAAGTCTGATCGGTAGGCTTAAAAGCGATCCGACACCCTACGTTTACGATTCAAGGGCCAAGTTTAACACCCTGTAGGTATTTACAGGATGATGACACTATAAAAACTCACATAATATCTGTAAACGTTTGACTTCCAATCTAGGCGCAATAAAACCGGTTATATCCTGTTACGGCCGGATATTACTCGATTTAAAGACTGTTTATATGTTTGAAGCTCATTCGAGAGTTGTTACGTGTAGTATTTAAATGATTACATTAACAGAATGGGATAAATGTGGAGACTTAAAATAATAATATATCCAAACTGCTTCAAAGTTATCGAAAAAGTTATCGATTTACTTACTGGCATAGAAATTGAGCTATTTCGATTTGTAAAGAAAATTAAAACAGATTTTAACGACTTCAAGTTAATGAACATTACGAACAACTCAATTTAGCTTTTATAGCTTTCTAAAGATCAGAGTCCAGAACAATATTACGTTTAATAAACCCAGTTTACTGAGCAATGTTGGGTCAGAGCGAACGCTAGTTATTTACGTCGCTTAAACTAAGCCTCTCGCAATGTTGCCCCGCTCTGGTTTCACTTAAATACATCTCACAGATAGATTATGATGTCCGTCCTTTGTCTGACGTCACCCCAGTTAATCAGAGTTGATCTTACATGCATTAACGTCCCAACGCTATCCCGCTTTGTCTACTAAACACGACCTTTCCCGAAACACCCGCACGCGCCACGACCCACTGTCCGACAAAAAAGAATTAAGAAAATCCAACATCCACTTTCATATCAGCAAGGCGAAAGTTTAGAAAACTCGCTCCTACGTTTACAACATTATTCAATTTGTCGTTACGCTGAAAAGCAGTGTACAAAGACGAAAAAGAGTTCCCTCAACCGGGGACCTGCGTATTTTTCAAACAAATCCCCCGCAGTGCGCGGCAGAAGTTGAGGCGAAACGGATCCGGCCGCGTCCGCCTTTTCCGACCATCTGAATTGCAAATGGGGATGTGATGACGGCGTTATACAAAACTAAAAGTGTCGGGCAAACTTCAGATTAAACTTCCCGAGCTGAGCGCAGGTATAGAAACAAAAACGTCACAATTATGATAATTTTTGGCCGCATCTCGGCGGATTGAATTTGCATGACTATCCGTTGCTGTGTCAACTGAGCCACCGTTCCCGATGAATAATGCACGCGACGCTACTTACCTCGGTATTAACATATTTATTAATAAAATAAATATGAGACGTCCGCGCGCCGCGGCGTCAGAGCAACGAATGCCACCTCAGCCGCTCAGCCAGCCGCTGTTGACACTACGTAGACAAACTTTGCAAGTGGAGTGCTCATAGCGAATTGTTAACAGAAAACGGGTAATGTATGGCATTCATTATATAAATTGAGTTAGGACTGTGCGAACAACGATGTTCATTTCGTTAATGTGTACAGAATTAAACACAAATAACGCGACGTTGTTAAAGGGGTGTGCTACAATTATTTTAATGCTGACAATGGTTGCTATATTTATAAATTTTAGCGGTTTGTTAAACAACGTAAATGTACCTGAGTGCTACATTTTGGCACGCTGTAGCTATTAGTTTGGTAATGTTTCACTGAATTGATAATTGTATGCTTCAATTTAAATGGTCGCTTTAAAAATTACTTTGTAAACGGGCTTACTTAAAAGTGAGGATACATACAAGCTTTACAGGCCAGTGAAAGCTCGAAGGAATAACTGGATAAAGAGAAACAATTTCAATATTTTACAGCAGTATTCACAATATTACCTTCGAGATTCCACTTTGGGAATTATATTCGTTAAAACGATATGAATAAAATTGACCTAGCGTCGAACGAGTCCATTTTATTTTGTTTTTAAAATAAGCTGTAAAGCGTCCACGTGTAAATCGCAACAGCTGAAAGGGTTCGGTGTCGAAATGAAAAACGAGAAAATGTTACTGCGAAATTAATTAATTGCACTATTGCAAATCGTGAGTCAAGCTAGTTCTAGCAAATCCAGCTTAGCTGAAAGCGCTCACAAGAATACCAGAAATGTCCTGTGCAAGCCAAGTTTGCACTATAAAACGTGGAACAGCAATACCTCTTAAAGGGTCATTTTACTCATTATTACGAACAAATTTTACGATGGGACCTCGGAAATAGCAAAAAAAAAATCTGATGTTCAGTACATTTTGTCGAGTTATGCGCACAGAAATGGCAGGCGATTTTCTTATTCGCGATTTCAGTGTTGGTGGAACCAACACTGAAATCGTTAAGTACAGCCTACAGTAGTAAGAATTAACCATAATGTTGATTACAATTACCCCTTAATTGCATTCCTATTCTTACACGTTGTATACTTGAAACAACTCTTGCTATTTTTAAAAGAAGACTGAAAGAGCACTATCTTTCCTTCTCGTCATAGTTGCATATAAGTATATATTAATATTTATATTTTAATATTATTTAGTATAATATGTATATTAGTTGGTTATTTATGTATTGTACGTACCTAATATTTAAAATTTACTATTTTCATTTTAGCTTTTTAAAACTTTTGCACACAATGTCTACATCTCTTTTTATATACTCTCCTTTCGCAGGTATGCTGGAAGAGATTTCTTTAGAAATAAGCATCACCTTTGTACCTATTTTTCTGTTTCCTTCTTCTCTTGTTCTTGTTAAATGTGTGGACATAAATGGTTAAATAAATAAACAACTGAGCTGTCTTTTGACGTGAATATCCATCGGAAACAAATTCTTCAATTCAGAGGGCCAATTAGTATTAAATTGTAAACAACATTCACATTCGCATGTCAATCGCAAACTGTCAAAAACGCCTTAATTTTCATACATTTTTTCGAATGTGAAAATTAGTAGAATTGGCCCGCTGAAGGAAAACCCAATCCTCGTATATCCACTAAAAATCTCACACGACTCCAACTAAGCAATTTGTCGCTCAAAAATCTTCCAAGCAGAGCGGTCATAAAACCAACGTATTCTTCCAGGGCCCTAAACTTTGAATCCTCCAGAGATCGAGTGCATGCCAAAGCGAAGTAGCGAAGTACAGCCAGATTAAATACGTGGCTCGCAGGTGAATGGGGGATGGCGAAAAAACGCGAACGGACAATATGACCACGATTTATCGCTACCCAGGGACATGAGTCGATTGCTAAAGAAAAAACTAGGATCTTAAATTGTTTGTTTTGATAGATCGTGCCCGTCTTGGATAGTAAAACTAAAATGTGACAATCCAAAAATAAATATGGAGGTAATATTAATAATAATATTATTTAAAAAATTTTTTCGGAAATGATAAACATTTACTTTACAAGAAAAGTTATTTAAAGCGCTCTTCCTCTCTCCTAATTATTTAAAGTTTTGCTGTGCCCGACAGGGTCCATAATTGTTTCTATTTATTCATTTTACCATCTGTATGTGTACATTATGGATTGCAATAAACAATATGAGATTGAAATTGAAGTATAATGGCTTCAGTTTGCAGAATTCATTGGAAAGGGAAGAGAATCATTGGAAGGGGTTGATTATGATTATGATTTAATAGTTGGTTGTCATTTTGATTGGACAAAGGAGGCTATTATTGTAGTTAAGTATCGCCCCACTGATGAAGTCGACATGAAAAAGCGAAGTTACTGTAATCCCAACATAATTCGGAAATATTTTAATACCTATACCAACTTTAACGTTCGCATAACCTTTCATGCAAACCATTGGCATCTACATTCCCCGTCTGTTAAAAATTGTTCAGCTGTCAAACATCGCACCTCGAATTGGGCCAATGCAGCCAACAATCGTCTTGAACCGAAAATTACAGCGCGTTGGCGCCAACATTTGCGGCGTGGAAGCGTAACTCAGACATCGCATTATGCCGCGGAACACACCATGCCAAGTTGCTCGGTGCGCTCTGAATTATGCATGCATTCGCCGCACATTAAACCGATACGACCGCTGCGCGCAGATTAAATATGGACACCCTGTTTAGTCATTCAGTCGTGCTAACTACGAGGTGAGAATGTTGGGGATGTTGCTTCGCGCCGCTGTCTCAACAGACCCTTATTTAGAGCCTAAGCCTGTAACAGCCTGTATTTACGCAGGAAGGGGATTCGCCAACAACAAGGCCAATGTTGACCTCTCTCCCTTGTGAGCTACAATGCCCTTCTTAGGGTGAAATGTGGGCGCCGTCCGATAAGGACCAGGCCCGGGTCGACGGTGCGTTGTGTTCGACGCGCGTTTCAAAGAGACGCCAGCATGTTGACGTAGCTCACTAGGGCCATTTCTCCTTCTTAAAAGAAGATTACGGCCAGTACCTCCCAGGGTAGCAATATTGTCCGAAACAATTACCCTTGAACACAAAGAGCATTTGAAGAAACACGGGTGAGTTTTATTCAATAAGAATCCGACACTCCCGCTCTGAAGCGGAAAAAGGTGGAAATGTGATCTCTCACGAAGACGCCTGTTACTGTTTTAAACTTTCATGGTCACAAACATTAGAATAGTTAATTACGGGATTGCTACCATATACCTTTTTATTTGCGAGTTTCCGATATTTCGGCACTGTTGCAAGCGCCATGATCACGGAGTAACTGAAGATCTTGCGGGTGGGATATTCTAACGCCGGTTACTGTTTCGGGTGACCCAACCAACGAGTCATCACCAACCCTTAAAAGTTGTTAATAAATCATTGATTGAAAATAAAATAAGCCATGTCGTGCTTCTCAAGCCTTACATTTAAGCATCTAGGTTCAAAATCAAAATATTTTTCAGTCAAAACTAGCACATGACCATTTAATCTAAATAACAATCTTACTCCGTGGAGTAAGATTGTCGATTGACGAAATCGAATGCCGAGTTAATTAATTGCGTGCAATTAATTAACTCGGCATTCGATTTCGTTAAAAGTTAATCTACAGAATCAATGTTCTAAGAATTCGAATCAAAGTTCTAGAAAAGAAAGAGACAGAAGATTCAATTACGGGAATGTTCTGTCAATAGAAATAGAAATTAAGTTGATAGCAAACAATACGTAATCCTAAGTAAGAGCGCGCTGCGCAAGGCTCAGCAAAATGACGTAGCGATTGAATGGCAACTCAACTGCTGTAGTGATGTGCCCATTGCTGGGAAAAGACAATTTTATTTTAAAGAAGTTTTCTAACATAGATTAATAGGGTAGGGTATAAATTACTATACATGTATAGCAAACATTTAGAATTAATGCTTATTTTAAACATGAGATTTATAAAAAAATACATTTATGTAGATTTTTAAACGCTTAGTAATTTGCCATTTCGTTTTTTAAATACTACAGTATTTTACATAATTTCTAAGTTTTGAGAAATTTAATAAAAATCGAGTCGTTTACCTACCTACTTGTAAACCAAAATATCTGTATGAACAAATTAATAGATTCCTGCCTTAACTGTCAGAGACAAACAGCACCACTTCATTTACCAAAAGAACCTCTTTAGAAGACTTAAAGAAACCGCCGCGAATTAAGCCAACACCTACGCAATTTTTAGGATCTATTCACGTTATTATCATTTTCACTTTCGTTTATTACTTTGCTTACCTATAAAAATATGATTAACTGCTCGTGCGGTATTAAGTTCTAGGGATTTACTAACAGAGTTTTTTTTTATTTATCGTTTTATTGACTGGTGCTATGCAATTATATTTTTATTAACTCTTGCAAGTGGCTGCGCTAGCGTGACTGTCAAAATGTTTATATGCGGTCGTATTATTGGGAAATAAGGTATCCTGTTACGACACAGGATACTTTATCCTAAACTGAATCTTAATTCCGTGTTTCAAATTTAATCGAAAATCATAAGTAAATAACACAAATATGAAATTAGTGAAATAGGACGTATTACACAAATTATTTTACAACATTCCAAATCCAAGCTTATTTCGTAAAAATACATTTTCAGTTAAAATATTCAACGCCCTCCGCATCACTACCCAAATCCAAGTTTTATCACAAAATTCCACGACACCTTTATCGAAAGAAACAGCGTAAACATAAGTCCCACCCACAACTTATTTCGTTCGCTCCATCGATAACATAATCGGGTATCTATATTTAAGATGGCACATCCCTACGCCCATGTTTACTGTACAAGTTTGCAGGCCCGGAACGACAGTCGCAGGCACTCCCCTTTATATCTTAACATTGCTGTACTGTTTTATACATTCTCAACAAATAGATACTGATTTAAACTGAATGTGCTGTTAAAAGTATTGGTGGTTTTAAATGGAGTTCGGATCTGTGTGTGGGGATATTCTGTCGTTTTCTGCGGGTTTGTTTCTGGTAAATACGGTTTTTTCTTCCAATTCGTTGGCAAAAATAAAGCAGTAATAAATTGAAACTGATCATGTAGTTAAATGCAGTCCGCATCATCGATTCGACTAACTGGTCGGTGGATCACCATAGAAGTGGTTGTATTTGTGCATGTGGACGCTTTGAGAGAAGCTTATGGTCTGTGGATCTCTTTGGGTTGAAATGATGTCGGGAAGCGCGTTAAGCTGTTGGTCCCGGCTGTCATTCGGAGATCTTTGGAAGTCGTTACGGATTGTCAGAAGCCAGAAAATCTGACACCAGTCTTGCCCAGGAGTACCGTGTTACCCAGTTAATGGGTTGTGGAGGTCTGGTAGGCAGCCGCTTCACGTAAAATACTGGTATTCAGTATATATAGTTGGGAAAAGGCTAGGAAGATGATTTCTATTTTTTTTTTAATAAGATTATTACTATTATTTCTGGGGTTTAACGCAGTAAAGGTTCTGGAATGGTGACCGCGTCAGGAAGACGCAGCGTTGGAAGACCAGCTGTTATCCGCAAAATGCGAGACGCTCAGGACCGGCCCATGTAGTGCAACTCGGGAATATTTTTTACAGTAATGGAGGATTTTTCGCTCTATTGACATTAGAAAGAAAGAAAATTGTGTTTATTCGCATTTTATAAATTAACTAGCTGACCCACGCAAATTCGTCTGCGTCATATTTTCCATTAATGCTCAGCTCCTTTTAGTCTTAGCGTGATGATATATAGCCTATAACCTTCCTGGATAAATGGGCTATCTAATACTGAAAGAATTTTTCAAATCGGACCAGCAGTTCCTGAGATTACCCCCTACATAAAAACTTACAAAAAAATGTTACCTCTTTATAATATTAGTATAGATATAGAAAACACCTTAAAGATCATTTATTAGCAAAAATCAACTGCTGATATCACTCATTAATCCTAAGCTATCGTTTACTGGCGCGAAAATCAAGCCCACCGCTTCACATTAAGCAGCTTGCAACCACAACCTCAATGAAGCCGCCACAGACTCAAACGCATATTAATTACATATATCTACTACAAACAATACCTCACGCCACGCACCAGCGATGACGTCACACGTCAAACTGCCGTCACGGTGTTTATCAACGCAACAATAACAAGCTATATGATTATACGACAAGCTTCTGTAATGAACAGTTATTATTTATTATACATGTATGGGAAAATATCATTATTATGGGCCAACTAGCCACTGCTTTGCATACGCCTGGCTGTAGACAGTGACACATAAGGGCCATTTCTACTAATTTTTAAACAAAGTTCGCATTCGCATGTCAGTCGTGTTCTGTCAAATTTTTGACAGATTGCGATTGAGATGCGAATGCGATGTGAATGTGAAAATTAGGAGAATTAGCACTCTGAAGGCCAATTCTACTAATTTTTAAGTAACAGCTTGTCAGTCGTATTCTGTCAAAAAAGGCCCCAATTTCATACATTTATTTATTTATTTACTTATTTGTGAACATAGGGTATGGTAAAAGATGTAATACAAATATAAGTACAAAGTCCCAACAATGTTCCGCCAGAAGGCATACAAATATTAACAAAATTATTGATATAATTTCTAAGTTATTATTAATAAATTGCCAAAATGTTAATTATAATACAAAAATCTTCAAATAATGTCAATGTCATTTTAATTAACAACTAATTGAATGTCAAGTTTTAATTATAAATAGTCAAGAAAATAATGTCAAAATACAAATAGATAAATTAAATAAGTCAAAACAAATAATTTTTAAAATTTGTCATTCAAAAATTCATTAACTGAATAATACACTTTGTCATTCAATAATTTAAAAAGATTTCTTTTAAACTCATTTTTATAGATTGCGACTAAGATACGAATGCGAACGTTACATTGCTTGAAATTTTGAAAATTAGTAGAATTGACACTTCGATCGGCGGAAGCGATTTTGAAAATGTCAAAATGGTTTACTAGCCATTTTAACCAATGAACAACCAAAATGTCACCTGGCCAAAGTATTCTACGAAAGGATATTAGGGAAAGGTCAATGTACTTAATTGCAAGTTTATCTGGGTCCTACCATATGTTAGTCCAGAACTGTCTTAGATTACAAGAATTAAATGCCCAGTACAACATAAGTATACAACTAACTTAATCGAAATTTAATAAATAAATACATTAATATAATGCAATTTAATAAATAAATAGCCTTTATTTCAGACCATACAAGATCCAGTCCTCTAACTTCTCCCACATTTTCTTGGCCTAGCCGGGCCTTTCTTAAGCGGCTATTCTTATCTAGCGCGCCCAGGCCATATTACTAAATAAGTAAACTTTTATAAAGAATTCCCGGTACATTTAGAGTCAAAGTTGCGGCAACTTAGTTATGTTTACTCCACAACTTTAATTACGCTTTAAATATTACTTTGCTTTCCACTATTTACTTGCTTTTTCATTTTAGATTAGGGCCTTACTATTATTTTGAAACTAAACTTTGATAGTTTAATCAAAATATTAGATTACGGTTTGAATACAAGGTTAAATTCTAATCTAGTTCTGAATTCAAAATTACAGACGTTTATAAATGATGAATAAGTAATATTTTACAAATGGAATAGTGATTCGACACTTGCGAATTTTTATCGATGTTTTTCTGTCCCGCAAGGCAATTATCGATCTCGTAAATGCATTAAAAAAAAAACATTACGCATATTTTGGGAACACTTTCATTGTGCATATAAAATAGTTTAGAAGTGGAAAATGCTACGGCTATCAGTGCTTTCTAATAGCTAAAAGTGTGAATTGGTTGATAGTCAAGCGTGCTCTATCTTCGACCGTACCTTTGCCTTCCATCAAGTGAGATCATCATCATGATGATCATTCAAAAGTAGCTAACAATTTAGGACCCATTAGTTTCAATGTTAATATTATAATCCATGGTGCTTGGCAACTGGGCTTAACCCAGTTGTATATGTCCCTTGGTGCCTATTGGCCTAGCTCTAATCTGTCTCCTGCTTGATATGGAGGGAAGTGGAAATTATATTTATTTTTTCCTACTCCTCCGCTGTACTCTTCTGATTAATTTCGTTGGGGGATCCAAGACAGTTGAATCGTTTCTCCGGGACTCGTCGGGTTTCATTAACTCGGCGTTTGTCTACTGGTCACCACTGTTGATTCTGGCTTTCAGGAGTTGCAGTGGTTGGAAATGTGTGGCGGGCTTGTGCCATTAAAAAAAGGAAAAAAAAAAAGTGAGATCATGGTCAAACGCATGCCTATGTTTTCTTTCTACTGACACATCATCTCACTGATAAATATAAGGCTCAATTACAATAAAAGACAGAAATTCAATTCTTAAAAAAAGCCCGTCAATCCGTAAGGTAAATGCAGCACACCTCGTCCCCCTGTAAATCACAATTTATTTAAACTGTACAGCGAGTGTCTGCGGCACGCCCGCGCCCGCATCTAGTGGCGCCCCCTTGCGAACACTTTCCGTTTTATTTTCACTGAAACTTTTATAATTCGAAGCCGCCGTTTCTCGGTGGCTCGTTAAGCTACCTTTGTCGCCCCGCGAACATTTCAAAGGTAAATAGCTTGGATTCAACGCTATTGCTCCTGATTATTTATATTGTAAATTAGACGCGTCGTGCGACGAGAAAATCTACTTTTGAATGAGAACGTAATTTGAGTTGAGTTGTATTTACATGCTGCAAAGTTTCGGCGAAACGTAAGGTTAAAATTGTGCGTGAAATCTTGTTGGCTTTTATTTAATATTTTTTACGAATTTGTTTCAGTGTACTCAATGCAACATTAAAGCAAAAGAGTGCTATATATGTTGCTTAGATATCTAAGCTTAATTGCAATATAAACTCATTCTGAGGATCTTTCCTATGATTACCCTTTGCGCAAGAAAACTCTAAAAATACGGAAATACAATCATCCTCAATTCTCAATAAGTGTCGAAACGTGAAACCAAATCTCTTTAAATCCAGCGCGGTACATTCGCGCAGAAAATAAAGGATACAAGTCAGTGGGATAGTACAGTCGAGCACGGCTCAAAGAACGTCGGTGGCATCAGTACAGTCGCACCCATTCGATAATTGCAACAGCACCGCCGACTGGCCCACTTCCACAAAAGGCCGTAATGCATTCGCGAAATTCTGACACGAAACCGTATCGATAGTGATGGCCCTGTGTTTGAAACATCGATAGAATTTTCTGACTCCTCTCGATGCCTTTGATCTGTCCTGTGAATTGGCTCTGACACGTGACGTTGCGGTTTCGTAGTTGAACAGCAATTTGAATGCTCTGTTACAGCATAATGTATGAATCAAACGACGGGCGGCGGAGCGTGTACAGAAATCGATTGGTGCTGATGAAGTCATTATTTTGTGGAAAATGTGAGATTTCAAGCGGCGATATGTCGAAGCAATCCGGCTTTGGAAGCGTTCGGAAAATTCCTACTAATGGAGCTATTTTTTATTAGTTCACATGAAATCCTCTGTGAATTACTTTACCGTTATTATAGAAATGGGCGGTGACTTTGATCTAGATTTATAAACGTAACCCCATATTTACTTACCTGTGCCTGTTTTATCATTTAGTTTCATCGCTCAGTTTCTAACAAACTGTAATTCAATTAATCTAAAAGACAGCTAAATGTTTATTAAATCAGAAAATCTCATTTTCTTCAACGTTTCTACTTTCATATTATTTCATAATCTTGTTTTATGAACTTTGAATCATTTTAATTCGTGGAAAAGATTAAATTAACTTAATTTTATGATATTCCAAGTAAGTAAGTAAAAATTTCAACCTGTGATTTCGGAAGATCAAATATTTTGCCTTAATTCTCAGAATTACAATTTCCTTAATCGCACAGTACTTAAGTACCTTGTTACTCGTAACTAAAAATCTTAATGACATGTTTGTAATTACTAATAGGCATATAATATTTAAGTTTTGATTGCTCCTTTCTCCTTTTAGGATATCAGGGTTATAATTATTTATTGTTAATATTATATTGAATAGAATACTATTAATATTCAATTATGACATAAAAAATGCAAATAGGACATTTTTTTCGCTTTCATTGAAGCAATTTTGATGAATTTTGGTACAAAAATAGACCCCCTGGAGGAAGTGATACTTTCTTTGCAAAATCTGTATCAATAAAAAAATACAAAACCCATATCCTAAATGAAAACCCACGGCATCGTTAATAAATAAATCAACTGACGGTATAATGAGATTCCTCGTGATACTTCACAAAGTTTACTCCACAAAGTTTCCCTCTATTATTCAAGAATGTAATATTACTGTCTTGCATCGCTCCTAGTATAAACGTACCGGTTACAACGCAATATTGAAGTGCTATTAAGCTTTGTATCCAGGCCGATAAAAAAAATAAAAGGAACACAAAATGTACTGCTTAAGTGAATGTCAATGGATATGAGTTAATACGGTACTCGCAGACAATGGGCCATCAACCCACTTATGAATTATTGCCGTCTCAACTTAGACAAATAATATTTTTACTATCTATAGTACTTCAACTGCTCATACCATAAAAGAAGGCCTTATTTAAAACAAACCTTGATTATAATGAGACGTATTTATGTTTAATTGAACGACGTAGGTAATCATGAATTAATGAGATTCTTTATAATATTTTTCTAAATATTTCACGACTCTTAGTCACGTTCGTCTCCTAATAGTCCGAAAATAAAACGTAATGAATTTAGAATTCTTGTTTGATATAACGAACTAGAATTTTATTAAAATGCTTATTTTTTTAACAATGATGTCCTTGTGAAAATTTCTATTCAGTAATATTGATTAGTTTTCAAATCCCGACATAAAATTGTTATAGGCAACTAATTTTCTTTCAATAAAATCTTACAAATAAATTATTGAAAATTCCAGAGAAAGCCAACAAAATTGCAACGTCCACACATTACATGACAAATAAATTTTCAAAATGGCGAGATAGTGATTGTTCTTTGTGAAATGTCATTCGACCGCACCAACGTGCATTATGGATTCCATAAACAATGTTCGCGTTCAGAAATAGAACGGCTCCAGGTAAATAGGAGTTATTCGGCCCCGTAACGTGGTATCGACTCGAGTTCCCGCTTGTCTGCTCAATAATGCATCGACTGATCGATAACTTACAATACGATATATGCCGCAACACTATTCTGTATTGTTTGCGCGATTCTTTACAGAAATGATTTTTCAAATAGATAGGTTTTTATTGAGTCGCGTCAACGTGATATGTGTATGAATGAAGTACGTGGAATCTGTCTGTAAGTACGACCTTTTCTTGGTAGACCTGATAGCTGAAGGCTACAATTATATTAACATACGAAATTACCTACATTGCATAATTGAGCTATAATTATAACATTAGTGATGGCTGTACGGTGTTATTAGAAGGTAGGTAGACGTGCCTTTCCGTCCTTATCAAATCTAGTTGCTAATTATAGGCAGTGATGTGTTAATTAATCGGGCAGCGTTGGACATATTTTTCAGCAAACATTCTATGGGGGAATTAGGTTGTGAGACGTAGATAATGAATAGGCGGCTCGATGCTCGCGCCAATGCAAGCGCAGCTTTGTTATGTACTCCACTGAGCGGTGTCGTCGGTATCCCTATAGTTCGGCAGCTGGAGCAGTTAACTTCGTGCAATTATCAGGGTAATGAGTCTTTTGTCTGGGTTTGCCTGCGGCCCAAAATATAAACTGTCTGGTGGTATTTTAAATACCAGAGACCTTAACCTCAGCAAACATTCTATGGGGGAATTAGGTCGTGATTAGACGTGGCCAATAGGCTTGTGTCCTGAAAAAATCTAATTAGTCAGTCAGTTAGATTATCAAGAAATATTTGACCCGTGTTTTTTCTTTTGTTACGGGAACCAAAATTGACGAAGTTACGACGCTTTTAAAATTCTCAGTACGTTACACCTTTGCATAATTTTTAGTGAGTCGTGACGTCACGAGCCCCCACTCCTGAGTTTTGATGCGTTTTATCTTTGTCAATATTCATTGATAAACAAAAACAAAAAATACGTGTCCATTATTTTTCAATACTCTAACTGACGGACTAAATAGTTTTGCAATTTGAGGATAATGGAATCTAGCCCATTAATGGGCGGCTCATTGCTCGCACCAGTGCAAGCACGGCTTTGTTACGTACGCCACTGAGCGGTGTCGTCGACGCTGCGGTGTCGATTTAGTTCGGCAGCTGTAGCAGTAACTTCGTGCAATTGTCAGGGTAATGAGTATTTTCTGTGGGTTTGCCTAGCGAGTTGCTGTGGCTGAAAAATTGTTCGTATTGATAAAGATCAGAGACCTTTAAAGAGTAATCACTTCTGGATTCACGGTTACGGGAACTACAACAGCATGCCTCAAAATACACTTTATTAAAATGGCTAAATGACTTCAAAAACTGGCGGGCATTTTTTTAAATTTACTAATTCATATCAGCCTATTTTGTCCCTTAGCAGGGCAAAAGCCCCCTTTATTATTTCCGTTTCTCCTGACATTAAGCAAGTGTGAACCAATCCTGCCGATGGATGTCAACTTCAACCCGCCATCTTTGGCATTCGTGTCTATTAGTCATGTCTCCAAGTCCTTGGTACGTGCTTCTTGTAAACAGAAAGTAAACTAACCTCATAAGAACAAAATCTTACCCACAATACCCTCAGACGGCCATCTATCATCGTCCTCACAAGATTACAGCAAACAGATTACAAGACGGCCATTGTAGTGTAAAGGACGACGTCCTCCCAGCCAATAATTCCAATTACGGATGCATGGGCCGCACTAATAAGTCAAATTGAACAATGCACCGACCCATAATTGCTTGTGGATATCGGCCTACTGTTCACTTTGATATAGGCGAGGATTACTATTCTATCTTCATCTTTTCTCAAGTGAATTGGAGTGGACAGGGGGACATATGTTGTGTATTGACAATATTGCATGTATATTTGTAGATTTCAGACGACATTCATGAGGCTCTGAACGTCGTAGCTAAGTGCGTTCGAATCAGCTGACCCAATTTTTATATCAGTAAATGTTTCAAACTTGTATCATTCCTTTCCGGCTAGGTAAAATAATGAATATCATTTTACACTTTTATCCTAAGTTTGACTTCATAACAACAAAATTATTGGCAATTAATTAGATCAGTACCTAAGCTCGCTTTTGTACATAAAACTTTCAAAAGATATACTATGACTGTCATGCTTGTGTACAATAAAGAATCAAATTAATTTGCATTTAAATTATATTAGCACAAAGATAAAATCAGTAGCTTATATAAACGCTTATAATTTCGAATATGAAAACATTAGGTCCTATTCGAACTAAAATGTCAAATTTAAAGCAAAGTCCGAATACATAGTCGCCAACAACTGGCAAAGATAAATTATTTCGTTGTTCCCAGCCCTACACCTAGGATATTTCAACGATATTGTCGGCCATTTCAATTGAAATACTACTTATGTTAGTAGGAACTTGATATGCGCCATTATTTTCCCAGATCTGTATAGAATCTAGTGCCAGCTCGCCTTATACGGTTAGTTAAGATAAACGAGCGCCAACTGTCCTGTCTTTATATTTTCTAGCTAAATTCACCCGCTTCATTCAGCGTTTTTCACCTTTAAGCGCTTTATTATTAAGAAGGCAGCTTCTTTTATGCACTACACCGCTTGATAGTACTGTCATCTCTAATTAGATTTAAACGTATACTGATTATTGTTAGCCTGTTATATCGCACTTCTGCGTAAAGGCTCCCCATGACAACCAGCTTTATGGATTTGCATCCGCATAAGATAATGTTGATCACTGGTAGTTTGTATTATCCAGTTCAGTCCTGCCATCTTCTACGGGGTTCCTAAATGAAATTATGATAGCATTTTATTTTCACACCTGTATAATTTCTCGTAGGGTAAGACACCAGTACCAGTCCTTATGGTTAATCCGTGAACTCCCTTATTTTGATGCCCGTCCGTAAAGACCAATACGAGTATTTGGTGTAACTGCATAACGTTGTATGTTTTCAATGCGCCTTTTTGAATTAATACCCATATACTAAGTAATTTCCTTGACTTGACTCGGCCCTCCTCAATCAAACTGACAGCTCAATCATATTGACTTTAGGTAGCATAAAAACTATAGAGTTTTTTTCCATTACCAAAGCCAACAATTACCACAGGTTAGTGATAGTATCGATAGAGGTATTGCTGCTTTGGCTTGTAGCTAGAAAACTAGGGCTTTGGAAATTGCACCCATGTTCTAAGTTTTTTAAGGTGAATGCTCCAACCAGCCCGCGAAATTCAAAATTTCTTGCATCAATATCACCAATACAACCCTCCAAGTTCATAAAGACCTAGGAACAAAAAAAAATCAGAAAAAAGTCATTCCTACAGCTTTATGAACTTAGAGCGTTGTATTAATGATTTTGATGATTATAATTCTGTAACTACAAATGTCTTACAGACGCGAATAATATTTTAATCAAAATACTACCTAGCACTGGTCTGCAAATTGCAAAAAACGTAAGAAAATTTGAATTTCGCGGGCTGGTTGGAGCATTCACCTTAAAAAAACTTAGAACATGGGTGCAATTTCCAAAGCCCTAGTTTTCTAGCTACAAGCCAAAGCAGCAATACCTCTATCGATACTATCACTACCCTGTTGTATGCACAATCTATCGATTATACAGTGTAGAATTAGTGCTGTAATTACTCCAGTTGCCTGCCGATCGCATCGGTCACCACAACCGAAGAGCTATAGCGTAACGAGATGGCTATAGCGCGTAGGTATACTGTGTTTTAAACCAACAACATAAAGGAGCTTTTAGTTAAATAAAAACAGTGGGTCAGGCTCGAAGTTCAAGGTTAAGCAAGGCGTGCCGAGGTTGGTTTGTGGATGGGTGAACATCTTGGCACCGGAATTCTTCAATAAAAAATCTGTCACTGGTCTTGCCAAGGGTCACTAGTCTTCCAGACTTCCAGTAAAAGTTGTATAAGTCAGATAAGGCAGTCGCTTATATAAAATACTGGTAGTCAGCTGCATTCCGTTAGAAAGAAAGAAAGAAAGAAAGAAAAATGTTTATTTGGGACTCGCACAAAACATACAGAAGCAAAATACTATAAACAAAATACGGATAATAACATTAAATTGATCTGTGCGAGGCCAAAAAGGTCCCTATCTCAGCATACCACTTTGTCTCGTGTTTTCTACTACATTTTTATGTGTATGGGTACATAGTACGGTGAACTCTGTCGGACAAATAAAGCCTAGTATACTGTGAAAACAAAGTTAGGTTTTTATTTTTTTTAAGTCTGATTCATGAAATCACGTTTTTGATTGATTCGTAAAAGTAGATCGAATTCATTTCAATACTAGAATATAAAAACATGGTTAAAAGCTAGCAGACATTGCATGTAAAATAAATTACTCGGCTGCTTAAACCAACCACTTCAAATTACAGCTCCAAAGTTTAAACTAAAAATTATTTACGAACGCAACCATAACAGAAATAAATTCACATTTAACAACGAAAACTATAAATATTATGGCAATAAAACTGAAAGTGGAATTCTTATCTATAAAAAAGAAACCCTTTGAACCTCGCATTCATATCAAACGGGCACCTAACCTATTAGATCGGCTAAGAGGGTGCGAGGGCGAGCTACCCCGTGCCTGGCACTGAAAAACGCTAGTAACAGCCTTTTGTTATTTAAAACGAGGAATTAAGAGGTATAAACCAGCAGCGGGATTTAGGAACGCCGTCTCTCGCGCTATAATTGGTACGTTTACCCTACACGCCACTGCGGCGCTTTCTAAAGATGTTTCCAGCTATTTGCAGTGTTTTGTGGTCTTTAGTGAAAATTAACCATAATCAACCTTAAATTCCGTTTACTAGAGTCCAAAATTACGTATCGGAATTCCTCTCAAGTTAGCACAGTAAAGTACGGCGTGAGATAAAATTTAAACGTGCCTTGCTATAATAATATGTTTTCTCTTATAAATTATTCTTTGCCAACGTAATAACACATTTAACTTAAAGTACAGTGAGTGTAATATCTCACGAAATTGTTTAACTTGCAGCTTCATGCGAACGTAAGTAATTTAGATTCTAAGGAGCTTATGTGTTTAAGTTCCACGCGATGTCTTAAAGACTTCATTTTACAGGTAGTTTGACAATGAGGTGTCGTACAAACTGGTTGGCGCATTGTCCGTATGCAACGTCTGCGGTGTAGGAACACACAAGTGCATGGGTGCGATGTGTTTGTAATTCAAAGCGGTTTGTTAAGAAAACTACAAAAAATATAGACAAGGAACAACCACGAACCAACTAACTGAACCAGATTTTTTTTTAAGTTCATGTACTTTGAAACCCTCATGATGTAGTCAATAGTGGCAGTTAGAATAGCCCAGCATGACCGAATAAAACGTTTCACAGGTAAGTGCGGCTTTCCTCATCTTGCGAAAATAGGTGAAGATAGAATTTTCCATCAATCAGCACACAAGATAGCTCTCACAGCATTTAAACCTAAAAGACTGCGTATTTAACACTGTAAGACACAGTGTGCACCCGTGCACCGCCACTGAAACACTTACCAAACATGCTCGCTTTCGTGATTCAACGCCTCATGAATATATTTACTTACTAGTAAAGACGTATTATTTTAACGACACGCTGAAAGCGTCATTACTCAGCTCCTACATTATTTGCTTGTAATTGAAAAAATATAGCCTGATTAAAAAAACCATTAATAAAAAGGAGAATTATTATAATTATTGCGCTACTAGAACAGGAAACAAGTACTTATGCATTTTGTGCCGCTTAAACCGAACGAACCACTGTTGCCCGTGACTTAGCACAACTCAAAGAGCCTTGACCACAAAAGGTCGAGGCTTTCGAATTGTTCACGAAAATACTTAACAGTTGCTACCTACTTAATAAGGTGAACATTCTTAAGAAAATATTCGTGAAAGAAAACGGCAAACTTTTCACTTTTACATTAGACAGTGACTTTACAAGAAACGCCATCGTTTATTCCACGCAAACACACTTTTGAACCATTAATGAAAAGTAGATATTGACAGCTTTCGCCATTTATCTTTCCTCGTCCCCTAATTTAACTTCTTCCCTCCATGTGGTACGGCAAGTCATCGTCTGATACACATCTTGAATTGACATGTTAATATCTCAGTTTTAGATAAATCGATTTAGTTATAAAATGATATCATCATAAATTGCCCTAAATCAATCAGGGTGAGGGCTTTGAAGTGAACACACGAATCAATACTGATAATGCGCCTGTTCTTGATACTGGTTTAATTTAATGAAAGGTAATTTATTTAAACAGCGTACCTGTCACGTTACTTTTACGTATGGGGTGTGCAATCACCCATGAAGCTTCAATAGGTACCAAGAAAAGGATATTATAGAAGGGAGAAACGTTATGGGCGGCACTCGAAACCAAATATTAATAGGCTAAAAAGAATTCAGCGACATTCAGCGCTGATGTGTGTTACCCACGTCCGCTGCACGCGACTGTCGACAATTGAATGTGCATATCAATGCGAAGACAGATGCGTGCGGTCTCGGGTGCGGTGCAGGGCTGGGGGGGCGTTCGGCGTTTGAATAAATTCCGCGGGAAATCGCAACGAGTAGGCTTGTACATTTCCATGTCAAACGAACGCCGCAGCGGTGCGCGGTGTGGGGCAAAACTTGTGAATTTTTAACAACACATAGTTGTTCACTCCTGTCGATTCAGAATAGAATTTGATTTCCAACATTCACCCAAACTTTGTGCACCTACAAAAGGTTTCACCCCACAGTTTGAGAGACGATGAAATGGGATTATAAACGCAATTTGCCGCTCCCGTTGATTAGCGAAAAACGTAAATTACCAAAGAAATACGCGTCGATAATGGTTTGAGGCCTCATTTTTATGCTATTTAAAATGGAGGAATACGGAAGTGGCTTATCTCAGTATTAATTCAGGAATTCCACCATAATTACTTGTTCAAAGGTAACGCTGAAGACGAATTTCGTTCGAGCGGTCAGGGTGAACATTTTACGGGTATCGAAAGTTCCGCATTGGAAAAGAAACTCTATGAGGTTTAACAGAGAGGTGAGTATTGGACTTTTCGTGGTATTTGTGGGAAGAGGATAAGCCGATTTCAAAAGGAACACGTGATCAGACGCTGATTACGTCGAAACTCCCCCTCATCGGTGTGCAGTCATATTCTAATATTGTGAATAAGGGGATATTCCGCTAGATTAAATAACTTCACCTTTGCTAAATCTTTTTCATTCGGTTTAAATACCTTCACGCGAATATTCCTTGGGGTACAGTCTGAGCTTTCAATCATCGATCGATGTTTTTAATAAGAAGGGTTTTATCGTGCACTAGCACGTCGTCCGCGACTTCGTCCGCGCTAGAAAGTTCTTATAGATCTCTATTTTTTTTTTAATAAATCACAGCCTGTTACTTCTTGATATTTTAGCTTTCTATTGGTAAAAAAATGGTTCAGTAGCTTCGGAGGTTATTCGGTACAAATAAACAAAAAAATCTTTCCTCTTTATAATATAAGCATAGAATAGTGTCAGTAAGAGCTCGTAGCTAGATAATAATAGCCGCATGGGTCGATCTTCCAGGTTAAGCATCGCTTGCCAAGGTTGGTCTATGGTTGGGTGACCATCTTAAAATACCGAGTTTCCTCCGTGCCTCGGAAAGCACGTTAAGCCGTTGGTCCCGGCTGTCATTTGTAGATATTTGGCAGTCGTTATGGATAGTCAGAAGCCAGTTAATCTGACTCCAGTCTTGCCATGAAGTAACCTGTTACCCGGTTAATGGGTTGTAGAGGTCTGGTAGGCAGCCGCTCTACGTAAAACATTGGTATTCAGCTGAATCCGGTTTGACTGGAAGCCGACCCCAATATAGTTGGGAAAAGGCTAGACAGATGAATGTCAGTAATAATACTTCGGCACACATTAAAACACACTGTAGCTTCAAAATTAGAGGTAATAAATGTGTGAATAACGAGTTGATTGGTTGATTGGCTGAATACAAATATCCATATTGGAGCCCGATCAGTATTGAAATTTAAAACGCGGATGATTGGTGAAAATGCCATAAAAATATGCGCGTATTCCAAGTTGTGGAAAATATGTTTATAGCCATCACTTTAATGACGTTTTCGACGAAGAGTTACCTAAATTTTTTAACTTGTTTTGGATTTACGCATGTAGCACGTTGGTAAGTTGAGATTTCTATAAGTTTTGCATAAAAAAATAAAACATCGGGTTGCACTCCGGGAGTGCCGGCAGAAGTGAAAAGTTGAACATTAACGTTGTGCATTTTTGAATCATCCGTCTTACGAATTTTCGATCAGGTCACGTGTCCTGACGCGAGTTTAACATTTTACATCATTACATCCCAAGAAAAGTACTCAACGCCGCTAATGAAGTTTACAGTTCAAAAAAAGCTGTTTTTTAATCCATTTTTTTTTCTGTCTAAAAAGTACCTACATATAGTAATAATTGGATAATAGACATCCTCATTTAGCATTAAAAAAAAAGAAAAATTGGAAAATCTTTAAGGATAAAAATAGCAACGTGCATAAAATTCTAATATAATCAAAATAGCTCGGCAGTTTGTCGTGTGCCTAAACTTTTTAATAACAATTACAAGGCACTAGTGGCTCGTAAAAGGTAATTGCTCGATATTGAGCGAGTGCTCGACCCCTGCTCAAGTACGTTGATAACTCCTCATTAAGCAGAAAGGTAAAATATCTAATTTTCCTTACCTCCACTCGTTTGCTACGAAAAATCCAAGAAAAACGTCTTTTCAGTTGTTAGGGCGTGGTCTAAATGAGAGAGGTAGCGATCGTACAAAGGATGTATGTTCGGGTATGTTGTCTCTTTGCATTATTAAGATAGGTACTTAGGTAGCAATCTAAGCAATTCTTATAGTAGAAGTGGTCTTAGGTAAGGTAGGTATTAACATGGCTTATTCAAACACAATCAATGATTGAGTAAGCATGAACAACCACTCAACCAGAATTTTTTGATATTTGAATAGGTACATACTAAAATAGTTCATCAACAGCATATACTACATTAAGTTCATCAGGAAACTAGTAACTTTCACAATTCCTCATTAAAAAAGATTAGTTTTCACCATAAATACCTACCATTTCTCAATTAATTAATTTGTGAGCCCAATTTTGACTATGGAACCTACACATATAGGCTAAACCGTCAAATCGCCACAGTTTTTCGCTGGCGCCACCACCCGGGGCCAGCGCGATTAAGCCGTGGAGCCCTCTCCTACCCATATTCAAGGGTCTTAAGATTTGTTAATTACTGGCAACATTAAAATTAACTACCGTTTCCGTTGTAATAAAAATCCTTCTCCACTTTTATATGAAAAGTTTTAGGAAAAGATTTCTTTATTAGATACCTATTTTAGTCGCTTATGTAGTCAACGTACGGGTAGGTTGTATGGCTGAGATTAGAAATAAGTTACACCGGCGTTACGTAAGTTTTCCATGTTCGTGTTGGACTAGTTTTGTTTTTGTGTGTGTGTGTGTGTGTGTTTCTATGGTTTCATATTTGCATCACAGACGCATTTTGTCATATTCACCACAAATTTCACACAATTTTGACAAGTATTTGATGATCGTCGTTGATATGATAATATTACGACAGGGAATTTTTTGATAGTACGAGAATATTGGCCTCGAGAAATTCATAGACAATCACATGGTGTAAAAATTAAATAAACAGCCGGTCTATTCTGTCGACATCTCAAAGTGTTCACTAAGGTGGAGTGAACGACAAGTGAGCTGTCATTCCATCTTGTTTTGACAGCTCACTTGTCGTTCACTTCGCCTACGTGTTCACTTCGATATCTTTATCGACATCGCACTGCTGTCGCAATAACCATCACGTTCAACTTAACGCAATTCAATGTAAAAACAAAAACGAATCGATCCGTCGATATTTATTTCCGCTACAAATAACCTCAGGTGACATCAATTCCGCACAACACACAAAAACTTCCGCATAACATCTGTGCTTGAGAGTAACGTAAGCGACATGTTTTTCAAGATTTCACACCCTCCTAGATAGACGTTTCACTTAACCCCGTCGGCTATCAACAAGCCTAATGTAAAGCCGAGGCCACATCGCGACGGCGACAGAGATAAATGACTCGCCAACTCGACTCACACTTAGCGGTTGCTCGCTGACTTCGCTCTATGTACTCCCACGTACATAAGCAAAGTAATGTAAGTACACTTTTGTAAAGCAAGCGTTTTACTTTAACTTGGTTGCTGTGAAACCAGAACTAAGTTGAGGATAAAGTGTGAAATATAGCCATTTGTTTTTTTTTTATTTTTTTTTTTGTAGTCGTGTGTTCGTTTGGCAGTTTATAAATCGAATTTCAGCCCATTTTTCAAAAGAGAATGAACACTCTTGTAAAAAAACGAGAATTTTTACGCGAATATGAAAATTGAGTTAGGTTAGCGAGATTACTGAGTGAAATGGCGCTGATTACTTAAATCTTGGAAAAATCTTATTACCTTTAACTTATTCAGTATGAAAATCAGACAATTTTCTTGGCGGTCCTAATCGAAAAAATATGTCTTATAATATCTAAAATATACCTCTATACAACTAAACTAATACCTGTTATTAATGCAAAAATGTGTGTATGTTTGTTTAGCTTTCACGTCGAAATCACTGAACGGATTTTAATGAATGTTTAGTACAAAGATAGATCGTATTAAAATAGTTTTTATTTTTGCGAAAATCTATATTAACACGAGAAAAGTCGCGGCAACAAGCTAATTTCTGAATAAAAATCGATCCGAACCGAACAATCGTGGACTTAATTAATAAAAGCAGAGCATATTCTCGATAGTGGTGAAAATATGCATGAATTCAGAAAGTATTATAATTAATAGTCGAAGATTACTTGCTGTTTTATGGAACCTGAGTTCTCAGTGATAGCGGCAAGTCCTCTTTTCATTACGATTTCACAGAAATTCTAAATAATGAGAAGTACATTTTTATTATTCTCCGGATCCTATTCATGGATGAGATTTCTTTATGACATAAAATTTTATTATTAATACCAATTTTAATATCGGTGTACTCATGTTGTGCATAGAGATAGAAATAGATAGATATACCAATCTACACTATTCATTATAATTCCTCTTTATAATTAGGTATTAGTGTAGATTGGTATATTTTTAATTTTTGTATATTTGTAACGAATACACTCAAAAACTATTGAACTGATTTCTAAAATTCTTTCACCGTTAAAAGAATAATGTACTACAAAATATTATTAAACAAAGAACTCTGCCGCATCTGTCTGTCTGTCTTTTCGCGATAAACTCAAAAACTACTGCACCGATTTTCATGCTGTTTTCACCAATGGATAGGGTGTTTCTTGATGAAGGTTTTAATATATAATTTGTCAAGCGGGCAAATCCGCGGGTATCAGCTAGTAATAAATAAAATGGAATTATTAGAGTGGCAAAATATTTATTCAGCTAAAAGTCTGTTTTTGGAGAAAAGTATTTTTCTACGTTATTTTTCCCTATTATTCCTTGTCTAATTTTTCCACTGCCACTTTAATTTATTTTAAGCTAAAAGCGTGCAAAGTTTCTCCACTCGTGTAGTGACAGCCCGCTTACGCTTATCGCTCCCCGCTCGCAGTCGCGCCCCGCTCCTAGCTACAATTAAAATGCAAATACCGCGCCACTTGAGTTGCGCAAATCTTGCAAGTTATAAATTTTTCCAATCTAACTCCGTCCTTTGTTAACTAAGTCTCTTATGAATTCTAATGAAAAAAAGAAAAATCTGTAATATCGCTAAAGGATTATTTCACCTACCTTCTGTTTTTTTTTTATTATGATAATTTTGTTCGAAATTTTATGGGGCTGGTTTGTAAGTGAATTTCAGTTTCGTAGATGAAGCTGAACTTAAAATGAGAGGCAATTTGTTTCGCAGATCGAAATAACGTCTTATCTTTAGCCTTTCAGAAAGTAATCTTAAACTCATTAAACAGCAAACTACACGACATAATAAAGTACGCACTCAAAAATCGATAATCGCCACTCAACGAATAAATTAACATCAATAAAGATCTCGTTAGCAACCCTACGTAACAAGGTGTGCGGTCAAACAGACCCTTACTTTTAATTATCATTTAACACGAAAGCTTTCTTATACGTATTTCAAAATCGAGTGTGTGTCACTTAACCCGTTCGCTGCGGGCTGTCCCGAGCCACCGCGTTTGGTAACGGCCGGCCATTTATGTCCCGCCCAGTATGGCAGCCGGCCCCGCGGACCATATATGGCACTGAGAGTTGCATTCTGCGCTTGTAACGCGATACAATTGTGGTAGAACTTGGAAATTAATTTACAGCGCTCACTGTCGGGTGCAGCATCCGTATTTGGTGAGAGAAAAAAAAAAGTTTAGTACCAGTTTCAGAAGTCGTTGTTGACTAAATTGTTTAGCGCTGCCAGTTATTCTCCGTCTCTTATTTATGTCTTTGCGATTGACTTAAATGTGCCTTATCATAACAGTGTTGTAAAAGCCGTCATTAAGGTTTCACGAGCCACTCTAAGTAAATGTTCGCAGCAATCAAGCAGTCGATATAACCGATAGTACCGCAGTCCATATCAAATCAACGCGATATCTGTTATTACAACCATAAAAGCTCTCAAGTGTCGCGGCTGGGACCACTATCTAGTAAAGTAATATCCTTTTCGGCTAAGACCTACTGAACCTCTTTGCAAGGAAACTTCATACGGCAAAAAGTGGCATGGTCTTGTCAGTTACTCCGCGACCATAAATCATAGAGGAGTGACGTTGAAACATATATCTACTTGTTGATCTAATAGTGCGACGTTGGAATATGTACAATAATGATATTCAGCTGTGTGGGGAGAACCATTTCCGTATGTGTCACTCAATAGTTATCTTAGAAAGTTATGGCGATTCGAGTAGAAATTCCACTGTGTTTTGAAGTAAATTGCCAATGATTTTGTGTTTTCATATCCTCTTGTACAATCAATTTGCTTAGCTTTTCCCAACTAAGTTGGGGCCGGTTTCCAATCCAACCAGAGATATATGTAGTCATTATTTATTTATTATATATTTAATTGTACACCGATTAAAACATGAAAAGAAAACTACAAACTAAAACACATATGTACGTACAATGGGCGGCCTTATCGCATTCCGCGATCTCTTCCAGGCAAACTAGAATGGACAGTAATTGCCTGGATAAAATGGGGTTGTCATCGGTGCGACACAACTTAAATCATAATAATATATACACAAATAAATATATATTCTTATTAATTGATATACATATGTACCATAATACCAATTATATAAGCAACAAATAAATGACGATCGAACATAATATCACAGCGAAAAATAATGGTCCCTCACGAGTCTTTTGAACACCGGTAACTATTGAGCGCGTCTTACTGAGACGGGCAATGCATTCCACAAACGAGCAGCCTGGACAGTAAAGGATTTGTCAAAGAAATTTGTGTTCATCATCATCATCTGTCTAGCCTTTTGCCAGCTATATTGGGGTCGGCTTTCATTCAAACCGGACCGGACTACCAGACCGAACCAGAGCTGTAGATGAGTACCAGTATTTTACTTGGATCGATTGCCTTTCTGAGCTCTATAACTCAGTAACTATATTAGAAACAGACTTTTGAAGGGGTATCGAGGTACCCCTTCACAAGGCTGTTGTCATGTTTCTGACTATGCGTAACAAATGTCAAAGTGTTTCCAGTGACACAGAAGAGTCTCGCAATGTAATGTATGAGCACCCATCCACGGACTGACCTCGGCAAGCATTGCTTAACCGTGGAAATCGAACTGTGCAGCTGTTAATATTTAGTCACGAACTCTTGTACAAAACGATGTCCTCTTTTACAAAAGTTGTGAATAAAATATTTAAGTAAAAAGTTACCCAAGTTTTTATTTGTGTGCCGCGCAGTTCGGAAAGTCGCCCAAGTTGGGTGTGGCCGAGCACCACATATACTTTATAGCATCGCAATAAAGGAGATAGGGACGATAATTCCTTATACAGACGGTTGTAAACCCAAGTTGATAATTGAGACGACTCCCATGTTACATTCAATGCAAGTATAATTGTTTTCGCAATATTTTTGCGGTATTTTATTAACAATATTCATCACATTTGGGCGTATCGTTAAGGTCGTGCAAGTGATTTTTGGACAGAGGTAATAACTTTAATTGTACTTAAGAGAGATTATTTACGATTCTTGTGCAAGTTACGAAATGTTATCGCCTTATAAGATTAGAGGACTTATTTTGACATTATGTCATAATTCTAAATCTCTCTTTTCGTCTTAATTCTATTATTTTTTCAGTAATTTTCGCATACCTACGTATGTCAGTTGCAATCTGACGAAAAGTGAGGCTTTTTTGTCAGATTACGTCTGAGACGAACGTTGTTTTAAAATTAGTAGAATTGACATCCGGGTTTAGCAGTAAACTATGAACCAATTTCTACTTGAATGTTAGTTAAATTACCATGTAGAAATGTAACTCTAATCACAGTTACTTTAGAATCAGAATATTCTATTAATAAAACATAGAACGGCGACAGAATAGCCTTTTCGCGTTTCTATATGTTAAAATTAACATTATTTCCTGCATTTCAAAGTGCCAATAACACTCAACGGGCATTCTTACTGCCAATCAGCGCCGGGAATAGCCATGCAGATGAACTTTGACACTTTATCAATACGCAACACACAGTTGTTGTGATACGTAAATTTTACAGTTTCGTTGACCGCTCCTGATTTATTATGCTATTTATGTGGCTGTAAGATTTATGACGCTGCGTCATTACATTAATAATAGGCACCCGATTCAATAATAATGTTTAAGCACAATTTGTTAATTAAAGTCATGTTTTATGACAGAATAAATTTAATAAACGGTTATTTACTCAATACACCAAAAAGTTTAATAAAGAAATTACGTAATTCCCTAATCGTAAAAGAAATGGAACGCGAATAATTTCTCTGTGTGAATTAATTACTCAAACGAAAAACAAGCTTCATTAAAAGAATCGAAATTCAACCCTCGTTCGCGCAAAACGTCACGAGTCGTTATAAATAAAAAGTAAAAATTACCAATTAGCTAAGCGGGCGTATACTGAAGGTCCTGTGGAAGTCCTATTCTTAGAGAGTCGTGATGTTATCGTGCGATCGTCTTCCGATCTGTCCGGCGCTGGGGCCACGTGCGACGGATCACGACCGGTGACTCACGACAGCGCATTGTCGTCAGTTTTTGTCGCAATAGTTATTTATTGGTGTCGTGAGCGGTCCGCCGCGGTCACGCTCGCGTTTGAGGGTTAACTTGCAACGGATTGTTTTGATGTTACTATTCAATAAATTGTTTGATTTATTCCCTCTTTATGGCTCTTCATGGTCGTAATCGTGAATTGGTCGTTTGGATTGCGGACAATAGAATACAAAGACAGACGATGCATGTGTTGCATCTCGATATATCACTACATCTAATGCTCCTTACACGAAATGTTTTAAAAACAGTGAGAGTAATGCTTATAAAGCGTTCGCAGTCAATTCGCAATATCATCTCAGCGACAATCAATGTCAAAAGCTTGTCAAGAGGAAAGTAACAAATTCACAATAAAAGGGGCGATTGTAGCAATTTTAATGAACGTTTGCTTTCGCATAGCAGTTGCAAATGGTTAAAACACCTCTAATATCCATACATTTTGACATTATTTCGCTGAGCTGAACGCTTTTTCATTTCCAGAATTGACCCGCAGTATGTACAGTAAACAAAGCTTAGTAAACAGGAGAAAATATTTTTTGTCCACTACACTGCCAGCCAATATTTATTTCTAATGCGTGCATTATAACTTTTAAAGCTTATGACATACTTACGAGAGTGGTGAACAATAATTGTCTAATCAGCACACTCACAACCTGGTCCAAAATTAGTTGCAAGTCAGCTGTCTGCATTCCAAATAGCTTTGGCGGTAGTCAACAAAGCGTTGCGTACACGTAGGTACTAGAATAAAAATTCGAATATATGACATCTACCAATTACCACTGCGCCCGCGTGGTGGGTTACAGGTTACAGAACTGAGAGGCCTCGGGTTCTAAAAAGGTCACTATGGCAGAATCAGAAAGCGCACCACACAAGCTTCGGCCGCCTTCTACCATTGGACATCCAGACGCACTGCAAATTACCATCCCTACCTTGTTGCTATTCCACTAATTCGCAGTAAGCGTTTCCAAACGTCTTTTATAATACGCACAGCAAAGGAGTGGAACTCTCAGCCTGCGTCTGTGTTTCCGAACGCTTACAACCCTAATCTCTTCAAAGTTAGAGTAAACAGGCTCCTTCTGGGTAAGCTCGCTCCATCGTAGACTTTGTCTCTGTCATCTCTGACCAAGACTAAAGTCAAGAGCAAACCCATCTTAAATAAAAAAAATCACGCTACCCTTCACTGTCAAATTTTGCCATTTCGCCGTTAGCGATAATGATGAAAATTAAAATCGACAGATTTTTGTGTATTTAATATTATGATTCTAATATGATTCTGCTAAAGTAGCCTAGACCCCCTGGCCTGTGTATCAGCAGTGGGATCATTATAGGCTGACAATGCTTTTCACAAAGTAACCTACCTCTTATATGTAAAAACAGAGGGATAAAGATTATTAGCAAACAGACATTCACACCCCAAACAAGGGAGTTTTTATTATCGTATTTTTAGAGCTCACTTTAAGTGTGCACTCTCACCTGCCTTCATTTTTCGAGAAATGGGGAAAAAAATAGAGTGCATCATACTTTTGTGGTTGTGCGTTTGTTGTAAAAGAGAGGCTCAATGAAATTGTGTTAAAATTAAAATTTGATTATAAACAGTAGAAATATATACATTACTAGTATGGCAAGGTATACTGTGAGTTTAATATTTTCAGAAATTTTCTGTAACGCATGAAAACATTTTTCTAGATAGTATGTAACCTACAATTCAATAAAATGAAAAAGAACCCTTAGTGCATCTGCTTTAAAACTCCGTACTACCCAAATAACGAAACTATATAAAAATAAAAACAACTCCAAAAAATGGACACTCGAAGAGAAAATGTTTATCCCAAAAATAAATTCGCATTTTGCAATAAAACCGTCAAAATAGATCCATATATTTCGATACCCCAACCACGTGTGGCACAATACGCCCGGAACACGGTGATGCGCCGAAAACTTAAAATGTTTTCATAATAATACGGTTTTGTAAGGAATTTTCACTCACCCCCGATATCGAAAAGATGTGAGTTCATCGGCATACACAATGAAATAATAAACGCTACGCACCCCACATCTGTTTGTGGCACATAAGTTATTTTTACACGAACGTTTGTATGTGGAAATCGACGGTCGCAAGTGCCTCCGAGGCTTTTTGTTGGTGGCGTAAAATGTTCTTCTTTCTTTATTCCGGTATTTTTGGTAGGATCAAACATAGTATCCACGGTAGAACGAATAAGTATAATATAACCTTTTTTGGTGGTTCTAGGACATTTTCATACAAACATCAACACTACAAGCTACATTCACCGAACTATCAAAAATATATCTATTTGTTAACTTTTTTACATTATATTTACAAAATCAATATCTCAAGAAAATAAATAAACGGCTGATTAAGATAATCCATGTAAACATCCTAAACAAACATAATAAAAACAAAATCAACTTTACAAATGAGCAAACATAATTATATTTTATTAGACGATACCAAAGTGGCCTTTGACATATGAATGAAAAATTCATTGAAAAAAAAAAACAAAGAAAGCTGTGCCAGTACTGCCACTTAGTTATTAATGCCATGCGTGCTTTAACTAAAACATAAAAATGTAAGAATTGATTGTAATCACGCTGACACAAAAATGATAGCTTTTAAAAAACACATTGATTCTACTAACGAGGTACAAAACTGTTCGATTTTGTATTCACTCTAATTGGAATGAAATGTAGGGTTATTTTATTTTTATGTACATTTTATTTAGATTATTTATTCATTATTTTGTTCAGTTCTTTATCAGTGTTTATTATTGCGCTATAATTGCTGTAGTATGGTGATTGGTGTAGTATGGTATGGGAGTGGTTTCTATAAATATCATACTTTTGTCAAATGGTTTTGTGATTTCCACAAACAGTTGGTGGTAATTTTTGCATAGTTAAATAATATGATCCATTCTGTGTGTTCCATTTTGCATTAGTTTTATCATAGTGTAACTGCAATTAATTATGCCATAAAAATATAATAAAATATTTCCGACCACTGTATCAATAAGATGATTTATCATATTTTAATAACAAACAGTTTGTTCTATATCTACATTAAGCTTGAGCAAACATTTAACAACAGATCGAACGCGCGATGAGAGCAACTCGGTACTGTCGCGCACAATCTAATTACTACATTATTTATTCAACCGTGAAATAATTAAAGCAATTACTGCTCATGGCGAACTTAAATCGTAATAATAGACGTGTAATGAACGAATTTAAATTTAAAACACAATCAAAGTTAAATCGTTTCATCCGAAGCGACGCGATACATCGTTTTACCGTAGTTACCTACATCAATTTATTAAAAACGTTGTAAAATTCGCAAGGTAAAAGTACAGTCAAAGAATAAATGATATAATAACGAGCCTGCAGACTATAAAAGCAATAAATTATCTAGAAATGCGAGTCTAAAACGTTTTGAATTAATATCGTGTATTGTCGATTGTACGTATATGAACATGGCTGGGAGGTGCTAAATGGTACAAAATGTTAGTCGCTCAGACAGAGGCCGGGCAATTAACACGTGCCCACCATAAACCGGTTGCCATGACAACGCGCGCTTTCGGCATACAACGTTAAACAAACTAATTGGCTGACGCTTTTGTCAGCGGCTGTACCATAGTAGTGTGAATGTAAAATGATGAATGGATAATAGTAGCCATATTGGTGAATGAATATTTTATACGAGGTCGGTACTTAAACGCTTCTTTAACTGGTTTGTGCGATCGGAAATTTCTTTCATGTTTCAGCCCTTCAATTCAGGGAACGATGATTGTATTTTTTTTAAGTTTGTGACTCATTTGGAAAAATCTAATACTACTTTGGAAAATTGTTACTATATTTCTAGTGTCCTAAACTCAAAATCCCCTCTATTTGTTCCAGGAATGCTGAGGTCCACATTCGACCGCCCAGACCACGAACGTAAGTAAAACAAAACAACTCCTACTGTAGTCAACATTACGGCAACAATTCACAGCCTAGCATGAAAGATTTGAACAAAAACGACCAAAAAAATAATGGTGGAAAAATTCGCACACAAAAGGGCGCCGACTGACGTAATAGCTATCAATTTTTTTCCATTCCGTGGACCCAGTATTGAGCAGATCAGTCACTTTTACACGGTAGCCCACCTGTCATAACCATTTGTTCCATTGAACTGTTCCCGAACGAATATGACGAGGATTAAGTTACGAAAGAATTGAAATAATACGATATAGGCGGCGCTTTTTCTTTATGCCAACGTGTGGAAAAGTTGTTTCGAATTGGTTTATGATTTGCGTTTGAGTCTTGTGAAATAAACTATGGCGGGGTTTTCGTATGGTATGAAATTATTTATTGACCAGATTAATATCCAAATATACAGACCCATAGATAATAATAAAATTAAATAACAATAAAATAAATGTTTAAATTTAGAAGCCGCGAAACACGTTATCGGCGCATAGTAGGACTGCCACTTATGCTTCGCGTAAGTATGCTATGGTATCAGATTGGCTGTTAGGCCAAAAAAAAGGCCAATGTTTTGACTATTAACTTGTGTTTGACTATCATCTGACTTTTGCAATCTAATTATTAGGCAACCTCGTATATTGTATGCAAGGGCGGCTGGCAAAATTGCTGGCAAGCCTTAAGACGTTTTACGTGTACAAGAGATAACTTTTCTCATAACGATGGAAAAATCCAACCACATACAGTACCATAATTATATTCAGGCAAAAGATAATAATCTCCGTTTGCGACCCGCAAACAAAGCTTTCGTTTACCCTCAACAAACGATAATCCCGATAAGATTACAACGTCATAATTATCGATCGCTTTGACAGACAGTCTTTGGAAATCGAAAGGTGGCGCTGCTCGCGAAGAAAGCTGTCAAAAATCTGTCAAATTCAGTACATTTCACGTTAGTTCTCTCTTTTGCCGCGTGTATTTTTAAATTGGTCGGGTTATAATCAAGAAGCGATGGTAGGGGTGGCAGATAAATAATCGCACGGCTCACTGGCAAACATAGAGTCGCTATTCGTCGCATAAATCAACGAATTTACACGTTTCCTGCTATTTGGGAGAAATATTGTTTTGTTGATAATATAAATATCTAGTGGCCAGTGAAATTTTCTATTGTGTGTTTGCAGTTTTTTTAATTTTTCTATGTAGTGTACGCACGAGCAATTCTTTTTTCATAATACTTCCGATTTTTCAGAGATTTTTTTTTAAATATAGTCAGTAAAAATTAACGTCTTAGGTATATCTTATGAATCTGATCTGTAATTTCCGTATCTTTGGACATTTTCTTTCTTTGAACAAATAAGGCATGCTTAGGAACATCAATGCTACGGTCTTATAATTCACAATATAGGCTTCACCAGTTCTGTACGTAAAATTATAATGCGCCTAGTACAAATAACCGCGCGTTATCGTCACCAATACTGCAGTGAATATTTATTTAAAACTCCACGTCTAACCACTACTACGTACTTATTTATTCATCCCTACAACTAGGCAGGCTTCTTTAGCAAAAACTTCTACTTTTCCACACAACTTCGCCGTAGCGGCTACTTTTTACAAACTTTTCACTGCATGCATTACCCTTCTTATTGCCAACAGTTAAAGTTCAGTTCTGTATGTCCCACATGCATCTGAAACTTTGAGTGCCAGTAATTATGTCAGAATGATTGATATTCTCAAGGATGGCAGTTGAAACTTTGTGTAGCAATTTTTATTTTTGTTTATAATTCATGCATGTCTTAAATACTGCGTTGTTGGGTTCATAAAAGTTAGGATAGAGTGTAGATTTTAAAGACGATGGTGAAGTTCTCTGGGGGTCTTTACGTTGGGAATGAATAGGATACTTCTACTTGAACGCGAGCCAATCAATAGAAATACAAACTCTATGTAAATTTTAAATGATATACAGACAGCTGACAGCCAAACGTCAGACAGAGGCTTAGTAATAGGGTTCCGTTGCGTACTCTTTGGGTACGGAACCTTAAAAAACGATATCTGAAGCACAAGTCATTTCTTCCTTGGTTTTAAGGTTTTCTTTTCTTCTTAAATTGACTTGAGCTATGATCTTTCTGAAGGTGACGATCATCCGCTTTCACTGCCCCTGACCAAGTGCCTCAAGATTGATGATTCAGGATCTTTAACCTACTCAATAAAGTGATTTACCTGTCAGAGATCACTAACAATGAGTACCTATAATCACCAGCTTATATTACACTTATAATATATTATATTTATTCTGGTATATAATTATATTTCCGTGATAGGTCAGTGTCTGTTTCCCAACGTTCTTCATTCTTTTGATATTATCGCTTTCATAATAATTGTTGAGACATTCTTTTAGCTTGAGCGAATCGGAGCGGAGGCTCTTTGTATACTTAACTAGCTGACCCCGTGCAACGTCGTCTGCGTAACATTTTTCATTACTGCTGCGCTCCTATTGGTCTTAGCGTGATAATATAGCCTATAGCCTTCCTCGATAAATGGGCTATCTAACACTGAAAGAATTTTTCAAATCGGACCAGTAGTTCCTGAGATTAGCGCGTTCAACCAAACAAACAAACAAACAAACAAACTCTTCTGCTTTATAATATTAGTATAGATTGTACAGTACTTTAATTATTGAGAACTGGTTTCGATATGAAACTTGAAGTGTGCTTAATACAAGTTAATGGTGTCAATATATTTTTCGTCTCATATTTTTTTTTTTTATTTAATATGAGATGGGTTTGCCCTTGACTCTAGTCTAGGTCAGAAATGACAGAGACAAAGTCGACGATGCGTTGGAGCGAGTTTACCCAGAGGAAGCCCGTTCACTCTAAACTTTGAAGAGATTAAGGTTGTAAAACAATATCATATTAAATATCCAAAACTTTACATAATATGACTGGCAAAGTCACTTTGTACCGAAGGTTATTCAAGTTAAAGGTTGATTAAAACACTGTTTGCAGTCTAGCTAAACAACATAAATATTAATATTGAGGTCACCTCTGAAAACAATAAATTACTTTACACAATAATATTAATTAAAAAGTATTGTGCCTATTAAATTCCAGCACAAAGTGCTTTAACACAACAATTCAGCCGCTGAAAGCGAGTTTCTTTCATTAAATTGCAATTGATTAAATGCATCCTCTGTAGGTGAGTTATCAAACACCTAGCACAAGTTCTAGTGCGAACTCCACACGCTAAACACGGAACTTTGGGTGGAAAATCACTAACTTGCTATCTAACGGGTAAACAATCGCTTCGAACGTAATTTGCCCGGTTATAGTGTAATGAGCCTACACTTGGTTGGATTCTTGTCGAGTTCTACCCTGTGTTTGCTGCTTTCCATTTAGTAGCACTGTGTCGTTCTGTGAATCGATTAAATTGGGTTAACTTGTGTTGTTATTGTTAATTAATGCATACAAGGATTTGTTCAACACTGTTTTATTGAATGTTTAGCTTGATTAGTTAAAAACGGGCTGTAATTAATAAAGTTACGATCTGTATTTTATCCCATTTTCAACTTTTACACCTTGATATAACAGCTCATTAGTTTCCATGCATAAGAAGTCGTATAAATCGCATTTCAAGTAAAACACGCAATAAATATTCTAGTTACAATCACGAGATTTGCCTTCCTCTACTCCAAACACGGAATTAATCAACGAAATTCGGAAACACATACCATTTACCCTTATTTCAGTAGCAAGCGACTCCTATATACGTGTTAGGAGCCACGAACCACGTCCAAAGGCAATGTGTCGGGTTAAAATGTGCAACGAACAGCCATGTTGTGAGCGCAACGTTGCGAGCGTTGTACCAAGTTGTTACTTAATCGTGTTGCAGAGATATCTAGGCAACTGTGACACTGCAGTTTGTATGAAAATTTACTGCGAAAATAGGTTCCCTAAGGGTTTTGGATGCCATGTCATTCTGGGAAGTGCTCGTTGTGTTTCTGTCTTTTTTCTGTTGTGGATTAATGAAGTTTTCCGTGACGTGGGTCTGTATACAACTATGTTGTTGTTTAGTAGTTTAGTTGTTGTTTAAATTATATTTCGATGCCTAGAAATGCACAAGCACATACGCTTGTTAGACACGATAACTATACAGATAAATTCAGTTTTCATGAACAGTTTGTTTGTCGTAACCATAAATTGTTCATGAACAGTTTGTTTGTCAGTAGAGTGTAACAATAAATTGTTACAAAAAGATCATGCAAAATAAATATCTTCTTAAGGTTTAGCAAACACCACAATACCACCGTTCGTAGAAGAAGAATAACAAACAAAAGAAAACTCTTATAAACCAAAAAAAAAACTATAAAAATCTACATTTTTATTTCTTAAGCAATTATTCTCGCAAGACACTCGTAGCTACGATTTATACATAAATTAAATATCCTTTTCGTTTGTAGGTAGGGGTAAACAGGAAATTTGTACGCGTTCCTGGGATATTACAGACATTATCCTGTAGAACACAGGTAATTAGAACGATTTCACCTGATCCTTGCGGAAACCTTTTCATGTACGTCTATGCTTTAATAAAAGCAGATATGTAGATATGTATGTGTTTACAGAGAAGTCTTATGGGGAGCGTTAAGGGAAGGTATGGCTCCGGAAAATTATGATTAAAAATATATTCTTCAGAAGCGGAAACGTGGATCGGTTCCAGAAGAATTTTGGAAATTTTATTTTCCTTAACCAATATAGCCACAAATACCAGGAATTTGATAAACTCCGGATATTAATCTAAGGCGCTGTCCTGTCTAATATCTTATTAAAACATCCTTTAAACGAACCTCGTTGTAACTTTCCCCAATTTTCTGAAATATTCACATCTTTGAAAATAATGACGGCTTTGACTGAAAGATTAACAGGCCCGTGATCCGTCTAAATAACATTCTGTATAGATGAATCTTAATATTTTTTTCTTTGTGAAATTTCTCATTTCCTCTGTATAAGTAAATCATTTCCCGGTGTTGCCCGTTGCGGATGCTTCCCACTCGATTTTACGACACTTTTTTATGTTCCAGTTTTACTCCTCAAAAGTTCCGAGATGATTAGATTGGATTCCCCTGTTATCTGAACATCTTTCGACTCAGGTGATATAAACGCTGGGTATTAAGAAAAACGCTGAGCGTTAACGAAAGTACCGAAAGTTTTATTAGGATTTTTAATTGAATTAGTGACGCTTGGCGATTTTAACACTCCGGCTAGGCAGATTTTCGTTTTAACGCTAGTCTACTTAAGTGTTTTAGCCAACCTTTTTACTGAATAACATCACTGAAACTTTTTCTAACTTTATTAAAAGCTGTCGTATAAGTAGCCACCTGAAAAGTTTTAAGTAAAATCATAATTTCTTTCTGACCTACTTAAGTACTACTTATTTCTTTACCATTACAAAATTAGGCTAACACTAACACTTTAATAATACTCTCCGTCCTTCAAACTAAACGCTTCTTCCAATCTACTTCAACATATAAATTACATTTGAAACTATCTCACAACACTGAATGAAATTGTTCTCGATATTCGCCTACGAGTAGAGTATATACCAGTTACGGTATATACCGGAGACGCCGGGCGATGTTTATCTAAGATTAATGGTATCAATATTATAAGCAAATACGCACCATTGTTCAGTTTGTGTTGCTCGACTAATATTAGCAGCACTTTAGGCATTACGTACTTGGATTTCAATATCACTATATGTCAGTTTTGTGGAGATGACTGTTCTATGATAGTACCTACATTGTAATTTCAGTATGTTTCCATTACTGAGTAAGTAAATTAATTAATTGCTTTTGTCTGTGAATGAGTTATGCTCATGAATAATATTATTGAAGTTTAATAGAACAAAAAAAAAACAGGATAAAAATAAAATAGATCGCACTGCATACACCGCATACGCATAGTGAAAAACTTGTAGGTACGACGTATTAGATATTTTTCACAGCTGGTGTATTTTGTTGAAAATTATGAATACAACCTCTCCTAGAAATGCCCCATCATTACCCATCACCCCATCTGATATCATTATTGTTGACACACCTTAAATCTAACAATAACAACACAAAAACTCATTGTGAGCAAACGCTCTAAAAATACTTATACAAATGAAAAAGAGCACTCAAACACAAACGACTACCTGAATCACTTCCCTTTAACGAAGGACACTGTCGTTAAGTACTGAAGAGACGCGATTTAACGGAAAAACTCCGTTATCTTAGTAACGATCGGACGTTATATCACGGAGACGGCACAGGAGTGAATTTGCATTATTTTTTATCGTTTTAAACTGTGATACTTGACGTCACAGATTTCCCTTTTGTTGAACGTGACAATGCTCCACTGAGCCTTCGTTTCATAGTGACGGTGTTTTGAAACCATTTTTTTTATGTGCGGATGAAAAATTACTTTGTTATTGTCGCTGTAGGCGGGAGCCGCGTTTTTGTTATTAAATTTTAGCTAAATCAGCGTTTGGTTTGAAAGGCTGTGTGAAGGTGTGAGTTTGTTTAAACTTAGAGTATACCTCCTCGTCTATTCAGCTACTCGTTTGCAGATTTTCCACATGTCGTTTTCCCTTTGAACTTGCTCATCAATATTATTAACATCAATCTCTAATGACTGTACTCTATGAAACTGCTATTGATTCAGTGGTATTTAATATGACTTGCCATGAATGAATAGACACAATACATTAGTAGATTTCGACCAACAGCACAAAATTCGATTAATTTAAAAACCAAAAAATCTCATCCCTATAATTGTCTAGCAATTAAGATAAAGCAGCGCTCTGTTATCTCACCTACTTAAATTTTAAGATTATTATTATATCTTTCGTATGCAAATTGTGATCGACTATCATTCGTTTGACGAGATTCCTCCTGTTCCTTCGACCTTCTAAACCGTCCCAACAAATGAGTTCTTGATTTCTATCCTCACCTTTTGAAATCAAGACGCGATGGTATATTATAATGGGCAAGGACAGACAGTCGTCATCGTAAAAGACATTAACTTTTTAGACAACCGAACTGTGGAGCAGATATCGCTTTTAGCGATAAAACCCTTGCATCCATAGAATAAAGTTGTGTTACTATTTTTCTGTAAACATATTTTTTAACTATCTTTCTAATTTAATTTAGCTACAGTCGGCCAAAGCGGTGTGCTGGTAAAAGATAGCATCTTTATCCTGCGATGTAACAAATTTTGAAGCACTCTCAAATGAGCTATGTTGAACCCTATGCCTTTGCCATACTTAGGGCTCTAGGAAAAGTAACAGTGGCCGCGCATTCCTATCTCTATTCCAATAAATGAGTACCAGGAAAGTCCCACATCACGTACAGATTGTTATTGGACATATTAGTCCAATAACAGTCACGTCATACCAGCAATATTTGTTTTTCATCGTAATTAAATCGCGAAATTCAGTGATGCTTCTATTTCTAAAACAAACTGGATTTTCACAAACGATACGCGAAAAACCAAACAGATTTTAGGAATTAACTGTTTATTAATATATTGCACTCAATGTATCTCAGTGATCATTGAGCTCCTCAAAGTTCTGAGTTGAGCTGCATGATAACTGACAAATGCTTGCACGGTCCGGACAGATCCACTCAAATCTGCGTGTTACTTTCCTCAAAAGGCCACAGACGTTACGTGAACCTACATGATTTTTCATATATTATTCACGATTTTATGGACTTTAAAGAGACTTAACCTCTGAGTTTGTTTCGGTGTGTCTTCTCAGAGTAGTCAGCTAGGAAACACCGGCCTCATCTAAAATAATATGACCAAAAAATATTGACGTGTTACATGTAACCTATTTGCAAAATAAATATGATTTTTGACTATGATTTATGTAAACATAGTTACGATTAACTAAATGTATAAGTCGCAGCCAACCAGCCAAATCAATCGTTTAATTAGCCTTTGTTCTAGCTTGTTGAACATTTAATGAAAGAGGTGGCAGATGCTTTGGCCGTTCATAGAATAGGGTAGGTACCGTGTGACAAAAAGTTTTTCTGAGCCTGTTTCCTGATAGCTACAACCTGGGAGTCTTTAAGGCAAGAGTGAATAGGTTACTTCTAGGCAAGCGTGCTCCATCTTAGACCGTATCATCGCTTAACATCAGGTGAGATAGCGGTCAAACGTATGCCTATCAATAGTAGAAATAGACATATAAAACGTTTATTCGACACAGACACAACACAACAGCAAAAACACATATTTAAAAAAGTAGGAGAAACAAAAACATAAAATAAAGAAAAAGAACGGTACAGTAAAATTGTGCTGAGCGTGCCCATGAGGAAAGGGTTACCACCTCAGCATATGCTGGGTCAGTCAGCCAGCGCTGGTTTTCAGTTGGCACCCTGCAGTGAAAAAAAATACCGTACTTCAACGACCAGTGACTAGTTTATTTCGGCTGTGCGTTACCTGTCAGTCACTCATTAGCAACGGAGGAGTTTTATATGCATTGATAACAATATGCATGCGATTTTTTTATTTGCAAAATAAAATACTTATTAACTCTAGTAAAGATTCTGTTTTTTTTTTTAATACTTTCATCATTTATTAAGTTATAAAGCTTCAAAGACTACAGTTAGAAAGAGAAGTCCGATACTTACTGTGACGTCAAATTACACGACAACTATACAGCTGCCATAGAAAACAGCGTTTTCGCGAGAGGGACAGATATATTTGTTTAAAATAATTATATCTCGTTTGTTTTTCGAGCAATTTAGATTCTAATTCCACAGTTAGTATTATATTTTCGAATACTTTTAGATAAACTGTTCAGATCATAAATACTTTTCTCATGCATATTCCCTATTCAAATTTCGGCTAATCCATCATGAAGAATTATAAACATCTAACTCATGTAAAATTTAGTCTGTTAGAACATTTAGTTAAAAAATTGAATAGGAAGGTACTCTGTTCATCGATCCCCCTAAACTTGAGACGGAACAATATCTTATTGTTCGGAACAATTCGAACCCCCTTAAATTATAAACAGTATTGTGCTGTATCACTATTGGCTCTGATCGTTGCCCGCAGACGGCGGGTAATCAGTTCGAGTCCCAGTGGGCAGCATACATCGACGGCTTCGTTTGAACATTAAAGTAACAAACTATTAGGTAGCTGCAGTGTAGAGGAAGCGATTTAAAAGATCGACTGCATCTATTTCGATCGACAGTAGTATTCTCGTATACCTAAGGCCAGAAGATCACTGATATCCGTAAAGAAAAACTTTTTAAGCAAACCTGGACTTTTGCATATTTTAATATTATTTAACAAATTAATAAATGACTTATGATACTAGGCACACTAGTAGAGCATGTCCTCAAAAGGACCTAGAATCCTCTTTTTCCCTTAGGATAATTTTAGATTGTTACACGGCCAAAGCCGCTGGCAGAAGCTAGTAACAAATATAAGTTAGAAACTGCAACTCTTTAAAGCCTTCTTCTACTCTGTCTGCAGTGGGACAGTCAAACGCCGGGCGGTATAATCATTATCAATTAAAAAACTTCGACAGCATCGGTCAGACTAACTCGTGGAATAAACTCAAGCGACAGACAACATTATTTCCTGAATTATTTTCAAATAACGATAAAGGTGACAATAAACATATAGACTGGATCGCGCGTTTCTCGAAAGGTTATGGAGCCGTGCTGCGTTTCGCGACTTTACTGCTACTATACTGCTCCCATATAGAGGCACAGACACGATTAAAACAAAATAGAATTGCGATTGAACTACGATAGGAAAATAAAGTCGCGTGGATTTCTGCAGAAGTCAATATGTCATTCTATACAGGTTGTAACGATAAGGTGCAACCACTTTCTTCAAGGAATATAGTCACTTCCCAAAAAAATATCGTTAAGTTATCATCAGCTGAACGAAATATGAGGTATATTTTTGTTTGGAATTTGATTAGCAAGTTTTAAAATTACGACTACACTATCCATCCCAACCTGTACAGTGTAAAATGAACACCAGTTCCTCTATCATTATCCCACTTCATTATATACACTAAGCCAACAATGTGTACAGTATCGGGCCCTCCCTTACTACTGTAATATTAAATCCTACGTGTGGTATCCCATGTAACGTCAAACCCCTTTGATAATACTATCCATTGTATTAATAATAAACTATGTGTAAACCGCGATAAACGTTTGACCTGTGGCAGCTATAATGGCTTAAAACAGTTTTAAAATTCTTTCTATAAATTTGGAAATGTACAACTAGGTAACTTACACCATGTATGTAATATTTTTATGTAGGCCTATCCAGATTAAAGTAGGACTGTTTTAGTCCCGTGGATGTATATATAGTTTTCTGGGAAAGCACTAAAGCGCAGTTCTGCAAAAATCCATTTATAGAATCAATCAAATTATGCAATCCGAAAATAGTTTGTTGACGCACTTATTCCGTGAAAGTTTTAAAATGCTGGTTCACTCTTATATTATTGGTTAGAACTCGCAATTGGTACAACTGTATTCTACTGAACCCCTCATTTTGCCCCTTAGACAGCTTTCGTGTGTTTTATTCTGTAAAAAACTGACATACCCCTGAGAATGACAAGAGAATTTCAACGCAAAAATAAAAGAATATCGCTTGGGGTAGGTTGCAAGGTATGAAGTTGATGATGTCTAACTCAAACGGCCGCCTATGTCTTACGCCGCGGTCGGGTAGCCCCCCTGTTCACCGCGTTCGCGCCATTTTTCGCTCCAAGATATTATTATGATCGCCCAAGGAGTCGTTCTCCGTACGCCCACTTATAATTTGCGAGTATCTGTTATCCTCCAAGGGACGGCCATCTCGATCTGCTTATATCCGGCTCCATGTTTAATGTTTGACCGTTTTTTCGTTTATTGATATTTTTTTAGGATTCGACATAAGAAGATATGGCTGTGTAAATAAATATAAGCGTTCTTATGAAGCTGTGTTTTTTGTAGGAATTTAATCTGTCACTTAAATAAACAACCTTTTTTACTTACGTTATCAATAGATTTACATTCGTTACTTATCAAGAAAGGTTCTTTTCCAAAGAAAATAAAACTTCATTTCAATAATGCTCGAGGCTTTATTTACTATTTAAATAAAAAAGGAACAAAACAGAGCTCGTCGGCCACTCCGACCGTTACAAAACACCAAAAAGTCTCTTCATGCAAAACAAAAAAAAAGATTTCTCACGAGTTCCCAATCGCGAAACTCATCTGAATTTCATTCCGCTGATCAGTCCGTCCACCCGTTATTCTTGGGGAGTCACATCGAAACAATTTGTGAAACTCTCTAGCAAAATCCTAAAGCAAATAGAAAAGTATTTTGAAATATTTGGCGAAGTAAAAAAATACTCGGAAAACTTTATTGTGTCGGAATGAGAAATTTCAGTTTATCTTGCGACTGCGGACGCCCGGGGCAACGCGATAACTTCGTTTTGAACTTGTATAAAATAATATTATCATTCAGTTGGTATCGCTGTAAATAGGTATCTTCTATTGGTATCTGGTGGGTATCTCCGCGTAATTAGTAATTAGACGGGGAGGCAGTTGAACTCGCGCTTCTACTCGTTTATGGTCGAAGTTTGATTTCCAATTATATTTTAGCCGGAGAAATTGTGTTGTTTTATATTTTAATAGGTCCTGCTAGCGTCTTCGCCCGCGTGAAAATCGGAAATAACCCCAGAGAAACATATGTACTACCGGGATCAAAAGTAGCCTATGTGCTATTTCAAACTAAAATCTAGCTCTTTCAATTCCGCTCAGCAGTTCGGGCTATTTTGAGTTACAAACAAAGCAACATTATTTTTCGTAGAAATGTTAGTTACAAAAATCGGTCAGTTGTACCAGGATTTTTTGTGTGGTATATTCAATCCTGTTTGACTGGAAACCGACCTCAATATAGTTGGGAAAAGGCTAGGTAAATGTTGATAAACATATTTAATTAGTATTTAATTAAAGTCTTCTTCATTTCAAAACGACTTCCAAAGCAGCATCCAAAGAAAATGTTACATTGTATGACGTATTTAGCAAATTTTAACGGTTACTGTTTATTTTTATTACCTCCCATTTCGATGCTATCTCGTTTCAACTTATTTAAAACTATGTACCTGTCTCATTCCCTTCCGAAAGTCCTCGCAAAATGTAAAATGCTTAAAGTTTTTATTGCTTACAAAAAGTAGACTAGTGCAAATCGTTCTTTTATTTCGAATTTTATTTTTTACAAGATTTTCACGTTCATTTTTTTAAGGAGTTCATGAACGCGAATAAATCTATTATCTTTATGATTGAATGTTATGCAAAAAGTAATACAGTGAATCTTAATTCTGGGAACTTAAACTGCTCATAATGGACTGTTACAAGGTTTCTTGTAGTAATTCTATATTTGTTAGCAGAAATGAATTACACGAGTAAACCTAATATGGGAATTTAGGTACAAAAGAACAGTTCCATTTTTTTTTTCCTTTTCCTTACGCATGCACGACACATTTTTAATACAAAAGACATAATTATCCATTTAAATAACTAACGTACAATACGAACTATTTATTTACATTAGCAGTCATTCTAAAACCGTTTACATACATTACATTTTAACCTAACATGACCAACTGATATAAATTAAAAAGAAAAACAAGCTATGTAGCGAGAATTATGTAAACATGTAAATATTTACAAATGCGGATCTCTAAAAGCAGCGTCGACATTTTGTAGGAAATTAAAAAACTCAAGTTTAGCAACGTAACTTCCTTTATTAAGGGGAGTACGGTGAATTGTTTAAATTAATTAAGTAATGTGGACCAAGTTCATTTTGTAGGCCATTCCGAGCTATTCTTGGCTGTTGCTACGAGCATTTGGCCATGTAGTCATGTGGGTTTAAAATGCCAGTAACAATTGTTGTGTTGTTTGTTCGTTGTTGGTATTATTTGCGGGTTCTTAGAAATCAATTGGGCTACTAATAAGTCATTAATATCACACACTTTTTAATAAGACGTTTGTACTCGTTTTGTTTGGAAAATAATTCTAGAAATATTAAAATTATCTCATAATTTGACTTGACAAGTCTTAATAAACTATCAATTCACACCAAAACCAAATAATCAAACCAATTGAGTTGACTCATCCGATTCGTTCCTAAGTAGTCATAATTGTGGAACCATATAGTTTTGCAACTGTATGTGCCAATAGTTACTCAGTTAAATAACTTCTATAAAAATATCCTATGATGCAAAAATGTTTTTTTTTAATCCCGGTGACTAAGTTGACAAGTGCAAATATCAAAACTGACTGTGTGAATCTATGTCAGTTTGCCATTTGCACTTGTAAATTTAGTCTTCGGGATTAAAAATCAGACCATACCAACTCGCAAACTGCTGTTAATATATGTCCCACAAATCTGACATTTTCATATTACAAAGTGTTAAGATTAAGTTCTAACTTAGTACTTACTTCCGCTAAAGCACTTACATTTTGACTTCAAACGGTCTATCGTAAATTCCCGGATCAATAGTTTCCATAGTTCGTTTAATAACGATCAGAATGGTAGTAAACGAAGCTACTCGGATATTACGTTGCTTTGTTAGGTTCAAAGATTGAGCCATTTCACCGACGAACAATATAATATGACCGATACTCGTGGTTTAATTTGAAACTTAAGTAATTGACTTCTCCTAGGATAGTTTAAGAGGAATTTCGTGTACATCACGAAGATGGCTTGAATTACACATTACATGTTTTGTGGAAAAACTGGGTGGATATTGGGTAATTGTTTCATTGTATGTCAGTTAACATTCGTTAGTCTAATTTTAGATTCGTCTGTTGATAAAACCATTTAAAATAATTTCTTAAATGATAAATTAACTACTTAAACTCTTTATTTCATTTAGGATACAACAAACATTCTATACTTCTTTTTTTCACGTGACCACTCGCTTTTCAGTACGCTAGGGCTGGATACTGCTTGACCTGATTATCTTGTGGAAACTTCAAATGAGTGTAACTTTAGTACTACTGTACAACTATGTATATGTGTTGTGCTGTAAAACAAGTTATTTACAAAAAATACTCGTTGAATTTCTTTGCATCGCTGTCTTACTAGGTATTTATAAATAGGCAGTGTTAGATGAACAACAATGGCCGCTGAAAATGGAAAAAAAAACATGATAAAATCATTCATCTTAAGGCTCCACTTACGGCGTAATCTCCAATTGATTTCCAAGAATCAAAAATGGAAGTTATGAATAAACCTTACTTTTGGGATAATTGAAAAACAAAAACAAAAATGGAAGCTAATTTACAAAAATGTCTAATTATTTGTGTTTTTCTTAAATAAATACACAGCAAAATCGCTTTGTTTACATATCCTGGCCGGAGGATATAAAATTAATTTTGTTTGTAGAACGAACTCCACATACTAGTACGCATTACATGTCTTTCAAATATTAAATAATTCTGTGATGAGTACGATGTATTTAACCTAAACAAGTGTGGCTATAGTATCTGACTGAGAAAAGGTCGTTTCTAGAACGAAATAAGGTTAATTATTGAAATTAGATACTAGATACTAACTTGAACATCTAAAATGTAAAAGAGTATACTATGTTGACGTTACTGTCGTTGTTTGTCATCGTACATTTATGACAACATTCAAAGTTAAACAAATGACAACCAACGATGCCTAAACGTGCTTTTTGAAATACGAAACAGTGTCTGAATGTAATGAATGGTCACCCATCGACTGACCGTCCTCGCCAAGCGTGGTTTAACCTCCAAAAACGATCCCTGCGACTGTGATTATTTAGCCACGAGCTCTTCCTCAAAATAATAACTACGAGACACAATGAAAAAAGAAAAATGAATAAACGAGGTATGCTGGAAGAGATTTGTTTAGGAATAAGCATCACCTGTGTTCCTGTTTTTCTATCTCTTTCATATCTACTAGCTGACACTTCGTCTGCGTCACATTTTCCATTACTGCTCCGCTCCTTTTGTCTTAGCGTGATAATATATAGCCTATAACCTTCCTCGATAAATGAAAAAATGAAATAATTTTTCAAATCGGACCAGTAGTTCTTGTGATTAGCGCGTTCAACCAAACAAACAAACAAACAAACTCTTCTGCTTTATAATATTAGTATAGATTTGTTAAATGTGTGTACATGAACTGTTAAAAATAAAAAAACTAATGCTTTAAAACATTTTCTGTCTTCATTCATTTTCACGTAAAAATGTCTGCCGAACCGTCCATTAACTTTCGCGTGCATATGTTCCTTAATCCGTTCATTACAAAGGCTGGTTAGACAATCGTCCGTACTTCGAAATGGCCTCCTTTTTCCCAAGCCGGACGGCCGATGACTGCAAAGTTTTCTACTAATTAACTGGCTTTGGGCAGCCCTGGGAATTACTGGGCAACCCTGCCTGGTCCGGAAAATCTTTGTATCTCTAGATTATGCCTATTTGTAGCTACTCTTTTCGTATGTCTTACTAACTTCGGTTCGGGAGGCTGGACGTATGGATGGTATTATTTTTATGATGATAAGGTCAAAATGCTCTGCGCTGGCATGTAATTATGAGCTGTGTCCTTTTACGCGCCAGTTTTATGGAATTAGATTATTCAGATAAGTACTGAATTCATGAAGTCGCCACTAGTGTCTGTGACCAACTTGGCTATTATTCGCTAATAGTCAAGTGGGTTAGATAATGTTAGTGACAGACTGTACTACCGTAGTTTTAAGTTTGACTAACGTCAGTCGCAAGACTTTAATTGATATTTGGGCTATACATGCATTATAATTATGAATTATTTACACATTCAACCTTTGCATAAAAATCACCCATGAACGGTATGAAACCCCGAAAAACTGTAACGATTCCCAAAACACTACAATTAGGTAACAATCACACGATTTCCCTAATCACAATTAAAGTCAACAACCCTCAGACAGAAACAACGAAAAACCCTCGAACACGTCGTTTATTAAAAACGAAAAGATGTTTGAGATCGTTTTAATAGGATACCGTTTAAAATAAGCTAGTCGTCATTGTGAAATTACGTCTGTTTCGAGGGCGATGGTTTGTAACAAAACAAACTGTACATTATAATTGCTCCAATTTGCCGCTGGCACAGCGACGTGGCAGATTGCTAATGACGTCACACGGTCTCACCTCCTGCTTGTCCATGGGAAGGCCGGTTTACACGCGACGAGTGACGACTGACGATTTTTTTTTAATTTAATCTAAACTTAATATTATAAAAATAATGCTACTGAAGCAGAAGATTTTGTTTGTTTGGATAGTTGAACGAGGTAATCTCAACAACTCCTAGTTCGAATTTAAAACATCTTTTGGTGTAGGATAGCCCATTTATAGAGGAAGGCTATTTAACTTCACGCTACAACTAGTAAGAGTAGAAAATTAATGAAAAATGTAACTATAACGATATTGCACTAGCTGACCCGCGCCAGCTAGTTTTTATGAGATCGCTCATTATTACACCCTACTATTATTTATGCTCGTAGTTTTATTTATTGTGGTGAACAGTAAAGCGTCTTTCTATTCAATTCTATTTTATTTTTGGAAGGCCATGTAAATAGAGACTTAAATAATACGACAGAAAACAACCTTTTATTTTTCCTTCATTTCCGATCAAAAATCTTTGAAAAAGTGTGAAAATGTTGCAGTTAAACAAAAAAAATATGCCAATTTCTTACTCTACATGAAAAGAGACCTTTGACCCTATAATGGAACAGCATTTTGGAACCTGTATAAGGTATTTTAAGAGAATTATTTCCCAAAGTGTTTCAAAAGCCTTTATGATTTCCTACTCCTCTTAATTAATACCTTGAAAGTTACGTTTGTTTTAAAGGTCAAACAAAATAACTTTTCCCATTGAACAGAACTCAGTAGGTATTCGTAGAACCATTAATTAATCGAGTTTCGACTAACAAAACATACGGTTTTTAGCTTTGTTTTTTATATTGTTAAATACAACATTGCACTTCGATATTAAATAAAATCACAACAAAAAAAATGCGACACTTTGTTTGTTCCATACAAAACGTAATTCTATTTATTAAATCGATATATTCCGGTGTCCGGTTAGCAAATAAATAAACGTTTCTACTTTAACATGTGATAGTGGGTTATTTTTTAACATATAAAAGGAATGCAGGTTGGGCATATCAATAGCACTTCGTAGGCATTCTGAAGCCAAAAAAAAAAATACTGACCATACCACAGTATATAAACCGCATAGGTACCTTCCTATATTTGGGCTACGGAGGCTAGAAAATTGCTAAAAAAAAGCCAAATGAAAAGCTGCCTAATCTTTCAAGTAAATTGTAAAGCTTGCTTTTGCCCGCGACTTAACTCCCGTGTCATATCCACCAGGATCCAAGCTCTTAGTTAAAGATTTTACACTATCACGTAAGCTGGGTAAGTTCGCTCCATCTCAGACCAAGATTAGAGTCAAGAGCAAATCCATCACAAATAAAAAAAAGAACTTGTACTACACAGACAGAACATTCAGTAGGTAACTGTACAAAAAGAACTTGTACTACGCAGACAGAACATTCAGTAGGTAACTGTACAAAAAGAACTTGTACTACACAGACAGAACATTCAGTAGGTAACTGTACAAAAAGAACTTGTACTACACAGACAGAACATTCAGTAGGTAACTGTACAAAAAGAACTTGTACTACACAGACAGAACATTCAGTAGGTAACTGTACAAAAAGAACTTGTACTACACAGACAGAACATTCAGTAGGTAACTGTACAAAAAGAACTTGTACTACACAGACAGAACATTCAGTAGGTAACTGTACAAAAAGAACTTGTACTACACAGACAGAACATTCAGTAGGTAACTGTACAAAAAGAACTTGTACTACACAGACAGAACATTCAGTAGGTAACTGTACAAAAAAGATATTTTATCTCATCTATACTAATATTATAAAGCAGAAGAGTTTGTTTGTTTGTTTGTTTGGTTGAACGCGCTAATCTCAGGAACTACTGGTCCGATTTGAAAAATTCTTTCAGTATTATATAGCCCATTTATCGAGGAAGGCTATAGGCTATATATCATCACGCTAAGACCAATAGGAGCGGAGCAGTAATGAAAAATGTTACGCAGACGACGTTGCACGGGTCAGCTAGTTAAAACATAAGTTCGGAGTAGACACTAATCGAGTCTCATGATAGAATCGGTTCGATCACGTCTCGCAATCGTGTCGTCCAGTCTAAGCCGGCGTCTACCTTGGCCACAATTAACGCGCGCTTCAAGTTTTCTTCCGAGAGGGAAATAATTACGATTGAGTTGAGTTTCGCTATCCGACGCCGGCCAAGCTGCCATAATTGGTGCTTAAACAGAGAATTCAATTTTCGATAACATTTCCAACCAAACCTATAGGAATCGATTCCAATTGGAAAATTTCCACTAGTTGAGATTAAAACTTGATTTCCGTTTTGATTTTCGAACGCTCTCCTTTTGATGTTCGTAGAAAATTGTTTTTAGAAATTTTCTAAATGAAATCATGTTATTAAATGAAGTTACAAATAAGGAAAATGTTTAAGAAGGTACTAATTTTGGGAGGGAAAATCTTTTCGTTTCCATAACTCTCTCTGAATATACGCATGGTAAAAGGATGTTCGTCCTTAAAATCTCAGCTCAGCGTCGCCGTAAACCAAGGATGGTGTATAGCAACAGAGTATTACGATTCCTCTCACGCCTTACGGCAACAGATCTCAAAGAGCGCAATACTAAATTTCCCACGCGCCATTGCTTGCTCGCGTTCGGGAATACGTTTTTTAAATTTACTTAATATATTTCCGCGGTGGCGCCATCTGTGTGCAGTTACTTGCCGCTGTTCATTTTTTTATTGTCTTCCCTCGCGACGATATTTCGCGCGAACGTCGCGTACAGTGCAAACGGGTTTTTATTTATTCTTAATTTTTTTCGCTTGTCGTTTTGTTGTTGCTTTGTCTGTTTTTCTTTTTTTTAAGCTGCGTTGTCGTGTCGGAAAATTTGTTTCTCTTGATTGTGTTGTGTGTGAAGGTACTTTATTATTTTATTAAATTAGTTTCACTACATACGCACTTTTGGTGCCTTCCATATTCAGTCTGATTAATTGAACACATAACACCAGTTCTAAAAGTACCCCTTAAGAGTCCTATTACGAATCGCAAATGCTCGTTTGCAATAGACGCAGTTACGTTGGTCTGCGTTGGGACTACATCTGTAGTCCGCGAAACAATTTTGATACTTACTAGTCTGAATAGGATTATAGTTTATTTGAGCGCTCGCGCGAGACTGAGGAGCGCGCGCGCTGAATTGACGTAGAATATATAGTACTTTAATTTTATTTATTGTAATTTTGTTTAATTATATTGACAAACGAAAACGAATGAAACGTATTCATTGTAGATTGAAATTTTATATCATATTAATTTATTTGATAAAATTGTTTTTATTTGGAATATAATGGACGCTGAATCAAGACATTTCTGGCTTAAATTAGGCTTTCTTTACGTTTTTTTCCGTGAAAACTCAAGGAATTTAAAGAAATTCTAGAACTCCAATAAACAAGTCAAACATTCAACTTACCTTTTAGTAATTTTAGCTTTTAAAAGAATTGATTGTAACAATGTGAATTAGACCGTCAAAGTTCCATCGCCGACATTTTTTCTTGCAAACTGAGTTCGTAAAATATTTATAGTAAATTACACGAAAAGAAAAATGAAAATGTGTAACTCTAACTTACAAGAAAGAAACTGGCACTATCGTTATTCAGGATCAAATAATTAAAATATCTTACTGCTGCTGATAATTACAGTGTCAAAAATCATGAATTTCCGTAAAAAATGTAATAGGACTCTTAAGCAAAAACATTTACAACACTGTGCAAAGTTAAATAAATATAACTGAAATAAAATCTATACAGCTTTGGTAGGCAGTAAAAATGATCACAAAGTGGTAACCGAATTGTGTTTAGAAAAACATTGTAGCCGTAGTCGACCTACAAAGATGCTACGGTGCTACGAGCTACGGCGCTACGGAGCTACGGCGTAGCACCACACAAAAAAGATGCGCTTGTAAAAGTTAATTGACTGGAATAAACCGTAGTACTAATAAAAAAACAAGTAATTTACGGCTTGTTTTTATCGAAGTCGTGTAGAACATTGTTGTTTTGTTTTAGATCAGTGGGAGTCGAGGTGCGAGGCAGAGGCTACGGAACATTGCAATGTCGATTTGTTTTCCGGATGCTTCGCAATGTTTATTTAATGGATTTAATAGTGTTTGGAATGGGTGAATTAAATCCATTATTTTCACGCTCCATTCCACGGTGTATAAATTACTTTAATTTGAAGTAACAAAAAGTGTCGTCCCACCAAAGCTCAGTTCGAAATCTTCTCAACAAACTTCTAAACTCAACCAGAGCAGCTGCCAAATAAACAGGAAATTATTTAACATCAACGCTTGCAAGTTTACTCTGTGAATTTAGACGTGACGGCGTCAGCTCGAAAATAATAGGGCAACTCGCAAACTGCATAGAGCGCATAGATAACCGAATCGTTAAGACGAGACTTGTCTTAAAACGCTCATGTTTATGCATGCCGTACGATTACTGATGTGCCGCTTACACGAGTCTATTCGCGTTCTAGGGCTGTTTTAGAATGTTGTTTCGGTCGGGTTCCGTCTAAGTTTGCGCGGTGTTTCGGTATTATTGTTTGGTAGCTTTGTGTGCAAGTATTCTAGCCTTTATGTTCGTTCAATGCACTTTTACTGGTCAATTTTCTTTCTTTCTTTAACGATGTAATCAAAATGGTGCAAGTTTTTTCGAACTCCTCATCCGAAAGTTGTGACGTCTTGTCACGTAACCAGCTTATGGTTGGAGGGACTCCAAGGAAATACCCAGCAAACCCAGGAAAGCTCTTCCCTAATATGAAGACTCTTAAATTCTAGGCCTTAAAACATACACCTAGTCCTATTTAACTATTTCAGTGATGACGACTTTCGAAAAACATTTCCTAATTTGGCTCATTTAAATTTAAATTATGTATATTTGACAAAAAAGCTTGACTTGCAAAAGAGTTGCTTGCAACCTATTAGCAAATTAAATATAATTTATCAGCATAGTCAAAAAGAAAAAAAGAAAAAAAGTAACGAGGTAAGTAAGGCGTGGCGTGGCGTGGTAAGTAATATTAATAAATAAATAATAATAAATAATAGTCTCTAATCAGAGTTAAAAAAAACTGTTCTACGACTTTTATCGTTACATTAACCAGCTACCTAACTACAGTTAGAACCATCCTCCACGTCAACATTCATTGTAAATCCACACGGCTAAAGTTTCTATGCAGGTTTACAACTGAAAGAAATCGTAAAGTACATCAGCAGCAACTGTTGGTTCCCACGCAGGTCGCAATCAAGATATCAATCCTAGGAAATGGGTTTAAACTAGTTCATAGGAACTGGTAGATGAATAGCTACTTACTTGCGATTATAGTTTGATTTGTTTGATAATACTTCAGTAGATTAATAAAATGAACTCCAATTTACGAAAAAACGGTGTTCAGTACATTTGTGTTCGCATAAGACGATAAAATTTGATTTGGTTTTAATGTCACTCCCCTAAATTGACACTACAACCAAAATAAGCAAAAGTTATAAGACCTGATGATGAAGATAGGCGATACGAAAGTTACAATATGTGGAAATAATCACGTTGTTAATTAGGTTAACAATCCAGAGTACATAAAACGCTCAGCGCTATTTAATTAATTGTCGAATTGTGTTTCAATTCACCCGTCTAATAAATGAAATGGTTATATCAATTTTTACGTTCACGGTTCATACTCGTCAGGTTCCGTTCTTGCGTTCTTCATTCTCATTGACATCACGCAAGCTTGATCTCAACGAATAGAACACTGAAAGAATATCAACTCATACCTCCAGAATACAAAAAACGATGCAACAACACGTGTTTCTCATTAATTAGAGAATACTGATATATTTTCTCAGCTGTGTTTAACAACAGAGAGAAAATTGAGAATAAATAATGCACAAAATGCTTCATATATCTTTTTTATTACTAGTTTATAATACCGATGTTTTGAATTCCGTTTCAGGTAGATTCTAGGAGTTTGAAAAAGACAAACGTAAGCTAAAATTAGAAGTTGACCTTTTCGTAGTGCTTAGTAATTGCACTCGCTTTGAATAAATATCATTCGCACATACCACAGCCCTGAACGATATATTTACTGCCAAGTATATAGCCCCCACTATATCCATTCCCCCAAGTAATATTGCATAAGAGCTAGGTTTCTAGTAAAGACAAAATAATAATAGATGTCTATTTCCAAGCAGTGCAACCGCCGGTTGTCGGGACTATTTTGAACCACCGAGAATAACCTCCCCATTGCATTTAATCGCTATGTTTGACTCACGAGACAAAGCTAAATTTGTCCGCTGTTTATCTAAAAATTACACAATACTCTAGGTTGACATCGAGTCTAAGTGGAAAGCAACCGTGGGTCATTTATATACCTTCACATTTTTAGATTTGTCTTCTTATATCTAGCCTTTAAAGACGAGATGTAGTTAGTTCTATACTCAGTGCACTCGTAGAAAACGTTTGGAACAAACAAGCATGTTAGCTTTTCACGCACGATTATGAAACTCCCAATTGATTCCCAACAATGGGAATTAAATACATTGTAATGTGGACAAGATGTTATAACGACAAGTTGGCAAGGGACCGTTTCCGCAGAGTTCCGCAGGAGGCGGCCCGTCGGCTGCGTTGTTCCGTCCATCTGCAGGCCAGACACGTACCAACTGGGAAACTCGCCAGCCCTGCGCCGATTGCGAAAACAATTTCGGATCGAATGGGAAACGCGTTTGAACTGGACTTTTGGAGCGGAAGTATTAGATTCAGTTTAATTGATGGAATATTTTTAGTGTTATCTGACTAGCTCTGATTACTATGCATTTATGCGCTTTTAATTAAAACTGGCTTCGAAAGCGCCAAATTATAAAATAATAGAACCATTTCTATGCTATTTGATGCAATTGGCATCGTATTCGAATGTAAAGTTTTATAAGATAACTTAAAAAGGTATTAGAAAAAGGTAGCTATTCCCAAAGGCATGCTTAAACCTCACAAGATTTGGAATGTGAGCTTTGATAAAGTTTGTTACAAAAATGTGGAAGCTCGAACAATTTATGGACATCCAGGACAGGTCACTGGGGACTACATACTGCCAAACTGTACCTAGAGTACAAGTTTAAAAATCCGTGTCAATGTACATCTTAACCCGTCGCAGGCCGCTTGCCAAAATCCCCTGGTCACGTGCGCTTACGTAACCGGGCGGCGCTGCACGGGCGTAATTTTAAGAAGTATATTGGTTTAGTTTTTAACGCCAGTGCGGATGCCAACGCGACTGAAATTAACCCTGCCTTGCTTTATTGCCTGCTGTACCACACCACGCGCCACCAGTCCCGCGGACCGAACCCAACACGAATTTTTAACTCCATAACTTCCAGAGGTTTTATTTTCGAACGGGTTTGGTCTAGTTGCAAACGGGTCAAATGGGAGTCATTCGAGAAATATTAAATGTTACTATTATTGAACTTCTATATTAAGTTCGCTGCTCTTTTACTGCGCGCCTGTTGTAAAATGTAATTTGTGACTCGCTTTCTCGATGTTTTAAAACTCGAATTTTATTCGGCATTTTATATTATGTTGAGCACATTTTGGCCGGGCTAAACTTCGTACATTTATGATGTAAATTGGTTTTATTTTGTTCGAAATTTTCTTCTTCTCTGTATCCCTTTTCAGATTAAATAAACCCAGAAAACCTGTGAACTATTCACGAACTTCCACAATAGGAGTAATCCTTATACACCTGTTCTACGCAGCTGCCTTACGAATCAAACGGCCTAGATTTAGTTGAAAGGCAGTAATCTCTCAATATCGGGCCCATCCCTTTGCAAATTTACCTACTGGATTCTAGAAACAAAGCTCTGCTGATTCGATTTAGTTGCGAACGAACGGGATCTTCTTTGATGTGTCGAATGAAAGGCAGCGATCCGACTGTAATACACTTAGCCGGGCCATTTCAGGCGGTTCTCCCCGCCGAGGAGAGAGTAGGGAGGCCCGATGCACTCGTAGCGGGTTCAATAAGATTTTCATTAAGCGTTGAAAAGTTTTTAATGAGCGTGGATTTTGTACTTCAACCCTTGAATTCTCAAGTACCTATTTTGTGTAAATATTTGGTCGGATAGAGCTTTTTGTGTGGCTCTCGATTATGAACGGGGCTCTCATGTTTCCTGGTTTTTGTTTGTTGACAAATTCCGTTAAACCAAAAATATGCTGCAAATTATTTGTCAAGTATTCATGTATCAGGAGCAATGTCACTGCTATGCTCGTGTAATAATAATAATACATTAAATAGTTACCGCTAAAATAATACCTACTGCAACATATAATTATTACGTTATTGCTAGGCATGGCGCAAACGATCGACGAAACGTTACATTTTATGATGGCGTGTCCACATTTTCCCGCAAATCGACAGCTTAATCGAGTCGATCGTGTGAGGGTGGGTTTTCTTTTTTTAAAACGTCAATACATATTTTTGTTGAACATGAAACCAAAGTCTTTGTTATGATATTCCTTCTGTAACTACTAGTGGTTTTAAAGTAGAATTTACAAAAAATAGATGACAGAACCAATAGGTCCAAATTCAATTATATTTGGCTTTTTTTATTTAATAGACTGGGATTTTTAATGGTTTTGATTTGACTAAACAGCAACAACCTACCAAATGTACGTATGTTGTTATAAAATAAATTACTTATCGAAAATCACCCGATTTAATTAGGTGATATCTCAAAAATTACCGGTACTAACTATAAAATCAAAATTGCCTCAAGCGCCCCTGAAGATACGAACCTATCAAACTAGGTAACCACCTAAATCAATGCCCGACCAGACCTCCTTCCTATCGACCTATTCAGAAAACAAATCGATTTGCGGAAATTACTTATAAGTAGGCGAGCAAATAGGGCTAAATCTGATAAGTGGTCGACGGTAGCTTTCTACGGTTCACGCTATTTGATGGATGCCTTCATCGTGGCGAGGCTACCGGCTATGGGCTACAGGCCATTACACACACAGTAGCCCAACTAGGTTAGTGTTGGTTAATTGCTAATTTAAATTGGTATTGAATTTTATTTAGTTATATTTTTTAGGGTTCCGTACCTCGAAAGGAAAAAACGGAACCCTTATAGGATCACTTTGTTGTCCGTCCACCCGTCTGTCTGTCTGTCAAGACCCTTTTTCTCAGGAACTCGTGGAGGTATCAAGTTGGAACTTATATCAAAAACTTAGGTCTACTGTTCCTTGGAGCTGTAAATAAATCAAACTTCTAAGCCAACGCAATCAAAGATACAGCTGTTTATGCCGCAAATTTCCGCAAATTTTCGACACTTGCAAGGGAATCAAAACCTACAGGGGGGTAGGTACTTCCCGTGAACTCGGGATCTTGAAATTTGGTACGAAGCAACGTCTTATAGCACAGATAAAGAAAAAATTGCGTAAACCGTATTTTTTTAGTTACATCATATAATAAAATAAATATTTTTAATAATTTTAAATTTACTACCCTTTTCGACATGAACGCGTAGAGGTACTAGATTGAAATTCATATCAAATACTTAAGTCTATTTTAAGTTGTAACAAAATCAAACTTCCATGTCAATGCAATCAAAAGAAACAGCAATTTAAGCTGCATATTATCAAACTCGCAACTACTCGCAAGGGAATCAAAAACTAAAAGGTACTTCCAGTTGACCTAGAATCTTGAAATTTGGCATAAAGCAATGTTTTATAACACATATAAAGGAATAATTCCGAAAAACTTAAATTTTTAGTTACTCGATGGTCGTGATGGGTGAACTTTTACTTATATAGGTTTGTACGGAACCCTCGGTGCGCAAGTCCGACTTGCACTTGGCCGGTATTTTGTAATGAAGTTAAATAACTGTGTGAAGATTTTTAGGGTTACGAAACTAGCATAAAACTTTTATGTGGGTATACACAAGGTGAATCAGATTAATTAATCATGCAAAATTTAAATACTTCCGAGTAAATAGTGCGTGACAAAAACCAGTAAACAAACAACAAAATTAATAACTCCTAAAATTTTAACAACAATTTTACAACGAACCAAAACGATTGACTGCCAAATTGAAATTAAAATATCAATCGAAATTAATTTCTAACGTTAACAGAAACCCCATTGGCGGAACGTAAAACGCTGTAAATGATTATACACCGACCATTTTCGTGGAATAAGTTGCAATAAAATTCAAAGACATCAGATACTTCGTTTTACCGCTGGCTCGATTAGCGGCGATGGCCGACTACCCCGACCACCCCCCGCTCTTCACCCTCACCCCCCCCTCCTCTACCACCCCGAACGGAAATACTGGCCTTCTCCATAGGCGCGCTATTTCCTTCAAAAGCTGCTATCAGACATACCAGGGATAATGCACTGGCTATCCAATACACTTTATACATTTATTACGAACTGAAATTTTTATACAGCGAGGGAAAGTGCCATTGGTTTAATGATAGGTTTACTTAATAGTTCTAGCAATGGTTTTACACGGTAGTAATTTTTTTAAGTGATATTTATGGTACGGTAGGTGTCATTAAATCTGTCGTCCAGGTGTTGTTTATGTGTTGTGACTGTTGATAGTTTTATTTAGTTGCGTGTTTTGCTGTGACTCTACAGATTTTGGATTGAAAAGGAGTTAGTTTTCATAAACTAAACGTGCGATGGAAAAGTAATTGAAATTTTAGCCGTTCATTTGATAATATAAGCATACATTGCAATTATTTTGCTGATAACCTACGGTTTTTCATGACATGGCTGCACTCCAAACCTTAACGAAAAGAATAAACATCATCTCTAATAAAATAAATAATGAGCTCCCAAATCGTAATGAGATCAATTAATTTATTCAAAAATAATTTCATAACTTCAACGAACATTTCAGATAAAAGTTAGTAAAACATTTTTTTAGATTTTACAGCTGAAATTTCTTTGAGCTATTAAAATCTGAAACTCGTTTATATTTTGTTTATACGGGACGGTTGTTTGGCGCCTTCCTTGAACTTTGTAACGTCGACTCTTATTCCCGAGTTCGTTTACAAAGACGCGAAGAAAATCCTCAAGTTGAACTCAAATATCGCGAAGTTTTGAGCACCTAACGTCTCCTAATGATAGGCGTATCGCTTTAGTTAAGTATTTCGTAGGTGTTTTATACAAATACAGCCTTATGAGCTTGTCACACGTTGAAAAGTTTTGTACCCATCTTTGCTGTCATCTTCTATCATGGAAGTATAAGAATGAGCGAGCATATTATCATACCAGATAAGGTTGATAGGTCCACTTGCACCACTTATGACAAACACTTTTAGCACTAAACATGTTTAATTCTTCAAACGACTGACAGAAACGGAACTGATTTATAAGCTCGTTGAAACTAACCGTTTTTAATGTGCTAGTGAACCAAAATCGTAGTTTTATTAAAAACAAAAACTATAAATCAATTCACCTTCTTAAATACTTGCTCGCAGGTGCTATTGTTAGAAAATAATGTGTAGTTAACGCCGACCTTTCCAACAATACCTAGAGTAGAGGCGGTGAGTAGAATTGTAACGGAAAGCACAAAATGGCCATAAAAATAGCGAATGTTGCTAACAACTCGCGTACAAAAGGTAACCCTGACCCGGTGGCGATAAGTTCCGCTCCTTAATTGTTCTTTTAAAAGCACTTTAAGGCAGTAGTCATGGCGTTAGATGGCGGTTTCATTGTTTCTCGTGTAATTGCAGCGAAGGATTGATAAAGATGAAAGGTTAGTTAGCTAAGAGTGTTGATAAGAGGGCCAATTCTACTAATTTTTACATTCGTATCTCCCTATTGACAAGCAAATGCGAACGCTGTTTAAAAATTAGTAGAATTGGCCGGGTTTAGTTTGAATTACGAATAGCTTGAATGTCTATTTAGGCTCTAGACAAGTGAAATTCTGTCAGCGGTAGTGTGCCCACAGTGCCAATTCTATTGTTCTTAGAGAGCGTTCGCATGTCAGTCGTATCCGTCAAAAATGTATGGAAAATAAACCTGTTTTGACAGTTTGCGACTGAGATGCGAATACGAACGTTGCTTAAAAAATAGCAGAATTGGCCAGTAATGTGGGATTGACAAACGCTGGCGAAATCAAGTATTTCTAATAGAATAGCACTTTGTCTAAGGGCTCGTATTTCATGTTCATGTAATAATACTCAGTATAATTCACGCCTACGACAAGTCTTAATCATCTAACCAATGTAATGTCAACGTATTCCTAAAACAAAGTAACTCGCAACAAATTACTCGAATCCAAACTCCATCTAAACAAAGTTTATACTGTATACCAAATGCTTGTGTTTTGACAATCAAGACGACGAAAACACCGATACTGGAATTTAATTCCATCTTGATTGTGGTGTCTCAATTTATATCACGAGGCGGTAGCGTCGCTGCAATTAAGGAGCTCAGGCTTCGTTCCCAAAGTCCCGCAAGTCGTCGGGAGCCGACAATAATTGAGAATATGCAACTGAAATGATCGCGATTTAAGCGCTTAGGGGCGGCGCACATCGGGAGCGATGCAGCGGGACGGACGCGCGGGCGAAAACCGAACCTATATTAGATGTGGGACCGAACACGGCCGCCCGCGCGTCTGCTCGCAAGTCCCACCCCACCTTGCTGAGTGTACGAACCTCTTTAACAATTATTGTCCTCGCATTGTTGCCGTGAAAGATTTAAGCAATTTGAGCGGTCGTTTAGTTTCTCACTTTTGTCAAGTTTCAAGTGGTAATTAATTGGTGTGAGAATCTAGAACTTGGGATAAATGTAGGTAGACGTTGCAAAAAGTTCTTAAGTCGCTTTATGTTTCGTTGTTGCTATTGAGTAATTTGACTTCTGCATTGCTCAAGAATGTTTTAGCATCCCGAGGTTCAGTTTTGTACATGATTTGCAGCTTACCCATTTTATATCGTACCATAATACTTCTATCCATTTATCTCACAGTAAAAATAGATATAATTGAATGGTCAGTAAGTCTGTTTATTTGTGAGCGCTTTGCCGTTGGTTGCCGAGTGCAGCCGGGCGTGGAAAGTGACCGCTTAAGCTTTAGTTGAGACCTAGTCGCTGCCGGAGCTACGTAAGCAAACGGACACTTTGACAAATGTTCAGTAAATATTTGAAATAAACTGTAATTGTGATCTTTGTGTACAAGTCGGCGCATATATAGGTCGTGTGGCGATGGCAGTCAAAACAGTTTTAATAAGGAAAATGGTTTTTAATAATGAAAATTACAAAAAGAGAATTTTCAATAAATATTTTCTTTGAAAAAAAATGCAAAGTTTGAAACCTCAAAATTACTTAAATAATGTTTCTCAAAAGTTTGCTTATAATATAATAATAAATTAGCATTTTCCGTTTTTCAAAATATTACTTCATATTACAAAATGTGGAACATAAGCAATACGGAATATCTCTTCTAACTTCAACGAACTTATTATATTATTATACAATACCAATAGAATTAAATTTCTTTCCAGAAATTGAATATCTTGCCGATGCGTTTGAAATTCCCTCATTTAAAGCACAATATTCCGTTCCTCTAAATATGATTTTATTATATTTACAATTAGCTTTAAACATTTTCTCTTCTGAGTAGAGAAGTCGCAAGTCGAACCAGGAAACTAAATAATTAATAGCAAATCTTGCGGACTGCCTGGTATTAAGGAGAAGCCAGACGACCGCCTCTTATTATTCAGGGAAAAGCATTGTTAGATGGCATGCGGTGTAAAAACAAAGTCTGGAGAGTTTTTTGCAATTAAATGTAGAGAAGATATTTTCTATTATCCATATTTGCTACTCCACTACTTCCCTTTATTTATAAACTTTTGAATTTTTTCACTAAAATAATATTGTTAAAAACGTTTCAGGTGACAGTAGAGAGATTTTGTTTCTGTTTTCGAGCATAGGTAAAATAATGATAAAGATATATTTATTGCATAACTGTGTACATTAAGATCTTATTAAAAATATTACATTTTATTGTTTTTTACTGTTATCTATACTATCTATATCTATACTAATATTATAAAGAGGTAACATTTGTTTGTAAGCTTGTATGTAGAGGGTAATCTCAGGAATTACTGGTCCGATTTGAGAAATTCTTTCAGTATTAGATAGCCCATTTATCGAGGAAGGCAATAGGCTATATATCATCACGCTAAGACTAAAAGGAGCCGACCATTAACGTGTGACGACACGGTTGGCGCAGTGGTTGAGCGATTGACTGCTGCGCAGCATGTCGCGGGTTCGATTCCCGCACGGAACAAATATTTGTACGACCTACATGTATTTGTTCCGAGTCTGGGTGTTTTTCTATCTATAATATGTATGTATTTACAAAAAAAAAATGTATATAAGTAGTTTATCAGCCATCTCGTTACCATAACACAAGCATTAGGTTGCTTAGCTTGGGACTATATGGCGTTGTGTGAAATGTCCAAGGATATTATATTATTATATTATATTATATTAATGGAAAATTTGACGCAGACGAAGTTGCGTGGGTCAGCTAGTCTTACATAAATATGTTCTTTGTGGATTAAACTTAAATAAAATAATAATTTCAATTAATCATTCAAAAGCTACCGAATTAATTATAACGTCAACAAACATCAATTATAAATTAGTAGGTAATTAACAGTAACAAATTGAGGACAACAAAATGATAATAAAACGAAAAGTAGTCCCATAACAATATAACTTACGTTTTACAACTGCAGTACTAAACAGAATTTATTCGAGTACGGTTTTTATGTGAGTACGAGTGAAATTGTGAACAAGAAACAAGGTTCATACCATGAGTGTAAACTCTAGTGGGGTCACATTTCACCCCGACCCTAATCGGCGACATTATAAAAGACCTTTGCTATAATGTCCTACTTAACACTCATAATACACATCCGACATCCAAAATTATGAAGAACATGTTCCGAAATTATTGAAAAGATTCTTCATGCCAAGAAGCAGCAAAAGCAGTTAAGTTCAGAATTTAAAAATTTATCATCCGACATTCTTGTAACGTAGTTATTACTCGTAATTTATGAGGTAACTTAGACTTCTAGTATCCACAAGAATGAATCTAAATTGAAATATAACTTACAGGTATATTTCAATTTAGTTTTCATATTCATTACCCTGCAAAGCTGAGCGGTCGTGGCGAAAAGCACTTTTCATCTTCTGAGCCTTTTCCCAAATATGTTGTAGTCGGCATCTAGTCAAACCGATTCAGCTGAATACCAGAATTTGAAGTGGACCGAATGCCCATCTAACCTCCTCAACCCAGTAGGTATCACTGAACTTTTTGGCAAAACTGATGTCAAAATACTAAAATCTATTATTTTAATACCATTATCTCTCGGCGAGCGTTTTTCACGAGTAAGCAGAACTGAAATTGGTAGTCGGCCGTTATTTTCATCCGCTTTAACAGGTGAATTACTTATGAGCGGCTTTTTGTGCCTATATTTCGGGGGAAAGCGAGCCGTGCTTACCGCGTCCTCGGGGCGCGAAGCCCCCGCGTTTGAGTTAGCGATAATCGCGATTTTCGACGCCGTCAGAACAATGTTTGGCGTTAATGATTTTTTATCGCGAGCTGCAGTTGTTGGGCTCGAGCTTTTTAATTTGAGATTCTTTATTGGTTTTTTTCCTTGCGTTGGCGATTTTTAAGGTGTGTCGAAATAGCTATTAGTTTAATGAAAAGTAACACCGTATCGGGATTGAAAATCGTTTAGCCACTTTGGTAGTTTTGATACAATATCGAATTAATTCCTATAGCAAAACATGGGTAAATGGAGACTTAAACACATTCCTTATCATGTTATTAACACAATAACTTGAAAGTAAATCCTTCCCTAAGCAAAACTTACGCGAAAAAATAAACAACGTCTTAAGTTAAACGTAACGTTACCTTACCGAGCGCTGATGGGTAGTTAGCATGTTTAATCACAACGCCTCGTTCCACACGTGCCGCATAAAAAGCAGCCAACAGCTATTACTGAAGTTGCTGGCCTCCTAAACAAGGAACACATACAGACGCACGATCCTATATTGTTAGGGTTTAACGAGAGTACTGATAAGTGAAGTTCCGAGTGCGCTGTCAAAGGGCGACGCGTTTTATCAGCCATAGTTAGCGAGCAATTGATATCGCTCGCTGGAGTAGCTACTGAAACTGTATGCGAAGTAAAGCTGTGGACAGAATGTGGTTATTGGCTTTGTAGTGTTTAGGTTATTTTTCTTGATATTATTAAATATTAAACTAAGAGAGCCATCTGAAATCATGAACTACGTAGGTAGATAGATATCTAAAAGATGACCACACTACCAATAAATAAAATAAAAATACGTATTCTAAAATCTGTCCTATAAAACTATCCTTCTAAAATATTTGTTTTCTACACAATTCCGTTGTTACTAATCTGAGTTTTGACGTAAAATAACGCAGTTGTGTACAGTTTACAATTCCACTCTTTCATCAGCCATTTTTTGACAGCAAAAATTCAACTAAACAAAACAGCCCCAAGCGGCAAAATTACGGAAAAACCTTATTTTCGACATAACCACCTTCAAACATCAAACAGAACGAATCATGAAACACTTTTCTCCACTCCAGAAGTCTGCAGCACAATTTTTGCCTCCACGTGACAATTAAGAGGCGTCATGTGAACCAAGCTTTAGTGCGGCAACGTTCGCGGTCTGTAGCAAAATTAGTAAAGTTTATGCCATCATTATTGGCGTCGCTGTAACAAAGGGCCCCTACCTCCTTTGCCAAGCTTTGTCAACGTATAATTGCGCAGCACTCACTGCGAACAGAATATTGCTAATAGACGGATAAAGTTACCGTTATTTCAAGGCTTACTGTAATCGGTTTTTCTTTGTATGTTCCTTTTTGGAGGGTTTTCGTTACCGCTGTGTGTGAATCCTATTTGTTTCTTCACATGTCGTATTACTATCACCCGATGATACCCTTTGAGTTTTTTTTTGCAATACAACCAAAAGATACCTTCACGGAAAGGTTGAATAAAATACACGTGCGTGTAATTTAATATCTGTGTAAAGGTCTAACAACAAAAGGACTCCCATAAAAAGTAATGTTATCAATAGTGAACTATCCCGAGCTATTTAATATCCCAACCCATCCGAGCCAATAGGGGTTAAACTGACCGGTTGAATTAACCCTGACACACCCGGAACTTCGTCAACTCGACTTAACCCGTTGGAAGGTCGACTTTCAAACGACTGCAGTTGGTAAACTTCGGCGAACATCGTCAAAATTCGTAGCGACTACAATTTTCGTAACCGCAAATTACGCTTCTTTGAGCGAACCGAAGTGGGGGCGGAAACAGCCGAAGTCGCTTCGTTAGAGGTCGGGATTGGACTATTGTAGTTGAAGCTTAATCGCTACAGGACAATGGACAGTGATGTAACGTAATTGTCGCTAAATAGTCACTGTTAAAGCGCAGAGCGTTGACAGTGCGCAATTTTAATTGTTCCGAACGACAGCGCCGTTGCTGCGTATCGCGAGCTTTTTTAAAGTGACCGCATTAAACTGTTTAATGCGTTGATTATTGTCGTTCAAATGAGGCGTTTTCCAACGAATGTCGAATTAAATTTTGTTGATGACCGCCTTTTATACTGTCGTAATTTTCGCGCAATGAATTTTATACTTGCGCTAATTTACAGCTGGATTTATTTTCGAGCTTGAAAGTGTATTTTTTCTAGAAACTTGGCTTATATATTATTTAAATTCTAATAACGAGCTTCAGAGGCAAACGGGCGGCGCGTGCAAAGCCCGCTAATTGAAACTATAAATATAAACCCCAACATTTTCCTCCGCTTCTATTTTCATTTCAGTTTTTTTTTCCAAACCTACAGAATGGACGGTCTATGTAAGGAAACGTTTCTAAAGTTTGAACTCGGGTTTGTTTGCTATAACAACAGTTTCTTTATTTGCCACATTTTTATTTCAGTTTTCCTCACTTAGAACGTCATCAGCAATTCTGAACAAAACGCACGAAATGAAGACACATGTGTTCCACTTAAAGTATGTCGATAGAGAACAACGACTCAATATATCGAAGCGTTATAATGCGCGCATCCGAATAAACTACCGGGTACTTTCCGTAGCAACACAGCAATGTACTTAAAACAACCTAAAAAGTTACTCAAAAGTTATGTTCCGCTAGAGTTCGCGTAGTATCGTCCCCGTATCCGTTTTGTTCCCCTATTCGCCTCTCCCGCGCTCGCCTGCGGGATGCGAGGGGAGGGTTCGCGATAACCGCTTTTTATACGCATAATGCTCGGGATCTCGTGCTAAGCTGATAGAATTGTGGTGGAATCAGCAGGCCTTTTGAAGTTCTATTAAATTGTAACACTCGCGAGTTCGCGCCAACGCGCCCGTGAAATTGTGGCTTTATTGAAATGGCACGAAATTATTTATCTTTTTTGTGTGCGCCGCATGTGTGAGATGGAATTTCTAATTTAGAGTTATAGTGGCGTAGTCTACGTACGTTTTAGAATATTAAGTTATTCATGTTTAAACGCTAAAGTTTGTAATTTATATGACGGCAATTCGGATTCAGTTCGAAGAACGCTTATGCAAACACGCCTGTTATGCGTCGCGTCACATCTAATATAAAACTTTATCAAGGAATGTTTTATACGAAGATATTTAATAAAGTCTACGACTGGCTACGAATAAAGTTGGTACACATATCATATAAAATATGTTTTCTATAAACTAGGATGAAACTAAAAGTAGTTTATCCCTACTTGTACACAGCTTAAAAATTCCCAATTTTTTAATTCTGAGTGTACAAATAATTTTCGATAAAAGCAACATGAAACCCGATAGGAGTGGTGTTAAACTAGAATAAAAACGATTTTGAGTAAAAGCATGCTCCGTTCATAATGACATCAAACTTCTAAAACTAAAACTGTTGAAAACATTGCAAAAATGAATTTTACCGTAGCCGCGTAGCCGTCAATGTGGAAACCCGCGTAGCACGTGCTACGAAACTCGTAGACACAAATCAATTCATCCTAACTTAAAATAAATGCGAAAGCGAGCTTGTTTGTAATTGTTACGGTTTCACGCCTACATCGCTGATCCAATTTTAATGAATTTTGGAACAGATAGATGAGACCCTGGAGTTGGTTATAATTTACTTTTTTCTACAAAAATTAAGACTGAAGCGGCAGGCTAAAGCTAGTCTAAAATAAAATCACAACAACTATTCATATTTGCTTCCTACAAACACTGTCGTTTAAAACCTACACACGACACAGTTCCTACTTCTATATTTGACTCAAAATTTATTTAAACTTGACCTTGAACCTTGCTTTACGAGACAGCTACAACCTTAGGCTACTCTTAAACACACACATTTTCACGTGTTTGTCTTCCACACACACACACACACACACAGTTTACGTTATCACCTGCGCGTTGTGTTATGATAATGAGGCGCGTATCTGGCAACACCGACAGTTGTTTGTAAACAGTTTCATTGAACACTCACGCGGTAGATATGAGTGAACTAGTGCGGGAGGAATGCTTTCATTTTGTGTGTTGTTTTAGTTAAAGAACTTGAACTGGGATCTGAAGCAGGTCACCTTCAGTAGTTTAAGGAATGTTTTACATTTTGCAGCAAATTATACACTTTACTATACCTGATGGTATAGTAAAGTGTATACCCGGTTGTTTCTCTAGCTAAGATCGATTTCCGCTTTTCGTCCCAAGGTTGAATAAGTAAGTTTCTGAAGCATGATTTGTCTTCCTAAGGCAAGCCTTACTATATTTTTTAGACATAAACAATGGAGTCGCTTCACCGCTTCATATCTAATCTATCTAATATTATAAATGCGAAAGTTTTGGTGTTTGTTACTTAATCACGCCAAAACGGCTGAACAGATTTTGATGAAGTTTGGAACAGAGATAGATTATAGTCTGGTATAGCACGTAGGCTAGTCTTTTCATCCCGGGAATACGTTCACTAGGGATCGCGCGGGCGAAGCCGCTGTCAGAAGTTAGTCAACTGTGTATCAACTGATGTAGTTTTGCGCAACCACTCACGGCTGCTGTTGTAGATATGCAGCTTAAGACAGACACCGGAATGGTTACCATTATCACCTGTACTATATTATGATAATAGCGCAATCAGCAACACCGGCAGTTGTTTGTGTACAATCACATTGAACACACACGCGAGGCGATAGACGAAGGCCCATAAATAATCTTTTATAGGCTTGTATTGATTGCCTAATTGATACTGTCGATAGATGCTTGACTAGTCACAGCTCTATAGAATAGAGATGGGTATGTTACGGAGATATCGATACATTTTGTAATGTTGTTGTTGTGGGTTTGATTCATTCTAAAAACATGGCCATATCTTTTAAATAATTTTAATTGAAGATGCAATATATGCATATATGTAGAAGAATATTTTTCCAATCCACTTTAAAAATATGGTAGAATTTAGATATTGGATTAATCTTATGGAACAAGTGAATTCCATTTTCCTGTGTATAAAGTCATAAAGATTTTCGTGGAAAGCGAAAGAAAAAAAGAAGAATCCCTTTTTATTTATTTATTTATTTAACTATTTATGTACACACACACACAAATATAAAAAAGGCAACAGAAAAATAGGTGCAAAGGTGATGCTTCCTAGAAGAAGGAAATATCTAGAGCTAACTGCGAGCTGCTCAACGTTATATTAAATATTACACGTGTCACATGAAACAGGAAGAACTACACCCTACGACATGTGCTTATAATTCCTTGTAATTAGACGAATAAATTTATATTAAGTTTACGACGTAACTATATTTAAATCTTACCTACTTTATAGACCTAGCCTTGACCATAATATTTATTTTACAGGACAAAAATAAAAATGTAATGTGATGGATACTTACATAAGTGTTCATTTAAGTTCTATGGCCTGAACTCCTTCATAGTCAATGATAAAACCTTGGTCCTCAGCAGACACATCTAATGTTCTTCTTATCTCTTGCGCCCTTACTATGCGATGTAAATACTTGCGAACTTCAATATCCCGAAACTTATTATTTACACAATTCCATAACATACCTATTTTGGGATAAAAATACGCGAACGAATGACACAAAGGAAACTTAATATTCTCCTATATCGTCGTAATAGAAAACGATATAACAAATCTACAACAAGTGGCAAATCCCACTATAGTGGTAGTACCAGAGCTGTTAGTATCGCGGCACCGTCCGTACATATTAGTGGTCGCCCGCTATAATTTATTTGCCGGAGTAAATGGGATTAGCAGCGGGTGCGCTGCACACTGGGTCATTTTTTGCGCCCCGCGGACAAAGCGCCTCGCGACGGGCGGCCTGAAGATACCCACTGTGACCACTAACATGAGAATATTTCAACAACATCACCTGCACCAAGGCACCACCTAATTTCATCACCTGACACCTCCAAAAAGCACCAAAATATAGGACACCGACGTGACAGGTGCCCGTAAAAGCTTAGAGATTGTGTTACGGTAAAGTAATCCGCGACCACCTCCACCAGTTTATCCAAGCTCTCGAACAAATAAAAATACTTATCACGTAAAACCACCCTCTTGGCTGTCGGGCCCGCCTCGTAAAACCAACTCCTGGCTAAGGTAATAAAATGTCGCGACCAATCAACGCTCGCCCGTACAAGGATTCTCAGCGATTGGATTTGTCTCTCACGGATAACCGGACAATCTCACGTTTAGAACGACAGCCGAGGCGACGTCGCGTTGCGATTTTGAAATTAGAGCCAACACACACCACAACAACAACATATATGCATAAGTGATAGAGAAGGCGCGTAGAAACGCTACGTGATAACATTATTCGTGTGAAAAATGTATCGAACGGTACAAGTGGCGAATCTCGAGAGGGCCACATCCGAATAAATAAAGCCGGGGGTGCGGCGCGAACTTGCAAAAAATCCCCATTTACTGCGGTGCCGGTGCGAATATAAAATATTGATCTCAACGGAAATTTATGAAAACATAAAAATGCGGAGGTGCGAAGGCGCGCCCTGATGGAATACCCGTGTAGATACTTACCGCTGTCTTCTTGATTCGTTTCCGTCTACATTTCTGTGGGATTAATCTCGCGCGTGGCTTATATTACACGTACGTCATTTTCACGCGTAAAAATTACGCCGTAATTTTCGAATCTCATTTTTAGAGGCCTGTTTAGGCGGCGGCGCTTATGTCGAGAAATTCATTTAAGGACACTTATATTATACACGTCGTAGGAGTTCATAATGGCGTTTCGGTCAGAGAAAATTTTGCAAATGAAATTCCGCCAGCGAGGGATCTTCTCCGCTGGGTATACCCTCTCCACACCCGGTTATTGCCCATTTTTTATATAGAAAAGTCCGTTTTAATCCACACGGCGGCGGTCGTAACTCACGCCTTTATTTAGTCACTAGATTACGACTAACAAGTCCCACCTAATTTCTCGTTGCTTCCGTCCTAAATGAGGCAATTCGTAATTGAATTTATTCTCTAAAAATAGCGCGGTGTGGTTGCATTTGCTGCTGGCGTTCCGGCGCCATTTGGAAATGAGCAATTTCACACTTCACACTTGAAATGGTAATAGGTTTACTGTGTGATTAGTAACCTGGATTAGCGCACGTAGCTGAGCCGCCAGCCTAAATTTAGTGCGAAATCTGGGAGATTACCGACATTGATGCGCTCTAGTACGATCTTGTTCCAAATAAGCTTAGATAGAACTAAACGAATTACACTTCTGTTACGTCTGTAAATTGTGGTCTCCATTAATCAGACGAAGTTGCTCACTGAACGTTTGTTACGACTGTTTCAGTTCGGGACCGACGAATACAGCTATATTAATACACCTATACTAATAGGCAATTCTACGTTTTTGGTTGTTCGTTTTTTTCTGGATAGCAACACTAAATCCGCGTCCATTGCAACTGCGCTGGCTTGTCAACTTGTCGTGATGGATGACGTCATTAATGCCTCCACGTGATCGAAACAAAATGGCCTCCATTAGGGTTGCAAGAATGCAAATAAGAGACAAAGCATTACTCGCCGACCCTTGGACGTGTCGCCCCAGCGATATCTTTAACACATGTGCTTAGCGGAATCCGAAAATAAATAGATTGTGGAGTCAGTCCCAAAAAAATGGTACAAGGGTCATCAATCCTTTACGCGTCTGCATCAAATATGTATACATAAGCGCCAACAGCGACGCCGAACGAATCGCAACATGACACATTCTCAATATAACCCTCATAAAAAGGTCCGATAAAATATGGAGAGTAACGGATAGTGGGGAAAAACTATTACTGGGGTCTTAGAAGGAATGGATTCGGGGTCATCGCATTGTGTCATCTTCCATATCGAGGGGCCATCGTTCGTCAATGTAACATTCGGACCCGTTAGGCCCGCAAGATGGATGGGCCCGGAAAGGCCCGTGGGCCCCGCACTGTTTGAGTAACGCCGGCAACGTTTACATTTGTAAATGGGTTTTAAACTGAAGTGCTCGCTTGACCGTCCTATGCTCGATATATTTTTTGTACGTCCAGTGTCCACGCATCGCCGTTTGCTTTTATACAAATGTGTTGCACTGTAATTTACATACATACGCAATTAGATTAATGCCACAATGCGATACTCATTAATTAATTGTATCCTGTGCAAATATTTGTACTAAACCATAACAGCCGAGTTTATTATTAATATTGTTTGCTTGTGCGTTTAATTAAATTAATTGCTTAGTACAAACCCTTCGTTCTAATTCTGACCAGAAACACAATCGTTGTGTGTGAGTGTATGATGTGTAATGATTGCCTGTATAAATCAAAATGACATGTATTTAATCGCGGTTCCCCGCGAACCCTACCGGAAGAGGCTGGAGGGAGTGCCTCGTCTTTGTCGAGAAAAAAATGTTGAGAAAAGCGACCCTCGCTAATGCACACAGTACTATATCTATTTGGGTACAAAGAGCTGAGTATGCTTGACCTCTGTACATATAGAATGGGTCGCCCGGCGTTTGTATATTTCCGCGGATCGCGCAAGCAGCGCTTATGTGGAATTAGGTTATTTTATACTTTTGAAAGCATGCAGCCTAAAGTAATCCGCTTTGTAGAAGTTGCTCCAAAGACTCGTTTTGTCTCTTTTATATTATAAAGTTAGACAGGATTATTCAATCCAAGTTTTTGACTTGAGAGTGAGAGTACCTAATCCCCAATTATCGCACTATTATTGGCTGAGTTTCTAAAAGTATAGTGTGAGTATTAATTTGATTAGGATCTTTATAAAAAGCTCGACAAATTAATAATTTAAGACTAACGATCGAGGGTCAAATTAACTTTTTTAGAAATTTTAAGAGTGAAAATTACGAAAGCCAGAGCAGCAGTAATTAAACAAGCACTGAAAATAACAAAGACGCTTAAAAACGAGCCCACAGCGTGACAGCGAGCGCACCTGTCAACGTCACGTCAAATCCCACCGCGGCCGCCATTTTATATCGAAATGCAAATAACCTCACAAATCGAGGGTGTAACGCGATCCGTCCCGAGGCACCCCGGAACAGCTGATTTATTTCATACGCGATATGATTTTGCCGCAATTGAGAGCCCTCCGCTCGCCGCGCGGCTATATATTACTTATATCACTTGCATCACGAGGTGTTAGCTCCATACAGATTCTTTACAAGTGAAGGGTTCATAACCAATTACGCAAAGAAAACCCATTTTTTGTACGCACTGTTATAATGACACTTGTCTGCGGTTGGGTGCGTGGATAGGCCACTCAGTCGGTGTCGAATGCCACTCAAGATTCAAGATGGCGGGCGCTGCAACGCGCGTTGACAAATGCGCATCGAGCTGCTCTGCTGTCATTTGTTTATTTTTCATCAAAAGAGGCCGAATAATTAGCGAACGGTGACGGCAGATTAAATTACAAATCGGAACACTGCGTAACCGTCCTTTTTTACGGTAAAAACTCCTTTCTCAAAACCGACTTTTATGGATAGCAATTTTAACATTAAACTGGTGCAGCCCTGTATAATAATGCTGTTAGCGTACAATGGAAAAGCGATAAAACTGAAAGCTTTCGAATTTTAGTGTTCATATTAAAAGTCCGCATTATACTGCGCATGAAATTCGACAGTGCATCACTAACTAGACACAAATGAGAACATACGAGTAGACACCAATACGTTGATACGGTACCGAGGGGATTATTGGAGGATAGTTATCTGGGTAAGAAACGTCCATCACTGGGGTAATTTGGATATATGCGAATCCCCTCTGGCCTGGTGTAATCGGGTAAGCTCAATGACCCGCGAGGGGTAGCGCGGGGCGCGCGGGGGTAGGTGCGATCATCAATCTCTATCAGGGTATCGCCGTCGGCGAAGCTCGCGCTTCCGTTCCTGAAAAAAGTGGCGACGAAAAATATGACCGCTTCCATACTGGACATGTGACAGTGTGACGCGCCTGAATATATTCCATAACATATGCGTGGCTCCCCTCTAGACAAGGGGAACGCGGATGAAGTTTTGACAAATATCTTACAGAATTTTCTGAAACCGCCATTCATATTGGCAGACTAAAATTTTTACATCGTATACTCAATCAAACAGCTCAACAATTATAAGTTGAAATAATCATATTCACGTTTATGATGATAAATTGCGCTACATTATATCCCCGTAACGGCGCCGCGGTTGTTATCTTCTGCCATTGATTACGCGCATCAAATTACACAATCGTACACAAGCAATTACACAAAACATTAATTCACAACACCCAATCTCGTTTGTGAATCGTTCATTAGCGGAAAGGGGGGATCGGTAGAAATGGAAACTTTTGACAAAAGTTAAGACGTAAACGGCAAATGAATCTGCATTATTCCAGCGCCCCACTCCGCCGGAGACGTCTCGACGCCCGCTCCTCAGATAAGACAATTAAATAACTATCTCGGCCCATTTATCTGTCGGAGTTTCGTTTTGTTTGTTTCTATTAAGCGTAATTAATGCCTCCGCGGACGGGTAAAGGTTAATGAAGTCGAGCCACCGCCGGTTATCGGACATCTGACGAGCTCAACCAGAATCAAATGTCCACAGCCTACCGCCGCCGTCGTCCTATAGTGCGCGACTAATAAACATTCCTGATGCAGACCGCGGCCGAAGACTCGCTGACACAAAGACGTAGCTCGTCTCCAACTCCGTAGAACACTCGGCTGTAACGAGCTATGCCAACAATGCACGACTACCACAAACAGCCCACTCATTCCGTTCTGCCGACTCTTCGCACCTCGTGTAATATCGTATGGAATTTCCCAATTTCAACACCCTTCTAAACGGGCGCAATGACACCTATGAATCTAAGTCGCACCACGGATCTCACACCCGGAACCCATCGACGGGTATCAGTCACGGACGTAACTGCATTCTTCGGTAGACAGCTAATTTGGCCCGCCATTTACGTGTAAGTAGAACATCTATCACGAGGTCTCGGCATTTCTTCCAATTTACCGAGTACTCGTCTATCGAAAGATTCAATGAATGATAACGAGCCTAATAAATACGGAGTCGGCTCCCCAAATGGCTGTAATTAATTTAATGGATTTAGACAAAGAAATATGTACAATGAGATAGTGAGATTAATGATGGCGCTGCATATTGTTTCAAGCATTAGTTAGTTGCTGGTGAGTCGTGAAGATATTCAGCGCGGGTGTGCCGTCAGCGCGAGCGCCGCGGCTGCCGTGTAACCGGAGCCGGCCGGCTGCTCTCGGACGCTTTATTTTTTCTCCATTTACTTGTAAACACTAATGAAGGCTCCCGAGCGAGCCTTCTAACGAGCTCTAACGTTGCACTTTCTGTTTATTATCGAGTCTGTAATCTAACATCCGATGGTACCCCAACTACAGACCTCGGTACAGCACTTGGGTACAAATTAACAGACGTAATTACTGCACTGAACTGAAAAAATACCCATAGGTCTTGCACTATAAAGTTAAATGGTTGAAGAGACTTATCATGAAAGTAAATTACTTCGTAAGTTTTCTTTCTGTCAAATACTACGCCACCGCACGTCGAATTCTAATGAGATTAATGTAAATTTATGTTCTTGAAGTAACTTACTTTGTTCTGCGGATGTTTGCTAGACAATACATTAACATAACTGCCCATAAAAAGCCTTAGTTCAGCCCCGACTATACTACGAGCCTACGAGAAGGGTTCCGTCTACTGGTTGTTGTTATATCACAAAATCAGCGCAACATAAATTAGTGGACAGGTCGCGTGACGGACCGACTTAGCAACATCGTCTCCTTATCGTCGTCCGGAAACCACCCGGCTAACCTCTCTAAGTACAATTCGGTAACTGAAAAAAACAACCCTAAAACCAACTCCAAAGAAGTCAAATTCCCTTAACGCTACCAACTATATTCCACAGCGAAACAACCAATCTCAACTCTATTCAGGCAACTATACGGTCCAAATCCTATTCACGACAATAGGAATAGTCAACAACAAATAAGGCAACATTGCCAGTATGTCAACATAAATAAAGCTGAGTGTCCTTTAACGAAGCAGACGTTGACGTCGGGACACTAATAAAGACCGTACGAGACAATGTCGACTCTAAAGCTTTTGTGTTAAAATTGAGATTAGTTACGTTAGCAGAAGGGGTAGTAAATGAAGGTTCGCATTTAGCGGTCGTGGTGGTAGTGATATGGGTGGACTTCCTTTGTCTGGTAATCTTATCAGCGCTCCAGCCGGCCGCCGCGTCTTGACATGATACATTGCGCGCGCTATACATTTACATTCATCGCCGCCCGTACCCAGCACGCACATGCAAACGCGCCATCACGGTTAAATCGAACACTAGACGTGTCGAATGTGCTTAAAGCGCTATTTGTACAACTGTTTTACAAATTCAAACCAATGTGGGAAGTTAATCAATCAATTTTAATGAAATGAATCCGTCTATGTACCGTAGAGATAAGCTTATGTATATAGCATTGGGCTCCGGCCAACCGTAAGCCATCGATTAAAATGTACGCGTAATGTCATTACGCAAGCCCATTCCACTTGTAGCGGCAGATAGCGGCGGCCTTCCTTTCCCAAACTGCCGAATTTCGTTAATGCCTCCGAATTTTTCGATAATGCTTGCTAAACCTTCCGATATCGAAACGTAAAGGAAATTATAAGAAAACCTAATTCTTCAAAGCCGTTATAATAAAAAATACGCTTTGACAGCGAATCTATTGAATATCGAGGACTTTTATTTCATAGATAGTATAATGGACGGGATATCTCGGAAGACAGTTCCGGGCATCAGAATGTAAGATCCACAAAAGCCCTCTTACTCGATCCCTTTGCAATCGCAAAACTTTGAATACACCTCTTTCGACTATCGAAAAGTTCCCGATAATGGATTTGTTCGAGCACTCGATTGTTCAACGATGAATGGGTACTAATTAAAACGAAGTCACGACGACGCCGGACCAAGTTCCCGATTGTTTCCCAACTATAAATCGCAGCGCCGCTCTCTCATATAAATATTGCACGGGTCCAACTTTGGTGCTAAATTTAAAATCGAAATTGGGGAATCGACGCCATCGGGAACGTATGGTTCAAGTGTTTTTACACCGCATAACTATTCGGAACTATCGATGTTTGGATCTACATATCATCATCTGCCTAGTCTTTTCCCAAATACATTAGGGTCGGCTTCCAGTGAAACCGGATTCAGCTGGATACCAGTATTTTACGTGGAGCGGCTGCTTACCAGACCTCCACAACTAACTGAGTAACACGGTATTTCTTGACAAGACTGGAGTCAGATTTACTGGCTTCTGACAATCCGTAACGACTGCCAAAGATTTACAAATGACAGCAGGGACCAACGGCTTAACGTGCTTTCCGAGGCACTGAGGAAACTCAATATGTTAAGATGATCATCCATCCACAGACCAACCTTGGCAAGCGTTGCTTAACCTTGAAGAACGACCCGTGCGGCTGTTGTTATTTAGCCACGAGCTCCTCATTGGATCTACATATCTAGTCTCCGATATTAATCTTCGTAAATAAGGATGCTCTTGTATGTTCTCAATTCGAGTTAGGATCAAGATTAAGGGGTAAATTCTAAATTGCTTCGGGAATGTTCGTGTAACGAGTTTAAGATTGTGAGCACGTGTTGCCGCCGCGTCTCGTGCCTTCAGAGATTGCCCAAATGTATCTCGTTCCTATCGGTGTGCGTCTTCACGTGAATGTGCTTTACGTCTCATACATCAACGTCGCAGCTTATGAAACTACCTGAGAGATATACTAGACAGTTTGTGCCTGCCAACATCTGCGCCAAATTACTTTCTTGTGTCATAAAGTAACAGCATTCTTCCATCAATAATGTTGAACAAACAGCTTTTTGCTGAATGTTAATCGTAGCAGGAATAATGGACAGGGGATTAACCTCTACAACCAAGCTTACTGGCGAGTAAACCGCAGTTACTCTATTACAAGTCGGTCTGTTTCTTTTCCGTTTCCAATAAGAAATCACGTTTGTTCGGGCCGAGCTCGGCCGCAAATGAGCCGAAACACACCCCCTTTATCTTCCAATAAGTAAGCGAGCTTTGGATTTCTTCGGAAGAAAATACGGATCCTAAACGGAAAATAGGAGATCGGATGCCAGATGGCTCGAAAAATATAAAAATAAACGAACCGGAATATGGATAGTGGCCTCTATCTGATTGTTATTCAGTTTTATGCATAGTGTAGTCTCAATAAATAATATGGGATAGTAAAAGCGAGCGCCGAAAAGTCTGGGTTGGTTGTAAAAAATACCGATTTCCTTACGTAAACAAACTAAAAAAGGACCAATCAGGACCCGGTATGTGGAAGGCAATTTTGGCAAAAGTAAAAAGAGAAAAAAAGTGAGTTTGTTCCGGGTGCGCAGCGACAAATCCCATGACGGCATTCAAAATCGCGTTCCCTTTTTAAAGTTGAGACGATTCGCGTAACGAGTGTCGAATTCTCGGAGCGCGGGCCCCTCGGCAGCTCAGCAGACGAAGTGCCCCGGAGGTGCTCGGTAATTACCAACCATTACAGACAAAGGACACGACTCGTCCGATTACCATAATTCCCAGGCCCCGAGACGGGATATAAATGGGCCACATTTTGTAGTAGCACGACGACTGACGTATGTATTAATGACTATGCTTGTCCTCCTAAATTAGGTAAGGGATTTGGTGATTTAGTTTTTTCATTGGCTGCGGCGGCGGGCTGGGATGGATCGACCGTTCGGTTCGCTCGACTGAGCGCATTTGTCCTTAAACATCGGCCCTTATAACAAATTGCTGCGTTTAGAATGTGCTTAGTGTCAGTTGTAAAGCACGCCATGAAATGTTGTCGACAACCTCTGATTATATTACATAGGAGTCGATGGATAGTGGTGTCAGCATCACAGTATATTCGTTTACGGACTTTGAAGAATGTACGAGTATCTTATCCGAAGCTTGAAATGCAATATTGCACCTTATGACAGTAAAAGATCTATTGAACTAAATATTTCTTAAAGAAATCTTATTCACCTCTTCCTTAAAGCACTATAGATAGCTATAACTCATAGTAGATACTAGGTACGGATTATAGTGCGCTTTATAAAAGTTCAATGAAACTCATTAATCTCTAATTGCTAAGAAAAGAATGATATCAAAGGGCGAGACCACAAAAGGCGGCTGACGATATTGTCGAGAAGTTCACCATTTTCATTTCGGTAGTGATCGAGAGGGTGGGGGAGGTCGATCGCGAAAAAAACAACACAAAAACCCTTTTAAAATTAATTGAGTTTTCTTGCGGCTACATCGGGTGGTACAATAAATTAATTAACGCTCGAAGGAATCCTTAAAATTCGTAGAGGATCAAAAGTTGGATGTTATGGCGGGCCGATAAGAGGCGTCGAGGGCGCGGGGCACAGATAATACTTCGATTTTCCATTAGCTTATATTAGCGATGGGAGAGTCCGCCGCGCCCGCGGTTAGCCCAATAGCTCCCGATCTAATATATTTTCCTTATAAAGAACAGCCGAAACACGCGATCTTTGATCCATTTGCATGAGCCTATCCACGGTTATTTGTTTACGAGCCATTACGGTGAGCAATATTCGCCCCTAATTGAATTTCAACTTGTAAATTTTCGTGGATGGAATTAATTAAATTTTTCCCTGTGCTAATGCCTCCGCCACGACCGCTGGAGCATGCTGATTAATTTTGTAAAAGCCTTTAACTTTACGAATAACGGCATTTGATAACAGATTATTGGTAATAATGAAGGCCAAGTTCTACTTCGTTAATTTTCCCGGATTACAAAACAGTTGTTTAGGTTTTATACGAGGATATAATATTGTATGTCTGTCCTTGGGTTCATGCGACGCTGGGTTCGTCATTTTTTCTTTGCCTTATCAAACTACCGTCCTATTCGTTATTTTTCTTTTTATTGACGAAGCAAAACTGCCACAAGCGTCCAAGATAAAGGCTGGAGCTTTATTTATCGTAACTTTTAAAAGGGTTGTTTTATTTTAACAGCAATAAACCTGCAAGTGCTTGAATTTTTTTCATTTGTTTGTTCCGATTCTCGTTATTGTTGGAGCCTTATTTTTGTATTTCGAAGTTTTCAACGACTTTCAGTAAAAGCCTTGTTTAATTGCATTGTCTATGTTAAAGTTCAGTCAAAGTTATGAAGAAGGATAATCATGTTTTATATTAAAGAGACTCAGCTTGAAATTATTTAATTAAACTAGTCAATTATACGCCTGCCACGAGAAAATCTTTGTACCTGACTATGAGCAAAGGACACAATTATGAAATTGATCAAACTTACGCAAAAGTCGGAGACCTTTTTTGACGTGAACCACCAGCAGATTTCTTCCACCACTTCTCTCAAATGTTCTCCTGCTTCATATCAAACTAAACCTCGTTTCTTCTTCCTCAGGGTGTCTGTTGGAAGGGTCGCGTCTCCCGCCCGATGTGCCGCCTCGCAACCCGACCATGTCTCGCCTGAACGGTCGCATTACCGGCAACCCTGCTGACCTGGGCGACTTTGAACCTTCCTGCCTCGTGCGCACGCCCTCAGGCAACTTCTACGTGCCTTCAGGTGAATGTTAGAACCTTTTTCTACTTCTTTATTAGGTTAAGTACATGTACACACTACATACACATCAGTTAAGATAACTGAACCCAAGCTTTTGAAAGCTTTGCCGATCTCTGCTGATTTAAATAATTTGGATGTAAATAATAATAACCGAAGATGATACACTACCTGGTAATCTTCTGTAGATCTACACCAAATTTCTACGTAATGTATGGATATTTACCTGGCTTTCAAGAAGTCAAGCATCAATAATAAACTTAGTGATCGCAGTATGAAGGTTTTTCTAGACATATTATGAACACAGAATATTGTCTAAATTATATTGAAACAACCTGTTACTTCTAGGTCTGGTTTACTTAGGTCCTCACAATTCAATAAGCGTGGGTGACTTTTTGTTACAATATCCCAATAACTACAAAAACACACAATGAGACTATTTTGGAGTTTCATAAAGCACATACTAATAGAAATCTAATTTCAGGGGACATTCAAAAGAATCCGTCTATGGACTACAAGTCGAACTCCTCGTGTAGTAGTCCAGGCAAGCCGGAGAAAAGCACGTTAGAAAGAATGGAGCGGTCAGACAGGCCGCATCCGACCTTCGGTACCCCAGTTCCAGTCCTCCCGGTCCGGAACAACCTCCGGTCCTCGAACTTTCCCTCGGCCGGTTCGCGGTTTCACTTCCGAAAAGGCCTTTCGTCGAGGTGCTCTTGGAAGTGTACCGCCATTGTATTTATAATACTCTTCGTTGTATTGTTAGCCATCGCGTCTTATATGACAGGTGAGTGTTCAAGTCTGATAACTGGGCTTTTATTAAGTATCTCAACATTTTCTTTGAAGTTATGAGTTTTATGTTGGTGTATATTGGTAATAATCAAATTGGTTCCTAAAAATAAATTTCTCATCAAGACAGCTGTGGAAATACATTTTACATCAAAGAGCGCGATTTCTTGAACCTTGTTTAATGAGATTATAAACTGCTTGTAACTTCTGAACAACAATATTATCGTAACGTAACATTCTCATTTCAATGTTGTTAAATTACGTTAAGTATTTAAGTCTTATTGTTATGTTTTGTTCACAGCATCATATTTTGTTAACTGGACGTATCAAAACCCCAAATCATGTACAGTAGTCGTCGGTGAACCAACAGAAGTGTTTCCAGCGTCAAAAGCAACTTCACTGGAGTTCGCCAACAAAACTATGGCGAGGCCGCATCAAAGTTTGCCAACCATAGGCACAGGTAAAGAGGAACATCACTCCCGTCATCGTAGAAGCGTAGATGTAGTAGATGGGCATGCTTCTTCTTTACCACAATCTGTTTCTTCCGAGGATTCTTCCACCGCTGTAAATATGCATGATATAACCAAGCCTTCTGTGAACACTGTTAGCTTAGTGCATGGTGTGGCAGAAGATATCACCACTCAGCGGGACGAAGATAAGGATGACGGTGCTAACAATGCTTTTGTGTCTAGCAATATTGATGAAGTGTCGGTTAACACTGGTGATCTAACAACAAATAATCAAGGGACATCTACAACTAAAAATCCTCCGATAGTGTTGGCAACTATTGCGACAAGTACCAACTCGCCAATAGCATTGGCGGCTGTTGGAACGAGTAACAATGCTCCAATAGAATTAGCAGCTGTTGGGACAAGTGAAAATCTTTCAATAGCATTGGCGGCTGTTGGTTCAAGTAACAATCCTTCAATAGCTTTAGCAGATAGTGGAACAAGTGACAATCCTCCAGTAGCATTGGCGACTATTGGTTCAAGTAACAATCCGCCAATAGCATCGGCGGTAGTTGTAACTAGTAACAATCCTCCAATAGCATTGGTGACTGTTGCATCAACTACTGCTGAACAGCCCGCCTTGTCAGCAATGGAATCGACTACTATTGCTACCACTGCTGCTGAAATAACTGCAAAAGTAACTAATCATGTCAGTACTACAACTGCTACAGCACCTAACATTAATAAAGAAACTCACGTGGAACTTCCACTCGAAATAAATGAGCAGGTTAACACTCCAGCCAAAACTGAAAAAAGTAAAATTGCTTACGAACCTGAAAATATGCAAGGTGATTCATTTCCATTGATTCGTTCGTATGGTTTAGAAAAGCTTCAGTTCTTCAGAATCAAAAACCAACTGGAACAAATTAAAGAAGTTCTGCACATATATTCCAATGATTCATCTGACATGAATAAAGATCTTGAAAAGTTTCACTATGATAGTGAAAATAGTGTTTCAAAAACCACAAGCACTACAACAAGCACGCCAAAAATAATGACGTCTGATCCAGTAACAGTTTCTGAAACTCCTTTAACTATTAAACCAATAACTGAAGCGCCTTCAACAACTAGCTCTACAGAAACAGCTACAACAAATGAACATGTAACAAACAACCCCATAATAAATACTACAAATATGTTTACTACGCACATTGAGCATGTTGTGACCACAGCACCATCGTTAAATGTTACTAATGACACACTTACTACAAGTAGTACCACTGAGGCAACTCCTGACGAAGTTCCCACCGTGAATAATGTTGATACCAAGCTTCCTGATGTATCTAATCCTAAACATGTTTTGATTAACCTGACGATTTCTGCCGATAACGCCGAAAGCTCATCATTTAAACAGCTTTATTCTTTAACATTGACTGTTCCAACACTTGGCGATTCAAATGAGATACCAACTGTTAAAATTACTCCAATGGATTCAGAACCAACCCAAGCTTCACATTTTAACAAACCTGTTACTTTAGAAGGTACCACAAAATTCACCAATACTACAAAAGATGATAATGACGTTGGGGGAAGCTGCGAATGTTCATGCCCAGCTTGTATAAGCAATGCCACTGATGATTTTTATGATGACTCCACTGAAAATGGAGCAACGACAGCAACTCCTAAATCGGATTCATCCACTTTAACCGATCAAATATCAAGTACTGATCAGTCCGACCTAACAGTATCGACGACTGAAGATTTAAACAAATCGTCAGGCACGATGGAATCAGAAACAGTCACATCTAGCGATTCGAGCACAGAAATAACAACTGAAATATCGACCATGACAGAAAATATTTCCAATACAGACAGTATTGAATCCACGACAGAATCTACAACTGAAGAGGAAATCCTTACTACAACTGAATCACCAAAATGCGTTTGTCCAAAAATTCAGCCTCCACCCATTCTCATACTGGAAGGTGAGGTTGACCTTCAATAAAAGTTAGAGATAACTTACTAACGGTCACCAAATCCATCACCGCTTAGGGGTTCTGTGTACAAATGTGTCTAACATACTAATTTGCATGCTCATCACTGGTCGCAAGGATATTAAATACATATTATAGCATCATACTTTTCTGTCGCATGTGCTTTATTAACATAAAATGGGTAGTGGTAGTTAGTAGATATAAGTACTATAACAGTGCCTACAACAAAATTCATCACATTATCGCATGTCAAAATATTATGTAAAACCTTAATATAAAACTAACACCTTAATATCTTCTAGGTGCGCGAACGTTCCCAGCGCAAACATTCCCACCAGATGGGACGACGTTCAAACAAATTACTTTAGGTGAAAAATTATCAAAAGAAATCCCTCCATATAGCTACTGGAATATGCAGTTTTATCAAACTCAAGCCAGTTACGTGAAGTTCGACTACATGATACCCCGAGGGGCTTCCATAGGCGTATACGCGAGAAGAAACGCTTTACCGACACATACGCAATATCATATCTTGGAAGTTCTCAGCGGTTTCAAGGCGAGAACAACGAGAACTTCACATGTAAGCATAAATCATTTTTAAATAAGAAGAATAATTTACATATCTCTAGAAAACATAAAGCAAACACTTTAAACTAGGCTTTTAACTTACAGCCTTCGATCAAGAAAGAAGTAACACATTATATGGAGCAAGGCCACTGGTTCTTATCTCTATATAACGACGACGGCGACCCACAGGAGATCACGTTCATAGCGATGATCGCTGACGAAATGACGCACAACTGTCCTAATGGATGCTCAGGGAAGGGAGAATGTTTGATGGGTCATTGTCAATGCCAGGCTGGCTTTGGTGGCGACGATTGCAGTAAAAGTAAGCAAGACATTTAACTTATTCTTTACCGTTGATTTTCTCGCATATCCAAATTATCTTATATTTTGTAGGTTTTGTATATAAGCATATTTCACATTTATCATTTTCTAGGTGTATGTCCGGTCCTATGCAGTCAACGAGGCGAATATATCAATGGAGAATGTCAGTGCAACCCTGGATGGAAAGGCAAAGAATGCTCCCTACGACATGACGAATGTGAGGTTCCAGATTGCAATGGCCACGGACACTGTGTCAACGGAAAATGTTCTTGTGTCAGAGGGTATAAGGGCAAGTTTTGCGCCGACATCGACTGCCCTCATCCAACTTGCTCTGGCCATGGCTTCTGCATTGAAGGTTCCTGTATCTGCAAGAAAGGCTGGAAAGGGATTGACTGTGCAACCATGGACAAGGATGCGTTACAATGTCTTCCGGACTGCTCTGGACATGGCACCTTTGATGTTGACACCCAGACCTGTACTTGTCATGCTCGATGGTCAGGCGACGACTGTTCTAAAGGTATTTTTTGATTCAGAACTGGATATATTTTCTGTGCAGCCATACTAAATGTAATGGGTTTTTTTTAATTCTTTTTACAGAAATCTGCGATCTTGATTGCGGTCTTCACGGAAGATGCGTTGGCGAGTCCTGTGTCTGCGATCCTGGCTGGACTGGCGAGTTCTGTACTTCCAAGCTCTGTGATGCACGTTGTAGTGACCATGGACAGTGTAAAAATGGCACTTGTCTCTGTGTATCTGGTTGGAATGGTCGCCATTGTACTCTGGAAGGCTGCCCACGAGGATGCGCTGGTCACGGACAGTGTAAAGTTGCAAATGACGGTCAATGGTCCTGCAAATGCTTCGACGGATGGGATGGTCCAGACTGTACGACACTCAAAGAACAAATTTGTGACGATTCCAAAGATAACGACAAAGGTATGTGCAGCTACAATGTGACTCCTGCATTGTGTATCAAAGAACAATTCATAACAAATGCATTCGTTTATTCTGTTTAGACGGCCTCGTCGATTGTGAGGATCCAGAGTGCTGTCTAAGCCCCATCTGCAAAGGTAGTCAACTCTGCGTATCTTCGCCGAAGCCTACAGATATTCTCCTTAGGAAACAGCCCCCAGCCATCACTGCATCATTCTTCGAACGGATGAAGTTCATCATTGATGAAGGTAGTCTTCAAAACTACGCAAAGCAGGAAAACTTCAACGAAAGGTGAGTGCTTGGATGTTCGGTGTTATTTGTTAGGGTTAACTAACAACTAGCTAATATTTAGTTTGCCGGCTAATCCTAAGCCGACAAGCGCCGTACTCGTATAAATATTTGTTATATAAGATACGCAATGTTGTGCCCCAGTCAATCCCATGTTTTATTCACATTATAAGAGTGTACCACAAAGCTTTCTTTCTTTTCTTACACTTATATGAACAAAATGTATTTATTTGTACTAATATCGAAGAACAAAGTCCTAGAAGATCGTCACATGCATGTGATACACGTATACTAACGTCGCTGTTGCTAACGTTTCCGAGCTTCCTTGTTTCTAAATTAATATTATTATACACAATAATAATACTTACTCATTCTGTCATTTCTCTCGGTTTTTCTAACGCTGCGCAGTATGTTTTGGAACCACTTCAATTCGAGGTAAGACTTGTGAATCGAACGTAGGATAGAGTGTTTGTTTAACTTATAGTTTATCTACGAGTTCTATATATCCTACATTATATACATATGTATTTAATTGGCGACATATACTATACGTATTCTATGTATCTGTGTCATGCATGCTGTGCTACTATAGTGTTTAGCTACCTACTATTGTGTCCTGTGAATTTGTGTTCGCTTTTTATTTAAATGTTTGTAATAATATTCTGTCCGTCACGTTTGTGAAAACCACCAACTGAAAACATTTTATAAAAATATTCTACACAACTTTACATTGTAGAAACAAAGATTATTAATACTTTATAGATATAGAGTCCCTTAGAATTAATTACAAGTTCTGGTTTCTGTATTTTGATCTGAATTCTTTTCAAATACATCCAACTACTTCTAGTCCCCTAGTTAACTCACCTTTTGTACGATAGACTAAGTAGATCACACACGTAATGAAAACAATTCACTAGCCCCATGTAATTATATACTAGTCTTTCAGTCATAGAAACTAGAACATCCCTATAAAAAGGACAATCAATCGCCAACAACAAATGTGAACACTACTAACCAATAGTTCTATTCTAGAACTTTCCAAAACTAAGCCAATCCTCAACATTGGCCTATTTGCCCAACATTTAACTTATAACTAATTAAATTATCGCCTGATTTTCTAGTCGTTCAGCGGTAGTCAGAGGTCGAGTGGTCACATTACTGGGAACTGGTCTGGTCGGTGTCAGAGTATCTACTGACACGCCTCTCGAAGGTTTCACCCTGACCAGAGAAGATGGCTGGTTTGATCTGCTGGTGAATGGAGGAGGCGCTGTTACGCTTAATTTTGGAAGAGCACCATTCAAAAGAGCTACGAAGGTCGTCTATGTGCCTTGGAATGAGGTAATTATTGTGGTTTTTTTTATAAGGTGACTTGCGAGGGAGAGGGAGGCCAAAGAAAAGATGGATATGGAGTGATATGAAAGAAAAGGGAGTCAGTAATAACATGACGGTTGACAGAATGAAGGAAAAAAACGCGCAGACCCCAAGTAAATTGGAATGAGGTCAGGAAAGCTGACGGTGATGCAAGTCACTAAATGTTACCTACGATCTGCAAAATTACTTTTATGAAGCTACATTTCAAGTCAGTCATGAAATATGAATAGACACCAAACGCCTTCTGCCAAAACACCGTCACAATAAAGCTAAACTTGAAACAAGTTCGTAATTTACAAGACGCCTCAAGACTTTTGCTTATTCGATTCCTAAACTTGTTTATATTTCATGTCTCGTAAAAATCTTAGCTCGATCCTAGACATGCTTGATTTAGTCTTTAAATATTCAAGCAACTTGTAAACCGAACTTCATACGGGGTGATTATATTTTTTCCTAGGTTAAAACATGCAAACTAGCGATTTACTGCAAGGACGTTAAAATGTTATGACTCTATTATTTTTCTCAAATCTTTATTTAGAACACGCTTATGCCAAGCAATGTTTTAAATCCAGTAATTTACTGAACATACTTCTGCTTAGACTTTTATTAATGAATGTATATTTTTAGAAACTATAAAGAATTTAAAATTGTAATTAAACCTATAAAGATTAAGACGATTGCAGTCATAATTTTCTTTAGTTACTATTTCCCTTGTAGCGGTATTTATTCTAACAACTCTGTTCTAAATCAGAACTAAGGATACAAGTGCAACTACGTGATTGACATCAATGTGGTCACTCGTTTTACCTCCAAAAATGTATATAGTAATGGTTTCTAATGCTCAGCAATTTGTTTCAGGTTGTCATAATTGATACTGTCCTAATGACAACCATGGACGAAAAGATCAACATGGGTCCTCCTCAAGCTTGTCTAGCTCATGATTACGATACGATGAAACCAGTTGTACTTGCAACGTGGAAACACGGCTTCCAAGGAGCATGTCCCGATAAGAGTGCTATATTGGCTGAATCTCAGGTACGACATACAAAAGTTTGCTCTTCTTAAATTCTTATTCTACTGATGTTTAATCAGATTTATCTTGAGTAATAGCATCATCATGGTTCTTAACCTAAGGATGTGCCCTGTAGGTTATGTAATGCTCTCGAGTAAAATAACATTTATTTTTAGGTGATCCAAGAGAGTCTCGAAATCCCTGGAACTGGTCTACATCTGGTTTACCACAGCTCCAGAGCAGCTGGCTATCTCTCAACCATCCAACTACAACTCACTCCTGAGAAAATTCCATCGACGTTAGCGCTCATCCACCTGAGGATAACAATAGAAGGCATACTCTTCAAAAAGACTTTCGAAGCTGATCCAGTCATCAAATTCACTTATCCATGGAATCGCCTCAATGTGTACAGGCAAAGAGTATACGGAGTGACGACAGCATTAGTAAAAGTAGGATATCAGTACACGGATTGCAAAGACGTCATCTGGAATGTGCAAACTACTAAGCTGAGCGGACAGGACATGAGCATATCTGACGTTGGTGGCTGGAATTTGGACATCCATCACAGATACAACTTCCATGAAGGTAAATTAAACTTATTATTGTGTCTTATGTAGGTGGAATGTAGGGATTACGTACCTACATCCTACAAGGGACGATGTTCTAAAGTCCAACCACGGGCACGGGGCTTTAAAGCGTCTCGTTTCGGGATTTAGTATATCTATCCGTTTTGGAGCCCTAAGTACAAAGCCATGTAATCTGTTAAGTGGTTCAGATATTTGACCTCTTCAGTGACATCGATCGATCTTACTGGATGAACACACAATACGCAATGTTCTAGAATAATATGATCACGATACTAACTTCATTTCATTATTTAGGCCGAGCTTAGGTAAAATCTATGGGACAGATTTTGGTTGGGTTAAAATCCACATTGCGGTAAGCTCAATATTTAACATTACATTTTCTAATTTTTCAGGCATTCTTCAAAAGGGAGATGGAACAAATGTGTACCTAAAACACAAACCTCGCGTGATCATCACAACGATGGGCGACGGTCGCCAACGTGAACTGGAATGTGGAGACGAATGCACCGGCGTTGCATCCAGACAACGACTTTTGGCTCCGGTAGCCTTAGCTGCGGCACCTGATGGATCTATCTTTGTGGGAGACTTCAATCTTGTTCGGAAGATCAGTCCTGATGGGACTGTGCGGACAGTGGTCAAGTTGAAGTAAGTTTTAAAACAATTCTAATTACTAATAATAATTATTTCATGAATTCTGGACTTTGATAACCGAACTGTTTTTTTTTTTACAATTTCAGTGCCACTCGAGTCTCCTACCGGTACCACATGGCGCTATCACCTCTAGACGGTAACTTGTACATCTCAGACCCAGAATCCCACCAAATCATTCGAGTCCGAAATACGGAAGACTTTACCGACCCCGAACACAACTGGGAAACTGTGGTCGGTTCCGGAGAAAGATGTCTGCCAGGTGATGAAGCTCATTGCGGCGATGGAGCACTGGCACGTGATGCTAAGCTGGCTTACCCTAAAGGAGTCGCAGTTTCTATCGATAACATCGTCTATTTCGCTGATGGCACTAATATCAGAATGGTAGACAGAGACGGTATCATCACTACGATCATCGGCAACCACATGCATAGAGCCCATTGGAAACCTATCCCATGTGAGGGCACGCTTAGCGTTGAAGAAGTTCATCTACGTTGGCCTACAGAACTCGCTATCAACCCACTGGACAACAGCTTGCATATAATAGACGATCATATGATTCTACAAATGGCTCCAGATGGTAGAGTGAAAGTCGTAGCTGGAAGACCTCTGCACTGCCCGTCACCCATGACCGGCATCGATGTTGAGTTAGCGACTTATGCAACGTTAGTAATGCCGCAGAGTATCGCGTTCGGTTCAGCAGGTGACCTGTATGTAGCTGAAAGTGACTCTCAGAGAATTAACCGAGTGCGACTTATCACCACCGATGGCAAGATATCTCTGTATGCTGGCGCCGAATCGAAATGCAACTGCTTAGAGAGAGGATGTGACTGCTTTGAGGCCGACCACTTCCTGGCCTCCAATTCGAAGTTCAATACTATCTCAGCCGTCATTGTCAGTCCCGACGGAATCGTACACATCGCAGATCAAGCAAACTACAGGATTCGATCAGTAATGGCAAGCATACCAGACGCAAGTGGAGCGAGGGAATACGAAATCTATTCACCTGATACGCAAGAGATTTACATCTTCAACAGATTCGGCCAGCACGTCACAAGTAAGAATATCTTGACTGGAGAGAACAACTATGTGTTTACCTACACCGTCAACACTAGTAATGGAAAACTCAGCACCGTCACAGACGCAGCTGGAAACAAAGTGTTCTTACTAAGAGACTACTCCACCTCTGTCAACTCTATTGAAAACACTAAGGGCCAGAAATGTAGACTAAAGATGTCCAGGATGAAAATGCTGCAAGAACTGAGGACTCCAGATAACTTCAATGTTACATTCGATTACTACGGACCCAGTGGTTTATTGAAGTCTAAATATGACAGTACAGGAAGAAGTTACGTCTACAAGTACGATGAATTTGGTCGTCTAACATCTGCTGTAACGCCTACTGGCAGAATAATCAACCTGAATTTCGATCTAAGCATCAAGGGCGCCACAGTTCGCATCACTGAAAACAATAAGAAACCCGTTTCAATCTTGATAAAGGGATCCTCAGTGAACACTCGAACTGGTGAAGCGGAACAGAAAACTATTATTTCATCAGACAGTAGTATTTCCTCCAGCATGCCTTGGGGTCACGTAATATCTACGGATACTGTTCCGTACACAGTTTTGGCTGAAGTTGATCCTATTTTAGGAGAAAGCTTCCCTATCCCAGCGAAACAGAGAACCGAAGTCGGTGGTGACCTAGCTAACAGATTTGAATGGCGATACTTCTTACGAAAACTTCTAAACAAAGCAAGAAGTGGCAAATCTATCGCGCAAGTTGGACGCAAACTGAGAGTTAACGGTGAAAACTTACTTACTCTGGAGTACGACAGGGACTCGTCAACGATCGCTGTGTTCATGGACGATAAGGTGGAACTCTTGAATGTAACCTATGACAGAACTGCAAGACCAGTTCGGTTTGGACCCAGCAATGGAATTTTTGCCGAAGTGGTACTTGATTACGACAGGTTCAACAGATTGACAAAATGGAGTTGGGGTGATCTAAATGAAACATATGGGTTCGACAGAGCTGGCAGACTAAATGAGATTCGTTACGGTGATGGATCATCCTTAGCTTATTCCTTCAGAGATATGTTCACATCTCTACCTCTGAAAGTAACAACACCTAGAGGTAGCGATTATCTGCTGGACTACGATGACTCTGGTGCACTCCAAAACTTGACTACTCCACGAGGTCACATACATACGTTCGCTCTAATGACGTCATTAGGATATTTCAAATACCAGTACTTCTCCCCAATGAACCGACATCCTTACGAGATCTTATACAACGATGATGGCAACATTCTATCCAAAATATTCCCGCATCAATCTGGAAAAATTGTGTACGTATATGATAACAGTGGAAAGTTAGAAATGGTTTTAGCAGGCGCTTCTGCGATCCGCTATGTTTACCACGAAAATACACATCTTGTAAAGAATGTTGAAATTACGGACTCTGACTACGAACTGAGGCAAGATTACAAATATCACGCCGGAATTCTTAAAGACGAGAAGATGAAATTCAGTCCCAAGAGTAATCTGAACAACGCTCATTTCAAATATCAGTACGACGGCAACGCTCGGCTTTCCACAATTGATGTTAATATCAATAGCAAGGAAATGCCACAACTGAGAATGAAGTACAATCAAAATCTAGGCATTCTTGAAGCACTCAGCGATTTAAGAATTTACAGAAACACGTTCAACCGATCAGTAATGCAGGACACAAGCAAACAATACTTTACGATAACTGATTACGACGATAGAGGTAGAGTTAAGACCATCCTGATGAACATCAAAGCCTTCGACGTGTTCCGCCTTGAAGTAGAATATGACTCAAGAAACAGAATAAAATCGAAAAAGATTATGATCGGCGACACCTCATCGAACGAACGAATTAGTTACAATTACGATGGTCACTTGATGGAAGTAGTGGGATCCGAAGATGACTGGAAGTACGTTTACGATGAGAACGGTAACGTGATCGGGGTCATCGAGCACGGAGAGAAACGATACCTAGGCTACGATATTGGTGACAGAGTAGTTCAATACAGCGACATTGAGTACAGCAGTTATGATGGCCGTGGTTTCGTCATTAGACGTGGTGAACAAAAATACAGATACAACTCCCGAGGCCAATTTGTACACGCCTCTGAAAGGGACAAGTTCCAAATGTGGTATTACTACGATGACAGGAACAGATTGGTAGCTTGGAAAGACGACAAGAGCAACGTCACACAATTCTTCTACGCCAACCCACAGACTCCAAACCTAGTAACGCACGTTCACTTCCCGAAATCTGGAAAGACTGTACGTTATCTATACGACCAAAGAGATTTCCTAACATGCATTGAAACAGAAGACCAACGATTCTATGTAGCCACCGATCAAAATGGATCCCCTCTCGTAGTATTCGATGTAAATGGTGAGATTGTGAAAGAAATCAAACGCAGTCCTTTCGGAAAGATCGTGAAAGACACAAACCCAGAGTTCTATGTACCTGTGGACTTCCAAGGAGGCATTTATGACTATTATACTAACCTGATTTATTTAGATGCCCGGTTATACGATCCCGTAGTTGGTCAATGGATGACTCCGAGCTGGGAACATTTGGCGAGTAAACTACACCTCCCTACAGACATCTTCATTTATCGGTTTAAGAACAATGATCCAATAAATAGGAATCAGAACACTCCTTACATGACGGATCTGAGTGCTTGGCTGCAGTTGTACGGATACGACCTCAACAAGATGATGGGATCGAGATACATCACTGACATGATCTTCCAACCGAAAATGGAACTGACTGCGCCCAGATTGACTCCTGATTTCGAAGTTTTGTCTGGACTACAATGTATAATTGAAAAGGTATGTACACTTCTGTAGATTAACAAACTACTTTCATAGATACTATGCATTGACTGAACCTCGTTTAACATCATAAGACTAAACCTTACCTATTTGTTTTTCAGATAAGTCATAAGCTAGCAGACATGAACTTTGTCCCAACTCCGCTTCTGAAAATGGAACCTATCACAAGGAATCTCCTACCAAGAGTGTCTTACAAACGGGGAGTGTTTGGAGAAGGAGTTTTAATATCAAGAGTAGACGGAAAAGCGCTAATAAGTGTGGTTGATGGTGCAAACAACGTTGTCGAAGACGTGATTACAACAGTCTTCAATAATTCATATTTCTTAGACGTCCATTTCAATATCCACGACCAAGATGTATTCTACTTTGTAAAGGACAATACACTGAAGATCAGGGACGATTTAGAAGAACTCAGAAGGCTCTCTGGCAAATTCAACGTATCGCAGGATGAAACTAACGATCAAGGATTAGAGGTGATTTTTTTCTTATTATTCTCAGAAATCCATATTGTAAAACTTATTGTGAAACAACAGAACATCACGACTATACACTCCAAAGGATTAGATAGGGTGTATTTATAGAGCATCTCCATTGATTATTATGGAGTGCAAATAAAGCCCAAACTCAACGGAATTTTTCACATTTTCAGGTACGAGTTCACGCAGTTGGAAAGGGCTCTGCGCAAGCGGTCATAGTGCTTCGCTACGGAGTAGATCCTAACCAAGAGCGTATCAAGCTCTTGAAACATGCTCACAAACGAGCAGCAGCCAGGGCCTGGGAGCGAGAGAAGGCTCTGGTAGCAGCTGGTTGGGAGGGCAGGGGGACGTGGACGGAAGAAGAGAAAGAAGAACTTATCTCGCACGGGATCGTGGACGGCTGGGTAGCCAGAGACGTCCATTCTGTATCTAAGTACCCCCAACTAGCCGACGACCCCGCAAACATCGTCTTTGTACGCGACAGCAGAAGAAAACGGAGAAAGAGTGGGAGAGCGCGACACCGCTCATAATTTTAACGTGCCATAAATCAACGCCATTTTGATTTCCAGATTTGAAACTGGCCATTATGTGTGAAATAGTGAAGTTTCAAATTTGGAACACCGGTATTTAGTTCTTAACTATTTTTTTATTGGACTGAAGTGTATAAACGTGGATAGGAAAGACAAAAGAGGCTCCTGTGATCGGTGTGTTACTGATGGTTTCGAATAATAGGACATAAGCTAGGACTGAGTGGGAAATAAAAGTTTTGTAATTTAAGCTTACGGTTAGGTTAAGATTGACTGGAAACCGAAAGAAATTCTATGTCGAGAAAGTAAATTATTTTTTTCATTTCGTACTTAGGCGTTACAAAGCTCATACTTTATTTTTACATACTTTATGCCCTTTCATCGTTGGACTGAACTGAATCTCGTAACAACTCACTACAGGGTACCGAGTCATAAATAAATAAACTTAAATAATAAAAAAATATAATAATACGACTAACTGAGCATAATACTTATAAAATTCATGGAACCAAAATACTCAATACGCAATCACAATTTTAACTTTTTATATTGTTTCAATGAAATATTTTTAACATTTTTTTTTTATTTTAAATAATATACGTAAATAATTATCACAAGATCCATGTATTCCTATTAAGTTTTAGCCAAATATTTTGTTCTATCCTTACATATTTTAGGTATTTGTAAATAAAAATACGTACATATATATTTTTATTCTTGTAGTTGTTCCTTTTATAGACCTAAGGTCTTTTTACTTCGCAATACTAACACTATTTAGCAATAATTTTGTATTTTATATCCTCTAATATATCTGACTCTTCAAATTAAATTACGTCTATATTTTTTGCTTATTAGAACTCGCCATGTTTTCGCCGTTTGGCTTGAAACATAAAATTTGTAGAGATCAGATCTCAATATTTTGGCGTGAACTTGAAAAGTGACTGTTCATTCAATTTTGTTAATCAAAGTGTGATAATATCATGTGCGTTTTTGTAATATACCTACGTCAGTGTGGTTCAGAAGACAAACTTTCAAGTGCCGCCAAAATATGGAAACGATTGTAAAAAAAAAACAGAACAAATCTTGACATGGCCGACTTAGGAAGACTGGCTAGGCTTTCACTAGAAACGTCAAAGAAATGGAATGTTTATTTTCACTCTTTACATAACTTCAAAAAAATAAAAAATCTTACCGCCCCAAAAAAAGAAAATTATTTCCATTATACGTCGTGTGTTTTCAGTAAAGTAGTGAAGCCATTTTACCCGTTCGGAGCGACAGAGTTCTAAGTAGAATACAGTTATCCCAAAAGTAGCATGACATCAAAAAAAAAAACTAAATAGTCTATTTAAAAAAATTAACTAATAAAAATAACAGTCAACGTAATACGTACATTCTGCATGTGTTGTGCAATAATCGAACAGTAGGTCTTATCGTAACCGTTTAGAAACAAACTTCTTGCTGACTTAACAGAACGTTTACTAGAGACTGATTTATTGTTTCCACTCCCTGAAGTAGCTGCTGAGCGAGCATACGCGTCCGAGCCACTGGCGCAGCGTGACAACCGTCTCGCAGCTACGTATGTTAATACTATTGTGATTCGTACAATGTTTCCTTAACGATAAGTCAGCGAGAAGCACAAATTGTAATTAAAAAGTAGATATTTTATAGTATATGTCCATAAATGTGTCTCATTTAAAATGTGGTGTCTATTCTGTGTTAGAGATACTTTAATGATAGGTGACTGAGTGGCCGGTGATAGGATGAGAATATTTTTTACAAAAAAAGTATAGATTTGGTGAAAAAAATTCAAAATTCGAATCTATCGGGACGGGTGCTGAAGACCCGCGCGTTGGTGATATTTTGGAAAATGTGACTAAAAGAAGCAATACTGTAATGTAATACGTCTTACTCTTTATTTAGAACTTTAAGGTGTATTTTTTATTTGAAATTAATTGATAATATAATAATATATCTATTGTGAATGTAGTTATTGATTTCATGGTGATATTTAGAGCGGTATGTTATCTTTTTTATGATGTATAAAGAATTCTAATTTGTAAATAGGTACTTAATTGAGTATGTAATCTGTAAAAATATTGTACATATCTTTACGCTTGAATTATTTATAATGTAACCCGATAAGGATCTTAGGATTATGATGAATTGTAATATATCAAATTGAAAGGGATTTTTCTGAGAGGTTTACATCGTTTGGATATAAGCTGAACATTTGAATGAATTGTGTTTGGTTTATATGCAGGTGAATTTTCGACTGTCGCGTATAAACGGTTTTCAAACTTTTGGCGGGAAAATCGATAGGAGAAACAGCTCCATAGATAAAGTGCGGCCATTGACATCCATAGACTTCAGCTTCTAGATTACTTTAGAAAGCTTACAGTGTACGATCTTCACACGAAGCATTTACATGTAGAACTGATTTCCTCGTAATGCATTTAATTTGTATGTAGATATGGTGCATAGACCCCATTAAAATACTCTGAATGTGTATAGATAGTCAACAGTCATACTCTGTTAGTCGGGAGAGTGCGTGCTGATCAGACGCAAGCATGTACGATAATAATAGAAAGTATTCTAATGGAATATGTAATAAAAAAGTATTAAAATATATATGATCGTTTCATTTTATCCCTCCCTCTTGCTCTGCATATTGAAAATGTACTTCGGAAATAGTTCATATTTCTGGTATTCTGGTAGTTCGTGAGTCTTAACCGATGGTACTTTTCAATCTTCACTGACCACGATAAAATTAAGACCCCGGAATTACTTCGACATGTTTCTGGCCTCCTGGTACTTATATATCTTAAATTCAGCCTAACTCCGAATTTCCGGTTCCTTCTCAGTTTCCGTTAAGGTGGATGCTCCAGGGTAGCCCGCGAAAGTCAAATATTTTTATGTTTTTTGCAATTTGCCGGTCAGTGTGAACCTGTATGTTGAACAAAATACGGTTCGCGATTGTAAAAAGCATTTATCTAAAGGATTACAACCATTTGAATCATCAATATAACCCTCTAAGTTTATAGAACTCGATTGAATGTTATTTAAATGTAAAAAAAAAAAATAAAAAAAAAAAAACTACAACTATAATCATTAAACTCTGAGAGGCGAATGTTAACATGTCTTAACTGCATACCGTTTGTACGAGTACATAACATAACTTGTTAAATTTAAATGGAGGAGTCCTGGTGACCTGAAATACAGGCCTTGAGCCTAGTTTAGGCACCAGTCTCCCACAATATAATGCCCCTCCTATATGTAACCGTAGATTTAAGGTAACAAATTAAGAGAAATATTGTGGAGAAAATAAACAAATTTTTATCTTATCTTATCTTATCTTATCTTATTTCGTGAAAAAGTCACTCAATCTAGTTGTATGAACTTAGAGGGTTATATTGATGATTAAAATGGGTATAATTCTTTAGATAAATATGCGTTACGGCCGCGAATCGTATTTTGTTCAACATACAGCTTCACGCTGATCGGCAAATTGCAAAAAACATGAAAATATTTGAATTTCGCGGGCTACCCTGGCGCTTCCACCTTAAGCCATGTCATTAGCTGGGCTTAAAAAGTAGCCTATGTATTGATCCTAGTTTTAAACTATGTGTGTGCAAAATTCCATCCAAATCCATTTGGTCCTTTTCGCGTGATTGTTGAACAAACATTAAAATAAAACACATTTTTAATATTACTAGCTGACCCGCGCAACTTCGTCTGCGTCACATTTTCCATTAATGCTTCGCTCCTATCTAACACTGAAAGAATTTTTCAAATCATACCAGTAGGTAGTTCCTGAAATTAGCGCGTTCAACCAAACAAACAAACTCTTCTGCTTTATAATATTAGTATAGATACTAGGATTTTTATTTTACTCTGGCATTCGTGGCCTAAGCAGCCGCAAATAAAAATCTGATTTGCATTATAAAAATAATTTATTTTCAATATACAAATAAAACTATAAGTGCTTATTTACAACTAGTGATATGTTTTCATAATGGAATAGACTCGTACAAACAAACAAATCAACAATAGGTTTATACAAAAAATATGCCAGAACAACATTGAATATTTTATAACAGACATACCTACTTGACTACGTTGTACAAAAATGCGAAATAATGGCTTTAACAACGTCAAAAGCGTTTTCTAATACATACTGCCTCATTTGGCAAATATCACCCAATATTTCACGGTAGGATAGTTGGACTACAAAAGCACTATTTTTGCGTAATAATTTTCAAGCACTTTCGCGAATCAAACCCCGATTTCTGAATTGATTTGTCACTCTACTAAAGCCTGACAGCCTGTCAATCTTTGATATTACAAGTAACAATGTTTACCACGTTCTTAACTAAAAATTCTCAATTCAGAAACGGCCCTAAGATGTGCCGTGAATAACCCGTCACATAATATTAACCAATCAATGGCATCTAAGACCCAATCTTGCCTCTAATAAAGCGTAAAGTTCGAAAAATACATTTATTTATTTAACAATAAACATTTGGAAGTTGTCAAATTACGTGTGTGATGAAAAAAGTTTACTAAACATTGTATACGTTTATCACTAAAATAACATCGACTCTAATTTAACACCTTTATTTGCACAGGTTCAAATTAATTTAGCTAGTGAGTCGTCAAAGTTTTAGTATCAATTTATGGTGGAAACAAAACCAATCATCCAATCTTTTCATATGGAATATGCCTTTTTAGTTGAAAAAATAAGTGTTTATAACCAAATCTTGAATGTTTTAAATATATTCACAAGCGAAAAACCTATAAAACTTCAAAGTTCGTAATTAGAAAGAGAAGTCTGACATAGAATCTGACGGCAAAGTTTAGTATACCCACACACACCTTGTCGACGATACTCATATCAGCGGAGTTTCGCTAACTTATTTAATTTGAGCCCATAATAACGTAATAATAGAATATTTAATTTAATCAATCAAATACTTAATCATGACTAATTCCGACTACAAAAATGTTCGTACCTAAATAGGTACCTAAATTATTTATATATTATGCTGCTAAAAATACGTGCCTCGTTATAATTACATCAGGAATGTCTTAGAGATTTCTCTAGTTAATTGCTGTAGGATTCATATTGCATAGGTAAGGTTATTTTGTTGGACTATCACTTATCAACCGATTCATAAAAGGCTAATCAAAACAAAAAAATGGCAACTTTCAAATCGACGATCACTACCGTGATTGGCTAGCTGAAATAATAACAGCTTATCACCTAAAGGCAGAATCAGCATACTGAAGTGTACTGCAGACGGACAGACGGATGGTGGAGCAGACATGTGTGAGAGTGGAGACCGAGTGTGGGCACTAGTGGGACGCACTGCCGGCCTGCGGCACAATGGACCGATGATTTAAAGAACCCTAACCCCTTTTCAAAGTTAGAGTAAACAGGCTCCTTCTGGGTAAGCTCGCTCCATCGTAGACTTTGTCTCTGTCATCTCTGACCAAGACTAAAGTAAAGAGCAAACCATCTCAAATAAAAAAAGAAAAAAAAAGAAGGTGTCTGGCAGCGGATTGATGCGGACTGCTTAAGACCGGGATGGTTGGCGTTCTTTGGGAAGGCTTCCGTTCAGCAGTGGACGGTAATTGGCTGATATGATGATGATGATGAATCAAATCATGGACATGAGCAGACATGGTGATAGTCAAATTATTCTTGTATAACTCTTTGCACAAGAATCCTATGACGCGAGACCGCCACCTTTTTTTTGGAATATAACTTCACAAAAACCAAGTCACGAAATGTTGTTTCTAACTGTGGCTCAGACAATACAAAAGCCAAAGATCTTTTTAACATTGTAGGTATATTTTATTTATGTTTGGTAAGCCTTTCAGAAGCCGGATGTTAGACATGTTTCTAATATTTGAAGTTTCATCCTAAGCATAAACACGTAATGGCATTTTATCTTATGCGAGACTTATAGTAATTAATTCTCAACTTTAGATTTAAATGCATTCATGAAAAATTAATAACGTTTTAATATAATATAACATCGTAGATTTAAAAATCAGTCGGAATCAAGCAGAAAAAATAGTCGCAGCAGTATTAGAATAACACTAATAAAGTAGATTATAAAACTTTAAAAATGTTTATACATTGTATAAAATACTTATTTAAGTATCAAAATAATCATACGTATTTTAGTAACGTAAGAAATTAAAAGTATTTATTATAGGTATTTGAAGAAAATAACTTGTATATCAACACAGAGACGTAGAAATAGCACCATTATACATAACTCGAATAATATATTGTTTAAGAAGAGTAAAAAATAGAATACTAACATAATACTTTTGAATTATTAAAATAAGTTCTGCATGGCAACAAAAGACATGGCAAAAACAGTAAGAATTTCTGAATTCATCACATCTAAGGCTTAGTTCCCAAAATATGAATGAAAATTTTATTGGAAGTGCGTACAAGCAACTTTAACTTAGAGTATAAAACAGTTAAACTATATCAACACAGCACATCGCAGACCTTTACCAAATAAGAATAAAGATCTTAACAAGTATAGCTACCGAGTGTAAATGCGACCGCGGGCAACATTGCATAAACATTCAAAATTTTAGTACATACCTACTTATTTTCTATTTAGACCTAGAAATCTACTCTAGTACATTTACTTAATTTCCTGTCATAGTAGTTTTTTTTTGGTATTTTTTATCGTTAGCAACATTTGACAGCTAAAGCGCTCTAACTTGTCAGAATAGGTTACATTCGTGTAGAAAACATCAATAAAATTAGGAAAAAATAAAAAAAGGGGCCTAATGTAGGGTTTGGGTTTTTATTTATTATTATTTTTTATTAAAATTAGGGCAATTACACACTGAGCGTGTTTCCGATTCGTATTTCGTTTCTAAAATACGTCGATATACGTAAAAAATACAGGATGAATTTTTAAAGTGGCCGTGTATCGCCAAATATCTTCTTCTTTGATTAATAGCGAAAAATATTCCAAGGAGTCTCTGGCCCGATTATGATTGAAAACTGTTCAACAGAGCAGCTGTTCTATTTTTGAAAGATCAATTCTATGCGAGTAACAGCCCTTATACACTTAAACTTCAATGGTTTTAATCAACAGCAACTTTAGCCTGCATTATTTTCTATAACAATTAAAAGTACCTTCGTTACGTACGTTTAGTCAGCCTACTAAGCGATATTAAAAGCGCATCAAACTATAGACGGTTGAAGAAGGGAACGTGACTCAGGCCCCGTCACAAGACACTGAATTTTTCAAATAGATGCTCTGTAAGCAGTCAAAATATCGCGACGACACAGGTTATTGTTCCAGACAGAGACGTCAATAATGTCATCCCATTTTTGCAACGAAAATATGATGACAATAATACTTCTTCATATTATGGCCTCCATAATAGGGCTGTGTATGTGAATGCAAATGTCTTCTTGTACGATCATCTAAACAATATTTGGTTGAGTAACTTAAATTGCAATAAATATGTGAATCAACTTTGAAAACCTCCGGAAGGATAGACGGCAGTCAAAGAACCGCCTTTCGTCTGACGCGCTTATTTATAACATACAGGACATTTAACAAATATCTACATATGTATATATAAAACATCGAGTAAAAGAAAGAGAAAATCGTGTTGGTCGAGTTTTACGTAGTTACGGCAATTATTTTCAACGTATTCAACCCGCCATGAGATAGCAAGGTGAATAATGTTCATGTATTATTTATGACAGAAGAGAGCTATGGGATTGGTTCGGGCTAGTATTATTATTACCAGAAATCTTCGGGACAAATAAATAATTGTTAAAAAACAAAACTGTTAATATCTGTTTCATAACCAAATAGATAAAAATAGATGCGTCGACAACTCAGGCAAAGCTGAAATAGTTCTTGTATTTAGAACATATGTTTCAACATACCCTTAAAACCGAAAGTCCAGCACTTTTTCAACACATTTTATACTGTATTGGCATCAATGCCACCACAAGAAAAATCAACAGAGCAAATCTACATCGCAACAAAAAGAACCGCAACGTCATCTATTCAACAAGCAGCGAACAACTATGACAAAATCCTGCATCGCGGTATCAGAGTTTTGCCGTGCGATTTGACATAACATACAGTTCGAATGTCAACTATCGAGCAGTTGCAGTATGGCAATCTATGACTTCTTGAATACAATTATGACTAACGTTGATAAAAATACACCTGTTTGTGCTATGTACTGTGACATGACACAAGCGTTTGACTATGTTGACCACGATACCTTAAGAAACAAACTGTACTCCTATGGCATAAGAGGTAATATTCATGACTTATCTCTCAAATAGAAAACAAAAAACTGCTGTAACAGACTTAAATTTAAAGACGAAAGAAGAAGTAACATACCTCTCCAAAGAACGTACTGTATACTTTGGCGTACCACAGGGCAGTGTTCTAGGTCCCTTACTTTTTTAATATATATTAATGACCTGCCCAAAGCCATAAATTACCCTGTGACCCTATTTGCTGATGATACCACGATAACAGTAGCTAGTAATAAACCTGACCAATACGAAGCTGATGTAAATGACGCGTTAATCTCAATAATCTCATGGCTTAATAAAAACAATTTAAAAATTAATCTTGGTAAAACTCAAATTATGCACTTTGGCCATAGAAAATCTAGTACAAAAATGGACGTGAAATATCAAAGCAATGTAATCAATGACATTGACAGTGCTAAATTCCTAGGACTTGAAATAGATAGACAGCTTAACTGGAAGAATCATATTGAAACATTATGCAAGAAAATAAGAAGCTCATCTTATGCCTTATATAAACTCGCTCCAACCGTTAACACGGATGCGCTACTCACAGCCTATCATGGTCTAGTTGCATCTGTGTTAAGATACGGCATCATATTTTGGGGTAACTCTACTAATAGGGAAGCCGCGTTTAAAGCGCAAAAGCGCTGCATAAGATCTATGTTTGGGCTTCAGGTAACGGACAGTTGTGTACCATAATCCAGAAAGTAAAGTTAGAAAAGTTAAAGAAGTTGTATATTTATGAAACAGCTTTATTTGTGAGACTTAATCCAAATTTGTTTTCGTCCCTATCTGATACTGTACAACGTAACAGGCGAAATGACATGCTCCGTGGACGCAGAGCTAAGTCAGCTCTCATGCGGAAAAGCATATTCTTCAGAGCCCCGCTAAATTTATAATAAAATTAAAAAAACAGGTTGGATTTAAGAAGCAGTTTAAAGAATTTTTATGTAATAAATGCTATTATAACTTAAATGACTTCCTAAATGACACTGACATGTAATTTAATCCAATTTTATTATTTGATATTAAACTGACATTCCTTTTTGAATTTTAACTAATGTAACAAATTTAACATTTGTACGCCCATGTGAAGAAACTTTTTAAAAACTTAAGACCATGTAATGTACATACATACCTACCATATTCTGACAAATAAACGATGATTGATTGATTGATTGATTGGTTGCCCACACCGGACTCGACCATCCTGTCGGAGGATCCTCCCTTTTCAATGGAGGTTTGCGGGACTATACTCTCTCTAACAAACACTATATTTCGAATAAACTGCATGATCGCTCTTTCTTTTACCCGACGTCTACAATAAGACAATGAGACATACGCTCGCCTATGGCTCCTCCACGGGCCCCGTGACCCGCTGGCGCATGGCGTCCCACTTGGCGAGCAGCTCCTCGTCCACGTAGTCCACGAGCCACTTCTGCGCGCCGCGGCTCGGCTCGCACGTGTTGATGAACAGGTCGTTACTCGCAGCGCTCCAGTCCACGCAGTGCTCGCCTGAACCGTGCTTTAGTTGTTTAGTGTCCTGGAAAATTTACGGTAAATATAGCTTTTGCACGCGTCTTTGTATGCGCATATACCGTTTCCGTATGAATTTAGTGCTCCCCTAAACTTTCAAAAGAACCTACATTCGAAAATTTTGCTTTCTACGACAGTAATTTCAGCTGTTTGTAGTCTGTCAGTCACTCAATCAGTCAGTAACGGAAGATTTTTATACCTATATTGATTTGACACCATCTACTCAAAAACTTCAAATGATATGATGCAAGTCTAATGTAAAGTAAGTCATTATAACCAAGAGTTGGGCCCGGTATAAAGACGGTCAATGATAAATTAGGAAATAAAATTCGACCCTCAACTAAGTATTCGTATAAAAACCTACAACTAAATCCACGTAACTAGTTGAATGAACGTGACCGAAGGAAGAGCCTATGTTAGGTTCTTCCTTCTTATCATATGATCGTCAAGGAGTAATATTTTCAAAACCGCCTCAAAGGCCTCTGACATGATATATTTGACGACCTCTATTTGGCGGCCGGGACCACCAGCTTATACGTGCCTTCCGAAGTACGGAATCATATTTTTTATCAGACAATCAGGTGATTCAAGCCTGCAATGTCCTAGACAAACTGGAAAACAACTTTGTTACAAAGTATGCTTTCCGTGGGAATAGAACCCACGGCCACCGGGTCACAAGGCAATCGCCTAAACCACTCGCTCATGGAGGCAGTTAGGATGGCAAATTGATAAAGTTCGTGGTTACATACCGCGTGATACCTCCACAGCTGGTTGCCTCCGCCGAGATGGCAAGAGAACAGTCTTATCGCACTCTTATCGGCAGACTCCGGCAAGTCCCAGCACATGTTTCGAGATTTAACCCTGGAATAACAACGAATAATTAGATATGTATCTATTATGCTCTTTACTCATCTATACTATATCTATACTAATATTATAAAGAGGTAAATTTGTTTGTAAGTTTGTATGTAGGGGGTAATCTCAGGAACTACAAGTCCGATTTGAAAAATTCTTTCAGTGTTAGATAGCCCATGTATCGAGGAAGGATATAGGCTACATATCATCACGCTAAAATTAAAGGGAACCGAGCATTAATGAAAAATGTGACGCAGACGAAGTTGCGTGGGTCAGCTAGTATTTTATAACTTACTAGCTGACCCGTGCAACGTTGTCTGCGTAAAATTTTTCATTACTGCTCCGCTCCTATTGGCCTTAGCGTGATGATTTATAGCCTATAGCCTTCCTCGATAAATGGGCTATCTAACACTGAAAGAATTTTTCAAATCGGACCAGTAGGTACCTAGTTCCTGAGATTAGCGCGTTCGCCCAAACAAACAAACTCTTCTGCTTTATAATATTAGTATCGATTTTGTACATTTTACATTTCTTAAAAAATACAGATAAGAAAAAAAACATTTAATTATATAAAAAAAACAGTAGCCCACCGCTATCGAGAACAGGGTCCACACTCCACACTATGCTGCTACAACACATGACTGACCTGATGTCCCTGTGCCAAGAGAACTGGAAGTCTTGCTCCCCGTAAGGCGTGCTCACACACGGCGCGATGTGCAGCTTGTCCATATTTCCTCCGTGATGAGCATCAATACACATCTTGGGGTTCGATACTGGTCTAACCTTTAAAGAAAAGATTTTTAGAATTAAAATTAAATTCAACTTGTCTCTTGTATTTAAAGATCTTGCAAAACGCTTAGTTGACGCTTCGCGTGACCCAAGAGCTGGCTTTTACCTTGGACAGAGGATAAGCATTGCCATACAACGTGGCAATGCAGCCAGTCTTTTGGGCTCACTTCCAGTCGATAGCGATGGGGACGAATTTTTTGATGCCATTTTTTAGTTAGGAGTTTTTTTTTTCTATTTTAAGTGTATATAGTTTGTTCTTTAAATACATTTCTGAGTTTTTTAATAAATATACTTGTCTCTTCTTTCCCAAAAACGTTGGTATCGGCTCTAATATAACCAGCTGCAGTGGTGTGCCAGAATTTTATTTATCCTTCATTTCAGGCAACTGAACTAAGGCCTGATTTTTCAATAGTCAGATAACTTTTTTTGGAAGAATAATGATACACTATAGGTGCATTAGCCAAGCCATAGGGCATTTTCATATATTCAAAATGACCCTCGGGCGTTACAAGTTATATTGACATATTTTCTATACAAAAGCTGTCAAACGGCCATTTTTATTCCTCGGGTAAGAGTTATTGGACTATTGAAAAATCAGCCATAAGTCAACGAAATCAGTGTATATTATTAGTAAGTAATAACATGTTTTAATGTTTGTTTAGGCGCTAGCCTGTGTGTTTGTTTTAAAATAGAATAAGATCTCGGTATGCAATGTTTGATCACCCTTTGCCACTCACAGACCAGCCTCGAGTTCCCGGATTTAAATTAAATGGAAGCCTTGAAATAAAAATGCATCTGGTCCGAGTAATACTTACACGTCCGGCAGCAAATGGACTCGGCTCAATAGGCGGGTATACGGCTGTTAGATCGAATGCGATCTGAAACAAAAAATGGCGTCTGAATTTATGGGTATCCAGAGTAAACTTTTCTGGCTTCTGACGACAGTCAAATTTACTACAGTACAAACCAACAGCTAAACTTGCTTTCCGAGACACCGAGGACTCTTGGCATGTAATTATTCCTCCTCCTCGGTAAGCTGCTTCATCTTGAAGATCGAGCACTTCTTTCTTGCTTTCTTTAGTTATGGAAGTACTGATCAGTGATCCAACAGAAAGTTAATAAGAAAATTGTTTCGCTAATGGGATGCTACACTATCGTTGAGTGTCATAAGCTACAAGTTTGAGCAGGACAAGTCAACAACAACATTTACCTGCGTCATAAACCATCTAAAAGACTTGCACTTGAGATTCTTCCGCAGCGCCTTTTGTTCCGAGATATCGCCGGGGTCGATTTTGAGGTAGTGAGGCCTTTTCCCGTACAAATACTGTGCGTACTCGTCCATCCATACTTCGGCTACGCGGCGATAGTTCTGTAGACAGACAAGAAAAACTCAATCAAACTCGCTTCATCCGCTTGGGAGCTACGATGCTCTTAAACGAAAGAAAACCTCTCTGTTTTAACAGAGGATAAGGGACTACTCACACTTATTCAGCTCTATTCAACTTATGGCCATAGAAAACAACCATTTTGTATGGAGACGCGTACGCGTTTAGCTTTCCGCGTCTATTCAGCTTTCGCGGCAAACAAGTATAAAATGAGGACAAATATGTTATTATCATGCAAGTTCTATAGATTGAGTTCAGCACCGTTCTGCCGCTGCCGCCTTTTCACTCTTACGACGCCGTACGCGGCTGATAGAAGCATAACGGTTTATATGTGACCAAAATCGTTCAGCGAAATGCGAATGGAGCTTAATAAGTGTGAGTAGTCTCTAAGGCAAGGATGAAGCGATTCTATTGGCTCTTATACACAACCCTCGCTACGCATCCTCGCACATCTCTGGTCGAAACGCGGCCTAAATAGGTGTATCGTAAAACCTCCCCTGCTCCCTTCTCATTCTCTCCCATGACGGCACCGACATCGACGATAGACGACGGTTTTAGCGTCATGCGGATTTGGCTACATGCGTTATAGTATGTTAGGGTAGAGCATGCCCAGTTTTATAAACTTGTGACACATTAGTGGGATTTCTAGCCGAGAATGCGATGCGCGAGTATGCGCTAGATGTTGGTATGTTTTACAATTTTCCCTTGAGTCCAAACGTATACGACCGCAAGCGGATGCGCGAAACGCGCATACTCGCGCAGCTGCGTCCCCCCGCGATCCTGCCCGCAAGTAGTCGCTTCGATGCTCTTCAGGAATTAACTGCTGTGTTAATTAATTTTATATTTCAATGAAGACAATGTCCATAATAGTTTAACAGTGAAAAATGCTCTACGCTACGCTACGCCATATATGCGCCGATCCATGGTCTTACTAGTATGGAAATGATATCAAATCTAAGACCTTTTGGTCGATCTATAATCGAAACTGAATTTTAATGTCTGACTTTATTCGGAATAGTGAGACATATTTATTTTTGGCATATCTTTAAATTGAGGAACGAATCTTACCTTGCCAACAAAGTCACCGTGTCCTGGGTTGGGGAACGGCGCAAACTTGCGGTAGATGTGTCCCACGCGCGAACATGGACAATCCACCATTCGTCCGCCACACTGCCATATCTGTTAAAATAGCATATTTGCATTATCAAATCTAAATTAGCCCGTTATGTCCCACTGCTGGGCAAAGGTTATTTTGTTTTGTTTTCTGGTTAAATTTTTGTTTTGATATAATTCTCAATGTCAATAATATATAGTACAGTATACAGTGTGAACGTGTCCATAACAATGTATGGTGCGCGATATTGTTGTGCTATGAGCTATATACTCTATCCTATATATTATAGCGTAGTCTGAAAGCAGCTTTATTTTTACATATATCTATAGTAATATAATTTGAAGAGTTTGTTTGTTTACTTCAATGATCTAATCTCTGGAACTACTAGTCGGATTTGAAAAAACATGTAGGATAGCCACATTCATGAGGCATAGGCAAAACGGGAACGAAAAGAAACGGAATTTGCTAAGTCTAAGTCGCGGACAAAAGCTAGTTGTAGATAGTACACCGTAAGCCTTATCCTCAAGGACAAACTGCTGAAACCCAGGTCGTGACAGGTAATCTCATAAGTTCACAATGAAAGAGCGGAGATTTTTGTACGGGGAATAGGCCAACGAAAATCTTCGAGACTTATTGGTGAAATGCATAACAAGGGTCACTTTAGGAGAATCATATTAGAATCACAATATTAATCATATAACAATCTCTCATTTTTATCTTTACCGGTAACGGTTGATAGGGAAAATTTTACAGTGACGGGTAGCGTGTTTTGCTTTCTGATTCTGCTAAACTGGCCTTTTTTTAGACTCGCCGGTAATTTTATTTAAGCTTTATCTAGTTTAACCGGAATTGTGATTTTATTAAAATGCCGTCGACCCGACTTGAAACGACGCAACGCGTCATCCAAGGTCAAGGTTCATAGCACGCGCTCTTGCTTAGAACTTTCCTATCTGTATCCACCACACTGCCATATCTGTTAAAATAGCATAATTGCATTATCAAATCGCAATTAGCCCGTTATGTATTTGTAGTATTTTTTTAGTTGGGTTTGCTCTTAACTCTAGTCTAGATCGGGAGGTGACCGAGACAAAGTCGACGTTCTTCTGGGTAAGCTCACTCCAGCTTACCCAGAAGAAGCCGTGTTCAAACTTTCAAGAGATTAGGGTTGGGGTTGAATGCGTTCGTAACCACAGACGCAGGCAGAGAGTTCCAGTCCATTGCTGTGCGCATTATAAGTAACGTTTGGTATAGCTTAGTGCGAATTGGTGGAATAGCAACAAGGTAGGGATGGTAACTTGCTGTGAGTCTAGATGTCACATGGTAGAAAAGGGAGCCGGTGGGATGGGGTCATGGTGTATGAATACTCCTAAGCAAGACTGAGATATCCAGTAACGTAAGGTACTCACCTTAAAACTGAGTTCATATTGCTCGCCACCCCAGATGTCCAGACCAGGATCGTAGCCTCCCAGCTCCCAGAAGAACTTGCGCGATATCGCGAACAAACCACCAGCCATTACTGGGCTCCTGGATAGGGCAATAGTATATTACTGCAGCGGCCAGCAAAAGAAGCATTGATGGACAAACGTGTATGTAACATATATAGAGAAGTCCATCAACGCCTAGTTGTGACCAAGGCTTGTATAATATTTTTATCAAATAATGCGCGGAAATTAAAACTAAGTAGTACGTAGGCAGAACTTTTTATTTGAAAATACAATAACATTTCAAAATCAATGACGAACAATGAAAAACAATATTTTTCCCGCGTCCAAGTGTTCATTAGCTTTTTTTTTCAGTAAATATATTCCTATTTGCAAGCCAGTTCGAAATTGAATTAAAACCTTTGATGAGTTACCTCCTTGGATGCCATGTTTCGAAATACTATAAGATCGTTCCATTTTTAGGGTACCGTACCCAAAAAGAGTAAAAACGGGACCCTATTACTAAGACTTCTAAGACTAAGGCTGTCAGTCTGGTTGTTTGTCTGTCACCAGGCTGTATCTCAAGAACCGCGATAGCTAGACAGTTGAAATTTTCACAGATGATGTATTTCTGTTGCCGCTTTAACAACAAATACTAAAAAAACAGAATAAAATAATGTAAGGGTAAAGTCAAGTTTGTTGTATGGGAGCCTCGTACAACAAACTTGATTTTTTCACCATCGCTTTGGTCAATACCATGAAGTCCCCCAGAACTGGCAGGCACTTGGGGGTAAACATTTTATTTCTTTGCAAACATTTCCATAACTATTTTTATAACAATAAATTTATCTATATTATACCACCACATGGTCATGCAAAGGTTTAACAATTTCAAAAATTAAAAATAAGTGGCAAATCATGGGAATTACAATAAACTTATAAAAAAACTGGCCAAGTGCGAGTCAGATTCGCGTGCAAAGGGTTCCGAAGCAATTTTTTTTTAACATGATTTTGTAACACTAGAGACCTCTTTTAGGTTTTCCTGAAATCGTTGTATAGAACTATTATCTTCGTTTATTTCAAAATTGTTGGCTTAGTACTTTCGGAGATAAGGGGGGAATTGTAATTTTTGGTCTAATTTGTTGAATAACTTAAAAACTAATTATTTTAAAATTATCAAAAAATTACAATGAAAACATACAAGATAATATGTATATGACATTGATATTTCATTTTACAGTTAGATATATTTTTTTAAATTTTCTATTTTGACTGTGTGAACGTTTCACTGTGTCCGTGACTGACGGACAGACATACAGGTGGACAGACAATAGACACCCGAGTGATCCTATAAGGATTCCGAGTTTTTCACGGATGTTCGGAACCCTAAAAATGTCAGAGTGACACACAGTATAATTGTAAATTAACGCAAACACAAAAACAACAACCAAGATGAGGTCGGCTTCCAGTCTCATCTTCATAGTCGATTTAACAAGGAGCGGCTGCCGTCTGACCTCGTCAACCGAAACTTAAGTTCCCGTCACGAGACACTATATATTTTGTAAAAAAACAACGTCTAATACGTTACGTATCAACAACAAATATTCCCAAATCCAATCAATTTGAAGTAGCATACGTGTAATTCGAAACTAACGAGCAATTTCACTTCAACAGGTTAGCGATATGAAATGTTGTACCTACTTTTTGTCTGTGCAACAGATAGCTTAGCTGTATATTTGCACCAAGTGCAACCCCATTTAGTGTCCAGGCTTTCTCTATCCATTCCAGGTTGCCTGGAAGAGATCGCGGAATAAGGCCGCCAATTGTATGTTTTGTTAGTTAAAGGCTTCCTTTATGTATTTTTCATTCGGTGTACAATAAAGTATTGTATAGGTTAATAATAAATATAAATAAATATACCGAATACTGGAATGCGTTTTCATCATAGATATAATTTTCGTAGAACAAACATTTGAACGTGTGTTTACAAAAATTATAGCTTCCGTGACAGGGATTATAGATAATGTGATCTTCCTTGTTTAAACTGTTTGGCAGTCTTTTGAACTTCTATCGCACTTTCATAATTATATACAGAAACAATGATCTACAATATCGTTTGTAATACCTATACCTTCATAAAAGTATTATCGCAATCAGCATCAACGTCAACTTCATTATCTAACATAATGAACATCAAAAATCAATTTGAATAAAAGGTTAACCGCTATACACGCGGCCAGAATATACTCTAATAAATCCAAAATTGGTCGTCAAAACAATAAAATCGATTAAGAATCGCTAATCAAGTCGTAAAACTAAGGTTAAGTAGGAAGTTAATTAGTAGATTATTGCTCTTTTAATTACATAACGACCTGCGTATAATGTATTTAATATAGCTATTTTGTGCAATTGAATATGTATTGATGGACTATTATTTCAGTTGATCCTGGTAGGATTAGGAAAGTTATGCGCAAATGAATGGCTTACAGTTTATATTAGACCTTCAACCTTGTTAATAATAATAAAACCGGCCAAGTTCGAGTCAGATTCGCGCACGTAGGGTTCCATACCATCTCTATCACTAGGTAATAATTATAAAACAAAGTCCTCCGCCGCGTCTGTCTGTCTGTCTGTCTGTTCGCGATAAACTCAAAAACTCCTGCACCGATTTTCATGCTGTTTTCACCAATGGATAGAGTGGTTCTCGGGGAAAGTTTTCTATAAAAACGGCAACGAAAATCATGTCTGTTGTATGGGAGTCCCCTTAAATATTTATTTTATTCTGTTTTATAGTATTTGTTGTTAAGAGTGTGTATTCCGTCCACTAGCGCCCGCCAATCGTTTTTTATTAATTGTGGTAAATTCAAGACACGTAGATAAAAAACCGCTCTGTAGTGCACTGAAGAAATGTATCTATTATTTTTTTACAGCTATTTTTAATACATAACTCATGGCTAAATAGCCAAAACGGGAATTATTGCTAAAAGTGGCCACTTTTAGCAAAAATATCGACTTTGGCAACTATTTATGTTCTAAAGTACAAAACATAACTCTCAAAACATAGTAAATACATTTCTTCAGTGCACTACAGAGCGGTTTTTTATCTACGTGTCTTAAATTTACCACAAATAATAAAAAACGATTGGCGGCGCTAGTGGACGGAATACACGCTCTTAAAGCGAAGACAAATACATCATCTGTCAAATTTCAAATGTCGAACTATCACGATTCATGAGATACAGCTTGGTGACAGGCGGACAGACAGACGTACGGACAGCGGAGTCTCGTAACAGGGCCCCGTTTTACCCTTTGCGTATGGAACTCTAAAAAGGCACTTATAAGCAGAACGATATGGTTCCATAGAGTGGATATATTATATTCTATTTTTGCGGAAATTCTGATCTTTGCACTGCATTGTTCTAGTACGAGTACTATTGAGTTGAGCCCGCTCCTATTACAAAAACAGATTACATCTTAGGCTTAGTATGAAGCACCCACATATCCAGAAAACTTTTAAAATCAACGAAGACTTGCCATAAAGCAACGTAGCTTTGTACCTATTTACTAACAAATTCTCTGTGCCGAAAGCGAGATGGCTGCAGTACACTATGTGGGCAAGCTGCGCTTTGCCAAAACTCGCCTTAAGGGCTAGGCCGCACTGCGGGTAAGCCGCCGCGTTTTGATCGTGTGATTTTGAGAGTCAAGGAAAGTAAAACAAGCGGCCGCACTTGCGCTTTTTCCCGCGACTGATTCCCGTACTTTTCGAGCAGTTTCGCGGTATTGCATTTAACCGCGGCGGGAAAAAACCGTAGTGCGGCCTTAGCCTAAAAGTAATAAAAAGAGTACTTACTCGAAAGGCTCAGGCATATTCGTTTCGTCCTTGGGCAGTACTGGCAGCCTCTTGTAGAAGAACTCCCAGTCGAAGGCACCACGGGCCCCCTCATCCTGCGCTCGATATTCAAACGTATCGAACGCGATCACGTCTATGAACGGACACGTCACCGTGCGGTAGTTTAGCGCTATCGGTTCTGTACCAAACAAGAAGCCCAATGAGTGCGAGCGAGACAGAAAAAATAAAGTGAGTCTCCGATTGGATTACTAGATTAAATTAAAAAAGTTTATAGACTAAAAAAAAGACACTGTTTAATGAACGAGAACATCATCCACCAATATTATGACCCGGCTACACGCTCCGTTTTGCCTGCGAGCGCCTGCACAAACCAGTTTGCGCAGGTAAGTGAGTGCGTGTAGCTGGCGCAATCCCGCAAGCGCAGCTTGTGCAATCGTTGAATTGCTGAAGATTTGGACTGTAAACTTTGCTTGCACGGTTTAATATGAAAGTGTGGCCGGTCATTCGAGCCGCGAATGAGTTGGAGGAAATTATTTTTGACAAGTACACGTCGCAAATCAATTAAAAAAACCCGGCCAAGTGCGAGTCGGACTCGCACACGAAGACCATAAACCTTCGATCTTATTATTTGTTGTTATAGCGGCAGAACAAATACACAATCCGTGACTGTCTACCTATATTACTGTTTTTTAAGATACATCCCGCTGACAGACAGATTGACTGACGGACGGACGGACGGACGGAACGCACGGACAGCAGAGGCTTAGTTTAATAGGGTTCCGTTGATTAACCTTTGGGTACGGAAGTCTAAAAATGAGTGACGTAAGGAGTTATTCGGTAGTATTTTTAACATTGCACATTTACCATTTGTGATAGCAAGTTCGATAAGAAACTTTGTTTCAAAAAAATATATGTAGCCCCTTCAAATATGTATCCCAGAACCCAGACGACCCAGATAGCGACAGCCGAAGTTTCCTCTTAGATTAACAATTTAATGTGTGCGAACTTCCTCTTCCTTTGAATTTGGTGATTGTGAAATTACACTATTTTTGACGTTACTATAAGGATTGTTTAATAACTAAGTATTTAGGTGTGATGTATATTGTATTGTCAAAACTGGCCAAGTGCGAGTCGGACTCGCGTGCAAAAGAGTTCTGAATCAATTTAATTGTTTTAACATGTTTTTAATACTACATACTACATAAATAATTTTCCTGTAATCTTTAGGTACCTATCAAATTGTTAAGCTCAATAGTTTCGGAGATAAGGGGGGATTTTCTGTTGTCAAATGCACTTATCCCTCATTTATCCATTAGAATTACATTATTTATTACTCAATGCAACCAAGCCCCACATTACTGAGGCACAATCAATTTGACTTCATAATCTTATACAATTATTAAGTTTCGAAACAAGAAACTCAATTTCATGCATGACAAAGTCTATTGCAAGTCAAAATGTTTTTACCTTTTTATCACATCATTCAATAATCAACTTACACTATACAAAGCTAAAGTAGATTGTTGAGTAAGTGCACTAAAATCTTATTTAAGAACGATTCTGAATTCTTAAATAGATTTTAAAGTACCATTTGAGGATTGCTGTAAGAAGTGCCCGATTTCGGTTAAGCCCGCTTTTCTACATAAACTGTCCCATTATATTAATTGTATCTTTATGTTTTTTGTATGCATATGCAATCAATACTATAATTTTTATAAAGCTGAAGACTTTGTTTGTTTGGTTGAACGAGCTAATCTCATGAACAACTAGTTCGAATTGAAATATTATTTTAGTGTTGGATTGCCCATTTATCGAGGAATATTACATCACGCTAAGACCAGTAGGAACGGAGCATTCATGAAAAAAATTGACGCAGACGAAGTTGCACGGTTCAGCTAGTAAAGAATAAAGACGGTCATTGACCTACATATATTCATTGATTTTCTTAATATCAAAAATCAAAGTGACTGACTCAAAGCTGTCCTTAATCGACTTTTTTAGTAATCCTTTACGTTCTATAGTAGTTAAAAACGGTTCTAATTTACTGTTCAAGTATATACGAAGTTACGAAGGGCTATGGTCAATTTACTTTATTGCACGTTTATCTAGCGCCGACCATAAAAAAGTATGGGCTGCAATGGATTTCGAACCTTGTCACGAAAGACATAGTTTGTTATTCCAAAATGTGACAATTACATCAAACTAGCGTGTGCCAGCGGCTTCGCCCACGTGATCCCTAGGGAACATCCGAACATACTCCCGGAATATAATTATATAACCTACTTATCCTCATAGTTTCCGTTCCCGTGGGATTTACGGGATAAAAACTATCCTATGTCCTTTCTCGGATCTCAAACTATCTTTGTACAAGTTTTCATCCAAATTGGTTCAGTGGTTTAGGCAAGAAGAAGACACAGACAGACAGACAGAGTTACTTTCGCATTTATAATAGTAAGGAAGTAAGGATTCTTTATTCAGCGTTAGTACACGAATATACAATAACAAACAAATACATACACAGACCTAGTAGGGGCGGCAGCCAATTGACGTTGGCTTCGGTGTGCGAGTCCAGGAACAAGAGAACGTCGCCCGTGGCTTCCTTCGCGCCGTTCAACCGCGCCGTGATCAGTCCACTGCGTTTTAGAAGACGAACCGTACGTACTTTTGGCATGTTCTTCGCTAGATAGTCGTCTAGTTCTTCTTTGAGGAAATCTGGAAAATCACACAAATCTTAGTGTCACTCCTGTGTGCCCCGAAAAGCTAGAAGAAAATCAAATTAGTACATCCGGTTAAGGCGGAGACACCGGAGAGTAGCCGTTTTTAAAATGACAATCACGTCTAAACGACTAGTCTTAATATTAGACTATTGTTACATTTGACTATTATATTGTAAATAAATTAATTTGTAAAGTTATCTAACGCGGACATAAAAACGCCAATCGGGCCAAAAACGCTCAGCGTATTTTAATGGAATTTACACTTGATATCTCAAAGACGATCTACATTTTGATATAATAGAATAATAAGCTAAGTACAAAAAACTACTGAATTTTGGGTCGCGCGGGTGTTTAACATATATTTATTTTGCAATTATAAAACAGTGTATTACTTAATTCCAAACTCGCCAAACTTTTACGTTTGATGGCGAGAGGCGCTTTTTTACATAATAGTACTAGATGACCGGCGCAACTTCGTCTGCGTCACATTTTCCGCTCCTAAATAATATTGCAACAAAAAATTGAGATGTAAGCTACCCTATCTCTCAAGTTGGATCGAACTGCACATGGTGTGCGAATTTTATTATAATCGGTTAAGTGGTTTAGGAGTCCATTGAGGACAAACATTGTGACACGAGATTTATATATTTTAAGATGTATAGTCGCCATGCACGCCAGCACTACTATCCGAAACTGTCTAATTTTCCCAATCAAATTTGAACCCAATCTCTTTGGCAATTAAGTTAAAAGTTAATTGAAAATCTAACAAAGATATTTGACAGATTATTGTAACTTGTACATCCTGTTTGAAATCGTGCGCGTTTTGTTCCCTCAAGGTGGCTGGCGTATGTTGTCGCCTTAAGTTTAAGTCTCATTTACTGAAACCACATACAGTAGACGACACGGCCATAATTTCAAATCCCAAGCTACTGAGAATGACTGATGATGATAATCCATTGCTCGACCTGGGGATTGAACCTAAGACCGCATGACCTCATTCAAGAGTTGCGCTTGCGACCACCAGACTCACGAGCTAGTTAAAAACGGTTCGAATATGTTTAAATTACACGTCTCTCGCCAGTGTTTGGTGTGAAAGAGCCTGTGTTACAATGTTTTCGTACTATGAAGTATATTCTAACTCCATCCCAACATCTTTAAATGTACGCTACACCCGACTAACAAATATTTGTACTACGGGATGAATCATTTCTTATAACGTATAGTCACACGAGAGAAGATGCTGGCATCTGTGTCAATCTAGAACTTTCTTTATGTCACTGGAAAATTGCAAACTCCGTAAGATTGTAAAATATATTATTTTCGTGAAATTGTAAACTTTTTTTCTAAATAAGACACGGATGTATTGGAAACTATTGAATTTGGATGGGATATATTATTATATACAAAACGATTTTTTCATAATATTTCGAGGAATTATAATCTAATCAAGATTGATTACAATCTAACGGTGTCTGCCACTTTCCGGTGACATAAAGATACGAAGTTTACTACAACACAGCCAATAACACGTCTTCGCAATTCGCATATCTATTGAAAACCAAATGAAAAGCAACAATGTCCGAATGAGTGATATATACTTTGTAAATAATGGCATTGTCAATTTCATATCAATAACATTTACCGACCCACAATTAAACTGTTTTTAAACCGACAAACCCACAACAAGAATGTATTGTTTTAGCCGATATGAAAGTTTTAAGCAATCAGCTTCGTGTTATGATCGTAAATGGTATGTAGGTAAACCATAAAACAAAAACCCCCAACTTAAAGAACATTCACATCATTCGCGAGGCAATAACATATTTCAAATGTAGTGAATATGTTATTGCCTCAAAAAAACCCAAGAATATCCGTCCTGCCTTAAATTAACTGGTTTTTTTTTTATAGTTACGTGACTTATTGAAGATATTTTATTGCTGTACTTGTTTATATTTATGTTGAAATATAAAATTGATAGCAGTCCCCATAAAACCAAAACTTCAAGGTTTTTGTTTTACACAAACAAATGTTTACAGCAGCGCGCCCTAGTGAATTGTCACCGTAACATCTATCTAAGAACATGCACCAATCAAACCCGAACCCATCACTGAAAACCGCATCAAAATCGGACTAAGAGTTTTGGAGATAAATGGCAACATTGTTTTGCACAAACCAAAATGTGTATTACTTCCCATAGTTTGATCCATATTACTATTAGCTACACTTTCGAATGGTGTAATAACCTGTATTATTACACCATTCGAAAGTGTAGCTAATATGGTGTTTTTTTTTTCAAAATCAAACGGTTTTTATTCCCGGTTAGGAACAAAGATTTTTTATTATATTATACTTTTCATCAAAATCGGGCTCGAGACTCCTTTCAGTCTTTTCCGATATTCCTCATAGTTTCGGATTTGGCCCTTTTTTTTTTAGGGATGGGAAATCATCCCATGACTCCTCCCGCTCTGGGTGTAGGAGGGAGGGAGTGTCAGACTTCTACTGACTAAAACCCATCCATGTTCCTTCATTGCCCTTTGTGTTCCGGAGCCACGGTGTCTCCTGCGAATAATCCCGCGACTCCGGCAGGCGTTGGCCCTTTCGGGCCCCTCTGTGTGCTGACTCTCTTTGAGGCGCGCGTGGAACACTAACGCGCCGTCGACACGGCCTGTCGTCACTAGACGGACGGACGGCGAGCCACCCATAGCTCGCCGTCCACAGGCCCGCGCCTACGGTGGCCGGAGGTCACCATCGGATTTGGCCCTGAAGGCACACTTTAAAAATTCACCTATGTACCGTCTCCGTACCGTCGCATCGTGTGTAAAATCACTAACTTCCCCATACAATCAATTGCATCAGAAACATAGAACAACAGTTTAGTAATACATGCAGCCAGTCATTTAATAAGCGTCATACCTATAATAGGAGGTGAGCCTACTGCAAACACAAAAAAAGAAAATGTATTTAAATTTCCCTTGACCCGGAGCGGAGATTAAACTGGCGGTCCTCTCTATAACTATGGTTGAGGTAGCGCTACTAGGCGACAAGGCAAAACATAATCTCACATATTACCAAAACATACTAGCCAAGAGCCTTGTTATTACGCCACATCAGTTCTGTTCAATGACAACTCAGCTGCATAGATTAATAGTAGATTATGAAACGAGGGGATAAAGCAGTGTCTTATGACACGGGCGTCATATTGAATCCCGAACACAATGAAGGATTCGAGAGGTAACTCTCAAGTGTAGCGTGGGAATTCAAAGTTTACCTCACGAGCGAAGCGAGAGTTGATACAAGAATCCTGAATGCAGCGAGGGATTCAAGCTAGTCCAAGTCATAGGCACCTTTATGCCATAGGAGCATGCTCTACTTTTCACAACTACTGCGAGAAAATTGTGCTCTAGCCATAAAAAAACCGGCCAAGTGCGAGTCAGACTCGCGCACCGAGGGTTCCGTACAAACTTGTAGGTATATAAGTAAAAGTTATGGTATTTTTATTGCTAAATGAAATCCATAACATAACAATGTGGAAAGCTGACGGTACCTTGTCAATACATATATGAAAACATTATGTATGTTCGGAAAAATCTTCATCTCTTTAAGAAGAGAAGTGATAGACATAATTTTAATACTAGAAATAGGCACAATTTGGATCAATCTCGGTTTAGATTGGCTAAGGTACGAAATTCTTTTATGGGGAATTGTGTAAAATTTTATAATAAAATACCACTGAGGATTCTACAACTGAACGAGACAAAATTTAAAACATGCATAAAATGCACACTATGTAGACAAGCATATTATAAATTAGAGGATTTTGTGTGCATATCGGGTAGGTCTGAGAATCGGCCAAAATCTATTTTTTTATTTTTTTTTGTTAATCGCATAACAACGTTTGCTGGGTCAGCAAGTCTAATATATAAAATTCTCGTGTTGCGGTGTTTGTTTCCAAACCCCTCCGAAACGGCTGAACCGATTTGCATGAAATTTTGTGTGCATATCGGGTAGGTCTGAGAATCGGCCAACATCTGTTTTTTTTTTTAATCGCTGAACAACGTTTGCTGGGTCAGCTAGTAAGTTTATGATTATTAAAAAAAATATACTATGTGATGTAACTAAAAATTTAAGATTTTCGGAATTTTTCCTATATGTGTACTTTATAACGTTGCTTCATGCCAAATTTCAAGATTCCAGGTCGTCTGGAAGTATCCTTTAGGTTTTGATTCCCTTGCGAGTAGTTGCGAGTTTCAAAATATGCGGCTTTAATTGCTGTATCTTTTGATTGCGTTGACGTAGAAGTTTGATTTTGTTACAGCTTAAAGATATTATAGACTTGAGTATTTGTTAAGAATTTCAATATAATACCACTACGCGTTCATGAGTAAAGGGGTAATAAGTTTAAAATTATTAAAAATATTTTTATTATATGATGTAACTAAAAATTTATGCTTTTCGCAATTTTTCCTTTATCTGTGTTATAAGACGTTGCTTCGTACCAAATTTCAAGATTCTGAGTTCACGGGAAGTACCCTGTAGGTTTTGATTCCCTTGCGAGTGTCGAAAATTTGCGGCATAAACGGGAGTATCTTTTGATCGCGTTGACTTAGAAGTTTGATTTTTTCACAGCTTCAAGAGACCATAGACTTGAGTATTTGATATGAATTTCAGCTTGATACCTCCACGCGTTCCTGAGAAAAAAGGTCTTGACAGACAGACAGACAGACAGACAGACGGACAACAAAGTGATCCTATAAGGGTTCCGTTTTTACCTTTTGAGGTACGGAACCCTAAAAAGAAAATTGACAGATTGTTTTAGCTTGATGTGCTCGCGTCTGTACATATTTATTTACAGCATAGTAAATGCCGTAATGTCCCCAACATCCTACGGCAATAAAAACGGTCTAGCTAGATAAACATCCGACATACCTAGTACCGAAGTAAAAGCATTAATTAGCATACACACAATACGCGCAACTAATAATGGTAATACCCATTGAAAACTAGTAAGGCGTGAACAATTAGGAGACGCAAACATCAATAGTGTGTTATGTATAATGTAATAACGAGGGTACCATTGAAATATCAGCTGAAACAACATAGACATCGCCTGAAGGGTAAAAAATGGATAGGAAATAAATAAACATTTATTACAATGAGACTAAAAAAATGTTTTTGTTCAATTAGAAAGCAATAACTCAGCATAACGAATTTTTGTAATGATCATAAAGATTGAATTTTAATAAGCATTTTATTTCAGAATAATTCCACAACTTGTTAGTAACCTTAATAAGTATGTTAGTAAACATGTAGGTTGGAAAAATAACGAATGAGCGGACAATCAAAGGTGATGTTTCACTTTTGTATGGAACGCCGGCCATAACATGTACCCTTTAGGAAAAGTGGGACACTTACCCCTGAATAGAATAAAGTACCTAACATTTGACATTATTCTATTTTTCATTTCCCCGCAATGACATTCAGGAGACTGTTCGAGCTGCCCCTTACCCTCTGCTCAAGCATTAGAGATGGGCGTTGAATGAACGAACTAGTTAATTCGACCGTCGACGAACAATGAACGATTCAACGGTTCACCGATAATCAACGGACTAGTTGAATTCGTAGACGGCTAAACTGAGACTCCACTACGTTCATGGACTGACGCGAGAACTTAGTCAGGTACCTACATAATAATCTTTGGTCAGGTAGCACAAAAATAACAACAACGGACGAACAACGAGCACTTTAATCTGCGCCTAACTCTAGTTGCAAAGAGTTGATATTTCTATGTTGTGAAGTAAACTAGTTTGTACTTGTTTACGTTCGTATCTGAACCTGATAAAGTATGAAGAGAAGTTCAAATATTAACTGTGAAACTTATTTTTAACTTATTTACTTAAGTACCTACAAAATAAATTTCTGAGTCGTCATGAACTAGTCGATAAAAACTAGTTGATCGACTCGTCGATGAACGGAAATGAATGGTCTAGTTTCGTTCACGATAAATACATCGACGACTCTTTGAAGTACAGTCGCCAGCACATCAGGTTATACAAAACTGTCAAATTTTTCCAAATGATTCTAAACCTTAAAGTGATGAATGTTGAGTTCAAAATCGAATGAGAAAATTTGACAGTTTATGGTAACTTGATGTGCTGTTGACTGTACCTACTACTCGTACTTTTGTAGCTGTAGCTGTACTACAACTACAAGCCACTAAGACTTAAGTCTTACTCTGAGCAAAGTATCAGAACCATTCACTATGATGAAACTTGTTTGTGGCCCCAGCCGTCCTTTCAAACCTTATTGAAAGGCAACATGTTATTATCCGCAGTGGCCTTCATTCAGACTCATATCGACAAGAAAAATAAAGAACTAAAATTGTGATTATGGGCGCACTTGACTGCATGCTTGACTTCCTACAAAAATTACAATTTGAGTTAACTTGAAAAGTTTCTAGACGGCCGGGCCTGCGTGCGGGGCTACTCTCTGAGCCCGAAATCCGTAGTTTCGGGCTTAGTAGCGGGCGTATTCTACTCCGTAACACTTACGATTAGTCCCGAACCTAAACTTAGAATGAATGACAACACGATTTGATAATAAGTGTCAAATCGTGTAGTCATTCATTCTTAGTGAATATCTATACTAATATTATAAAGAGGTAAAATTTGTTTGTAAGTTTGTATGTTTGTAAGTTTGTAAGTTTGTATGTAGGGGGTAATCTCAGGAACTATTGGTCCGATTTGAAAAATTATTTCAGTGTTAGATAGCCCATTTATCGAGGAATGCTATAGGCTATATATCATCACGCTAAGACAAAAAGGAGCGGAGCATTAATAGAAAATGTGACGCAAACGAAGTTGCGCGGGTCAGCTAGTAGATTATATGGTAGTAGCCCCCAGACTAGGTACCTGATTTATTTTTGTCTTCTCCGCGTCTACCCGAAATATTCGACTAAAATCAAAAGAAGGCACTTTTTGAAAGTCTAAGTTTTACATGATAGCGACACCCCCGCAATAGTGGTTTTAAACCCCTTCAAAACTTTGTAATGTTTGAGCTGGGAAGAAGTGGCGCAACCCGCGCAACCACCTCCCCAGAAACAGATTTGATGCAGGGGAGGCGGTTGCACTTGGTTGGGTTCTGTTATGTTGAAAGAACTTGAATTGATACAATAGCATGCAAAGCAATTAACAATACATAACACAGAAAAATAAAGGTCCAATACGTTAAATCATAAAATTAAATTATTTGCCACTGTTAGCTAGCAAAAATGGACAAACTAAAGCATTAAAAGTAAATCAAAAACCTCCAGAAAAAAATATTTTCCCGCATTATAAACCCCAAGGAATAAAGTAAGTATAAAAATAGTGAGATCAAGGCCAAGCATTTCAGAACTTCCATGATCAGAACAGAATATTCCATGATCACAATATATTCACATGAGTTTTTTGAGAATACCAGTGAACAGAGATTTTTGGGGGATATCATGTCTTTTTTCCAAGTAAATGATAGGAGCATTATTAATTTTTATTTTGAATTTATTTTTTTTGTGAGGTCATGAGGACAGACCTTGATTTCAAACTAGCTAATGTTTGTATTGGGACCCTAGATTTCTGATTTGCTGAACGTAAAATGTATTCGTTGCAACTCGCAATCGCGTTTTATGACTGCGACGACTGATCTTAGCGATTAGTATTGTATAAATCTGTTATCATTTAATTTGATGTTTTTATTACAAAAGCTATATTCTGATATCTTACCTTTGGTACTTGCATCGTCGACTAGAATAACTTCCTTTATGAGAATGCTGGGTGACCGTAGCAACACGCTAAACGCAGTTCTAAGCAGCGTAGTCCAATGCTCGTTGTGGAAGGGAACCACAACGCTCACAGTAGGCAAAGACGCAATGTAAAGCTTCTTGTCACAAGCAGGGTGCCGAATATCTGGCACGGAACGATTCAGTGCAATCTTATCACTAAGGACAGCATTGAACCCATTTACTGCATACCCATCTTTTTCTAGTTTAGCATCTGATTCTGGTAAACTTGCGGGTTTTCCTTGCTCACCAATTCCTGATAATAAAAATAATAATTAAATAGGTTGTATTAATATTGAAAACTTGCTATTTCTATAGATTCTATGTAGGTACAGTCGCCAGCAGATTAGGCTTTCCGAAACTGACAATTTTTCCCAATCAAATTTGAACCCAATTACTTTAGCAATAAAGTTGAAAATCGAACAAAGAAATTTGACAGATTGTTGTAGCTTGATGTTTCGACTGTACTTATAATTCTTTGTAATCTAACTGCTATGTCTATTCATCATCATAACAGCCGAAAGACGTCCACTGCTGGACATAGGCCTTCCCCAAGCGTCGCCACAACGACCGGTCCTCTGCGTCTTGCAACCATCGCCTACACGCGACCTTCACCAGGTCATTTGTCTACCTTGTGGGACGCCTACCAACGTTGCGTCTTCCGGTTCGCGGTCGCCACACCAGAACTTTTCGGTCCCATCAACCATCCGTTCTGCGAGCAATGTGCCCTGCCCACTAAGCTGTCACTTTAATTTGGCGATCCTTCGGGCTATGTCGGTAACCTTGGTTCTCTTGTGGATATTATCATTCCCGATTCGATCACGCAAGGAAACTCCCATTGCCCTCCTAATTGCTCTTTGTGGCTTTAAGTCTTCTGATGAGGCCCATTATGAGCGACCACGTTTCAGTTCCATAAATCATCACTGATAACACGCACTGGTCATAGACTTTCGTCTTGAGACTCTATGGTATGTGGGACGAGAAGATACCACGCAACTTCCCGAACGCTGCCCAGCCGAAGTTAGTCCTACCTACCTACATACCTAACTGGACTTTTTATCCCAGGTAGACGTACTCATCTACAACTCCGAGTGTGGTCTCCGATTTTGATAGGAGTGGGTGCTACATGGGTAATTGAAGAGTATAACTGTCCATAGAATGTGTCTATCTCTCTCAGAGAAGCTCTGATTTGATGGATATGGTTCTGCTATCGGCGGTCTTCAGTTTCGTGAGCTGGCTTTGCCCAATAAACTGATCTCTAGCAAAGACCCTGGAGAACTTATTCCGCTCTATCGCGTCATTTCCTTTTCAAGGACTTTGAGATCCGTCTATTGTGCTGCCTGTAATTGCACACATTGTCTGAAGACTGCAGAATCATCTCCCGCCTCTCGTTCATGAGCTTGAGAGTAGGATCAGAGAGACCGAGAGTCTTAAATAACTTAGACCCGACCGTATGGACCGTTCAATGTCTATTACTCAATTTATATTCAAATCACCCCTCAAAAACATTAGTAATCAAACATTGTTTCATGAGCATGTAACAATATTGCCACCCTTTTTTAGAGCTAAACTGTCTGGGCCAGTGTCTGATTAAATTTGTATTACCAGTTTTATGACCACATTAAATGTAACAATGTATAGATTAAAAACAATTTAACCAATTTGAAGTTACTATGTATTAAATTTAATTTAATTTGCATAATATAGACTAGTTCACAATCTAGTAGCAGCTAACTGATTATTTATAGCTGTATTAAAATGTATGTTTTGACTAATCAATAGATAATACCCACCCACACGCTTCCTTTCTTCTTGTATCAGTGCATAGTCATGCCAGTCAATTTTCTGAAATTATATAAATTAAATGACACAATTCGAAAACATTTTGTTTCATAGGCATTTCTGTCTTACTACTGAGAGGTTTTAAGTAACATTTAAATACCAATCACTTTACAAATTTCATTCTGACCTGTCAAGCAACACATTGGCTATAGTCAGGTTGAGATTATTACTTAAATTTAATGGGACAAAAATAACTTGAACTTGAAAAGGTTGTATGTGATTATGATAAAAGGGGGTGAATAATTACCATGCTAATTATGATAGGTAGATATAGAAGGATACTACATTGTATGCTGGCCCAAAATAAATTCAGAAAGACAATGAATAACTCACCTTTAAGTTATCGGGTTTAAAAAGATCCTGAGCTTGACTATATCTTTTTGGTATTTGGAAAACTTGATTAGCCTGGTTTGCAAGTTCTTTATTAGCATTTAAGCTAGTCAACAATTTCACAATATACAATAATAATACTATTAACATCAACATTACAAGATTTCGCAGCTTCAGCATGCGCACCAATTGGCGCCTTGAAATCGACATTATGCTGAAAATAAAAAAATATTTAACAGAGACTTGCAAATTTTACACAAAGTATGTGCTTATAAAAATAGTTGTCATATTTCAAACCTATCAGAAAGATAAAGTGTCTCTTATAAAAGTTCAGAATAAAATACAAAAACATTTTTTTTTTTTATGTACCTAAATCATGTTGTTAGTACTAGGAAAATAACAGGATAAACTAATTTATACCAGGAATTAGATAGGCATGTAGTTAGCTTTTATCTGATAGGACTGATAAATAGTGGCAACAAGATAATAATTAAATAAACATGTTGAATATCAATTTAGATGACATTTTTCAATAATTATTGGTAACAGTAACAGAAATCTCCTCAGCCGATAAGACACGTTGGTTTGTTATTTTATAATAAACATTAAATTTACTAATATTTATTAGGATAGAGTTTTGTTTGTTCTTTTTGTTATTTATTTATTTATACAACTGTAGAATGCTTACACAATATATGCATAGAGTTCGTGCGAATATGCAGCTGGTGCACAAGGATGCACTCAAAACAATACGAAAGACGTGTTATTGATACACCACCTCTAAGGAAAAACAAGATTCTCACGACCGAATACAAAAAAAAAGCTAAAAACCGCCCGGCCCGGTGAGTGAACGGTGGTGCTGTTCACGCGACTAATGTTAAAAAAGACAAAATTATTTTTTCAAAACACCTGATTTTGCCAAAGTTTTCAAATTTGTCACGAGAGTGACAGAGATATAACACCCAGTGACATTTGGCGACTTACCTTTTGATTTAGTTGGATTATAGTCATGAAGGTATTTATCTATACCTTCATGATTATAGTAAGGCCGTACCTAAAAAAAAGTATTTTTTTAGGTCCTTGAATCCTTGGTAATTGAATTTTCATTCTTTTTTTATAAAAAACATTTAGTTTCTTTCACCTAAAAAAACACGATATTTTTATATGTAACTAAATTAACAAAATAAAACCATGCAGAAAAAATGAGACTGCAGGTTCTTTTTCATTTTATAAATTTATCAAATAAAAATCTGAACGCTTCGGAAAATTCTCGATCGCTACCTTGACAACTGTTTGTTTTTGATTGGCTGAAAATTTTCAGGAAAATCAAATTCCTCTCAGTAAGGAATTTATTTGATTTCTGTGCATCGTTTCTGTGTGTAACAAAACAATAAGTGAATCAAATATATTTTAAGGTAATTGCCTAGGGTGAAGTATTTTAACTTATCTAAGTTAAAATAATGGTATTTGGTCGCCCTTTATTGAGGATTTCCGTTATCCGGCTGCACCGAACACTCCTGTGTCCGAACGCTACATAAATTCATACAATACTTTTAATTAAATTATGTCCAGTTCTCGTGGCGGAGTATAATACTGTCGATAGTTTTTTCATTCTCTGATATTGCCATCGCTTTTATAAGCCGACGTGTTCCGTCACCTGTTTACTTTAAATCTTTCAGATGGCTTTATTTAGCCGTAAAGTATACCTAATAGGTGCCTTGCTGGTGTTAGTGAGTGCAGCGGGTGTGGTGCGAGCCGACAGTGATGATGGTGATGACGAAGTTACTGTGGAGGTTAGTTGTTATAGGTTACATGACCTGAATAAATTACAACGATTGTTCACAAAAAACAGTAGATATAGACTCTACTGACTGAAAGTTTATGACCCACATTATTATCTAGAGATAAAGAAACAAATGTGGGTTTATTTTCTCAGAGGCCTTCATATAACAAAAGAAATTATCACTATCAAGCCAAATTGTATCGCACACAAGACCTTTATTGTACCTATTATATCCTCAAGGATTTTGTTGGCTTGCTTAAAACCTGAAATCCATCCATATTTGCTCCTTAGATTGTAATGAAGTGCATGTACTTTTATGAAAATTATTTTACTGTTAATGCTACGTTCTCCATGCTCGAAAAGCACTTATATTAAATAAAGATAATTATATTCAAAATAAAGCATAATATCATAGACTCAATGACACTATTAAGACTTTATTAATAGCCAAGTTCTAGCCTGACACTTCAGATTTTAATATGAATAAGACTAAAAGGTGTTCAAAATCATTCTATTCTCAAAAATAAATGATCTCTTACTACAAGAACCTTCAATATAAAACTTATTTTATGTCCATAGACAGTGGAAGAAGAAAACCTATACCACAGTCCCTCAATAAGTGGTGAAAAAGTATATCTTGTGGAAAACTTTGACGATGAAGCTGCTTTCAAGAAGAAATGGGTCAAATCTGAAGCTAAAAAGCAGGGTGTTGATGAAAATATTGCCAAGTATGATGGCAAATGGGAGGTAAAATATTTAAAACATCTGTTTGTAAATTTTTTATTTTAAAGGTATTCATATCTGAATAACATCTCCAGTGTGGCAATGAATTTGGCTGTCTACTATAGCAAACAGTAGGATATTAGATGTGCTGTTGCCATAATTATAAGATGATTCAACCCTACATACAGCAAAAAAAACATAATGAAAATGTGCCATCACTCTTTTCCCCCAATAAAAAAACCTTAATGATTTTTTTTATCTATATACATTTAACCATTCAACTTTAATTATATTTTTTACATCATCAAAGACTAATACTGGAATGATCAAATGTTTGAATCTAGCATTCTAATGAGTTTAGGTTCTTACTTGACCTCATTTAGAAAATCTCCTGAAAGTCTTGCCTCACACGAGTGGCAGTCATGGTTGAAAATGTTATCTTGATTTGCCATAGCAAAATCTATTCATAACAATACCTTATCTTGCAACTGATAAAAGGTGTTATAGTAACTGATCTTAACTTTTCATGAATGAAAAGTGTAAAATATCAGATTGATCAGATCAAAACTTAATTTTCTCAATAGGTACTGAGATCTTAATTTTTTTATGGGTCGGGCCAAATAGAGCATCCTCTATGTATCCAAAAGCAGTGCCAGTGTGAAGTACCTTCACAAGACATGCATCGCCTCCTTTTTTGTCTGCTGTGCATAACCGCCTGCACATTCCTGGATAAAAAATAAATAAAGCCCATTATAGAGCTAGACTGTTAGATAAAATTTACTTAATTATATAATTCTGTCCGACTAGATCATCAACATCAAATAAACAAGAATTTTAACTATGATTCATATTATCTCTGTCAAATATAAGATACTATTTCTCATTAATTCCCTCATATTGACAGATGGGTTATTTTAAGGTTTTTCACAGTATAATAGACCGTACAAATTAAAAATAAATAAAAGATTTATTTCAGCAAACTTACAGATTATAGTAGACTATTATAATTTTTTTACACAATTTGAGTTGGTTTTGAGCATTTGCAAAAGATAACCCCTGAAATAAAAATATGAGTACTTTATAAATGTTTTACCTTCTTACAGATTCAGCAGCCTAGCAGGAAGATCTTCAAAGAGGACCTCGGTCTTGTTTTGACGACTGAAGCTAAGCACGCCGCCATATCAACTCTGCTTGACCGGCCATTTGAGTTCAAGAATAAGCCATTCATTGTCCAATATGAAGTCACCATGCAGGTAAGATTTTAGTAGAACATTAACTTAATCGAAAAACCAGCCATGTGCAAGTCAAACTCTCACATGAAGGGTTCCATATATTATAATAAATCGAAAAAAATATGTTTCTTGTATGAAATTATTTCTTGTTATAGCAGCAATAGAAATACACACTATGTGAAAATTTCAACTACTATTATAGTTCTTGAGATACAGCTCGCTAGCAGACGGACAGTGGAGGCTTAGTAATTGGGTTCTGTTTGTTAACATTTATATATGAAACCCTAAAAAGCAAAAATTAGAACTAGGTACTTTTATGCTCAAAAGTGGGATGTTTGAGGCTGAATATGCCAATGGTCAGGGATCACCATTACCAATTCGAAAAAAAAAGGGGAAACATGATTCAAACAATAAAATTAACTAGAATAGTTTGACTATTAGGAATCAAAACAGACATGGATAGTCAGTGTAAGTCTGACACTCCCTCCCGCTCCGCCCAGAGCGGGAGAAGTCATTGATGATTTCCCATCCATAAAAAAGGGCCAATTCCGAAACTATGAGGAACATTAAAAAACATTGAACTGAATTTTATTAAAATCGCTGTTCCTACATATAGTCCGATCGCGAAGCAGAAAGAATTTCGTCCGTTGAGCTGTTATTACCTGTCTCTGTCACTCCCGCGTAAATAGAATGAGTCTCGCTTGCACAGATGCAATGGCCGCCGTTCTCAGGGATTGTAAACCTTTGCCTGAGAGTGTAAGATTTCTTCTTGTTTGCAAGTGTATGTCACGTAAAAAAAGAAGGAATCGAAACAAGTTAAACTAGATGATAATGTAGATAAAACTGCTGATTCTTTTGTAATAAATATGATAGGCGAGACGTTTTTGGAAAGCAGTAACTCCGATACAGAGGAATCGGATTCTGATTTTTTTTATTTTTGCCGTATTAGTAATTGTAACTCGATTTTATAACTTATAATATAAAATCTAAATACATCATTTATAATTTATTATGATCATTATTTTTTTTCTAAGTTGGTACTTTCTCCTTCAAATATTTCATGTAAACGACACTTAAATACAAAAATGTTTGTGACCACTGTCAGTAGATAAAAAGGTCATTGTACGAAATTCTTCCTGCTCCGCGACTAGATTTTAGTAGGAATCAAACCGGCTTATTTTGAAAAAAAAAAAACAACCTGTATTCATTACACCATCCGAAAGGGGTAACTTTATAAAGACAAATTGTGTGAAGTAAGAATACAAGGCAAACTAAAGGAAAGAGCTCACACTTCAAAATTACACAGTATAAGTAATTCATGCTTGTCATTCACCTGTAGTCAAGCCAAGTTCAATGTATTTCTGTTTCTTCAAAAACAATAGGATGACTTGAGTTTTTGGCTCAATCCTAAAATTATCTTATTTTGGTAAAGTATTTGACGTTTGGGTTCCACAAAATGATGTCGCACTTTTAATTCTTCATCTTTAATTATATCAAAAGTCAAAATGTTTATTATAATTAGGCCATTAAACGGCACTTTTGAACGTCATCATTACATTCAATTTATTATAAACTAGCTGACCCACGCAACTTCGTCTGCGTCACATTTTCCATTAATGCTCGGCTCCTTTTAGTTTTAGCGTGATGATATATAGCCTATAACCTTCCTGGATAAATTGGCTATCTAATACTGATATAATTTTTCAAATCGGACCAGTAGTTCCTGAGATTACCCCTTACATACAAACTTACAAACAAATGTTACCTCTTTATAATATTTATTATATATAAAAAAGTGACTCTACTGTCCATTTGGAAAAGTAAATAGATTCTAATGGAGAAGAATGGACATGAAACTATCATGAAATGACCAAAGAAGTGAGTCATCAACAGTAATCGTAGTTTTCCCTATTACTAATAGAATTATTACAGCAACAGCAGCTTGTTTTTGTGCTTTAATTTTTTTTATTAAGTACTCTTTTTCTTTCTCCTTCATCAATTTTAATAAACTGTCCTTGTTAAAATATGAAAGAAGCACAATCTTAACTAATACTATGATTCTGGAACTCAGTGTTTGTTATGCTTTCTCACCTAAATCGCTGAACCGATTTTGATGAATTTTTGTACAGAGATAGATGGGACCCTGGAATCGATGATAAGCTGCTTTTATCGAGATCGAAGCATCGGAAAAAAGCTAGTATTAAAAAAAATAGGAACACAGTTCAGAATCTGTAACATTGAAAACCTATGAAGGCATAAAAATTACTCATACTTCAAGTAAAACTTATTGAATCCACTCACTAATTGGCTTATTGGCTAAGCTTTGAGCCTGTTCATATTTTCCACGTAACTGCTTATAACTGGTAGACGGTAAAACTCAGACGTCTGTTGCGTCATTTATGTGGAATATGAATTAAATCTCGTAATGTTATAAGCTAATTAGCGCACAGCTGTGACCTCATTTTGGTTATGATTATTGATTTGGTAGGTTTCTGGCCGCCTTTCATGGTTAGGTGAAAAATGTTCGACATTGTTCGAATTTTGGTATAAAAAGCCTTTGTTGATATACTTACCAATTTTTTTTTATGGAAAGCCATCAAATGACTTCTCCCACTCTGGGCGAAGCGCGAGGAAATGGCAAACTCTTACTGACTAAAACGCACCCGCTTTCCTTCAAATACCGTTCCAGTGCCGCCTTCTTTACTTTCTCAACGCTTTTGAGCAATTCCGCAACACTGGTAGGAATTATCTTACACTAGCTGATGAGCACGACACATGAGTGCACATAATTGACGACACGGTTGATGCAGTGGTTGAGCGATTGGCTGCTGCTACGTATGCGTGTCGTGGGTTCGATTCCCGCACGGAAAAAATATTTGCATGGCCTACAGATAGTTGTTCCGGGCCTGGCTGTTTGTGTTTGTGACTTTGTATGTTTGTAAACGCACTCATAATAAAGGGAAAATTCTAGTATGGGGCAAAGTAATTTTAAAAAGAATATTATTATTTTCAGAGGTTTCAGGAGCTAACTAAATATAAAAAAAAACAAGATTTTCTTGATTTATAATTTTTTACTAATTGGCTTGCATATTTCTCTTTCTTTTAATCTATGTCAGAATAAGAAAAGAAAAAATAAGAAGAAAGAAGCTTATAAAGCTATATAAAGCTAAGTGGAATATTTTAGAGACAAAAACACGAGGATTCACACATACAATGTTATTGCAAACAGCCTGGACGCTGTCCAAAATGGTTTTCGGAAATGCCGTTCATTAATGACGCTAGGTGTATAAATAACTTTCGATTCGCGTCAATATTTTTTTGTTTGTTTATACTGGACGCTATAAATCACTTCCCACATGCAGTATTTTTGAGGAATCGCTATTTTTGGAACCCCGTGAACATGTTACTGGATGTCTATGTGGTGCAATTGATTTTCGTAGTACGGTAACTTGTTTTTTTGTTTGAGATGGGTTTGCTCTCGACTATAGTCTAGCTCAGAGATGACAGAAACAATGTCGACGATGAGCGAGCTTACCCAGCAGGAGCCTGTTCACTCTAGTTTTGAAGGGATTAGGGTTGTTCGGAAACGACGCAGGCTGAGAGTTCCACTCCTTTGCTGTGTTGGTTATAAAGTTGTTGCATTATGCCTCTGAAGTAGATGTTGCTGTCATCTTGACGAAATGCTAAAATCATTCACTATAAGTCAGCGCTGTAAAATAAAATTAATACTAAGAGGTCGTCTCCACGAGTGAAGGAATCGCAGATATATCTTCGTCGTCATGTATTTCTATAAAACTCTATGAATGTGTCTCCAAACGGCGATATTATCGTGGCGATTCGATGAGTGAAAAAACGTCAACTCGACGCGATTCTCTTGCTCGTGGAGACGGTCCCTAACTTGTCTTTTTCATTAGAGGCCTATCCACTAACGTTCATTCCTACCGGAATGTAAAATCCTCACGGAATGAACGCCAGTGGATTTGCAAGAGCGAGAAAGAATGACGGTATTAAAACCCCGCGACCCCTCCCGTCGCGAAGGACGCGACGCGCTCTGTGATCAAGTTAGTGCCTGTTTATTTGTCCGGCGTGATTGAGCGCTCGTTTGTAATCATTTTGTGTTCGTCTTCGTCCCGTAGGTACGGGTACAATTTTTTTTTTATTTTTTTATGCAAAACGGGGAAACTCTTGGCCCAAATCTCACCTGATGGAAAGTGATGATTAAGCCAAAGATATAACCCACCATACCTCTAACTGCCGGAACACAACAATGCTGTTAACATTGTTGTTATGGCGACAGACTTAGACATGATGGTGGTAGCTTTGCCAGGCGGACTTAGAACAAGTCCTACCACCAACCAAACCGAGCAAAAAATTTGCCCCCGCTGGGAATCGAACCCGGGACCTCTGGGTCTGAATCAGGTGGTTTAACAACTAGACCACGGAGGCGGTTAGTATCACCTGTTTAGCACCACCCGGGGACCACGTGTAGGGATTCGCTGCAGGGTATTAGCGGCCCATCCACTAACGTTCATTCCTACCGGAATGTACAATCCTCACGGAATGAACGCCAGTGGATTTGCAAGAGCGAGAAAGAATGACGGTATTAAAACCCCGCGACCCCTCCCGTCGCGAAGGACGCGACGCGCTCTGTGATCAAGTTAGTGCCTGTTTATTTGTCCGGCGTGATTGAGCGCTCGTTTGTAATCATTTTGTGTTCGTCTTCGTCCCGTAGGTACGGGTACAATTTTATTTATTTTTTTTTTTCATGCAAAACGGGGAAACTCTTTGCCCAAATCTCACCTGATGGAAAGTGATGATTAAGCCAAAGATACCTACCATACCTCTAACTGCCGGAACACAACAATGCTGTTAACATTGTTGTTATGGCGACAGACTTAGACATGATGGTGGTAGCTTTGCCAGGCGGACTTAGAACAAGTCCTACCTACCACCAACCAAACCGAGCAAAAAATTTGCCCCCGCTGGGAATCGAACCCGGGACCTCTGGGTCTGAATCAGGTGGTTTAACAACTAGACCACGGAGGCGGTTAGTATCACCTGTTTAGCACCACCCGGGGACCACGTGTAGGGATTCGCTGCAGGGTATTCTCCTACGGACGCGGGTGGCTCGGCCCCCAAATGTTGTTGCAAAATGAAAATAATCCAAATAAATCCATAAAGATAATTCAAAATGACGATCATTCCTTTTAAATGACAACAATCTTCTTAAAATGATAGGATTATAACCATCCACAGACACGCAATCCCTCGGTATGACTGACAAGATGCAAACTGACAGGAATGTACCAAAACGTGTGTATGGTCACTGAAGGATTGTTTTTCCTGTCGAACTGGCGTGTTGTGATAAAGTCAGGGGAAAGAACGTAGGATTGTGGTTTAGCGGCCCTTCCACTAACGTTCATTCCTACCGGAATGTACAATCCTCACGGAATGAACGCCAGTGGATTTGCAAGAGCGAGAAAGAATGACGGTATTAAAACCCCGCGACCCCTCCCGTCGCGAAGGACGCGACGCGCTCTGTGATCAAGTTAGTGCCTGTTTATTTGTCCGGCGTGATTGAGCGCTCGTTTGTAATCATTTTGTGTTCGTCTTCGTCCCGTAGTAGGTACGGGTACAATTTTTTTTTTTTTTTTTTTATGCAAAACGGGGAAACTCTTGGCCCAAATCTCACCTGATGGAAAGTGATGATTAAGCCAAAGATACCTACCATACCTCTAAATGCCGGAACACAACAATGCTGTTAACATTGTTGTTATGGCGACAGACTTAGACATGATGGTGGTAGCTTTGCCAGGCGGACTTAGAACAAGTCCTACCACCAACCAAACCGAGCAAAAAATTTGCCCCCGCTGGGAATCGAACCCGGGACCTCTGGGTCTGAATCAGGTGGTTTAACAACTAGACCACGGAGGCGGTTAGTATCACCTGTTTAGCACCACCCGGGGACCACGTGTAGGGATTCGCTGCAGGGTATTCTCCTACGGACGCGGGTTACTCGGCCCCCAAATGTTGTTGCAAAATGAAAATAATCCATAAAGATAATTCAAAATGACGATCATTCCTTTTAAATGACAACAATCTTCTTAAAATGATAGGATTATAACCATCCACAGACACGCAATCCCTCGGTATGACTGAAAAGATGCAAACTGACAGGAATGTACCAAAACGTGTGTATGGTCACTGAAGGATTGTTTTTCCTGTCGAACTGGCGTGTTGTGATAAAGTCAGGGGAAAGAACGTAGGATTGTGGTTTAATTAGTGGCTGCAACGGTTTTATTTTATCCCGTCGCTTTTCTGTACAGTTTGCACAACGGGACAAGTCGGAAGAAATGAACGTTAGTGGATGGCCCGCTAATTAGTGGCTGCAACGGTTTTATTTTATCCCGTCGCTTTTCTGTACAGTTTGCAAAACGGGACAAGTCGAAAGAAATGAACGTTAGTGGATGGCCCGTTATTGTTCTCTAACCCGCTTTCAATTCATTTGGGGTCAACGCATTATATCGTCTTCCTCTACCTCCTCTCTGATGTTTAAAGGCTTGTGTTTAAAAGCCTTCCAGAAATGAACCTATTTTACTTCCAATAATTTCGAAATACCTTCCTGTATGTATCACCAAATTGTGTTTCATTCATGAAGTATTGCAGTCAAACCTAAATTAACTAATTATAAGTTAGGTGTCATGTTTGAGGTGAGTTTTAGCAGCAGCTCTTCATGACCCTCTCCATGACCATGGCCACCCGGGCATTGTAGCCATGAAAATCAGACTACGCTCTAAAGTCTGGTGGCCCAAAATATATAGGAGCCTCAACGACGGTGCCACAATAATATATTTTGGATTCAAGTAGAATAATTTGATTACACTAAAGCTATTTAGAACTGCAATTTTCAGTATTTGGTTACTTTTTCAGTAAATTAATATTTGGTGAACAATTATTATCCATTTTGGAGAGCAAAAAGCATTTATATAAAGTTAATATATTTTACTTGGCCGGAAACGCAGGCCGTTGGGCGCGCGACGCCGCCGTTTGCCCCGCTGCGTTCGACGTAAACGCTCTCATCAAATCATCAATGCCATTGAATTTAGTGCGAGCCGCGTCGCCACGCACATCGCTTCATAAACGAGCTTATTTTAGTGAGCATTTAAATTGTACCCATCTCTACCTAGTATAAAAAAGTCGCTGTCTGCCTCTCCGATTGTCTTTCCGCTTACCACGCAATGGATTATGAGTACGATTTTTACTAATAGAAAGAGCGATAGGTTAACGAGGATTGAGGAAGGGTTGTTAAATACTTTAAACCGGGCGAAGCCCAGAATTCACCCCCTTTTCTAGCTCTGTCATCTGACGTCATACAAACTCAGCCATAATCCCATCTTACAGGAAGGCCAAAACTGCGGCGGAGCCTATATCAAGCTCCTGTCCCGCGGTACCAACACCAAGGCTGACCTCCGCAAGTTCTACGACCAGACTCCTTACACCATCATGTTTGGGCCCGACAAGTGCGGAAATGATAACAAACTGCACTTCATCTTCAGACATAAGAACCCTAAGAATGGAACCATCGAAGAGAAACATAGCAAGAAACCTACGTGAGTGTCTTTTTATTTTAGAAAGAATGAGGTATCTCTTGATCGCCTTGTACTAAGAATTAGGTGTCATAGGTATTTTTTCAGATACAAAAATAATTAAAATCGTTTCTTAATTTGGTTTATCTAGTGAATGGCGAAAATATCGGTGTGATTTGGTTTATTACATATTTTTAAACTTTACTATTTGACCTTCAACAAATCAAGAACCCCTATAAAGTCCGTTCTACAACTTATAATCACTTATGTACAACCACAGGCTAACAATGCCTAATAAGAGTATCTCGCCCGTTTTATTTCGAGAATAAGCTGAACTTATTGTCAAGCGATTATTGCACTAATGTGTTGTTACATTGGACATAATTATATTATGTCACCGAATAGTGGCAGACTCCGTAAGAATGTAAAAAATTTTGATTAGATTATAAAATCTCGATATATTATGAAAAAATCGTTTTGTATCTAATATATCCCATTCAATTTCCAATACATTCGTGTCTTATTTAGAAAAAAAAATGTTTACAATTTTACGCGATATTTTATAATCTTACGGCGTTTGCTATTTTCCGGTGACATATATACCGCTAAGCCAAACTAGTCATTACAGTCATAGATCAATATTCAATAGTGTTTTCGATCACTTATAGCCAACGCTTGGACGAGATCTACAAAGACAAGGAACCTCACCTGTACACTCTGATCGTTCGGCCCGACAACACGTTCAGCATACTGGTTGACAACAAGGAAGTAAACTCCGGCTCTCTGCTAGAAGACTTCACTCCCGCCGTCAACCCGCCAGAGGAGATCGATGACCCGGAAGACAAGAAACCTGAGGACTGGGATGAGAGGGAAAAGGTGGGTAGTTTATAAAAAGTTTTTTTGCCATTTTTTTTACTTTGGCAGTCTACATCGGCTGAGTTGACAAAGAAAAAAAAATTAAAAAACTTGATTTCATCCAGTCTGGTAAACCGTTTTCTAAATACGCACACGTTCTTATAATACAACGAAAATACCATAAAACTGGGTTTACATGATGAGGAAAATCAGTAGCCATGTCAAAAACGTGTATTTTGGGTAGAAAGGTTGTGGTTTAGTTACCAGAAAATGAAATAAGTTACTTTTTGTTTACAGCAATAGGTAGATTAGGTAAAATTGTGTACTTCCAATGAACAAAATATAGGTACATTATACTAATTTAATCTAAATCTATTGCATGCCAATTTGATGTAATACATAGTTCAAATACCTACAATATTTGAACTATGTATCGAACTAATAATATGAAAGTTGTATGCCTCAATGGGAGAACCTGTAACTAACACATTTTATGAACCTGTGACAACAAATGATTTGATTTGACTCTTGTCCCTTAATCTAACAGTTACTATCTAGCAAGATTAATTAATTAGTTAATGAAATGCTTTGTGACTTATTGTTTCTTTTTTTACACGTAATCTAACTAATTATTACACGTAATTATAGTATTATTAAAATAAATATTATTGCGTAAGCGAGAGAGAAAATGGTGCAGCAACCATTTCATTAATAGGTTTTGCTTCTCCCTCCTCTGCTTTGAATGAGGGGTAGCTAATATTCTAATGAAAGCCCCAACATCATACAGATTAACCATTAACTCCCGCATCACCGTCTCCCTCTTTCCTTTCTTTTTAGATAATCTCCTCAAAGATCTACTAAACCAGATTTAATCAGAATGAAGGACTACACATGCTAACGTACGTCTCTCCCATAAAACGAACTACACAGGCAACATCATATTAAATCACATTTAAGTGCAAACGTCTATTCATACACATTTTCAGAGTAATCTGTTTGTGTTGAAACATACCTGGCATAGTGCCCACAATAATAAAAGGTGATTGTTCTCATTAAAAACAACAAATTGAAATTTTATATGTGTTGATGCTCACCGACTGTATGAAATTAACACATTGCTTTTACAACTAGATTCATGACTTAATGTTATGGCAGTCATACCGCACGAGGAAGTATAATTAAAGTTGAAATAACCAAATCTTTCGTCATGATTAATAAAATATTCACTTTTAACCATAATTGTAAGTTCAAGAATTTGGTTAAATATATATACTTTATTAGTACTAAAATATGGTTCCGGATTATGGACCGTGCTAAGCTTCTTACGAAATGACTTGAAATATCAAGTCATTTCGTAAGAAGCTTAGCACGGTGTTTCATCTACTACCTACACGGTTAAAAGAATATCGTAATCCAGCAGCGCCCGCAAATTAAAAGAACAATAGTAAGACAATACAACTTTACCCCAAAGGGCCTTACGGGAGTTGAGACTTTTTTTCTCGAAAGCGTCTCACCCCTGGGCAAAGGCCTGCTCCATATCTTTTCAAAAATAATACTTCAACCTAATGTGGGTGTATTCTATTCACAGATTGTGGACCCATCAGCAACTAAACCAGAAGATTGGGATGAGGAGGCACCAGCTCAAATCGTCGACCCCAACGCGGTGAAACCTGACGGTTGGCTGGATGATGAACCTGAAATGATTCCTGGTGCGTAATATAATTTTAACTATATCATCTGCCTAGCCTTTTCCCAACTACATTGGGGTCGGCTTCCAGTCAAACGTGGAGCGGCTGCCTACCAGATCTCCTCAACCCATTAACTGGGTAACACGGTATTTCTTGGCAAGACTGGAGTCAGATTTACTGGTGATTTTTCATACTCCTAGGTGATAAGGGTTGTCCACCCCTAACATTTTATTTTTAATTTTTGGACATTTTTATTTTTTAATGATGTGGCATTAAAAAATACATACAACCCTAAATTTGTACCCTTCTATCAGTAACCCTTATTTTTGAATAGTCAGTTTATTAATGAATAATGTGACGCAAACGAGTTTGCGCGGGTCAGCTAGTTTCTCAATATAATAGTAATTGTTCAGCAGTTCGTTTCAGTAAACATGTCGAAGTGAAGGATATAGTGAATCACGAAGTGAGCTGTCAATCCAAGTAATCAAGATGGAATGGCAGGTCACCTCGTGATAACTTCACCCAAGCCTTCAGTCGGACATGTTAATAGACTTCATTGATAAATTTTTGACCATTATTTAGACCCTGAAGCTAAGAAGCCCGAGGACTGGGACGAGGAGATGGACGGCGAGTGGGAAGCTCCTCTCATCGACAACCCCACGTGCGCCTCCGCGCCCGGCTGTGGCACCTGGAAGGCTCCTACCATTGCTAACCCTAACTACAAGGTAAAGTCACATATAGACACTTTCTAAATTAGAGGAAATACGCAAACGTGGCACAGGCACCACCTCAGGGGCAGATGGACAGTCCTTGTATTCAAAGAATGATCTGATCTTATAGAAACGGAGTGTCACTGTGTTGAATTTTCGACTGGAATTTGAATGTGGTATATAAAGCTGAATTTGTTGCTTTATTGCCAATTTAAAACATCAAGTAAAACATAGTCCTTGACAGTTAAATTACTTGATATTGCCTATTGCGAAAAGGAGATGATCAACACTCATCACTAGTGTAAGACAGTTCTCAAAAGGTTTCTCAAGACTATTAGATGTTTGCCATGGGTCATAATTATCTGCAAAAAATGTCGGTGAATGTCTACTCCTATTATTAGCCCAAAGGTAGATAGTTTGTAGGGTTTAAATGTAACATTTTCGTTCGCAGGGCATCTGGCGCGCCCCTCTGATCGCCAACCCCAACTACAAGGGCAAGTGGTCTCCGCGCCGCATCCCCAACCCCGACTACTTCCGAGACGAGCAGCCCTTCAGGATGACGCCGATAGTAAGTACTATTGTAGGGCAAGTGGTCTCCGCGCCGCATCCCCAACCCCGACTACTTCCGAGACGAGCAGCCCTTCAGGATGACGCCGATAGTAAGTACTATTGTAGGGCAAGTGGTCTCCGCGCCGCATCCCCAACCCCGACTACTTCCGAGACGAGCAGCCCTTCAGGATGACGCCGATAGTAAGTACTATTGTAGGGCAAGTGGTCTCCGCGCCGCATCCCCAACCCCGACTACTTCCGAGACGAGCAGCCCTTCAGGATGACGCCGATAGTAAGTACTATTGTAGGGCAAGTGGTCTCCGCGCCGCATCCCCAACCCCGACTACTTCCGAGACGAGCAGCCCTTCAGGATGACGCCGATAGTAAGTACTATTGTAGGGCAAGTGGTCTCCGCGCCGCATCCCCAACCCCGACTACTTCCGAGACGAGCAGCCCTTCAGGATGACGCCGATAGTAAGTACTATTGTAGGGCAAGTGGTCTCCGCGCCGCATCCCCAACCCCGACTACTTCCGAGACGAGCAGCCCTTCAGGATGACGCCGATAGTAAGTACTATTGTAGGGCAAGTGGTCTCCGCGCCGCATCCCCAACCCCGACTACTTCCGAGACGAGCAGCCCTTCAGGATGACGCCGATAGTAAGTACTATTGTAGGGCAAGTGGTCTCCGCGCCGCATCCCCAACCCCGACTACTTCCGAGACGAGCAGCCCTTCAGGATGACGCCGATAGTAAGTACTATTGTAGGGCAAGTGGTCTCCGCGCCGCATCCCCAACCCCGACTACTTCCGAGACGAGCAGCCCTTCAGGATGACGCCGATAGTAAGTACTATTGTAGGGCAAGTGGTCTCCGCGCCGCATCCCCAACCCCGACTACTTCCGAGACGAGCAGCCCTTCAGGATGACGCCGATAGTAAGTACTATTGTAGGGCAAGTGGTCTCCGCGCCGCATCCCCAACCCCGACTACTTCCGAGACGAGCAGCCCTTCAGGATGACGCCGATAGTAAGTACTATTGTAGGGCAAGTGGTCTCCGCGCCGCATCCCCAACCCCGACTACTTCCGAGACGAGCAGCCCTTCAGGATGACGCCGATAGTAAGTACTATTGTAGGGCAAGTGGTCTCCGCGCCGCATCCCCAACCCCGACTACTTCCGAGACGAGCAGCCCTTCAGGATGACGCCGATAGTAAGTACTATTGTAGGGCAAGTGGTCTCCGCGCCGCATCCCCAACCCCGACTACTTCCGAGACGAGCAGCCCTTCAGGATGACGCCGATAGTAAGTACTATTGTAGGGCAAGTGGTCTCCGCGCCGCATCCCCAACCCCGACTACTTCCGAGACGAGCAGCCCTTCAGGATGACGCCGATAGTAAGTACTATTGTAGGGCAAGTGGTCTCCGCGCCGCATCCCCAACCCCGACTACTTCCGAGACGAGCAGCCCTTCAGGATGACGCCGATAGTAAGTACTATTGTAGGGCAAGTGGTCTCCGCGCCGCATCCCCAACCCCGACTACTTCCGAGACGAGCAGCCCTTCAGGATGACGCCGATAGTAAGTACTATTGTAGGGCAAGTGGTCTCCGCGCCGCATCCCCAACCCCGACTACTTCCGAGACGAGCAGCCCTTCAGGATGACGCCGATAGTAAGTACTATTGTAGGGCAAGTGGTCTCCGCGCCGCATCCCCAACCCCGACTACTTCCGAGACGAGCAGCCCTTCAGGATGACGCCGATAGTAAGTACTATTGTAGGGCAAGTGGTCTCCGCGCCGCATCCCCAACCCCGACTACTTCCGAGACGAGCAGCCCTTCAGGATGACGCCGATAGTAAGTACTATTGTAGGGCAAGTGGTCTCCGCGCCGCATCCCCAACCCCGACTACTTCCGAGACGAGCAGCCCTTCAGGATGACGCCGATAGTAAGTACTATTGTAGGGCAAGTGGTCTCCGCGCCGCATCCCCAACCCCGACTACTTCCGAGACGAGCAGCCCTTCAGGATGACGCCGATAGTAAGTACTATTGTAGGGCAAGTGGTCTCCGCGCCGCATCCCCAACCCCGACTACTTCCGAGACGAGCAGCCCTTCAGGATGACGCCGATAGTAAGTACTATTGTAGGGCAAGTGGTCTCCGCGCCGCATCCCCAACCCCGACTACTTCCGAGACGAGCAGCCCTTCAGGATGACGCCGATAGTAAGTACTATTGTAGGGCAAGTGGTCTCCGCGCCGCATCCCCAACCCCGACTACTTCCGAGACGAGCAGCCCTTCAGGATGACGCCGATAGTAAGTACTATTGTAGGGCAAGTGGTCTCCGCGCCGCATCCCCAACCCCGACTACTTCCGAGACGAGCAGCCCTTCAGGATGACGCCGATAGTAAGTACTATTGTAGGGCAAGTGGTCTCCGCGCCGCATCCTTATTTCTTCTTCAGGACAAGCGCAATTTCTCCTGACCCATCTAGCGAAATTACGCTTTTCCTAAAGAGTTACTTAGTTTTGGTAGCTTTTAAACTTTTCTTAGTAACTATATACAGACTCGAGCATTATTCCTTTATATAAATCCCGCTAACACATAGAAGGATTACAAAAATCTTCCCCAATCTTGTAATATAATTAAAATCTTGTAACTTGTACAGCACGCGGTCGGTTTCGAGCTGTGGTCGATGTCACCGCAGCTGCTGTTCGACAACCTGATCATCACGGACGAGCCCGCGGTGGCGGAGCAGTGGGCGGCGGCCTCCTTCGCGCTCAAACGGGCCAAGCTGTCGAGGGACTCGGTAAGTGGACGGTTTGCTTTGATAATAACCAGTCTAGACTTTACTTTAACGATAAGATTGTGGCTTAACACGGGATATTGATAGATCGAAATCGGAACATTTGAACAATCTCATAATAATGTAAATCGAACTAGGGTCCGCAACTCCACTTCCAAGCTTATTTTAGTTTGAAGACAGGTCGAATCAAGAAGGTTCGAATGAATTCCCAGCGAGGAGTTCCCAGCTCCTCAACAAAAGCCAACAATACTCTGGTACTACTTCCATACAGTGATCTCCGTTTGATTCCCATCCCTGCCAAGACAGCTCTGAACTGACATAACTTATACATGAGAATAAATAATATTTTTTTACAAATGAGTAACCACCTACCAGTAACACATAATTCCTCGGAAAAACGACAAAATTCAAACTCTTCCAGTTATAGTGGCCAGAAAATTTGATACTTAAATAGAAAACTTGATACTTGAATAAGTAATACGTGTATTAGCAAACGTTGTGGGGCCGCATGTTGCGCGCGATGAACTACAAGCCGGGCTGGTGGGCGCTGTACGCCGGCTACGTCGCCATACCCATCGTGGCCTACATCGCGTGTCTTATACGACGAGCCAATGAGGTCACGAGCAATTCTAGCTAGACCTCTAACCTAAAAGTTTATTTTAAGGAGCATAGCACGCTAGCCAGTAGTGTATTATTGAAAATATTGGCCATAGTAACAGTAAGCTAGATTTTACAGAGCTGAAAAGGGTTTCAAAAACGAATTTTGGGTCTTGATTTTTGTCACCAGACTTAAATTGAAGATTTCGCGGTGAGCAATAGAAAAAGTGTGACCGCAAAGAGTGCATTTAAATAAAACAGAATATCAAACAAACGAAATACAGGAGGTCCAAACATTTTCAGAGTAGTTGATAAATTCATTCAAAAATTCCTAAAAATAATGCTGCACTGGCTTTCGAATTATTTCTTTATTAATTATGCTATTCCCCTACAGACTCCTCGTTAGAAAATTCTTGCTAATTTATTTCCGTTTTAGACGAGTCTACATACCCACCTATATCTCCTAAGATAAAATTACCGCTATGTCGTGTGTAAAAGTAGTTGACACCTTTATAACAAAGCTACCCACACACAGATCAACAGGATCCAATATCGATCGCGCGATGAGTTTCGCTGGCGAAAACTCGTGGATATACGCTGAGGTCATAGTAGGCACCTTCATTGTTTTTGGTCTCGTGGCTTCATCGCAAAGTCAACTCAAAACCATGAATATAAAGTTGATTTTTATTTAAATAGGTCACAAACTCAATGATTCACTTCCTTTTTTCGGTTTGAGGGTTCCTTTAAACACGAATATATTCCCCCTAAGTTGTAATGCTATAAAGTAGTTGCTAGTTTGTATCAAAGCTAACATCCACAGGACTCTGTATTCGACCGCGCGATGAGGTTCGCTGGCGACAACCCGTGGATATACGCCGTAGTCATAGTGGGCACCTTCATTGTTGTTGGACTCATCGCCTATGCTTGCTTCGGGTCGTCGAAATCAGTAAGTTTTGATTTTATCTTTGTATGTCTTTTAGAGTTAGAAAACCACTAAGTGCCACTAATTGGCACTTGAAAGTTGAAAATTATAAATTTATTGATTGATTAATGTTTATGAAAGTAAGAGCGCAAAAAAATTATTTGTTTTGAAATTACCTGAATAATAATATATTAACTCAAATGCTGAAAACGGATGAAAATTATTCGCGTAAGCATATTTCTACATTATTTCAGCAGTTATCACAGGTAAGTGTACTTATTCAAATACTAGGACATCCCACAATTAATGAAAAATCTTATAAATCATCATCTAATTAGCCTTTTCCCAAGTTTTGGCAAGCTTTGCTTAACCTTAAAGATTGACCTTTGCGGCTGTTATTTATTTTCCTCAAAAATCTTATAAATGAATAACTGGAACTAATGCTGCATAACCTTACAAATTACATTAAAAGAATCTAAATTTGTTGTCTATAAAGAATATATCATTGGTTCTTTTAACACCTTAATATGGTAACACTAGCTGACCCGCGCAACTTCGTTTGCGTCGCATTTTCCATTAATGCTCCGCTCCTATTTGTCTTAGCGTGATGATATATAGCCTATAACCTTCCTCAATAAATGGGCTATCTAACACTGAAAGAATTTTTCAAATTGGACCAGTAGTTACCCCCTACATACAAACTTACAAACAAGTTTTACCTCTTTATAATATTAGTATAGATAATAAGAAAAAGCTAAATATCATAACCATCCACCCACAGGATAACGACGCTGACATGAAGAAGACTGATGCCGTGGGAGAAGACGACCCTCACCTATCGGAGGCTGAAGAGGACATGAGGGAGGAACAAGAACGGCCCAGCAAGGCTGACTTGGAGGGACCGGAGGGACCGGAGGCTGATGATGCGGAAGTCGTTTCTTCTACTGACGATGTTAGTAAACACAATACAATTGGTGAACTTTTATCATCATCTACCTAGCCTTTTCCCAACTACATTGGGGTCGTCTTCCAGTCAAACCGGATTCAGCTGAATACCAGTATTTTATGTGGAGCGGCTGCCTACCAGACCTCCACAACCCATTAACTGGGTAACACGGTATTTCTTGGCAAGACTGGAGTCAGATTTACTGGCTTCTGACAATCCGTAACGACTGCCAAAGATCTACAAATGACAGCCGGTACCAACGGCTTAACGTGCTTTCCGAGGCACGGAGGAAACTCGATATGTTAATATGATCACCCATACACCAATCTTGGCAAGCGTTGCTTAACCTTGAAGATCGACCCGTGCGGCTGTTGGTATTTAGCCACGAGCCCCTCAATTGGTGACCTTTTATCTCGTAGGTTTAATAGCAAACTAGCTTCTGCCAGCGGCTTCGCCCGCGTGATTCTACCGTACCCGGGATATAAAGTAGCCTATGTGTTATTCCAGATTATTCTACCTCTCTGCCAAATTTCATGAAGATCTTTTCAGGCGTTCTGATGTGAAAGAGTAACAAACAGACATCCATCCATCCTCACAAAATTTCGCATTTATAATATACTAAAAAGGATATCAGGATTAACTTGCACCAATGTGTGAAGTTAGCTTAACATTTACCAAGCCAAACTTATATAGATAGAATATATGCTGTACACCAATGATATAACTCTCTAATAGAAACTTAATTGCCAAAGTTGCGGTATCCAAAGAGTCACTGCTGCCCTGGAATGCAAAGGGCATTAGGAGGAACACGGCTTAGGCAGTTAGAGTCTGAAACTCTTCCTCCGCCCAGAGCGGAAGGAGAACTCATTTGATGATTTCTCATCCATAAAAAATTAAAACTTAGTCCTTAAAAGACAAAAGCAAACATGCTACTTTCATAGTAAGTTATTGCAGGCTTTACATAAAGGCAAGGTATTTGCTTACTTAACGTTAACAAGAATGATTGCTGAGCGCGGAAAACTGGTCTAAGTGTTTATAAAAGTTCAAGGATCCAGGAGTCTAGATTTTTTACCAATTTACGTAATAGCGGCAATAGGTTCGATCTATATTACATGTCACGCATAAGTTCAAGTAAATATAGCGATTTAGACAAAGGCGTCTTCTAGGCATAGCTTGCCTACGGAGAGTGATGCTGAATGACTTAGTTAAATTAAAATTTGAAACTACACACACCATTAATATTACATCATCTCTTGATTGTTAAAATTATTCTTTTTTTTTTCCAGGCCACACCTTTAGTGGACACAGAGGGCGCCGGTGACGGCCAACGGAAACGCAAACCACGCAAGGAGTAAGCAGTATTGTGAGCAGAGCGTTTGTATAGTTCAAATGTACGAGTGCGTGTGGGGAGTGATGTCATAGCGATTGTATGTAGGCGTGCGTTCCATTCAGTGCGCGTTTAGTTGCACTAACAGTGAAGCCAGACCGCGGTCGATCCATATAGGCCATGATTTTAAGTTTAACCATCAACAAATAAGTACATTTTCACTGTACAAGATCAAATACCTTAGCAAAAAAAAAAGTAATTTTAAAACACGGTTTTCATATTGCCCTATCTCAGTGACTACGAACGACTTAATTTGTCAGCGCCCGCAAATAAAGAACAATAATAAGATAATACAACTTTGGCCCGATAGGGTCTTACGGGCGTTGACAGGTGTAGTGCTTGGGATAAGCATCACAGGGGCAGATTGCTCTTGTCATAATAATTATTTATGACCAGCTCCAGGGTACCACCTCTCGTCTCAACCAGCTCCAGGGTACCACCTCTCGTCTCAACCAGCTCCAGAGTCTGTACTAAAATTCATGAAAATTGTTTCGGCGATTTAGCATTGAGGCATCTGAAAAACGGTTGACGTTGTGATATTTTCGTGACAATCGACCGCAGTCTGGTAGCACCTTATGACGTCACCACACAGGTCATATTAGTGTGGTGGCGCTAGTGTCGCGTCACTTGATATGTTGAGCTTGGAAATGTTGTTATAGAATTTTGGGTCTTAAATCGTAATCATAGAGAGAGTTTAATGATATTAACACGCTAAATTATTACTTAATAATCCGCATTGTCATTGATCTGGATCCTTCACAAAATTAAAGACTAGTCTGATTACAAACATCTGCTCGCATAATATGAAACCAAAGAGTGTGTTGATCTGACCAAAGCTAAATTTATAAATAAAACTAACAATTATTGGTCATCAAGTTAATATTCTATAACATTTTCAACCAAATTACATCATTAGTAAAAGGACATCTTTTCGCAACTTTGAATCTCCACTCAAGGTATAAAATGTAATGTCCTTTTATTAATACTCGCTCAACATAAAAGTGCGTATCTGCCTTCTTTAGAAACTTTCTTTTATGTAGTTAAGCCATTTAGTATAATAATATATTATAGAAAAATATATTCTCGTCTGTCTTTCTTGCCTGTCATGCTATATTTCGCGGTCTCCTTCTATTTAAGGACTAAATAATAACTTCTTGATATTTATACGATCGTAATAATATTCTACTATTTTTACATACAGTAGTGATGTCAAAGGTATTATATTTAATAGGTTTTAGATAAATTAGAGCAATAATTTTATTCGAGCAAATAAGGGATATACTATGGGTAAAGTTACATCTCTAAGACCAACCATTGTTTATAATTTTGCAGTTTATTATAAGCATACTTACTATAATATTTTATTTACCACAAGCTGTTATTATTTTGCCTTAAGTAATAATATATATAATATAAATAATATATAATTCATATAAATAATTTCTTTTCTGTACTGCCAAAGAACTTCAGCGTCCAGTTTTGTTTTAACATGAACAAATATTGAGAGGACTTAAATGTTGCATTTTTACGCTAAACGCATCTTATATGATAAAGAATTCATTTTATTACAAGACGGTCGACGACAGAAGTGGCTTTTCATTTAAATTTTTACTTACTGTCACAACTGTACTTTTATTCAAATCATTTCTGTTGTCGACTATAGTAAGAAACATAAAAATTGCCTGCACTGCGTGTTCATTAGTTTTTGTTATGAATTTCGTTCATAATTAATGTTATACATAATACTTATAATATGTTGAATATAATATAATATGTGGAATAAGTAGTTTAATTTTTATATTTTTTGGTTAACTCGTTGTGGGTTCCGTATGAAAGGGTGTATCTGTATATAATTTTTCGGCTTATATTTATATTAGTAGCGAATTCTCAACATTTTCATGCGATAATTCCTTTTACATACTCATGACTTGAACATTTAGATTTAAAAACATTGCTTGTTCTCGAGTATTAACTTCATAATATAGCCGTATTTGTAATATATTTGTCATACTTGAATGTTAACTATTACATACTAGAATTATTTTCTAAGGATCGTGCTCCGAATAAGTACACGAGTAATTATTGAAATGTTTGTGTTAACTATAAAATAAATAGGTATGGTTAAGTACAACAGTCTTATATTACTTGTATGAAACTTCATATTTCTCTAGAATAAGATAAATAATAAATCTGAGGCATGAAAAACTTTCCTTCACTAGCTACCGTTACCACTAGTAGAAATAAACAAGTTTTTGCATATCGTAAATGTTCTAATTGATGTCTATTTATCAGTAAATGAGCACGGTCCAAAATGGCGACGGACTCACAGCAGAAATGATTTTAGTTGACTACACCCTTTACTCTTTTCCTTATCTCGCTGACTCGGCAAACATATTATTGTTTTGCCATATAAAAAAATTGTCAACTACCTACTGAGTATTCTTTTTTTTTTGTGATGAGTTTGCTCTTGACTCTAGTCTTGGTCAGAGATGACAGAGACAAAGTCTACGATGGAGCGAGCTTACCCAGAAGGAGCCTGTTCACTCTAACTTTGAAGAGATTAGGTTTGTTAGCGTTCGGAAATACAGACGCAGGCAGAGAGTTCCACTCCTTTGCTGTGCGCATTATAAAAGACGCTTGGAAACGCTTAGTGCGAATTCACAAAAACATTCATAAAAATCGGTTCAGCAGTTTTCTTTAAACTTTATAGATTCAAAATATGTACTAGTCTAAAAAGCATTTGAAATAAAATTAGTAACCTTTTTATTCACGGCATAATATTTGAGCAAGCGATTTAAATGAGCAGTACGGTTTTGTTTCATCGTCCATACATAATGCAATTGTCATTACCCATGCATGCTCTGTCATGTTAATGACCCATGATTAAAATTCTGGGGGTAAACAAAAATTGACTAAGTACCATTTAATGTTATTGCCATACAAATATTCATTAAATACTATGCGTATTCTTTCACATTCCAAAATAATTTGAACCTCATAATGAGGCATTGGTGAGCTGGGAATTCTGGGATATTATTAGTTTATCAACAAGACGATTTTTGCATAAGCTGTGAGTCCTGCCTACCCCACAACACCACGGTTGTTTCGGGCAGCTGTAATATATTAATACCACATAGTTTCGATGCTTTTTTTTTCGTAAGTATGACTCTGTGTGATAATATATGTGAAGTTAATGGACTGTAATTTATATGGATAATAAACTGAATAATTTGTATGTACTTTGTTTTATTTTGTAATATTTAAATGGAAGTATGATAACATTGCGAGCAGTTGATAATTCGGAAATAAGTGCAGTCATTATTGCAAAAACCTTGCGAAAGTGATTATCATTTGTATTAAGTATCTTCTTTATTTTGATTTAGAAACTTTTTTGCTGAAAATAAGAAAATAACCTGTTTTTGGCCTTATCATTGGCTTATACAAGTATTAATAGTCGAGTGTTGTAGGAATATATTTATTTTGGGATTACAATGAACTCGGTTAACATTGTGTAAACAGACATACATGTTAATGAGACGATACCTACCAAAATTGCTCGAAAAACAAACGAGATAATCATTTTAAACAAATAAACCTGTCCCTCTCGCGAAAACGCTGTTTTCTATGGCAGCTGTATCTAGGCGGCATGGACTTTGACGTCAAAGTCCATATCGGACTTTTCTTTCTAATTGTAATCTTTGAACCTTTGTAACTTCAACGCTGATAAGGGTATTTAAAAAATAATTTCGTGTTTGTTTACTAGAGCTAATAAGTATTTCATTTTGCAAATAAAAAAATTACATGCTATTCCCTATTTCAGCAGTGCGAATTTCTAAACCTCACACCGTGTTTAGGTGAAGTAAGATGTTTCTATACAAACAAAATGGAAAGACTGTTCGTATCATGCTCACTTCACGTAAGTTTACACGGTGATATTTTAACAGAATAGACCAATTGTTATGCTAGGTATTGGCAGCTCACTTCACCCTATTTTCACGGTGAGATATTTACAGAATCAACCGGTTGAGCAGCCACTGGAACACAATCTATACACATGAAGAACCGTTACCTCATACAGGTTCCGCTGAGAAACTGCACACTAAAGCGCATTTTCATTCATATTTTTTTAAATGAATCTACGCTACGCTGTGTCACTGACCTAAAGCGCTAAATGAAGCTACTACAAGGATGTACCTTCATTACCATGCACCGCGGTTGTAGATAGCCTAGTTCGGTGCCGAGATCCCATTGTGTGTGTTGGCTCTCATTCGTGACCGGGAGAGCGTCGCGATATGTTGTGGCTCCTAAGTGCCTGTTTACTGCTGTGCCGGGCTTCGGGTCACGTGCGGCCGAATATTGTGATATTTTTGGCTGATGACTTGGTAAGTGAATATTGTAATAATTTAATTTATCTTTTTATTTATGTGAAATAATTGTTTGTATGTTACTCCCCCGGGGTTGAGTGCTTTTGATATGATACATACAGTACATTTTTAAACTTTAGATTTTTTTAAATAAAAAATCTGAAGAGTTTTATCAAAACCGGATGCACTAAAAACTTAAAAGCACAGGTAGTTGCAGTTTTAGATAGCTTCACTCGTTAATTCCTAGAAATAGGATCAACTTTAGTTCCTCTTTTTTTGGGCATTTATACAATAGTAGAATTAGAAAGTATTTATTGCAATTTTTATAGGGATCTCGTTTTTTTCCGAAAATCAATAATAGCCAATGTAACTTCCTGATAATATAGCTGTCTAATAGTAAAAAAATAATGTTAAAATTGTTCCAGTAGTTTCGGTACTAACAAAGAAAAAAAAACTTAATTGAGGATAGATAGTACCTATAGACAATACTTAAAACTACATTTTTTTTTAATTATTATAACACGACTGTTGTTTCCTGGAGTAGGTACATTAATCACTATCTGCTTGATTCTATCCAATGTTAAAAATACACAAATTATCAACATTCGATAATCCCGTCTGCCCACAATATTAATTACCCGAGCAATGACCTAAAAGTTAATGTAAAAGATAGGCAAACGCAACAAATTAAAAACAGGTAATTTACCAAGCGGTTGATACACTCTTCGGCGATAAATCCTCTTATATAAAATTTATCGAAACAAGTTACCCAGTAAAAGCCCGATCGGAACCATAAAAAAAATATTTAAACGGTGCACACGCACTGCCGATAAATATGAACTGTTTACTTACCGATAAATCCGTATGTAGGTAAACATTGTAGAACTATAGATAACAGGACATTTTAACAAAGCTGAAATACAAACCAATATAGTTCGGGCTATATAAAAAATATTCCAACATCCTCCTTTTGCTGTCGGTTATTTAATAAAAACTCCCTTCCAAACATGAGGTACAAATATTTCGGTGGAAATCAGATACAATGATCATCCACAGCCCTCTCTTTTTCAGTGCGTATCCTCACGCTCCACGCTCACAAGTAGAGCTTTGATAAGGAGGTCTCCCAGATGATGGAACCACTGCCGTCAGATACAAGATTGCTCTCTTTAACGTACACATCCCTCAATCTAAATTACCACAAGTCGTTTTTGTTTGCGGTTTGTCGAAACCATTTGCATGTGCTAAGATGATGTAATTGTAGTCATAAGTCATTTTGCTAGGCGTCGAAGAGAAAAAAATAGTATTTTAAACAGTATGCTTACTGTTTTAAATACTATTTTTACACGATACACAAGTTTTGTTGATCTCACTCATTAGGCCTTGTCTCGTAGTCATGGTAGTTAACACTTACTAGACCGTAAGATTTGTTTTGTTATTGTTATTTTATAGCTGGCACTGGCTTTTTTTTTTGTTATTATAGAGAGTTCAAGTACTACAGCCGGTCGATTCTGTAAACATGTCGAAGTGAAGGCGTGGGTGAAGTGATCACGAAGTGAGTTGTCAAACCATACAAACAGTATGGAATGGCGGCTCACTTGTCGTTCACTCCACCTAAGTGAACATGGTGAGATGTCGACAGAATAGACCGGCTGCTTAGCTTGTCCTGGGTTCGATTCCCAGTGGCATCAAGTGGCATTCTCATAAAGACAGATTGCAAGTGGAATGCGAACTTTCCTTAAATATAAATAGAAATACACAAAGATGAAAATCGCTGACAATATCACACTATATCATACCGCGTTTGTTACCGCGAAAAACAAACGTCGGGCAACCAGGGTGGGAGACGAGAGGAGGGCTGTGAGGGACGCCAGAAGCCTAAAGCAACCTGCTGTTTTTTCTTGAAGCAAGCACTCTTTAGCTGTACCTAGTAGGTAGCACTCTTTAGCTATTGCCTCCTAACTTCTTGCCTATCAAAAGAAAATAGAACCAGACCTGAACGTTTTTCATGTGGTCAGAATCTGAGAGGTCTGCATCCGCCCCTGCCATTTGGTTTAAGTATTATTGGGGTTTTCCATCTGAAATATTTCGCTAGCCTCCTCTAATAAAGGCGTTATATTATGTAATGTTATAGGGTTGGAACGATGTGGGCTTCCACGGCTCGAACCAGATCCCGACGCCGAACATCGATGCCCTGGCGTACTCCGGCGTCGTTCTGCAGAACTACTATGTGACTCCTATATGCACGCCGTCCAGGTCCGCCCTTATGACTGGCAAATATCCCATACATACTGGTGAGTACGATTTTTATAATAGGGAATATGCATGCGATTTTTTTATTTGCAAAATAAAATACTTATTAGCTCTAGTAAACAATCATGAAATTATTTTTAAATACCTTCATCATTTATTAAGTTATAAAGCTTCAAAGACTACAGTTACAAAGAGAAGTCCGATACGTACTGTGACGTCAAATTACACGACGACTATACAGCTGCCATAGAAAACAGCGTTTTCGCGAGAGGGACAGATATATTTGTTTAAAATAATTGTATCTCGTTCGTTATTCGAGCAATTTAGATTCTAATTTCACAGTTAGTATTTTATTTTCCAATACTTTTAGATAAACTGTTCAGATCATAAATACTTTTTTCATGCATATTCCCTATTGCTGGTATCGGTACAAACAAATTGATCATGAATTTTTAACTAAAAGATTTTGTTCCTAGTTTCCTACGGTTTGGCACCTGGAAAATATTTTATCCTTTGGAAAACCAACTTTGGCGACCTTAAAATACAATTGTATTGTGGCGAAAACCTCTGTTCCAACAATGGCATATACAATACAACAGTTTATAGTGCATTGGGTGAGCAGTGGGTCGCGCTACGAGTCGTGGGTTCGATTCCTTCATTTTAAAAAAAAACTTTATTTAAAGACGCTTTTCCATGGTATGGATGTAAAATTAATCTTTGGCAGTCGTTACGGATAGTCAGAAGCTAGAAAATCTGACACCAGTCTTGCCAAGGAGAACCGTATTACCCAGTTAATGGGTTGCGGAGGTCTGGTAGGCAGCCGCTCCACGTAAAATACTGGTTTTCAGCTAAGTCCGGTTTGACTGGAAGCCGACCCCAATGTAGTTTAGTAAAAAAACTAGTTAATGTTTGTAAAAAAACCCCAGTAATAAGTGTCATAAATACTTATATTTGTGTGTTATATCTAACTCTGTAAGTTTTTTCCAGGAATGCAACACGGCGTCATACGTGGTGAAGAACCGAGAGGTCTTCCTCTATCTGAGAAAATACTACCTCAGTACTTAAAGGATTTAGGTTACAAAACTCATCTAGTTGGAAAATGGCATCTGGGGCATTACAAGAAGGAATATCTTCCTTTGAACCGAGGGTAAGTGTGGGACATTAGATTACAAATCCAAAATTAAGAATGAAAAGCCACCTTCGATGCGAAATGATTATTAGCAAGACATAATCAATCTTGATGGCCCAGACAAAGGGGATAAGCTGTAGTAGACAGTATCTGCTGACATTGGCGTATCCAGGGGGGGTGGCGTTAAGGGGCTTATAAGCTCCACGCCCCGCTGAAAAATTTGAAGTGGGGCTACTAGGCCACGTGGGGTAATATGAATGAATTGCACATTTTCAAACAGTTTTCCTTTTTAAAAAATACCATTCCCCCCCCCTGTCCCCATCTCCAAAGTTTGCATTGGGAACAAACTGAAATATTTCTTTTGTGCTAGAAGTTTATGTAAAGATTACAGGAAAAACAAAACGAAGTATAATTATTATTCTCTAACGAATATAGCCCTCACCGATGAAAAAAAACATTTTTCATTTTATATGACGGTACCCTCGGTGCGCGAGTCCGACTCGCTCTTGACCGGTTTTTATAAACAAACTAAACTTCTCTTTCTAGATTCGACTCTCACATAGGCTTTTGGTGTGGAAAGATCGATTTATATGATCACACCAATATGGAGCTTAATACATGGGGCTTCGACTTCCGGAGAGGTAAATACAAGTTTTAAGACTCATTCAAACCCTCTAAATGTGACATCCCAATTATATCTTCGTATGTCAATTTTACAACTAGTTTCTATGGAATAGAAGATGTAGAATTCTTTTTATTATGTTCAGGCGCCAGCACCGAATATAATTATTCATTTGCGAGCTAGTTCGAGATTGAAATAAAACCTTTGATAAGTTACCTCCTTGGTTGCCATATTTCGTAATAAAAGATCGTTCCATTTTAAATTGCACGACAGATATGAGTTTACTATGTAATTAATTTGGCCGCAAAACACGACAGATATGGCTTTTCATACAACTTTTGCCGGCCGCCGCTCGGCCAGTACAGCAATTTCGGTTTATCTCGAAGAAGGTTGTCAAAATTATGCTCAAATTTCCAAGCATGTTTGACAAAAATCATTATTTTATCTAGAATACTAATTACAATATATACGAAGGGATATCTTGCCTCATACGATCTAAGTATCCGACTCATAAAGGAGGCTTGCGATTTTCTCATGACTGTGTCGTAGTCTTAATGAATAATTAATTGTTTATTTCTATTAGCAGGAATTATTGTAGCAGTTCAACAAAAATAGTATGAATATGCATTCTGACTAGCTAGCGCGTTTCGGTTGCCCGACTTTTTACTGATCTTATTAAAGTACTAACGATATTTTATAGCTTTATTCCGTAAAAAAGTCTTCTATAAACGTCTTACTCAAACCATCGATCGCCGCGTCTTTTTGGATTTTATTTGTACGAAAAAGTTTAGAACTGTGCTCGATAGATGGCGTTAGTAATTTCACGCACAATCCTGAATCGCGGTGTTAAGATTCTCCGCGAGCGAATGACCCTCGCCCGTACATTTTGTTCGGTATCGCTTCTCGGCCTTTTGGCTAAGATCAAAGTGTAGTATCTGTTCTTTTCAGCTTAATATCTGAAAGTTCCCTCACTGAGGGACCAGTATATTAAACTGATTTTTGTAAGCTGATGGGATGTTCGGGGCTCGCTCCACTCCCGTCGCGGGTCGGCCCGGCATTGCAGTGCCGCCGGGATCGGCCCTCATTATTCTTATTAATACATTTATTCACCATACAATACAATTAGTCACAAGTTATTCGTCTGGTGTAAAATAATACATAGAAAAACCTAGATATCAAGAAGATACGATTATAAATTTTTAAGAAGTACAAATATATTTTTTGTCCAGGTTTCGAGGTTGCTGATGACCTATTCGGTCAGTACGCGACAGATATTTACACCAAGGAAGCAGTTAAAGTAAGAGTTTAAGTTTTAAAGTTTACTTGCTAATGAATAACAAAGCCTCAATGAGGGATTTCAACAAAATTCGCGCCACTCGTTGGTCGCACTGAAGCATGAGGTCTTCCACTTGAAAATCGTAACTTTATGAGGTCAAAATTACATTGATCAATTTAATATTGAGGTCGGCTTCCAGTCTAACCGGATTCAGCTGAATACCAGTATTTTACGTGGAGCGGCTGCCTACCAGACCTCCACAACCAATTAACTGGGTAACACGGTACTCCTTGGCAAGACTGGTGTCAGATTTTCTGGCTTCTGAGTTTCTGACTATCCGTAACGACAGCCAAAGATCTCCAAATGACAGCCGGGACCAACAGCTTAACGTGCTTTCAGAGCCATGGAGGAAACTCAGTATGTTAAGATGGTCACCCATCCACAGACCAACCTCGGCAAGCGTTGCTTAACCTTGAAGATCGACCTGTGTGGCTGTTATTATTTAGCCACGAGCTTCCGTCATTGACGTCAATTTAACTAACCTCGGAAAACACGGGCCTTTGCAACCGGCCTTTTTTAACGCGCCGAACGACGTGCAGATGACGCGCTAGACGCAAACCAGTATTGTACCTACTGGTTTTTGGTCATCTACAGCGCCGCCGCCGTGAGGGCACGTGCGTTGACGGTGCGTTAAAAATAAGCTGTGTGCATAATATATTGGCTTTAGAGAGATTATCACAAGTTTTATATTTTTGGACGCAAGTCCGGAATCCATAAAAAACGTTAGTAATGTGCAAACTAATTAACTTCTTACCATGTGTAAGTAATTAAAATATCTAAAAACTGTGAAGTAATTGCACTTACGGCCGTTGTACTCATCATTAGGCACTTGTCTCCGCCAGCGACCAGCGAGTAGCGAGTAAAGCTTGAAACTCGAAATGAATTGGCGAGCAGCGACTAGTTTTGACGCTAGGCTTTAAGCGACTGCTTTTGTGAGACAGGCGATTACTCGCATCACTCGCTCCGGCCCGCCCTATAGGAAGAAATTACCGCTGGTTGGCGAGTTCTGACCGTCAAGCGAGCATCGCCGAGCGAGTATCGCTGAGCGAATAAATCTTTGATAGCTCTTGCCGCTGCGACCAATTAGTGGTAAGAGCCGGCCCGCCGATAGTTTGATCGTTGCAGCTATCGACTATAAATGTATGTGTCTCTTTTACGTACACGAGATCTATATCTTTTGTCCCTTTCCTCAGCGAGCAAATAGTCGATAGCTAATCGCTTCCTCGTCGGCGGCGGGACAAGTGCCTAATGCATCTCTTTCGCTCTTTTTCTTTCTCCATTCTCTCATGGTACCAGCAATGCGGTTGGGTTTGAGAGTTGACCCTTTGTTCCCAAAGTAAGCGCTAAAGTCAATGACGTATTATAATAATTATATAGGTAAACACGTCATAAACCAACATCGCGGGGCGCTTAAAAACGGCGAAAATACTAGATAGCCACTAATACGCATGAAAAAAGGGAAAGAAAATATACAGGGTGTAAGGGACAGCCTTCCACAAATTAACAGGGTGCAATCAGCTCCTTATTTTGAATCATATTCCAGTGGAAATTTCCTCAGGTTTTTTTTTTTTCGATTTTTCATTTTTTTTGCTTTATTTCAATGTAAAGTTACATTATCTTTATGCAGAACTCCATTCATGTAAATAACACAGCTAAAATGAAAAAAAAAAATCTCATGAACGACGCATGAAATCAGCTGATAAAACGTAGCGCGGGCGCAGCTATCCTTTCGAAAGCTCGCTGCGCTGCCGTTCGCTGCGTGCGTTTTGCAGAAGTAGCGATACATTGCGAGTGAGGTAATTAAACAAATCAGTTTTATTGGATTCCCATAAAGTTCCTGAAATTATTTCATGTACCGGTCAACTTAGTACGATATACTGAAATCACCCTATCAGTTTGAGGAGGGCTGTCCCTTACACCCGTTATGTCACCGTAAGGCGGGATGCCTGTTGCTAGAGGGAGATAATATACATCTTCAGTTACGTCACAGGATAAGTTATAGTCAAATTGACATCAAAACAAACGTAGTGTCGCGCGACAGGTTGGTGCGTAACTAAGAGCGATGTGGCCAATTGGCTTCATTTCATGTTGTCATTTTAGAGTGTGGACAACGTACCTATCTATAGTTTTATATATCATTGGCTAAAGTCGACTTGAGATGATGGCGATGGATTTTAATTAAATTCAAATCACCATATATATAAAAGTCTTCTGTTACTAAGTCACTGAGTGAGTGACAGACAACGCACAGCAGAAACTGCTGGCCGTAGAAAGCTGTTTGGCATGAAGGTTCCTTGGAGAGTGTAGGTAAGGGAGCACTAAGAGAAATTCCGCCTGGAACGTTAAAACTAGGGATATGCGCGCACGAAGTCGCGGGCAAAAGCTTTTGATGAGCTGAGATATAAGATGATGAACTTACCTTTCTTTTCAGGTGGTAAATGCTCACAACAAGAGCGAGCCATTATTCTTGATGGTGGCACACTCTGCGATGCACAGCGGGAACCCTTCGGAGTTCTTGAGAGCGCCAGATGATGTTATTCAGAGATTCTCTCATATTAATGATACGCAGAGGAGGAAATATGCAGGTTAGTGTGTTAATCTACCTCTTTAACCGGCTTCATAACAAGGACTTTTATCAGTTAATATTCGATCTGAGCGTTTATTTACAAACCTAAATCACAATACAAATGTATTTATTTATTTAAACTTCGAATACATAGTACCGGGAATGCTGCATGTACCTTTTTATTTGCGAGTTTCCGATATTTCGCCACTGTTGCAAGCGCCATGATCACGGAGTAACTGAAGATATTGCGGATGGGATGTTATTGGCAGACATATCGGTCTACCCTCTTTCGTAGGCAACAGAAAGAAACCCACTATAAGGTGAACAACCAAAGGTTAGCTAGATGTTATGGTGTTGTCGGTACACTTAGTTCGTAAAAGAATTTGAATTGAATTGAAGCGGCTCTAAAAAGGTCACTTTAGCAGAATCAGAAAGTAAATCACGCTACCCGTCACTGTCTTTCCCAATCGACCTTGAACCTAATGAATGCGTTAGCGACATAGATAAAAAATATTTTTTACAGATTGTTATGTGATGAATATTATGATTCTATAATGATTCTCCTAAAGTCAATAGGGCTGTTGGTACGAAAAGTGTTATTGTTTTAAAATATTTATTTTGGTTTTTCTTACTGTTTCATTTGTGTTTTTGTGGTGTAGGTATTTATGTTTGTTGTGTTACTTTGTGACCTTGTTATTGTTACTGGTTGTGTTTCTTACTTGTTAATAATACAATACAAAATGTATTAATCAGAAAAATATTCTACGAACGTAACACTTTTTTACGCGATGCATGGGACCTGGAGGGCAATCGCGCTAATAAAATTCGGCTGGAACGCAACTGAACTGTAGCCATTTCCCAACTTTTTTAAACATTCCGTATCGCGCTAAACGTTTGACAGAAACTTGGAACGCAACTGCATCAAAACTGTAACGTTACCGCTGTCAAACAAAAAGTTGGAACAGTGCTACTTTTTCTTGACTTTTTCTCAATCGTTCGCGTTGTGTTGTTTGGATTTTGAACGAAAATACGAAAATATTTGTAAAATTTTGTCAACGCAACTTTGGTTGAAGTTTAAACTTTAGCGCGATACCAAATTCCTTACAGGTGAATCGAAACTAGATCATAACCAAAACTGAATTGGAAACGAATTGCAAGCGGACCTAAACTTTTAAAATTAGCGCGATTGGCCTCCTGCGCCTTCGCGGTCGTCACTAAACTAAAAGCTAAACTTCGCATGGGTAAAGATAAATTATTCGTACCTACCTACTGTACCAGCTACATTTTGTTTTTGGTTCATGGGTCATGCATGACTGACCGAACCATGCAGATTTTTGGTCTTAAATCTATACCTAAATAAACATAAAATATTTATATCAGCAAACTTACAGATTATAGTAAACTAAGTATTATAATTTGTATACATAATTTGAGTTGGTATTGAGCATTTGCAAAAGATACTTAGATTGTTGAAGAAATCTGTATACAATAAATAGGTAAACCCTGCCTCCTAAACTAGGGTAGCCTGTATTATAGGAGGCAGTGATGGCTATTGGATGTAGGTGTTTAAATTATCTAACTCAGTAGATGTACCTACCTAAACATCACTCAGTATGACTATTCACCATCCCATTTGCGTAGATCCTCATTTACTCAATATCCCAATATACTTATTTAATTTTAACCCAATAGTTGAATGTCCTTTTTAGGGTTCCGTAGCCAAATGGAAAAAAACGGAACCCTTATAAATTCGTCATGTCTGTCTGCCTGTCTGTCTATCTGTCTGTCCGTCGGTATGTCACAGCCACTTTTCTCCGAAACTATAAGAACTATGCTGTTGAAACTTGGTAAGTAGATGTATTCTGTGAACCGCATTAATATTTTCACAAAAAGTAGAAAAAAAAAAATTGGGGTCCCCATACTTAGAACTGAAACTCAAAATTTTTGTTCATCAAACCCATACGTGTGGGGTATCTATGGATAGGTCTTTGTAAATGATATGGAGGTTTCGAATACCTATCATTTTTTTCTAAACTGAATAGTTTGCGCGAGAGACACTTCCAAAGTGGTAAAATGTGCCCCCCCCCCCCCCTGTAACTTCTAAAATAAGAGAATGATAAAACTAAAAAAATATAAGTAAGTAGATGTTCATTACCATGTAAACTTCCACCGAAAATTGGTTTGAACGAGATCTAGTGAGTAGTTATTTTTAATACGTCATAAGGCGTAAATCGCAACTTTTGTTCATAATATAATACCTACAGGTTAGTACGGAACCCTTGGTGCGCGAGTCCGACTCGCACTTGGCCGGTTTTTTTAAGGATGAGAAGTCATCAATTGATTCTTCTCGCTCTGTGCGGAAAAGAAGGGAGTGTCAGACTCTTACTGACTCAAAACTGTCCGTGTTCCTCCTAGTGCCATGTGCGCTCCATTCCAGGGTCGCGGTGTCTTTCGAATCCGACATCGTTTGATAGTTGAATGTCCCTACGACCGAAGAAAAAAGTTACCTACGTTAAATATTGATTTAATAATACTACGTTGTTGTTATTGCAGATCTAATTTTAAATATTGAAGATAAAGTGCCAATGCACCACCGCGTTAATTATCTGATCGGGTCTACATTAGGTATTAATTTTATCAACTGTTGCAAATGTTTGCAACTGTTAATCAGCATCATTCGTTTTTGTAAAGGATCTGGGAGTAAAGACCGTTTGACATTGAACAACATGCTAAGGCGCAATACATTTACTAACTTAAATCATCATCTGACTGAGCGACGCAAATTTTATTTCGCAGTGCGAACATACTCATAACTATATACTTTAGACAGACTTGCAAATATACGCGCGAAGTAATCCGCATAGTATCGCGTTCAATTTTCTTTTTTTTCGTGATTTTTTTTACCACTAGTGCAGCTACTATTATAGGATTCAATTTGTTAACTGCGAGAAAAAAATCGCTCGGTGAAATATTCCTGTGCGGACAGGGCCTTCGATTTCCAGGACGGGAAGTCTCTATAATATATTATGTTACCGATCGCCTAGCGACCTAAATTTGGTAACTGTAGATATTTTGTACGAGTAGCCTTACCGAATTTCGGTCGCTAGGCGATCGGCGCGAATTTGTCTGACAGACCTAACAAATATGTATACACGAAAAATTTCATAAAAATCGGTCAAGCCAAACACCGTGACACGAGATTTTTAGGTATTCACGAGATACCTACTATAGTAATAATCTATAACTTTTTCAGGTATGCTTACAAAGTTGGACGAGTCAGTAGGCAAGGTGGTGGAGTCGTTAGGGAAGAAAGGCTTACTGGAGAACACCATCATCCTGTTCAGCTCTGACAATGGCGGGCCGGCTGCGGGCTTTAATGCCAACGCTGCTTCTAACTATCCTTTGAAAGGGGTGAGTAGGATTCTACAATTTTGTAACGTCTTTTACAACCTGGGAGTCAGTCAAGAGTGAATAGGTTACTTCTAAGCAAACGTGCTCCATCTTCGACCAAATCATCGCTTACCATCAGATGAGATAGGTACCGGTAAAACTCGTACCTGTCAATATAAAAAAAAAAAACAAAATGAAAGAATCACAGGGTGGATAATTTCTTATCTTTTTAAATATAACTCGTTTGTCCGTGTGGATACCGATACCACTCACGCAACTTGTTCCGTGCTGTCCCTGATGAACAGCAGTGCGATTCTGTCAAAATGTCAACACTTGGGCGTAGTGAACGACAAGTGAGCTGTCAAACCATACACACAAGTTAAGAATGACAGCACACCTTGTCGTTCACTCCACCTAAGTTTTCACGGTGAGATGTCAACAGAATCGACCGGCTGAAGTGCGATTCTGCCGGTCGATTCTGTAAACATGTCGAAGTGAAGGCGTGGGTGAAGTGATCACGAAGTGAGCTGTCAAACCATACAAACGAGATGGAATGACAGTTCACTTGTTGTTCACTACACCTAAGTTAACACGGTGAGATGTCTGCAGAATAAACCGGCAGTAAACATGTCGAAGTGAACACTTAGGCAAATTGAACGACTAGTGAGCTGTCAAACCATACAAACAGGTTAGCTTGACAGCTCACTTGTCGTTCACTCCTCCTAAGTGATCACGGTGAGATGTCCACAGAATCGACCGGCTAAATTCTTTCGAAACGGCTCGACTGATTTCGATGAATTATTTTTGTATGTTTGAGTGGGTCGCTGGATGGTTTAGATCAACAGATAATGGACTCGTTCTCTACAATCGGGTTATAGATTTTTTTCCTTACGAATTCCAACGTTTGGACTGAACATCGTGTGCCGAGACTGCTACTTAGGTAGGTATCTATTTTGGAATCATGCAAGCTTTTAAACAGCTCCTTAGACATTAGATCTCATTCATTACCGAAAGTCTTATTTTACAGCGCATACATTTTTGGGATATCTGTTCTGACCTTATACTACCTACTTCCAAAATAGACCATCATTTTTAGATACATAAATTGGCGAAATCAGTAATATGATATTGAGTTGAACTTTGAGGTGACAGCTAATAGAGATGTATGACAGAAATGACGAAATGCGCTGACCCCAAACAAATTGGCATAATTGCAGGACGATGATGAATATGATATTGAGTCACCACTAGGATGACTGATGCAAGGTGCACCATGTGGCTTGGTCGAGAGAATCATTACACAATAACTTAAATTACTAACAAGTACAATCGATTTATTTTTATTTATAAATATTATATTTTTGCGGGGTGACAACTGAAAACCAGCGCTGGGTGTCTGACGCAAATGCTGAGATGGTAAACCTTTCGGTATGGGCACGCTCAGCGCAATTGTGAACCTAATATTATTTCTGATCACCTTATCTAAGCTGAATAAATGTTTTCTATTATATTGTATTCTATTCTCTGCTGTTCTTACAGTCGCCTAGATCGAATAAAGTCCGTTAGGTTAACTTTTTTGGGACAAGCCCGCCACACATTCCCAACCACTGCAACTCCTGAAAGCCAGAATCAACAGTGGCGACCACCAGAAAAACGCCGAGTTAATGAAACCCGACGAGTCCCGGAGAAACGATTCAACTGTCTTGGATCCCGCAACGAATTTAATCAGAAGAGTACAGCGGAGGAGTCGGAAAAATATTAAATATTTCGTTGAGTTTTAGTCAGTAAGAGGCTGACACTATCTCCCATTCCGCCCAGACATTTGATGAGATATGTTCGCCATTGGTTCCGCGCCAGATCCTAGGTTGTATCGGTTTGTTGTACCATCGGACTACCTATTTTTTTTCTTCTCTATGTCATCTCTGATCTAGACTAGAGTCAAGATCTGATCTAGTCTAGATCAGAGATGACAGAGACAAAGTCTACTATGGAGCGAGCTTACCCAGAAGTAGCCTGTTCACTCTAACTTTGAAAAAATTAGGGTTGTTAGCGTTAGGAAACAGACACAGGCAGAGAGTTCCACTCCTTTGGTGTGCGGAAAGACGCTTGGAAACGCTTAGTGCGAATTTGTGGAATAGCAACAAGGTAGGGATGGTAATTTGCAGTGCGTCTGGATGTCCGATGGTACAAAGGGGCTGATGGGATGAGGTAATGGCGTTCTTGGGCACACTCTCCGAAGTACAATCTGTAGAAGACCGACAAGCAGGCAACTTTGGGGCAGTGAACCAAGCTGTTGAGAGTAATGTAACAAAGTGAAGAGTGCACGTGTGTTTGCGCACCTTCATTGTCCGATAACGAATTTCCTGCATGCTTGGCTAATCCCCGATGAGATTAGTCACCGTGCCCGAAATTCGGTATTTTGGCAATCAAGTACAGTAAAATTTTCACAATTTATATTTATTTTAGGTAAAAAATACACTTTGGGAAGGTGGCATCCGAGGCGCAGGTCTATTGTGGAGTCCATTATTAAAACAACGTTCTCGAGTGGCCAATCAAACGTTCCACCTCGTGGATTGGCTACCCACGTTGTACAGCGCTGCGGGCGGCAATATCAGGTTAAATTGTTTACATACATAATAATGATATTAATAGATCTTTATCTCTCTATTTTTAATTGCTCGAGCATTTTGCTGCTCAATGCTTCCCATACCTACTCGTACCACCAGTGAAAAGGGAATTGAATGGCATAGGTAGGTATTCCAACTTAACTGCGTTCAATAATAAATAGAGAACAACACTCGTGGCTAAAGAATAGGTACCAGCCACACGGGTCGATCTTCAAGGGTTGTGGATGGGTGACCATTTTAACATACTCTATGCTCGGCAAGCACGTTAGGCCGTTGGTCCCGGCTATCATTTCTAGAGCTTTGTGCAGTCGTTACGGATTGTCAGTAGCCAGAAAATCTAACTCCAGTCTTGCCAAGAAGTACCGTGTTACCTTGTGAATGGGTTGTAGAGGTCTGGTAGGTAGCTGCTTCACGTAAAATAATACGGCGTATTCAGCTGAATCCGGTTTGACTGAAAGTTGACCCCACAATATAGTTGGGAAAAGCCTAGGCAGATAAGTCATCACGCCCGTAATCTTCTAAGGATTGCGTAGTAACTATAGTACCTCCACACCCAAATTACGCCAGATATGTTTAATTCTAATGTATCTTACGAGCCTATTCTCATTAAGCGAATTCACACGAATCTGGCTGCCTCTAAGAAATTCCGATGGAAAAACCCATTAATGCTTTGGCAGACCCAGAAATCAAACGCACGACCTCATTCTCTGCGGTGCAACCTCTACATCAACGAAGGAGTCCTTTCGAATAGCGCCATTGTTCTTATGTTTTCAGTGTATTTACTGAAAGAAACATCGACGGATATGACTTATGGGCGGCCTTGTCTGAAGACCTGCCATCTCAGAGAGCCAACATCGTGCACAACATAGATGACATCTGGGGATCAGCTTCCATTACTGTGGAGAATTGGAAAGTCCATAAAGGTAACCTTAAGTGCACTAAATAATCTTAACCATTGTTAGTAACGCAGTCAGTAGAAAGCATGAGATTTTGCGCAACACAGTATAGCACATTTTGCAGTAAACGAAGTTGCACAATAAATACTCATCTCTTAGACTGGTTAGATTTTTCTAAAAGAAGCATTCTTGAAGATGTTAGCGCTGATACCTGATTCTTCATTCATACTGGCTACACTTGCAGTAAATGGGCCCTCTGTTGTCAAATGTTTCCTTTCATTAGGCATGTGTTCTTTTCGAAAACCTTAATCTGCTGTTAATTGTAAACACCTACTTTACTTCCTTAGCAATTACTTATACTTAGTTTATATCAATTGTGCAACTTGCAAACAATTTTATTTCCAGGCACAAATTACAATGGTTCCTGGGACTTTTGGTACGGGCCTGGCGGTCGAGAAGGCTTATACGACTTTGATTTGGTGTACAAAAGCAAATCCGCTGAGGCTATCAACAAAGTTGCTAAAATGCCCAGTAAAGACAAGGTGACAAGCATCAGGTAATTTTTTTTTTTTTGAGTTTAACCTAGCTGTCATAGTTCAGAAACAAATAATCACGTGTCACCTGTATTTCCTATAGTAAAGGCAAAGTAACGTCCACATTTGCCTGTATGTTTGCTCCTTAATAATTTTGGCCGATCACATTGTCATTAACTGGGTCCAAATCCAGACTGCGGGCTACTACTAAGAAAGAAGAAAGAAAGAAAGAAGAAATAAGGATCTGTAAGTAATTTATATTGTACGTCACGATTTTCAGAGATGCCTCAACAATAAAATGCGATAAGAGTATTCCAGTCACACCGTGCAAGCCACTGGAAAAGCCGTGCCTCTACGATATCAATGCAGATCCGTGTGAGCGACGGAATATGGCTGATGAGTAAGTAAATTTGTAAGTTGGTACCTAGTTCGTCCCTGAGTTCCCGAAATTTTTGGCAAACTGACAAAAACTCTGATAACGTGATGCAGGATTTCGTCAGTAGTTCGCTACTCACCAACAAGGAATATGCCAATGCGGTTCTTTTTATTGAGGTACATATATATCGTTACATAGTTTTTTTTTTTGTGGCGGGGTTGATGCCGCTACAAAATAAATATGTTCGTAATGCCCGTTGCGTTGCACTGACTCTATGCGGCTATGATGCCGCCACAACAAAAACCAACGAAGAAAGTCTACATTGCAACAAAAATTACCGCAACGCCATCTATCCAACTAACAGCGAACTACTACAACAAAATCCTGCATCGGGGCATCAGAGTTTACCATGCGATTTGAACGTATACAACAGTCCGAATGTCAACTATCGGGCAGTTGCCCACACCAGACACAACAACCCTCCAGTCGGAAGATCCTCCGTTTTCAATGGAGCTTTGTGGGACTTTACTCTCTATACCGCATTTTATATGTTAATTTAGTGTAGGATATTGTTGCACTGTTACATTTTCAATTCTCGAAAAGTTACAAATCCAACCGGTATAGCCAACTGATTTACTTAAGTCAATAAACGACCTACATCTTTAGGAACGACGAAAACTAATTGCCAAATGTATTTCCTTCTTTCCTAGAAAACCAGATATCCTGCAAGCATTACTATCGGAGCTGGACAAGGTGAATGCAACAGCGGTGCCTCCCATAAACGAAGAGGCGGATCCCTTAGCCGACCCGAAGTACTGGGGACGAGTGTTCACCAACTTCGGGGACTTTGAACGATTGAGGACTCCCCCAGTGAAGTGTCCGTGATAAAATAGTGAATTATATTGAAGACTCACTTTATATCGTAAGCTAGTGGAAGTTAATTAATACGTGATTACGAAGTTGTGGCTCTTTTAACCCATACTTACACAACAATATTGTAGTTGTAGGTCTATAGTAATTAGAGGTGGGCCAGTTAAGATAGCCTTACTCAACTAGAATATACCGAGAAGCTTTCATTGTCAAATGACATGTTTTTAGTTCACTGTAAAGCGGGTTCTGGTTATTGAGTGAAAGCAATGATCAAAAGCACCTAGTTATTTTATAATAAAACTGACAGAACTTATCTGTTTGATGTGTGTGTCTGTAAGCGATAAGTAATATATGATTGTTTCAGAAGTCCGTTGCTAATAATAAAATAAAAAAAACTTAAGAAATGTATGTACCTATCGTCTTTGTATAAAATCTTCGATTATAACAAGCACACAAAAAGAATACGTATACTAATTTGAGATGAAAATGTTTTATTTCAATAACAAGAAAGTTTTTAAGACAGGCAACTTAACGATATTTTTATTAGTTAAAGACAAACATCCTTAAATACCTTAAATTCTAAATTCACAAATCACTTTTACTTACAAACAGATTCGACGTCTAAACGAAACAAAAAGAATTAATTAGTCATGAGAGGCTCTAGCCCTTTTAGTTCGAACTCCGGCCCTTTTAGCCGCAGTCGACTTCCTCTTCCCGGTCCTTTTGCCAAAATCTTCAACATTGACAGGGTTATGACTGCCACTTAAAGGCAAACCCTGTTCTTCTTCCACATCAGTCATAAGAGCATCCCTGTACTCTTTCAAAGTTTTATCTACGATCATTTTTAGTGGTGCAGGCTCTACAATCTTCCCAAGTGTGGTAGCATTCTGTAGATTCACCTTTTCCATAGGACTAAGGACCTCTCCTACGGGGTCGGGTTGGCTGCCTTGGGAAAGAGTCTCGGCGATCAAACGGTCGACTAGGTCCGGTTCTTCAAATTGAAAGTATTTGCTCTTCACTGATTTTAGCTGTTCTTGAAGTATTTCGCACGGTGACACGAGGCTGCGGAATATTAAGTAATGTCAGATAGTGGAATAGGGAATATGCATGCGATTTTTTTTTTTTTGCAAAATGAAATACTGATTAGCTTTGTAATTATGAAATTGTTTTTTTAATTACCTACATCAGCGATGAAGTTGTAAAGCTTCAAAAATATTACAATCAGAAAGAGACTCCGATATGCACTTTGACGTCTACCATATTTGTTTAAAATAATTTATATCTCATTTTTGTTTTTCGAGCAATATTGATTCTACTTTCACTGTTAGTATTATATTTTTTTTATATTGGCTGTATAGATAGTAAATATATTTTTCATGCATATTCCCTATTATGTCAAAGGTAGCTTTTGCTTGCGACTTTGTGGGTGCATGTCACGTGTTTTCCTGTTTCCGTAGAAATTGCGGGAAATTCTCTTCTGTGTTCCCCTACACTTCCGAAGGAACCTACATGCCAAATTTCAGCATTTACAGCTATCTACGACCAGTAGTTTCATTCGCGCGTTCTCCGTCAGTCACAGAAGAATTTCATACATATTGATACGTATTAGTGTAGAGTATTAAGTAAGATAAAATAACTGTAGGTAGTATAATAGTAAATAAAAACCTGTGAATTGATTAATGTTTATAAATCGATTCAAAGGTTTCTGAAGACAAAAATAACATCCAATGCTTAGGAAGGAAGCAAGCCAAAGCTAAAAATATTTAAAAACTTAAGAATAGGGAATATGCATGAAAAAAGTATTTATGATCTAGACAGTTTATCTAAAAGTATTCGAAAATATAATACAAACAGTGAAATTAGAATCTAAATTGCTCGAAAAACGAAAGAGATACAATTATTTTAAACAAATATATCTGTCCCTCTCGCGAATACGCTGTTTTCTTTGGCAGCTGTATAGTCGTCGTGTAATTTGACGTCACAGATCGTATCGGACTTCTCTTTCTAACTGTAGTCTTTGAAGCTTTATAACTTCATAAATGATGAAGATTAAAACAATTTTATGATTGCTTACTAGAGCTAATAATAGTATTTTATTTTGCAAATAAAAAAATCGCATGCATATTCCCTATTTCCTGAACTAACGTAAAACTCATGTACACTTACTCAGAATCCGATCCTTGGTCAATTATGCCGTGAGAATGCAACAGCTTCATCAGTTTAGAGGCGTTAGAGAGGGACAGAGCGAACTTATCGACGAGGTCCTGCGCTCCTACCGCAGGAAGTCGAGAACACCACTCTATGGTGCGGCGGAATATGCAGAGGCACTGTGGACACAAGCATAACAGTTGTAGCAAGTATGTTTATGGGTGCTGTTAAATCCACTCATATCAACACGCTACACCTGTCAGCTGTTGTATGATTCCATGCACGGCTGCGCTTGCGCTTAGACAGACATAGTTTTTTGTACGAATTGGTAAAAACAAGTGTTGTCGGCAATTTCATTCATTCGCCTTTTACTGACTTACAAATAACTTTGCAATATATTTTTAAAAATAAATATAATTAATTTAACAAAAGTCGTGTTTACAATATGCATGCAGTTTGCTAGCAGGAATATTAAGCGCAGAATTATTTAGTTTATGTGACTCACTTCTCGCAATGTCAATGTACGCGCGCGACGTTCTCGCGGGACAGACCGAAACATACGGCGTGTTGTTGGGTACAGCAGTACCTATTGAAGTGTTAAGTGACTCACTTCTCTCTTCTTGACGCCCAGGGCCGCCAGTCGTGGGTCGGTGGGCTCCCTGCTGGGCTGGATGTCGGAACACTCCGTGCAGCAGTGTCGCTGTACGCGCGCGGCGTTCTCGCGGGACAGACCGAAGCATACGGCGTGTTGTTGGGTATTGCAGAACCTATGGAACAAATTGTCTAAGTTGTAGTCTAAATTAAGCTTCACGAAAGGACATTCATACGTTGAAGTCCCATGTTACAAGGATGTGCTTATTGCCATTTAGCAGCACCTTCCGTCTCTCACCCACCGATAGACGCAGCGGGGGACTTTAGTTTTAAAATATATGGTGATGAAATAAAATTCAGCATCATCTTCATGACCTTATCCCATATTACTTGGGATCGGCGCAACACGTTGTTTTCTTCCATTCTGTCATATCAGCCGTCAAGCTATCAGTAGTACCTACTCCATTTTCTTTCATATCGTTCCTCACACAATGCATCCATCTTTTCTTTGTCCTTTCTTTCCCTCTCCTCCATCCACATTTAACTTTTCGTGAGGAGAACTTGGTGAAATAAAATCAAAGGAGAAAAATCGAGTCGTTTTTCAGAACCCTTCCTGTGCTAGAACGACTCGCACTCGGTTGATTTTTTATCCCGTACATGTGTCCTAAACATTGTACAGACGCCAGCACACCAAGCTATAACAATCTGTCAAATTTCTTCAATAGATTTTCCACTTTATATCTATGCGAATAAGGTTCAAGGTTGATTGGGAAAATTTGACAATTTCGGGTAGCCGACTACGATCACACGTTTATAGCTGTAATTGTACAGCGCCCACTAGACCAAAGAGAATATTAGTCTTCGCCGCCTATAAATGATCTTTATGAAAAATACTAACTGGCAAGTCAGTAGCGCTATGTCGTCTGCATCGAACTTATTGCATGGACACAGTATCCTTATCTCACTGGCATCCGATGCACTTCTCAGAGCCGAACCTAGAGATAATAAATTAGCAAAGATTTAACAATTATTATTTTATAATTATTTTACTATCGACTAAATTGTTTTCTAAACTTACTGCTCTCGAAATCATCTTGATCGTTTTGCGTCATCTTTGGTGCATTTTGAGATGGCTGCAATGAGATTTTTAGTCAACCTAGTTTTTGAGTCTAGGTAATCGATCGAAAAAAAAAGTTTCTATTTCTTGTCAAAGGTGTTAGTTATTATCGTAATAAGACGACACACTGTTCGCTACAGACTGCGTCGATTTACCTCCCTTACAACATAACCAGAACCAGAAAATCAGTGTTATTTTATTTGATGTTTTTTGATATCGATGACAAATGCTCGGGCCAAATTAAGGCTTATTTTTGCCCTGTAAATACTCACAATAGCATCATGGCTAGACCCAATACTTTCCCTGATATAAGTCCGAGTGGTCATCTTATGGAACGGAGTCTCCACCCATCCTAGCTTGACGGTTTCTGGCAGAGTTGGCTCCAAGTGATCCTGGTCCTCAGAAGTACTGAGAAACCCTGGGGCTTGATAACCTTCTGGTGCGTCTGAAAGTAGTTTGTTACATGAGTTTGTTCTGGGTGTTTGGACCAGAGGACCATATATGGACCTAAGCATAAGAAGTGTTATTTTTGGACCAGCTCGGATGTACCGTGGAAGATGAAGTGAGGGACACAAATGAAACGTCTTGATTTGTTTTAAGAATTTTAAATCATCAAGGGAGTTTCAGATTCTTAATGACAAAAACCCATACTGTGCCCTTTGCGTAGTCAAATTCCGCAACCCTGCCAGGACAATCCTTATACCTACTGCTATGATTCATAAAGTATTAAGTACTCGCAAACCAAAATTGTTGCTGTCTCACCTTCATTGTAATACAGCCTCAAGCTGACATCATAAGACTCAGGCATTTCGTTCTGACAAGCCTGCATGATGACCACACAAGCCCTGATCAAATGGAGAGTTCTCTCTCGAACATTGTCGAAGTCATATCTCGTAGAACTCTTGGCGCTGTCCCGAGTCTTAGAGTGAACATTCATGGTCACCCCTTCAGGACTGTACAAGTATTCGAAGATGTGGTATTCTACTAAATTCTCAACTTTGCACTCGCCGTCGTAGAAACATATTACTAGTTGGTGGAGCTGGAAATAAAATGATAAAAATTAGTTAGACAGACTGCGTACATAACGAAATATTGTAATTTAATTAAATATCGTTACTTTTACAAATATCTATTGATTATGATTAATATTCTAATCGGTCGTAGGAGCCGAGCGGAGACCGGTGGAGGCATCATGCGCTCTAGATGATATACACTGATACTGACAACAATGATCCTCAGACAACCTAGGGACCGACCCCAGAGAGATATTGACTGTGTGTAGGTAGCTTAGGCTGACAAAAAGGTCCGATTAAACTGACCGTCGCGGGAATCTGCTGGACCAGCAGCACAAAACTGGTCTATGTCCAGAAGTGCATCATCATAGCATTGAGACAGTATGTCTCGATGGTAGTGATGAGTGTTCTATCCTCGAAAAACTTACATATTTTTTATCAAACGCCTCAAAAGCCTGTGTAAGAGCCGTGCTCACAAATTGGGCTAACTCATGCCTACATTTTTTCTTCAGTACCCTTAACTTGATGCCACCAAAATTCTCGACAGTGTAGCTTTCTTCAGGAAACACATTCTTCAAGTAAGTTATTGTGCTGACCGCTACGACCGTCAACTGTTTCATGAAAGTAACGGAGCTTGTGTATGTTTCGGTTGCCTGTCGTGGAAATAGTCTTACCCATTCTGCTACAGCCTGTTTCAAAAATGTAATACATTGAGATCATCAGCTTTTTCACAGAATTGTTATTTGATTTAGGAAAAGGTAGTTACCAAACTAGAATCACTTTTAGTATGATCAAAAATATATTCAAAAGAATCAACACAAGTCAATAAATATCTAAGACTAGAATAAAATTGATTTTGCGATACCTAGTTTGCAAAAGTGTTTCTATGTACCTTCATACACACACACACACACACACACACATACTTTCATACTAATAAGTACTTCTACTTAGAAGTGTGCAGGTGCAAGAAAAACTATATCAAGATCTGAAGCGTCCTAAATCAGTCTTAACTTTTTTAAACGTAGAGACGTAAAACACGGCGCCTTCTGCGGCAGTTCTCGTCTAATCAATTTGCCATCGTTATTTTAGAAGGCGCCGTGTGTAAGTAGTGTCTCAGACTGTAGTTAATTAATAGGGCACAATCACGATTTCACGGAAATTAAGTACCTGTGCGGATGTATTGTCAATTCTACGTGCCATCCAGTTAGTAGGCAACATTGAAGGTCCATAGAAATTAATAAACCGAAGAAATTCGTACCTGGGACGTAAAAGTTGCTGTTGCAGACATTATCAGCTTAGTTGTTGCTTATAAAAACATAAATCGAAAAATAAAACAGTGTAAAACTGAGTCTCATCAAAAATAAATTTGACTGAATTTTTGGCTTCCCGCCATAAGCCGCCTTGACACAGCGCACGCGTACTGACTCTGGTGCGCGCCTTCTCTTCTGCCACAGATGAAAAATCTGCGGACTATAAAAATATAATGGACAAACATAAATATAAAAACTTTCTTATCTCGATTAATATGGAAAGCCAACTAACACAGTGGCCAATGAACTTAGCTTACCAGTATATTAATCTATGCTTAACCAATGAACCATTGTTGATACGGGTACATACACACTGGCTGAAGCTCTGGGTCTCTGGGCACCAACACCCATCCATGATAGGAGCACTAACTATTTACTGTGTCATTATTGTTTATGGAGTTCTTTGCTTTAGATTGATCGATTATAAGTTGATTTAATTGAGAAGATAAAAATAAAAGTAGCCAGAGTCGTTAAAAAACAAAATTAATAAAATTCTGGATTTTCAATTTTCGCCTTCCTATTGCTTTCTTCTCATATTAGTAAAATAAATTGTTTCATTATTCGCAAAAATTGATATGACTGATGAACTGGACTATGCAGCAATTACTGGTCGTGATCGTAGCCACATAGTGTGAAAGGTCTTTTATTATATTCGTAACTTTTTTACATATGGAAAATGTTGCAATACTCTTAAAAAAAATTCTTTATTCAAACTTATCAGTAAATTTTTTAACAAATGACGATTTGACATGACACTCGTAAATTAAAAATAATTTTGAATACTTTATAGTGAATTGAAAATAATAAATCAATATGCTGTGCCCTGAAGCTTATCAAGTGCAACATGAGCCAATCCCAAAAGAAGACGAAGAAACATGCACAAAGAAAAGTAAAAAGGTACCCGCCGAAGGTGCAGGAGGCTTAGAATTGAACTCCTTCAAAAATCCGAAGACTTGGAAGAAGTCTATTTCTAATTTCTTCAACAAACAGCTTCGTCCAACTAAATCCATCGATGTAAGTGGTTAATAATATTGTTAGCAATTAAGTAAAAACTCAGCAACTTACACGTTTTAATTTACAGGGCGATATGGCATCTGGAAGCCAAGAACATTTCGAGGATAAGGAAATAAGTCCAGAACAAAAGTGGCAATCTTTAGGGAAAATATTTAGGCGTCAAAGTTTTGAACATTGGAACAAGTCACCAAATCAGCAGGGCGAATGTTCGAATCCGAGCAAACGTCTCGCTGTGAAAAAAGTGTTGTCTAGCTACTTCGGAAAAATCAAATCTTCTTCTGTTCCAAATGAGAAATGAAATTATGAGCTAATAAATAGTTTTTGCAAATGAAACTTTGTCTTATTTATCATGGCACTAGCTAGTAATACTATCGTCTATTATCTTGCAAGATACCTGAGACGTCTTCCACGTTTCTTGGTACTTTCTCTCGGAAAGATGAGAGAATTTTGCACATTACACAAAATATGACTACACTAAACATATTATATAATATGGGAAGTTGCGTGCTTCGAGATGAAAAAAATCTCAGTGCGTCACAATAACATAGGTAGGTAGGTACTGTCTTAAGTTTCTTTGTAAGTGGAACGTGCGAGGAACTTGCGTCGTGATCGTGATAGCACAAAACGACTTCGCGCGAATAAGCGATCGTTAGCTCGTAATTTGCACGGAAAATTAAATCGCGTCGTTGCAGCGACAGAGGGCGCCTCCCGGGTTTCCGTACAAATTTAACGCGACGTTCGCGTATTCGCGCGACGGTCGCTTTATGATAAGAGTTAGGACGGCGCCTAGGATTAGTCACGAGGAACTGGCTTCGCGAACGGTAGAGCGGTCTCGGCCCGCGGCTACATGACGCAAAATTTGCTGGGAAGCACGCATATATGTTTGGTAGGAACATTTATACGCGCCCTTGTGTGTGTAAAAACTCACATGTTAACCCTTTTGCCATTCCTTTAAACATAAAGACACATAGGGACACCCTTTTATAAAAAGGTCTTTCTGCTCATGGTGTGCCATGAACCAAGGATTGCGGAACCAATTTCCGCACGAGATAAGAATTAGGTAATATTCTCTGTAGAAGAAGAAAAGTAGGTAATGTAGGTGATAAACAGGCGGGCAAGTACGCGGACTTATGGCTTGACGAGTGAGTTCTTTGGCGATCCAACAGCTTCGTTTTGCTCGTAGCTCGCCTCGGCTCACACGTCTGATAACGCCGCGAACCGCAAGCTGCGAGCCATTACTTTGTTTTGTGACATGTTCAGTGCTATTTTGTTACAAAAATAACTGATTTTCCCTGATTTTGAAAACCGCGTACCGTATAGTGTGTGTTAGACGTGCGAACTTATAGCATGTGGTTTTTAAAGCGGTTATTACACTACACAATCTATCGGGCGATAACTAGGGCGATAACTAGGGCGCCCTGTCCCTGCGGCAGGGTGCCGATTATTACACTACACAATCTATCGTGCCCTAACTGCAGTGGCGGCGTAAAGTGGGGGCGAAGGAGGCTGGTCCGCCCCGGGTGCCTAGCACCAAGGTGACAAAGACAACAATCATTAATAAGTACCTAATTTTGTACTTAACTACTTACGTACCTACTTATATCATAGTCAACGCATCGCAACCGACGTACATTCATTTTTTAATCAAATTCATTAAACAGATACCAAAGTCGCGTCTATAAAAAAAGTGTGTTTTTTGACGCCAATTTCCAACTTATGACATCAATTAACAACTACCTACTCTTGTACGTGACTACTTACATACATACAAATATAATAGTTTATAAAACATCGCAACTATAATTTCACATTTGTTTTCGAGTATCATTTCGAATTCCCTAAAATAATAAATTCATGTTGCGCTTGATCTTAAACCGCGCGAGAAAGGGAAGTCAATTTTGATATGTAATGTGATCGAATATTTTAGTACCTAAAATAATCAATCGAAAATATCTGAATACAAATCCGCCCAAGGTGCCAATCTAACCACTGCCGCCACCGCGGCAGGGCCCTGCTTCCCTGTCTCTTACTTACACTAGGTGATAAACAGAGCAGGGAGATCGGAGCCACCCGATCGCCCGATGGCAAGGTCCTTACACCCGATTTCTTATTACACTAGTCTCGCCCTAGTTATCGGGCCCGATAGATTGGGTAGTGTAATAACCGCTTAAGATCGCGAACTTAGGTAGGTACTTGTATATAGTACGTCATTGCTTGGCTCGACGTCGGTGACACGTGAGAGCTTGCTCTTTACTCCGATACCAGGGGGACAACAATGTCGTCATTTCAGGAAACATTTTGTTATAGCCTAACAGGGTAATTGTATGAGAGAAGCAATTTGACACTGAATAGTAGTTGACTTTAGTAAAATTATTTCGGCAAATAATATTTGGTCGACTCCTGAACTGGTTACAGTCGTGTTCCTCAAACAGTCAAGAAATATCTTAATAATTAGTGTAAATAGCTTCGAAATTCAGTCATTTTTGCAACAAAATAGCACTCAAAAGGATGGCTAGCGCAGTGGCTAGCGGCTTGCGGCTCGCGGCGTTGACAGACATGCGAGCCGAGGCGAGCTTTTGAACCTATTTTAAACCTATTGGATCGCTAACGAGCTTACTCCACGTAATTACGGTGACACACGAGCGAAAAAGGTCGTCGAGGTCGAGCCATAAGTCCGCGTACTTGCTCTCGTCACCATCACATCGCTCGCGTCGCGTCGCTATCACTAATTTTAACCAACATAAATAAGTACGATATGTACAGACGCCAGCACATCAAGCTGCAAAAATCTGTCAAAGATTTTCAACTTTATCACTAAATTTGTTATGTTCACGGTTGATTGGGAAAATTTGACACTTTCGGATAGCTTGATGTGCTGGCGACTGTAGGTACATAATATTACATCAAATTAAATTCTTTATGGAACAAGTTTACATAAAATTCAGTGTGAGTCTTTACAATGTGTACATACGAAAATGAGAGAAACTACGCTTTTTATCGACGTGTTAATAAAGTGTGTAGTTTTTTTTTTGTGGATTAAATAAAAAGTGTTCGCTACGGTGACCATAATGTAAACAAAACTTTTTTTTACTTTTCTAATAAACAATCTATCGCAATAAAAATGTATTAGTAACACGCTTTCCATCGGTTAAATTTAGCGTAGTTTCCCTTCATTTTTGGATGTGCACATTATAATCACTGTTTAATCGTAGTGACGTAGTTTACAATAATCGTAGTGTTACATACTCCTTGGGTTCAAGCCAAAAATAATCAAACCTTTATGTAAAATAAAGATTAATAAAAAAAACCTTTAGGGTGTTTGTCAATCAATATCCCAAAAAACAGCTGTTATTTATTCTCTACACTCAATTTTTTTTTATGACTGCGGGCAACACTAAAAAAAGTTAAACTGACATTTCTGTAGGCAACTCGGGCACGGAGTTCATTTTCTGCTTCTTTTTGTGTGAAATATATTTTTTTTCGACTATTGGTTTCGTTTACCAATATAACATAGCGTTAATTTTTAAGTTTAATAATATATTTAGTTGAAAGTTCACATATAAAAGTTAGTGTGTTCAATCGCCCTTGAAACCAGTGTTTTAAAAAAATCTAAGTGTCAGCATAGCAACAGCACTTCGGTACATATAATTCCTATTTTGAGGGATATCGTTCACTGTAAGAAGATAGGGTGCCTTTTTGAGGTGAGTATTTGTGTATATTATTAGATTATAGTTCAAAAGTAGTACTAGACTTGTACGACAATGTTGTCTAGGGTGTACCTTTGTGGCTTTGTGCATTTGTTCCGTACGTATAACAATACATACTTTAATATAGTGAATATGTGAAATATAACTAGCAATAGTTCGCGGTGTTTCCCCCATTATTCGTGACAGTCAGGATGAAATGATTAATTTGAACCTCCTGTTCATGTATCCTCTTGAAAAGGTACTGTCTCTGTCATTAAGTGCATTATTTGCCTTTAGAATTCACATCCCAATGAAAGGATGATGTCATATTTTACATGTAAACTTCACTAGTTGTCTCATAATGTTACAAAGTTATGTGTTATTATGTACTGAGTGCTATGAGCTATTGGTATTACACCTTGAATGTAACAACTGCAGTCTTTACGTTTTCCACGGTCACACAAACTTCCTGTTACAAACTGAATATGAAGAAACAATATAACTGATGTTTGATTAGTTGATTACATTGAATTGTTTCATGACTGCAAATATTTATCTTTTGTTAGACTGGGTTTATTGCATTTTTGACCCTACTATATAGCCTGGGCCTTGAAAGATCCTTTTTATATGTAACAACATACACAGACATCTGCTTATTTGATGGTACTAAATTTTGATATTCAGTGTCAAACTAAGGCAAAGATCTATAAACATTACTTGGTGCATACTTTTTCTAATTATTGTTCCTTTCACTGTCGCATAACGGGCAAACTACAAGTGGAAGAGAGAGACAGGGCTATGTCTTAGCCAAAGCATAGGTTAAGTTATGCGAGCCTTACAAATTAATAATGTAATTTTTCTAAACCCATCATGTGAGAGTCTGTCTAAGTCAATAAATTTATTCCAGTCAGACAATTAGAAGTAATTTTTTTTAATTTTGGGTTTTTAGTTAACTAACAAAAATTCATAGCATTTCTAATATAATAAAAAACCGGCCAAGTGCGAGCCGGACTCGCGCACCGAGGGTTCCGTACAAACCAGTAAGTATTATATTATAAGCAGAAGTTGCGATTTACGATTTATGTTGTATTAAAAAAAAAAACTACTTACTAGATCTCGTTCAAATCAATTTTCGCTGGTAGTTTACATGGCAATGTACATCATATATTTTATTTTTATTTTATCATTCTCTTATTTTAGAAGTTAAGGGGGGGGGGGGACACATTTTACCACTTTGGAAGGGTCTCGCGCGCAAACTTTTCTGTTTACAAAAAAATTATACCTCGTGTATCTGACATCGACGCACAAACGATTTCCATGGGTCCGGGGCATGATTCTGGACCCCCTAGACTTAGAATTTTTCGTCGGCTTTTTTCTCATTTTTTTCAAGGGTTTTTTTACTTTAGGCTGCTCATAATCGTTATTCTGACCTAACCCAATGAGATTTTTAATAAAAAAATAATTAATTAACTACTTTCACTAAAAAGAACAATCTGAATAAAGCCACAAATAGCATATCATATCAGCTCAGCTGAGCTGATACTTTGTGGTACTCTTGAAAAAAATGAGAAAAGAACCGACGAAAAATTCCAACACTGGGGTGTCCAGAATTATGCCCTGGACCCATGGAAATCGTTTGTGCGTCGATGTGAGATACACGCGGTATTAGAAACCTCTATATAATTTTTGAAGACCTATCCATAGATACCCCACACATATGGGTTCGATGAAAAAATTTTTTTTGTGTTTCAGTTCAAAGAATGGGGACCCCCGAAATTTATTGTTTTTATTTTCTATTTTTGTGTAAAAATCTTTATGCCGTTCATGGAATACATCTACTTACCAAATTTCAACAGCATAGTTCTTATAGTTTCGGAGAAAAATGGCTGTGACATACGGACGGACAGACAGACAGACAGACATGACGAATCTATAAGGGTTCCGGTTTTGCCATTTGGCTACGGAACCCTTATAAAAAGAAGAAATATTTAAACATAATTTATTGTTGTTAACAAAGTGTTTAAAACAAAATTCATCATATTGTAAAAAACCGCCCAAGTGCGAGTCGGAATTTTAAAATGTTACTATACTATTAACGAGTATCTAAGTGAAAATGTGAAATAGATAAATAATATAATTATGTATAGAAAATTCATATACTTACGTAATAAATAAAATAGCCCTCTTCCACTATCCAATTTTGCTGTGCCCGTCAGGGTCCACAATGATCCAAAGCAATGTATTGTAATATATTATAAGTACCTACCACCTAAGCTCACATTGTGGAATGCAATAAATATATTGAGTATATTGAGTATTGAGCATAATTGCTATTAAACCAAATCGATTGTGTCCACACGTGCGTAGCCTGTCTGTGCGCCGCGGTGGGTTTGCGCCTTTATGCAACGCAAGTCATGGCCAAGCGATATTAAGCTGTCCTATCACTTCAGTTGGCGTTCTAGCGCAAATACTAGCCTTCCTAATTTGTTAATAAAATAATGTACTTTATCCAAATGATTTTTGGGCATATTTGCTATCATCCAAGTTACGCGAATATTTTGATACGCCAAGTACCTTTAGAAATAATAGCATGTGCACATGTAATTAACAATAATTTTCCCTATTTTCATCAATATAAATTCCTAATATCTATGTATTTATGTCACCGGAAAAGGCAAACACCGTAAGATTGTAAAATGTCGCGTGAAATTGTAAACTATTTTTTCTAAATAAGACACGGATTAATTGAAATGATTGAATTTGGAACATATTCTTCCGTTACTGATGATACTCGTAATGTCACCGGAAAGTGGCACACTCCGTAAGATTGTAAAAATCTTGATTAGATTATAATTTCGCGAAATATTATGAAAAAATCGTTTTGTATATAACACTGGTCAACACAATTTTATTATTTTACTAGCTGACCCGCGCAACTTCGTCTGCGTCACATTTTCCATTACTGCTCCGCTCCTATTTGTCTTAGCGTGATGATATACCTATAGCCTTTAACCTTCCTCAATAAATGGGCTATCTAACACTGAAATAATTTTTCAAATCAGACCAGTAGTTCCTGAGATTAGCGCGTACAACCAAACAAACAAACTCTTCTGCTTTATAATATTATAGTATAGATTGCATATACAAAATTTACGTTCAGTTACGTATCCTGATCTCTCTCTCGAATTAAGAATATAATTATGAAGAGGGTACCTAATGCAGGGCACTGTATCATCTTTATCGGTTGAAATGCCGTCCAGCCCAGGTACCTAATCTCCTGGTACAAACTAATCTTGAATCAAAACCGACTATCGAACGAATGGTGGTGAATCAAGTGGATTCTTAATTTCGTCCAGCACAGTCCAAAAAGAAACACATTTTCTCCGATTTTTACTGACAAAATTGCTGATTGTAGACCACTGAATAAAATCATAATAATAATATCATAATTATTTCGCTGACAGTCCTAAGCCTATTTTTAAGTAGGAAGGAATGGTTTCGTTCATTATTAATTTAATACCGTGCTACTTACCTACCACCAGCACCCTTATTCACAACCATTCGATTCGATTCCGTATCGAATCGAACGTCTAAGTTATCGAAGATGTCCTCCAAACGCAATTCACAGATCCGAAACCGAAACATTTTGACAGTTCAAATTCGATAAGAAGACTCGAATCTTTCCGACAGCTTTTTCCTATCGGGAGTCATATCGAAAGAAATTAAAACGAATGAATAAACCATATTTCCAGCTTATTTCAGTGAAATAAAAATACTGTAAACTTTTTAAACACTGCCTGAAGTAAGTAAATGAATTTTTATTAATGTATTGACCGTATTTCATCGATTTATACTTATTTACATAAAGTCAAAGTGTTTACGGAAATGTGATATTCGTTCAAGATTTTATATAACATACTCGTAATTTGGTATTTTGGTAGATGGAGTAAGTGATTGTGCGAGCCAGAGACCGTCGATGTGCTGCAGAACAACAGAGGCAGGAGACGTTGTCTCTTCATAGAGCCCAGGATATGACGAATCCTTTTGCCGACCCGCGGTTTCAGTCCGTTTATAGGTTAACACCCGACATGGCCCTTAGCCTCATTGAAGAAATAAGGGCCTATTTCCCTGAAACGCACTCATCTGCCGTAAAAGGACTTGATAACTAATACTGGCATCACTACTAGGCGCCGCGAACAACACGACTGAATCCACTTTCTCTTTTATTGGCCGAAGAGAAGATTGCCGTCAAGTCAGACAGTTTTTTTACAAAAGTATAAATCCTGCTACACAAACCTTTCAATAGCAAAATGTACCTGTGAGATCTCATGTACCTACACCCAAGTCAAATCAAATTGTTTTCTAATAAAATAAGTTACCTGCCATTATTTACTGACTGTATCTGTAATATTTATTTCTATCTATACTACTTTTCCTTTCTTTTGAATACAAAACTTGAAGTTTGTGTGTCCATACTATAGAATTTTGACGATCAGTGAGTAAGCTAAAGGTAGAAATACAAGGTAATTTGGGGGTACCTATTAGCTAGTTGATGAAAATAGTTCTAAAGTTTTAAAAGTTAACACTTTTTCCGCTTTGCCAGTTTGATAGACTGCTGTTTACAAAGCAGGTTTATTCGAAATAAAGTTTATTTTGGTTAATAATAAAATAATTATTTTGTATCGTTTGCTATCTATTAGGCAACTAGCTGTATATTCCATATTTAAACGGAACAAAATATTCAAATAAACCAATTTTATTTACTACTTTAAATTTTCTACCACGATCATCTATTTACTACCATTTTTTAGCGTTCCCCATAAACACAATGGTCTATCGGATAGAAAAGACACATCCGTTCGGATCTGTGAATAGCGTTTTGACAGTTCTTCGACTCGGAAATGAGATTGTCGAATTCGGTTCCCTACCGACACGGAATCGAATCGAATGGTTGTGAATAAGGGGCCTGGTCTGACTGAGTAGCGGTATTTAATTTACAAAATTTCATAAATTCTACGTAGTTTTTCAATACAATCTTCAATAGTTCAATAACTGCGTTAGTTTTCGGCAATGCGATCATGCTCCTTATTGTAACAGCCTACGGAACAATTTCGTAGGTTGTATTTATTTGTATACGCGATTGTGATCCTTATTTGTAATAGTCTACGGAACAATTTCGTATGCAAGTTTTTTTACTTTAATGGTTTGTCTTTGCAAGTATTTATTTGTAAACGCGATTGTGCTCCTTATTAATAATAGGTCAGGGTTCAATTTCCCATGCAAGTATTTTTTCTTCCAACAGGGCTTTTGGATGAAATAGAAGTAGAAAGTAGAAACTCGAATCGTCGTAAGAAGGTATTTATTTGAAAACGCGATTCTGCTCCTTATTCCTAGAATGTTACGGGTCAATTTCCTGTCCATATAGAAAATACTTGAAAGTATCCCGAGCCCTAGTTTATTAAGGTAGACGCACTGGAAGCCCTGGTACTCGATTTTGCAAGTACGACCCAAGTCTACTCTCTCCTCCCAATAATTCGAAAAAAAATCTAGTCATTCAAACCCATACTTCCATAGCTATACCATATATCTACAGCGAATCTGGACTGACTTTAAACTCATATGTTCGAACTTAGAAGCTTAGCGGAGAATCTTAATTAACACCGCGATTCACAAAATCTACAACGTAACTGAACTGTCTTTATACTCATAATTTCGAACTTAGAAGCTTACACGTTACGATAAATAATGATAAATATGATAATAATATAATAAAATTTTCACTTTTTTTTTGCTATATTTTAAGTTTAATTAAAAAATAACTCAAAAATACATTGTTTCGGGGTCTTTTCACACATTTCTTATTACAAATTTTCTCAATAGATGGCATTGCAAGTATCTGAAGTCTCAATGAAAACAACCTATTTTAGCGCTCGATGAAGTTTCTTCGTAAACTTTAAAATTAGATATCTTTTTATTTTGTGGGTCGGTTTTGATGAAATAAACACTAAATGTTACTCCAGTTATCACTTAATATTTTGAAGTACCTAAATTTTGAATCCAATCAGTGGTGTATGCGTGATGCTCCTCCAAACGCACAGACAAACAGAAAATAATTTCAAAAACTGCTTTTTTGTGTTCTATGTCATTTTTCTGACATTTCTATGTATTTTTTATGCGAAAATATTCAATGTACAGACACGGCAACTCTACAATCTTAGAATAATAACGCATAGAAGCCGCGTCTAGAACAAAACCCGAGCAAAATCGTGTGTCCACTTCATTTTCTTTGTGTGCGTGAGCCGAATGTGTCTACGTTCCTCTAACGCACACAGATATAGCTTTCAGTGATACCATTACTAAGCCGTTACCCACAAAATATGGGAAGACGCATTACTATTTTGCTATCAAGGCAAGTATTTTATGTTGTTGGGAACTGGAAAAGGTAAACATGATTTTTCATGTAATATGACATATTTTTTCGGAAGGTATAATTCAATTTATTTCAAAATAAAAGGAAATAAATCGCATAAAGAATGAGATATTGTTCAATGCGTTTAGAATGCTTGATGGGTTATAATTATAAACAATGTTAAAACATCGGGTTTGATATGAATTAACAGTAAGTATTGTATTTTAAAATTACAAAAATGAAAAACATGAATGAAAGCAATGTGGGTATTTTTTCCTCACAAATAGCAACACTGTGTTATGACAAGTTAGGTTATTAGAATTTTGTTTTATTTATCGATTTACGTAAAAATAGTGCATAGAATGTGAGTACTTATTTGTGAAATGTTATTTTATCACATTTTTTTGTTTTCCTGATGTGCTATAACATCCTTTCACGCAACAAACTGTCATTTTCAATTATTTACTCGCGAGCTGTGTTCGAAGGAACGTGACATTGAGTACTGACGGCCTGGTGGCTAAGTTTGACGGATTAGGCTAAGTTTTAGTTGCCTCATTTTTTGCACTCGTACTAGGTTTCTATGCGTTATTATTCTAAGTCTACAATTTTATTAATGTATAGATTATTCTGACAAAAATACATAAAATTAATACAAATGTTAACAAAATTTCTATTTAACACTATCAAATGATCTTTTATAAGATTTTCTTGAATATACAGCTTTAGGTAAATCTAAGGTAAGGTTGCAAACTCGTGCAGTAGTCTGCCAAATGTGAGTCCTACCGCCCCTGATAACGCTCTTCCATTGTCTGAAGATCCTGATGGAATCTTTCACCTTGCTCCTCACTAAAATCACCCAGATTTTGTGAAAATCGGTCTAAATGCGAGTACAGTGGAATTTTATGCTCATGTTGCATCCTAGCTCTTGCAAGTTAGATAGCATGTACTCTTCTTCTCGACCTGATCGTCAGATTTGCCTAGAAAATTACTCATAACCAAAACAAATTAATTCCAAGCTTTGGATTCGACTTCAGTCATTGATTTGACACAATTAGGATCTTCTACGAGTTGCCTAATCTGTAGTGCGATTCACTAAGGCAGAACATCTTTACAACCAAGAAATCATCGTTGAAACATCTGATGTGGCATATATTTAACAGATGTTTCAACGATGATTTCTTGGTTGTAAAGATGTTCTGCCTTAGTGAATCGCACTACTGTGGCCTCATCATGAAAATAGCAGCTTTCAATTTTTCCGTACTTAAAATTAATTAATCCTTAATTTTGCAAATTTATATTCACCACAAATATAGCAATAACAATCGGGTTTTAAGCAGACAACATAGTTTTGATGAAGGCATATCGAAAACCGTAACAAAATATAATCTATTTCAGTGTCCAATAAAAATTTGTTAACTCAAAAACAAAACCGGTTGGAGAAAAATTGTTGCCATATTTAAAAAATACGCGTCAATTTGAGAAAGGAACAAAACAGAATCACAGGAAACAAAGGTTTCTTTTTTTGACCAGTGTAATATATCCCATCCAAATTCAATAGTTTTCGAAACATACGTGTCTTATTTACAAAAAATAGATTGCGATTTTCCGGTGACAATGCCAACGCACAGCCAAAACTGCTGGTCGTAGAAAGCTGAAATATGGCCAGTAGATTCCTTGGTAAATGGGGAGCACTTAAAAAGTATTTCCCGAAATTCCTACGGGAATGGGAAGAAACGGGATATGCGCCTACGAGGTCGCGGGCAAAAGCTAAGCCGTCCTTCAAATTGTATTCAATAATTATTTCCTTACACTATACAAAAATAGATTAAACTATCCACTAGAACCTATCTTTTGTTAGGGTATTTTCCGAAATGAAATACTTCAATAACCTTCTATTTATCTTTACTTTCAGATGAGAAATGAGGATGTATGGAGAAAAACTAAGAGTCAAGACAAACTCACACTAATTTAGAGTATTGTAAGTATCGAAGTGGTGCTTTAATTAGAGTAAGATGATTACACGAAGATGGTTCCACCCAACGCTATCGGGGGTGGAAGCAGAAAGGATCCTCATGGAGTGCGGCCACGATGGTTACTTCTTGGCGAGGCCCAGCATGAGCAACAAGGGAGATTTCACCCTGTCCGTGCGCCGAGGCAACGAAGTGACGCATATTAAGATACAAAATAATGGTGAGTTCCTGGACCTTTATGGAGGCGAGAAGTTCGCTACACTCTCCGAACTTGTTCAATACTACATGGACAACCAGTGTCAACTGCGGGAGAAGAACGGCAACATCATCCGGTTAAAGACGCCACTCAACTGCGCCGACCCTACCACTGAACGCTGGTACCACGGACAACTCACCGCGAAAGAAGCAGAGCGGGTGATGTTGGAAAATGGTAAGAATGGCTCGTTTCTAGTTCGGGAGTCCCAGCGGCAGCCGGGCGACTTCGTCCTGTCGGTGAGGACGCGCGACCGAGTCACGCACGTCATCATACGACGACAAGATAACAAGTACGACGTAGGCGGCGGACAACAATTTAATGATCTTGTCAGTCTAATAGAACATTACAGAAACTTCCCCATGGTCGAGACCACCGGTGAAGTGCTGCGACTGATCCAGCCGTTTAACGCCACTCGTATCCAAGTGCGACATTTCCACACTCGAGTGAAACAACTTCAGAAGGAAAATGAAGGTCCGATAGAAAGTATGGCTTACAAGCAAGGCTTTTGGGAGGAATTTGAAACGTTGCAAATGATGGAGAATCTACAACTTTTTGACAGAATGGAGGGGTCGAAGCCAGAAAACATACGAAAGAATAGATACAAAAATATAATACCTTTTGATCGTACCCGTGTGGTGCTGAAGGACATTCCTCCGGACGCACCAGCCGGCGCCGACTACATCAACGCTAATTATATCCGATGTGAAATGATCGAGCCCGATCATGATTCCAGCAATGGCAGTTACGAAAACGGGTCCACCTTGAGCCGAGATAATACACCCTCAAAGAATAAAGAGAAGTTGTCACCCGTTCACACTAGTGTCATCGTTTGCGAAGAAAAATTAGCTAGCGTCAAAATTCAAGGTGCAAATGGCACGAAACTAACCCCATCTTTCGAGCCGTGTGTCCTCAGAGCCAATCCGAATTATGTTAATACCACAATTCCAAAATCGACAGAAGAAACTGAAAATGGTATTGTCGACCACGTCTATAATAAGACATACATCGCCACTCAAGGCTGTTTATCGTCTACTGTCTATCCATTTTGGTCGATGATATGGCAGGAGGACGTTCGCATTATTATAATGACTACAAAGGAAATCGAGCGTGGTAAGGTCAAGTGCGAACGGTATTGGCCAGAATTAAACAAAACGGAAGTTTTCAAAAAGTTTACTATCCACAACGAATCAGAATCATCCACCCCAGATTACACGTTGCGACGTTTTGTTGTTACGAAAAAGGAAGAATGCAGCGTAAAAAGAACTATTTATCATTTTCATTTCACTGCGTGGCCGGATCACGGTGTCCCTTCGGAGCCAGGCAGGGTTCTGAATATATTGTTAGATGTAAATTATAGGCTACAACAGATTATGACCGGGCCGGATCCTCCGGCACAGGCGGTAGTGTGCGTCCATTGTTCCGCAGGCATCGGTAGAACCGGGACGTTTATAGTCATCGATATGATCCTAGATCAAATAAGAAAAGAGGGATTCGATTGTGAAATCGACATCCACCGTACTGTTCAAATGGTGCGTGACCAGCGATCTGGTATGGTGCAGAACGAGGCACAGTATAAGTTTATTTACATGGCCGTGTTAGAGTTTATCGAAACAGAGAAGCAAAGGATCGGTTTTAGCCCCGAGTCGAGCCAAGACTCTCCCCGAGCGTGGTCGCATTCCGTTCCTTTTTTATGAATCGCGCTAAAAGTGCAAAGAAATTTTTAACAAAAGCTTTATCTCGTGGAAAATTGTAGGTCGAGGGTCTCAGATAATTAGTCGCTATTCCCTGTCTTAACATCGCTTACAATTTCGATTATTATACAATGTTAAACATTTTATTGAAGTTTTTACATCGACATATTGTAAGGCGACTACTATTTTTGGAGAATGGAGATAAATAAAAGAGTTAACGTTCAAAGTAACGATTATGGCCTACAATCATATAATATTTGCACTTTTAGAAGCGCGATACTTATTTGCAGGTAATTTTCGATTTTCAAATGAAAACTCTCAAAACAAGTACAATCTTGGAGGAGGGTCACTCATACAGATCTACTTTTATTTTAATTAAGAGTTTTAATCATCAACAATACCGTGTACCTATTTAAATTATATACCATATCAATTAATCAATTAATTTCAATGAATAAATTATTATATTACGCATTTAGATTAAAAAAATATTATTATTATATTAACAGAACAAATAAATTGGGGTGATATTGTGTGATGAAGATCGATTGATGTTATTGTTCAACGTCGATTGGATATCATACAACGAAGTAACAGCGCATCAGTGGAACTATTTAATATTGATCAGACCTCTTTGTCGTAGCAATAAGAGCGATTTTCATGTTATCAGTGTTACCACTGATATGAGTTTGACTGTAAGTGCAACGATCGGTATGTGCTATTCGCTTAAATCGACCGGTCGATGCTCGCGGGAGTATCGACCGATGATTTTAAGCAGTGTGATGCTTATCGATACCACATCGATCTATCGATCGTTGATCAGAACCAGCCCATACTGGGCGATAAAATAATCGTTCGATCGTTGATCAGAACACGAAATAATTACGACGTGGTGGATAACATATTGATCGATGGCAATACTTACCTGTTCAGTAGATCGATATTGATCAATGGCATCGATACGCGTCGATCTTTTATATACCTAGAGGAGATGATGGATGCAATTTTATTATTTACAAAGAATGAAATTAAGGAATTATAATATCAATGCAGATGAAATTTATCATAAAATGAAACCGTCATTAAAGAGTTAGGTGAAATCTAATTTTACGCACAATAAAACATGTAATTATAATTGTGTAATATTTTGTATATTTAGTTGGAGAGTTTATTTTAGTTGGCGGCCTGATTGTATTATTATGAAATGTTTTAAACTCTTTCATTAGGGTGTCACTTGATTGTTGTAGTAACGTCATTAGATGACGCCAAATTAGCGTGAAAAAATATTAAACATAAACATTTGTTTCATGTAACGAGTGCAGGGGATTCTGTTCTATTGCACAAATTGTTAAAAAAAATAGCATGCGTATATGGGATGTGCTCCCCTGGCAAATGGTCACGATAAAAATCTTAGCGTCCACGAAAAGATGAAGAAAAAATGTAAGTGAGTGTATATGTATGAAGTTAAATACGACGCGATATGGCACGGCAATCACCTGAGGACCTAAATTATAGGAAGATACACTTTCTAGATCTGTAACTACCAACATAACTCAACACATGGTTAGTTAAGGTACTTAAAAGGAATTTATCACCGTGTCCGTATCACAGCATGCTTTGTGTGAAGCTTATGAGGAAAATAATAATAAATAATATTGTTATTAATTAAAAACTATTGTTAGTTGTATAAACGGCGACCTGAATAATTTATCACACTGTTTGCTTTAATATTGCACTACACGAAAGTCAGGAGATTGGCTTCAACGTGATCTCGAATTGGAGTTTGATTTGAAAAGAATGTTATTTTTTTTATATTTCGACAATCGACGTCTATGTAAACTTTTTGATATGAAATTAATGTCGTCAGGTTTACGTAGCGCTTACCATTTATAAAGTAAATGAATGTAGTTTACATAATAAACGCAGCACATCCATTGACAGCCTTTTTTTATTTAAATTAAAACCTTTTGGTGCCTTAATTTCCTCAAGTTGAACTGTAGAAATAATTATTGTGAAGTCGTTTTACTAGGTATTAGAACACGGTATGATGAAAGACGTATCGAGGGCTCTTTTTTGCATATTCGCATAAATACAAAATGGTAAGCGTCGCGTAGACTCATTAAAGTTAAATGGGTACTTGCAGCTAAAACTAATCCTTCATACTGTAGGAGCCTCAAAGCCTACTGACACAGGTTGCATGCACTATAACACAGCTCTAGTATACAATTGACTAATGCTATTTGTAGTGAAACATTAATTCTAATACATTAAACATGCAATAAGTAAAATTATATATAAAAGTCGTAATTATTACGAGGTAAAGCCGAGTATCACTACATTAACCATTGCATACTAGAGCTACTAGAGTTAGGTACTTGTAGCAGTTATACAGACGTTGTATTAAGATAGATTATTTTTAAAAATAATTAAGTAGTTAGATGTCAAATCGACTTACGAATTGAAAATAAAAATATGTACCTAGGTGTGTCTCATACGCTCCTCAAATCTGTGCAATCGTTTTTATAATTCTGACTAAACAATCGTACTATGAAGACAATTGTGTTTCTTTTACAAAAATGTTTCAGCTGTCGATGTTTAGCTAATAGTGTTGATTTTTCCACAAAATGCTAACTGTGCAAGAAATTTTTTGGTAGTTAGTGTAGTGACTGTTTGTGTAAATTGGACTCTTTTATATTTTTGTCTGTGAAAGCTTTATTCAAACCATTGTAGAATTTAAGCCTTCCATTACGACATTCTTCCCTGTTTTACTGTATGTTTTTTTAATCAGAACCGCAGCCGATATGTTTATAATTTTATATATAGAATAATCTTAGACATATGCGAACAAAAACTACCTATATATATAATAAAAAAGTATATCAATTTATACCAAACAGTCTCTACTAAACATAAGCAAGTAATGTAAAATTATTGTATTTTTAAACTTATATTCTTGTCAAAACTTGTAATCGGAGGTGCTTTTTATGTGAAGTATTTGGTGGTAATGACATGGTGCGTTATTTTTATGTTTTTTTTTTGTTTGTACGCGTAGTTTACGTAGTGTCTTTGTAGGCAAATTCGGGCAGTGATAATTTCATTTTCTATAAAATAGTATTCGGTGTAATATTAATGTAGTAGGAATTAGTGTGTGTATTCTAGTATAAAAAATTACTCTATAAGACACTTTATTTATACAACGAGTATAATGTTACGCACATAATTCAATAACAATGTATTTGTATATAATTTTGTTTGGTGCCTTGCACGGCGAGTCGTGGTACTTCTAATTTATTTCCTGCGGTAATATTGATTAAGTAATTATAATAAAAATTGGTGATATTCCTTGTAGTTTAGATATCCAACAATAGATATAGTCCTGAGAATGTATTTATAAAACGCCAGGAAAAGCTAGTACCTACCTACGGAGTTACGGACAGACAAAAAAATCGTATCGTCACATTATAGTAAAGTCTGTTTTTTAATCCCGGAGACTAAATTGACAAGTGTAAATGCCAAAGTGACTAAAATGCTATTGTAGTCTATTTGAATTTGCCAGTTGCACTTGTCAATTTAGTCTCCGGGGTTAAAAAACAAAGTACCTATACATAGTAGTACAGTGCATCCATACTTTTACTTCAAATAGACTTCTAAATTTAAAATCAATTCTAGATTTCAAATCTTATTTCAATTTCCGACTATATAAAATCTCGTGTCACAATCGTGTGTTTATTAACGAACTCTTCCGAAACGGTTTGACCGATTTTTTTGAAACTTTTTGTGTATATTTGGTAGGTCTGAGAATTAGGTTGTAGGCTATCTTTTAATGTGGCAAAACTACGTTTTCCCGGTTAGCTAGTCTCAATACAAAATATATCCTGTCTTAAGCATTAACTGGTGCTTTGTAAACGCACGTATCATTTATTTTTTTTAATGAACTGAGACTTACATAGGTACCTACTTATACTATTGCTGATGCCAGCCACATACGGAATATACAATAGCCGTATACGGAACCATGGATTTATTTTGGCAGTATACGAAAACTTATTAGCAATACGAGGCATAGAACACCAATTAAAATATGGGAATTATAATAAGGATACAAGCAACAGTCCTGCAGGAAAATATCGAACGGTAGGCCATTTTAATATAGCCTGTATTGTTTTCCTAAGTGGGTACAAGCTAATGCAAAGTTCTTGTCTAAATAGTAGATTTTTTGTTTTATATTTTAACTATACCGTGAATAAACAAATTGTACCTAAATATCGCGTCTATTATTCTAAAACTTTCTCAAATAAGCCGGTAGTAACTATTTTCTAATAAACTGCCGCACAAAACTATTACAAAATATTTTTAATTATTTTGTAATAATAAAACGATAAAATGAAATGTTAATAATTAAAAATTAATTACGTCTTATATTGATGTTTTAGTGTACCTAGTACGCGAATATAAATATTTTATTCACACCCTAATGAGGGCTTAACTTTGTAATAAATTATCACTGCTTGAATTATTCAGAGCTATTATATGTTGTTGGCATTTTATTTAAACTATTATTCCAATTTGTATTAAAAAAGTGAGCTAAAGTAATCGCATGAAGGTAGAGGAAAAAAGTTTTATCGTCCGATAAAAATATATGTTGTGTTTTATTGTATATTATCAATAAAATGTGATACCGACGACTGTGTGATCGTTTTTATCTTTACAAATTACTCGCCAGTAGGATCAATATGTATAGTGTATTGATCTTTCCTTTAGGTTAAATCATCATTTTCCACACACACGCATACACAACCAGTTGCATTACATTTCTGTTGGCAAACTAAACACGCAACACTGCCTGCCGGGCACTCGTATCGTGCTGGCGTGATTGACATCCGCTACCGAATCTGCGAGCAACTTCATTCTCTTACATTGTATAATTTTACTCATAAATTATTTCATAACGATTGTAACCATGATTTTGTAAACACTGACAACTGGTTGAAAAGGCGAGAACTCCATGGACCCTTCCATGGTGTTTATCGCTCTTCTCCATAGGATCTAAGTACTCTTTGGAACGTACAACTGCCGCGCTGGAGATAGGGCCGGTGAGTGTATTTTGTTGCAGAACAACTTGCTATTGTAGGATGCGCGGCAGAATTAGCTTCATCTATTTGTTTGCAAGCCCTTAATATTCAAAAGTGCCTTTAACTGGTCTAATTGAAATAAAGGATTTGTATTTTGATGGGCCAATTATTGATCATAGTTGTTATATTTAGAAAGCCTGCAATATAATACCACCACTTACATACCTACATGCGAGTTGCTTGCAGACGGAAACAGCATACTTTTGAAACTTTTAAGTGCAAGCCTACGTACGTACTCGCTGTCAGCCGCGGGGACAGTCAACTGTGCGGTTCAAATTTAATATGCAACCGCTTGTCATTATGGCGGTTAGGCAAGTGCATACGATCACTAACGGTTGCATAAAGGCCGCTTTTTCGCTAGTGCGTATCTACGTAGGTTAAGGATGAGGCCAAACGGGTCCCCTATGTTGTTTCGAACGCCGCTGTTGCGACACACGCTGTTGCGAATTATTTTACCACTGCCTCACAGGTTCAAAAGCTCATGGACTCGAATGAAGTAGTCGCGAAAGACGCTGTTTCGAAAAACATTTTCACTGCCTCAAACGCTCGAATGCTTGTGATTTCGATTTATTTCCGCGCGCGGACGAATCGGTTGGCGCAGTGGTTGAGCGGTTGACTGCTGCGCAGCATGTCGCGGGTTCGATTCCCGCACGGAACAAAAATTTGTACGACCTACAAGTATTTGTTCCGAGTCTGGGTGTTTTTCTATCTATACCTAATATGTATGTATTTACAAAAAAAAATGTATATAAGTAGTTTATCAGCCATCTCGTTGCCATAACACAAGCATTAGGTTGCTTAGCTTGGGACTACCTATATGGCGTTGTGTGAAATGTCCAAGGATATTATTATTATATAAGGATCCATTGCTGGACATTAACACTGCGTAAAAATGTGGGGTATTAGAACTGAAACTTCGTCCGTCTGGGAGCCTAACCGGATTTCAGTTCAAAGTGCAACTCAAAATACGCGACTCACGTTTCACAAAATGACGCTCGTTTTACCTCGCCATTAGCTTCCAGCATCTAGGCGTATGATGATGATACGCAGAGTTTACTGAGTTCTCCTTTTACAAATGACACGCAATAAGAATAAGTACCTTCTCATCAATAATTATGTTTGAAGTTGCATAATCTTTCTCCACTTACCTACGGATCTCTCAAAATATAATAGCTATTCATATATTCGCTCATACGTTATGCATGTGCGCATTGAAGCGGGGACATGACGTGTAAAGCAGGGTGTACCTACCTATATATGTTCTGTGTGTAAAGCACTGCGTCGTTGAAATATAAACATTTGACCCTTCAGAGACTACACTCGAGTGCTTTGTATCTATACTAATATTATAAAGCAGAAGAGTTTGTTTCTTTGATTGTTTGTTTGTTTGGTTGAACGCGCTAATCTCAGGAACTACTGGTCCGATTTGAAAAATTATTTCAGTGTTAGATAGCCCATTTATCGAGGAAGGCTATAGGCTATATATCATCATGCTATGACAAACAGGAGCGGAGCAGTAATGGAAAATGTGACGCAGACGAAGTTGCGCGGGTCAGCTAGTAAAATAATAAAATTGTGTTGACCAGTGTTATACAAAACGATTTTTTCATAATATTTCGCGAAATTATAATCTAATCAAGATTTTTACAATCGGAGTGTGCCACTTTCCAGTGACATTTTCATCAGTAACGGAAGAATATGTTCCAAATTCAATCATTTCAATTAATCCGTGCCTTATTTAGAAAAAATAGTTTACAATTTCACGCGACATTTTACAATCTTACGGTGTTTGCCTTTTCCGGTGACATATATACATAGATATATCATCATGCTATGACAAACAGGAGCGGAGCAGTAATGAAAAATGTGACGCAAACGAAGTTGCGCTGGTCAGCTAGTCGATAGATAAACTCTAGAAATCTATTAGGTCCTTACATATGAGATTGACGTTTTGTACCCACGGGAATATAAAGTCAATTTTTTTTTTTGTAAAATATACTTAATTAATCAAAGTATGCACCGGTGTCATCTATGCACTTTTGCCATCTTATAGGTAGCTCATTGATACCTTTACTAAAAAAAACCATGGGGGCGAGAATCAATACCTAACCTTTTTGAGGGCGGTTTGGACTGCCGCATCGAAATTGAATTTTTTTCCTTGTAAGAAGTTGTCCATATTCCGGAAAAAATGGTAATCTATTGGAGCAAGGTCCGGGGAGTACGGTGGATGTCGCAGACATTCGTAGCTCATCTAACTTAGTAGTTGTTTGTTGTGCACTTGTGCAGTGTTTGGTGTTGCGTTGTCGTGAAGCAGCAGTGTCCTAAAGAGCGATTAACCAGTCTCGGTTGTTTAGCAGCTAGTTCTTCTTTCATGGTTTGCAATTGCTGACAATAGATATCTGCCGTAATCGTTTGGCCAGAGTGTAGACGACGACACCGGCGCTAGTCCACCAAACACTCACAAGTAAATTTTTCTGAGTTAATTTTCGTTTATGGCAGGATTTGTCTGGGTCTCCAGAGTTCAGCCATTGCGACGAGCGCTTCCAATTATCGTACAGTACTTATCCACTTTTCATCACAAGTAATGATTCGATTTAAAATCCAATATTGTGTCGGTTGAGCAAAGTAACACAGCAGTCGACGCGTGTTTGCAAGTTCGATTCACTCAATTCATGAGGTACCCATCGTTCAAGTTTTTTTACTTTCCCGATTTGCTTCAAGTGGATTAATACAGTTTGAAGTGCTTTGTCATGGACCCGCTTCCACAGTAGCCTTTAATTGTTCATTTTCCACTTTGGTCTCCCGCCGTCCACGGGGATGGTTCTGAAGGTCGAAATTTCCAGAACGAAAACGTTGAAACCAAAAACGTAAGTACCTACCGTGCTTTCTTTTGCGACACCAGCGCCGTACCTACAAGCTGTTTCTGCAGCACTGGTGCCACGATAGAACTCGTACCTACCTACTTATAAATATACCGATATCTCATGTTTTCCATTGTGCGGTATTAACGACGCCAAAGAAAAAAAATAGTGAGGAAAAAAGAAATTAATGACTGTTTCCAAAACTCAAATGTACCGGTCAGCTAAATGAATTTATAAATTTGAATTTGGAATTCTATTAATCAAAGATGAGATACCTATTTCAGATCAAAGTGGTCAGTACGACAAAACGCTAATTTCATATGTAAGGACCTAATATTTACATAGATCAGGATGTGCATAGGTAAGTAAGTACATAAAATAGTGTGTGCATTTTGCGACCAAGGACAGTTAGTTTTTAGGGTCCTGTACCCAAAGGCCAACAAACGTAACTCTATTACTAAGCCTCCACTGCCCATCTATCTGTCCGGGGGTTGTATCTCAAGAACTATACTTCACAGTGTGTCTATTAACGCTATAAGAAATAGTAAAAATTTAATTAAAATGAGGAGGCATTAACATTCAGATGAATAAAAGTCGTGGTGAGGTAGACCAGTAGGTTTATAATAAGAAGATTCCAAAAAATAATAAATAAAAAGCAGGAAAATATCCTTTGTCAGGTTTTATTATTTTATCCTAATTAAAAACATGAAAAGAAAGTTAGGTCATTATATTTCAGAGATTTCTAACTTAGTTTACATTAAATTAAATACAGTTTTCAAGCAACTATCAAAGGTTTTTACAATAATCTGTTAGATTTCGCATTTTGACTACAAGTAAGGTCAGCTAGTCATCATTGTTGACTTGTATTTCCTCAATGCCATCACTTTCTGTCACAAGAGCTCTTTCCAGGATTACACGGCCCTCCTTATATCTGGAAACGAAAAATCAATATTACATTGGTAGGTACTACAAAAAAACTTTTTACAAAAAAATACAACCGACTTCCAAAAAAAAACACTACAAAGTAAAAAATAACTTTAATTTTTCGGAAGTCGGTGTTTTTGTTAGTTTCTTCGTATTTTGACACCAACTTCCGAAATTAAAGTTATTTTTTACTTTGTAAGTAGTGTTTTTTTTTTGGAAGTCGGTTGTATTTTTTTGTAAAAAGTTTTTTATTTTTCACTTTTTAGTGGTGCCCCCCACACCTAACAACACCACTGCAAAATCGCAGAAAAGCAAAATACGCAATTTCGATTATCAAAGAATCATCTAAATAGTCAAATTCCAGCTATTTCGATTTAAAATCCAAAGTTCGTAACCGATTTTGATATGATTTAAATGGGACCAATCTGCAAGTATATCCTTTCAGATAAAACAAAAATTTTTCAAATCGGTTCATAATTGTCGGAGTTATGAGGTAACAAACATAAAAAAAAAAACATACAACCAAATTAATAACCTCCTCCTTTTTGGAAAGTCGGTTAAATAATAGTCCTGGAACTTAAGGTGAATGCTCCAACCAGCCCGCGAAATTCAAAATTTCTTGCGTTTTTTGCAATTAGCAGGCCAGTGCTAGGTTGTAAAATATTATTTGCGGCTGTAAGACGTATGTAGTTACAGAATTATGATCATCAACATCACCAATATAACCCTCCAAGTTCTCCAAGACCTAGGAACAAAAGAAAAAGTCATTCCTAGAGCTTTATGAACGTAGAGTGTTGTATTGATAATTTTGATGATTATAATTCTGTAACTACATAATATGTCTTACAGCCGCGAATAATATTTTTATCAACAATTACAACCTAGCACTGGCCTGCAAATGGCAAAAAACGTAATATTTATATATACGTAGATAATTTGAATTTCGCAGGCTGGTTGGAGCATTCACCTTAAACATGGACACATGCATTTCATGTTTTTTTTTTTATTATTATTGATAAGCAACGTATGACCACCATACTGTTCCAATTGCAAGGTGTTTAAAAGTGTGTCAAGACTATAATTGGGGATGGTCTGAGCAGATAAGACGATACTGGCACTATAAAAACTATACTTATATAATTATAGTGCAAAAAATAAAATAGCTCTTTAGCACTACACACCTCTGGTTTTCTTCTGTAGCAAATTCATAGACCCAGCCCAGTTTAGTGCCACAGTTCTTGCAGGAGACGTCGCGCACCATGTGGCGGCCAGTCAGCATCACGCGATCCTGTACTTCGGAGTACACTAGGTTCACAACCTTGTGGAACAGAAATGCTCGACCTGTAAACAATAATTTTCTACCTATTATAAAGTTCCTATTTCTGATCTTCTATTTAGAAAAATATAAAAGAAAAAAGTATGATAAATATTTCTAGTAGTTAGAAGAGAGGTGACTTGTCTGGGCAGTATGTCGCAACCAGATAGTACGAACCGTTAGGTGGAGCAATGGAAAGTAAGCCTTCCATTATTTATTTATTCTTAGTTTTGCTACATGAATACATTTTTGGATCATGATGAGATAATAACAATGATTGTACAAAATATCAGTGCACAAATAAACAGTTTATCAAGCTAAAGTTCAGAGTGAAAGAAAGCAAAGATGATGGTACCTGTGGCTCCAGTAAACCGAGTGCTTATCAACTCAGAACGATTTGTCAAGTTCACATCACAAGATGCACAAGAGAATAATCGTGTGCCACCAATATGGTCAAGGAATATTTTCCCCATTTTTACGAAATTCTATTCTTTGTTTTGTTGTCAAAACAATAAGTCCACTCAGCTCATCAGCTGACGTCAGTTTGACAAGTCAATGTGACAATTGCGTGAACGTTTTGAAACAAAAACAGTTATGATCACAGGTTATGATTTTTATGAAAAAAAAAAAATTATAGGATACTCATTATTTCTAATACTATCTAAAAAATGTATATAATCAGTGAATGGGTATCTAAATACGATTGTTCGACAAAACTTGCAAATACAAAAAGTAGTCATTGTTTTGCCAGCACAATTTCCGAACGTAACTCTCGAAAAATAGAGACCAACACAAAAATACCGACTTTTCATGAATGACTGTAAACATAATAATTATAATACATATGACAGGATCCACCGAGGATAAAATTGAGATCATATTAAAATAAATTATTAAGAAATACTTCTTTGGCGTTTCCACCTCCTCACATAATCCAATGATTTATTTGTCAGTTTCCAAGGCGACAGTGTCTTTTCATTTTCACATGAACTATGAATTTTATAAAAAAAAGTAAACACAGTTACGTCTGTTATTTTATTTTTACAAAATTAAAATAGATATAATTCATGAACAGTTACTATGGAAGGGATACAAGAAGAGGCGATAAAACACACAGCATTAAAATTAGCCGAAGAATTAAAAACACTCTCCATTTACAAAACATTTTATAGTGATGTACAGGTATGTATTCGTGGGACCTGCAGTAGTTGTGTTCTTCGTTATTGAATTGAAAATAATTATTTATCCTTGTTATTGTTAAGACACATACTTACCCAGCTTTCAAAAAGTATTTTCAATATAGATATATTCAGTCAAAGGAGCTCATAACGCGATATGTTACATAAATTTGAACTAATTTACTACCTAGCCTTTTGGGCAATAAATGAGTAGATTCCTGCTAAATGTAACCCTACTTGAGAGGTTCACGGGCTCGGAGTACCTTCCCAAGACCCTATGTGTAAGATTCACGAGCCTTCATCACGATTACAGACACACGATATAAAAATAATCCCTGTTTATCACGCAACATTTATGGGCACTTCACTGTATTTTCCTTTGTTTTTACAGAAATTAGTATCTTCGCCAAATGTAAGGAAGGAGAATTTTAAACAAACGTTACAACAAGCTATGAAAGATAAGGGTTTAGACACTAAACTTAGGAATACTGTTTTTCATTGGGTTAGAACACAAAATAAACAAAGTGTAAGCAGATTTTTTTTTTACCCTACACCATTGTTAAAAAGTTAGCTTCATCACACGCGACTTCGTCTGCACTGCAATTTTCTAGATTCTTATTTTTTTTTCTTTTCTAGTAATATAATATAGTTAGCTTTAAAATACTCGGGGATAATATAGTACCTAGTCTAACGGTGAAAGAATTATTGAACTGGTCCAGTAGATTTTGAGTTTATTCGTTGCAAAAATACAAATCTTTCCTACTTAGGTATAATATTAGAAGATACCACTTCGCCCTTCTGTCAACGCCCGTAAGGCCCTATTGGGCCAAAGTTGTATTGTCTTACTATTGTTCTTTTAAATTGCGGGCGCTGCCAGAGCATTACTGAGAGCTATCAGGTTGCTCCCCATACCTGCGGTCCTGCACCTAACATAGTTCGAACTTTTTAATTCTGATAGAGAATGTAGGTATCGTTATTTTACAGAAATTGGATCCACTAACATCATTAAATAAAGCTAGTGCTCAATGGGAGAAGCGAATACACAAATCGTTAAATTCAATGTGCACAGACCTTGAGACATCACTAGCGAAGATTAGATCTCAAAGTGAACAAGAAGAATTATTAGAAAAATGGAACGAACTTAGTACTTATACTTTAGGTAATTTTACGTAATACACAGTAACTGATTTAATCAGTTATGCGACTTATTTCAAGTGGAATAAGTACTATGTTTCCATTAACAACATGTTATTTTCAGATCTTTCGAAATACAGACCAGTTTATGCGCCAAAAGACTTTTTGGAAGTATTATTAACTTTATCCGGCTATGTTCCTTACACGCGAGAGTGAGTACTTTTAAATTGTGTAAAACAATTTTTTCTCAATCCAGCATAATGTATGGTGATTTTTTTTTGCAGTGATGAACCAAAATGGGAGTTTGCTCATTTGCCACTTCAAGTGAAGACACTGGACCAATTAGTAAGTATAGGTAGTAGCATAATTTGAATTCCCATTGTTCTCTCTATTCAGTTGCTTCTTTACGTTTGTTCCTCAGGGTTCTGTTTTCGGGCCTATGATATACCTAACCGTTATGGTCTAGCCGTAGTCGTTATTAAACAATGAGGAAAGTAATTTTCTACTTCATCTAAATTATTCTAAATGAACAAATTAAATCTCAACTCATAAATATGTTTTTCTCAAGAACCTTTTCTTCCCAGCGGAAAGTCTTCTCAGAATGGTCAAACGGTGAGCCCCTCCTAGGCGTGAACCCGAACATGCCTAGCTCAGTGCCGGGGTTTGCCTCTCTCGAGGCTGAACGTATCAGCTTGGGCGAGCGAGTGGCAGTCTTGGGCTATGCGCCAGTTGTACAGGAGTACTTGAAGAAGGGAAGCCCGCAGTGCCTTCGAGCGAAGCTGTGGTCGCAAGTTTTAGGCTCCGATATCAAGGCTTCGGTACAGTATCTACATCATATTCATAATTCACTAAACTTATTTTTTTTCCCTTGAGGACAATCATAAACAACTTACAGTACTCATACATAGTATCTGTTTAGTAATAATAAAGGTCTACGCACACGGGACAGAATGGCAGATGTTGCCACCGGTCAGAGCATTCCGGCGCGGGCGGCCTACCAAGACATACCGCGACGTGGCACGTCACGCCGATGTATGCAACGGCTGTACCTATAACTGAAATGTGTATCAGGCAGCAGGTGCAATAGGTACCTACCTGCTGCTACCTGATTACACATTTCAGTTATAAGTTGCGTCTGAACGAGTGTTGTTGTGTCTTGAAATAAAATGGTAAATTGAGATTTGGTGTTAATATCGATGATTGTAGAGGAAACAGATAAGTACACATGCTAATAATAGGGTGTGGGTAAGGGCAAATGTGTGCAACATGTACTCTCGCTAGCACTGCCTCACTCCGCAGCATGTCACGGCGTCCTTCGGCGTGCCGTTCTCCGCAGTGCGCTGCGGCATCCCGCCGCGGTATTCCTTAGCGCGCTCTCCAATGCCATTCAATGCCATGGAAGCAATTTTATACATTGGATTTTATGTCTTATTCCTATGAGATGAGTTTAAATTTCCTTTGATAAAATTTTAATCCTCTGCCATTCCGCCCCGGTTTGCTAGTGTAATTAAGGATTCAATTTTAGTTTAACATTGTTGTACTTGAATTTCCAGCAAATGGAACATTTCGCTCAGCTCAAGAAAAATGTTCTGGAATTAGATTTAATGATAGACAAGCTTATATTCAAAGACGTACAATTGACCGCTTCTAACGATGACCAGTATTTCGTATTCGAAGATTTATTGTATCAGGTAAAGAAGTTTTTATTCGACCAATTCTTGATAAGTAGGTAAAGCATGACTAAAGGAATTTTAAATTTAAATGTTGATTTATGGATTGTGTGAGGGAGTGGAGGAAAATGTGTTGTGCCGACCCAAAGTGGCAAGGGCTGGAAGATGTAGATGAATATGATGAGATGTGTATGTGTATGTATGACGGAACGGTTGGCGCAGTGGTTGAGCGATCGGCTGCTGCGTCGCGTGTCGTGGGTTCGATTCCCGCACGGAACAAATATTTGTATGGCCTACAGATAGTTGTTCCGGGTCTGGCTGTTTGTGTATGGGACTTTGTACCTATGTTTGTTAACGCACCTACGATACAGGAGAAATTCCTAGTGTGGGGCAACGTTTAAGAAAAAAAATAAAAAATAATATATGTTTGGTAATAAAGCTAATTTGATCCAAACACTTTTACAGGTTATGTTATGTTTTTCTCGCGATGTTGAAGTGATGGAGCACCTAAAAAGCTCCATCGGCAACCCACCCACAGTCTCCATCAAAGGCAAGCAGAGTTCAGCGGAGAGCGTCACTATATTCCCACCGAGCGGGGTTATTCCCTTTCATGGTTTCTCTATGTATGGTAAGTTTTTGCTGGAGATAGACTGACTGGACAGGAAAGCTGGCTTCAAGTCCAGTCCGTAGTCAGTTTTTCTGATGGAGTCACACTACGGCCGCTTCGCGTAACGTCCGTTCATGGTCCTAATGTAGGTACTTACTCTTGAAGGTGCAGTTTTTTTCGGATCATTCGCGTTACATTATTTCTAACCAAGAACTTACACTCAACGTTTGAAGTGCTTGTGATGAGAACAGAATTACAAATTAACATTTTGTAAGGACTAGGATAGGCGAACAGACTTACCAAGAGATACTTTTTTGTCGCCCACACACGCAATCATAGGTACCATTTTTTTATACGTACCTAATTAAATTATACTTGAGTACGTACTTAATATTATTATTTACTGGATTAGATTATTACAGTACTGGACTGACGGACGTAGAGCGACTAATCGTAAAATATGAAGGTCAATGGTCGGACCGCGATCGATCTAAGAAAAAACGTGTTAATTATACAATATTATAGGGCCATGAACGGTCCTTACCTACGTGTGGCGGCGCTAGAGCGACTCCGTTTTTCTCTTATTCGTTGTCAAAATGTCGGAGGCAATATCAGTGAACAAATTCCAAGCCAAAATAGCACAAACCCTGGTGAAGTTATAGGGGAGCATAAAAAAGGAGGAGGGACAAATAAACGTTACGGATCCTACAGGGATGGAAAGCTATCGAATGTGTTTTTTTTAAATGGCTTTTGCCCAGACGAGGAACAGAATAGACAATTCATTTTATAGAAAACAGGAAGAAAGTTGTTTAACTTGGGAGGTCAAGGCCCAATCCGAGTTACCTATACCTACCTATGCTAGTATTATAGGTAATTTTTGTGCCTATAATATGAGGCATTCCAATAATATTTTACTTGGTCAACGTAATAAAAGTACCGCTTGTCCCACATTTTGAATGAATGTTTGTGTGTACCTAATACCAATCCTGGAAATTGTTTAGGGATAAATATTAGATACTAATACTAAATTGTTTAAGGATAAATAAAACGTGTCAGTGTATTTCAGAGAAACTTAAATATAATAATAAAATAACTGCCGGAAAGCAATTACCGTTTAAAACAGCATAATTATAATGATTCAAACTCAAACGTGGTTTGTGGTGGTGACTAACAATACTTATTATAACAATAACAATATACTTGGCTCGCGAGGTTGTCGACATGAAGTGGACTCTGCAATCATTGTACCGATAGCTGTGACAGCCAACGGCTTATAGCCAGGAGCCTCGACCAACACCTCAGGAGGCTCTTGTTAGGCAGCTGGATCAAGTGCTTGATTCAGAAAGTGCTACTTCTTGACATGGCTCGCATTGTTAGGAGGTTCCTCTCTCTGGAGCCTTGACCGCGTAGCTTGGATCCTGTTCCCGATACCGATGGGCTACTGTTTTTTTTATATTTTTAAATAATTGTTTTTTGTTCTATTTTTTTTGGAAATATTTAAAAATGTATAAAATAAGTTAAGATGAATAAAGACAAAAACTTTTAACAATATTAATTAAAAGTACAATCATTAGGTAGTTTTACCCGGAAAGTTATCCGGGAGTTTTGAAAATTGGTTCATCCTCTTCAGGACCGATCGACACGTTAAGGAAATTTCTTCCACATTATCCGCGATGGGATTTTTTTTAATTCAAAACGGGGAAACTCTTGGCCCAAATCTCACCTGATGGAAAGTGATGATTAGGCCGAAGATGGAAGTGAGTTTCACCCAGAATCCTCTAACATAGAGGAACTGGCTATCATACCTCTAATTGCCGGAACACAACAATGCTGTTAACATTGTTGTTATAGCGACAGACTTAGACATGATGGTGGTAGCTTGTCAGGCGGACTTAGAAGTCCTACCTACCACCAACCAATAGATTATCACCAGATAGCGATGAAGAGGAAGAAACGGAGACTGTTTTCGAGCAAACGTACGATTAAGTCGAGGACCAAGAGGATTGTACCAGATGAAAAATAATCCCATCGCGGATAATGTGGAAGAAATTTCTACCTGTAACGTTTCGATCGGTCCTGAACAGGATGAAATCACAACACCCTGGTCCATCGCGACCAGCGAAACGGAGGAGAATGCGCATTTGGGAATAGTGCATTGCATATGGATTAGGCCTATTGGGGATACCACGATAAAAAAAAACGCGCCACTTACTCTAACTCATGGTGTGGAAATTAGTTTTTGTAGACTTTGCGGCGCTCGTACGCTAAAACTATAGATTCTACAAAAAAAGGTTTTACATAAATTATAGTCAGGAAGGAGATATTGTCTAAAATCTGTTTTTGACGCCATTTTTCCAATATGGCGGCGCGAGCGGCAAAGATACGAGGTGGCAAAGTTGTTTTTCGTAAGTTCGTAAAGAGCACATCGAAATCTATAAGATCACCAATTTTCAAAACTCCCGGAAAACTTTCCAAGTAACCTCATTTTTTTGCACCAAATGACTACTATAACGTTTTATGTTTAATTTTCCAGCTACACCGTTTTGCTATCTGTATGATGATCCTGCACAATTGTACTACACGTTTCGTGCCTTCTACATTCGGTACTGGCATCGGTTGCATTATATATCGACACATTCACAGGTATCGTACACTGGAAGATTTTTTATCACCATCTTTTTTTTCCAAGCAAAAGGTATACCGCGTGTAACTGACATCGACGCACAAACGATTTTCATGGGTCCGGGGCATGATTCTGGACACCCTAGACTTAGAATTTTTCGTCGGCTTTTTTCTCATTTTTTAATTTTTTTCAAGGGTTTTTTTACTTTAGACTGCTCATAATCGTTATTCTGACCTAACCCAATGAGATTTAAAAATAAATAAATAATTAATTAACCACTTTCACTAAAAAGAGTAATCTGAATAAAACCACAAATAGATATCAGCTCAGCTGAGCTGATACCTATTTGTGGTACTCTTGAAAAAAATTAAAAAATGAGAAAAGCACCGACGAAAAATTCCAACACTGGGGTGTCCAGAATCATGCCCTGGACCCATGGAAATCGTTTGTGCGTCGATGTCAGATACACGCGGTATATTAATATGGGTCCTAGAAATAATCACGTCCTATACTAATGCCAATAAAGAAAACTTTTAGGTAGGTACCTACCCCTTTTTAAGCGTAGGTATTGCGCGCACGGAGAAGTGAGGGGAGTAGTTTTTAAATGGAATGCTGTCGATTTTTGGGTTGGGCGACCTCTAAGGAAGAATATCAGGAGAGACTTGAGATTATGTGTCGTGTGTTAACAGTGTATTAGTTGGAAGCATAACAGCTGGAGAGACAGGAGATAATGTTAATAGTGTATTAGTTAAGTATCAATAACTATCCCAAGGAAACCTTCTCCCGGGGTAAAAAGTATCCTATGTCGTATTCCAGGACATGGTCTACCGATGTGCCAGGTTCAATTAAAATCCGTTCAGCCGTTAAGACGAAAAGAGGTAACAGACGAGTTGCTTTCGTATTTATAACATTACTAGCTATCTCTCGCGGTTTTGCTCCTGTGGACTGCAACTTTATTATTTTTTTGTTTCATAACAACCTTCACCTGACAGTAAAAAAGAAAGAGCTAGCGAAATCGGCCCAGCCGTTCACGCGTGATGCGATGACCTAGGGAAATAGGGATTCATCTATACTTTATACCTACTTAACTAGCTGACCCGCGCAACTTCGTCTGCGTCTCATTTTCCATTAATGCTCAGCTCCTATATAGCCTAAAGCCTTCCTCGTTAAATGGGCTATCTACCACTGAAAGAATTTTTCAAATCGGACCAGTAGTTCCTGAGATTAGCGCGTCCAACCAAACAAACTCTTTAGATATTATAAAGCTGAAGAGTTTGTCTGTTTGCTTAAACACGCTAATCTCAGGAACTACTAACTGGTCCAATTTGAAAAATTATTTCTGTTAGATAGCCTATTTATCGAGGAAGGCAGTAGTTCCTGAGATTAGCGCGTCCAACCAAACAAACTCTTTAGATATTATAAAGCTGAAGAGTTTGTCTGTTTGCTTAAACACGCTAATCTCAGGAACTACTAACTGGTCCAATTTGAAAAATTATTTCTGTTAGATAGCCTATTTATCGAGGAAGGCAGTAGTTCCTGAGATTAGCGCGTCCAACCAAACAAACTCTTTAGATATTATAAAGCTGAAGAGTTTGTCTGTTTGCTTAAACACGCTAATCTCAGGAACTACTAACTGGTCCAATTTGAAAAATTATTTCTGTTAGATAGCCTATTTATCGAGGAAGGCAGTAGTTCCTGAGATTAGCGCGTCCAACCAAACAAACTCTTTAGATATTATAAAGCTGAAGAGTTTGTCTGTTTGCTTAAACACGCTAATCTCAGGAACTACTAACTGGTCCAATTTGAAAAATTATTTCTGTTAGATAGCCTATTTATCGAGGAAGGCAGTAGTTCCTGAGATTAGCGCGTCCAACCAAACAAACTCTTTAGATATTATAAAGCTGAAGAGTTTGTCTGTTTGCTTAAACACGCTAATCTCAGGAACTACTAACTGGTCCAATTTGAAAAATTATTTCTGTTAGATAGCCTATTTATCGAGGAAGGCTATATAGGCTATACATCATCACACTATCGCGACCTAAGACAAATAGGAGCGGAACAATAATGAAGAAACTTTTTAAAATTGGGTTTTTTTTTTCATTTTGAGAGCTTCCGCTGCGTGCGCTGCGTAAACGTTTACACTTTCGCAAAAATCATGTACGACAATAAAGTTAGCGTTAGCCCAAAGTACAGTCCCCCATCAAGCTACCCAAAAATGACAATTTTCCCAATCAACCTTGAACCTAATGCTTCAGCGATAAAGTTCAAAATCTATTAAAGAAACTTGACAGATTGTTGTAGCTTGATTTGCTGGCGTCTGTACCTATTCCACGCGGACGAAGTAGCGGGCAGAAGCTAGTATTTATATATTCAGATATGGAGTGTGAATATTACCTACACGTCAGAAATAATAAAATAGGTACCTACTATGTATTTTATTGCAGCTCATTGGTACAGTTTTTTCCCGTTATCCCGGTACAGTCAACTACCATAAACTGCCAAATTTCCTCATTCGATTTTGAACTCAACCTTCATCAAGTTAAGGTTTAAAATCATTTGGAGAAATTTGTCAGTTTTGTATAACCTGATGTGCTGTTGACTGTACTTCAGTAAGTTTGTATTCGTCACACAATTCTCTGTAACTGGATATTTGTTTTGTTGTTATTTGGGATGTATGGGGAACTTTCCGTTTCCTCTCCGGTACGTAAACAGTGTTTTGACAGCACATTGTATATCCGCATGTAAATATAATGACGCCGTGATCTATACTTCACTGCGTAAAATAAAACAAAGTCCTCCGTCGCGTCTGTCTGTCTGTCTGTTCGCGATAAACTCAAGAACCGATTTTCATGCTGTGAATTCACCAATGGATAGTGTTTCTCGAGGAAGGTTTTAATTTGTCAAGCAGGAGAAGTCGCGGGCATCAGCTAGTAATATATATTATAGAGCTGAACAGTTTGTTTGGTTGAACAAGCTAATCTCAGGAACTACTGGTTCGAATTGAACAATAGGCTAGTTTCCATCATCCACAAATTGCAAAACTATTTAGTCCGTCAGTAAGAGTATTGAAAAATAATGGACACGTATTTTTTGTTTTTGTAAATCAATGAATATTGACAAAGATAAAACGCATCAAAACTCGGGAGTGGGGGCTCGTGACGTCACTACCCGCTAAAAATTATGCCACGGCGTGACATATTGAGAATTTTAAAAGCGTCGTAACTTCGTCAATTTTGGTTCCCGTAACAAAAGAAAAATTACGGGTCAAATATTTTTTGATAATCAAACTGACGGACTAATTAGATTTTTTCAGTAAACAAGCCTATTATTTTAGTGTTGCACAGCTCATTTATCGAGGACGGCTATATGACATCACGTAACGACCAATAGGAGCGTGTGACACAGACAAAGTTGCGCGCGTCAGCTAGTACCTACATTTAAGAGTCCTATTACGAATCGTAAATGCTCGTTTGCAATAGACGAAGTTACGTTGGTCTGCATTGGGAGTACATCTATAGTCCGCGAAACAATTTTGATACTTACTAGTCTGAATAGGATTATAGATTATTTGGGCGCTCGCGCGAGACTGAGGAGCGCGCGCGCTGAATTGACGCAGAATATATAGTACTTTAATTTTATTTATTGTAATTTTGTTTTAGATAAGACAAGATAAGATAATATTTATTTGCCAGAATGTAGGTGTACAAAGAAGTGTGATCTTAAATAATATAATGAGAGCCATTTACCTTACCATTTATCTTATCTTATCTTATCTTATCTAGGAGAGAGGGCGCTGCAGTGCCACTGTCAACATCGAGTCTGTATTTAAAGTGCCAAAAAAATAGTAAATACCCAAAAAACGAAGCAAAAAGTGAAAATATCGCGATATAAGTTCAAAATATACGTGAACGTTATCAAGAATAAAGTGAATTTAATAAACTTTCTATATTTCAAGTGAAATAACAGACGTACATAGGATGTGGAAAATGTAAACAATAACATTACAAATAAAGCATCGTAATAATAAAACAGGAGGAATCATCTAGCGGTGCAGTGAACAGTGTTCAAAACAGTGATTAAGAAGAAAAGTTTTCATAAAAAAGAAAATTTAAGCATCAAAACATAACCTAAAAGTTCCATCAAAATATTACAAGTCACCTAGGTAGGCGTAACAACTAACGCCATCTATCCAACTCTTGGTGAACTACGACAATTACATCGATCACAACTTTGATGGATGGTTTAACTAGTTGAGCGATTCCGTTGCTAAACAAATATACCACTCCGCTAACAGAGGGCGTCAAAACCAAGTTTTTGTTGTTGTATAAAAATATTGTCAACTCAATACCATGGAGGAAATAAAAACCATGTTGGAAAATTTGCACAAGGAAATGATGCAACAAAAAAAGGATATGTTTGAAATGAAGGAGGACATTAAATCTACTATCAACAACAATATAAATGAGAAATTTCAATACTTGGAAAATAAAAATGAATTCTTGGAAAAAAAATTGGAGGAACAATCCTTACAAATCAACAATTTAGAGCGTTTTATAAGACGCAAAAACTTAATTTTCTTTGGAGTGGAAGAACGAGAAAAATCATACCACGATTTAGAAAAAACAATAGTCGAGATCATACATACTTATCTTGGTTTACAGTACGAAAATGGTATTGAAGCTGTCAGAAGACTCGGGAAAAAAGGTGATAAAGTCAGACCTGTTATTGTTACATTCAATACAATGGGATTAAAGATAAAAATCCAGCAAAATCAAAAACTCTTCAATGATTCACCATATTACATAAAACAGGACTTCCCTCCAGAAGTTCTGAAAAAACGTAAGGACTTACAGGCGAAACTAAAAGAAGAAAAGGAAGCGGGCAACAAAGCATTCTTAAAATATGATAAACTCATAGTATTGCCTGCCAAAAACAGTGACTCTGCACAAAACCATAGCAATAAAAGAAATTTATCTGAGTCTCCGGAGATTGCATCTGCGAATACTTCAAATACTATAGAAAAGAAGAAGCAACCTATGAAAAAAAGTAAGACAACAACAATGAAGAACTATGTTCTACAAAAACCTAAACTCAAATTTAACACTGAAAATACCCCGCAGGAATCATTACCTAGTGCGGAGCATCCAGACACAGAATAGCAATCAGAAAAGGCCCCTCTCAATCTCCCAACACGGCTTGTCACCGCGGGAGATAATGACTACAACCCTTCAACACAGCAACAACTATATATTTGTACATATAATGTAAGATCTCTTTTATCGCCACAACGAATGATATTATTGAAACAATCTTTAAAAAAAATAAAATATGATATTATTGGACTAGCAGAAGTGAGAAGGTCGGGAAACAACATTGTGGAGTTAGAAAAACATATTTTCTGTTATACAGGAGAAACAAAAGGTCTACACGGTGTTGGTTTCTTAATTAAGAAAAAGTATAAGTCAAATATAGAGAATTATATAGGGATATCTGAAAGAGTATGTTTACTAAACCTTAAATTTGAAGCAACAAAATTGTCCCTAATACAAGTTTATGCACCCACCCAAGAGGCGACTGAAGAAGAAATATTAACCTTCTACGAGCAATTACACACAGCTCAGAACCTGGCCAATGGAATAATAATTGTAATGGGGGACCTAAATGCAAAAATCGGACAAAGAAAACAGGGAGAAAATATTGTAATGGGCCCATACTGCTACGGCAATAGAAATCAAAGAGGAGATCGCTTTATACAATATGCACTAGAAAACAAATTTACCGTAATAAATACATTATTCAAGAAAAGTAACAAGACCCTGTGGACTTGGACCAGTCCAAATGGAAAAATCAAAAATCAAATTGACTTCATTCTCAGCAACAAACCTGAAAAATTCTCGAACATCGAAACATTACACAACCATCTATTCCCGAGCGATCATAAATTAATACGTGGAACATTTAACTTAGAAAAACAAAAGAAAAGTAGAGCAAAGTTCCACAACCACCCCACAAAAATTACTGGTGAAGAAATTACAAAAAAAATCTTATATTCATTAAAAAACAACCAACAAACAATGTCTTGTAGTGAAAATGACGACGTAGAGTCTTACTACACTAAAATAGAGTCAACAATAGTAAAAAGTATGCAAAACATAAGTTCAAGACAAGAAAAAAAGGAAATCATATCAAAAGAAACAAAAGATATGATAAAAAGACGAATAGAATTACAAAATAAAAAACCAAAATCGAAGACAGAGAGAGAAGAACTTTCAAACCTATACAAGACCACAAGCAAGAAATTAAAAAAGGACTACGAAAACTATAGAATGGAAATCATTGAGAAAAATTTATTGAAATCTGGTAGCCAAAAAAGGGCGTACAAACAACTAAGTACCGGCAAAACATGGATTCCTAAGCTAAAATCAAAAACAACTCAACATCATATGCAAACAAGAACTGATATTGTCGTAATTGCTTCAGACTACTACAAAGATCTTTATAGCAAACAACACTGTGACAAACAAAACATAATTGATCAAACGATAACTACAACTACTCTAGCATCGGTAAAACCTTTCGATGATCAAGAAATAATTCAGCAAATAGACAGGCTCAAAGAAGAAAAATGTCCGGGACATGACAACATACCAAATGAAGCAGTCAAAATAGGAAAATTTTTATTAGCCAGTCCCCTTACGACTCTATTTAATAAAATTCTAGTAGAGCAAAGGGTACCTGTGCAATGGACGGAATCGAGGATTATACTTCTTTACAAAAAGGGAGATCCCTCAGATATGGGTAATTACCGACCAATTAGTCTATTACCTACTATGTATAAGCTCTTCGCAGCCTGCTTGAATAAGAGAATAGAGCCTGAGATAGAGCTGCACCAACCCATAGAGCAGGCAGGATTTCGAAAAGGTTTTTGCACTATCGACCACATACATACTTTAGATCAAATAATAGAAAAGCATCAAGAACACCAGCAACCCCTCTACTTAGCTTTTATCGATTATAAAAAAGCTTTCGACTCGATATCCCATGACAGTCTATGGCAAGCACTAGATAACCAAGAAATATCAAAAACTTACATAAACATCTTAAAAGACATATATAGCAAGAGTGTTAGCCGTGTAAAACTTGACAGACTGGGGCCGAAGATCGACATATGTAGAGGCGTGAAACAGGGAGACCCGTTATCACCTACTATCTTTATATCTGTACTACAAAACATAATGAAAGACTTACACTGGGAACATAAAGGTATTAACATATATGGGAAAAACCTCAGTAATCTCAGATTCGCTGATGATATCGTGCTATTCTCAAACTTTGCAAATCAACTGCAAGAAATGATATCAGACCTTTGTGAAATAAGCAATAGCATAGGATTACAACTAAATATATCCAAAACAAAAGTAATGACAAACGCTGCACAAACGCCTATACTAATAAAAAACACACAAATGATAGAATATGTAGAGAGTTACATTTACCTGGGTAAATTAATTTCATTTCATAATTCTAGAAATAAAGAGGAGATAGAAAGAAGAATAAATATGACCTGGAACAAGTTTTGGAGTTTGAAAGAAATTATGAAATCTAAACTACCCTTGAAACTGAAAAAGAAAGTTATGGATGGATGTCTACTACCATGTATGTCTTATGGATCCCAAACCTGGATATTCAACAAATATGCGAGAGACAAAATAGAAAAGACCCAACGTGCTATGGAAAGGAGTATCCTGAGTATAAGGCTAAAAGATAAAATTCAATCAAAAAAAATAAGAGAAAAAACAGATGTGATAGACGCAGTCCAACATGTGAAACGACTAAAGTGGATGTGGGCTGGTCACGTGGGAAGATTTACAGACGGAAGATGGACACAATTAGTCACAAAATGGCCAGGGCCAAAAGGTAAGAGGACCAGAGGACGCCCCAAGGAACGCTGGGTCGACGAGATTAAAAATCAAGCTGGAAGCGACTGGATGGACAAAACAAAGAATAGGAAAACCTGGAAGTTGTTGGAGGAGGCCTGTACCCGCAAGGGGCCTTAACTAAATTTGTAAATTTTATCCCTTAATTTGTTTTTATAGTTATGTTTTGTTAGTTAAGGAAATAAAGGCTTTATTATTATTATTATTTATCTTATCTTACTGCTGCTGAAAATTACAGCGTCAAAAATCATGAATTTCCGTAAAAAATGTAATAGGACTCTTAAGAGGAAATGTGGGCTTGTAGACTTCGTATGTAAAAAGTTATATTTCGAGGTTTGGCTCTCGTCTGTTTCCTCCACCAATGTTAAATCGATTCAATAGATATTACACAAGCTGAATAAGAAGGATATAAACTGTGCCTCTATGTTTTTCTTCATTCATTAATCGTTGCCAAACTTGTTAAGTAAGGCTCTTTTGACAGCAGTTTATTGGTCAATTTTGAGCATGTTTTGAGGGTCCTAGTGCTTTTACGTTTAATTTATCATCAAAAAAGAAAACACAGCGACACAAAATATATTCTTCTTATTCAGTTCATGAAATATCTCTTAAATCTGTCCAATATTGAAGAAGGAAACAGGCGAGAGCCAAACCTCGAATTATGACTATTTACATACAAAGTCTCTCCGCCCGCGTTTCCAATTAAGTGAAAGCCGGAACGTTCTACACACCCGTATTTTATAGCTATTTTGTAATTCAATACATATCCATACGTACGTACTTATACTTACTAATATTTAGGGAAATGCGATAGTAACTCTGCCCGTCTATCTGATCGTTTTTTTCACTTCTTAACTGCTGGACGGAGAGGGATGAAACTTAGCTAACGGGTAGACCATGTTCTGCATAAGAGGCATATTGCATACTTTTTTATACCGGCAGTGTGTTTCCCTTCGACAATTTACTGCTTCCGCGCGGGCGAATCCTGTGAACGAAGCTAGTATTCGCTGATACAAATTAAAGAAAAACATTGGAATAAGGACATTATTTACTGAATGTTCCATTTGTAGTACAATCAACTACACAAAGTAAATTTATACCCTAACCGTGAAATATCGCCCTTATTGCTATGATATAAAGGCGGTATTGCTGTAGAATTTTGGAGTATGATCACCGATATAAGTGTGTTGAGACAGTGACTCCAACAATTCTAACGTGTTTTTCTAATTCCAGGGTATAGTATCATTGTGCCTTTTATACGAGAGGCTTTTAGAAGCAAATGAACCTTTATTATGGATACATTTTAGAAATATCAATATTAATCCGTAAGTAGAAATTTAAAATTAAAGACTTTTTGCAATAATAAGGTAACATAGTTTATTCCTCTTTAATTTCCGTTTTTAATTGCAGAATTAGAGTTGTTTTCAAATGGCTGATGCGCGCATTCAGCGGACACCTACCACCGGACCAATTACTACTACTCTGGGATGCCATACTAGGCTACGATTGTTTAGAAATCCTACCATTATTAGCTCTGGCAATACTTAGCTTTAGAAAGGAGAACATATTCCAAGTGAATACTATTCAGAACGTCGACGCTGTGTTGGCGGATCTGTCGACCATTTCTGTCATACCGTTGTTGCAATTAGCTTTAATGAAGTCGTGATGCGGTGTCTTGCGCATATTGTGATATAGGAATGCTCGAAACTCATGCCAGGCGTTACCCATACTTATATACTAGCTATTTGCAAAGGTACAAATGGCAAATCAATCAAAATCGTACTTATGCGCCTTGCGATAAAATATTATTTTCAATACGAAACATTTGACGACGAGGTGGGTCTCTCATTTTGTAGCTCAGAGATTCAGTTTGCTCACTTTTAGCAAAGGACTTAACATTCCCTAGATAAAATAGGTACATGAATGGGTTTGTAGATAGTCAATAAAGATTTTGTATGTTACAGATGATGGCCCAGATTTTGTAGTTCACCAGAAACTATTGCTAGCTCTTACTTGCAGATGAAACAAGAAAGAGACGGAATTAAATAAGAGCTTTCAAAAATATTTGACAGCCCTTAAGTGTTTCCATGTCTTTCTAGTTAGTAGCAATAGTGTGTTTTAGATTAGTTTGGGAACTATGGAATTTGAGTCAACAATCACATACATATTTTAGGCAAATTCTAAACCCCAAAGAGAAAATCATATATTTTTGTTTAAAAATTATTTTGTTGGCAACATCGTCTTTACGTTTTTCACATTAGCTCAGTTATAAATATGCGCAGGACATTTCATATTGTTGTAACTATTGTTTTTATAGCAATTTTATATTAGTCGTTTTATTTTTTAATTTTGTAGACTGTGACTTTGTTAAATTAAAAAAAGAAAGTACAAAGTGTTACCTCAGTAAATTTATTTTTTCTTACATACAACACACCAGTTACCCTCTTCGTAGAAACTGTCTTCGATAGTGAAATTGGCTTCCTTGCAAAGTTCGTCGAGTTCGTTTTCTTCAAAGACGTGGTAATATCTTAGTAATGTATTGTCTGGTGCATTTGCCAGCTTTTTATCTGATACCTTTCTCAACTTCCAAGGCACTAATAAGTCTTGATGTTTGAATTGAGTTCTATTTTCATGTACTGGCAGGTTAACACCGCCCACAGTGACTTGCGTTTCGGTCTGGGTCTCATTCTGGTGGTCTTGTTTGCTTTTGCAAAGGTAATTAGATTTTGTTTGGTCTTTCGCCCAAACGGTGATGAGAGCGCGTCCGCCTTTGCGCAGTAAACGGTGTATTGTTAATATGGATTGTAATCTCCTTGGCTGTTGAAACAAAAATGAAACCTTAGTTGTTTGGAATACAGTACAAAGTGCGACAAAGGCACGAAAGTCGAACATCGACTTTAGAGACCATGGGCGCCTGTATTTTTAGGGGGGAATCTTCATAGGAAAGGTTATTTTTGCCCCTTCAGACAGAGATAGAACTAACTTTGTCGACTTATGCAGAGACGCTTGAGAACTAAAGGACCGTCTTGGGTGCAAGGCCGAGCGCGAAGTAGCTCGTCTAGGTTATCTTTAAGTAAAGTGTTTTCGTATGTTTTATTGAAACTCATAATGCAAAGTTGGGCAAGATCTATTGAATTAAAACTAAATAGTGCACTGTAGTAAAATAAACGGGACACTTCTGCCTAGCAGTGGACAACACAAACTTAAAAAAAAAAACATTATGTCTCACCTTGCTGCTAAAGTGATGTATTACAGCGATACATATAACGATATCCGCCGTCTCGTCTTTCAGCGTAGCGTTAAGTAGGTCTAAGCGCACGCAATCTGCTCTGCTGATACCACAGATATGCTCTTTGCATTCTGCTAGCAAACCCGAACTTCGCTCGCCTGCGATCTGCAACATGAATACAATTTATTTTTAAGTTTACACTAATGACCACAACAGCCTGTACTGTAAGGTTTGTTGAGAAGTACTCTTCTCTATATAGGGTTAAATTAAATGCAAGGGGGTGAATAATAAAAAATGTACCTACTTTAATTTTTTACTTTAATATTTTTGCTTGTTTGATTATGTTGGTTAGAAACCGGTATGGTTTCTAACAAAGCAGTAATTTTTTTTATTATTGAAAAAAATAGATAAAAAATTGGAGTCCTACAATGATGTAAACAATATAACACAGATTGTCTCACAAACATACTAAAGATATTCAGAGAGATAAGATGATACTCATTATAAATAACGTGAAAATCTCTTTCAAAGCTTTCGACGTCTAGAGTTTGTTTCACCGGTAGTTTCGGAATCGTAATACAAAACAATCATCGTGCGAATACGCGGCAGTCGCGTTAACTTAATTATTGGTATCGCAAACTCGATCGCATCATCGCGCCGACACATGGCGCTTTTTGGTTTTGCAGCACGATCGCGTACCAATTCGCACGATGATATCTATAGGTCAATGTGGCTCTTGGAACATGCATCATGTATCTGTCTGACAGAGACAATCAGTGCCTTATTATGAACACAAATTTTAAAAAAACCTTTACAGGCTCTTTTGAATTGTCAAGGTCGGTCAAAGACGCTAGACGTAGCCATGATTACAGTGTGAAGTGTGGAAGTGAGACGCATATACACGATAAGGAAAATTGAGACAAACCATCGTAACTTCTGTCCCACGTCCTTTTGGCGGGCGTGCCGTATTTTTGCTTGGCAATCTTTCAAATGTTAGCCAAACAAACAGTGCCACAAATTTTATCTCGCATCGATAAATTTCGTCTTTTTTGGACAGTTTTAGCAATTGTTGTGATAGTTTTAGTGTTTTTATGTGAAATAGACTCCATGAGTTAAGTGTTATTACTTAAATTTAATCGTAACAATTACACTAAAGTCTTATAGTGCTCTCTCATGTGCGACTACGCGGTGGCTCTATCTAGAGGTATACAACCTAATAACCTAGAGGTATACAAACCTTCTCCATAGAGATCTACGCTTTGAAATGAAGGAATAGCTTCCTTCATTTCAAAGCGTAGATCTCTATGGAGAAGAATGTGCAAGAAATTCCATGGAAACCTTTTATTAAATCACAAAAAATTAGCAAATTTGTGGTTACATTGTTCTTGGTGAAATCTTAATACATATAAATCACGTGTCACGTTGTTTTTCCGCGATGGACTCCTAAACTACTTAACCGATTTTTATCAAATTTGCACACAGTATGCAGTTTGATCCAACTTGAAAGATAGGGTAGCTTACATCTCAATTTATAGTCGCAATATTATTTAGGAGCATTAATGGAAAATGTGACGCAGACGAAGTTGCGTGGGTCAGCTAGTTATTCATATATGTGACTTTATGTGAGAACAATGTAGAAAGACGTGCACGATAAAAGCGTCCTGAGTAAAACGCAGTAGACACTCATTTTTCTCTGGGCGCTTTTCCATCAAGGTCCCATTTCAAAAATGGATGTCGAGTTACGTCATGAATAGCTCCATCTCTCTCTTGCACCAGAACAATATAAACTCTTCACTGACCTGCACAATATCATCTCTCTTCAGTATATTCTTCCCGTTCCCGCATCCCAGGTCCATCACCACACTTCCAGGGGTCACTCCTTGCATGAATTGTACCACCTTCGGCCACGGCTTGTGCCGAGTCGTACTGAAGTGACCAGCTATCTGTTCGTAAACCTGAAATCAAATAGATATCGTAGTCAAGTGATTTATTACTATTTCAATGAAATAAACGCTACTACAACGGCATTTAACTAGGCTTACTAGACCGTCGCGCTATATTATTATTTTACTTTCTCGGGTTCCAGGAGACCCGGTCCTTTGGTACGCGTACGAGGGGCCGAAATCAACTCGCAGAGGCCTCGTTAGTCATTTCAAATGTAATGGGGCACCAAACGGTTATTTTCTAATTATTATTATTAATTGTACACCGATAAAAACATAAAAAAAAACACAAACTAAAACACATATATGTATGTACAATGGGCGGCCTTATCGCATTCCGCGATCTCTTCCAGGCAACCTGGAATGGATAGTATTTGCCTGGACATAAAATGGGGTTGTCATCGTTGCAACACTTTTTAAATCATAATATATTATTTACACAGATAAATATATATTCTTATCAATTTATATGTATACTATTATTATATAAGTAACAAATAAATGATGAACATAATATTACAGAAACAAGTAATGCTATACCTACTGCGATTTTCTTATTGAAATGTGTACTGCGTGATGCATCATCTGTGAATTCGAACACGCCCAGCCCATTCAAGACGCGTCGTTTCTGTTTCGTGGTGCCGTGTTGCATAGCGTGAAAAAACTTTCGTCTGCAAGAATCGCCGCATCATCTCTCGGTATGAACTGACTTTTTTTTCAAATAAATTACTACAAACCTGATGCACATGCAATTCCTCTAGGTTCGAAGCTAGTTCATCTTCCAGGTTATCAGCTGACACTTTCTCTGCACTGTCACAAAGCGTCTTGTATTTACACTCACAGGGACCACTTCTAGTCCAACGGAATGTTAGTGAAATTCGAGTGTTTCTTGGTACAGTGTCACTGGTTATCACTTTGATATTGTGTTCGTTTTCAGAGCGATGTTCGATGACTGGATCCCATGTTCTAGGTTGTATGCCGTGCTGCCAGTCATATCTGAAGATAGAGAGAAATAAAATAAAGAAATGTTTTGAATAAGTACCAAAAAAAACCATATGGTTCATGCAACTTTTTTTGGCTATGAATATTATGGGTTTCCAGATAGCAAATAATTTTGAAAATGAGTATTCAAGTAGTTCAAGTCAGAACAGGTTTGATTGCAATGTTGCGACACTGACAAAGCTTAGTGAGGCTTATGTACCTGCAGTTGTGGACTCTTTTTGACTAGATGATTATATAGATAGCAAGGAAAAGTGGACTAGCTCATGAATATACAGCCCAATAATAGACATACAAATGACACCAGTACCAAGATTAAAACATGGATGTTAATTTATTGAACAGTAGCCACTCCAAGATGATTATTCATTGAAATTCTATAGCTAGTCACCTGGCCTCGTCTTGCATAACAAGTAGAGATCTTGCCTGAACTAAGGTTGGCACGTATTTCCCGCTGTGATGCTTCCAGTCCATTACCACATTAGAGCCCAGTGAGAGAGAGAGTATAGTGTCTCCAAATGGACTGTGTTTATCCACATGTGATGGTATACCTGAGGGATGAAATTTAGAATTATTATTGTACTTCTCAGGAAAATATGTTTATCATCTGCCTAGCCTTTTTGCCAACTATATTGGGGTTGGCTTCCAGTCAAACCGGAATTAGCTGAAAACAAGTATTTTACGTGGAGCAGCTGCTTACCAGACCACCACAACCCATTAACTGGGTAACATGGTTTTCAGGCAAGACTGGTGTCAGATTTTCTGGCTTCTGACTATCCGTAATGACTGCCAAAGATCTCCAAATGACAGCCGGGACCAAGCTTAACGTACTTTCCGAGGCACGGAGGAAACTCGGTGTGTTAAGATGGTCACCCACCCACAGACCAACCTCGGCAAGCGTTGCTTCGTCGTCATTATTTAGCCAAAAGCTCCTCTTAGGAAAATATGTTGTAGTTTCTAGAATAACCAGCACGAGTTGTAAGCACTGTCTCCATTTGGTTGGTTTGACGATGACAGCTCTGACACTTCACATTATTGGTTCGTCAGTTCTCATTGACTATTGAGGTCAGTTTCCTTTGCCCACCGTACATTGGCGAGATCACCCTGCTACTATTCACCTGTACTCGTGACTCTTGCAGGCTACCAGAGAAGGTCTATTTCTGGTAGTTGATGTTGGCTTCATTTGGCTACTTTATTTAAGATAATGATTTATTTCATAATGGATTATTTTAATAGACTCTCGTACTTCAATATTTATGATGACCTCGTTATCGATACATGTTGGAAACAGGAGACTCTTTGGTCAAACCATAGATTTTGTAGGACAAATATTTTTTCGAATAATTTAGATAATAGGGAATATTATGCATGAAAAAGTATTTATGATCTGGACAGTTTATCTAAAAGTATTCGAAAACATAATACAACCAGTGAAATTAGAATCTAAATTGCTCGATAAACGAAAGAGATACAATTATTTTAACCTCTCTCGTACGGAACGTTTCTTACGTCACAAGTCCTTATCGCCCCGCGGGCGGGCGCTCATTCAACAGTAATCTGACCCGAGCCACTTAAAACGTTATCGCGGCGTTTCTAAAGCTTGTATCCTCACAGTTGAAACGGTTTCAAGTTCCTTAATTATGTCGTCATGAAATAAATCACAAACAAAAGTCTTATTAGTACTCGAGAAATATATATATCCTATTGAAATGAGAGAACTTGCTGAATGTAGTTATGTTGCTGTTTATGTTATTTCTGACAAAACTATTGCATCAATTTACACCAATTTTTGGGATCTAGCTTATGAAAAGAAGAGTAATCTAATGACAATGATCTTTTATATGAGTTCTATAGCCGATTATAGCAATATTCAAGCTCAAACTTCATAAAGCGCGGCGCCATTTGTTGTTTTTTATTGCGTAATTCAATGCGCTATTTTGATAACGATTATCAGAGTTATATCAAACAGATTCCAATTGGAAAAGCTTGTAGAATACTACCTATATATTCATCAACGCATTGTTAACTATAAATCGTTACAATATGCTTACTTTAATTGTAAACATTGCCAGAAACCCAAACAATAACAATGTTGACGTTGGCGAACACTCGGAACTACGTAACTTTTGTTGGCTCGACAAAACAAGTTTTGAGATGTTATTTCATGCAAAAAACTAGCTACATACTTGTAGGAAACACTTATAAATGATTATTTATCCACTTACACTAGTTTAGCACACTAAAAACACACAAAAATCACTAAAATCACTGCATGACATGCGCGCGAAATAACCGTGACGTAGAAACTTTTGACAAGAGTTTTTGAAATGTCGGCTGTCATATTTTTAGTATCTGTTTGTGTTTATGGTTGGCAAATTTTATCTGCCATAGAGAACATTCATTAGCAAACGATTCTAAAGCTTAGTTTACACAATATTAAAGTTTATATCAGTCGCGGTGTGCTGGTTCACATGTGAACCAGCGGGGCTCAAGTGCGATTTGACATTACTGGTTCACATGTGAACCACACGGGACCCAGCGGTTAAAAATTATCTGTCCCTCTCGCGAAAACGCTGTTTTCTATGGCAGCTGTATAGTCGTCGTGTAATTTGACGTCACAGTTCGTATCGGACTTCTCTTTCTAACTTTGAAGCTTTATAACTTCATAAATAATGAAGATTTTTAAAAAATAATTTTATGATTGTTTACTAGAGCTAATAAGTATTTTATTTTGCAAATAAAAAAATCGCATGCATATTCCCTATTATGTTGAGATTACACAAAAAAAAAATCTGTTAAACTTTCGACATATTATATCCTCACTACCTCTGTTAGCTACCACAATCGCGAGTTTCTTACGGGAAATAGGCTGGATATCCATCATCCAGTAATTACAAAACTATTTAGTCTGTCAGTTAGAGTATTGAAAAATAATGGACACGTATTTTTTGTTTTTGTAAATCAATGAATATTGACAAAGATAAAACGCATCAAAACTCGTGTGGGGGCTCGTGACGTCACGACTCACTAAAAATTATGCGAAGGTGTGACGTATTGAGAATTTAAAAAGCGTCGTAACTTCGTCAATTTTGGTTCCCGTAACAAAAGACAAAACATGGGTCAAATATTTTTTCATAATCTAACTGACGGACTAATTAGATTTTTTCAGGACACAAGCCCATTGTTGGGCGTCTCATCAAAATGAAGCTACTCACGGGAATTAGCTTGATAGTAATCAAGTGCATTGTTACGAAAATCTGAGAAGTTGGATTTGATAGACGAGTTGAGAAAGAGATTAGTTTTTATGTCTCCTTCATACTAACTAGTAAAGCAATGTTATAAAAATATGCTGTTGTTAAATCCAATTTCATAGATTGCTGAAATATTATACCTTTAGTTGAGGAAATACTGAATCTCTCTTACTTAGACTAGCAAAGGCTTTCAATTGTAAATTAAGTACAAAACAATACCTTGTCCAGGACAATATTTATTGACCGTCAACTGATCTGGTACACCAACATCTAAGCCCTGTCCTGTCAACCTTTTCCACAAAACGTCGCATTCTTCAGGAATTTTCTCTATCAATGGATTATCTAAGTCCACATCATTGCTGCCATATCTAAACTCATAGCCAAAATGCCTCACTTGACGGTTCTTTAAGTTATTTGATTCTGGATTCCAGTCAAACAGTTTTAAGAATTGCTTTTCTTCTTCTATGCTGATAAAATCGTTTAGTAATAATAGGCCTTTGGGGTTTGGATGTGGGCATATAATTTCTGTGTTGGGAACTGGAAAAGAATTTAAAAATTGTACATAAATTTACTAGAAGAATCAATTTGAGAAATTGAATTAGAAATATTTATGATAAAGAGGTCTGATATATTGACTTGTAAATTCAATTTTTTTTTTTTTCTTTATTCATAATGGGGAAACTCTTGACCCAAATCTCACCTGATGGAAAGTGATTGTTAGGCCGAAGATGGAAGCGAGTTTCACCCGGAATCCTCTTACACAGAGGAACTGGCTATCACTATGGTAAATCAAAATTGATTGCAGCAGTAATACTAAAAACAAAAACACTTGCTGTTTACCTTTTTCAACAAAGTTCATATAAAGTGGTGTTCCATTTTCATCAGCGTTAGCTTTACCATTGCACGCAGTATAAAACCGTTGAGCATTATCCGTTGTGTCAAAGACCAGAAAGGAGTGGGACTCTCCTTTTTCTGCAATGAACTTTGGCATAGGTATGCTCAATCCATGCTCTTTTACTAAACCAAATACTGCTTCTTTTTCTAACCCTGTGGCTTGTCCAGCGTTACATAGCACTATATTCTGGGAACGAGTATTTATTATATATTGGTGCTACAGTCACTAAATAAATAAAGATTTGTTTATAAGTTTTATCATGTGGCTTACCGGCCCAGGCACTGCACTGCTTGTTATTCCCTTGGAACTTTTCAACCTAGCGGCAAATCTTCTTCTCTTACGTTCAGTTTTCTTTTCTTCGTCCATTTATTTAAGAAGAATATAACTTGTTATGTGAATAAAATAGAAAATTGCATTGAATTTGCTTCTAGTTCAAGATTTGACATTGACACTTTTCCTTTTTTTTTTTCCTTTGCTTCCCTATGGAACAGGCTAGGGTCAGAGACCATGCTGCCTAGTCATCAGTAAATTCGTATTTTTGTTTGTAAAGTCATTAGTTTATTGACACTTTTCCTTTTTTGAAATATTTTCTTGTGTCATTATTTTTATGACACAAGAAAATAGTTTTTTTACTATTTTATTGTGTCATAAAAATAACGTGTAGTTTCGTTTAGAAACAAATGATGCCATTTTTTGTTTTCGGCAACACTCTTTGTGACTCACAATTACTGTCAAAATAAATGTCAGTGTCAACCACTGACGTTTTATACGTCAGTGGTGTCAACACTGTCAACTGTCAGCCAGCGACTGAATGTTGAGGATTTACTTGAAATTGATTCGGAGCGATATTTGAAAACAAAAAACCAATTTATTGGAAGAATCTTATAACTTGACGGCTCTACAATAGCTTCACTGTAATGGGGATCCAAAGAAAGGTAATTATTTATTATTTGTAAGTAATTATATAGCTAACGAATACGCCTTTACATCGGTTAACCTATTTTGTTACAGGAAAACCGTAAAAGGAATAAAAATCACATAATCTGCATGGCCTCGGACTTCTTCTATCCCAATACGGGCGGAGTAGAAGAACACATCTACAATTTATCACAGTGTTTGATAAAGCGAGGGCATAAAGTTGTTATAATCACACATTCTTACGGTCAACGGGTAGGAATACGGTATTTAACGTGTGGACTCAAAGTTTATTACTTGCCTGTTAAAGTATTTTACGCCCAGTGCGTACTTCCCACGATGATAAGCAATATAGCTCTGATTAGGTATATATTGATAAGAGAGAGAATTGAAATAGTTCATGGACATTCTGCATTCAGTGTCCTGTGTCATGAAGTGTCAATTATAGGTAAATTAATGGGGTTGAAAACAGTATTTACAGATCATAGTTTATTTGGGTTTGCTGACACATCTGCTGTCCTCACTAACAAGTATCTACAGATGTGTTTATGTGAGTGTGATCATTGTATCTGTGTGTCACACACTGGAAAAGAAAATACTGTGCTAAGAGCCAAAGTAAAAGCCCATAAAGTTTCTGTCATTCCAAATGCTGTTGATGCTTATAGTTTTACTCCAGACCCAAGTAAAAGAGATCCAAATGTGATTACAATAGTCATAGTATCACGCCTGGTGTACAGAAAAGGTGTTGACCTAATGGCTGCTGTAATAGCTGATATGTGCCCTAGATATCCACATATAAGATTTATAGTTGGTGGAGATGGTCCCAAAATGTGGCTCTTACAAGAAGTAAGAGAGCAGAAGGGTTTCCAACATTGTGTGACCCTTTTAGGCAGTCTCAAACATTCAGAAGTTAGGAATGTGTTAGTAAAAGGGGATATATTTCTGAACACATCTCTTACAGAAGCTTATTGTATGGCAATAGTAGAGGCTGCTTCTTGTGGGCTGAAGGTGGTCTCTACTAAGGTTGGTGGTATCCCTGAAGTGCTGCCTGAGAGTATGATCTACTTGACAGAACCTAATGTAGGTTGCCTAGTACAGGGCATTGAAAAAGCTATGGAAGACATAGAAAAAGGCAAAGTATTATGTCCCTTTGAATGTAATATGAGAATAAGGAAAATGTACAATTGGATGGACATAACAAAGAGGACAGAAATAGTATATAATAAGATATCTTTGAATAAAGATAGGTCTCTAGGACTGCAATTACGTAACTACCTCACTTGTGGTGTATGGCCTTTTCTATTGGTCATAAGTTTAATGTATTTGTTATTGAAACTGACTGAAAAAATATATAAACGGAAACATATTGATATAGCAAAGGATTATAAGTTATAGTATTAGTTTCAATTTGTAAATTGAAATGTAATTTTACACTTTGATTAGGTAGAAAATTGTTATTGGAGGTCACAATAGGGTTTATTAAAATTTGGGAGTTTTGAACACATTTTCTAGCCCACACAACTAGTAAAACGTGTTCAATATTGGGGGTTTAGAAAAATTAAGTTATGAAAAATTTACCAAAGAATTAAACAATTATTTATTTTGGAATGATATTTATTAACATTATGACAAATAATAAAAACGCGATGGCTTAACTAGTTCCTAATAATAGTTCGCCATTATGATTTATAATATCATACAATACAATAATTATGAATAGATAACACTTCTATTTATGGTTGTTATTACATTCCAGTATTATTAAACAGCAGTGGAACAACTTTATAATATATTTTGCCTAAATTATTATAATTAAGTGTGATTTTAATACACCAAGACTGATGATTAGGTACAATCTTTTTGTAATTATGTAACTCTTACATCTTCACTGGCAATTCAAGCTCTGTGAACAAAAGAATAAATTATTTTAACCACATCATTTTATAATATTGTACATCAATCAAATATATTTTATCTTATTAATGTTTTTACATATATTTTAATTTATAGAAAAAACAAACATGCAATTAATAATCCACCAACATTTTGTGAATTAGTTAAATTACACAATTATCATTATATCACAAAATTAGTCAAATTACACAATTATAATTACACAGACCATCCTGACACGTGCAATATGCACAATTGTATTAATAAAATATATGAACTAAGATGAATTCATATTATAGGTCTTACACTTTAGTAGTGCGTGGTGGGTGCTTAGGTCGGACTCCAGACTGTTTCAACTGTAGCACGATGGACCTCAAACGCGCCACGTCCCGGCCGCGCCTCGGCCCGAAGTCACAGAGCTCCGCAACGCGCTCCCATTCGTTACCGTCTTCAACGGTACCCTCCGAACCACGGGCTAAAGCTTTCTCGGCATTCCTATTACATATCAAACATACACAACTTAATTTAAGAATCCATATTGTGCCTTATGTCCCATCTGTGAGGGGTTATAATGTAATGACAATGTATTTATGCAATTTAACAAACTTAGTTTATGATTGTGTTCAAATTTTAAATGGAATGTTAAAAATAAATGTTTTGTTGGGTTGACTGTTCATGAGTGTACAACGATGCTGAAGTGTAAATGATTCCCTTATGTACACAGAATTATAAAAAATGTAATGTAAAAATATATGTATTATTACAACATTATCCCTCTGCCAGCTATCCCTGAGTAAAAATGAAATGCCCAAAACATTACTGGACATATAAAATGAATACACAGTTAAGACCGTTTTCCACCTGGAACCACCACCCAGTAAGACCAGATTAGTTCCTGTTTTAGTTTATACTTCAAGTATACTTACTTAGCAGACTCCCTGATTGCATTGAAAAGAAAAGAGTCCAATTAGTTTTTTATTTTGTGATGCATAGGAAATAAATGTGTCTAATCTTTGAAAATTGTAGCAATCACAGTATAACGTGAGTCATGCTGAATGATATCTGTGTCCAAGTATTTGCTATCAGAAAAGTACCTACTCGTATTTGCAATTAGATTCTACTTAAGTATTAACTGTCAGGTTAAGAAAATACTATATTATTAAAATAGTGTGGTGAAGTTTGAGAAGTATACAAATTTTAATTATGTTGCAGAATTTGTTTGAAGGAGTCTCTGCGGCCCTGGAATGCAAAGAGCATTGGGAGGAACATGGATGGGCTTTAGTCAGTCAGTCTGACTGGAAAGGAGTCCAAGTATACAAATGATCAGCTTTATCTATACTAATATTATAAAGAGGTAAAATTTGTTTGTAAGTTTGTATGTAGGGGGTAATCTCAGGAACTACTGGTCCGATTTGAAAAATTCATTCAGGGTTAGATAGCCCATTTATTGAGGAAGGTTATAGGCTATATATCATCACGCTAAGACAAATAGGAGCGGAGCAGTAATGGAAAATGTGACGCAAACGAAGTTGCGCAGGTCAGCTAGTAATAAATAAGAACAAATAATCCCAGATAGTACCCAATACTTCCAAGCTAAGCCTAATTCCATCATAACATTAGAAGAATTTTCTAATACAAGCATTTAAAATAGCATAAAAACATTACATATTATAGTAAACACTAACCTAAATATTATAGCCCAGTACCTACAGTGTTAATGCTAATTCAACTGCCCACTAGTGTCCAACCGAAAGTCAATTTCTAGCTGTAGTCAATTGGCCTGCACAACCATCTTTCGAAGCCAAAGGCTTAAAACCCTAAGAAATTAAGCTCACTATTGGTTAAAATTAAGTACACAAATGATTTTAAGACTTAAGTTAACAATTTGTATTGACAGTGAAATAAAAACGCGCGCGTCATCACGTCCATTAAGTTGTCGCTAGTTTGTAAGTTTGCCAAATTTCAAGCTAGAAACCTTTGGTCTCAGCTAAAATGGGCCAATTGAAGCCAAAGCTTCGGTCAGACACTACTACTATTAACTAAGCAATCACACCGGATGCTAAGTACCTGTTAGCGGCCTTAGTTTTGGCAATCTGCTCCTCATGAGTTTTGTACCAGTCCTCCAATTCTTTTTTGGCTATTTTCAGCATCTCTTCTTTCTTATTTTCCTCCTCAGCATCTAAATTCAAGACACAAATTAACTATTTAACAATTGGCTTTTTGCAGACTATGGTATTGAGTAGGGTAGTTACATAATTCTTTGCCTCTTCCAATTGCTTATTTGTAAAACTAATAGCTTGAAAGGGACACACAACAGGGGGTCTAAAAAGGCCACATTAGTAGAATCAGAAAACACAAATCAACCCGTCACTGTAAAATTTTCCCAATCAACCTTGAACCTAATGCATTAACTGGTTCTGCCCGGCGGTGGAACCATTGAGGCATTTGATTTTATACTTTATTTTTTATGACATTACGATTTATATCAGTGACGTCAAGTAGAACCAATGGTTCCACTCCGGGTCCAACCGCTTAAGATGAAAATGAAATTTGACAGATTGTTACGTGGTTCTAATATGATTCAGCTAAAGTGGCCTTTTTTGACCCACAAACGTTTTTAGTACATAAATCTTGCTTATTACATAATTATATAAGTTGGTTACTGAGATAACATTCTCATTCTCATACATCAGGTAATAATGAGTCCAGTCAAGATTAATATTTTAGAAACAAGTGCGAGTCGTACTCGCGCACTGAGGGTTCCGTAAGCAGAAGTTGCGATTTACGATTTGTGACGTATTAAAAAAAAAACTACTTACTTACTAGATCTCGTTCAAACCAATTTTCGCTGGTAGTTTACATGGTAATGTACATCATATATTTTTTTTAGTTTTATCATTCTCTTATTTTAGAAGTTAAGGGGGGGGGGACACATTTTACCACTTTGGAAGTGTCTGTCGCGCAAACTATTTTATGTTCAGTTCAGTTTATAAAAAAATGATTTTAGAAACCTCAATATTATTTTTGAAGACCTATCCATAGATACCCCACACGTATGGGTACGATGAAAAAAAATTTATTGAGTTTCAGTTCTAAGTATGGGGACCCCCAAAATTTATTGTTGTTTTCCTATTTTTGTGTGAAAATCTTTATGCGGTTCACGAAATACATCTACTTACCAAATTTCAACAGCATAGCTCTTAAGGTTTCGGAGACATATGGACGGACCGACAGACAGACAGACAGACATGACGAATCTATAAGGGTCCGTTTTTGCCATTTGGCTACGGAACCCTAATAAAAAAGCAGATTTACTCTGGTCATGATGGCATGGCATATTAGAAGTGTTACTTCAAAACTTATTAGTTTCCAACTGGGCTTAAAATTACCTGAGATTATATTGGTATACCGCGTGTATCTGACATCGACGCACAAACGATTTCTATGGGTCCAGGGCATGATTCTGGACACCCCAGTATTGGAATTTTTCGTCGGTTCTTTTCTCATTTTTTTCAAGAGTACTACAAAGTATCAGCTCAGCTGAGCTGATATTATTTGTGGCTTTATTCAGATTGCTCTTTTTAGTGACAGTAGTTAATTAATTATTTTTTTATTAAAAATCTCATTGGGTTAGGTCAGAATAACGATTATGAGCAGTCTAAAGTAAAAAAAACCCTTGAAAAAAATAAAAAAATGAGAAAAAAGCCGACGAAAAATTCTAAGTCTAGGGTGTCCAGAATCATGCCCCGGACCCATGGAAATCGTTTGTGCGTCGATGTCAGATACACGCGGTATGATAATGAGAAAGAGTACTAGCTTGAAGAGGGTGTTAATATACCTTTCTCCTCCAATCTCTGTTTCTGTTCCTCACGCCAAGCTTTGATCTTCTCAGGCTCTTCTCTCTCTTGTCTGAACACAGAAGTCTGGATAGGCTCATCATCTAAGAGACTGTTTGAGTCGAAGTTTGATGCACTTGGCACTTCTGTAGATAGCAAGTTATGGGTAAGTATTTGTATTGGGATGGGACCTGCCATATTATTATAAGCAACAATATTGATGACAGAACGCCAAGTTTGGTTGTAAGTATTGATTTTTATAATTTCCATTTATGTGATGCTATTTAATACTGTGTGATATAATATCGGATGCAAATATGTTACTTACCCACAAAATCATCTATTAAGCCGTTTGACGAAGATATAATGGGGGGCGGAGCACTGGTTTCCAACTCATCTTCGAGTCCAGCTAACTGATTCTGTTCGCGTGCAAGAAACTCTGCTGCTGGGTCTACTTCGGGTTGAACAAAGTTATCACCGAAATCATCCATTATTTCAAGTTTTACAGGGGACTGAGGAAAATAACAAACCAAGAAACGCGAACGAGAGCTTCAATCTAATTAGAAGGCACAGACAAGACAAAGCAAAATGAAAGCAAAGAACGAGTGAAATGAAAATTCAGTGACACGATGACAATTCATAGTGCCAATTTTTTTACATTTTGAGACTTAGTCCATTGAGTTACAGTTGAAAATCAATAATTTACAAAATTATTTTAGGTGAATCATCCAATTTTAAAAATGGCAATCAATTTAGAAATTGTCTATGTACCTCAAAATAATATTGTTCAAAGAAAACGTCAAAATAAGTCAGAATTATTATTTTTTACCATAGACATTTACTCTTTGCGTCAACCACGTCAGTGGCGTCGAACCACTGACGTTGATTTATACGTCAGTGGGTATACGTCAGTGGTCGAACCAGTCAAAAGTTTTGACATTGACATTACTCGTCATAAAAAATTGTTAGACACTTTGACACTTTACACACAAAATAACCTCACATTTTTGACATCAGGAGCATTATATTTCCACTAAAACTTTAACAATCAAAACATAAGTTAAAATGAGTTTGTGCATTATATCGAAGTATTTGCGGCCGAACCTTATAGGTTCTTTGTTTCGTTATTCGACTACACAGGTAGAAGCTGTTGAGCAGATAGAGCCAGTAGTGGCAGATGATGAAGATGCTCTGGCGAAAGAGGCTGCGATAGAAGCAAAAAGGAACATTTCTAGGCTATCAGTGGCACATCAGAACCTTGTAAGCGGGCGGAGACCTTACGAGGAACCGCAACATATTGCCCACCTGACTGTTAAATACAACAGAAAGATGTATGGGAAGTACGGCCTTGCGAGTGGTGTGAATCCAAGTAATAACTTTATTGTGTTTATGTCGCTAGTATTCGCATTAAGCCCTAGTAGTCTCTGCGATGATAATGGATAAATTTAAATCTTTTTTAATACTATTTCCTCTATCAATTCACTCTCTAGCCACAGTGCCCGTCTGCCCTTAAAATGTCTAGATACTCCTGGCTGATACTTAGGTGTGGAATGAAACATACATACATCAATTTAATGTAACCTCTACTAATTTCAGGCATTTGCTTCCCATCGAGAACAGACATACAAGAAAGAGTGGAATATGAATCTGTAGCATATCCATTCACCATTAAACAGATGATAGAGACGGCAGAAAAGAGGAGAAAAGATCAACAGCAGAAAATTGAGCAAAGGGATAAAGAGATTGCTGCAAAGTTTGTCAAATTAGCACAGTGGAAGAAGGATCTTCTTGATAAGGTTGCCAAAAAGACTGCTGAAGCCAATGCTGCTAAGGTTTGTTCTATGATTATTAACTTTGTTTGTGTCTGGGTCAAATTATAAGTTACCAATTTTCAAGCAGTTTCTGGCATCCATAGTTAAGCAAAAACATGGCACCATGTTTGTAACTTTGGAGACACTGCTAAAAGAATCTTGGAGCAGGTCTGATAATGCAACCCGAAAGTGGCCATAGGAACTCCTCAACCAAACTAGTTGGTCTTTGGGCACTTTCATCAATTACTGCTTTAAAGTTTATTAAAAGCTATGTGTAAAATGATTCCAACTTATAATTTGTTTTCAAACTATTAATGAGCTTTAAGAGCTGGTGTTGTGGTGTGCTTTTTCTCAAACCCATAAATTTCAGGCAAAACAAACCCTCTAAACTTTTAGCATAACTCTCAAATTGGTTTTAGGCTTTTCATGAGTCAGATATTTATTTTAACTGAAGAATAATTATGGCTATTTTTATTCCTCAGGTAAAAGGTATCAGACTATTCAAAAAAAATATTTTAATTGAAGCTGGACTTTTTAACTCACAATATTCTATTCTATCTTTCCAGGAAAAGAAGGAGAGGCTAGTAGAGGAAGTAAGAAGACACTTTGGCTTCAAACTGGACCCTCGTGATGAGAGGTTCCAAGAAATGCTGGCCAAACGGGAGAAAGAACAGAAGAAATTGGAGAAACAAGCCAGGAAGGAAGCCAAAGAAAAGGTCATGATAGCTAAGCTTCAGCAGAAGAATGTAGAATTAGGCAATGCAAAGAAATGAATAGGTTATGTTGTAGTTATATTAGTGTAATAAAATTGTTATTGTAATTTAAAATGTCTTTTCTATTAGCTATACTAAGTGTAAGAAAGTATATGCATTAGGTTAAACCTGTTGCTTTTGGCCAGCTCCCAGTTGTCCTATGATGACATCAGACAAAATAAATCAATTTTTTGTGTGTGTCAGAATGGCTGGTTGCCTGTGGCTTTGGTCTATGAGAGTTGCTTAGAAAATTGCTACATAATTGCTTATATTTGCTACATTTAATACATAATTGCTACATACTATAAATATTTAGAAATAACATTTTTTTTTGTACAGCCATCCTGACGTTTGGTTGGCTGGTCGCCTCCTAGTTTAAAGCCAAGCATGCAGAGTTTCCCGAAATGTATTGCGTCAATAATTGCTACATATTTGCTTCATTTATCTAATTTAGTTGTATCTTCAAACAATGTTAAATAAAGGATGTAGCAATTATTTTAATTATCCCAAGGAAAAAGTGCCTGATAAAACAATAAAGGCAAATACTTAGTTATGTTGAATCGGTTTAATCGTTTAGGCTCTGGCAACAGCGTAAGTAATGCGATTCTTGCGTTAAAAAAAAAAATGTACCTACCCTCAATTTTCCAATAATTATCATTATAACAATTCTTCTTAGTCATTACTAGTGCAGATATCGTATTGGAATCACAGTCTAGGCTTATTTAATTTTATTCGACAATTTAAATAGATCTATGTTATTTTATGGAACAAGCACCTACTTATAGAACCTATTTTTAATTCGTGTTTTGGGTAACTAAATTAATAGTTGAATATTTTTTAAGTAAATTGTAATATTAAAATGAATCTTATGAACGACCCGACGCTTTTATTTACGATATCCTTTTAATGTGCTTCCACTTGCCACCACTTCCACTTACTTACTCATAACATAAAGTAGCAATAATAGCCTCCTAAAGTAGCAATACCGTTGACTGAAGACACACTGCAACTATTTGCCTTTATTGTTTTATCAGGCACTTTTCCTTGGGATAATTAAAATAATTGCTACATCTTTTATTTAACATATGTTTGAAGATACAACTAAATTAGATAAATGAAGCAAATATGTAGCAATTATTGACGCAATACATTTCGGGAAACTCTGCATGCTTGGCTTTAAACTAGGAGGCGACCAGCCAACCAAACGTCAGGATGGCTGTACAAAAAAAAAATGTTATTTCTAAATATTTATAGTATGTAGCAATTATTTGTTAAATGTAGCAAATATAAGCAATTATGTAGCAATTTTCTAAACAACTCTCATAGACCAAAGCCACAGGCAACCAGCCATTCTGACACACACAATTTTTTTGTTTGTTCTTATTTTGTCTGATGACATCATGTTCCATAGAACATATTATGGGAACTTTAGTTGCTTTCGGGTTATGACTGTTCTGTGGTTATGACTGACCAGTTGTAGTTTAACTTGCAAGCATATTTTAAATGTCAAAACTACATTGAAATTGTTGATACGCCAGCATGCTTGAAGAAAAAAGGAACATGTTAGGCTATGGCATTCTGCAATTCCTGCCTATCCTCATATGCAAGTGAGATGAAATTGTTTAGTAAGTACTAAACAACTCCATACTAATTAATTATATTCCTCTTTTTTTAAGCTAGACTATGAAGCTGAATAAGCTTCATAATCTAACTTTAAATAAAGGATTAATGACACAAATAAGATTAATAGAAAGGTCTGAATAAAAGTCAAACATAAGCCAAACAATTTTTAATCGTAGATACATAAAACATGATATTCGTAATAAATAAATACGTAAAAAATGTCAGTCACGAGCTGTCCTCGGAAGAGGACGAATAGAGTGCCTCCCGCGGATTGACGAGGGCGGGGTGTAAAGAGCGCTGTGTTATCTGTGGCGAACATGTGAGCGTGTCCGAATCGCTCACCACGCTACTGCAGGGGCTACTCTGCCCGTTTATCTGTAAATAAATAACAATATTGCACATGCAGCACATCTTTGACGGCGCTTGAACAATGTGCCAATTCTACTAATTTTCACATTCGCATCTCAATCGCAAACTGTCAAATGTATGAAAATTAAGGCTGTACAGTCGCCAGCACATCAAGCTAAACAATCTGTTAAATTCCTTTGTTCGATTTTCAACTTTATTGCTAAAGTTATTGGGTTCAAATTTGATTGGGAAAATCAGGACAGTTTCGGATAGCCTAATGTGCTAGCGACTGTACCTATGTATGAAAGTTGTACCTATAAAAATTAGTAGAATCGGCCCTTTGATTTCAAAATAAATCTCTACGTTTCCAATATCCTATTTTTACAACACTGTGCAAATCTATAGATTATTCAAGATAGTGACTATTTATAGGTATTCTACTGGTCAATCTTTTTCAAATTGCTTGTACAAATATTGATCATACCAACAAGACATTAATTGGTCTGTGGTTTATGTGCACTTACTTTCTTATGAGGCTTCATTTGTGCTGAAATTGTATTATCCTCTAACGCATTCGTTTCTTCGGGGTGCGCGTTTCTCGTGTCACCCATTTGCCTTTCAATCATGTCCATTTTCTGGAAGATTCAAGAGCAAATAAATTAACAGCTAACGTCCTATTCACACTACATTGTCGTCCTCATATGGGAACATTTAGTTTCAGTCTATTTGTATTTGTAGCATGAGCTTGGATGGACCGATTACAAGAATGCTTTGAACACGACTCAACAAAATTAGGTGAACTTTTGACGGAAGATTCAAGTAGACATCCTACTATTCTAGCCTACTTCCTACTGATATATAAATGCGAAGGTTTGTGAGGATAGATGGATGTTTGTTACTCCTAGACGTCAGAACGCCTGAAAGGATCTTCATACTTACAATTTGGCACACAGGTTCAGGAATATAAGTATTCGAAAATAAAATACTAACTGTGAAATTAGAATCTAAATCGCTCGAAAAACGAACGAGATACAATTATTTTAAACAAATATATCTGTCCCTCTCGCGAAAACGCTGTTTTCTATGGCAGCTGTATAGTCGTCGTGTAATTTGACGTCACATTACGTATCGGACTTCTCTTTCTAACTATAGTCTTTGAAGCTTTATAACTTAATAAATGATTAAGGTATTTAAAAAAAAAAATCATGATTGTTTACTATAGGTAATAAGTATTTAATTTTGCAAATAAAAAAATTGCATGCATATTCCCTATTATGTTCCCTAGGTATCACGCGGGCCAAGCCGTTGGCAGAAATAAGTATATTAAGAAATCTCTTACCATTCCGACTGCCTGCACTCGCTGAGAGTCACCCAAAAGATGCGCAGACTTAGTAGTCTTGTTGACCTTCATTTTCTCTGGCAGTTGGTGTGAACTCTGCGGTCTCTTCGACACGATGTTGATTCGCAATTCTTCACTGTATGGCGTTTCTTCTTCCACTTCTGCTATATCCTCGATGTGCTTGATCTTCGGTAGCTCTGGCACATACTCTTTCATTGCTTGGTGAATGCATTTTCTGGGGATTGTAATAATGTGAAATTGAAATCTTAGTGTCAAATTAAGTTTGCGATATGCTGGGTCTGAACCTTCCATATTCAATTTCAAAATTGGTCCTAATTCTTACCACCAATCATGTTTATGGGACTTGAGACTGATTCATCTATTGGTTTCTCATCCGTGCATTATTTTCCGCCCAGGCGTTTATGATGTACAGACGCCAGCACATCAAGATAACCGAAACTGTCAAATTTTCACAATCAACCTTATACCTAAACGAATTAATGATAAAGTTGAAAATCTATTTACAAATAATTGTCAGAGTGTAGCTTGATGTGGTGGAGCCAGTACATGTCCCGCTTTAGGGTGCCTTTCCACCAGAGATGTGCTATGCAGCTATGCTGCGAGAATGTGAAAGCTAAGCTACGAAACTATGTGACCTTTTCCACTGATGCTAAGCTATGTAGCGGAGCGAGTAAGAAGTGATATGAAAATACGCCGCCGCAAGGTAGCTGTGCGAGGAAAATGCGCAGCTCGCCTTCTGTAGGTAGGTACTCTGCTCTGCACATAGCTACACCACTCGCGACGACCCATAGCAGGCATCCATAGCACACCATAGCAGACATTCATAGCACGCATCCTTCCATATAAAAAACATATCTTAGTTGAAACCGTTTCCACCAGTGCTAAGCTATGTGCACCAATGAATATGATTGGTAGATATCAAACGCATCCACAGCAACGTAGCATAGCACATCTCTGGTGGAAAAGCACCCTAAGGCTGCGTTTCCACCAGAGATGTGCGAGGATGCGTAGCGAGGGATGTGTTTGTTAAGAACCAATAGAATCGCTTGCGCTTTCAGACTTCGCTATAATAGAGACTAGTCGAAAAGAAAAGAAGGGTGTAAACCGTAACATAATCTTACCCGTTAGGCGCTATACCGTAGCACTGGTTATTCTTTATGAAAGCGTATATGTCCTTGAAGGCCTGCTGTATGTACGACAACGTGGTCTGGTCGATGGGTACAGAACTGGACGAGCCAGAACTGCTAGATACGTCACCAGACCTCGAACTTGCTTCTAGCGAGTGTTCTGAACCTGGGTGGTGGAAAAAAAAATGATAAATGTTGCGGTGATCTAATATATTAAAACTGAAAAATACACTCGATCGTTATTTTTTCTGTCTTTAACAAAGCTGGTCGCTCACATTGGGCCTCATCAGAAGGCACAACAGGTGCTTGGACTCTCCTTGCGTGATCAAATCAGGAATGATCCGCAGTAGAACCAAGGTTAGCGACATAGCCCAAAGGATCGTCAAACTGAAGTGGCAGCGGGCATTGCTCGCAGAACAAATGGTTGGTGCGGTCGTTAAGTTTTGGTTCTGGAGTGGCGACCGCGTACCGAAGTCGCAGCGTTGGAAAGCCTCCTACAACGTGGACTGATGACCTGCTGAAGGTCGCGGGAAGACTTTGTCCAGCAGTGGATGTCTTTCGGCTGATATGATGATGATTTATTCATTTATATTAAAGGCGGGCCAACAAGGCTTACTTGTAAGTGTAAAAAAAGTCATAGCCAAAGACTGTCATAGAGCATGCCTTTGAATTTAGAAAGCTTTAAAAGACGAAGGAGGCTTTTCTTTAATTGTCTTACCTTTTTTTTTTACAGTGAAGTGAACTGTCAAGTCCTATAGTTTTAGTAGGAATGATCGTTCTCTTCACGCTCAGTCCACCTGCATTTTCAGGGTGAGATATTTACAGAATATACAGGCTGGTCAGTTCATGTACAGCGTTCAATTTACCTGAAGAGGCCCGACAGTTGCCCCACAGTTGCATCTGCTGCTGTTTCAACTGCTTCATTTGATTTACTAACTGTAGGTTCAACTCTTCAAGTTGATGCCTGTGCGAGATCTCTTCTTGCAGCTGTTCTTCTAATACCTCCGCGTAGTCTCTGGAAATTAGAAGAAAATTTTGAGTTCCGGTGCAACTCTCGCAATAGGGAATATGCGTGAAAAAAGTATTAATGATCTGAACAGTTTATCTAAAAGTATTCGAAAATATAATACTAATTGTGAAATTAGAATCAAAATTGCTCGAAAAATGAACGAGATACAATTATTTTAAACAGTCCCTCTCGCGAAAACGCTATTTTCTATGGCAGCTGTATAGTCGTCGTGTAATTTGACGTCACAGTACGTATCGGACTTCTCTTTCTAACTGTAGTCTTTGAAGCTTTATAACTTAATAAATGATGAAGGTATTTAAAAATAATTTCATGATTGTTTACTAGAGCTAATAAGTAATTTATTTTGCAAATAAAAAAATCGCATGCATATTCCCTATTGTATTTTGAATTTTTCAATTTATTGTAACTTTCGGCATCAATGCGCCGCCGCCGCCACATGAATACTAACGAAGCGAAATTTGTACCACAGCAAAAAGAGACGCAGCGCCATCTTGCCTGCCAGCAGCGAACTACTTATTAAATCCTGCATCGTGGTAGCAGTTTTCCTTGCGATTTGAACATCAATATAATATATACGACAGTCCGAAAATCGACTAACGATCAGTTGCCCACCAACAACCATCTGAGGGCTTAGTGTGAGTTTTATAACGGGTACTCGATCGCGTTAGCGTTACGTTTGTCAAAGTGTATAGAAAAAAAAAGGTTATCCGTATATTCTCATCGGGCGGCGCTTATTCAGTTTCAATACAAATTGGTATTTACGCTAACGCGTTCGAGAACGTTAAAAAACTCACACTAAGCCCTCTTGGTCGGAGGAGTTTCCCTATTCAATGTAGGATTGCGGTGGCTTGCCATAAGTTTATTGATGGCCGCTTGGAAATCGCATTTATATGCATTCGTCCTTTGAAACTAGTTTTCAGGCTTTATGCACGTTATTTACATTGGCCCTACCGAATGACCTTGGTGGCCCGTAATGTAATTTGGCTTTCTCTCTGGGACGTCAGGGGCGATGTAATGATATTCGCCGTCTGAGTTTTTCAGCGTTTACCAAAAATCAAAGTTTGCAGATTTGCTTTATCCATGAATAGGAAAAGCAGTACTTACTTTTCTTTCTTCACTGTACTAGGCTTGGTAACATACTTCGCTGGTGTTGCTCTTACGTTGGTTAATGTTCGATCTTTCGCTATTCCATTCCTAAGATCAAAGAAACCATGTTTAATTATCAATAACGATAGGAGCTCGGGGCTGAAGGATAACAGCCGCACGAGTCGATCTTCAAGGTTAAGCAACGCTTGCCAAGGTTGGTCTGTGGATGGGTGACCATCTTAACTTAGGTATCAAGTTCACATCGTGGCTTGGAAAGCACGTTAAGTCTCGGCTGTCATTTGTAGATCTTTCGTTACGCATTGTCAGAAGCCAGTACCTAAATCTGACACCAGTCTTGCCAAGAACTAGTACCGTGTTACCCAGTTCAGTTGGTAGTCAGGTAAACAGCCGCTCCATGTGTAATACTGGTATTCAGCTGAATCTGGCTTGACTAAAAGCTGAATCCAATTTACTCGTATTTTTTGGGAAAAAGACCAGGCAGATGATGAACGATTGGATGTTATTAAGGGGAATGCTCCAACCAGCCCGCGAAATTCAAAATTTCTTGCATTTTTTTGCAATTTGCAGGCCAGTGCTAGGTTGTATGTTGATTAAAATATTATTCGCGGCTGTAAGACGTATGTAGTTACAGAATTATAATCATCAAAATCACCAATACAACCCTCAAAGTTCATAAAGGCGTAGGTACAAAAAAAAACAGAAAAAGTCATTCCTAGAGCTTTATGAACTTGGAGCGTTGTATTGATGATTTTGATGATTAAAATTCTGTAACTACATATTTAGGTACGTCTTACAGCCGCGAATAATATTTTAATCAACATACAACCTAGCACTGGCCTGCAAACTGCAAAAATCAATTACCTATAGATACTAGGTATTTATAGTAAAGAATCAGGTGTAGGTACTATGTATGATATAGTACCTACCTATACTTGATTCATAATATTTAATATTATATTATGCTACCTCAGACCAATAAAAAAGTATAGACAGACCATTGCGCTCAAAAAGTGAGGCACGTAATATGAAGACGATTCGGCAATATGAAGACGGCCGCGCGGTAGTCTGCCGCGAGTGAGCGAGTGCGCGAGACGTAATTTTGGTGAAATAATAATTGCGAAATTATGCCGTCCTGCGTCGTAAACTGCTGTTTCAGAAATTCATGTGTTCAGAAAAAGTCTTCTGGGATTACTTTTCACAAGTAAGTATCCGATTTGATGTGTAATTTAAACAAAATCGTAAAATGTTTGTCATCATTTCTCGGAACACGAATTCTAGACGCTATTGTGTCAGTGTTGCAAGTTAAGTACATTATCTTTTCCCAAAAGTAAGGGAAGTTGTGATTTTTTACGGAGACTACAACTAAGTGTGTTTTTGGAAATTTCACTATTGCACATTTAGTTTTAGAGTATATTAGGTAGGTACTCATGTTATTATGCATGATACGTAAGTATTTATAAAATTAACTTATAATAAATATTAAAATGCAAATAAATGATTATGATTATGAATAATAGTTATGATTGTTATGATATTTTATAGGTTTACAGCTGAATCAAAACGCCAGACATATAAAAAACTGACACAACATAAGGGGCATTAGTTATTTTAATTTACGTAAGTTTTATTTATTATTATTTATTATATACTTTATTGTACACCTCGTAACAACTACAGCTAAGTTTTGTGTTTTTTTAAATAAATTATTGATGTTAATATTAAGTAATTAAAATAAATGGCTCTCATTTAACTTAATTATCTTTCATTTCATTCAACCAATACAAATAAAACACAATACTATATAATAATAAAACTTCACTAAAGTATATCTCTCGCACTTGGGAGTCGCAGCACAACGCTTGCAACATTTTTCTCTAGCACACATGCGCAAATCTACGATATCTTACACCGAGTTACGCACACGAAGCCGAGACTTGGCCTCACTTATTTCGTCACGATTGTTTACGACGGCTCCGTCTATACTTTTTTATTGGTCTGAGTATGCTACATTTTGAGATATCACAGTAATGTTATATACTAACTTGATTGGAACTGATTTTGAAATTCTTTCAGTCGAAGATCCACTAAGGCTAGCAAGCCACGTAAACTGAAACAAACAAGAAAAAGCTTTTTACAAAAAAAAAATAACCGAACAAAAAACTACAAAGTATAAAATAATCTTATATTTCGGAAGCCCGTGTTTTGGTTTTTTATCTTTGTTTTTTACACCGACTTCCAAATTTAAGGGTATTTGGACGACGTCTTCGTCTACGTAGAAATTGAAATAAGCAAAAAAAAACTACTTTACATTGAGCTAAACTGATTTACATTTTAACGCGACAAATGGCAAGAATGTCGCATCAAACTAAAAAAGAATCACACAAATCGGATCAGCTAGTCTATTCTGTAAATAACCATTTCGATATCGACTTCACCTGAGTGACTTAGCTTACTCACCTCGGATTCCGTTGTCGAGACACGAAAATGTTGTTACAGAATAGCACTGCTGGAGCCCGAAGTCCGTAGTTTCGGGCTTAGTTGCGGGCGTATTCTACCTACTCCTTACCACCTACGGACTTACGATTAGTCCCGAACCCGAACTAAAAATGAATGACAATACGATTTGACAGTAACTTTCGAATTTTAGTGTCATTAATTCTTAGTGGTTAGATAATACAGAGTAGAATACGCCCGCAACTAAGCCCGAAACTACGGACGTCATACTTAGAGAGTAGCCCCCCCTGAACCTCTTGAGTAATCCGTGTACATACCTACACAAAAAAAGTAATACCTACCCACCGAATTGCGAACAATTCTTTTTTTGGAAGTCGGTTAAAAAAGTCGTATAAGTAGACTAAAATCATTGACAATATAAAAAAAAACACGTGAAATAATAAAAATTGAGGATCGTAAACACCGATTGGAGAAATCTTTGATATAACAATAAGCCGCAGATTAGAAGTCAAAGAGAGACCATGCAAAAAAATACCCAAAAAACCACGTCATTTTCTCAGTTATGACACTTACGTCTGAGCCTGTTACAAAAAAAATAAATGGCAGGTACTAACCTTCCCTTCCGGCGCTCTATCGTTTTCTCTGAGCAAGTTGCGCACTTTAGACAGCGATTCCAAGCACACGTCGTTGATCCTTAAATCTATCACTACGAGGGTCTTGTTCGACTCTAACATCTGCAGGATCGCAGCCGTGGACTTTTCTGTCAAACCACAGTTCTGGATATCCAGTGCTGAAACAGTCAATTTTTAGAGAAGGTAGCCTGCAGCAAGTCATGTTCGAAAACATAAAAGAATCGGATTTGTGTTGCACATTATCATTGTATCAGGCGAAAGACGACCACAGAGACACTAGACCTGCCCAAGTGTCGCCACAACAAACAGTCCTGTGCGTTTCGCATCCATCGGCTACCAAGTGACCTTCACCAGGTCATTGGTCCATCAATGCGCTGCACGCTTAGTGCAAATTCCCGTAACCTTCAAGGTTGTTGGTCTTGGATGACATTTTGGAAGCTGTACCTTCCAGCGCGTGGTCGCCATTCTAAAACTCACCCGCCACATCGATTTATTCATTCTATGACCAATATGAACTCTTATCACTTCTGTTTTATTGTTCGGCCTTAGTTCAGCAAATCACGGCCATTTTATTATTCCATCACGCCCAAAACATTCATAGATTCCTAACAGAACTTCATCTTCCATAGCCCTCGTTAGCTAGTGCTGCACTACTTATACTGACCTTTTATCCACAAATCATCAGAAAGTACATCGAGGAGCTTGCCGACTCCTTCGTCCCCTAACTGAGGGTTCGCACAAACAGTGATCCTGCGCAGACCTGGCATTGTGTCTAACTCAGGCATTTGATACCGGAGGGTGTGCGTCCAGTTCTCGCTGTATCTATGGATCTTCTGAAACTAGAATGGAATGGAAAAAATAACTAACAAAGATTGATTGATTGTAACTACTTCCCGTTCTGTTCTATACCTACTTCCCAAATCACAGCATTATAAGCAAAAAAATACAACCGACTTCCAAAAACAAAACACCACAAAGTATAAAATTTACTTTCGGAAGTCCGGTCGGACTGATGATTGATTTTTTTTTTTTTGTTTTTGGCACCGACTTCCGGAAGTAAAGTTATTTTATACTTTGTAGTGTCCTGTACTTTTTTTTAAAAGTCTGTTAAAAATCTCAAAAAATAGATGCTCTTCGGATAAAAGTTATTTCAATGATGAGTTACGACGCGACGCTATGGGCTGCAGTAGGTTAAAGGTACATCTAGTCGTATGGCTCCCGATTAAATCGGCTAGGCGATAAGTAGGTAGTTGTAGCACAACGTAAACGTGTAAGAAAAGTAAACGTGGAAACAAAAGATCAATCAAATCAATATACCTTAACTAAGTCTGCGATGTATCCAGCGCCCAGGGGCGTCAGCTCGCATCCTGACAAATCCAGCGTCTGGATGTTCGGCAGACACTTGATGGCCTTGCAGATAGCCAGGCAGCCCGCGTCGCCGATCAGACAGCGTTGCAAGTGTAAGTGTTGCAGAGAACTATTCGCCATTAAGGCCTAGAACACAAGAAGTCTTGTAGAGTTTTGGAAAAAATAATTTAGAAACCAAGAATTGCGACGTTCGATTACGACGACAAGTAGGTACGTAGCAGGATGGGTGACGGATTGAATTTAATTACTAACAGGGAATAACTAATGAGTCGATGAATACCCCAAGTAGTCATTTATAGACAAAAATACAAGGTACATATAATTTTGTGTTTTGTCTTCCTAGTTAGGTACAAGCATCTGCTTACCCTCGTAGGTAACTGAAGATTGAACCCTCTATGAGTTGAGAATGGGCTAAAGTTCTGCCAAAACTGACGATTGATTTACGTGGTTCATCGATAAATCTGTGAGGTAAACTTGGTGGGGCGAGAGTGAAGAGAACTGTAATTCCATCTCGTGTATTGACAGCCCACTAGCATCTTCATTTACCCAAGCATACACGGAGACGGTGAGACATTTACAGAACTGCAGATCTGCCCTGATTTTGAAAGATTGGGACTTCTGTAAAATGGCTGTCTTACCTCACTCAAAGGGTTTAAATACGGTATCCTCAACGGAAGTCCCTCAAACAGTAAGGTCGTCAACAGTGTGGTGTTAGAGAGTAGTTGCGCTGTCGCCTCCACTAAATTACTAAGCATGAAGTTTGTCAGAACCACGCATCGCTTGTTGACTGTTTTCGCTAGTCTCTCGCAGTCTATGTGTTCCAGTACTACGGTTAAAAGAAATCCAAGATATAGGTAGGCAATAGCTCGCACAAAGAGGTTCACTGTCCGCTCAGCACAGAATACTTAGTTATACAATCCACCACCAAACCACGTGTGGTTTATTGGACTGTGAACCGGTTAAAGTCATAAACAGGAGAAAATTGTGAAATTACCTACTGCAACAATTTCGAATTCCGTCATCATCAAAGTATCAGATGACACTCTTGCAAAAAATAACCTTCACCTAACACTTGTTGGTAACTATACTGGGCTAAAGTCCAATAGATATCAGAAATCTTATCTGCCAGTCATCTGTGTTTCAATGTTAACTATTCCTTGGTTCCTTGTTATTATAACTTATTTGTTCTATTCCTTCGAGTAGAGTTCAATCGTGATAATATTATGATGAACAAAGTCCAGTTGCCGTACAAAGTTGCCAATTATTCCAGAAGCCTATCTGTGATTAATAATAACTATAAATAGGATTAGCTAGGTTATCGACTCATCGACCTTTCGATAGCAGACACTGTGACTGGTACGAGTTAGAACGTTTCTTCGTCATAGGGTTGATCGGTGGATGAGGTGCGTGGTAAATTTCGCACTAAGTTTTAGATATGGCGGCTGGATTTATGTTGCAAGCTGGTTGCAGGTGCCGGTGGAGTTGCGGGGTTTGCCAGCTGCTCTTACCCCTAATATTGCCCTCATGAGCGCCGTTCCGTGTAGGTTGTCAAACCTGAACGGCGCAGGTAAGTTATTATACCTACATTTTGTACAAGATAAGATAAGATAAGATAAGATTTCTTTATTTGTTTAAAATGAACTGGTAAGTACCAAAGTCAAAAAGCGCAAAGAAGGTTGGATCTGGTGTGTTGGAAAACCAGCCTCAGCTCTCAGCTTTCTACGTGAATCCACCCATTGAAATAAATTGGTTGATAATTTTGAAAATTTGCAGCAGTTGCTGTCAGCGAAGGTTCTAAAAGCCTACGAAATTAATTCGAAGGATACAATCAGAAGTCAAATAGGTACCTACCCGTTTTGATTTGCTGTCGGCACTTTATTGAAACTGAATGCAAGCTCATGTCACAGCTGAGGGCATTCAAAATAGGTGGCCAATCCGCATACTTGATCCTATCCACGCAGAAGTCCACTACCTTGCCGTTGCCAGTAGGTATGACATTAGTCAAAGGCGTGAGGTTCTGCAACTTACAACACTTCAAATAACATTGATGAAATATTCGGCTACTTTTCGGCTCAATCCCTTTGCCGACCATATTCAAAACATAAGTAAAAAAAACATTCACAAATAATACCGTGCAAAACTGCGCGGTGTATTACTAGTAATATTGTTAAAATTTATCGGCTATGAAATATTTGTTTATGAATAATTGCTAAAAAATATAGTAAGAGGATAGTTTGAAATTGGAACATATGTGTCACCGACACGGATTTTTTTTTCATATTAGGTACCAGGATATCTGCGGCCGGTAGGTTTTTCATAACGTCAGAATTACGACGGAGTACGGTTTACAAAATGTATTTCCAAAGCTAGCGCAGCGCAGTCCTTTGAAAACTCGTGTGACGTCATTTTCCGATATACTTTATTTACCGGATAGTGACGTCACAAGCCCTTTCTCCTGGTCTTTGATGAGTTTTTATGTTCGCCAATTTTGTTTGATTTGATAAAATAAATAATAATTGATGATTATCCGATATTTTTCGATAATCTAACTGACGGACTGAATATACCTAGTCGTAGTAGTTTTTATTCGGAAAATTCCCTATTACTGGTGCTGGTGTTAGGGACGTAAATCAGTTATGGTTGTAATTTCTTGTGATCATCCTCCTCATCCTTGCGTCGTATTCCTCAGTGCTGAGGGTCGTTACTCCCTTTTGCATCACTTTTACATGTGTGATGTTTATCCACCTGCCAGTCGATTCTGTAAACATGTCGAAATGAAGGCTTGGGTGAAATGATCACGAAGTGTTTTGTCATTCTATCTTGATTATTTGGATTGTTAGCTCATTTTGTGATCACTTCACCCAAGCATTCACGTCGACATTTTAACAGAATTGCACTGCAGTTTCTGTCCCTGTCGGTGTGGAGAGCGTTGTGAACGATTAGAGTTAAGGGTGGTGCGGATCAAAGTATTGGGCTACGTTCACGTTGTATTTCGTCTACTTTGCCGGTAACGATGAGCTTCTCGAGATTGTCACCTTCTTTCCTTGCAATTTGACCGAAGTATAGCACTCTTCGTAGACACTCAGATGACAGCCGCGAGGATATCTTGCGCTCTCGCAATATGAATATGTTTGTCCGAAACGCTTCCCAAGGAATACGGAGCATCTTTCTCCAGCACCACATCTAAAAGGTGTCTTGCATGCATTTGCGGTCTGCAGCTTTCACTGTCCAAGTCTCAGCACCATACGAGAAGATAGAAAAGACTAGAGTCCGTAACGTTTGGTTTTGGTCTTTACGGAAATATTACGATCACCAGATTTACCCAAGCTGTTAGCTGAGCCATGGCGCTCTTATCCATGCCAATTCTCCTGCTGGAACCCGGGTAGAAAAGTTGTCAATTGATTGCATTCCTAAAGCGGCAGTGAATTCCAACTTCCCAGATCGATCTACCACCATTCTCGCAAGTGAGTCTCATAATGTGCTCTCCATAAGCGTTGAACAGAATGGGTGATAAAATGCATCCTTGGCGTACTCCTTGGTGGAATTTAAAGGGTTTTGATGATGTTTTATCGACTCTTACGACTCCCGTATTTGAGCCATACAGGGTGCGAAGTAGGGCGATTAGATGATTTGGTACTCCAAGTTCTTGCAGGACTCTCCATAAGCAACTCCACTTGACACAGTCGAAAGCTTTGCTGCAGTCAACGAAACAATATCACTGACGTATGAAACTCGTATGCCTTCTCAACAAGCTGCCTGACATTTCTGTTCTCGTGTACCCTTGCCCTTCAAGAAACCTGCTTGCTCCTGCGGAATTTGCCAATCCAGGTAGTGGCGGATGTGGTTGTATTCTCAACAATGGTAGGTATGTGAGATGAGGGATAAAGGTTCGATAATTGCCACAGCTTTTTGTCGATCCTGTCTTGTGCAGTGGAAGTATTACGGATTCCGACCAATCCAGTGGCCAAACATCGTTTAGCCAGACGTGTGAGAAGATCTTGAAAATTCGTCTCTACACCCACGTTTCGCACCTCTGCAGTTATTTGGTCGCTTTCTGGTGCCTTCCTCGTCTTGAGCTCTGGGTGTCGAAAGGCGGTCTGTGTACATCTGCTCACAGTAGGCTCGCCATCTCTTCGGCAACGCGGTCGAGCTCGTATAGAACAGTACCATCGGCATCCTCTATGACCAAAGACTATTAAACCACTTGACTGCGCATACAGTGCCCCGACGCACGAAAACTATTAGTGTTTTTGCTCAGATCTTAGGCAGCGGCACTAGTAACCATTTTAGTTGTGACCAATTGTTAGACCTGTGGGCATGCTAAGTTTTTACAAATCGTTTTAATTTTTATGCAATTTATAACGCATAAAAATGCCTTCATACCCGGTGAATTTGTGTGGGAAACATTCCTAGACCTTTTGTTACAAAAATGATGGCGTAACTTTTCATCGGAGAGTAAAGACTACGCAAAATATTTTTGATTTGAATCAGATGATGAGCCACTGCAGGGGTCTATATAAAAATGGTGGTTAGGTGAACGAGCACACTGTGAGAAGCGCGCGTTGATGTCTTTTGGAATAGTCTCTTTCTTTCATTAGAAAATACTTATATTTTTATCCCTTTCTTCCCCTTTGTATTTTTATCGTAAAAATCTGTGCTGTTACGTTTAATGATTGAAGTCGATTTATCGATGATCATAAAATTACAACTAATACAATTTTTTATCAATTCACATACTTACATTAAACACGTAACTACTTTTAAACGACTTTAAAAATAGGAGGAGGGTCTCAGATTTTTCATCTGTGTGTTTGACATACATGTTTTCATTTTAGATTTTCGAAGATTTCAGAATTAAAATAAAAGTGGAAAGATAAGGTTAATAGGGAAACTTTGTTTAAACAAGATATAGCGCTGTTTGTTTGGATTGAGCATTTTTATAATGTTAAAATCCATTTTATCGATATCGACTATTTTCCTTTAATCAAGTAGTGCCACCACTAACCATAGGCTACCTATGCAACTTGACCTTGAACGGACCAATTGCAGCCGCGTGTTGTTCCTCGTCCCCCGGCCCGCTGTAGTGAGCCGCGTACTTAGAAGAAATCGGCCTATACGCTCTCTAGTGGTTATATACTCTATGTCTATGACCCACGATTTAGCTTTGATCTCCTTGGTTGGCTAACTTTCTTAAAAAGGTGAGTCTTGTTCGAATGACTCACAATGTTGCTGCAGATGCACTCAATAAAGTTGTTACTGTCCTAGAGTACATTGAATATATAGGAAATTGATATTGGTTACTGTCGCGGCGACAACTGGCTTGGATAGCTCTGCTAAGCTCAGAGTCAAAATCGCACGATCTTGCAGACCCCTAGTTTTTAGATCCTGCCTTCGATTAACGAGCTCCCACGAATAATCGGAGATCCGACATTTTTTTCTTTTGACCTGGCTTCTGCTTTTTGCAGACCTAGTCCAGCGTATCGTGATCATAAATGGTACTAAAAGGGAAAACGTATTTTTATACAAGGGAAAAATAATGAAATTAAACAAAAACGATAATTTTATATCTTTTATTTAAAAATATATTTGTGACAGTCGCTTATAGAAAATTCCGCTGACAACACACTCGCCAAAGACAAAATATCTGATTTAAATAATTTGGAAAATTAATACTATAAACACAAATCGATTTAAATAAACTGCATTTTTGGCTCCCGTCTTTGGTACATACTCTCATGTAAGTCGATTGTTTGCGAAAGTCAATACTGATCAGATATTCAATCGAAGGCGAGTACACCTAGAAAATTCTATCCAAAATATTATTTACACATTATCATTGACTTATATAGTTAAAACAGGTTGGACCGTAAGTTTTTCAGACGTCAGAAACTGGCCCGTTTAAGCCGAAGGGCAATCGACAGGCGGTCGGCAATCTTCGGGAGCGGTCGTGTGCTCGGGACAAAAAAAAACTGTTTCTTGTAAGGTGAACGCGTTTAAAAAAAAGTCCGGACAACCCTATCATTAACTATTTAAATCTATGCATCTATGCACATATCAAATCTAATTACTAGACGATAACATGTGTGTATAATAACAATCAATACTTAAAAAACCTCTTGTTGTCATATCAGGGTTGAAGTAAGTAATTTTAAGGTACTTTTATTTCAGCTGCTTACTAGCTGCGTTTGCTGTATTCATCATTTCATAATACATTTGCGTTACAGACATACGAAAAACCCTGATATGATTATAGAGATAAATATGTAGGGGTAACACATGGTAACATTGTTAAGGCACTTTTAATTTTAACTAAACTATCAACGCAAAGAGTCTGAACAAGACAAAGGTCTTTATCCACTAAAGCGTATCCTTTAAGAGTCATAAGTCACCTGTATAGGTTTAAAGAGAGCGAGAACATTTTGTCTAGTGAATAAAGACCCTACAATCTAGTCTGAAGTTATCGGCTAATAACACTTGATATTTAAATTATTAAACTAATTCTTATAAGAACATAATAACCTTCAATAATAATGATATCACATTAGAGTTACATACGATGTGATGAATTGAAAATTATAAAAGTAGGTAGATAAATATGGTTGACAATTAAATTGGCACTGGCAAAAAAAGGAAACAAGAAAAATAATCTAAACAGGTTTTTGTTCAAAGAGTATTCAAATACTATAAGGAAGATTTCACTTTATTGGTGATAGATGGCGTTAGTTTATTTTAGAGTGGGTTTAAATTATTTTCTCAGTTCACCACATCAAATAAATTGTAAAATAAATTAGACTAAAATAATTGCACTGTCACCGATAATGCGATATATTTTTGTAGTCATACAATTCAGTATTGTACATATTTACAATAAAGAAAATAAATCAGAACGCGTCCTAATTATACTGGGAAATACATAGGAAAAAATATAATAATTGTATAAATAAAATGCATCGAAAGGTTTTCGCGTGGTGGCAAAAGATTCCGAAGAGAACTGTGCTATGTAGTTTACTCGAATAGACATAGATAATAAACTGAGTACCTACAACCCTCAGGAAATAGAGCACACTTTAGAAAGAGATAAAGTGAGTTTGCAGCCAATAGCTATCTCTCTTCTGTAGATCGTAGTGACGAAGGTGACACTGTATGCCTGCGACGTGGCCCAATTAGAATTCTAGAAAAAGACAACTAATGGCCTTACGATCGATTTATCCCTCTCACACTTTTTTGCCCACATTCACTTCATACTGGGATAGGGAACGCTCGTCCCATTCTCTTTGTTTCTTTGAGTGCATTTTATAGGTGGCCATAGATTACAACACATCAACTGTGTTTTAATCTATGGTCATCTTTCCAAAAGTAAAGTACAACTCTCTTAGAAAACTGAAGTTTTACAAATCCTGTTCAATTTATAGTGGAATATATACCATACTTTATATTTATATAACATGATAAAATACATACTATAATAACAAATTAAGGTGCATTGTATGACCATTTATTTTAAGATAATATTCCTGTAATATTTATAGCCTTTTTGACATAATACCTAGAGTACAGTAAATACCTATTAAATATGTACATAATTTTATGTTGTTATTATAGTATTTTTGCATTGTAACGAGATCAGTACTATGTTCAGTATATTAGCCAGGATTACTAGTTATTTTAAATATATGGATGATGTTTTAGACGCAGGATTTTTGACTAATGTATCTGGTTTTTATTTAATGAGAAATTATGAAACAAATTGAAAAAAGGAATATAGGTAGGATAAGTAAGCCGGGAAAAATATTAAAAAAAAAACACAGTTTGACAGGTTAGTTGTCGTACAGGAAAATTAAATCTAACTACAAGGTTATAGGTTTGAATATCCCATGTCAAAATGAGTAAGAACTAAAGACACATTGTCAAACATCTTGCATCTTGTTTTTGTGCAGGTTTAATATTTTCATCTCTGGCTTTTTGCTGAGCATGCAGAAACGAGATCATATAAACGTGTTTCAAAGTTCATCATAATTTTGCAGTCCTGTGACGATGTGAATAGATGGAGAGGGAGGTAAAGAAAAGATGGATGGATTCTGTATGGATTGAGAGTCAGCATGACGTTTGACAGGACAAAATGGAGGAAAAAAAACGTGTCGCGCCGACCCAAGTAGGGCAGGAAGATGATTATGCAGTCTTATGACGTATCCTGTGCGAAAAGGATGTAAGCACATGACAATTACAACTGCTTGAATACTTATTAATTTTGCCGTGTACACAAGATCGGAACACGCACGTTAACCGTGAATCTAATAATGTTTATCTAATACAGATAAACAGAGAGTTATATGTCCGATTATATTATTGTATTATCGTGTTACTACGAGAGAGAGAAAGCAATAATTATTTGTGAGATATCCTATTTTTTTAAACTGTTGCGATGCCGAAATATGATCACGTTTCTTTTACAATGTCTAAGTCCGAAAGTTTTTCGAATGAATAAACTGTATAGATTAATTTAAATATAAAATAGTTGGTAAGTATAGGGTTCATTGAATACCCTTTTGACCTTCAATAAGAACTCACTTTGATCTTATATGGTGTTTTTTTTTCGACCACATTTGATTCGACATCAACTTTGAGGTCTATTTTCGATAAAAAGTGATACTTGCATTCAATGGAGGAAGGAGCGAGCGGATAGAGGGGCATCATTAGCAGTGGAAGTGTTTTAGTAATGACGATGATGAAGAAACATCAAGCCCTGTACACCTGTGATACCAGCTTAAGGCACCTGAAGATCAAAAGGCTACCCAACATCAACCCCTATACTAAGCCAACTCAATATACGGCCCTCTCCGATCCGACTCAGGTTGGTCACCGTCGCTGTCGGAAGCCGACATCGACCGCCTCACGTTCCATTCACTTTCGGGATCAGAGAATATGTTCCTGTCGGCTAGAGCGTCGTCGTCCATAGCTTCCATGTCCAGGTCGTCTGCAGAAAAAATAAAATACGTTAAAACTTTGTTGGGTGTAAGAAGAGAAGATAACGAAGTTTTTTTGTTGAATTTATTTATTAATGAAACAAAAGAGTACAGAAATAATCATATTAAATTAAGGTTTAAACTTGTGCTAATATGAGTCTATCAATATATTAAAAAAAAAAGCAAAGATCAAAATACTTACTATGTTACAACATAAAACTATACAATAATAAACGTTATTGTTGATAACATATATTAATATCATCGTTAACACATAATATTTAGGTCTTTAAACAGGTATTGAATATGTGTGTCTGAGAAAATGAAATGGGTAGGAAGCAAGTGAACGCTGTGGTGACCGCTGATATATGTTATTAAATAAAAAGAGGAACAGCACCGAAACAATAAGGGCTCTATCTGTTTTAAGTTTTCACAAATGTGATCTTAATGCAAGCTATACCTTAGGATTTGGAGAAGAACAGAGTCACAGGCAATAGAAGCTAGTTTTGCATAATGGAAAGACAAACAAAATTCGATGGGAGTGCAAGAAATAAAATGTGTGGGAAATTGAACCATAACATTGCAGAGGGCGATTTATAATAAAATAAAATAGGTGAAGACATGTCTATTATTTTGCGATGTGTGAATCATTGTAGATAGCATCATACGAAAGCTGCGTGAAGCGAGAACTGTTACTTTGCTCACCTTACATTAGAGTTATCACTCACGATAGTTTTGACAAATTAAAGGTTAGACGGGGTCAAGAACACTGGCAGTCTACGACTTAGAGATTCATTCATAATCTAACTAATCAGATCAAAGGGGCGGTGAAATAGAGCATACGATTACTTTAACTGATTTACTAAATAATTAAAAAAAACTTTTTTACAAAAAAATACAACCGACTTCCAAAAAAAAACACTACAAAGTAAAAAATAACTTTAACTTCGGAACTCGGTGTTTTTTTGTAAAAAAGTTTTTTATTTTTCACTTTTTAGTGGTACCCCACACCTAACAACACCTCTGCAAAATCGCAGACAGCCACAACCCATCTAGGTGTAAAGTTTTCATCAATACAAATTAGTCAAGCCCAAACACAAGGTAACTGCTGTAAATCGATGAGGAGTTCCCTCGACTGTCTTTCGGCTCCATTATCAGATCGACTCCAGACCTTCAATAAATTGCAGTGCTTTAAAATACTTAATGAAAAAGTTAACAAACGCACTAGCTGCCCATACGATTTTCGAAAGTTCCCCTCGACTTCTCTGGGATGCCATCATCAGATCCTGGTTTCCTTATCATGGGACCATTTGGGAAGTTTACCCTTTCCAACAAAAAAAATCATTTTTAAAATCGGTTGGCAAGCGACGGAGTTATGCCCGAACAAAAAAAAAAAAATACTAACATCCGAATTGAGAACCTCCTCCTTTTTGGGAAGTCGGTTAAAAAGCAATTATAGCCATGCGATTCACACAGAAATATAGATCGAGCTTATCAGATTACGATTTTATGATGGCCTAAGCCATTCTTAGTTACTTTCGGTGTGTAAATTCCCTAATTCTCAAGTTTACAAACATACATGCAGAAACTTACTCTTGGGAGGTGATGAAATCACGAATACTATGGGAATCTGAGGATGAAACATGCTTGTTTGAAAAATGAATGAAATGATTACGACAATGAGCGAATGAAGAATATATATCATTAATTGGTTCGTTGCATTGTAAACATTGAAGTAATTTGTACAGCATGATACGCTGATCTCCAAAATGTCCAGTATAGCATTTGATATTCATAGGGGCCCTTTGATAACAAATACTAGACTAATTACTGACTCTAGCCGTTCACGTCACGCTCCATGGTGACGATAACGCGTCTGTGCCACTGTCACGAGTGCCACGTGGTCTATCTACGTGTTACACTACTGTTAGTACTGACCGTTGTCGACAATGAGCTCAGCGCTCCCGTCGTTGTCGAACTCGAGCTGCTTGTTCACGTCACGCTCCATGGGCGACTGTACCGCGTTAGTGCCACTGTCACGTCGTTTATCTACGTGTTACACTACTGTTAGTACTGACCGTTGTCGACAATGAGCTCAGCGCTCCAGTCGTTGTCGAATTCGAGCTGCTTGTTCACGTCACGCTCCATGGGCGACTGTACCGCGTTAGTGCCACTGTCACGTCGTTTATCTACATATTACACTACTATTAGTACTGACCGTTGTCGGCAATAAGCTCGGCGCTACATTCGTTGTCGAACTCGAGCTGCTTGTTCACGTCACGCTCCATGGGCGACTATACCGCGTCAGTGCCACTGTCACGTCGTATATCTACGTGTTACACTACTGTTAGTACTGACCGTTGTCGGCAATGAGCTCCGCGCTCCAGTCGTTGTCGAACTCGAGCTGCTTGTTCACGTCACGCTCCATGGGCGACTGTACTGCGTCAGTGTCTGCGTCTGTCACGTCGTATATCTCCGTCATTTTCATCTGGAACAATTAAATTATTATTAGAACATTTAGTATTTTTATTAGACATACTAAGATAATATGCAAAGTCCAAAAAGAAAAGCATTACTTTCATATTTTTATGTATCTTTGCATTGTTGTAAGTATCTAGGTAATCAAAATGCAGTGTTTTCACGTCTTTCTTATAAGCTAAATAATAATGGTAGGTTGACGACAGAATTATAAAAACAACTGCTTAACCACATAATTCTCAATTGAGAACTGAAGAACTGATTGTCAACAAACTAAAATCAATCAGCACTGGAATGTGAAGTAATTGTACTCAAATTGAGGCCGATCTAGGACGTACAAACAATTCTTACGTACATTGCGATAAAACATTAACTTATTACTGTTTTGTACTAGGTATATTATATAATGTATCGTCAACTCTACTGTCACTTCGTCCGGTTTACATGACACATCTCTGCATTTAATTGCTTGTTTTCGTCGTTTATAAATATAAACTTTTGAGCATAAAAGCTAGGGTCATCAGATAATCACGAAAAAATCCAGGACAATTTTAAATAAGCCTTATTTTTGTTAATGTTATTATGTTCTACTGCTTAGAAAAAGACTTCTGTTTTCAAATCTTTCTATTGTGTGCAATTGCATAGTGCTGGCTATAGGTATTTATAAAATCTTGCCACGATAATTCAAAAGAGCCAAAACAATAACGCTGATGTTTGGCGTCTAACCAAGTCAATATGAAAGGAACCAGCAATGCGTAAAGCATGGCCTACTAAAGCTTCTTGAGTGGTCACTATCATAGCATTGCTAATAAACAAAGGCACCGCTATCGTATTTACGGCCAAGTGGCCGATATGAACTATTACCACAGAATGATATTACTCACGGATAGAGCGAAGTTCGAAATGTTTGAACTACCTATTTACTTCAAACAAGATAATTTTCTGTAAACATTACTTTTATGTTCTCTTTATTATATTAGCGTTCTGGGATAGAACAAAATAAGATCTGACTTTTTAGAGTAGAGTAGGGACTCCTTTCTCTCTTTTGGGGAGCAATTAGATTCCCATGTAGTCCGTTGTACGTGGCTTTCCTGGTTAAGTTAGTCAGCCTAGCTCCACCCAAAACCACAAAGCCTCATGGGAAGTTCAAAGGCATTGCGGAGCGATCTCACCGTGCCGAAGATTTATTCACGTTGGGTTATCTGACTCCTTATAATTTTATACAAAGTTATATGGCACAATAATAAGATTTATTGGTTGATCGCATATAATATAAACGGTATATCATATCTTTAAAAAATTTACTTCAAGATTCATGTAGCTAAATGAGTAATTATTTTGTCAATACTTATATAAGTAAAGTAATGATTAATATTTCTGACACTAGTCAATATTATTGTCTTATTTTGTTTTTGTTTGCGTCAACATTGCTCATCGGTGTTGTGATTTATCCTTTCAGCTTCAGGTTGACCCAATATCGAACCATAACAGTAGTTAAGACGCTATCTATTAGTTTTATTTTGAAATGTTTACTTAGTCATGTCATCTAGTGTCGCATATTTGAAATTTTAAGGGTTGGATTCTTGACAATGACGCTCCTGGGCCCTACTATAACGTGCCAATGCGATCATTATTAAGCTCAGAAAAAGGGATAGTGTTTATGCGTCTATAACTCTGTCTCCCTCTTAAAGCTTATACTTTTGTTTTTTTTTTTTACTTTTGATTGGCATACGTTTGACTTCTATCTCACCTGATGTTAAGCAATGATGCGGTCCAAGGTGGAGCACGCTTGCCTAGAAGTAACCTATTCACTCTTGACTTAAGGACTCCCAGGTTGTAGCTATCGGTAAACACAGACTCCGGCAGGGATTCCCACTTCTTAGCTGTACGCACAATGTACCTATTCCCAAAACGTTTTGTGCGTGTAGGTGGGATGTCCACCATGTACCGGTGGCGCATCGCCGTACGTCTTGTGGTCCGATGGTGGAACGGGCTTGGCGGAATTAAATTATGCAATTCCGTCACACACTTCCCAAAATGTAACCGATAGAAAACCAACAGGCCAGCAACTCGGCGTCGATGCTCAAGACCTTGGAGCTTCAATTCGACGAGCCTATCATTGCCGATGATCGTCTTGGCTCGTTTTTCAATTGACTCAAGCTGGCATCTGGCAGATCCGTCCCAAAGATGAGAGCAGTACTCCACACACGATCGAACTTGCGCTTGATACAGTTTAAGAAGCTGCTTGCCAGGATCCCCAACTTTCTAGCTGCCACTTGAGCCTTGGCCTCCATGAAAGCGCCAAAATAGGGTAGATACTTGATCGTTTTAAAGCGTCATAATAGGCCAGCTGTACTGCCACTTGCGGTTCCTGCACGCTCAATTTAGGGGAACGTGCGCAATGTAGACTTTGCCATTTAGCGTTGCTATATCGTATTTTATAGGTGAAATATACTCATCAGTGACATTTTTGTGCTGCCCTCTATAGTTTCTGCACGTTCCGTATATCAAACCACCTATTTACATCTTTAAGCTTGCAGTTTAGAATATTTAGTAAAAATTAAAGCTTTGCTCATGAAACAGGAAACTGCTTATAAATATCCGAAATCTAACTAATAGATACTAGGCATGGACAGCATTTTGAACAGAAGAGATGATACAGCCAGCGCTTCTTTGCATTACAGTCTTTAAACTTCCTAATTTTAAGAAGCGGGAAGGGTGAAGCGTTGCCAGATATTGACCGTTTGTATATCTTATCGTATCAATCTTACATAGCGACATAATTTTATTTTTCGACATACACGCAGACGAATTCGCGGGCAACAGCTAGTTCTAACTAACATTATAAATGGAAAAGTAAAGTTTGTTTGTTACGCCTAAATCACCCAACCGATTTTAATGAATTTGGTCCGTCTCCAGTGTAGGGGGTCTGGTTATAGATTACTTTAAGCAAAACCTAGTTTTCTCACAAACCAAATTCCTCAAACCAAGTATATAAGCATTGATTACGTCATAATTCTTTTCCCTCGATCATGATCATCAGCGATAACCCTTTGCGTGCGGTCTCCCTATATCACACGATACTCGCGTCATTCACGCCGCGCACGCCATTGGCCGACGATAGCAAAGGTCAAGTATGCTAGAAGAAAGAATCACTCGGGATGTGTGTTAGCGGAAAGATGGCAGCACGTTCTTTCAAGGGATGAAATAAAGTGTATTTTTGAGGAAATAAGAAGAATTGCAGTCATATTAAGAGGGCGCATTCCGTCCACTAGCGCCGCCAATTGTTTTTTATTAATCGTGGTAAATTTAAGACACGTAGATAAAAAAACGCTCTGCAGTGTTTTAAAGAAATGTATTCATTATTTTTTGAGAGTTATGTTTTGTACTTTAGAACATAAAATAGTTGCCAAAGTCGATATTTTTGCTAAAAGTGGCCACTTTTAGTAATAATTGCCGTTTTGGCTATTTATCCATGAGTTATGTATTAAAAATAGCTCTCAAAAATAATAGATACATTTCTTCAGAACACTACAGAGCGGTTTTTTATCTACGTGTCATAAATTTACCACAATTAATAAAAAACGATTGGCGGCGCTAGTGGACGGAATACACACCCTTAACAACATTTATATGCCGGTTGGTTTGCTGTAATAATTATAAAGATTCCGGACTACTTCAGAGGAGACTATGTTTTTTAAAGATCACCTCTTCGAGACAAGCTTTAGGTGAATTTAGGATCTATCTCTGTAATCTGAAGACCGTAGTGGACATAGCCTCCACAAGTGGTAACACTAAGTGCACCCTGGGCAACCCAGATATCTAATCTTTTCAGAATGAGTTACAAACAGAGTGCAGTTTAAGACTGCATAATTATAAGACCATATGACCAAAAGCGCCAATCTATCCGCACTTCCTTGTCTGGTCCTTGTCCTTGTTTGTCTATTAATATTCTAAGCAATAAACTAAATAATTACCTTATTTTCGCCGTCGAGGTAATAGTAAGCGAGCAGGGCTTCATTATGTGACGTCACATTCAGAATGTGCTCGAACGTGTCAACATCATCGTGCGTTGATCGCATGTCGCCGTATGTGATGCGGAACTCGCTTGCACGCCTGGTGGAACAAAAGAAAACACACATTAGAATATTCTAATATGAAGATATATTTAGAGTTCAAGACCTATGAGACAAAAGAGTAAAGCAAGTACGCTAAAAACAAAATGTGTTTTACAAAATTGGGAGCATATTTGCCATCTCTCGATGTACTCTATCAACAGTAAGTGATCATGGAATTATTTCTAAGAAATTTTATCGTTGCTCAATTTGCTTAATATGAAAATTATACCTAAAATAAGTGCTTATCTTTATTGCCTAACCGTTTGCTCGGTTTAATATCAATGATCGCCAATTTCGAGCAGATTTGCGAGTAGTGGCTTCCTTCGAGGCGATTGACACCAACGAATCCTAACCGTGTATTCTTTTTAATGCTGATAAAATCAAAGCAATCTTGGTACGCATCTTTCTACGCAAAACTAAACCAACCACGAAGAGATTTCAAAATTCAGTGTAAAGGAAGTTACGTAAGACATTGCGAACTTTTCAGGATGAATGCAATTATCTTACGAAAGCCAACGAGGTCAGTTACCAAAGTGCAGTGAAAACGGTATCGCCGTTCTGATGTGGTGTAGTGTCAAATAACTGTATGTTATTTTTATCAGAAGAGGTTATAAGTTCATGTTGGGATATTGTTTGTTTATTTTTTGTGTCGGTCGATTCCCGTGTTTTTGCGGCTTATCTTGGGAAATTATTCTGCTTTAGTTCTTGGTATTTTGAATGGGCAAAACCAATAGATGGTTGGCTATGCAGGGCTAGTCCTTGCCAAGTGACATTTTAAGATGATTTTTTGGAATGGGACTTTCGAAAACGACATTCACAATATAGTTATGAACAGTAGAGGAAAGTGGTTAAGGAAGGAAACCATGAGTGCGTTTTTTAGAAAACTAAAACTGCCATTGATAAAAGCGACTGGTTCGATCAAGAATCTAACTCTATAAAGACTGCGGCGTTGATAATATATTCAAAAAGACCGCGAACATGTCTTTTTCACTCGTTAGCATTGCTGAAAAAGTTTCAGTTCCAATTGTCCTTCAGTCGCAGTATAGGGAACGTGCATGGCGTATATTACGCCATCTTTTTTTATGGATGGGAAATCATCAAATGACTTCTTCCGCTTTGGGCGAAGCAGAAGGGAGTGTCAGACTCTTACCGACTAAAACCCATCCGTGTTCCTCCTAGTGCCCTTTGCGTTCCAGGGCCGCGGTGACTCATTCGAACAAATTCCGCAACCCTAGCATGCACAGGCCCTAGCGGGCCCCGTCTACTACGCTGACATCTCTTTGAGGCGCGCGTAGAACACAACGCGCCGTGGACCCGGGTTCTGATCGGACAGCGAGCCACCCAACGCTCGCCGTCCGCAGGCCCGACCCTACGGTGGTCCGCCCAGGTGGTGGAACGCCCGGGGTGTCTTCCTCCGTCGCAGACTACGCCATCTAGTGTTGCAAATTCGAATATTAACTGCACTGCTGTGCGGCCACCTATAATTCCTGCACATTTCCCATTAGAATTAAGCAAACGATAATAATATCTAAGTGCAACTAATCACATGGTTATCATTCAGTATGTTTTCTTAAGTAGTCGGCGGTTCACCGATTATTGATAACGTCGAAAGTTAATCCAGAAGATTATAGCTATAAATTCACGTGAATCACGTCATTATGTTGACCTTCACAGTCCCTAATGACGTTATTATAAAGACATAATTCAACAAAGAAATGCTTTAAGCAAACGTTTTGCTGATAATATCAATCGTGTTGCAATAATGTTTCATTATGCGTTTATAAAATATAGATTTAATAAACAAAGATGTTCAATAATAATTACGTTGAACAAAGATGTTTAATTCATTTGTGATTTTTTTATTGACCACTGAAGATCTGGAGTTGTCATTAAAAACGACTTCTCTGGACCAAGACATATCCGCACCTGCTAGGGTTGTAGAATTTGTTCATAAAAAGCCACCGCAGCCAGCCCTGTAACGCATGGGTGGCTCGCCGTTCGTCCGTCTAGTGACGACAGGCCGTGTCGACGGCGCGTTAGTGTTCCACGCGCGCCTCAAAGAGAGTCAGCACACAGAGGTACCTGAAAGGGCCGCCGCCTGCCGGAGTCGCGGGATTATTCGCAAGAGACACCGCGGCTCCGGAACACAAAGGGCAATGAAGGAACATGGATGGGTTTTAGTCAGTAGAAGTCTGACACTCCCTCCCGCTACACCCAGAGCGGGAGGAGTCATTGGATGATTTCCCATCCCTAAAAAAAAAAAAAAGCCCTGTAACGCAAAGGGCATTGGGAGAAACACGGATGAATTGTAGTAAGTAAGAGTCTGACACTCCCTTCTGCTCCGCCCTGAGCGGGAGTTTAAAAAAAAGACAAAATTAAAAAGGTATGGTCTTCCTAATCGCGAATAGCGCTTCAAGCCATTAGTAGTCACATCCATGATGAAGCTAATGGACCATTTAGTCTTGGAACAATCAAAGACTCGTGTTTTTTTATTTCCTTTTTGCTTTCAGACCAGTGTAATGATGGCATAATGTTTTTAAAATTATTTGACAATAAACTTGTTTTTACGCAACGTAGCACTTTTAGTCCAGTGTTTCTTGTGAGGGATAAAAACTTCACCTAAGGTTGCTGATCGTTTAGTGTACTCATCATCATTATGAACTTAAAGGATGTTGGTAAAAATATGTAATAGGTTTCAAAACTATTGTGTTGTGAACTATAACGCTGAATCATCTGTCAACAGCCCAGAAGAAGTTAAGCGTATGCAAATTGTGTTTTCGACATCTTGATCTTTAACTTTTAACCCTATTATTGTTTGCCTCAAAAAATTACGCTTTCATTATTTTTAGACTAATAGTATTGCACGTCTTCATCTATATTTAGATTTTTTGCGCTAAATTACATAAATTTTAAACAGATTATGTCATAAACTACTAAATTATACATATAGTCATAATAAATCAGAGTGTCACAAAAAATACAGGTTCATACTTTTTAGGGTAACGTACCCAAAGAGTAACTAACGGAACCCTATTACTATAGGCCTCCGCTGACCATCCGTCTGTCTACCAGCGGGATGTATCTGAAGAACCGTAATAAGTTAGACAGTTGTAATTTTCGCAGAGTGCGTATTTCTATTGCTGTATCAAAAAATAATAAGCAATTCAAAATTAAAACTTTTTATTCGGTTTATGGTACGGAACCCTTCGTGTGATAATCCGACTCGCACTTGGCCGGTTTTTTATAAGGAAAACTATTTATATTGAGTACTTACCTACCTATTTATATGTATTTTTTATCATAAACATGGTGTGCATGATAAAAGAAAATAAGTACCTAGTTTAAAACCACGACAATAACAAAAGTCACGTTTTTCTTCTATTGGTTTAGCTTTAATGCAAGAGGATTATTTATTTATACTATTTAATCTACCTACAGAATAATATTGCAGATCACCCCCCAAGGCTGAGGATAACATTATCTGATCTAATAAGTTGGAAATACCAGATTAGTGACACACATTTTACAAAAAAATAGTTTAATTATTGCAAACTGCGCAATACTTTATCTTGATAGATATGAATAATGCGTAGGCGCATTTTTGTGATAGCAGAGTATTTTTTCTCTTATATGATTTCTTATTCGAATCGGTCACCTAACCGGACTAAAACTTCGTTATTTTTTTAAGATTATTATAACCTCAATTTCTCCATAATAAGTGTCTGTCATTATTTTAGAAATATTATTAAGTTACTCTGTTACTTAGATCATTAAAACTGAAACGGCATGCTTTGTTAAAAGCCATAAGGCATGAAAGTTATGTATAATGCATTATATGATGATAGGAGTAACACTTACTAACAGGCCAATAATTTAAAATAAATCCTAATAATAGCCAAAAATATTTATTAATTAAAAAAAGGTTAAAACGACTAATTGATGTTAAGGCCTCACGTTAAAAGTTAATGACATTAAGAGCGTGTATTCCGTCCACTAGCGCCGCCAATCGTTTTTTATTATTTGTGGTAAATTTAAGACACGTAGATAAAAAACCGCTCTGTAGTGCACTGAAGAAATGTATTTATTATGTTTTGAGAGTTATGTTTTGTACTTTAGAACATAAATAGTTGCCAAAGTCGATATTTTTGCTAAAAGTGGCCACTTTTAGCAATAATTGCCGTTTTGGCTATTTAGCCATGAGTTATGTATTAAAAATAACCGTCAAAAAATAATAGATACATTTCTTTAGTGCACTACAGAGCGGTTTTTTATCTACGTGTCTTAAATTTACCACAATTAATAAAAAACGATTGGCGGCGCTAGTGGACGGAATACACACTCTTAAGTTAACTGTGGGAAACCGCCAAACAAACCCACAACGTAATGAACTATCAATTTACTCATTTACATTTTACACAAAATATGCAAACAAATCATTTGGTAACGTTATCTGTGGCGATACTACTGCGGTACCTACTTGGCCGAACATCTCCGAACTCGAGAAATGGGCCATTCGGATAACAGTCTTTGTCACTATCGACATAGTGTCAATCAAACAGCTGGGTTCCCTTTGTTACAGCTATAATAATTGATGAATTATTGCCTCATTAAGTGAAGGCTCGCCCTTAGTTCGCGTTTCGGTAAAGTTCTTTGAATTTTATTAGGATGTGCTTGTAGCAACCATGATTTATTGTGACTATGGTTCAATTAAAACAAAAATTATGTCACAAGTAAATAGAAAATTCACTCTGGCAGACATCCTCTTAAAGACCACCAGAAAGGCTTAAATCGCCCCTTAAAAGATAAATAAGCAAGCATTTAGTCAACTCTTCACTTAACCAGAGGGTTGGGCTTTTTCCCATCCCATTAACAGTGACGCGGAACAATTTGGCGATACCCAATGAGTTCTTCCCCTTCCCCTTTTTAATCTAATTGTACATACACACGGTGTCATTTTAGTCTCCTTACAAAGGTGGCCCACATGATATACCCGACATAAACTACCTCTAGGCGTGATTATTTTTTTAAAATAATATTAATAATAAATACATGACACGTAATAATAAAAACATGACAGTCCTGGCCATACAGAAATAATCTCTATTATTCCAACTCAAGACATGTGCTTGGACATTTTCTGTTCAGTTCTAAATATATGCCAAGATAATGTTCGTAAATAAATTAGAATGTACCTACTAAAGGTTATGTCAGTACATTCCTCACATTACAATGACATGTACCCAGCAACTACGAGATAATAGCTAATTGTTCTATAGATATCCTACTCTGCTATCAGATTGCCACATCGATTGATTCAAAATAAGTACTGTTATATGATATGATATTCTAATTAGATTCATCATCGTTTAAGCCGAAAGACCTGTACTGCTGGAAATAGGTCTCCCCCAAGTGTCGCCATAACATTCGGCATCAATCGCTACACGCGACCCTCATTACGTCATCGATCCATCTTGTGGTAGGCCTTCTAGCGCTGCGTATTCCAGTATGCGGTCGCCACTCCAGAAATTTTCGGCCCCATCGACCAACTGTCCTGCGAGCAATGTGCCTGCCCACTGCCACTTCAGTTAGGCGATCCTTCGGGCCATGTCGGTAACCTTGGTTCTCTTGCGGATATATCTTTTGATTTGAGCACGCAAGGAAACTCCGAACATTGCCCTCTCCAATTGCCCTTTGGGTGACTTTCAAAACTTTTTTATTTATTAGATTATTATAGTAATATGCAATAATTTAGAGGGCAGACAGGTTTTTATAACATCAGCTGGAAGACGTCCACTCCTGGACAGGCAATAGTCATCCCCAAGTGTCACCACATCGACCAGTCCTGTGCTTTTCGCATCAAGCGGTTTTCCGCGGCGATAAGAATGGGAAATTATCAAATAACTCCTTCCATTCTGGGCGGGGCGGAAGGGAGTGTCATACTCTTACTGACTAAAACCTAGCTGTGTTCCTCTTAATGCTTTTCGCGTTCCAAGGCCGCGGTGACTCTTTGGAACAAACTCGGCAACATCGGCATTCGTTTTCCGGTACGCGGTCGTCAATAGGCTTGTTTACTGAAAAAATCTAATTAGTCCGTAAGTTAGATTATCAAAAAATATTTGACCCGTATTTTTTCTTTTGTTACGGGAACCAAAATTGACGAAGTTACGACACTTATAAAATTCTCACTATGTCACGCCGAGGCATAATTTTTAGCGGTTAGTGACGTCACGAGCCCCCACCCCGAGTTTTGATGCGTTTTATCTTTTTCAATATTCATTGATTTACAAAAACAAAAAATACGTGTCCAATATTTTTCAATACTCTAACTGACGGACTAAATAGTTTTGCAATTTGTGGATGATGTAAACTAGCCTATTCAGATCCTTTCGACCCCATTGACTACCTGTCCTACGAGGAATTTTCCCTGTCCACTACGCCACTACTAAAGCCTTAGGGGCATGTAATAATAAATCCTACCTTCTCATTTTAAGAAGACACGATATTATAAGTTGGGAACATTGTCCCTAGTTTATAAACGAAGCTTTATCCACCCAACAGTTGCCAAAATATTGATGACATAAAACTCAGTGCATTCATTTTATCAATGATCGTCAAAATATACTCTAAAGTCCATTCCAGATTTATTGCAAATCCGGTTTCGGAGATAGCTAACGAAATATGATTAAGTACTATCATTACTCGTGCTAACGATGCATCATATTGGATAAGGCAGTGCAAAATTCAACTATATTATCTCAACAATTAAACAGATAATTACTTAATTAGCGATCTGCACCTGGCTGGACACGCCTTACCCTCAAAAGTGAATCATTACTGAAATAATGGACACAAAGATAGTGCAGCCGTTTAGTGAAGAACAACAAACAAACAGAGAAGATATGGGTAAGAATTTATTCATGCAGCTACTACGCAGTACGAGTAAATGAGTAGGTATATTATCTCATGATACTTTAGTAAACTTGTTGCAATATACATGATATACGTAACTGGAATGACAATAGGTTATTGATCATAGTATGAAGGCTTGGCTCAGTGCAATTATTTTGTTTTTAGCTTCATCTACAATACTTTTCAAAGGACTTCGAAAACAAATAACGAGATCGATCTTAAACGAATCATTCTGGGTAGCCCTGATACTTGGTCGAAGTCCATAATAATTAGTGCCAATTACAAACAATTGTAGAAATAAACGATCTGGACTTTAGTATTTCCATGACTTGGAAAAATATTGCCAACACTATAAAAACTCATAATTTGATTCCACAATCATACATGTTTAGCAAAACGGAAGCCTTTTATACATTTTTATCAATGGAATGACGTGATTTTCGTTTGTTACGCAGAGATGTAGAGAGGACAATATACTTAATTGAATTAAATATTTGTCACAGGAAAGTGAGGACACAACCCCAAATAAGGATAAGGAGAGGTAGGAGAGAAATATTTTCTCATTCTCTTTGAACAAGAAAAATATTTGCTCATTCAAAAAAATCAGGAGACAAAGAACTGGACAAATAAAATAATGGAATCAGAACATTCCCTATTGGGTTGCAAAGGCTACACTCCAAACCAATATGGATAAGATTAATTAAGAAACCTTTGCCAACATAGACTAAGTTGGCTTGAGACACTTTGCTAATGCCTACTTGTTACGTCAAAATGGCGGACAATAAACCTAGCATCATAATTGTTGAACACAAAGTCAAGTTTAACCAGCTATCGAAGGTCGTAGAGATTAGATTACGGTTATAAAATGATACCATAGTTTTATTACATATGTACGGACACAATAATTATGAGTAGCTTATCAAAATGATTATAATAGGAAGATTTTTGTTTGAATGGAGGTCTTGAAATCCTGTTTTTACCCGACTGCGCGACGCAAAGGAGTGGTAATTTGTTTATCAGCCTGTGTATGTATGTTTGTATGTTCCTTTGAAGTACCATACAGACCGAACGCCTGGGCCGATTTTTATGATTCACACGTCATTTCGGTGTCGTGTCAAAATCAAAAGAACGCCAGAAGTAGTCTGGCGTCCTTTTGATGGATAAAGAAAAAGCATTATTTTGCTTACTAAATGAATTCATGGAATTAAAATGCAAAACAAATAATATGGTTGGTATGGGTACAGTCGCTTTGCAAAAAATATGTGACAACAAGAAAAATAAGTATTTACTTTACCTCCTCATCTCAAGACCAACGTGGTCTTCAAGTTAAAGCTGACTTCAGGACCGACCAAGCTTCAATAAATATTAAAAATGTCACAAATGAGTGCAAAACACTTTGGTACAGTTCCTGTCCAAAAACTATTTGACAATAAGAAGAAGTCTTTATCTACCTCGTACTCAAGACAAACGCCTACCAGTCCAGAGTTTACTCTTACTTAAGGTGGAAGCGCCAGGGTAGCCCGCGAAATTCAAATATTTTTATATTTTTTGCAATTTTCCGGTCAGTGTGAAGCTGTATGTTAAGCAAAATATGATTCGCGACCGTAACGCATATTTATCTAAAGAATTATATACATTTTAATTATCAATATAACCATCTAAGTTCATACAACTCGATTAAATGACTTTTTCCCGAAATAACATTAAATCGAGTTCTATGAACTTAGAGGGTTATATTGATGATTCAAATGGTTATAATCCTTTAGATAAATACTCTTTACGACCGCGAACCGTATTCTGTTCAACATACAGCTTCACACTGACCGGCAAATTGCAAAAAACATAAAAATATTTCAATTTCGCGGGCTACCCTGGAGCTTCCACCTTAACTACCCAGCCAAGCTTCAATAAATATTAAAAAATTCACAAACCTCCTATCCAGCTGTCTGCCTTCATTAGCATCGATCTTGTTGTCCATGGTCAGTTTGTAGTAGATCCTGGCGGCCGCTTCTGACCGGTCATGTGTAGCGTACATGAAGCCGTGCAGCTGCTGTAGCATGTTCAAGCTCAGCTTCCATAGCGACTTGCTCATTTTCGGCGTACATGTTACGAATCTGGGGGAGTTATTGGAGAGTTCTTGTTAGACTGGATGTTTCATACAATTTCAGAATCCGCATGGCCAGAAAGCCGATGGATGAAATCTTCCCGAATCTTTAAAATCTATTTGAAACCCTATATAAGTGTAGGTACACTATTTTAAATTCAGGGTTGGGGTTTTTAGGCCAAGAATTGTATTTACAAAGTCTTGGCTACTACTAGACCCTACACAGGTTACTGGCAAGCTTGGCTCTGATAACAACCACTGTTGACAGCCGTAATGCAATCCCAATAAATAAGTCAGTATTATTTTGAATGCATGCATCTCATCCACCAAGATGATCCCACCCACGAAAATCGAAACCGTGATTCTATGAACCAGACTTGCATTTTGCAACGGTGCTGCAACATTTTCGCGTAATATGGATGCAGTAGCAAAAAAAAATTCCGAACAGATATTGCCCAAACACGTGCAAACACGCATGTTAATTTGCTATCCATAACATCAGGCAGATTAAAAGATTTGATAATGGACACAAGTGCCAAAACGTGACTTTCTCATTTATCAAAGTAGGTGTTTATTTTGCGAATTACGTAATGTCTGCTTGCAGAAGGTGTGTTTGGGGTCATGAGCTAACAACAACTTGAATTAAGTCACTACGAATGAATCAAATTAGTCTAGGAATGTGACTATAAATGAGCACCTAGGTAATATCAAAACAATTTGTCTGAAATATAACTGAGGCACACTATTCTATGGAATATAGACGAAATTTACACAATACATCGTTCTAAAGTGATACGTAAATTCATATGTACTGATAGAGAAGAAAAACATGCAAATACACGTTAAACAGGATGTTATTGTAGGTCAATAGAAGAATCTAGTCGGTATTAGCTTTTACACAACAACAGGAAATAATCACCAGTGGCCGGACAATACGTTTTATCAGTTACTTTATAATTTCAGTATTATAAGCTGATAAGTTTGGTCCGAGGTCAAAATGGTCGTTTACTTTCATACTTAGTTGATTAGGATAGACGACAAAGGTCTTGATGTGTTTTATCTACTTCAAGAATTGGATTAAAATGGTCAGAGACTTAGAGGACGATTGTGTCGGTCAGCAATAATAGTATAAAGACGGTCTGAGGATAGCAATGTATGTATTACTATTCAAAGTATTTCAATGGCTAACCATAGATGACTAAAGGTTGACCTAACCATCCGCTGTGACGATATATGCAAAGCCAACAGAATCCAGAAAGCGTTGGTACCTATGTGTGATCTATAGTTCAAATAGTACTTCTTCTCTACTCGCATGTTTCAGCAACTTGCCTAATAACAAAACATTCATGACTACGTGCTAAATGTCGTTTTTACGTCACATATACGCAGGAGTCAAAAGGTTTCACACGTCATTTGCATGTCGTCTTTAGAAATTTCAATCTATTTTGATGCAATAAACAACAGTTTAAAACCAATCAGAATCTTATTACTCAGAGCACATAACACTATCTCTCAATGTTTATAATTCACAACGCTTTTCTTATCTAAACCAAAGAAAACTGAGCAAATATTGAGCTTTACAGAAATAGCGTTATCGTTGCTACTATTGTACAGTTTTATTGGACATATCACTTTCTTCTATTACATAACAACACATGTCAGCAAAGATCGAGAGCAAAATCAGCAAACGCCAAATAGGATAAGGGGTGACGAGAACAAAGAAAACAGAGATCCTGGAAGCAGAAGTATCAATAACAAAGGTATTAACCCCGTGGTAAAAAGAACCAGAAACTACATAACATGATGAGGCTAGACATAGTTGGATAGGTCTAGAAACAATCGAGGGCAAAGATTTTAGAGCTATAGAGATTCGAAATAAAGAAGGGCTGTTATTTGGAAAAGCTAGCCGCTATTCCCAATCACTGCAAGTCCTGAAAACCGGATTCATCGACGGCAACCAATAGAAAAACACCAGTGTTTTTCTATACCCCATGGGGTGTTACTTTACCCCAGGGTAAAGTAGGCCGAAGAGTAAAGAGAGAAACAAAAGAACAGTAGGGAATTAAGAATGAAGTTACAATTAATCTGCTGATGATGAATCGGAATGGTAATGCGCGAAGGCAGACAACGAACAAAAACCCGGAAAAGAAGACATTTATAATCAATTCATTATTGACGTAATAACGAAAACATTGAAGTTAATCGACCGAAGTTTATTACTCTTCAAACAAAAACATTTACAAAGTTAGCACTTGTTTAACAAAACAATCAGATCTTATCCAGATGTTTTGTCAAGCGTACTAATACAATAAAACAATGGCGATGTTTTGATAAATGAGTTGTATAACAGTCAATCAGAAAAACCAAACATGAGGGGAAACAGTCAGAAATTTTGCTGATTGACATTGACCTATTAAAGTAAATCATTTTATACCAAGATTCGGAAGACGCACTAGAGATAAACTTTAATATTATTGTAATGAACGACGCTGGAACTGCTTGCGTAAAAAAATGTGTGTGCGTCAGAAATAGGTTAAACATATTAATATGTCAAGTTATTGACGATAGCACGATGCGATGGTAACATTATCTGGAACACTCGCTAGATTAAGAAATATACCTAAATATCATTCTGTTATGAAACATATCAAAGAAATTAGGGGCGCGATTCGTTAAAGTTATTAACATTCTCGTACAACGAATCCCGAATATGGATCGTAATAGATAAATTTACACAAATAGCGATGTAGGATGACACCATAGTCAGAAGTGGGACAGCATATGGTCGGAGGTGGGACAACACATGCTAAGTAAATGACAGCACAAAAATTAGTTTGCATTCCAGAACTTAGTACCCTCTCAATTATTTAAGACATAACACATATAGAATTCAGCCGTTTGGAACAGTTTTATTATCGCCAACAGGGTAAACCACATTGAAATTGGTACATTTATTAGCAAGCTCGATACCTAGAACAAACACCGGATATGGGTTGCAAACTGAAAACGACCATTGATCTGCGTTGGGGGTTAATACTGTCTACTCTATAGTCATTTTATTCCATCACCATACCAAAACAACGGCAACAAAGTTCTACAGACAGACACAACCCTTCCACCTTCTACAAAAACTTTGAAAGGACTGACCTAGTCATAACGTTGTTGTGACGGACACACCTCTTTCTACGGACGACCACATTCCCAGCCACTTTGTACTGAACCGCATGCGTCTCTACTTTATCGCCCACATAGCTAAAAAGCGTTGATGTGTTAGTGACATAAGCCGGGAAATGATCTTATAGAAGGAAATTATGATAAGGTTTTATTTCAGATTCGGTAAATTAGACCAACGCGAAAAGCCCTGACGGAGTTTCTATTACTGTACATAGAAATCTGCAATATAGTGTTTTCCGATGCTTTATTTTTTTTTTCAATTATTCCATTTATTCATTGTATATACATATTATTTACATTTTTAAATATTTCTATAAAATTAATTAAAAAAAAAAACATTTAAAAATGTAAAAAATAGTAGCCCACCGGTATCGGGAACAGGGTCCAAGCTACCGGTGGTCAGGGCTCCCGATAGAGGAATCTCCTCACAATACGCGCCGTGTCCAGGAGTACTGCTTTCTGGATCAAGCCCTTGATCCAGCTGCCCAACGAGAGCCTCTTGAGGTGTTGGTCGAGGCTCTTGGCAATAATGCCATTGGCCGTCACGACTATCGGCATATCCATAGAAACGTTCCCGATTAACCACAATAACACCTGATGGAAAGCGATGATGTAGTCGTCGATGGATCACGTTGCTTAGAAGTATCCTATTCACTTTTGAATTAAAGACATCCAGGTTGTAGCTAACAGAAAACACAGAAGCTCTCCGGCAGGGATTTCGACTTCTTAGCTGTGCGCACAATGGAAGACTAAATATATCTCTTGTTATATGATTATAAACTACATTTGGCTTAACTTGGACAGAAAACTACATTTACTGGGGCGTCACTAGATGCGTAACAAGACATTACAGAGCCCGGCATTTAACTTGGCAAGGTTTCGGAGTAGTGGGGTAAAATCGCGCATGTAAAAAAGTATGAAATTGTGCGTGCGCGAACTTCCCCCACTACGAAAATCTTTGCCAACTTACGTGCCGGGCACTGTACGAGTTTATGCACATTTCGCATTAAAGTGAAGGTATGATATTAATAATGTTTGTTCAGTAATTGTCTGTGCCACTGTTATTATTGTATTTGACAACGGTTATACGTACAGGTAGACTGTATTCTCTCAAAGATGTTTTAAATTTGGTTTGTGCTTTTATCAATAACTATTAAGTAGAAAATAAATAAGTAATTATATCACAATTAATTATCATATTATATTATATTATAATATCCTTACTTATTGTCCTTGACACGATTGTGGTAACAATGGTATATTAAAATAGAATAATATACTAAAGTGAACACATTTATGATAACTTCGATTTAAACAGCCCGAGCGTTTATTATATACATACAATATACTTATATTAAAAACTTACTGCAGTTGTTCAGCAGTAAGTATATTAAAAATAAATAGATATTGCTTAAAGTAGGTATACTTATAGATATTTTTTTTCTTTTGATATCTAGTACCTACTTTATTATCAGTTAAAATTATTTTGAAACAGTGGTTGACAGCAACTGAAACAGCAGTAGGTACCTAAACCTACCTATAAAAGATATTGCGCACAAACGAAGCATCTAAATAATTTTATCTACAAATAATAATTGCGCCACTGACACACACCAACAATTTTATGTGAACATACCTACTAGACTGTCATACGTTAACTTGGACTTTTGTACATTTAAATTAAATATATTTTTAATTAAAAATATCTTATATTTCGTTTTATTAAAAACTAAGAAATAATATCAAGTAGAGAACAAATACTCGATGCGATATTTATAAACATTTCTAATACTACAGTGCATTATTTAAAGTTATCAAGTCGGAATGTTTACGCGGAGTACGATATCTTCATTATTATACATTTAATTCTGTTTAATTATACGCCATTGTATTTGGACTGACTATGAAGATACATTATATTTTTAAACATACCTAATTACTCACTTTTTTTGGTAATTTATCAGTTATTAACGTCGTCTTCGAGTTTATTATCACATGCGTCTGTTGGTCTAATTTATGACCCACATCACAAGAGAAGACACAAAAAGGCCTCATAAAGTGTCTATGCCTGTTTATAATTCGTAACTTATCAAGCACAGAAAGCCGTTGGAGCAGTTTTTTCAACCCCGAATAGGTATCAAATTAATTGTGAAATTTGTGCCAACCATCTGTCACAATTTTATAAATTTTATAGCCGTATCACATTTTAGACCTGTCATTCTAAAATATAAAATTCTTCCTATACTAAGTGACTGACTGAGTGGCAGACAACGCAGAGCCGAAACTACTGGTCTTAGGAAGATTAAATTTGGATGAAGCTTCCCTACACTCCGGGAGCACTAAGAGAGGATTTCCCGAAATTCCTACAGGAAATGGGGAAAAACGAGATATACGCGAACGACCGCGACTTCGTTCGCGTATATCCCGTTCTTTCCCATTTTAATAAGTAGCAAAAGCTACTTATTTTATACATTTTTAACCTCCTATATCTCGTCAATCAGTTACGGCCCGACCACATCAAGTTAAATACTGTGCTAACGTAAATAGTATGTTGAACATGTAAAAGAAACTTGATCAAGTAAAGAGTCACATACTTATAAGGGCAGTCAACTAAAACGTGGACGATTTCGATCGGAAATCAACTTTCTCTTTCTATGGGGAAGGGATGATTTAATGAGATAAATATGCTACCCATATTTCAACTTGTGGTTATGATTAAATGGCTGGATGGCGAGAGTTGTTAATTGAAAAGTAAAATTGTGAATATTAATGCGCGTAAATTTTGTAGATTAACTTTTATAGAACTAGAATAGAAGAACTGTAAGAAACAGAACTATGATAAGCAGGTTCGTATTAATAATGAAGACTGTCTTTTCGGTGTTTTTAGTATATCCTATTTTATGGGTGGGAAATCATCAAATGACTTATTCCGCTCTAGACCGAGCAGAAGGGAGAGTCAGACTCTTGCTAAAACCCACCCGTGTAACCTCCAAATGCCATTTGCATTCCAGGGCCGTTGTAACTATTTCGAAAAAAATCCGCAACTTTAAGAGGCCTTACTAATGTAAAATCATACTCAGTATAAAACTGTATAGTTTGGTTAGAACTGCAATGCTGAATATAGGCCACAACAACAAAGACATCACCCTCTGATAAATCGACTAAGATTATAACGTTTTCCATTGAGGTCTCAAGTCTCAAAGCCTCTTACAAAGTAATTTAAAACCAAACACAAAATACTCACTTGGTAAATGAAGCATACATAATGTCTATGGGCACTCTGTAAGGTAACGTGAGAAGTGTTAGGTATCTCATGGCCCTCTGTCTCATCACCCAGTTGACGAGCCCATTGTTCGCAGAGTCTATGGCGTTCTGGAATATCGTCATCACGGTGTCTGGAAGGTCATCCACTAAGGCGTCCTAAAAATGGAAAATAAGTTTTAGTTATTATGAAATTAGTTTTTAAGTGGCAACACCTGACTTAAAATATCCGGTAATTAAGAGGCAACCTATCCTCATTAATATGGCTAGGATTGGATATTTTAAGACTGGTGTAAAAATGGGCGCCACTTTATTTGCCAATAGGAAAATACATCGTTGTCGCTTCTTTAGATAAAATATGTGATTAGAAGTTTACCAACCAATTTGCATTGATAAAGCTCATTGGGTAGGCATGAGTATACCTACTATAAATCAATTAGGTACCTACTGTCTTTACATTTAATTCCGATAAACGCATGCTATTAAAGTATTACCGCTTAATCTTTAATCTATTTTCCCCCCTTTACCTGTCTATGAGTCTTGCATTCCTCGCAATCTGGATCGTATTCATATGTGGTATCATCTAGCACATCTTGTAGTTGGAAAGTAGACTGGACTGCGAGACACCTTGTGCAAGATATCATGTTGTTTCTCTGCAAGAACCGAAGCGCGTCGTCGAAGCCTTGTTTGCACATATTGCTTAGAACTTCTGGTTTTGGCGGGAAGAGAATGCGCGCGAATCTGTTCATGTTCTGCTTTGATAATTCTATACTTGTGTTTGCCAGATTTACCTGTTGAGAAGTAAAAGTTTAAGGATCTGCTTATTTTTTTTATGAATGTGTTCAGAAAATAATAGGTATAATTTTAATACTGTATAGTTCTTGATTAAAATTCATTATGTATTGACGCTTTTATCGTCATTCATTCATTCTATTGATTATATTTGCGTTGGTGTCTTTTTTTATTGGTTTAGGACACATTTCCGTCACGGATCGGGAATTTGGCGCAAAACGTGCTAAAAGGGCGAGAAAAGACATCGAGCAGATAAATCCGAAAAAAAATGCATTTCTTGCATCTCTGTGTTTGCTAAGCAAAATATTGTTGTACTTATATGCTTTCCACATACCAATTTTTTTTTTGTTCAACTGTACTCATCGATACCGTGAACTTGAGCAAAAAGGTCGACTGTTTCACAGCGCGTTACCTGATAAGTCACGTAACAGTTTCTTTCAACACTTTTATGGATCATAAAAGGTTTACGTAATTTTATAGGCATTTTATGAAGTTAAACACCGCCGTCTCAAAAGTTAAGTCAGAATCTCGAATATTGGGTTTTTAAGAACTGCTTTCTTGAGTTGTATCTTGATTTAACCGTCCCAAACAATAAATAAATATAAATAGGTGCATTACGAAAATAGATGACCTGTTTTCGCACTATAGTATGTACCTACATACAAGCTAGATGGCAATGACTTGAGGTTAATAAGATTAAAGGACGAGTTGTAGGCTGGTGTACAATAGCTTATTGTATTCTATTAGATTCATGTACCCGGTACATTGCATACCAACAAGAATGCATAATTAACCACAATAATATACAATAGAACTACAAAATGTAATTCGTTCGTCAAAAATGTTACAAGAAATAATGCGAAGAGTTACAAAAGTGAAAAGAGAAATATGTGACAGAAAGTTGACCCAAAAGATCACACTACATTAGATACGTATAGCTCGAGGACGCTACTGTAAAAAACGCCATAGATAGATCTAATATCATCCATCCATCCGCTGGAAGTGCCCATACAATCTATTTATAGCAAAATACTTATAAATTCATACTTACATGGAACAACTGTGAGCTCAAATCCCTTGGGCATATGTCGCTTTCGCCACAGAAGGGGCTGACAGTGATTGTGTTTTCATCCAATACGGGTAGGTTGTCGCTGAAGCCTCCGTCCATGTACCTGATGCCATGGAACCGAGGGGGCAGCAGCCCAGAGAATACTGGCACGAAACATGACGCTAACAGCGCCTAGGAAACAAAAGATATTCAGTAGAATGTTTAACGCCAGGTCTGTAATTAGCTCTAGATTCTAGGTTACCCTAATTTTCAGCTCATCAGTCCCACCTAGCGTAAATAATTTTCGGTCAATTGAGAGTAAATCAGCATATGTTCCTGGCAAAGTATTTGGAACTCTTCTTGACAGTTTTTAGATGTGGAGAATTTTTTTCGCAGTCAGAATGGACTCGAAATATTTGGATGCTGTTTTGCCAACAAATATGAATACTGTATTTTTTATGAAATGCCGTCGGTTGATTCGAATCTGTGTTCGAATAAACTGAGAACCGCTCGACCAATTTTAAAGCAAATTATGAAATTATGTCTGATTACGAAAATGCGAACACCGTTCATTGCGAAAGTTATGTAAGTTTACGTTTTAAGTATTATTATCCAAGCAAAAACTTGACATACTTTTGGATTAAAACAGATAACCATTGCACGAAGAAATCGCGCGTCTTAAAATGTAATGTTCAGGAAGTACGTATGTTGTTGCAAACGTGATGCCGATGCCGTGACATCATAGTTAGGATTTTTCGCGCGAAATCCAAATAAATCGCGCTGTTTAGAAGGAAAACTGGCGATGGCGGTGACAAATAAATAATCTTTGTCTCTGTCATCCCTGACCTAGACTAGAGTCAAGAGCAAACCCAACTCCAATAAAAAAGAAAAAAGTGTTTACGCATTTCTTATTTTCCTGATTAGAAGATTATATAAAGGTATTCAAAATGACTAATGCTCACCTGTAGTAGGTCTTCCCTCGTAGGGAATTCAGAAACGATGACGTTTTTCCCATCGTAGACCCTCGTCAGGGAAATGTGGAGCTTGCCACTGACGATCTTGTGCACGTCATGGGGCAGATACTTCTGCATGCCCTCGAGGAGGACATTCTGAATGTTGAACGAAGGGCTGAACGGCCCGAGGGAGCCAGCCCTCGCCTCGCTCACTACCCTTAACACGTCCGTTGTGATCTCACCTAGGAGAAAGAAAATACATTCGATATATTAGGGACTTACGCAGCTATAAACATATGAGTACGTAGCGGGATAAATCCTGTAAAGATGTTCCTTCATCGTGAGCCTGTAATGTAACATTTCTGATTCGAGCATTAGAGTGCGGCCTCACTAGTGCGTTGAGTAGCGTCGTGGCAACGGATCACTGCATTGTGCATTGTATGTTACACCTGCAGCAATGCGTGGTTCGTAGCAATAGAGCACTACCGTCGTCGCAACGGAGTTCGACAACTCCCCTCGCTACGTTTCTCGTCCGTCGATCCATTGAAACGTCGCATGTGACGACGCCACGCTCTAATGTGGCCTGTCAAATGTATGAAAATTGACGCAGCGACGTCGCTGCGACCGCACTCTTACATTACAATACTGCTTCTCTAACTGACGAGTTACATGCTTGTAATTTCGTTACATTACAAGCTTCAGACAAATTCTGAATGAAATCTTGGATTTGATGGTGATGTTACAAGAATTAGCCAGATGTTACCGGTTGTATCATTAAAAGTTATGCTTGGTTCTCCACACTTTCTGCTGTATTACTCAACTCTGTAACATTAAATTACAAGTGAATGCTCCCGGTGAGAAAGCACCTTTTTTGAAAAAGAATAACATGTTTCCGGATTGCACAAGACAGTGCAAAGAAAAAAATTGGTGCGCGAAATTTATAAAATAAGTTTTAGAACAGCAATAGATTTCGCGCATGGAAACAATGTAACTAATACTGTATTATCAGCAAATCTCAGGCTAATTAGGTGAAACACTTATCAGCAAATGTCAACAACCTACGAATATAGGACATCAGCTGTTAAGATTATTGTTTGTGAATTATAAGAACATTGAGGATGAGTGTAACATTAATGTGAAATTTGTTAAGGTGGTTATTATGACAGTTAATCGGTTTTTAGATCTCACTAGCTAATGCCCGCAGCTTCGTGCGATTGGATGTCGGATAATTAGACCTAATTATATAGGTATTAAAACCACTCTATACTTTGGTGAAAACAGCATGAAAATCGGAGCAGTAGTTTTTGAAGTTATCGCGAACAGACAGAAAGACAGATGCGACGGAGGACTTTGTTTTATAATATGTAGTGATAGGTACATAGAAATAGAATATTTCTAGTCTATGCTACCTGGCAATGTTAGTTTGTGTTGTGAATGTAATAAGGGTCATACCACATATTAAATAAGCAATGTGACTTTTTTTGCTACCTACTCTTTTAGCAATTTAAATAACCAACTAGCATAATTAATTTTGATAGCTCAACCCTTTTCATATCAACAAATTACAAAACTTGATAGTTCAAGACCAAAATAGCTAAACAATAATAGAACTCAACATTCTGGCATTATTCCACAGTTAGAATGAAAATATTCTTCCTGAAACATGTTATTCCAATAAGTTTCTATTTATACTTGTTTAGTCAAAAGTCTTGATACAAAATCCAGGTAAAAAAGAAAAAAAAATCACCAGTCTTGACTGCAGATACATAAAATTTTGACTTTTTTTTACTATTGATATGCACATATTTGACCACTATCTCACATCCAGCTGGACTAGCATACTATGGAGCTTCAATAGGATAAGAGGTTTGCTTACACTGGTTTTACTCTTTAGAATGACCTGTTTATTTATGATTGATGGAATAGTTTCTTTTTTAAATAAATATCTATTATAAAATGTTTCCAAAAACAGTGAAATGTGAATTATAATAGAGATAAAAATGTTGTTAACATGTAAGTGCTTGCATCTCAAGACAGCTCTGAATCAATTTTATTACTCATCAATGTGATAATGATAATATTGCATACTAATTACCCAACAGTAAATATTGACATCAGTGGAGTGTTTGTTACATTTTATAATTTTATGTAGGTAGATAAGTGCATAAATGTATAATGTAAAGCAATTACAATTTGGAATAAAGAACCTAATTCAATTTGCACAAAGGTAACTTTCTTTTGCAGCTAAAATTGTTGTAAGCCATTTTCACAAAGTTTTGTCTTCCAAAATAAACTTAGTTTACATTAGAATAAAGTTGATATTTATGTATGTTTTCCTACCACATAGGTAAATTTATAACATGTAAACAAAGTTCTGATTCTAAGATTACTAGTTAGTATTGTGGTCTTGTCTCATCATCTTCGTTTACAATATTTATTATGATGACTAATTCAATACCTACTCAGTTGATACTACAAAGCTAATTTAGATCATTACAATATTTTGCTGTAGGTACTGTTTCATTGTTTGAACATCAAAATATAATTATATAACTATTTTCTGAATAAATAATGTAAGGATTTGTGTGTTTTTGAATTGAATAAAAATCATCATGTCTAAGTCTGTCGCCATAACAACAATGTTAACAGCATTGTTGTGTTCCGGCAATTAGAGGTATGATAGCCAGTTCCTCTATGTTAGAGGATTCCGGGTGAAACTCGCTTCCATCTTCGGCCTAATCATCACTTTCCATCAGGTGAGATTTGGGCCAAGAGTTTCCCCTTTTGAATAAATAAAAAAAAAAAAATGAGAATTACTTTTAATTATTATTTTTCTTTAATTAATTAATGTTCTTGGTCTACTGAGGACTTATTGATGCATTTAATGTTACAAAGACATGCTCTCATGTTCAGTTATTCTACAAAGTTATAGATTTAAGTTCAAATTATATTCAGGTAAAATAAAATTATATAAACTTTATAATATAAAGAATTAAAATTAATGTACTAGAAAAAAATTAATATACTAGTATTTAGTAAGGGAAGAGTGAAATTACCAATGGGCAGGTCACAGAGCAGGCAGCAAGCTGATAGGGCACCAAAAGAGGCGCCAGAAATCTTGCCTAACAATAGATGAGGCGCATACTTTTTAAAACACACTGCAACACCAACATGGTAGATACCAAGGAAACCACAACCCGCGAACGATAAGTTCATTATTCACTTAAAATATTCAGCACGAAACTAAAAACACAACTAATTTATTTTACACACCAAACGATGTGTCCAATATGCTAATATGAATTAGGTCGACACACTGAAAAACTTTATCACTGCGAGTGAATTATAATTAAATCTAATAGATTAGATTGCTGTAATCACAGATAGGTTTTATGGTATGTTTAATATTATATCGAACTGCCCTCAAAAAGACACCTATCGCGAAAGAGAGACTCGTGAGACTACGGAAATAAAATGTAAACAAGACGTAAACGTTCGTGCGCTGACGTTTGATTTTTCTACTGTCTGAAAGTTTATTTCCCCGTCATGGCAGTATAAGAACAGGGTTGCCTCAGTGATAAAAAATACACTCCGCATTATTGATTTTTTTATTTAGAAAGTTTTTGTCTTTGGTTGTTGAATCGTTCATTCATTCCTTTTCCTTTGTATTTTTCACTGACGTATAAATAATAAAATCTGAATTCTGACATTGACGTTTGATTGTCACCTCAATTTGTTTGGTTGACTTGCAATCGAGTAAAAAAATATTTTCATTTTCCCTAGCACTGCGACCTAAGAATGACTCGACACGCAAGAAATTGTACAGCTGGTGCTGTATACACGTACCATGAAAAGAAAAAGGATGCTGCAGCGTCTGGTTACGGCACACAAAACGAAAGACTTGGAAAGGATTCTGTGAAGAGTTTTGATTGCTGTAGTCTTACTTTACAGCCTTGTAGGAATCCTGTGATAACTAAAGAAGGATACTTATTTGATAAGGAAGCTATATTGGAATACATAATCACAAAGAAGAACGAATACACACGTAAGTTGAAGAAGTATGAGAAACAGTTGAAGAAAGATGAGTCGGAAATGGCAGAGCTGGCAGCAGCTGAGAAAGAAGCTAACCTGATTAAATTCATGAATAGGGAGAAGAATATCTCCAGCAAACAACAGGCCGATGGTGGAGCATCTACATCATCATCTATATCAAATCTGGCAAATGGCAAAGCCAAGGAATTGCCAAGTTTTTGGGTGCCTTCTCAGTTGCCTGATGCTAAGATTTCGAAAATGGAGAAACCTGATCCTACTGTTTGCTGCCCAATTAGTGGAAAGCCATTGAAAATGAAAGACCTTATTGAAGTGAAATGGACACTAGTGAATGACCCAGATGATAAGAAGTCCTTGATAGCTAAGGAGAACAGATACATGTGTCCAGTTACTCACGACATATTGAGCAATGCTGTACCTTGTGCTGTTATCAGGTAAATATCTAAGTTTAAATGTTATGCATTAACCTTGTGCTGTTATCAGGTAAATATCTAAGTTTAAATGTTATGCATTTGCCTATTCTTGAGTTAAACTGATAAATCTTTCAACATTTTGATAAGTTTGATGTTTTATTTGCAGTAAATCTAGTTATTAACTGAATCAAAACTTTTTTTGTGTTGTTAGTTTCAAAATAGTGATTGTGATTTATAATGCCTTGTCCACCTTGTCTATTTATTTTTTTACTATGTAACATTATCAATCTTCAGGACAACCGGTCATGTAGTTACCATGGAATGTGTTGAGAAGATTATCAAGAAAGATTGGCTACATCCCCTTACTGGTGACAAGCTAAAGGAGAAAGACATCATAATGGTGCAGAGAGGTGGAACAGGCTACGCACTGACCAACCAGAACCTAGAAGGGAAGAACGAGAGACCAGTTCTGCAAGCATAGATTAAGTTTTTACTGATATTTTTTGGTGAAATTGATTTAAGCCATTGTCTATTGATAATGCATGTAAGACACTGAACTCTATTATACAAAATAATAATATGCTGGACTGCATACTATTAATGTCTAAATGAAGACGTTTGATTTTCGCCATTTTGGCACTGATAGGAACGTGAGCGTCCATGGAATTAACCTTTTAACCGTCTATGTTGGATTAATCCCATATCGCCAGGGTCTTATGTGCTTATACATATTTAGATTTTTTTCTTTTTGTACTGGGCGCTGGGGGTACGACAACCAATATGAAGTCGATATTAGAGATGATACTTCTAAGGACTTATCAATCTTGAGAGTAATTTATTACATAAGAGAAAAACATTACACTTCTAGTTAATCAACTGTCATTTTTTATAGTACTAGCTGTCCCCCGCGGCTTTGCTCCCGTCAACTGCAACTTTCTTAGTTTTTTCTTCCTTAAGACCCTTCTGACAATTACAAACACAACAGTTTTTTAGCCGCCCAGCCGCTTACGCGTGATGCGATGTCCAAGGGAAATAGGGATTCTTTTTTTATCTACATACTAGATGACCCGCGCAACTTCGTCTGCGTCACATTTTCCGCTCCTAAATAATATTGCAACGAAAAATTGAGATGTAAGCTACCCCATCTTTCAAGTTAGATCAAACTGCACATGGTGTGCAAATTTGATTAAAATCGGTTAGGAGTCCATCGCAGACAAACAACATGACACGTGATTTACACATATATAAGAAGATATACTTAGATTTTAGGTCAGCGCATTTATGTAAGAGGTCAGTGATGTAAGGTAATAAAAGTACACCAATAAACAATACATTACCAAATTTTCACTTTGGAGAGATGTTTATATTTCTTGATATTGGATAAATTCAAACAGTTTTTGTTTTTTTATAGCAATTTATTTATATAAATCAAAAAATCAAATTTATTGTACCAGCAGGAGTAATTTTATGTGAAAATCATTTAGTTCAAAGTAAAAACATAATTATACATTTAATACACCTGGTTGTTGAAAATTCATACATATACCAAATTACATTTTTAGCTATCATAATTGCAATTTTACCTAATCTCATGGATACCTAACACTGTGTTAATTATTGTAAATAATAAAATAAATAAAACAATATTGTATGACTGTAAGTACAAATCTAATCTTTTTCTAAAAATATCCTTATATATATTTTTTCTAATAACTCCTTAATATTAATTTTGTTCTTAACACTATTACACTATGAATGATGAAATGCGAACAGATCCAATTGGAAGTCCACACTATTATTTCTAATCTCAGTCTCTGGGTATAAGTCATTGCCTAAAGTATCTAAAAAGTTTAATACTGATTCGCCCTGATTAGACAGAAGGCGATTGTCAGAAGAGTCGTCCAACGACGGCATATCACTGCAATGGTTTACATTTTTGTGAGACTGTAATGTTTTGTCCACGCTATCTCTTACATGTAATAATGAGGGTGCAATCAAACTGCTAGACTTAGTGAAACCATCCTCGGATTTTTCACTTGTACTAATAATCCAGTCTTTTAGATCAGGGTCTATCACATCCGAGTCTTTACATGATAAATCTACATCGTTTTTGAACAGATCGTGTAAGCTATCACTGTTTGATATACTTACGTCTAAACTGTTCTCTGATGGCGGCATTATCAAACGTAAATTTTCATCAGAGCTTGGTAATGTCAAATGTAAACCACTAGAATTTGGTAAAGCTGCATGTAAACCACCATCGCTATTTGGCATGCTAACATGTAACCTGCTATCGGTGTCAGGCATGGTAACATGTAAATTATTACTTGAGTTAGGAATATCCATATTCGTAATGTCATCAAGCAAATCATTATTCGAATTAGGTTTTGTGGTATGTAAATCATTATTTGAATTTAACATGTTCACATGAAGCCTGTCTTGAGAATCTGGCATTGTGACATGTAGTCCGCTATCTGAATTTGCCATGGATGTGGGCAAAGTTAAATCATTTTTGTGTGAATGTGGTATGGTAACATGTCGACTTTCTGAATTTGTTAATGTGTCAAGTAAACTGTCTGATAAACTAACATGTAAACCATTATTCGAATTAGGAATAGCAATATGTTGTCTGGTATCAGTAGTCGGTATACTAACATGTAGCTTGTTATCTGTGTTTTGTGGATTTAAATTATTTTCAGAACTTGGGAGGGGTATGTGCCCATTTCTTTCAGGATCTGGTACAGGTACACTTTTGTCTGAAGCCTTGTTAACCATCTCTAATGAACGAATGACTTGTACATCATAATTGCTCATTTTGCTAGGATTAATCTGAAATTTACGGAAGACCGTTGAGGATGGTTTGATCGGTGATGAACGTATGTCGAAGTGAGCACTGTGAAATTGCACATAATTATTCTTTGGCTGACCAAGCTCACTCATCATGTTGTTATCAGTTTGCGGCTCTGGCTCTGGTTCGCAGTTAATGTTACAGTCTTGTGTGGTTTCCAACAACTTTTCAACATCCTCTTCAGAAATTACATCTGCTGTATTCATATTATTTTCGGGAATAATATTTGCAGCATTTGTAGTAGTCTCAGCTTGAGGGAATAAAAAGTCTTCAGTTCCCAGTTCAATGAGGGTGTCACTCTCAGATTTCAGTCTCATTTTCTTGGCGCTTTGTTCATGTGTTTTCTGTTTGAGCTTCCAAATTCTTTTACTGACAGTTGGCCATTTTGCCACTGAATTGATCCTTGCACAGTTTTCAGTTTCGTTTTCAGGATTTGGTACATCCGCATGTTGCAGTAAATGTGTGGAAGGTTTATTTTGATCTCTTATTATTGGATTGATTTTAGGGGGATTGTGGACACAATAACCATTTTTGTCTTTGACACAATCTAAAGCTTCTACATCAATGTTGTATTTTCCAGGATTCATGCCGAAAAGTCTGCAAAATATGAATATTAATAATCTAGGAAATAATAAAGTACGCACAAAAACAATTTAGAATTATTTACCTGCCAATGTCTTCATTGATTGTGCAAGGTTGCCCATCAGTCCCATCTACCTTCTTCAATAAACAAGGCAATAGGGACTTCAGTTTAACAATGAGTTGTTCCAACTGCTGTATAAATATATTGGTTTTATTCTCATCTGAACCACTCTTGATAATCGCCAGTAAACAATGGAATAAATTGGAATGGATTTTTGCAGGTATGTGTGTGGGATGATTTTCATAATGCTTTTGTAGGCGGTATAAGCTGCCAAAGTCCTGTAAAGAGATCTTTTTGTAAAAACTGTCTCCAAGAAAATTATGGAAATGATCTAAACATATTTAAACACGGTTATTCTTACAGCAGCACACTGGAAGCAAGAGACAATGGTTCCACTTTTCTTCCTTGCCTTTTGTGGTGCTCCCTCAGGTAAAATTTGTTTTGGTAATTTTACTTTCCGCCCACTCCTTGTGACCTTCGCCTGAAATAAATTACAGTACTTATTAGTTTTTGTTGGGCCCCTGTTCTATTCCATACTGAAGATAGGCTTAGTTTTCTTTATACTAATTTCGTTTTTATTTCATACCTCAGCTGGCGGTTCAGGCTCTAGGTCAAACTCTTCTTCAATATCTTCCTTTGGAATTGGAACCTCTTTATGAATAACAGGCTTTACTACTTTCTCTAGAATGATAGGTTTGACGTTTTTTTCAGGAATGAAATGCTTCAAGAATTTCTCCGGATTGAGATGTCTCACCACTTTTTCTGGATTGAGCTTCACGATTTTTTCTGCATTGACATGTTTGATAACTTTTTCTGAATTGACGACATGTTTTACGACGGTTTCCGTATTTACATGTTTCACGATTTTTTCTGGATTAACGTGCCTTGCCACTTTGTCTTCTATTTTCTTAGGAATTTTTGTATGATTCTTACGATCTTTTAGTAATATTTTCTTTTTAGCAACAACCGTCAAATCTTTTGGTGAGACAACCCTGAAATAATAAATTAAGATAGAATAAGACATCCTGTTAATTTTTTATTTATCTGAATATTATCTATATTTCTAGTTAAACTGTCCCAACTGATTGCCAACGCAGCTAAAACTACTGAACCTAGAAAACTGAAATTTTAAATATGTATTGTACAGGTTTGTAACCTAAGCATCCGATTTTAAGGGTGCGTTTCCGTGCAAGGATGCGTATCGTGGGATGTGTTTGTGAGAATAATTAGGGTGGGAAATGGGTGGCAATGTTTTATGAAAGTCTTAGTTCATTAAAGCCAAGATCATCAGCTAGTGGTTTCATGAAAGCTGCTGAATAACTTACTTATAAATATATTTAGTGTTTGTGACTGGATCATAGGTGGGTTCTGGTGCTGATTTGTCCGGGTCATTGAACATTTTCAACGCTTGATTTACCATCTTTATTTGTTCATCACTCAAGTGATTTAAACTAGAAAAGAGAATGATACAGCATTATTAAAATCTTATCATGTACCACTGAGAGATATGTTTTGCATGAGTCAGCAGTTTTTAAGTCCATTATGTTAAGTAGTGTTAAATATGTTAGGTCTGTTGTATGATACCAGCTACTTAAGATATAATTAAGTAATTATTAGTATATAATTACTTGCAGTCATACTTAGAAGAAGTGTGTCTTAATTTAAGCAGAATTTTCACTGCCCAAAGTTTTACTGATTGCAGATCCAATGCGTAAATTTTCTGAAATGTTTTGCTGCTTGGTATACTAACCTTTAGTCCATCAAGAATGACTACATATTAATCATCAGTGCTTAGAACTAACTATGGATGAATGACAATAAAAACCATATTATTTACCTATGATAAGTTTCTCCTAATTTTATTAATTGCACTGATGTGTGTTTGGATTGAGTGGGGCTGGGAACACTGAAAATAAAGGTTTTAAAATTATTTTTGAGGAAAAATGATCACAAATTTGTAACAATGAGCTCATCTCATCCTGTTGATAAATACTAAATTTCGTTATCAATAAGGCAAATTGGATGGTTTCCTTGCAGGGTAAATGATATATATTTTGTTAGTTGGTTAAAAAATACTTTTACATCAATGAAATAAACTCACAAATGAAAATGTTACTGCACATAGGTGTCGCACATAGTTCACATTCAGTTTTCATACACGTGTTCACATCCACTTTTCAATGCTTTTTTTATGTAATAATTACGATAAAAAAAAATTAAAACTTACTTATCTTTTGGCTTAATCTTTGGCAAAACTTTCTCAGGCCGATGTCTGTTGATAATTGGGACCTCCTTGAGTTTTACTATCTTTCTATCAATATCTATTTTTGGTACTGTGTTTACTGGAAGGTGATTCACTGGTGCTGGTGTGCTTGCGGTCGTCGTGATGGTAGGTTTCAAAACAATATTATCTAGTATATATTGTTTATTTACATTATCATTTTTGGGCAACAAAAAGCTTGCCAATTTTAAATTATTTCTGATCAAAATGCTTTCTTTCTTTTTGACCGCATTTGGTCTAATACCGGTGTCTGCATTTAATAATCCATTTTCGATATTTCCACTGTTTTCGTAGAATGTTTTCAGGTTATTACTAACAGGCTTGGGTGGCTCTACGTTACTTGAAGCGAGGACGTATGTATTGCCCTGGGAACATAAAAATGATTTGTTTTTAACGTTAGATGAGATATGTGCGAGTATAATAACAAAGATAACAGTTATTACCTGAGTGGCGCCAGGATCTTGTATCAAGTAAATCGGGGCGTATTGACAATTGTTTACAATAATACCTTCTACAGAAGTATTCATATTTCTAAGTATAACACTTAATTAAAATAAAACATTACAGTTAACATATATTTTCTAATAATTTCTAGAGAATCCCGTAAATAATAAAATACCACCGCGACGTTGACAATGTTGACATAAATCTTCTGAGGGATACCACACTTAGAACCAACAACCTACCATAATATTTTCGATCGATAATTAAATGAAAGAATGATTTGCAATACATAGGATTTTCTTCCAGAAAACTCGGGCCACACCACAAAACAAAATAAATTTTAATTTTAATCAATGAAATAAGATGTACGTTATTGTTATAAATAAAATTTCTTTAAGTCTGTTTCACAAAAATATTTCTTTTGAAAACGATTTCCAAAAATATTCGAGATAAAGAAGAACAACATTGCTAAAACCAACAGTCTAATTAATAGGAGTCATAAATTTAACTGCCCATTGCGTTTGAAAAATGCTAAAAAACGCGCGTGATAGACTTACGAACGTACGTAATTGGCAGGCCAACTTACGTACGCGGTTTTTGAGATAAAAACTAACTTGGCTCGACCGCGACGTGTACACGTGAAGTACCAAAGTAATGAGCAAGGCCAAGCTTTCACGTCGTGAAAGCTTGCTCATTACTCTGGTACCAGGGGGACCGTGATTGTAGTGTATGTAGATATCAATATTTCGAACTACCTACAAACTGATAACAGTATTGTGACGTTACCTCGGGCGCACACGTCGCTCGGTTATAAATACCGGTACGAGTGGTGGGGCGGGCAGTCGTGATCGAACTGTCGGCCTGTGCGGTGGTGCGTTGGCGAGTCAACTGACAATATTGTAAATAAGTATTCTCTACATTGGCGACGAGGATTAAACTGTGAGTTAAAGTAATTCCTAGAAAAAAAAGGGGAAAGAATAGGAACGAAGTGCTGCTTTCTTTAATGGATAGAAGCATTTCGGTTATATGTTTTTACACTTTCGTCATAAGTAAGTGTTAAGACCAAAGTGCCTCAAGGCACGTTGGGCCGTAGGCCCCGGCTGTCATTTGTGGAACTTAGGTCGTTGCGGATGATCGGAGGCCAGTAAAATCTGACTCCAGTCTTGCCATGAAGTGCCGCTTGCCTAAATATGGGTTGGTGGAAAAATGTTTTTTTCCGAATAACTTAATTTGAAATTTATTTACTATACCTGATCATTACATTGACTTAATCATTAGCAGCAACGCTGATTTGACACGTGACCTAAGTCAACATGGTTGATAGTTAAATGGATTAATTATTATGCAGCATTGCTGACCATTAAATTGATACCATACTAAGCAGCATTGCTGATCATTAAATTGATACGATGTTAAGCAGCAACGCTGATCATTAAATTGATACCATACTAAGCAGCATTGCAGATAATTCAATTGATATGGTGTAACGCAGCATTGCTGATAATTCAATTGATATGGTGTAACGCAGCATAGCTGATCATTAAATTGAATGCCATTGAATGTCATGCAATCTTTTCCTAAATCACATGGAGCTGAGGCCACGTCCGGGAAGAAGCGATACAGCTCACGTCCTTTCTTCTCATCCGGCCATCACTTTTCCCGTCTGCGTACGATCGGCTCTGCCTGTGCTTCGGACGTGGCTTGGCGCTCCTCATCAAACCTGCCTGCACAGCCGTAATGGCGGACCTGGGCTTGGTCTTTGGCATTGGAGCAGCACGTTGCGACCAACGTGAAGTGTTGCTTGTTTGTGCCAACAAGCAACCGCATACGTATATTAAGCAGCATTGCTGCGGGTCATTAAATTGACAAGTCATCATTGAATGACGGTTATGCAGTAGAATAATTACCTACTGGTCATTAAATTGACAAGTCATCATTGAATGACGGTTATGCAGTAGAATAATTACCTACTGGTCATTAAATTGACAAGTCATCATTGAATGACGGTTATGCAGTAGAATAATGACCTACTGGTCATTAAATTGACAAGTCATCATTGAATGACGGTTATGCAGTAGAATAATTACCTACTGGTCATTAAATTGACAAGTCATCATTGAATGACAGTAATTGCAGTACAATAATTACCTACTGGTCATTGCAGTATAATATACCTGCCGGGCATTAAATTGTCAAGTCGTCATAGAATGACAATAATTGCAGTAGAATATCTACTGGTCATTTAATTGAGAAGTCGTCATTGAATTACAGGAATTGTGGTATGATTCCTACTGATCATTAAATTGACAAGTCATCATTGAATGACAATCATTGCAGTATAATATACCTGCCGGACATTAAATTGTCAAGTCATCATAGAATGACAATAATTGCAGTAGAATATACCTACTGGTCATTTAATTGAGAAGTCGTCATTGAACTACAGAAGAAAGAGGGGGGAACGTTGGAAGCTGGTACTCTTGATCTACCTGGAATGGCTGCTGACATCGAGAGTAGTAAGAAGCAACGTGCTTCACTGCTATATTTTGTGGACTAGAATTGCTAAATTATGTGGACTAAAATGTCTATAATAATGTTTTAAAGCTGAAGGGTTTGTTTGTATGTGGCACTGATCTCGGTAGCAACTGGCTTGAATTGAAAAACTGTTCTAGTGTTGGGTAGCCTATTTATCGAGGAAGATTTTAGGATCTAACATCACGGTGCGAACAATAGGAGCGAGGCATTGATGGGGGATCGGACGCGGACGAGGTTGCGTGGATCGGTTAGTTTAATAATACAGCAAATGCAAATGTCACCAGCTGATGGAGTGGATGTCTTTGGTGTGGCTATTACCAAACTATACATCTAAACAAAGTAAGATCTGAGAACGTCAATCTTTTCGATTGATGTTAGTAGATCCTAGATGTAGGTAAATGCAATAATGTTAGTCACACACAAAACCTGGGAAAATATGAAACAAAATAAAGTACAGGCTCGTAACCAAACATCCAGTGCAATAACACTATTATTGTTATTAAACTAAGAAACCTTTGAACCTAACAGGATCATTTGACGCAAATATAAAAATAGTACACTTTTAGAAAATGCAACTTTAAACGTCATGTCTTGGGAAAGAAACTGCCGTGGTATACTTATAAAAATAGTAAATCTCTTTATCTTCAGGCTATTGTGGCACATAGATATTATGTACCTTACAAAATTAAGTAAAAAACTTCACAAAGCATTACGTCATTGTGCGCTCTGGTGGGACATGTCCGCGGGAGTGACGGTGACACCTGCGGCCAAAAGTCCTCCTCCATGACATATTGGTACCTGCACCACAAACGCGTTGACGTTGACATTAGGGCGCGATTCCAGCAACTGCACTCTCGGCGTGTAGCTTGTCTTTTGGCGCACATACTCCACAATTCCCTCTGCCTTAGTGGTGTAGTGTAGCCGCGAGATATATACTGGAGTGTTTACGGCTTCGCGGTACGTATAGTTACTTTGGGTTCGGTAGGTGTCGTGCCGCAGCGGTTCCAGTTGGTTCGCTGGCGGCATTCTCTCCTTTGTACCATCACGAAACCATCATCGTCGGTTCCCTTTGATATCTTTTAGACACAGGCTTCATAGGGGGAGCAAAGTGAGTGCTCGTGCAAACGTTAGTTACTTGGAGTGGAATTCCCTGCCGGAGTCTGTGTTTCCCGATGGTTGCATCCTTGGAGTCTTTGATCAGGAGTGATTATTGGGTGGTCTGAACAGGCGAGCTCCGTCTTCGACCGCGTCATCGCTTGCCCGTGGGTGAGATGGTGGTCAATCGCGTGCCGATAAATAAAACAAAAATAATATAAAAAAAATAAGCGAGTAATTTAAGAATTTCCCATTGGCATAATAAAATAACTTAAATAATGAGATATTGGATGGCAAGATGGCCACACAAGCAAACTGACCGCATGCGACGTGTTTAGTGAAAAAATTGAACCTAGGTTTTTTATATAAACGTGTGGGTCACAGTTTTCCATACATAACAATAGTTACTAAATTCAGTTAGTAAATTCGATTGTAAACGATTTAAAATAGCAACTTGATATTAATGACATTGAATAAAGCTATAAGAGTGTGTAGAATTCTGAACTATTACAATTTCTAAATAGATGTTTCCCTTTCGGGTTGCTTGTTAGTTACACATTTTAGCTACTGTGAGTTAGATCGAAATAAAATCAATTGATTCGAAGTATGCGGTGCAGTCATGACCGTAATGCTTGTAGATTGCCGTAGTAATTCGTGAACGTAGTAGCTACTTCACATGAACGTTAGACACAAACATGTCAGGCCTAGTTTCTCTTCTCTTTGTGGGCCCTAATGTGCATAGCTTACCGGTTGGTGAGTTTTTAAAATCTCTTTGTCGGGAAGATGGCCAAGGTCAATTATCACGTGATGTTATGAAGTAGATTAAGAGGTAGCATCAAATTAGTTTGAGGGACCAGGTTCTTGTTTCTGTGGGTTGGCGAGCGTACCAGGGTATCATAGCAGCATCCCAGAGTGATATAGACGAGGGAGTCTGTATCAGGGTGTCGTTGTCGTAGCTATTGGTGGTACAAATAAGTGTTTTCTCGGTATTCTTCCCATGGGGAAGTGCCAGTATAGGAAGTGTGTTGTGCTGAGCTATGAGTTAGCTGTTGACTGTGAATAAGATTATTTAATTTCTTTGTTCAAATAATTATGAGTTTAGTGACTTTCAGTGGTGCTTGGACTTGGTAATCACGAATACTAGTGAATCACGAGTCAAACCTAAAGGATTTATAACAGCCAGTTTTGAACTGTCAAACGGCTAATTGACTGAACGACCAGTGAGTTAAGTTAAAGTTTTTAATAACTCTGAGAGTAAACAAGCGTCGGTAGACGGTTTTTAATGATAAAGAAACCAAGGCATTAAATCTTATCATACGTCTACTTCATTAATGAGATTGATTAATTATGATTATAACACACACACATACACACAGACATAAGTGATAAAAATAAAGAAATCAACACAGAAAAAGATATAAGCGAATCAGAAAATGAAATAGAAGAAGAAGAGGAAGGGTAAAAGGAAACATTGAATTAAACCATAAAATTATTTTTAAATATTATTCTGCCGTGATTTTGTATGCCAGACATGTCAATAAATTATTAATCAAAATAATAAAATATGCTAAATGTTTTTACTAAAAAAATCTTGTTACATACAACTACTTAAAACAAGGAAGGGAATGTAGTGTATGTAGATATCAATATTTCGAACTACCTACAAACTGATAACAGTATTGTGACGTTACCTCGGGCGCACACGTCGCTCGGTTATAAATACCGGTACGAGTGGTGGGGCGGGCAGTCGTGATCGAACTGTCGGCCTGTGCGGTGGTGCGTTGGCGAGTCAACTGACAATATTGTAAATAAGTATTCTCTACAGTGATGTCGTCAATGGAGGAAACTTTTTGTTATTCAGGAATAATATTTAGCCGGATACGTGTATGAGAGAAGTAAATATCAATTTCACATTTAAATAGCAGTTGACTTTATTTTCATAATTTCAGCACATAATATTTGGTTGACTCCTGAACCTGTTACAATCATGACCCTAAAACAATCAAGAGTTCTGTTAATAATTAGTGTGAATAGCTTCGAAAATCAGTAATTTTTGTAACACAATAGCATTCGAAGTGTCACAAAATAAAGTAATGGCTCGCGGCTTGCGGCTAACGAAGTTGACAGACGTGCGAACCGAATTTCAAATCTGTTGGTTCGCCAACGAACTTACTCGTCGAGCCATAAGTACGCGTACTTACAGTGACACACGAGCGAAAAACGTCGTCGAGTAACAAGTCCGGCTAGCTAGCTAGCACGTCTATCACTCACTGAATAAAATAATTAAAACAATGTTTAGTTAAGCCAGACATGTATAATTATCTGAAAAACTTAACGAATATTGTTTAAATGAATTCCGGCTTGATGTAATTTGTTGTTAAAAGCGCCTTTATTTATAAGTTTTTATGTCGCAAAATATCCAATGATGATGACAGTTTGATCGTCTAGTGTCCCCCTTATATAAAAACTAATATTCCCTTTGGCAACACAAATAATAAGATGGCGACCAAAATAGTTTCGTTTTTGACCACACCATCTTGTAGCGCTAAAGTCACTTTCCACCCAGTAGTACTCTATGTTCCAAATCTAATAAAGTAATAACGGATCAATACTTAGTTTCTTCTCCCTACTAAAGATAAACAAAACTATCATTCAATCATTACTTACATTTCAATAACCTACTGACGGATTTACCCATGTTGACTATCTCTCATCGGGAGGACGGATAGCTTATTAAAGACAATACCGCCCAAGGGTCCATTGCGAACATAGCAGCGGAGCGGAGAAACGGAGAAATTTTAACCAATTGAATTGTACGTGAGTCACTCACATTTTGACTGACATGATTGGTTAATATTTCTCCGTTTCTCCGCTCCGCTTGCAATGGACGACGCCCTTATAGCCATAGAGTATTAGGTATAACTAAAAGTATAGCAGAGCGAGGCAGAGCGGACCGCAAAAACAAGTCGACCTGTATGTAACTATGTTAAGGAATCTAAGGTAACTAATTTAAACATCTTCCAAGGATCGCTGCGTCTTCAAAATTGGCAGCTATATGTATGTAGTTTTGATGACAATACAATAATATGGTACTGTCGAACTGAGCTTATGATAGAGCCGGAAGATATGAACTGGAATTTCATGATGGAACATCGTATCATAGCTGTGTTTGGATTTGTTAGAAAAGTCTTATAATCAACTTTGACCACGATTCGGTTTCAAGGTCTGATGATGCAGCCAGAAGATAGGCACTGGCATTCCATGATGGAATATCGTATCATAGCCGTGTTTGAACTTATTAGAAAGGTCTTATAATGAACTTGGACCACGATTAAGTTTCAAGGTCTGATGATGCAGCCAGAAATAGGCACTGGCATTCCATGATGGAATATCGTATCATAGCCGTGTTTGGAATTATTAAAAAGGCCCTAAATTTGTATTTAGTGGGTCGTCTCTGCGTTGCCGGTTTTCAGCAAGGTGTTTGAAAAGGTTATGCTAAATCAAATGCTCAGTCACTTTAATGAGAATAATATTTTACATGACGCTGGTGTAACGTTATTAAAACATATCTTCAATGCGTGGGAAGAGGCGCAAGATGCCATAGGTATCTTCTGCGACCTATCGAAAGCGTTTGATTGTGTGAGTCATGAGACATTACTCCTGAAACTAGAGCATTACGGACTAAGTAAAAAGCCTTGAACTTAGTAAAATCGTTTTTAAATGAAAAATTCAACAGGATTAATCTTGAAAATGGGGGTACCACAAGGCTCAATTTTGGGTCCTTTCTTATTGCTAGTTTATATAAATGATTTGCCCTATATTTTAGAAAATAAACTCAATATGGTGTTGTTTGCTGACGATACATCTTTGATTTTTAAAGTAAATAGACATGCAAACAATCTTGACAATGTAAATAACGCTCTAATGTAGGTACATGATTGGTTCACTGCTAATAATCTAGTGTTAAATGAGAAAAAAACGAAGTGCATTCGATTCACTTTACCAAATGTCAAAAGTAATAATTGTGACATAATATTGAACAAGGATAAACTAGAATTAGTCGAAGAAGCAGTTTTCCTGGGGATTAAGCTAGACTCAAGGCTACAATGGGGTCCTCATTTAACATCTCTTGCAGGAAGGCTAAGTTCAGCAGCATATGCTGTTAGGAAAATTCGCCAGTTTACAGATGTTGAAACCGCTAGACTAGTCTATTTTAGTTATTTTCACAGTATAATTTATTTATTTATTTATTTAAACTTTTCGCACAAAAAAAAAAAAAAGTACAAAGGCGGACTTAATGCCTTAGGCATTCTCTACCAGTCAACCAAGGGTGGTGAAGAGATTAGATGGCAGGTGCTCTCTTTGAGAGGAACAATCATAAAAAATAATAATAATATAAGATGTCATAATGATAAATAGAATGGGTACGCAGTACATAAATAAGTTATAAACTTATAATACACTTACATACATATTTACTATAATATATACCTATACTATATACATACATATATTGTATATTATTATACAAAAACAAGAGAAAGAGGTGTTAAAATAACTCTGCGCTATTTATTTAGAAAATAGCTCTGCAATTTCCGCTTAAATGCAAACCGACTGGTAGTCGTCCTGATATCAAGAGGTAGCGAGTTCCAGAGAAGAATAGACTGAATATGAAAGGAAGAATGTACAAAGCCAGAAGTATGGGAAGGACATAGTAGGAGAAGATTGTTAGAAGAACGCAGATTCCTAGCGTGTGAAGAACACAAATATTGGAAGTGAGACAAAAGATAAGAAGGAGGAGTGGAAGAATTGAGAAGGGAGAAAAGTGTGGTCAAAGCGCGCAAATTTCTCCTTTGGCGAATGGACATCCATTTGAGCTCAGCCCTATAGGTCGACACATGGTCATATTTCCTGAGGTTAAATATGAACCGGATACAGTTGTTGAGCAGTCTGTCGAGTTTATCGAGCAAAACCGCATTCAAGTCAAAGTAGCACACGTCACCATAGTCGATGATAGGGAAAATCAAAGTCTGCACAAGCATAGTCTTCGTCTTAGCGGGCAAGAAGTTCCTCAGACGATACAGGGTTCGCAGAGTACCGTTGACCCTTTGACTAACACTAGAGACCTGACGTTGCCAGCTAAGTGTCGAGTCAAGATGTAAACCGAGATCTTTCACAGTAGGGGTAAGGGGTATGACGGTACCATTGAAAATAAGGGGAGGAAGAGAGCTAAGCGTCACCCTACACATCATGCGCGAGCTTCCAATTACAATAGCCTGACACTTTGAGGGGTTTACTGACACCCCAAAACTATCAGACCACTCTTGGATAGCATTTAAGTCTCGGTTTACATCCTCTATAGCGTCAGACAAACCTTCCACCCGCGTCGCTGTATACAATTGAAGATCATCGGCATAAAGATGATACGAACACTGAAGACAGTGAGTTATAAAATTAATGAAGATGGAGAATAACAATGGAGAAAGAATACCGCCTTGTGGAACCCCAGCATCCAGCTTACGCCAATTCGATGAGCTCTCATCAACGCGAACCGACTGCTGACGTCCCCGAAGATAAGAAGAGAACCATTCCAGAGCCTCGGACGAAACCATAAGATGAGAGAGCATGGAAAGGAGAATCTCGTGGCTGACGGCGTTAAAGGCGTTAGAGAAATCAATTAATACCAAAACGGTAACCTTGGTATTCTCCATCGCTTCTCTAACGTCACCAGTCACTTTAAGGAGAGCGGAGGCTGTACTATGCCCAGGTCTGAAGCCCGACTGAAAAGAGCTAACAAGGTTGTTCCGGTGAACAAACCCCGCAAACTGCTTGTGTACGCAGGCCTCAAGAACTTTAGACAGGAATGGGAGAATGGAGATAGGTCGAAAGTGACATGGTAGGGAGGGATTTGTTATTTTAGGGAGAGGGCGGACATAGGCCATGCGCCACAGAGATGGGAACTGTCTGGAATCAAGAGAAAAGTTAATGATATGGGTAATTGGAGGGAGAAGGATATCGAGGATCCAAACGACCATACCTCGACTGATGCCATCATGGCCCACAGCCTTGGATTTTATGGACATGATGATCTTTTTAATTTCGTCCAAGGTGACCGTAGAGAAGTGAAATGGTTCTATGTTGGGACTAGCTAGGCCGGTAATGAAATCAACCGTTTGGGACAACATTTGTGCATCCAAATGACTGGTGGTTGTGAAGTGACGGTTGATATCATCAAGGCCAATTGTATTAGGAAAATCCACATGACGTGGTCTACCGATACCAAGAGTACCAAGAAACTTCCAGATATCGGCAGGTGAAGAAGAAGATATGTTTTCGAGAATATGGCGGCGTTTAGCGTTACGTATCATCTGATTACACCGATTTCTAGCAGCTTTGAAAAAGTTCCTATTTTCCTCACTGCGATCCCTTTTAAATTTACGAAAGGCCCGATCCCTGCGCCTCATTGCCATCCGAACCCCTGTCGTCATCCAAGGAGCAGGAGGACGCCGTAGCTTGATCTTCTTAACAGGAGCATGTTTATCATATAGAGCAAGGACCGTCTGATCAAAAATACGCAGTTTCTCATCTACATCTGTCGCCGCTGCAAGGTGTTCCCAACTGAGGCCTGACGCGTCCTGACGAAGCTTCTCAACATCCATTTGTGCAAAACAACGCATGTGCAGAACTTTTGGGACAGGTTTAGGTGGTTTTAGGACATAGGAAAGGAAAATAAGGTCATGATGGGAAAAACCAGGAGCAGGACACTGACCATGAGAGAAAACAAGGGAGGGAGAGGATGTAAGGATTAAATCAAGCCACGTGTCATCACCTGAGATATTAAAATGAGTTGGTTTCAGTGACAGTGTATGGAGACTAACTGACTCAATGATATCAAGGAGTTTACGGGATCGAGGGTTGTGGTGAGCAAGGTCAGTGTTAAAGTCACCCATGATGACACAATGTGCGTACTCCGAACCTACGGACTCCAGTGCCAATTCCAGATTGGAAAAATAGTCCACGGCGGGTGGACAATAAACCACACCAAGAAGGGTCTTGACGCCTTTGACATATACCTCCAAAAAGAGGTACTCGGCGGAAGCAATGTATTGCGAGGGTGATGAGGCAATGATTTTGAAAGGGAAATCGCTACGAAGATAGATAGCTACACCACCCCCTCCCTTTCCAGTTCTATCATTGCGGATAAGAGTGAAACCTGGGAGAGAGTAGGTGGTGGATAGAAGATGAGGTTTAAGCCAACTCTCCGAAACCAGAACAGCATGGGCATTGGCGTCGGTAAATGTGTCCAACAGCTCACTGTGGTGACTTGGGACACTTTGCGCATTTATATGGCAGACATTAAACAAATGACTTTTTTGTTGGCTGAAGCTCCGACGCACAAAGTCACCAAGGGTGTCAGTCAACGAGCTAAAACTTGCATTAGCGGATGAGCTAGATGAATCAATGGCAGAGTAAAAGGAATCATCATCAGATAACATAAAATAAAAATAATAAAATAAAATAATATAAATAAATAATAATTGCTAAATAATCAAATAAACTATAGCGAAGATCGTTTTCGCTTTAGGTGCAACACCACTATCCATGCACCACCCACCAGCAGCACCAGTATAAATGTACATGGATCCTTTGACGCGTGCCCAAAATCGGAACTATAGCGACTTGTTAGCAAAAAACGTCAAAGGTATACAAGCGCCAAAAGATCCCTGCATCACTGTACAATAGTAGTAGCAATATAAAACTAAAAAACAAAAAAAAAAATATAAATTTCAGAGAGGGAACAGCATCACTCATAAACACAAAAAAATATTTGCAATCAGGAACAAAACGAAAACATGGCAAAGGCGATGGCTAAGTGACTGCCCCAAGCATGTATAGGAATCTCACATTAACTCAGAATATTTAAATATTCATTAATGGATTGTTTAGTGTTTAATAATCTCCTAGAACTTTCGGGAATTTTTAACATTTAAAAAATATCTCAATTGATTTCAAGCATTTTCGGTTTGACATGACAAGATAGTACTGCAAGCTAGGGATGGGTCATATCGCATTTTCAGAATGTCAAATTGAAACTGTACTTCAATCGATTTTAGATAACAATTGTTAGCACATCGATTTACATTCTGGAAATACATAATAAGGGCTGGATTACTAATACTTCGGGCAACTTCGGATCGATTTGGGCCTCATTGTGATGTTTGGCTTAACTTCAGGAGCCTTGGCTTAGAACGGTGGCGATCATAAGATGATATTGACAAAATAAATGTCACGATCTTCGAATCCGCTTCGTGAGGATTTGGATCAATTCATTCGTCAGATACCATCAAGTGATGACCGTCATAATGACGTCCTTAGTACCTTGTTCATTTTGACCTCGTTAATTTATGATTCAGTTTTTGCTGTTGTCAAAATAGTTCAAACATAAAACAAAACATTCGTTCGATTTTTGCCAAGGTTGAAAGGATGCTTAGAGCAATCTGCGTTTTTGTGTTTGTATTGTCGCCACTGAAATGTCGAAATAAAAGAGAAAATAATATTTCAATGGCGGCAAGTCTAAAGAGAATTATACTGACATAGTAGACGGTTAGGTTTCAGGAATTAAAAGATTATGACAGAACATCATAAAACGTTTTACGAAAAAAGATATATTATAGATTTGTGCAAACCAGTATAAACAGTGTTTAAATATGAATACAAACAATTAGCTTTTTAGCAATTAGATACCTGCTTTTTCTAATAATTATTATTTATCATATTTGTTGGTCAACAACAGTTTTTTAAACCGGTCCGATCGGTTGATTTTAATTATAGGAACTTGAAGAATGAAATTGAATTTTTATTTCAACCCATTTGACAATTTTATCGATTCTGTTACACTTGAAGTTAAATCCCATCTCTATGAAAAAAAAAACAAACGTCAAACAACGTTTACTGTCATGTCATCATGACAGTGTCATGAGTAAAAAAATTCTTTACCAGCGTTGCCAAGGTATGGGAAATTCCCCGAACTGCGGGGAATCTCAAGTTGATTTGGGATTTATTGGTGATTGGCAAAATGTGGAGAATATGCGGGGATTTTAAATATCGTGAGTCGGAACCTAGTCATAACGTATGTGCTATGATCCCTTGTTGGTCGAAATAAACGTTATTTAAATAATTTTGAATTAATTACACTTTTCCGGTAAATATTAATACGTGTACATTAACATTTCTGCTGAGTTCATTTTTGATGTATGGAAAATCATCAAATGACGTTTTTCGCTCTAAAACCTATCGATTTTCCTCCCTTTGCGTTCCAGGGCCACGGTGAGTCGAACAAATCACTGACCCTAGCGGGCCCTGCCTACTTGAGGCTGCTGACCTCTTTGAGGCACGCGTGGAACACAAAGCGCCGTCGAACCGGGCCTGGTTCTGATCGGACAGCAAGCCACCCAACGATCGCTGTCCGCAGGCCCGCGCCTAAGGTTGCCGGGAATTACCCTGCGACTCCCGACGCCCGAGGCGTCTTCTTTTGTTGCGGTGGCTAGGACGTGAGTTTTCCTCTCTCTCATGCGTTTGGCCTCCTCCTTCGCTAACATTACTGCTTTGCAGAAGGAGGTGACCGCTTCCCATGCCTCCAAGATAGAATATCAAATGACTCCCGTTTTTTAATAATTCCCGGATTTATTTCGGCATCTTTTGTCACCAATGGTAGGATCATCAAAAAACGCAAAAAAAAAACTTATAAAATCACTTGAAACTTCTTTAATTTCTTTTAAAAGATTGAGAGGACTTTGTGGGGAATCAGTGGATTTTTGTCCTCCAATCGCGGAATACGACTTGCATTTTCGGGGAATTTGAGAAATTGGTGTTGGCAACGCTGTTGTTTACCCACCTTAAAATCCAAATCGGTTATTTGGGTCACTTAATATTATATATCCTTACATCTTTTTCTTTTGAAATACCATAATTTCTACCATTTATTAACATTGACTGTGAAAACTATACAAATGATTTGAAATAAAGTTCAACTCATTTAGATAAATAGTTCAGGTTTTACGAGATTAATACTGGCGGATTGTTGGAAGTTCGTTTTATCACGTATTTAGTGCAATTCCCGTTTGTAGATGTTTAGTCTAGTACCATCGTGCAATATTGGGGTAGGTCGCCAACCAAAAATGCAATATTTCAATAAATCAGCGTTGATTCATTTAAACGCCTTGTGATAAATTCATAGCAATGTCATTTGGTTTTAAGTTTTCTATATCTAGTTTAGTAGGAGTTATACGATTTTATTTTCAGGATTGTAAAGATATGAAAAGTTCCTGAAACTATTTATTTACAAAATAATAATATTCAGCTATACAGCATTACATATTGCTAAGTACCATGTTTATACATTGGTGGGGCAGTGGTCCATACTTCGAATTAGCCATCTCTTTTACATGAGCAAAAACGAAACGCAACTTGAGAAATACAACACAAACGTGGAACACGGAAAATGGAACGTCAAAATTTTGGCACATTCAAGATTGACAACGTGACAGTGACAGCTAATGACGTAACAATATTATTTTGCTAACACAAACATTTAACAAAAGTAACAACAGAATGAGATTTTAAGTAGTTTTGAGGTGAAAATATGAAAAATTAAACAGGTAGCACTGAACGGTCAATAATGATTACGTTAACTGACGTCCCAACCACAAAAGAAAAAAAAAATACTGATAAGTTGGAGAACCACAAACACAATAATTTATATGCTGCAAACACTTAGTTTTTACGCGTACCACTATCAGGCTTGCCTCCAGTACGAGCAGATGATTCTCCTGTCTTCTTAGGGTACTTAATCAACAAGGGATTGAGTTCCTCTAAAGAACAAATCTTATGTCGTGTTCCATCGGGGCATCTGATCACAATAATCCCGTCCTGAGTCCAGCATGCTGAGATCCCAAAGTGCAGGCGCGCCCTGCTGAATACTGTCTGCCTAGACCTGGTCAAGAACTCCTTGACTGCAACCGTGGAACCCTTCAAAGCAGACTTTGCCCTCCAAACAGTGGATTTCAGGTCAAAATTGGAGAACCTCACCAATATAGGTCTGCTAGTTGTTGGTCCTTTGCTTGACGTTCCAAGTCTGTGACACACTTTGATGGAAGAAGCAGTAACATCAGGTAGCGCCAGTTTGTTCTTTAGAATGTCTAACACAAGAGCCTTGCAATCCTCTTTGTCCGCTTCAACAAACCCGGTGAATATTAGAGCTTTCCGCCGAGATCGTGTCTCCAGTCCATCAACCACTCGAGAGCACTCAGTGATCTGCTTCCTAAGAAGTCCCAGCACGCCGAACATAAGCTCACGAAATGACCGGAACTCTTCAGCAATCTTTGCCACGGTGTCCTTTGCGGGTCCAGCACTTTGGATCTGTGCCTCAAGCTCACCCATCTTTCTATGGAAGCACTCCTCGAGGTTCTTCTGGGCCGATTGGATGTCATCAAGTTGCGAAGCCATGGTGAAGTGTACAGAACTTGTAGTGACAACGTAGTACTAGTGATAAGCTGGCAGGTGGTGCAGTTTAAGTGCTTGTGTTACATGGAATGTTTCACCAATGTAAGTGCTGCTTATTTAGTATTTTAAATAGCAAATACTGTACTCGAAAGCAAGTAAAAATACTTTTTAATATTTTTAATTAAAACAGATTTACAAAATTACGTGTTAACTTTTTTTACACCTACCGCCGAAAAAATATAATGTCTTACGGTATTTTACTATGGGGACCGGCTGCTGACATCGAGTCTATTTTCATTTTGCAGAAAAGAGCCATCAGAGCCATTTACCATCTGCACCGGAGAGATTCTCTAAGAGAGCTGTTTAAAGAAATTAACATCATGACGGTCCCTTTTCAATATATTTATGAAAATATTATGTACGTTAGAAAGAATTTACATCTTTTCAGTAAACGAGGCGACAGACATAACTATGTCACTAGAAATAGGAATCAGTTAGTTCAACCAGGTTTCAGACTTGCTAAAGTAGCAACATCTTTCATGGGATACTGTTTAAAGTTTTATAACAAAATGCCGCCACATATACTAGAACTAAATGAGACGAAATTTAAAAACTGTGTAAAACGCACACTATGCAAACAAGCATATTATAAATTAGGGGAGTACATTGACGACAAAAATGCTTGGCTCAATGCTGGTCCGCTCCACAACGATTACAATGCCCGAACTTCGATGAAGATGTGAAAACATTGTTGGACCTGCTGAAGATTGTAAGATTATCTTTGCATTGTATAGACTCATTATATAATGTAACCATGATTTTGTAAAAAGGCAGTGTTTAAAAGAGTGTCCATGGAGTTTCTTGCACGTTCTTCTCCATAGGGTCTACTCTTTGGAACGTGCAACTGCCGCGCTGGAGATAGGGTCGGTGAGTTTGTTTTGTTGCAGAATTACTTGCTACTCTTGTCGCTAGCGCGGCAGAATTAGCTTCATCTATTTGACTGACATACCTTGACTATTTACTAGTGCCTGTAAACTGGTCTATTTGAAATAAAGGATTTTGTATTTGTATTTGTATTTGTAGGTCTTATAATGAACTTTGACAACGAATAAGTTTCAAGGTCTGATGGTGAAGCCAGAAGATAGGCACTGGCATTCCATGATGGAATATCGTATCATAGCCGTGTTTGGACTTGTAAGAATGGTCTTATAATGAACTTTGACCACGATTAAGTTTCAAGGTCTGATGATGAAGCCAGAAGATAGGTACTGGCATTCCATGATGGAATATCCTATCATAGCAATGTTTGGACTTGTTAGAAAGGTCTTATGATGAACTTTGACCACAATTAAGTTTCAAGGTCTGACGATGAAGCCAGAAGATAGGCACTGGCATTCCATGATGGAATATCATATCATAGCCGTGTTTGGACTTGTTAGAAAGGTCTTATGATGAACTTTGACCACAATTAAGTTTCAAGGTCTGATGATGAAGCCAGAAAATAGGCACTGGCATTCCATGATGGACTATCGTATCATAGCCGTGTTTGGACTTGTTAGAAAGTTCTTATAATGAACTTTGACTACGACTAAGTTTCAATGTCTGATGATGAAGCCAGAAGATAGGCACTGGTATTCCATGATGGAATATCGTATCATACCCGTATTTGGACTTGTTAGAAAGGTCTTATAATTAACTTTGACCAGGATTAAGTTTCAAGGTTTGATGATGAAGCTGTAAGGCAGGAACTGGTATTCCATGATGAAATATCGTATCATAGTCGTGTTTCTACTTGTGAGAAAGGTCACGTAATAGACTTTGAACACGACCAGGTTTTAAAGTTATAACAAACCTATTATATAATGACTTGTAAATGGGCGATCAACAAAGGCTTAAACTTTTCGTAACTGGTGGCGCTGGAACAGGAAAGACGTTCTTGTTGAACTAGTTCAAAAATCAAGTGAAAAGATGTTACGGGAAGCAGGTTACAAAGATTGGCGCTCTGACTGGAGTTGCAGCACGACTATAGGTGGCTCTACACTGCAAAGCTTACTCAAATTACCAGTTTAAAGAGATGGCGTCTTAGTGTAAATGCCTCACACTCCAGCAACTCTTGAGAATTATGCGTCAACAGTGGCAAAATGTAGAGTTCTTGTTCGTGGACGAGATATTTAAGGTATGTTCCATAAATATCTATATTATATAATAAAAGGTCCATACGAGATGTTGTGCATGATAGACGCCCATTTACGCCAGCTAAAGAATTCCGATGAACCCTTTGGCGGCATAAACGTTATGCTCGTTGGCGACCTCATGCAGCTTCCGCCAGTGCGTGGGAAACAGGCGTTTCAATAGCCGGACCACATTAACCAGCATCTCATTTATGAAGGCTTTTCACATAAGTCGAACTCAGACAAAAAATGTGCCAGCGAGGAGACACGACATTACGCCTTGAGGGTCGGAGAGCTGAACAGCGAGCATCTCGCAGTATTGCAGACTAGGTCTCATCAAATGCTACCGGCGAGTTTGCGCTTGAAAAAGCACTGCGTATTTATCCAACAAACGGCCAAGTAGAGAAGCACAACAATGAAGTTCTTAAATTTTACGAACGAAAAGGTACTCGAATGTACGACATAAACAAAGACCAACTTATTGACGCGACCCGAAACCTTGGAAATACTTCATTGGAGTTCATTAATCCCAGCGATATAAATAAAACGGGTGGACTACCGAGTAAATTAAGAATTTTCAAAGGGGCTAAAACCATGTGGCGATCCAATATAGATGTGGAAAAGGGCTAGTGAATGGGAGTATTGGATCCATCTCAGACAGCGTCTGGCCGCACTTTACACGCGACCAAATGTATGAAACCGACATACCCTCCTAATTCATCCTATAGGCATCCAATTCCCGGCCAAGTACAGCTACGGTACGGTGGAAAGGCGCATGTTCCCAGTGATTTTAAGTTGGGCATCTACTGTGCACAAGATGCAAGGCTATACGGTAGACCACGCAGTGTGTACTTCGCATACTTTTGCGGCTGGACAGGCGTATGTGGCCCTAAGTAGAGTAAAATCACTTAGTGGTCTCCAGATTGAGGAGCTAGACTATTCTAAGCTGACAGCTGGTAAAACACCATGCAATACAGACGCACTGGCGGAGATAGAGAGGATGCGGGCTCATTTGCCTACTTGAAATAAATGTATAAATGTTGATAATATTTCGTTATCAAAGACTAAAAAGTACAAAATAAATTAATAGTTTAAAAAACACCACTAAAACACGCTTTTATAAATGCATGTAAAAACTAAAAATAAACTATGGATCGTTCAAGTTATCTCTATTTCTGAAGTGTAAACTATGTGCTTTTAATTATAAATGTTTGCTTGTAAACGCGTGGGGCGCTGGAACAGGAAATACTTTCTTGTAAACAAATACTAATACTAACTTCCTGGCGGAAGTTGCATAAGGTCGAACAAGAGCATAACGTTTATGCCACTAAAGGGTTACAAAGGGAACCAAAGATATCTCGTCCACGAACAAGAACTCAACATTTAAAACCACTGTTGACGCATAACATAACCCTTATGAACTTAATTGCCGGAAAGAAGAGGCGTTTAAAATGTTGGTGAATGTCGTGTCTCCTCACTGCTGGCGCATGTTGAGGATCCAGTTATACAGCATTTCTTGGGGTAACCTGTCCCATTCTTGAATAGCAGCTTCCCTGAACTCTGGCACTGTCTGAGGACGTGACTGACGGTTCCAAATTGCTCGCTTAAGAGCATCCCACGCGTGCTCTATTGGGTTTAATTCAGGCGAGCCGGCAGGCAGTTTCTGCAGGTGCTTCGTGAAACACTTGCGTTCGGATACCTTGCTTCATCACCTCACCTGCACCTATATATTTCAAAACATAGTCTTCCGCTGCGTCTGTCTGTCTGTTCGCGATAAACTCAAAAACTATTTCTACGATTTTCATGATGTTTTCACCAATGGATAAAGTGGTTCTCGAGGAAGGTTTTAGTAGGCTTGATTTGTCAAGCGGGCGAAGCCACGGGCTTCAGCTATTGTTGCATAAGTCTGGAGCGGATGCCCGTTTATCATCACGGCATTGACTGTGTCGAGGATACGACACAGCATATACTGGAGCCGCTGGAAAAGTGCTTAGCTTATCCTCTGTGGGTGATCTTTCAGTTCAGTCCATGGTTGGAAGCGAGAACGCATGTTATTCAGTCGCCTTTTTTTGAGAACAGGATGGACCTCTGACTGTGAAAAGGGAGATCCAAGAGAGCGTAGGCTCGGGTGGGTACATTACACCAACACCACAAGAGCAGCTGGCCAGGGCCGCCGTAAGCGGGCGTGCAAGGCGTGCACCGCACGCGGGCGGCACGTCCAAGGGGGCGGCAAATCGAGACTCATCAGTCATCGGATCACATACCTAATATTCAAAGTCATTGTCATAATAAATAGCCGCTCCACCTATTACTACTACTTTGGACAGTTATACAATGACTAAACCCGCTACGAATCTAGCTATCGACCCAAGAGCTAGATTGACCCGGAAAGGACATCCCGGACGACAGCCTGTATGAGATTACGATGGCTCTAAAGCAGTTTAAAAACAATAAGGCGTCGGGTGAGACGGAATCACGGCCGAACTCCTAAAGGCGAATGGAAAACCAATCCTTAAGGCCCTTCAGGAACAGTTCAATTCCGTCATACTCGAGGGTAAAACGCCACAGGCATGGAGCAGAGGTGTGGTGGTACTCTTCACTAAGAAAGGCGACAATGTCCTGCTTAAGAATTACAGGCTTTTCCAGAGTCATCATGAACCGTATCGATAATAAAGACATTTTAGAATCTCTATTGTAGTATGAGATATATTGTAATATGAAAATGATAATTTACTTATTTAGTTTATAAGAATGACATAATGTATAATAGTAATTATTTTTTTTTAAATTATTCCATATCAACAAATTATGTGAATAATGAATAATGATAGCATGTTAAATTAATTAAAACCTGTCGCCTATACATTGCTGTGCCCTAGCAGGGTTCATTGTTTGGAACTATCATAATGTAACAACCTGTAAACAACATGAAATGAAATAAATGAATATGAATATGAATATCGCACGCAGGTTTCACGACTTCCAGCCTCCCAAACAAGCCGGATTCCGAAAAGGCTTCAGCACCATAGACCACATAGGACATAAGCTGCGGCAGGTTATACAGAAGACCGAAGAGTATAATCTGCCCCTCTGCTTAGCGTTTATGGACTACGAGAAAGCCTTCGATTCGATCGAGACTATCTGTACATTGAGGTGCTGAAATGTTTGTACAAAAACGAACACCATGTTAGTCCGACTACACGATCAGAGGGCTAATTCACGTAATTTTATGACGCGCCGATTAAGTTTTAGTGCAGTTGCAGTTAAGTTCAGAGTTATAAACGGTATTCTTGTAATCTTTGAACTGCGCGTAAGCTATGCGTGAACTGCACGACAGCCAAACTCTGCCACACTTACTAATGGTGGAGAGAAAATAACTCACTGAATAATCGGTTAGAATCGATTACATTTCAATGAATATGACGTTATTATAATATTTAAACTTAAACTTGTAATTTGTCTTTTTGAGACGTCTAACAAATAGTAGAATACCGATCATGCTGCGTTCCAAAGCACGCACCAAAGACGCGCAACAGTAGAATGCCGTTATTGCGCTCACGTGACGCGAACTTGACGTGAGCGTGTCTCTGACAGCGGTAGAGAATACGAAAAGCGTTGTCTTGATCGAATCTTAACTTCAACTGCACTGCAACAGCACTTATTTAGTTACGTGAATTAGCCTACAGACCTCGAAACCTATCCTCCTGCAGCGGGGTGTGAGACAGGAAGACGTCATGTCTCTGAAACTGTTCACGGCCGCAATGGAGGATGTCTTCAAGGTTTTGGACTGGGGAAGGCTGGACGAGTTGGTACAATACACACCTTCGATTTGCCGACGATAGTCTTCAAGGCTGAGACTACGGAGGGCCTCAGTACATTGCTCGATTTCCTCAGTAGAGCTTCCGAAAGAGTGGGTTTTAAAATGAACATGGGACAAAACCAAGATCATACCCGTGTTGCATCCACTCTTATCAAGATCGGAGGCTCTACACTAAAAGTTGTAGATGAGTACGTCTACCTGGGACAAACGGTCCAGTTAGGTACCTAACTTCGAGAAAGAGGTCAACCGTCAAATCCGACTAGGCTGGGCAGCGTTCGGGAAGTTGCGTGGTATCTTCTCCTCCCACATACGACAGTGTCTCAAGTGAAAAGTCTGGAATGGAACTGAAACGTGTTCGCTCGCAAAAAGGGCAATGGAGTGGGAAATGCTTGGAGTTTCCTTGCGTGATCGAATCCGGAATTATGATATCCGCAAGAGAACCAAGGTTACCGACATAGCCCGAAGGATCACCAAACTAAAGTGGCAGTGGGCAGGGCAGATTGCTCGCAGAACAGATGGTCGATGGGGATGAAAAGTTCTGGAGTGGCGACCGCGTGCTGGAAGACGTAACGTTGGAAGGCCTCCCACCAGGTGGACCAATGACCTGGTGAAGGTCGCGGGTAGGCGTAGTCGTAGGGTGGCATAATCGGTATTGTACGCGGGCGATCAAACAGCTAGCGGCGGGCCTGCAGTCAGCCGTCGAAGGGCACTGAACAGCCGGTCGATATTCTTTCGACATCTCACCGTGATCACTTAGGTAGATGGAGTGAACGACAAATTAGCTGTCATGCCATCTTGTTTGTATGGTTTGACAGCTCATATATATTTGTCGTTCACTTCGACATGTTTACAGAATCGCACTGCAGGTCTCCTTTGACTATTTATAAAGAGGGGGCAGGCAGCGCAATTAGAGCTGAGTCTAGTACGCGTGAATTTATAGTAATAAAATAACCTGTAATTTTCGTGTAGGTACCTACCGATGGAAAGGCTCGAACATATGTACTTCTTCTAAATAACGAAGCATCTAAAATTAAATTTATAATTTATTGTTTCACGTTCACTGCACACGTACGTTCACAAAACGTTAAAAATAAATTGAGTTAATGTTTCACAATATGTCAGTCAGCGTTAACGCACGCAAAAAATAACGATTACGTTAACAGATGGTTAACGTTACTTTAGTTGCGTCAAACAGATCAATGTTGTAAAATTTATTTTGAACTAGCTGACCCACGCAACTTCGTCTGCTGATTTGAAAAATTCTTTCAGTGTTAGATAGCCCATTTATCGAGGAAGGTTATAGGCTATATATCATCACGCTAAGACAAATAGGAGCGGAGCATTAATGGAAAATGTGATGCAAACGAAGTTGCGCGGGTCAGCTAGTTGTTGTATCTGCAAATAAAACGCTGCCATGTTTGCGTATTTTTTCTGGGAGATCATTTATCTAAATGAGAAATAGAAGAGAACCCAAAATGCTGCCTTGCGGAAGACCAAGGTTTTTATATTAAGATAATGCAGTGTCCGTCCCAGTTTTATTTTGTTTTCTGCATTATCTTATAAGTATTCCACCCCACATACCATAGGCCAGTCATACAAGACATTTTAGGGCGCAGTATTTTGCACCGTCCTGATTTTTTGGATGTTTTTGGGATAGATGCCAGTAGTCTACACCCAATTTTTCAACCTCAAACCTGTGCTAACCACTTGGTGCTTGGAAAACTTTAAAATTTTCGGTAATTTTTAACAGTTAGGTACCTAAGATTAAATTCTCCTAAACGTTGCGTTCTACTTAGAAAGTGAATATGGATACTTTTATAGTAATTAAAATTTGCTACAATTAGGCTGTAACTCTGTAGATTTTACTACTAAGTACGACACGACTAATGGTCAGCACGTCGATTCTGTAAAATTCAAACAACAACTCGCATTTCACGTCGCTATTCGCTCTCACTTCGCATAAGGTTCAAAATGACCTTGATTTTGCATTCTGTAAGCATCACCTAGGCACTTGCGAAGTGAAGTGAGCTCCAAAGCGACCAATACAGCTACTAGTGACTACCACACTCAACAAAATGTAAGTCGAGATTTATCGGTTTTTTATTTTACCAGTTTTTGACACAGAATTTTAGCTACTATGATGTTTAAATTATTATGATCTTATTTTAAGGAATTTGAGGCAGCTAATAAGTAAAAAAAAACAGAAAACTCTAAATTCGTGACGTGAACATAATCTATGCTTACCTTACGAAAAAAAAAATGACTGACAGACAATATCATTAGTAATCTGTGGACAATATTTTCATATTTTATTGCGTTGATGTTAATTATGAGTGGTATAATAAGAGTGCGTTGTATTGTTTTGTTTACGTTTTGTTGGTTTTTGATCGTTCAGTGCCGATAATAATTGTGAAATAATCATGAAGTAAGTTTATATTTCTGGTTGTACAGTTCAAAAATAATTTAAATAAGTACATAATTAAAGGAATGTTTTATTTTGTTTTCTAATCCAACAAAAATGTTTCATTCCAAATGAGACACGTTCCTCTCAACCATCGTCGGCTCAGGTTGAAACTCTGGTAGAGTTTATGGAAAGAAACTCTGGCATAATCACAATCTAAACACGCTCACATACCTAGTCGTCATCTCGGGTTAATAAAGATAAACTTCGAATTTTGGTAGATTGTCGACGCTTTTCTAGTTTATCCGACCTTCTTCTAATAAAGATTTAAACAAAAACATTCTTGCCATCGTTATCGCTTAAGTAGGTAGGCACTTATTCACCTTAAAAACTTTACTTAAACACTATCTAACTATGATTTCTTCTATTTTCACTCGTAAAATAGATGCTTTTAATTTGACACTTTGAATCGGGTTCGAGTGCGAAGTGAGCGTCGAAGTGACGGGGGAATTACCTTACAGAATGCCACTTTTTATGTCATCTCATACTTTATCTGTCAAAATCTCGCGGTCAATTTAGTTCAACTCGCAAACACGCTCGCAAGTGTAGCGCTAGTGTAGATTCGAATTATCAATCGAGTTTTAGAATGCCAATCAGGAAACTCACAGCGGATTCAGATTCGAAGTTTAGAATGAAGTCTTACAGAATCACACTGAGTAGTACCTAGTCATCGTGTAGTTACACGGTGACGTATAAATTGGGAGGACACTACTGGCCTCTATCTACCCTAATAATAACATCCCAAAAAATCAGGACGGTGCAAAATACTGCGACCTAACGCATTTAATCTGTCTACGGTGACTGCGGCCTAGTCTTAAATCGATCTGATTCTCTTCTCGACGTAGTATATACCTATGTCCGAGGGAGACGCCCCGGGCGTCGGGGGCCACCTGGTGGCCCCCGGCTACCGTAGGCGCGGGCCTGTGGACGGTGAGCTATGGGCTAGCTCGGTGTCCGTCCGCCTTATGACGACAGGCCGTGTCGACGGCGCGTTTGTGTTCCACGCCCGCCTCAAAGAGTGTCAGCTGTCCGCTCCGCCCAGAGCGGGAGAAGTCATTTGATGATTTCTCATCCTAAAAAAAAAATAAGTATATACCCATGTACCTAATATGCTATGTTCAGTTTCCTGGTCCTGGGTTTGGACGTTAGATACACTGTAGCTTATTCATTCATTACATGCCGACAATCAACATCTCAATACTTGAATAAGTATTATGGTCAATCAAGCGTGGCCCGGTAGACGAATATAAAAATGATCAGCATGTTCTATGCTTGGTGGAAGAGCGCGGGCTACCTACACCCGGCTTGCAACCTTGACTCCCACGGGAAGCATACTTTGTAAAGTTGTTTCCAGTTTGGCTAGGACATTGCAGGCTTGAATCACCTGATTGTCTGATTAAAAGATATTTTTGTGCTTCGGAAGGCACGTATAAGCCGGTGATCCCGCCCGCTAAATGGCGGTCGTCAATTAACCATGTCAGAGGCCCTTGAGGCGGTTTAAAAACTCTGACACTAGGGTGTATGGGGTCGTTTAGACCTTACTATCCTTACGATAAGAAGACCTCTCTTGCGGCTCAGTCCCTCAAGCCAGGGGCCCGAGTCTGCTATTACAATAGTGTCAGAATGGTCGATCACTGATTTCAAAATGGATGATTTTGACAAGTTTGGTAATCTACTAACATAATGGCATCATAATGGCGTCATTATGACATTCCAATGATCAACCACTGACACGCCATTGAAAGAAAGCCATATGAACGGTAATCTCGTACATAATGACAGATTTAGTATTTACGAACTTCTCACTACTTCAGATTGCTTACGACACTAATAAATAATATGTAAATATAAATAAAATCTGGTATAAACAAATGCTCAAATTTAGCTCGGTTTTATAATAATGGCAATACGGCATTCCTACCGCAATTCTATTACGAAACCATTGACGTCCCAGTGACCGGCCATTGACGTGCCAGTGACCGTGCGATTATGAATTTTGCAGATTACGAACTTTTAGCAAAATGACAATGGCATGACAATGGGATCGTGTCGGAATGACAAATTTATAAAAATAGCAGACTCGGGCCCCAGGACCGTGGGGGCCCGCGTGGGTTAGGGCCCGGCTGGCAAACGCCACATCACATGAGTGGGCTAGTGCTGGATGTTCTTCGCAGATTTTGCAGTATCCGCTTTGTGTACTTTGTGCTACTAAGTCACGTTTATGTTCCTCCTCCATGATAGATGATAGTGAATAATAACATCAACTTGTACAAATTTAATAATGTAGATTTTTCCTCCTTCATACCAGACTATAGAAATTATAAAGGTGACAATAAATATGAATATCAATTGAGCAAATTAATTAATATTCATTTTCCTGTGTAACTACCTACTTGTTGACCCAGAATATTTAGACAATTCGTCAATGTCTAAATAATGAATGTTGGCACCTATTGTTTAAATCGGGGTTACATGTATTACCTCAATATTTTTTCACATCGCTGCTTTGGAAGAACACTGTTGCAACTCAAAACGGGTATTATTTCAGTAGAGCTTACTGAAGTTTATCTTGTACTAGTACTAGCTGATGCCCGCCCGCTTGACAAATTATATGCTAGAACCTTCCCCGAGAACCACTCTATCCATTGGTAAAAACAGCATGAAAATCGGTGCAGTTGTTTTTGATTTTATCGCGAACAGACAGACGCGGCGGAGGACTTTGTTTTATAATAATTATGTAGTGAAATTCAAACTGGTATAATTTTGGCACCTTGGTATTACAATTTTTGGTGAAATAAAAAAAAAAGCCTATAACGTATTTTCGACTCAAATCTCATGTTACGACTAGCGGAATCTCACTGTCATAAAAAAGCGACCAAAATTCACCAATGGCATGATAGTAGATTACAAGCCCGCCACAAATTCCCAACCACTGGAACTCCTAAAAGCCAGAATCAACAGTCGCGAACACCAGAAAAACGCCGAGCTAATTGAAGCCCAACGAGTCCCGGAGAAACGATTGTAACTGTCTTGGATCCCGCAACGATATTGATCAGAAGAGAACAGCGGAGGAGTAGGAAAAAATAAATATAATTTCCACTTCCCTCCTTATCAAGCAGGAGACAGATTAGAGCTAGGCTAATAGGCACCAAGGGACATATATTATACAACTGAGCCCAACTGCCAAGCACCACGGATTATATATTAACACTCAAAGTAATGGGTCCTAAATTGTGAGCTACTTTTGGTTCCAGTAATAGGTACCTATTGCAAAATCGCCTGAACGCACGGAAATTTGTTCAGGTTTCTACAAGGTCCGTATAGTAAACTACTCTGTATCTAACATAATATTACGTTCAGTCTGCCAAAGAATACACTCCCATAACATGTGATGTGCGGATTGTTCGTATTCAAGGTCAGCTGTAGAACATTGATCCACCTCCAGCCATGTCCTATCCAGCCGCTCACGAACGAATGGAAAAAGCTGGTGGAGGTGTCGGCCTATATTGGAATTTTCCCACCTACATTGACATTCGGATAAAAGCTTTATTTTTTTTATTTAGTAGGGACAAAAAACAGTTACATGCTTCAAATAAACAAGAAAACTTTAAAACTAAGATCACAAACATGTAACCCACACCAATGTCCGCGTATTTACAAAAGAATAATGGAAGTGATGGACTGTAGTGTAAGAGTTAACAGATTAGAGATCTGGGATAGCTAGAATTATAATTCAATCAATTCAATTTAATTACATTCAATGTTGGTCTACCGCAGATAACATATCTCTGTGACAGCCACATATAATATAAATAAATTCAATTTTAATTTAATTATCTAATACAATTCTAGCCTATTCAACACAGTAATTCAATCAAGGGTAAATATATTTAAAATCATCAATACTGCCTTATTAAATAAATTGATTCAATTCAATTTTGTCTATGTAATAATTCAATTTCATATTATATAATTTACTTCAATATCACTCAACCTTGACTTCCGATCTGATTTCATGTTGTTATGACAAAATAGCTATAGCTCTTTTTTTAAAAGTCAGGTTTGATAGACTAAATATGTCAAGCTCCATAAAATGGTTATATGTCCAAGGATATTATTATATGTCTCAACAAGGCGACGAAGAGGTGCACGTACTCCAGCGTTAGTTTTGCACATGTCTGTGTGGAACAGTCGTGGCACGCGCACCCCCCGTTAGATAACAGAGGCCTTAGTGTGAGTTTTTTCGACTCACGTTCGAACGCGTTCGATTGCGAGCGCGTTAGAATTTAGTATGGGAAATTAGGTTCTACGAGTGACCACCAGGTGGCACTATAACTAAATTCCCATACTAAATTCTAACGCGCTCGCAATCGAACGCGTACGAACGTGAGTCGAAAAAACTCACACTAAGGCTTCAGTTCTGGGCACTGCATAACATAATTTACTAGTAAGCTCGATACAATCGAACTTATTGTTACATAATCCATGCAGTGTCATTACACCCAGAAGTAGTCGTCTAGACTCCAAACTAAGAACGCCGTATCGCTTTAATAGCTGCACGTAAGGAACCTTTGAATTACAGCATTTATTGTTCATTGAACGTAAAAACTTCTTTTGTACCATTTCCAATCTAGAGCAGTATTTGTCATAGAATGGGCTCCAGATCTGGATGGCATACTGTAACTGGGACCGTTTCAATGTTTTGTACAACAATAAGAACGTAGAGGGCCGCACAAAGTCACCCGAAGATCTCATGACGAAGCAATACATCCGAAACGCTTTGTTCACTATATTAGCCACATGTATGTCAAAATGCAAGCGCGAGTCCAAAGTTATTAATGCTGTAACTAAAATTGAAAATATTCTTATTTTTGGTAAATGAAATGTTATGACATTTTGGAAGACTGATATAAAGCTTATTTCTAATGCAGTACGCATAAAGCCTATCTAGGTCGTCCTGCAAGTGTTCACAGTTATGTATACTCTTGCAAGATCTATCTTAATGTCATCTGCATACATTAAAAAATTTGAATTTATGAAGCAATTTTTAATAACGTTAATAAAAAGAACAAAAAGAAGAGGACCTAAAATGGATCCCTGTGGAACACCAGACTCAACCACAACAGGGTCGGACTCAAAGCCATTAACTACGGTCCTTTGGGTTCTATTAAAAATATATGAAGCGAACCACCTCAGCAAATTGCCAGGAATTCCATTGAAGGAATTTTTTTCCAAGAGCAGTGAATGATCAACCTTGTCAAAGGTCTTCTGAAAGGCCGTGTTCACAGCGTCAACTTGAACACGTTGATCAATTTTATCGAAAAGAAAATTGGTAAAATTCAATAGGTTCGTCGTGGTTGAACGACGTTTGACGAAACCGTGCTGTTCAGGTATAATAACTATAATAAGTGGATGGATATGGGAATACAAGGCACCGTGGACAAGACCCTCAAAAACCTTAGACAAGGTGGAGAGGATTGAAATGGGACGATAATTCTCTACGTTACTCTTGTCACCAGCTTTATGAACGGGAGTGATAAAGGCACGTTTCCAAATTGCGGGAACGTGCCTTCGCCCTCGCGCAGACATTTGTTGAAAATAATGTGCAAAGCAGAAGACAGGCCGTCACAGGTTTTTACAAAGAAGTTGGGTGGCACGCCATCAGGTCCTGCTCCTTTAGAAGGATCCAAAGATTTTAACTTCAGTCGTATAACCTCTATGGATATATCGGTTATGCAAGACGAGTTATCTGCAAAGTTATCAGAAGGCTGCCACTTGTTAGGGTCAAAAGTAGAAGGCATGAAAACAGACGAAAAGAAGGATGAAAACACGTTACATATGTCCGTGGGGTCATCAGAAGAAATATTCTTGAAATACATTCTGGCTGGATAGTTAGCCTTTCCCTTTTTAGACGAGATGTAAGTCCAAAAATGTTTTATATTTTTAGGAATACTGTCTTCTACCGCTTCAATATAATTCCTGTAGCACTTCATGGACTCTTCATGGAAAAACTTCCGATAGCCAGAGAAGTTTAGATAATCTGATTGATTCCTATACTTCTTCCATCTAATCCAGCTGCGTTCTTTAGTTTTAAAGATTCGTATAAGAGAAGGCGAAAACCAGACAGGGAAGTTTGAACTTTTGACTGTAGTTAACGGAACATGCAATTTAATAATCTTGTACAATGTCTCATAGAAAACGCTTACGGCTTGCTCGGACTTCAGGTGAGAAAGTGCCAAATCCCAGTCAATTTCATCTCGGTCACGTTTTATAGCGTCGTAATCGGCTTTATAAAAGTTATGTCTATGATCGATGCGGCATTTCAGGGGAGTGTTTAGTATATTCAGACAAGTCAACGCGGAAAAAGCTGGATGGTGACTATCGGGATCAAGTAGAGCATTGCATGGTACCGCCTGACAGTTTACATTAGATATAAGTAAATCTAATATTCGACTTAATTTGTTTTTTGTAATATTAAATTGTTTACCATTGATTCGATTGATAAAATTACTATTATTATACAACAAATTCGCTGTCCCGAATGCTGGGAACTAGCCAGGTTTCGGTCAATATGATGACGTCATAGGAACAAGCCATTATATTCATGTAAAGTGTATGCAACTTTGTACGGATCCCTCTACAATTCTGGTAGTAAATCATAATGTTGTTAGTAGCCATCGATTGAGAAATTTGTATCAGTAAGATATAATACTAAAATTAAGCGAACGTAGAATTGAAACAGCGATTCAGAACTTTCAGTCAAAAGCATTAACATCCAGTGAAACATGCAGTCACTTAATTTTATAAATATTGATTTAGGCAATTTTTGATTGAATACAATATAACATTTTAACAATTTACCACTAAAGTGCAGCACACATAAAGTATAGTCATCAAAGTAAAGAGAACATAAGATTTATAATAACTAACAGCAAATAGATTATGGGCAAGTTAGTAGAAAATATTATAAAATAGCATATACTAAGCACAGAGGAAGCGGAGATTTTAGCAGACAATATACCTCATGAAAGCAATAAACCAGTGCCAATATGATTCAGTAATATATGAGGGCAATTTAATTCATTAGGTTGCGGCACTAGAACCGGTGTTCGCGCAAGTGACGAGCTTTTTGAGGTCTTCAGCGGAGCGAATCGCAAATGATTTGGTACCATCTCGCTCACGTACAAGTATCGTCGCGTTCCGGACCCAAACATATTTGAATCCATTTTTACGAGCAAAACAAGTATTTTGGCCTCGCGAAACAAAGTCTTATTTTTAACCGACTTCCCAAAAAGGAGGAGGTTCTCAATTCGGATGTTTGTATTTTTTTTTTTTTGTTATGTTTGTTCGGGCATAACTCCGTCGCTTGCCAACCGATTTTAAAAATGATTTTTTTGTTGGAAAGGGAATATTTCCCAAATGGTCCCATGATAAGGAAACCCGGATCTGATGATGGCATCCCAGAGAAGTCGAGGGGAACTTTCGAAAATCGTATGGGCAACTAGTGCGTTTGTATTTTGCTTTTCTGCGATTTTGCAGTGGTGTCGTTAGGTGTGGGGTACCACTAAAAAGTAAAAATAAAAAACTTTTTACCAAAAAATACAACCGACATCCAAAAAAAAAAACACTACAAAGTAAAAAATAACTTTAATTTCGGAACTCGGTGTTTTTGTTAATTAGTTCGTTTTTTGACACCGACTTCCGAAATTAAAGTTATTTTTTACTTTGTAGTGTTTTTTTTTTTGGAAGTCGGTTGTATTTTTGTAAAAAGTTTTTTGAGAGTCAGATGTTCATTTAGATAGACTGACACAGTAGCGCCTGATATGCCTACTTGATCAGACTTGAGGCTCTTCGCATTTCGGTAGGCGCTGAGTAAGTTGTAAGATCCGCGACCTGAGCTTAACAATGAGATTCTTAGGTTTGGTATCCTGCTGGGACGCATGTGGGACTCTATGGATGGAAATGATGTCATTCTGCGACACCGGTGAATTGACGCACTACAAGTTCCTCCTAGACGTCAGTCTAGGGTTTTAGTAATCTAGAGATCTTAGCACGGTCGCGTTGCGGTAAAAGCTCTGGGTCCGTGATCTTTCTAGCGTAGTAGTACATTGCAGCACGTCGCTGCACCTCTAGATCGACTGGGAGAACACCCGCCAGTCCAGCACCGGTAAGGCTTCAGTACTAACCGTCCTATACGCCTTGCATAAGAATATCAAAGCCAAATGGTGGTTTTGAAGCAATTTACGTCGTACCGCCCCTATGGTGGCCCTATCGGCCCAGACATAATAATAGATTATGCACTGTGGGGATAGACAATGTGTTATGTCGCGGGCTGCGTATTAAATACCGACTGTAATCGAGAATGTCTGAGTTAACTCCCTAACATAGCAAGGGAGATAGCCTGATTGCAGGGAGAGATTCATTTTGATTTTGATGATTTCGCGTGAGATAGCCATACATACTACAAACGATCTGAGGCTTTTTTTTTTTTTTTTTTAGGGATGGGAAATCATCCAATGACTCCTCCCGCTCTGGGTGTAGCGGGAGGGAGTGTCAGACTTCCACTGACTAAAACCCATCCATGTTCCTTCATTGCCCTTTGTGTTCCGGAGCCACGGTATCTCTTTCGAATAATCCCGCGACTCCGGCAGGCGTCGGCCCTTTCGGGCCCCTCTGTGTGCTGACTCTCTTTGAGGCGCGCGTGGAACACTAACGCGCCGTCGACACGACCTGTCGTCACTAGACGGACGGACGGCGAGCCACCCATAGCTCGCCGTCCACAGGCCCGCGCCTACGGTGGCCGGAGGTCACCAGGTGTCCCCCGACGCCCGCGGCGTCTACCACGGCGGCCGGGACGAGAGGGTCTCCTTTCCCTCTCCGCCACCTCCTTCGCTAGCATGACTGCTTCGCAGAAGGAGGCAACGGCGTCCCATTCCATCTCGCTCCGGACCATGGCTTGGACCAGGGCCGGACGCGAGAGGTTGCCGCCGATCGCCACGGCGAACACGACACGGCGGTGCGCCGCCCAAGCGGGGCACACCTGCACAGTGTGCTCCACCATGTCCTCCGGTCGATCCTCGCAGTGGTGACACCCGGGCGTTTCCTCCCGCCCGATTCGGTGCAGGAACCTCCCGAAACATCCATGTCCGGTGAGGACCTGCGTCAGGCGGAAGGTGAGGACGCCGTGTCGCCTCTCTAGCCACTCCTCAAAGAGGGGACTTATCGCCACTATCGTGGCGTGCCCTGCACTGGGTTGCGACAGTCGTCGTCTCCATGACGCCATGAGATCGCGCCGGAGGTCAGTCCGCTGCACGACAATTTGCCGCGTCAGCGGAGTTTCCCCCCGGCGTAGTACCTCCACGCGCCAATCATGCAGGCGCGCGAGGACTATCGCCTCCAGATCCCATGGCGGCAATCCGGCAAGGAGACACATCGCTTCGCGCGAGATCGTGCGGTACCCTCGGGCCATCCTTAGGGCCATCACCTTTTGGGGCGCGTTCAGATAGTTGGCAGCACGCTGCCGCAAGGAACGCGCCCACACCGGGGCCCCGTAGAGGGCCATGGACCGCACGACCCCCGCGTAGAGCCTCCGGCAGGAGGCGTTTGGTCTCCCCAGGTTGGGCAGGAGCCGCCTGAAAGCAGCCCCGGCCCGCTCCAGTTTGGGTGCCAAACGTCGGAAATGTTCCACGAAGTTCCACCGGCTGTCGAGGACGAGCCCTAGGTACTTCAGCGTCAACTCGACGCCGATGGAAACCCCTCCTACCGTCAGCAAGCATCCCGACGGTGGCGTATTGCCTCGGCCATGAAAGCACATGGCCTCGGACTTGTGCAGCGCCACCTCGAGACCCAATTGCCGGATCCTCTCTACGACTGTCGCAACCCCGCGTGTCATAACGTCGGGCGCCTCCGCGTACGACCCCCCCTGTGCCAGCACCAGCGTGCCGTCAGCGTAACAGATGACGCTGACGCCGCTAGGGAGGTCGGCTCGCAGCACCCAGTCGTAACCGATGTTCCACAGGGGCGGCCCCAGAACCGAACCCTGTGGGACACCGCACGACATCTCTCGCCGGTTCCACTCACCGCTGTGACTAGGGTAGATTACTGCCCGGTCGGACAGGTAGTCCCCGACCACACGACGAAGGTAGGTCGGCACCCGATGATACCGGAGTGCCTCCTCAATGCAGCTCCAGGGCATGGTGTTGAAGGCGTTGGCGATGTCGAGAGACACCGCCAAGACAACACCACCCCGGGAGACCGCATTCCCCGTCGTGAGGGCTCTGACGCGCATAACGGCGTCCACCGTAGAGCGCCCCTTGCGGAAACCAAACTGGTTGTCCGCAAGATCCGGCCCCGTTCCCGCTAGGTGCCCGGCGAGGCGGTCCGCAATGAAAACGATCTGAGGCTGAGAATAAGAGAAAGAAGAAATATTTATTTATTGACAATTTATCATCATCATCATGTCAGAAATATATAAAATAAGAAATGACTTTAACAAAATACCTCACGGCTCCACCTGAAGAGCACCTACGGAACTGCTTAAGATAATTTATATTCTTTGCCGAAAAGTAATCATGGTATTGAGTGATTTTTCGTCGATTTCATGGGTCTTTTTGTCCGACAATTACGTCAATCGTTGACCACTTGTTTAAATAGTGCGTGTTTCCAGTTGTTGAGCTCTTGTACAGCTCTTACGTTCACTTTCAACAGGCAACACCGATGGCCTTAGCACAAAAATGTTTTTTTTTATATGTTAAACGTATAATAATTCTCATGTAAGTTTTGTTCCATTTTTTTTTTTCGATTTCCGAACTGTTTAAATGTAATTGTAACGGTAACAGGCATAATACATTTCTCTGCATCGGGAGGTATTTTCAATAGACGTTCAGATTGATACTTACTTACTTTTAAATATTATGTATTTACAGATTCATACAGAATGTGTTAGCTGATGCAGTTCAAGTGCAGGTGGAACAGGGTTGTTTGGAAGGAGAGATATTGGATCTAATTACTGGAGAAGGACAGTACTACAGTTTTAAAGGCATCCCGTACGCCCTACCCCCTAATGGGACCCTTAGGTTTAAGGTAAAAATAGCTAACAAATTATTTAATATCTACATCGTTTTTAATTCTGCTTGTGTGTTCTTTAAGAAAGTTCATTATAATTATATTTCAATCATTAATTTTCAGGCACCTCTGCCTGCTCTTAAGTGGGATGGGGTAAGAAACGCAACTCAGCACGGTTCAATGTGTCCTCAACTTGACATACTTACAAACAAATTCATTCCTGGAAATGAAGACTGTTTGTTTCTCAATGTATATTCGCCAAACTTGACGCCGGACACTCTTCTACCAGTTTTAGTATTCATTCACGGAGGGGGATATAAAAGCGGATCTGGAAATGTCGACTCCTACGGACCAGATTTCATAGTCAGGAAGAATATGGTCCTAGTAACATTGAACTATAGATTAGATGCATTGGGCTTCCTTAGCCTCGGCATTGAAGAAGTTCCTGGAAACGCGGGACTAAAGGATCAAGTTGAGGCTTTGAAATGGATACAAAAGAATATCAAACATTTCGGAGGTGACGCAGACAGAGTTACCATCCTAGGTCAGAGCGCAGGCAGCGCTTCTGTTGCATTACATATAAGTTCTCCGATGTCACAAGGTTTGTTTCACAGGGCCATCGCATTGAGTGGCTCGCCGTTTTGTGACTGGGGCTTGGCGTTTCAGCCCGAAAGGCGCGCCTTTGTTCTCGGTAAACAACTTGGCTTTGAGACTGAGGACCCCAATAAGCTGCTCGAATTTCTTCAGTCCTTACCTTCAGACAAATTAGTAGATACAAGTCCTAACGTTTTATCATTTGAAGACTATTCCTACAACTTAATCAAAATGTACCAGTTTGTGCCCGTGATTGAAAAATATAATGGAACAGAAAATTTCTTGTCATACAATATTTATAAAGAATTTCAACATGTTAATAAAGTAGACATTTTGTTTGGACACACTAGCCAAGAGGTAGTTACAATAATTGAAGTCATTGCTTCGACCTATCTTGGTCAATATAATAACAAAACAGAACTTTTGGTGCCTCGAAAGCTTTTAGAACAGCTTGGACCAAATCAGATCCTGGCACTATCGGACACAATTCGTAAACATTATTTCGGGAATAAAAGTATTGATGTAGACTCTATTAAAGAGTTTGTAAATTTCGCGAATAATGTTGGATTCCGATATGATATCACAAGATATTTTTCAAGATTGCCTTCTGTTGAAGATACTGTAAGGTATTTCTGCCAGTTCTCTTGCATGTCAAGTAGAAATTTGTATGGCCTACAGGGAGAAAAATACAACATCTCTGGAGCTGCCCATATAGACGACTTGTTTTATATATTTGATCCAAAATCAATGAATATGACTTCCACCAACGGCAGTTTGGAATTCGAACTTATTGATCTAGTCACTACACTATTCACGGACTTTGCTAAATACGGGTATGTAAGATAGTATTTAATTTTAACTTTTTATAAAAACAGGTGGGTAAAGAAGAAAATGATTTCACTTTGGTTCATGAAATGTGTTCAATTAAGTTATCCTAAATTATTTTATTTTTATTTATTTAATCATCTTTTTTTTAGTTTTTATTCTGTAATTGTCTAATTTAATTACGATGAAGCAGGTTTTCCGGATTCAGGATTCCGAGGGACTAGCGTAGATTTTTGACTTTAATTCAATCTTGATCAAATCAAATCGTCAATAGGCTAGTATCCATCATCCACAAATTGCAAAACTATTTAGTCCGTCAGTTAGAGTATTGTAAAATAATGGACACGTATTTTTGGTTTTTGTAAATCAATGAATATTGGCAAAGATAAAACGCATCAAAACTCGGGAGCGGGGGCTCGTGACGTCACTAACCGCTAAAAATTATGCCACGGCGTGACAGCCCTTTAGGTCCTAAACGTACACTTCCCAAATCGTTCACTCTCCCAAAACGTCCACTTCCCAAAATGGTAATTCCCTAAATGTCTATATCCCACTATGTCCACTTTCCCAAAACGACCACAAATCTACAATGCCCAAAAAGTCCACTTCGTCATAACGTCAACTCTCAAAACGTCCACTTTTCAAATAGGTATATTAGAAGAGTTTGTTTGTTTGGTTGAACGCGCTAATCTCAGGAACTACTGGTCCGATTTGAGAATATATTGAGAATTTTAAAAGTGTCGTAACTTCGTCAATTTTGGTTCCCGTAGCAAAAGAAAAAATACGGGTCAAATATTTTTTGATGATCTAACTGACGGAGTAATTAGATTTTTTCAGTAAACAAGCCTATTCGTCTGATCCGAACGGCTGGTTTTTGAAGGTAACATCATGTTGTATCTTCCATTAGGAAAATGTAAAAACGTGTGCGCCTAGGTGAACATTTTGTATGTAAAGCAAGCCTTCAGGATTCACAATCTGAATTCCTAATTAACAAACCTAATCATGAAACCGTACTACGTACGCAGCCAGTATAAATGGTGATGGTCGGAGAGGGTAAAATAGAGATAGATGAAATGATTGAGGAAATATATGAGAAGAAACGTGGTTTTCCAAACTCAAGTTACAAAACACAAGCGATAGAAGATTATAATGTAAGCGGTGAAACCATATCCAAGCCCCCCTTTCTTATCTTACTTAGAAAAGTCTTGGTAAATAAGGACAAAATTATAAGTTGACGTAAGTAATTTAAAGGTTAATTAAAAAAATGTATTTATTTCAGCAACCCCACACAGAACTCCACAGTTTTCAACACAAGCTGGCCTTTGTTTGACAACCAAACTCTGCAGTACGTCGACATACGAAACAACTTGACTGTTAAAAATGTGCTTGATGATGACAACTACAACTTCTGGGATGAGCTATATTCCGCCGCTGGAACCTATATTTCATATGATGTAGATGTTAAAAGTAATACATGTACAGCTACGTGAAGTTATATTACTAAGTAAAATCTTCCACAAGTATTTTACGTAGGTAAATATACTTTTATGTAAAAAGTAAAAGAAGAAGAAAGAAAGAACTTTGTTTTAATAGAAACTGAATTTATATATATATTAATTTTTCAAACCATATTTTCTTTACTACTTTTACACCCTCCCGTCTTCCCTAAACCATATAATTATAAATAATATTTTTTATTTTCTATTAAGAAGAAAATGACTAAGGAAATACTAAAGAGCATGTTTTAAAATAAATTGTGTACACAAATTAAAAGCCACATTAACGATCATATTCCAACAAGAGCATCTATGTCAATAATAATTATTCACCAACATACAGTACGATTATTTTTTCTTTGCCTATGCGAAGTACGTCGCAATCGATTGCGCAGGATGTCAATTTGACAAGAAACATAGAAAAGCGCATGCGCTGGTAGGTCGCGTATACAGTCTCAGTCCCTCGTATACGTACGATGCAATACGACTGTTAATACGAAAAGTGTTGTTTCGGACGGCAGGAACACGTCCAATGCTCGCGCTGTCGTCCTGGGACAATCTCCCACGTAATTTGACGTACGCCCCTTGTACTACCTTGCGCTGGTTACGTACGTCACCACGCACCCCTGAATGCGTAACGTTTTTCGACTACTGTTAGGGACCTCATGAGACGGAGACGAAGAGCCGGGGAGGGAATAAAACAACTCTTCACAGGGAATCTTGATTGAGCCGAGATTCGGCTCTGTTTATATACCGCCCTATTCTATTCTATACGAAGTCTATTCGTGTGTCATTTTCTCTATGAGCCGAAACCTTTGGAGCCTTTATTTATTGTGTTTTATATAAAAACCCTAACAATATATTGTTAGATGGCAACACTGGACAGACCCCTCCAACGCGGCCAGCTGTATAAAAGGAAGAAACCGGCGCAGAATCGTCCATTTTGCCAGCGGTCGCAGACGTGTCAACATTGTTTCTCTGCCTATTCGTGTTGAAATTATTTTCAAATTATTTTCATTTTCATGTAATTTTGCAGTTATTATTAAAAATTTTTTTTTTAACGTATTTAAAGTTTCATTTATTAGATCAGAAGTGGGATTCGAAGGCCTTACCTGCTGGACAACCATCTCTCGACTCTTTAAATTTGAAATAGTTTTACTTAGTGTGTTCTATAGCGGTAGTTTTGAGGTGAAGTAGGGCAGAGAAACAATGCCTTCTGATAGCAAGAGGAAAGGGAGACGTCGTGTACGAACTCCCTCGCCTCCTAATAGTTTAAACGAGGTTTTGAGGAGACTTCAAGACCTGGAAGAACGGACGCGTGGGAACGAGTTGCGACGTGCTTCGGCGGCGAGTCCGGGATCCTACCATGCTCTGGCCGAGCCGAGAACGTCACCGCCAGATGTGGAGCCCGCCACAACACCTACCTGCGCACTTTCAGCACCTACCGCCCCTACACAAGAATTTGCAGCCACACCATTACCGACGGAGAGTGACGCCAAAAGCGTAGCTGAACGCTTTCTCGACGCCTTGATGACATTCCCGGTGAGATCAAACCAATATTTTGTCTCTGATTTTGATCCGAGTGTTCATGATGTCGACACGTGGTGCGATGAAGTTGATAAAGCTCAATCGCTTAATCGTTGGGAGGATGGTGAATGCCTTGCTTGCGTAGGTCGTTGCCTTAAGGGGGAGGCCCGTACTTGGCTTAGTGAGTGGACTAGCACCACGCGTACATGGCCTAGTTTCAAATTAGAGTTGAAAACATTGTGCCCACGGTCTGTCGATGTCGCGAACATTCTGTACAATGTTATGTGTACCGAGTCGGATAAGTATTCTACCTATGCTGAATATGCCCGTAAATCTTTACTGAAATTACGTATTGTTAAAGGGCTAAGCAGTGATTTACTAACGGCAATTATTATACGTGGTATCACTGACCCACAGGTTCGTGCGTCAGCGAGGAATGCTAAATTAACTCCCGAAAGCATAGTGGATTACTTGTCGAGCTTTGTAAAGTGTGGTGTGCCTAATTCTATTAAGAAACCGAGCGCTCATAGTGCCTCCAATCGTAACGGTAATAGCCAGTTCAAACGTAAACCTTTTGATACTTCTAAAGTACGTTGTTTTCAGTGTAGCGAAGTAGGTCACAAACGCGAAAACTATCCCAAAAGATCTAAATCAGATTCACAAAATAATATTTCGGAAAATAAAACGAATAGCCTTTCAACAAAAACTCGTCCCGACAAGTGCGGTTTTTGCAAAAAGATAGGTCATGCGGAAAGTCAGTGTTTTGCTAAGGAACGTGTCAGGAATAATAGTTCCGTTAATTTTTGTCGCGAAAATGAGGGTGGACGTAAAAATTCCGATGTCATTACCGGCGTTATTTCGAATATACCTGTCGATGTACTGATTGCAGCGGTTCAGGCGTTTCTTTAATAATTTCTGATTTAATTAAGCACTTTTCATGTCGAGTAAAACCGGTTCACCTATTATTACGAGGCTTAGGTGGAAAGGAAGTTATAGCAAAGTGTATGGTTACATTACCAATACAATTAAATAATATTACGTTAGAGGTTGATTTTTATGTTGTGGATAAGAGCCATTTAAACGTGCCCGTAATTGTGGGTACCGACGTCCTAAATAGAAAAGGTGTTGCGTACATTCGTACCGGTGATTCGCAGTGTATTGTTCATAGTAGTGATTTTGTGAATAATATTACGCAAATAGATCCATCATTGGACTTCAAAAACATATCGACTCATGTTACCGGGCAGGATAGGGAACGGTTGTTAAACGTGTTAAGAACATATTCTGATTACTTTTTAACTGGTACAGCTACCACCACAGTTAAGGATAGTGAACTACAAATTAAATTGACTAATGATATTCCGATTTATTACCGACCGTACAAACTGTCGTATGACGAGAAAATACGCGTCCGTGCCATAGTTAAAGATTTGTTAGAGAAGGGCATAATTCGTGAATCAGAATCGGAATATGCTAGCCCGATCTTGCTTGTGAAAAAGAAAGACTGTTCAGATAGGATGGTAGTTGATTATAGAGCCCTAAATCAAATTACAGTTAAAATAAGACATCCGCTCCCGTTGATTAAATGATCATGTAGACATGCTAGGTAAAGCTAAATGGTTCAGTGCACTCGATATGGTCTCAGGCTTCCACCAGCTCAAGGTCAGTGAGGACTCCATTCACAAGACTGCCTTCATCACCCCTGAAGGTCACTACGAATACTGTAAAATGCCCTATGGCCTTGCCAATGCCCCCGTTATTTACCAGAAAACCATCAGTAAAACCTTAAAATCTTTCATTGAAACTGGTAAGGTACTCGTATACATTGATGATGTGCTTTTATTATCGGATACAATCAGTGAGAACCTTATTTTGCTAGACGTAGTCCTAGGAACCTTAACAAAAGCCGGGTTTTCTATAAATTTAAAAAAGTGCAGTTTCCTAACTAGCGAAATAGAGTACTTGGGTAGAATAATTAGCCAGGGTCAGGTTAGACCGAGCAAGCATAAAGTCGAAGCCTTAGTTAGGTCACCAAAACCGAGTAACGTTAAGCAAGTTCGGCAATTTCTGGGCCTGGCTGGCTATTTTCGGCGATATATTCCCAGTTACGCAATTAAGACTGCCTGCATGGCTGCATTAACTAGAAAGGGCGTTGTTTTTAATTGGGGGGATGAACAAGAGAAATCTAGGCAGGAAATTATTTCTTATCTAACTAGCGAGCCTTTGTTAGCGATATTCGATCCCGATCTACCCACGCAGTTACACACTGACGCGAGTGCAATAGGTTATGGCGGTATTTTGATACAAATACACAAAGATAACCGTAAGCGCGTCATCGCGTATTTTAGTAAGCTCACGGCAGGCGCGGAATCAAAGTATCATAGCTATGAGCTCGAGACCCTAGCCGTTGTAAAATCGCTGCAACATTTTCGTCAATAACTGGTCGGTAAACATTTTACAATAATAACGGACTGTAACGCGTTAAAAATGACCCAACGCAAGAAAGATCTCCAGCCGAGGGTAGCGCGATGGTGGATCTATATGCAAGACTTTGACTTTACTTTAGAATACCGCAAGGGTTGTTTAATGCCCCACGTTGATTATTTGAGTCGGAATCCGGTTAATGTCGTAAATGCTGTTCAGAAACCCCTTAATTGGGCACAGATAGCTCAAGCGGGTGACGAAGAAACTTTGTCAATTTTAGAAAAGTTAAATAACGGTGAGTTAGATTCAAGTCGCTATGTAAAACGTAACGATCTTTTGTATTATAAGTACTGTGTTGAGGGCGAGCAAGAGCGTTACCTTTGTTATGTCCCTAAACAATTCCGTTTGAGTTTGTTGCGTGTATTCCACGACGAACATGAACACTTGGGTATAGACAAAACTATTGATTTGATTCTCAAACACTTTTGGTTCCCGGGCTTGAGAAGGTTTGTTACAAAATACGTAACACACTGCGTCGTATGTATATCGCATAAACAAGTACCCCGTGCTCCCTTTCAGCCGATATCCTCTTGGCAAAAGAACCCGATACCTTTCGAAACTGTACATGCTGATGTACTCGGTCCGCTTAGAGAATGTAACGGATATAAGTACGTACTGATAATGGTTGATGCATATACAAAATATTGTTTGTTGTACAGCCTTTATAGACAGGATTGCGATGAGTTAAAGCGAGTAATAACTCGAACTATATCCTTGTTTGGCACATTTAAGCGATTGGTGTGCGATCGCAGTCGGATGTTTGATAATCACAACTTTATACACTGGTTATCCGAGTTTGGTGTTGAAGTACACTTTATTACGCCAGAAATGCATCAGGAAAACGGTCAAGTAGAAAGATATTGCCGTACTGTGTTAAATATGGTCAGGATCGAAGTAAATAATAACGAAAACGAGTGGCCGAACGTTTTGTGGAAATTACAACTCATATTAAACATAACAAAACATAAAACGACACAATATTCCGCACTAAATCTATTAATCGGAACGGAATCTACTACGCCAGTAATTAATTCTTTAATTAGGGATGTTACGTTTGAGGGCTCAAATCCTAACCGCGAAGCGATCCGCGAGCTACGTAGACAACGCGCAGATGAATTGATAAATAAAAACAAATCTAAACAAGATGCGTATGTCAATAAAAATAGAAGTCCTCCTAAGAAGTTCAAGCTTAATGACAGAGTCTTTGTCATAAAGAGGTCCCAAAGTACCGGCAAGTTAGATAGTGGCATGCGAGGCCCATATAGGGTTGTGAATGTTCTACCTAACGATAGGTACGAACTAAAATTGCTAGCTGGTTCGTATGGCAAAACCAGTCAAGCAGCTGCTGGGTTCATGGTGTTGTGGCGTGGTGAATGGACACCCGACACATGTGCTGGATTTTTTGAAAGTTAGTTGAGAACTTTCATTGGTTTTGTTTTTGTCTGCACCCAGCTTCTGCTTACACTTTATAAACTTTATGTACTAAACGATCACTGGTTGCACTTGATTTTATACTTTTGGGTGCCGAGACTCATGTAAATCCTTAGTGCACATATATGGTTTTGAGTGGCACAGACTGTGGACTGTACTATTGAGAGTACAGCTCATGGTCAGCATGGGCCCCACCGACATCAACCTCGATACCTTTATCGAGGTTGATGTCGGTGGGGCCCATGCTGACTATAGACTGAGTGTAAATCCTGAAGTAGGTCTCATGGTTGACCTGCTGTAACCGATGTAAATCCTGATGCGCGCATGGTATTTGGTGTGGGAATATGACCTGAGTAAACCCTACTTGTGATATGAAAGTCGTTGTGTACGGCTGTTTAATTGTTGTGTAAAGTTTGTGTTGTTCAGTACATAAAGTGGCTTCTATATGAAATATAACCCTTTAGCTACCTTGTGTGACAAAGTCTAGTATGCGATTTTAACATTTGTTTTGTGTTACGGTTACAGGTTGCGATGAAGATCAAGCATTCAACCATGGGGACAATGGTGCTGGTACATCATCGCGAGCTGACGAAGGCTGCGAGGACGCTGCAGTGTCAGGAGAGGCCGTGTTAGATGGCAACACTGGACAGACCCCTCCAACGCGGCCAGCTGTATAAAAGGAAGAAACCGGCGCAGAATCGTCCATTTTGCCAGCGGTCGCAGACGTGTCAACATTGTTTCTCTGCCTATTCGTGTTGAAATTATTTTCAAATTATTTTCATTTTCATGTAATTTTGCAGTTATTATTAAAATTATTTTTTTTAACGTATTTAAAGTTTCATTTATTAGAATATATATATATCTTTAGATTCCTTAAACCTTGCTTAACAATATGAAACACAAAATATTTCGATATCCTTACAATACAAAAAGTTTCTAGAACTAAGACTTCTAATTTTGTACCTTAACAAATTTTCACTACGCATTTTAGGAAATATTTCGAAAACTATAGGTCTTATCAACTCAACTCTTTTTGTCAAAGTGGTTTTGGGTCAAGACCTTTATTTTAACACTAATTCCAAAACGCTATCACTTAAAACAAAAAATCACATTTTCAAACTACGTAATTATTCTCAATACAAAAACCTTGCATCTAAATATCCTTATAAACTATCAAAATTCGTTCGTATTAGAGTTTTATTGGACCTAATATGTAAACATAAAACTTATAAAACTAATTAAAAGGTAATTAAAACATAATCTCATCAAATAATTAATTACACCTTTCTGTACAAACAAAACATAAAATAAAACATTAAATTCGCATTTAAACTACAATCTAACTAAACCTATGATGCGAAAATATCCTTATGACACTAATTAGAGAATGTTAAACCTAATCAAATTTTTTTTTTGAAGAAAACTAATTAGAATTAATTGAACTGATTCAATTAAGATTCCAATTAGTTTTCCTTACTTTCCTTATTTCATACGGTCGCGTCCACCACTACTTGCGCCTAGGGACGCAGAAGGGGTCTTATCGCCGACAAGTGTTATTGTATTATTTATTTTGGTTTTTCTTACTGTTTCATTTGTGTTTTGTGTGTTTTTGTGGTGTATATGTTTGTTGTATTACTTTGGGGCCTTGTTTTCTTTACTGGTTGTGTTTCTTACTTGTTAATACTCGTAATACAAAACGTATAAATTAGACCTGCGCGGTCGTCACTAAAAGCTAACTTTGGAGCGGCAAAGAAAAAATAATCGTACTGTATATGTTTGTTCTGTTAAATATATCATTAATAAACTTGCCGACTCATCTCTTGCCTATTCTTCGCATCGACGTGTCAACTCCAGATCAACTAACTACATAATAACTACTTTTTCGAAGTAATACTTAGTTTGCAGTCTCCGTTAGACACGGAGCATTTTCAAGTCTGCTAGTTCCTGGCCCAGAGGGTCACTCAGGGAATTTTGAATAAAATGAATTTCTTCAATACATTAATATTCTTCATGTAAGTTAGACCATTTAGTTGCTCTTTTTTAACCGACTTCCCAAAAAGGAGGAGGTTCTCAATTCGGTTGTATGTTTTTTTTTATGTTTGTTACCTCATAACTCCGACAATTATGAACCGATTTGAAACATTCTTGTTTTATCTGAAAGGATATACTTGCAGATAAAACAAGATGTGTAACTGATTTTGAAATTTAAATGGTGGTTCCAACTAAATTTTATCAAAATCGGTTACGAACTTTGGATTTTAAATCGAAATAGCTGGAATTCGTCTATTTGGATGATGGTTTTATGTAATCCAAGTAATCGAAATTGCGTATTTTGCTTTTCTGAGATTTTGCAGTGGTGTGGGGTAGGTACCACTAAAAAGTGAAAAATAAAAAACTTTTTACAAAAACATACAACCGACTTCCAAAAAAATAACTTTAATTTCGGAAGTCGGTGTCAAAATACGAAGAAAGTAACAAAAACACCGACTTCCGAAATTTTTCCGAAGTTTTTTTTTATATATAAACACATGTCATTTTGTTTTCTGAAATTGTGTGAAAACCTCAGGGTGTTTTAAAAAATGAAATGAGTACAACCAAAAATTAAATCTTAAGTTTACTGAGTAAAATGTTTACAGAGTTTTACAAAATGTAGCAAGTGACGGAGTTAAAGTCAAGGTGGAGCAGGGCTGGTTGGAAGGAGAGATACTAGACTTAGTTACGGGAGATGGACAGTACTATAGTTTTAAAGGCATTCCATATGCTCTACCTCCAAATGGAACCCGGAGATTTAAGGTAAGGACCTGAACGAACTTGAGAATGGACATTTAAATCATTGTGGATAGGAGAAAATCCCTGACAGAGTTACACGAAAGTTCTTAATTTTAATCCTAAACATGAATTTCAGGCCCCGCAACCTCCTTTAGCATGGACTGGCGTAAGAAACGCTAAACAACATGGTTCTGTGTGCCCTCAACTGGACATCCTAACAAACACTTTTATCCCCGGTAATGAAGATTGTTTATTCCTAAATGTATATTCGCCAAACCTAACACCAGACAAACCTTTAGCAGTGTTGATATTCATTCACGGAGGGTCCTACAAATTTGGATCCGGCAATGTTGACAGTTATGGACCCGACTTCCTTGTCAGAAAAAACACGGTCGTCGTGACATTAAATTATAGACTGGATGCATTGGGCTTCCTTTGTCTTGACACTAAGGATGTTCCTGGAAACGCGGGACTGAAGGATCAAGTAGCAGCTTTGAAATGGGTGCAAAAGAACATCAAATATTTCGGAGGTGACGCAGACAAAGTCACCATCATGGGTCAGAGCGCAGGCAGCGCGTCTGTTGCTTTTCACATTAGCTCTCCGATGTCACAAGGATTGTTTCACAGGGCCATTGCTATGAGTGGCTCGCCGTTTTGTGATTGGAGCCTGCCATTTCATCCTGAAAGACGCGCCTTTGTTCTCGGTAAAAAGCTTGGTATTGAAACCGAAGATCCCGATGAACTACTCGAATATCTTCAGACCGTCCCTTCAGATAAATTAGTAGCCACGACTACAAATATCATATCTTTTGAAGAGTATGCTTATAACATTATAAAAATGTATCAGTTTGTGCCAGTTGTTGAAAAATTTTGTGGTGATGATAATTTCCTGACATACAATATTTTTGAAGAATTTAGCTACACGAATGAGGTGGATATTATGTTTGGGCATACTGACCAAGAGGTGGTCATAGTTATAGAATACATCATATCTACGCTTTTAGAAAATTATGATAAATATCCAGAAATGTTAGTTCCTCGAAAAACATTAAACAAGCTTGGGCCCAATCTTATTTTGGAACTATCGGATAAAATTCGTAAATATTATTTTGGCAACAAAAGTATTGATATAAACTCTACAAAGGAGTTCGTTAATTATGCAAACGATATTTCATTTGTTCATGACAACAGAAGATTTTTTATTAATTTACCCTATAATGAAAACACTGTAAGATATTTTTATCAGTTTTCCATCCTTTCAAGTAGAAATGTGTATGGTCAACAAGGTGAAAAATACGGTATATTCGGAGCTGCCCACATGGACGACCTGATGTATTTGTTTGATCCAAAATCATTGAATCTGATTTCGGACAGGAACAGCCCAGAATTCCAGCTTATCGATCAAGTTACGACAATCTTCACGGACTTTGCTAAATACGGGTACGTAGTTGAGGAATACATACCTTAATTTCCTATTTTATTTTCGATTAGATTAATGGATATGTGTTAATCTAAGAGTATTAATTATTTCAGAAACCCAACATATAGTTCTGAATTGGACTTTACTTGGCCATTGTTTGACAAGAAGACTTTGCAATACGTGGACATAGGAAACAATAACTTGACTGTCTCGAGTTTGCTTGGTGATGACCGCTTCAACTTCTGGGAACAGTTTTATTCGTCCACTGGAACATATATTTAAACTGATTTTAAACATGGTGTGTGAGAAGGAGGCAACATTGTACTAGGGGCACCTTCACAAATAAAAACGTCATGGGAGAATATGTTCTGAATTTAATGATTGTTTTTTATTTGTTTTAAACATTCATGGTCACTAATATTAGAATAGTTCATATCGGGATTGCTATCATGTACCTTTTTATTAGCGAGTTTCCGATATTTTGGCACTGTTGCAAGCGCCATGATATCGGAAACTCGCTAATAAAAAGCTACATGGTAGTAATCCCGATATGAACTATTCTAATGTTTTTTATTAGTTACCCAATGCGATAGTGTAGAAGAAATTAGAATCTATTAGTGTGTAATTTTTCTCTTTTAAAGCGCTTTTATTGATTCAATTTTTCAATTTATTCCAATCCAACATTTTTTTGGACATTATCAAAAAAAATATTTAAATGTTTTTCGTGTTTGCGTTTGTGTTGCGTTTTTCGTTTGAAGGCAACACCAGCCTCCTTGCCTCCTCTTTTTTTTTTGGATTGGAAATCACCAATTGTCTTCTGAAACAGTGTCAGACTGACTAAAACCCATCCGTCCGTCCGTCCTCCAAATGCCTTTTACTTTCCACGGCCGCGGCCGCATACAATTCCAAACCCAGGCTGACCAGTGCCGGATTTGCATATGACGAATGACGGGGGGAAAAGCTAGGGCCAGTGCTTTATCGAGGATAAGCCCTGTCATTTATTACACAGCCTACCGCGAAGCAAGATCAATGACCGTGAATCGCTCTGCGACTCCCGACCCGGGACGTCTGCTTGCCCTTGCCTCACCTTGGCGACGCCCTTAGTAGATATATATTATGTCATTGCACTTTAGTGTTTAGGTAAAATAATTAGCTTTATCAATATCTTATCTACTTTTATCGTTTTATTTATTGCTAATTCCTAAGGTTAGTGTTGCGAAAAATGTTGAATATTTATTTAATTCCAGCTCCTGTCAGCGGATTTGTCTGATGGCAATTATTCCAACGGAAAGTAGGTACTCCCGGGATAAAAGTACCCATGTGCCAAATTTTTCATACAAACCTCTTCAAAGGTCCTGGATGTTAAAGCAGTGAAGCTGACAAAAGTCAATGGTTCCTCACACACACACACACACACACACACAGTAGATACAGCCAACTTCTCCTCTGTGGTAACACTTTGTTCTGGAGCTAGCCTAGCTAGTAGGTACAGAGTCCCATAAAATTATTGTACAGTAGGTACCCTTGACGTACATAGTACATGCCTGGTACCATCTCTTTATTTTATCGATAGAGATTGGCTCCTCTCCCCCATCACTGGTTTCCGTAGAAAGTGCATTCTGCCTGACATAAACTTATCATTCTCTCTGATTACAGCTAATCCATCATAAATATGAGCATGTAGCGTGGCTATACTTTGAAGATACTTTAGTAGGTGAACTTAATCCAAGCCAAAACCTAATCAGTTACCAAATCAGCTAATTGTGCAGTGCCGGCAAGACTCAGCGCTTTTTTCATTCACTCGTCGTCGCGGTCTTACGGCCTAGAGAAGGAACAATGATCAATTTCTTTTCTATCATATTCCTCATGTAAGTTTTGTTTTTAATCATCTAAACTTGGTTGAACTTTACCATCATATGTGAAGCGGTTTGCTTTGTTCATTTCGTTCTGTCAATAACAGCCCATTCTATTTTTCAAAATTTCTTTTTTTATAGTTTTTTTTTGACATTTCTGAAGTCCCATCTAGATAGAAAATAAATTCAAAGAAAAATTGTTGAAAGCAAGTGTATATTGAAATAAAATTGTGGAACGGGTATAGAAAGGAAAGGAATGGTTATTGCGTTATCATAGTAATTTTGTAAACAGAGATAATACCGTAGGTATGCTAGGTTGTGAATAAAATACAGTTCACAAATTAAATCAAGTAGACCAGGTATATTTTCATATTATTCGCAGAGTCATTCACAATGTAGCAGGTGATGAGAATCGAGTTCATGTGGAGCAGGGATGGTTGGAAGGAGAGAAACTGGAGTTGGTTACCGGAGAGGGACAGTACTATAGTTTTAAGGGCATTCCATACGCCCAACCTCCTAATGGAACCCGAAGATTTAAGGTCAATATTAACTTCATAACATGAATTTTAAAAAAGGAAGCTCGGCTTATTTTTTTCACATTTATTTTCAGGCACCTCTGCCTGCTCGTGGGTGGAATGGAGTTAGAGACGCAACTCAGCACGGTTCAATGTGCCCTCAGCTTGACGTCGTTACGAACACATTCATCCCTGGCAACGAAGATTGTTTATTTCTCAATGTATATTCGCCAAACTTGACACCTGATGCACTTCTACCAGTTCTAGTCTTCATTTACGGAGGGGCTTACAAAAGTGGATCAGGCAATGTCGACTTGTATGGACCAGACTTCATACTCAGGAAGAATATGATCGTCGTGACTTTTAACTATAGAGTAGATGCATTGGGCTTCCTTAGCCTTGGTACAAAAGATGTTCCTGGAAACGCAGGACTGAAGGACCAAGTTGAAGTGCTGAAATGGGTGCAAAAGAACATCAAACATTTCGGAGGTGACGCAGACAGAGTCACCATCATGGGTCAGAGCGCAGGCAGCGCTTCTGTTGCGTTACATATTATCTCTCCGATGTCACAAGGATTGTTTCACAGGGCCATCGCATTAAGCGGCTCGCCATTTTGTGACTGGGGCTTGGCGTTTCATCCTGAAAGACGCTCCTTTGTTCTCGGTAAACAACTTGGCTTTAAGACTGAAGATCCCAACAAACTGCTCGAATTTCTTCAGTCCGTGCCTTCAGATAAATTAATAGATACAAGTCCTAATATTTTATCATTTGAAGAGTATTCTTATAACTTAATTAAAATGTACCAATTTGTGCCTGCGATTGAAAACTACAATGGAACAGACAATTTCTTGTCATACAATATTTATAAAGAATTTAAACATGTTAATAAAGTAGATATATTGTTTGGACATACTAACGAAGAGCTCGCTGCGTTTATTGAACCCGTGACGTCGACACTTATACCGCGTTATGACAAATACCCAGAGCTTTTTGTCCCTCGAAAAATTTTAAATCAGCTGGGGCCAAATCTAATTTTAGAATTTTCAGACATAATTCGTAAGTATTATTTTGGAAACAAAAGTGTTGATATAAACTCTACAAAAGAGTTCTTAAGATATGCGAATGACGCTACATTTATATATGACGTGTTAAGATTTTTTATAAGATTGCCTGAAATAAAAAATACAGTAAGATATGCCTACCAGTTTGCCATCACGTCAAGGAGGAATTATTATGGTCAACAAGGAGAAAAATACGGCATATTCGGAGCTGCCCACATGGACGACCTGATGTATTTGTTTGATCCAAAATCATTGAATCTGGTTTCGGATAGAAACAGCACCGAATTCCAACTTATCGATCATGTTACTACGATCTTCACGGACTTTGCTAAATTCGGGTACGTTCGAACTAACTTGCTTTAAAAACAAGAATTCTTAATCCATGTCCCATTTACGATTTGATTAATTAATGTTTGTTAATCTCAGAATAACGATATACCTAATTATTATTTATTTCAGAAATCCCACTTATAGTTTAGGATCTGAATCGGAAGTAACGTGGCCATTGTTTGACAAGAAGACTTTGCAATACTTGGACATAGGAAACAATAATTTGACTGTCTCGAGTTTGCTTGGTGATGACCGCTTCAACTTCTGGGAACAGTTTTATTCGTCTATCGGAACGTATATTTAAACTGACTGTAGGTAAATGTTGTATGTTAGAACATGTTGGTACACAAATAAAATTATAATGTTTACAATATTCTGAATGAAGTGTTTGTTACTACGCTAGTGTTTCTTTTTTTCCCCAACCCATATGTTCTTCCTTTCTGAAGTAATGTCCCGCCATTGAAATTAGTAGAGTACAGTTTCAAATTGTCACGTGTCGATTGTTGTCCTCGTGGCAGATTTGTATTAAGCATAAGAGTGTCAATACGACGTTAATTAGGGTTTAAAAGAGGATCATATCAAATCAATTTATTCATAATTTTGTTAACAGTAAATGTACATAAATAGTCACAGAAAGATAACATATAGTAATAAAAATCTTACAAAAGGTAATTAATGGCCATCTTAAAACTAGATTATGGCTGAAATTAACTACAGGTACAAGATATTTAACTAGGAACTTAAAATATATGTAGGGACCTGCCTGGACTAGGTTTATACCTACCTGTCTTTCAGGCCAACACTTCATCGCAATTTAAATTGGTCAGATAAATATGTTAACTAAATCGCTATAATATTAGATCTTAATCGACTGTAAAAATAAGCAAAATTTTACGTAAAGATGAATAGAAACTTTTTTACAATTACCAAAATAAATAATTACGAAGTAATATTAAATAACAATTATCATACTAAGACTTCTATGAATTTTTCTGTGTCAATGTAATTGAGTTTCGATAAATATTCCGCAAGCGTAGAACTACATTTTTATAATTAAACTATAGTTATATTTTGAGTAACTTGTAGAGTTTGTTATATAAGTAGGTAAGGTCCTAAAAACACAAAAAATGTATGTGCAAAAGCAAGTTTTATTTGAGACTTTATACAAACCAAATCTTTCTTTCTCTTGATTGAAGGTAATCGTTCATAAGTAAGTTCAGTGTTCTGATGCAGTACGATGTTTAGAATAGCCAGTTGATGTACTGTTAGTACCTTACATGCCATGTAAAGCTGGTGTGTGGGAAATCGAAAAGAGCGAAATGGCAACCTTTAGAACTGCTTTTTGAGCACGTTCTAGAGGAAGTAAAATCGACTTCGCAGCACCACCCCACGAACTTATGCAATATGTTAGAATGGACTGACATAAAGCTAAATAAACCCCTTTAATTAAATCATAATCGGCAACGTTACGTAAGTATTATGTGCGAAAATGTTTAAGCTAGTAAGCGGAAGGTTATTTTTTCTAATCGTAAATAAAATGTATTTTGTTTTATCTAAATATAAATTAAAAGACTGTTATGAAGTCAATAATATACAATATCGAAACCATTCTGAGCGTGTTCATAAACCTCGATTCTTGATTTAGCTGAGAACAATAGAGCCGTGTCATCAGTATGAGAGAATGATACCATTTTTGAGCGTTAAGACGCGTCCCCGAGCAAAACGCAGCGCTAGCCGTTTTTTGTGCAGTTTTTTGGAGCTATATACTCTTTATCCAGAAGAAATATCAACCTATAAAAAATACATTAAATTTCTACATAATCTTGGCATTAAAATGGTAGATTTTATTTTTTATTACTAAGTGTAATGTATAAGTAATCTCCTCACAACGAAACCACAGAAATGAGAAAAAATTACTGAAAACATGCATCTTCTCGAAAACTAACGATTATTTTGATTTTGTACTTACACTAATGGATAGGCAATTTAATTATGAACATTTTGGTAGAAATATTTTTTTCAAACGACCAAATTTAGATTTTATAACGATTTTATTCAACATTCTGAGCGTGTTCGCTATTGTATCTCTTGCGCTGTTATTGAGGGAAAAAATGTTCAAGGTTATTTGGTCAGGGTACGGCCTTAAGCTGCACAGGTCATTTATGTAAATTAAAAACAACGTAGGACCCAAAATACTACCTTGCGGAAATCCGTAACAGCTATTTTTAAGCTCAGAACTTATAAATTGACCAATTTTCACACATTGATAACGATCGCTAAGATAATCAGAAAAGAGTTGAAGTTGTGTTCCTCTTATCCCAATCGTTTCAAGCTTTGTAATAGTTTAGAACAAGAAATAGTATCGAACGCCTTGGCAAGGTCCAAAAAGATACCAATGGTGTGCATACTATTAAGGCACCCTTATGGTGTGACCAATTCTGTCCGTCTGACACATCTCTAGATATCTCAAGAACTGTTCTTAAAATTTCGAAGTGGGGCTACTAGGGCATAATATGAAAGAGCTATATGCATATTCTCAAACATTTTTTAGGCCGCATGGTTGTCGAATTTCGGTCAAGAGATAGCGCTCATGTTAAACTGCGTTATACTCAGCAGTGTTAAAATTCTCTGAATATAGGCCTCGCCGATATTTAAAAACATTTCACGTTAAATATAATTAAGAGGTTTTTTTTCCACTCACTATAAGTAAATAACATTGAAACGGAAAACCATTGTTTAATAAGTATTCTTTGTGATGGTCTCAGAAATAAAAAGAGAAGGTTCGACATTGCGCTATTGAACTTTAGTATCGGTAGAATGATAATTAAGTTACTCGTAGCTATCGATATCTTATCTAATTTTATCGATTTAATTTTTTGGTAATTCTTAGGTATTATCCAAAACATTTAATCGATAACACAATAGTGCTGCGAATTTTTTATACGATAACTATCGAAATAATGATTTTTATTTGGTTTCTTTATTTAATACCTACTAGCTGACCCGTGTCCACTTCGTTGGGCGGTACTTTTTGGGTATGACACTCACAAAAAACAACGTGGCTTTCTATTTATAAAACTTTGTTCAAAATCGGTTCAGTAGGTCCAGAGATTACCACCTTCACCCTCACAAACACACAAAAATCCTTATATTATTAGTAATAGACACGATTGTAACTGTCCCAACGGAACGTACTTCCGGGATAAAAGTACTCTCAGAATATGGTTTACCCTGGTAAAATTGACATACAAATCCGTTCTGACGTGTCCAGTTTAATTTTTTAACCAACATTCAAATTTTAACACATAATTAATTTTAGTACAAACACCAATAGCATATTATTAACATCCAGGCTGTTAGGCTGCCCAACACTCGGGCCACAGCCAACAGAGTGACCAATGCGCTGGACCGCCGACAGCGAGCGGGCGTTTTCGCGCGATGATCAAGTAATCATCGCGCGAATAAGGGACGGTCGATTAATTTGTTTGGCAAACTTATATAACTCGCTATGTGTCTAAAGACACTATGCCGAAGGTACGCGACGGAAGTTCCGCGGCTGATTTTACGTTCCGACTTATTCGGCTGGTATGACACACCGTAAGTGCCGAACTTACGCGGCAGAAATTCAGTTGCGCAACTTAGTGTGTATGACAGAAATTTATCTTTCCCGCTCAGATTACTGCAAATCCGCCGGCCGCCAGCTATATTTTGCCGAATAGGTACCAGTAGCTGCATAAGTAGGTGAACTTAATCAGAGATATTATATCATCAAATCAGCTAGTTTTGCAGTGCCGGAAAGATCCAGTGCACTTTGAATCCAATTGTCGTTGCGGTCTTGTTACCGAGACGACCGTAAAAAGGAGCAATGGATATTTTCTTTACAATCGTATTCCTCATGTAAGTAAATTACTTTTGAATTTAAACATAGTGTCTTGCTTATATTTTTTTTTATGTCCACAAGATATCTCAGTCTACTTGCTGTGCTGGATTAAGTGGAGCAACCCATATTGAAATAAAATTTTGGATAAAGCTGCCACACTTTATCTGATATTAAATCATATAGGTAATTTAAAGTTTTTGCAGGCCGAACACATATATTTTTTTGTATTAATTATCAAGTTGCCTATATTATTTCTAGTGGAAGTAACATATTTGTCTTTTAAAATTAATAAACAAGTTAAAAAAAATACTAATTAACAATTTATTTATGATTTACTTTCATGAGTAGACATGTAAATAAATAAAATGCTATGTGTGCAGAATTATGAAGAATGTACCAGTAGATGGGATCAAAGTAAGAGTGGAGCAGGGCTGGTTGGAAGGAGAGAAACTGGAGTTAGTAACTGGAGAGGGACAGTACTATAGTTTTAAGGGCATTCCATACGCTCAACCTCCTAACGGCACCCGGAGATTTAAGGTCAATACAAATAAGTACATAACTCAAAACCTAAAACTGAACTCGCAATAAAAATACTTCATTTTAACACTTTTCAGGCACCCCTGCCAGCTCTTGGGTGGGATGGCGTTAGAGACGCAACTCAGCACGGTTCAATGTGCCCTCAACTTAACATCTTGACTGACATATTCATCCCTGGCAATGAGGACTGTTTGTTTCTCAACGTATATTCCCCAAACTTGACATCTGTAAAACGTCTACCAGTTTTAGTATTCATTCACGGAGGGGGATATAAAAGCGGATCTGGAAATGTCGACTGGTTCGGACCAGATTTCATAGTCAGGAAGAATATGATCCTAGTTACATTGAACTACAGATTAGATGCATTGGGCTTCCTTAGCCTCGGCACTGAAGAAGTTCCTGGAAACGCGGGACTTAAGGATCAAGTTGAAGCTTTGAAATGGGTGCAAAAGAACATCAAACATTTCGGAGGTGACGCAGACAGAGTCACCATCATGGGTCAGAGCGCAGGCAGCGCTTCTGTTGCATTACACACTAGCTCTCCTATGTCACAAGGGTTGTTTCACAGGGCCATCGCAATGAGTGGCTCGCCGTTTTGTGATTGGAGCCTGCCGTTTCATCCTGAAAGGCGCGCCTTTGTTCTCGGTAAACAGCTAGGCTTTCAAACCGAAGACCCCGATGAACTGCTCGAATTTCTTCAGTCTGTCCCATCAGACCAATTAATAGATACGAGTCCTAATATCTTATCATTTGAAGAGTACGCCTATAATAAACTGCAAATGTATCAGTTTGTACCTGTCATTGAAAAATTTAATGATGCCGATAATTTCCTGACGTATGATATTTTTAAACAATTTGACCATGTCAATAAAGTAGATATTTTGTTTGGACACACGAGCCAAGAAGTAGTTACAATAATAAATGTCATCGCTTCAACCTATATAAAACAATACGAACAGTACCCAGAACTTTTTGTCCCTCGAAAACTTTTAAACCAACTTGAACCAAATCAAATTTTGGAATTATCAGATAGAATTCTGAAAAAATATTTCGGGAATAAAAGTGTTGATATAGACTCTATTAAAGACTTTGTACGTTGTACTAATAACGGTCTTTACATACATGATATCGCCAGATATTTTTCAACATTGCCTCTTCTTGAAAATACTGTTAGATATTTTTACCAATTTTCATCGATGTCGAATAGAAATTTGTATGGCCAACAAGGAGAAAAATACGAAATCTTTGGAGCTGCCCATTTAGACGACTTGTTATACCTGTTTGATCCGAAGTCCCAGAATTTGACTTCGGCCAAGAATAGTTTAGAATTTAACCTCATAGAGCAAGTTACTACACTCTTCACCGACTTTGCTAAACACGGGTAAGTCATGGTTTATTTAAATAGACGCACGAAGAAGAATAGAAAAAAAATCTACAAGTAACAATGTTACCCTCTCTTACATGCTAGCATTCAAAGCGGTGGTCTTCCTCCTCATACAAACACATAAGCACAATAATGCAACAACGTCATTTAGTTTATCTAACAAACTCGAGTTTTCAGCAACCCAATTGATTAAAATACTTTCTTTCACTATCTAAAGGATGAAACAAATGGGGAGGCATTTGTTCAGGAGTGGGATACCTAATTCAGATTAACAAAAACATATTAAAATCATTGCCATTGATTGTGCATAAATTGTTACTGTTGGTAATTCGTTTCACGTACATATAAATACGTAAGATATTCCACCCCCAAAAAAATTTAATGACACTATGGTAGCTTACTTTACCTATATTTTCTAGGTGTTTTTTTTAAACGTTTTCCAAAATAGGACGAGTTCCCAATTCGGCGGGTATATTTTTTTGTATGTGCACCGATTACTCCAAGGTTTATTTTTGTGTGATTCAGTTTTTTTTTGTGTTGTTAGAAAAGAGCTTGGCATTTTATCCCGTAAAAAATTAATTCAGTTTGCCTCTTTAGTTTTTATTTTATAAGTGTTTTTGCACATTTCAATCACACCGTACACGAAGACGTCGTCCAAGTTTAAATTAAATATCGGAACCTTAATTTCGGAAGTCGGTGTTTAAAAAAAAAGATACAAAAGCTAAAACACCGACTTTCGAAATAAGGGTTTTTTTTGGAAGTCGTTTAATTTTTTTATTAAAAATTGGTAAGGTAATTCAGTGGTAAGGGTAAAACCAGCTGTGTCCGCTGGTTTTCTTACCGGTGACGCTGACCTAAGGTCTCTTTGAAAGAGTTTGGTGAAAAATGAAACATAAATAACAAAAAAATGTTTGTTTATTCCAACAACCCAACCTACAGTCCTGAATTCAACTTAACGTGGCCTTTGTTTGACAGCGAGACGCTGCAGTTCGTAGACATTGGAAACAATAACTTGACTGTCTCGAGCTTAGTTGGTGATGACAGCTTCGTCTTCTGGGAACAGTTGTATACCTTTATTGGAACGTATATTTAAAGTTATATAATACTTCTGATTTCATACCTATTGTATCCAGGAATTAAAGATGATTTTGTGTGTTAGTTGGAGATATCATTTTGAGGGTGTCTTTTAAATTTTCCTTCTTTTTCGAATGTGGTCGTAGTCACACAGTCGCAGACACATGAATTCTTGCCAATCGCTGGTGTCTTTGAAACTCGCCTGACTTTATTTCCATCTAGTTCTTTATGTCTGGCGTATTTATTATCAGGGCCTGCCACCGCGGATTAATTCTAATTGGTCTACCTCATCGGTGACTTCTCGCATGGTGTCATATACTATTCTCCCCTGTACCACCAGGCGCACTATTTAGAGTATATTCGAGTCATTATTCCGGCTCAAGATCTAGTCAAAGAATGTTAGTATACGAGACTGACCAATTTTTGATAGAGTTACTTGTTGCCGAGTTCTTAGAGAATGGAGACATTGGAGATGCTCGTGCGGAGAGTTGTCCATGAAATGTCAAGCATTCTCCCACCACATCTCTAGAGCTACTTTGTCTCTTCCGTTTCTCATAGTGTGCTTGTATCAGCTGCTTGCAGAAAAAATCATCCCCATTCTGTATATCGCTAAAAAGTGACATGGCTACCTACTGGAAATGTTTTTCCTTCGAATAGGGTAGGTCCGTCCCATATTCTGGGTAGGTAAGGTAGGTGTTAGTAGCAAAGTGTCAGTGAGTAGGTATATGGAATTTCTCAGTAACAGCCCGTAGTTTGAACTCCAGACCAGTCGAGGGTAATTGCAGGGGGGAGACAGTTAGAACAAGCGTAAATTCAGTAAAGGAAGAGTCGCCATCTACTTTTCTTAACCGAGCAACTAATAGTTTCATAATTATCGATAGATGTCTCTATAGCCGCAGCTAAGCAAAAACGAAACCAAGTTCCCTAATTATCCATTAAAAGTGTATTTATCTATACATATAATAAAATCGTACAGTTGCCGTGTCTGTACATTGAATATTTTCGCATAAAAAATACATAGAAATGTCAGAAAAATGACATAGAACACGAAAAAGCAGTTTTTGAAATTCTTTTCTGTTTGTCTGTTTGTCTGTGCGTCTGTTTGTCTGTGCGTTTGGAGGAGCATCACGCATAAACCACTGATTGGATTCAAAATTTAGGTACTTCAAAATATTATGTGATAATCGGAGTAACATTTAGTGTTTATTTCATCAAAATCGGCCCACAAAATCAAAAGATATCGAATTTTAAAGTTTACGAAGAAACTTCATCGAGCGCAGAAATAGGTTGTTTTCATTGAGACTTCAGATACTTGCAATGCCATCTATTGAGAAAATTTGTAATTAGAAATGTGTGAAAAGACCCCGAAACAATGTATTTTTGAGTTATTTTTAATTAAACTTAAAATGTAGCAAAAAACAAAGTGAAAATTTTATTAAATTATCATTATTATTATCGTAACGTGTAAGCTTCTAAGTTCGAACTTATGAGTATAATAAAGACAGTTCAGTTACGTTGTAGATCGATAGATGGCGTTGTACTCATGACGCGTTTTTGTGAGCTAAGCTTCTAAGTTCGAACTTTTGTTTGAGTTTAAAGTTAGTTCAGATACGTTGTAGATTTATATTATGGTATAGCTATGGAAGTATGTGTTTGAATGACTAGATTTTTTTTCGAATTATTGGGAGGAGAGAGTAGACTTGGGTCGTACTTGCAAAATCGAGTACCAGGGCTTCCAAATCGTCTACCATAAGAAACTAGGGCTCGGGATACTTTCAAGTATTTTCAATATGGATAGGAAATTGACCCGTAACTTTCTAGGAATAAGGAGCACAATCGCGTTTTCAAATAAATACCTTCTTACGACGATTCAAGTTTCTACTTCTATTTCATCCAAAAGCCCTGCTGGAAGAAAAAATACTTGCATGGGAAATTAAACCCTGACCTATTATTAATAAGGAGCACAATCGCGTTTACAAATAAGTACTTGCAAGGGCACCATTAAAGTAAATAAAAACCTACGAAATTATTCCGTAGGCTGTTACAATAAGGAGAATGATCGCATTTCCGAAAACTAACGCAGTTATTGAACTATTGAAGATTGTATTGAAAAACTACGTAGAATTTATGAATTTTGCAAATTAAATACCGCTACTCAGTCAGACCAGGTGGTAGGTAAGTAGCACGGTATTAAATTAATAATGAACGAAACCATTCCTTCCTACTTAAAAATAGGCTTAAGACTGTCAGCTGGAAAATATAATATTATTATTATGATTATTCAATGATTTTATTCAGTGGTCTACAATCAGCAATATTGTCAGTAAAAATCGGAGAAAATGTGTTTCTTTTTGGACTGTGCTGGACGAAATTAAGAATCCACTTGATTCACCACCATTCGTTCGATAGTCGGTTTTGTTGATTTTGATTCAAGATTAGTTTGTAACAGGAGATTAGGTACCTGGGCTGGTCGTCATTTCAACCGATAGAGATGATACAGTGCCCTACATTAGGTACCCTCTTCATAATTTTATATTCTTAATTCGAGAGAGAGATCAGGATACGTAACTGAACGTAAATTTTGTAAATGCAATCTACCTATACTAATATTATAAAGCAGAAGAGTTTGTTTGGTTGTACGCGCTAATCTCAGGAACTACCGGTCCGATTTGAACAATTCTTTCAGTGTTAGATAGCCCATTTATTAAGGAAGGTTAAATCATCACGCTAAGACAAATAGGAGCGGAGCAGTAATGGAAAATGTGACGCAGACGAAGTTGCGCGGGTCAGCTAGTAGAGAATAATTATAATTATCGTCAAAATGAATACATCATTTTATTTTATATCTGTCCAGCATTATCGATTATTGCAACCTTGTCACGGAAATTTTTACTGTTATATTCTGGCAGCATCACACAATATGGTCACCGGCTCACTGCAACTTGCGCCGTCGTTGACGTCGAGTTGAGTTTCTCCTCCGTCCTGATATTGGATTACTACTCGGAAACTAATATATTTTTCAGTCACTACGTTGTGGCTAGCATACATACATAACATATATAGATAAGTATACATACATACATTCCTACCTACCTATAGCTACATATAAAACCTTAGTTCCCGTTAAGAAATGTAGATGGTGTTTCGATCTGTATGCTTCGAAATGGTGCAAGAGGGCTCTTTTCTCCCATATTATTATTTTACTCTTTGGGTAATAGGCTCGCACCCATTAAAGGTCTTACGGCTTTAATACAATTGATTTAAAGCGGGTTTTAGGACGTCTGCCGACCTTTAGGGAATACTGGCGTGATGTAATGTTACATAATTATAAAAACACTAGCTGACCCGCGCAACTTCGTTTGCGTCACATTTTCCATGGATGCTCCGCTCCTATTTGTCTTAGCGTGATGATATTATAGCTTATAACCTTCCTCGATAAATGGGTATCTAACACTGAAAGAATTTTTCAAATCGGACCAGTAGCTCCTGAGATTACCCCCTACATACAAACTTACAAACAAATGTTACCTCTTTATAATATTAGTATAGAAGTATAGATAATACGACAAAAAACTGAGATACTGTTGATCTTTTGTCTAGCTAATCATTCGACAGCTAAATTCCAAATTCAATCTTTGGTATTGTTACGAGCTTGGGGTTCGTGACAATAACAGCAGCCGATTATTTAACCAAAAAAATGACACTTTAATTATCAACACTAATTAACACTTTAAACACTAATTACAACACACAATCGCACTATTAAACACTTCACTTAATTCGCAGTTGAAGATCGCTTCCGAAGATTCGCTTGTATCGCCAATTCAATACTGCCTGAGTCGCGAGCTTTGCGCACCTTATATAGTCCGACAGTAATTTCCAGAACCTTCGAGAATGGAAATATCTAGAAAGTTCGGGAACATACCGGTCCCGACTGACTAGGTGTCGAAACATCGAGAATGTTCTAGCATCGAAAATTCTAGAAAGATCGTGACCCAATTAGTTCCACTACTCGATACTAGATGGCGTTAGTAGTACGTTGTGAACCCGGCATTAATTCTGGCGCGTAACAGTATCTAGATGATGGAACCCTAGGAGGTGAACTCTCTCTATCACTCAAAGGTTTGCTGGGAGAAAACTCAGCTTTGAGTTAAGCTCGCCTTTGTACATGTATTTTATTATGACTGTATCATAAAAGTTGTTTTGGTGTACAATAAAGAATTAAGAGGTGATGTAGACTCAGTTTTAGCTGATTTCAAAGATTTAAAAAATCAACTCCAGTCTATAAGAGTTGATTTTTTAAATTTTTTAAATCAGCTAAAACTGAGTCTACATCACCTCCTAGGGTTCCATCATCCAACCTTTCGAAGTGTAAATTATTCATTTCTGACAGTACCGACAGATATCTGACCAAAGACTATTAAATCACTCTATGCATCTGACACTTTCCAAATTCAATGCAATATCTCCAGCAATCAAAGTTATGGAAAAAAGTTCTCTTTGCCTCCTTGGGTCTCCAATGGGCTAGATTCCATCATCTACAAATTGCAAAACTATTTAGTCCGTCAGTTAGAGTATTGAAAAATATTGGACACGTATTTTTTGTTTTTGTAATTCAATGAATATTGACAAAGATAAAACGTCAATTTTGGTTTCTATAACAAAAGAAAAAACACGGGTCAAATATTTTTTGATACTCTAACTGACGGACTCTGCCGCTTGCGGCATATAAATGTGCAGAGGCGAACATGCCCAAAATAAAAATAAAAAGTAAACAGAATATTAAATACTAGCTGACCCGCGCAAATTCGTCTGCGTGACATTTTCCATGATTGCTCCGCTCCTATTTGTCTTAGCGTGATGATATATAGCCTATAACCTTCCTCGATAAGTGGGATATCTAACACTGAAAGAATTTTTCAAATCGGACCTGTAGTTCCTGAGATTAGCGCGTTCAACCAAACAAACAAACTCTCCTGCTTTATAATATTAGGTACTAGCTGACCCGCGCAACTTCGTTTGCGTGACATTTTCCATTACTGCTCCGCGCCTATTTGTCTTAGCGTGATGATATATAACCTATAACCTTCCTCGATAAATGGGCTATCTAACACTGAAATATTTTTTCAAATCGGACCTGTAGTTCCTGAGATTAGCGCGTTCAACCAAACAAACAAACAAATAAGCAAACAAACAAGCAAACTCTTCTGCTTTATAATATTAGTATAGATACTTAGAATAATAACGCATAGAAACCTAGTACGAGTGCAAGAAGTGAGGCAACTAAAACTTAGCCTAATCCGTCAAACTTAGCCACCAGGCCGTCAGTACTCAATGTCACGTTCCGTCGAACACAGCTCGCGAGTAAATAATTGAAAATGACAGTTTGTTGCGTGAAAGGATGTTATAGCACATCAGGCAAATAAAAAAATGTGATAAAATAACATTTCACAAATAAGTACTCACATTCTATGCACTATTTTTACGTAAATCGATAAATAAAACAAAATTCTAATAACCTAACTTGTCATAACACAGTGTTGCTATTTGTGAGGAAAAAATACCCACATTGCTTTCATTCATGTTTTTCATTTTTGTAATTTTAAAATACAATACTTACTGTTAATTCATATCAAACCCGATGTTTTAACATTGTTTATAATTATAACCCATCAAGCATTCTAAACGCATTGAACAATATCTCATTCTTTATGCGATTTATTTCCTTTTATTTTGAAATAAATTGAATTATACCTTCCGAAAAAATATGTCATATTACATGAAAAATCATGTTTACCTTTTCCAGTTCCCAACAACATAAAATACTTGCCTTGATAGCAAAATAGTAATGCGTCTTCTCATGTTTTGTGGGTAACGGCTTAGTAATGGTATCACTGAAAGCTATATCTGTGTGCGTTAGAGGAACGTAGACACATTCGGCTCACGCACACAAAGAAAATGAAGTGGACACACGATTTTGCTCGGGTTTTGTTCTAGACGTGGCTTCTATGCGTTATTATTCTAAGTATAGATATTAGTATAGATAGGTAGGTGGACGACCGAATGTCACATTATGTAGGTAGGTTCAACAATTGTTGTCAATTGTGATTAATTAGAAAGTTATTAGCACTCTGAAATACTTATTATAGGTACCTATTCAAAATGTTCCTGAATGTTATGAACATACTTGAATTAATGTTTTCTATTCTACCTTGCTCATAAAAATGGGTCCCCTATGTTGTTTCGAACGCCGCTGTTGCGGCACACGCTGTTGCGAATTATTTTTCCACTGCCTCACAGGTTCGAAAGCTCATGGACTCGAATGAAGTAGTCGCGAAAGACGCTGTTTCGAAAAACATTTTCACTGCCTCATACGCTCGAATGCTTGTGATTTCGATTTCCCGGAGTTCCCGGGATTTACACGGGAATAACGAGAATTTACACGCGGACGAAGTCAAGTAATATAAAATGATGATGTTGACACCGAATTTGTTGCTTTTATTTAATTACTGCTTAAATATTTTTCTGTACATTTTATGACTAAATAAATCGAAATCACAAGCATTCGAGCGTATGAGGCAGTATTGTTTAGAACGTGCGTACAAAATAACTTTCATTTCGTGTTTCTTGTTTTGGCACTTCGTATTTTTGACACCTAAATTCGGAAATGAGTTATGTTGCAGTGACTCTCGTCGCTGCCAATGCGGCGTTCAGTGTTCTGTAGAAATAAAGTACCTAAAACAAAATACAAAGGATTATGGTTGGTGCTGTATTTATTTGCAGAAAATGTTTAATGCTACTGACGTTTTTATTCAACTGTTTATGCAAATACTAGTCTACAATTAAAACATCTGTAGGTTGTTGATTAATATCGTTGGTGGGTTTACTAAGTGCATTTATTTGTGCATTCATTTACTAGTTGTGTTATCTACTTCGTGCCTTTTCTTGAGTCCAAACACTTTGTAGTAAATAATTTAATATTATTTGCAGTCAGAAACATGAATATTACTATTTTATTTGTTAAGTTAATTATATTATTTATCACGTAAGTAAATTATTATAGCTTTTTCCGTACCCGTAGAAATTTCGAGAAATGCTTCCCTTCCCCAACGAAACGTACAGACGCCAGCACATCAAGTTATAAAAATCTGTCAAATTTCGTCAATGGATTTTCAACTTAATTGTTAAAATATAAGGTTCCTAATTGATTGGGATTTGACAGTTTTGGGTACCTTGATGTGCTGGCGACTGTACGTGTAAGACCTGGGCCCGAGTCTGCTATTTTTATAAATTTGTCATTCCCCCTATTGTACCCCCGGGTACGTTATTAATTTTTTTTTTTTTTATCCTGGCCTAGTATAAAATTTAATAACGTACCCGTTAAAAGGAAAGAATCCGTGTGCTACCTCGGTATGCTACTAGAAAGAAACTTTTCATTTATTGATCATATAAAAACAGTAGGAGAAAAAGCAAAAAAGAACTTCTACGCCTTGACGAGAATATCAAAGGCTACTTGGGGTCTATCATTTCAAACCCTAAAAACTATATATGGGGCTACTTACTTGGGTTGTATGTGCTACGGGGCACCTGTCTGGGCCGATAGGGCCACCATAGGGGCGGTACGACGTAAATTACTTCAAAACCAGCGTTTGGCTTTGATATTCTTATGCAAGGCGTATAGGACGGTTAGTACTGAAGCCTTACCGGTGCTGGCGGGTGTTCTCCCAGTCGATCTTGAGGTGCAGCGGCGTGCTGCAATGTACTTCTACGCTAGAAAGATCACGGACCCAGAGTTTTTACCGCAACGCGACCGTGCTAAGATCTCTAGATTATTAAAACCCCAGACTGACGTCTGGGAGGTACTTTTATGCGAATGGCAATGTAGGTGAGAAGATTCCATCAAGGGCCGACACCTCCACCAGTTTTTTCCATCCGTTCGTGAGCGGCTGGAGAAGACATGGCTGGAGGTGGATCACTGTGTTGCCCAATTTCTCACAGGTCATGGCAACTTTAAGAGTAAATTATTTTCCTTTAGGCTTGTGGCCTCACCTTTATGTCAATGCTCTACAGCTGACCTTGAATACGAACAATCCGCACATCACATCTTGTGGGAGTGTATTCTTTGGCAGACTGAACGTAATGTTATGTTAGATAGTATTCAGGTTAAATCTGGAGTAGTTTACTATACGGACCTTGTAGAAACCAGAACAAATTTCCGTGCGTTCAGGCGATTTTGCCATACCTATTACTGGAATCAAAAGTAGCTCACAATTTAGGACCCATTAGTTTAAATGTTAATATATAATCCGTGGTGCTTGACAACTGGGGCTAACCCAGTTGTATATGTCCCTTGGTGCCCATTGGCCTAGCTCTAATCTGTCTCCTGCTTGATATGGAGGGAAGTGGAAATTATATTTATTTTTCCTACTCCTCCGCTGTACTCTTCTGATTAATTTCGTTGCGGGATCCAAGACAGTTAATCGTTTCTCCGGGACTCGTCGGGTTTCATTAACTCGGCGTTTTTCTGGTGGTCGCCACTGTTGATTCTGGCTTTCAGGAGTTGCAGTGGTTGGGAATGTGTGGCGGGCTTGTCCCATAAAAAAAAAAAAAATTCCCCCTTTTGTCATTTTGCTAAAAGTTCGTAATCTGCTAAATTCATAATGGTTTATCATTGGTCGGTCAATAGCACGTAAATGGTCTCGAAATAGAATTGCGGTTGCGGTACAATGACATTGCCGTATTGCCATTATTATAAAACCGTTGTTGTAGAAATGATTTTAGAAAATCTACTACTTTTGAATATTTATTCATGCCAGATTTTATTTATATTTAGTTTTACATATTATTTATAGTGTTCTAAGCAAGCTGAAGTAGTGAGAAGTTCGTAAACACCAAAAAAACATTAAATATACGTGAAACTATACAAACGCAATATTATTTTGTTTAGCTATCAAAGTCAAATGTGACAATACTGCTTACTGACTTTTAACTATTTTGGAGTGTCAGTGGTTGACCATTGGAAACTCATGAAGCTATTATATTCGTAGATTACCAAACTTGTCAAAATCAACCATTTTGAAATCAATGATGGACGATTCTGACAATATTGTAATAGCAGACTCGGGCCCCTGTAGTTTCGGCTGTGCGATGTCTGTCACACACTGAATTTGTGCTGATGTACTTATCTATTTAATTTTAATTTTATGTTAAATACTGCTTATCTGCTTACTTACCTATTAAATAAATTATTATGTGTGCAGAGTTATCCAAAATGTACCAGTAAATGGGATTCGAGTCAGAGTGGAACAGGGTTGGCTCGAAGGAGAAAAACTGGACTTGGTTACAGGAAAGGGACAATACTATAGTTTTAAAGGCGTTCCATACGCTCGACCACCTAACGGCACCCGGAGATTTAAGGTGACTACTAGCTTAATACATTGCCAACCAACTCAGTGTGTTTGCTTTTGTAAAGAGTCCACAGGATTCCAACTCACGCCTTAATCTTGATATTATTTATTTTCAGGCGCCTCAGCCTCCTCTATCGTGGACTGGGGTAAGAGATGCTAAGAGACATGGTTCAATGTGCCCCCAACTTGACATAATAACAAACACGCTCTACCCCGGCAACGAAGACTGTTTGTTTGTCAATTTATATACTACAAACTTGAAGCCTCGTCGTCTTCGACCAGTGATGGTATACATTCACGGAGGTGCTTTTAAAAGCGGATCAGGCAATGCTGACTACTTTGGACCAGACTTCTTACTGGAAAAATATATGGTCGTCGTGACATTCAACTATAGATTGGATGCATTGGGTTTTATTTGTATTGGTACCGAAGATGTTCCTGGAAACGCGGGACTGAAGGATCAGGTAGCATGTTTGAAATGGGTGCACAAGAACATCAAACATTTCGGAGGTGACGCAGACAGAGTCACCATCATGGGTCAGAGCGCAGGTAGCGCTTCTGTTGCATTACATGTTAGATCTCCGATGTCAAAAGGGTTGTTTCACAGGGCCATCGCAATGAGCGGTTCGTCGTTTTGTGATTGGAGCCTGCCGTTTCATCCTGAAAGACGCGCATTTGTTCTTGGTAAACAACTTGGCTTTGAGACCCAAGACCCAGATGAACTGCTAGAATTTCTTCAGTCCGTCCCTTCAGACAAATTAATAGATACGAGTCCTAACATCTTAGCTTTCGAAGAGTATACCAACAATGCGATTAAGATGTATCAATTTGTACCTGTCATTGAAAAATCTTGTGGAACGGACAATTTCCTGTCACACAAGGTTTTTGAGAAACCTACCTATATGAATAAGGTAGATATTTTGTTTGGACACACTAATGAAGAGCTCGTTGCATTCATTGAACCAATAAGATCAACACTCATACAGCGCTATGACAAATACCCAGAACTTTTTGTCCCTCGAAAATTTTTAAATCAGCTGGGGCCAAATCTCATTTTAGAATTGTCAGATATAATTCGTAAATATTATTTTAGAAATAAAAGTGTTGATATAAACTCTACTAAAGAGTTCTTAAGATATGCGAATGACGCTACACTTGTATATGACATCTTTAGATATTTTATAAGATTGCCTGAAATAACTAATACTGTAAGATATGCATACCAGTTTTCAATCACGTCAAGGAGGAACTATTATGGTCAACAAGGGGGAAAATACGGCATTTTCGGAGCTGGCCACATGGACGACCTGATGTATTTGTTTGATCCAAAATCACTCAATCTGATATCGTATAGAAACAGCACAGAACTCCAACTTATCGATCAAGTTACTACGATCTTCACGGACTTTGCAAAATACGGGTAAGTGAAGTCTATATAGGTACATAAAGCGTGTTTTGATAATTATATTCGTGATATCCTAAGAAGTTGGATTTGATAGCAGGATACAATTTAACATTGCTTCACTGGTAAGTATAAAAAAGGCATAAAAATAAATCTCTTTCGCACTAAGTGGTAAAGCGATTTTCTATCTCTCTACTTAGCTGTTACATCCGACTTATTAGATTGTCACCTATAGAGTCTCGAAGACCAAAGAGCCAATTATAAAAAGGTAGGTAGCCTTGCGCCTAGCTTGGCTCGTCTTGGCGGGATAAGATGGGCTTTAGCGATTCATATTTCCGAAAGGAAATATGTGCTGGGCCGATTCAGACGAAATTTTGTTTCACTTTTTTTTGACCCATACTGTAGGTACTGTGAATGTGGAGTCACATTTGCGACAAAACTAGAAAATTAAAAAGAAAAGTTTTACAAACTCTACCGAGCAAATTATCAACTGAAAGGGCATAAATTTTCTTTTTCGTAATCTCAAAGTTATTTAGAATTTCTTTTTTCACCCCCTTTTCTCCGCAACCAATGAACCTAAAATTTTGAAAAATACCATGCTATAAGAATTCTATAATCTTAAAATCGCCTCGCCTAGTTTATGGCACAATTTTTTTTCAGCGATCCTTGTCACAGTTCTGCTGTCAACATTACATGGCCAATGTTTAATAGTTGCTGCAAGCAATACGTGGACCTGTCAAACAATGGAGCGGACATAGAGTGTCAATGACAATGACAGCTTCAACTTTTGGGAGCAGCTCTATTCTTCACTTGGAAGATGTACTTCAAATAACTTCTATAATTCTGGTGTGAATCAGGAATCGCATTGTTTTGATTGATACGGTTTATAGGTAAATTAAATAGTGTCTCACACTAGGAAACTTGTTTGATTGAATTCTATGCTGTCTTGTGTTACTCTAGAAATAAATATAGAGTTTGTTTTGTACATGTATAGGTTTATACATGTACAATACAAACTCTTACCTATTCTTCAGTCAGTTTTTTTTTTTAACTAAAACGTCACTAGACACGGTAACTAGATGAATTAGACTTTGTCCAGGCCCGCTTGGGCCTGGCCTGTCAGGGTTGCGAAATTGTACGCAACAGTTATCGCGGTCCTGGAAAGGCAAAGGCAATCAATTGAAGGGACACTGATAAGTTTTAGTCAGAAAGAGTCTGACACTCCCTTCCACACGCACCGCCTAGAGTGGGAGAAGGCATTTGATGATTTCCCAACTTTAAAAAAAACCGGCCAAGTGCGTGTTGGACCACCGAGGCTTCCGTACTTTATAGATAGAATCTAGTTGAAATAGTGTATTTTTTGGTTGATAACAAATGTATAGTTTTCAAATTTTTCCTTGCACCTGTAGTAGGCATAAGACGGTAGACGAAATTCCATAGTTCTAGGTTAACGGGAAATACCCTATAAATTTTGATTCCCTTAAGATTGTCGAAGATAAAGGGTCTTGAAAGATAGACGGACGGACAACAAAGTGATCCAAGGAGCGGCGGCGGCGGGCGACTGCGGCACGGGCAGTTCTATATAAATATATGCATTTGAAGGCGCCGCTGGTCGCGTCATATGCATGTATGCATTTAAATTTAACTGCTCGTGTTGCCACTGCCGCTGAGGTCGTGTCCGCGGCTTAAGGGTTCTATTTTTTTCCTTTTGAAGCATGGAACCCTAAAAAGGGGAATTAAACACGTTTTAGTTAGAGAATGTCATTTATTATAAATAAATCTTCTTACTAAGTTTATATTTACCCCACTGCCCCGGGAGGAGGATAATGTTTCATTTTCTATCTTCTATAAGTGATTTAACCAAAGCTTAATATCAAAGGAATGAAACAGACATTTCAGGAAACGATAGTTTTCAGTGTCATTTACACTTGAAATAGTTAAATCACTTCCAATGTCTACGTACTTCTTTGTAGTTGACTCAAACTCGGGCCAGGTACAGTTACACGATGAATCAGGAGTGGGATTACTGAAACGAAAAATGTTAAATAATACCGGACTGAGGTAGTCAATACTATTCATCACACATTTTTGATAGACACACGTTTGACCACTATCTCACCTGATGGTTTCGTGGTTTCAGTGTCATATGAATTTTAACTTTATTTTCATTACTATAATACTCTTATTATCGCATGAGAATCTCGAACGAGTCGCGCGGATGCCCGCTGCGCCGCACAGTGGGCCCATATTGAAAATTAGTGGACATAGGCAACAAAGTTCCAATATTGATGCGATTTTTTTTATATGACATGTTATGATATTCCTGACAACTTTTATTCTTATAAAATTTCTTCTAAAGTTGATAGTTTGTCGTGAAATTTTATTTGTATGGAGCGAGTCACGTTTAATTTTTTTTCGTCAATTGTACTAATATGTTAGGTGTGTGGCGTGAGTATGTGATAGCTAGGGTCATTCTTTATCCAGGAAAAAAAAATCAGCGGCGGACATCCGCGGCCGCGCGAGTAATCATACGGTAAAAAAAAATGTTTTGTATGAATTTTTTGCCATTTTTAAATAAATTCAAAGTATGATTTTTGTCCCATTTGGCTGTTTGACCTTCTTTTAAAACGACTTCTCAAAAAGGAGGAGGTTTTTAATTCGGTTGTATGTTTTTTTTATATATGTTACCTCATAACTCCGTCAATTATGAACCGATTTGAAAGTTTTATCTGAATTTGTTTTTTTTTTTGGTAGTCGGTTGTATTTTTTTGTAAAAAGTTTTTTATTTTTCATTTTTTGTGGTACCTAACCTAACAACACCACTGCAACGAATCCACCAAGTAAACGAATTCCAGCTATTTCGATTTAAAATCTAAACTTCGTAACCGATTTTGATAAAATTTAAATGAGACCAATCTGCAAGTATATCCTTTCAGATAAAACAAGAATTTTTCATATCGGTTCATAATTGACGGGGCTATGAGGTAACAAACATAAAAAAATACAACCGAATTGAGAACCTCCTCATTTTTGGGAAGTCGGTTAATAAATGAGGGTTTTTTAACATGGAGTCTGAGTTGAGTAACAGATAGGCCTTCATAAAACATACCCGTATTTAGCGAAGTCCGTAAATAGCGTAGTGACTTGTTCAATGAGTTCAAATTCTCGACTATTTTTATCCAAAGCCATGTTTAGTATCTCCGGGTCAAACAAGTAAAACAAGTCATCCACATGACCAGCGCCGTAGATACCATATTCTGCTCCTAGGTTACCAAATATATTCCTATTTGACATACTGGAAAACTGATACATATATTTTTTTGCAGTCCCAGTAGTTGGCAACAATTCAAAATATCGAATGATGTCATAAACAAAAGAAACGTCATTCGCGTAAGCTACAAACTCCTTAATCGAATTAATATCAACACTTTTGTTTCCGAAGTAAAAATTACGAATTTTACTCGATAGGTCCAAAATTGAGTACGGCGACGAAATAGTTGAAATTTTTCTCGGAACAAAATTTTCTGGATATTTATTGTAACGTTCTAGAAGCGTAGAGACAATTATTGAGATTCCTGCAAGTACTTCTTGATTGGCGTGACCAAACAAAATATCTACATCGTCTAAATTTTTTGCGTTTTCAAAAGAATTCTTCGTCAAAAAACTATCTTTGCCTTCATCTTTTTCAAAAGTAGGTGCAAAGTGATACATTTTAAATATATTGTAGGTTACTTCTTCAGAGACTAATACATATGGTGATGTGCCAACCAATTCGTTTGCCGGAACACTCTGTAAATATTTTAGCAGTTCATCGGGGTCTTCTAACTCACGACCTAGTTGCTTGCCAAGAACGAAAGCCCGCCTCGCAGGCTGAATCGCTAAGGCCCAATCACAAAACGGTGAGCCACTCATTGCGATTGCCCTGTGAAACAACCCTTGTGACATAGGAGAGATAATATGCAATGCAACAGACGCGCTGCCTGCGCTCTGACCCATGATGGTAACTCTGTTTGCGTCACCTCCTAAATGTTTGATGTTCTTTTGCACCCATTTCAAAGCTGCAACTTGGTCCTTCAAACCCGCGTTTCCTGGAACGTCTTTAGTACCGAGGCTAAGAAAGCCTAAGGCATCTAATCTATAGTTAAATGTCACGAGGATCATATTCTTCCTGACTATGAAGTCTGGTCCGTAGGAGTCGACATTGCCAGATCCGCTTTTATATCCCCCACCGTGAATGAATACTAAAACTGGTAGAAGGGTGTCCGGCGTCAAGTTTGGCGAATATACATTGAGAAACAAACAGTCTTCATCACCGGGGATTGAAATATTTGTGAGAATGTCCACTTGTGGACATACGGAACCATGTTGCGTTGCGGATCTTACACCGTCCCAAGCGGCAGCAGGCTGTGGTGCCTGAAAGATAAAAAGCAAATCGTAAAATTAATAACCGAATAACGTTCGGATAGATTGTTACACACTCAAGTAAAATATTTTCAGTTTTAATTATAAAAGGTGTCGGTAATCGAAACTTCGAAAGGTCTGTGCTGTATTTCATTCAATAACAACATAATCCATCATAAGGGGTTTTCTTTGGTGTGTAGTCATGGTGACAACCAGGGTTGGGCAGTATTTGAATTACTTGTAATTAAAATACGTAATTGAAATACAAATATGTATTTGGTATTTGTATTTCAATTACTTCTTTAAAATGTAATTTGTAATTCGTATTTCAAATACCAGACGCCGAGGTATTTTGTAATTAGTATTTCAAATACTTGAGGCTTCAAAATACATTTTAACAATAAAATACATTTCACCATCATTTAGCGATCGTGAGTGTGAGTGCGAGGCAAAACCGCGAGAGTGAAATGATAGTAAAGCAGCAACAAAACGCAAAAAACCGGCCAAGTGCGAGTCGGACTCGCGTGCACCGAGGGTTCCGTACAAACCTGTAGGTATATATTATAAGCAAAAGTTGCGGTTTACGATTTATGACGTATTAAAAAAAACTACTTACCTACTAGGTTTCGTTCAAACCAATTTTCGGTGGAAGTTTAGGTTCATGGTACTATTCAGTTTAGAAAAAAATGATATAAGAAACCTCAATATCATTTTTGAAGACTTATCCATTGATACCCCACAGGTATGGGCTTGATGAAAAAAAAATTGAGTTTCAGTTCTATGTATCGGGACCCCCAAAATTAATTGTTTTTTTTTCTATTTTTGTGTGAAAATCTTAATGCGGTTCACAGAATACATCTACTTACCAAGTTTATGGATAACAAACAAACAGACAGACAGACAGACATGACGAATCTATATGGGTTCCGTTTTTTGCCATTTGGCTACGGAACCCTAAAAATCTATGATCCACCATTCCGACACTGTTGCAATAATTCAGCAGATTAGGCCCCCTTGTCTAGCTTACTTATTTTGTATTTTGTAATTTGTATTTCAATTAAAAATAGCTAAAATACTGTATTTTGTATTTCAAATACCTTACTTAAAGATATTTTGTATTTCGTATTTTAATTACTTGCCATACAGTATTTTGTAATTTGTATTTCAATTAAAGCAAAGCATGTATTTTGCCCAGCCCTGGTGACAACCCAATTCCTTCCATGGCAAACCTTTTGAGGTAATTTAAGACCTCACGGCCATTGTAGACCGCTGTGATTGTAGACCCTGCCGAGGAGCATGGAGGTGTCGGGTTGTTTAAAACCGCCGCCCGATGCTCGCCGTTGAAAACTTTTTACAGCTGGTTAGTTCACCTCCAAGTAAACTCTCCTCCTTTCTCATTCGGGCTTGGGACCGGCAATGGCAGAGAGATTTAAGAGCGTGTATTCCGTCCACTAGCGCCGCCAATCGTTTTTTATAATTTGTGGTAAATTTAAGACACGTGGATAAAAAACCGCTCTGTAGTGCACTGAATAAATGTATTTATTATGTTTTGAGAGTTATGTTTTGTACTTTAGAACATAAATAGTTGCCAAAGTCGATATTTTTGCTAAAAGTGGCCACTTTTAGCAATAATTGCCGTTTTGGCTATTTAGCCATGAGCTATGTATTAAAAATAGCTGTCAAAAAATAATAGATACATTTCTTCAGTGCACTACAGAGCGGTTTTTTATCTACGTGTCTAAAATTTACCACAATTAATAAAAAACGATTGGCGGCGCTAGTGGACGGAATACACACTCTTAAGTACTAATACTATCGACAAAAAATCTTGTTTTTTTTTAATTTCTTAATCAGTTCTGTGACAAATATGACAATAAATACTTGTTCTTTCTTTCAGTACCTTAAATCTCAGTTTTCCAACGGGCGGTTCTGCATACGGTATCCCTTTAAAACTGTAGTACTGTCCGTCCCCAGTAACTAGGTCCAGTAGCTTGCCCTCCAACTTTCCCTGCTCCACTTCTACTCGAATTCCGTCACTAAGTATCTCTTGTATTATTCTGCAAATTTACAATGAATGATAAAAGCGATTCATTCTTTAGTTATCAAAGAGATTTTTGAACAAAAGGTATCAACACCCGTCTTTATTAAGGAACGTTCGCATTGCCATCGCAGTTGCTATCTTTAGGCTAATTCTCGTACCAAACAGCGTTAGAATTCAAGTCGCAATATAATTTTAGTATCAACCAATGCTAGAAAGCTGTTAAAGGTTGCAATTATAGGTGTTTTAGATAATTAGCGACTGCGATGTGAACGCGATACTCCCTAAAAGACGAGAATATCCCTACATTTTTATACTTTCTTAATATTGTGTCGCTGAGATTGCACAATGTGCCATTAATTTTGCAATTAGCCTTCAGAGCATGATCCCAGAGAAATGGGCTCTACGCGTTTTCGTAGCACCCTCGTAGCACTTTCGTAGCAAAGTATAATGCAATGCAAAATGCATTATGCAAAAGTATATTGCATTATGCAATTATTAGAGACTAAGTATTTTTCTAGCTCTACTTACTGGTTTTTATATGTATATGGCTATTCACAAACAAAATATGCAAAAAGACGGAAAAAAGAGGAACTAGGTACATTTACTTACATTAGTATTGTTGCACACATAGTTTTCATTGCGATCTATGTAGAGTATGTACACAAGTAGGAGGCGTTTAGACAACTGAATAAGAATGCCAAAAACATTAAATTGAAGTCGAATATAAATAAAGCCAGCGTGAGAAAATCAAACACATGAATCTTTTAAGTGTTCTGGTTACAACAATATAATTAATATTCATTGCCAAAACATATAATTTACTTAGAATGGTTATTGTTTGCTAAAGGCAAATCAAAAACGCGGACAAAAACGTGGCAGGATGATAAATAAATAAATAAATAATAAAGTTTATTCAAATGTGAGGATGATACGTGCAACCACCTTGACATCCTCACATAGATGATATTGACAAAATCACCTTCGATATCTGTAGATACCTTTAGACTATATACTTCTAGACGTAGCCATGCTTCCAGGGTTAAGTATGGAAGTGAGACGCATTTACATGATATTTATAGGAACATTGAGACAAAGCGTCGTATCTTCTGTCCCTTACGGCGCCGCGTGCCGTATTTTGCTCGGCGAAGTTTCAAATGTTAGCCAAACAAAAAGCTGTCGCTGCCACAATCTCGCGTGGATTAATTTTGTATTTTTGGAGCGTTTTAGCAATTAATGTGATAGTTTAGTGTTTAATGTGAAATAGACTCCTTAAGGTGGATGCTCCAGGGTAGCCCGCGAAATTCAAATATTTTTATGTTTTTTGCAATTTGCAGGTCATTGGTAAGCTGTATGTTGAACAGAATACGATTCGCGATCGTAAAGAGCATTAATCTAAAGGATTATAACCATTTTAATCATCAATATAACCCTCAAGTTCATATAACTCGATTGAATGTAATTTCGTGAAAAAGTCATTCGATTGAGTTGTATGAACTTTGAGGGTTATATTGATAATTAAAATGGGTATAATTCTTTAGATAAATATGCGTTACGGCCGCGAATCGTATTTTATTTAACATACAGCTTCACACTGACCGGCAAATTGCAAAAAACATCAAAATATTTGAATTTCGCGGGTTACCCTGGCGCTTCCACCTTAAGTGAGACCCGGGTCGACGGCGCGCTGTGTTCCACGCGCGCCTCAAAGAGATGTCAGCATAGTAGACGGGGCCCGCTGGGGTCGGGGCCTGCCAAGGTTGCGGAATTTGTTCGAAAGAGTCACCGCGGCCCAGGGGGGCTACTCTCTAAGCCCGTAGTCCGTGGTTTCGTTCTTAGTTGCGGGCGTATTCTACTTCGTGTCACCTAATCACTGAGAATTAATGACAGCACGATATGACAGTTGCTGTAAAATCGTGTTGTCATTCTCTCTTAGTTCGGGTTTGGGACTAATCGTAAGTCTCTAGGTTATGCGGAGTAGAATACACCCGCAACTAAGCCCGAAACTACGGACGTCGGGCTTAGAGAGTAGCCCCCCAGGAACGCAAAGGGCAATAGGAGGAACACGGATGGGTTTTAGTCACTAAGAGTCTGACACTCCCTTCTACTCCGCCCAGAGCGGGAGGAGCCATTTGATGATTTCCCATCCTTTAAAAAAAAGATCACCTAATCTAGATATGGGTACTTTTTAGATTAGGTTATAAGCCAGTGGGAAAACACAGTCGGCACCATTAGAAATGTTTATATATAATTATGGTCGATACTTAGTTCTTAACATTTTCCTGTTTGTCGTTGTTAAACCAACTAACATTGGGTATTAGCTAAGTAAATTAATTAGGTAGATGGTTAGGTTACGTATTCTATTTTCGTGCATTGATGCAAAGGTTGCGTTTCCACTAGAGATGATGATGCGTACCGACGGATGAATGCGATGTATTTACATTCATTATTCTTAGGGTTCGGACCTCAAAAGGAAAAACAGAACCCTTATAAGATCACTTTTTCTGTCCGTCCGTCCGTCCGCTGGACTCTATGTCAAGACCCTTTTCTCAGGATCTCGAGGTGGTACGAGTTGAAATTAAAACCTAGTTGAATTTAACTCTACAGTCCCTTGAAGCTGTGAAAAAATCAAACTTCTAAGTTAACTTCAAAAGAAAAAAGACTCGGCCGTTTATGGCACAAAAAAAAAACGTATATTTCGACACTCCCAAGGGAATGAAAGTTTACAGGGTATGTCCGTTGACATAGAATTATCAAAGGCAAGTAATACAGTATTACAGTGTTATACTATAAGTAGGTATAGTGAAAAATCTGGAAACTATATGTACACTTGTAATTAAATCATTAAAAAATATAGTTTTTTTATGATTTAAAAAAAAAATATAGTTTGAAACGTTTTTTTATGATTTTAACGGAACCAAACTGTACGGAACCCTCGGTGGGCAAATCCGACTCGCTCTTGTCCGATTTTTTAGCCTTGGACAGCTCCTGTGGAAATCATTGGTTTTTATATATCAATGGTGGGAATGACGTAATGAGGCAAGCTCTGTTGATATAAACAAAATGAGTCGAGAAATGTGTGCAATTGGGACTAGTGCTAAGAATGTGCTCTGGGCACAAATAGAATGAGGATTGTGTGGGGTCCATAGATATAATAAATAACTGTTTTTTGGGTTCCGTAGCCAAATGGCAAAAAACGGAACCCTTATAGATTCGTCATGTCTGTCTGTCTGTCCGTCCGTATGTTACAGCCATTTTTTTTCCGAAACTATAAGAACTATATGCTGTTGAAACTTGGTAAGTAGATGTATTCTGTGAACCGCATTAAGATTTTTACACAAAAATAGGGGTTCCCCATACTTAGAACTGAAACTCAAATATTTTTTCATATTAAACCCATACGACACGTGTGGGGTATTTACGGATAGGTCTTCAAAAATGATATTGAAGTTTCTAATATTTTTTTTCTAAACTGAATAGTTTGCGCGATAGACACTTTCAAGGTGGTAAAATGTGTGTCCCCCTGTAACTTCTAAAATAAGAGAATGATAAAACTAAAAAAAATTTATGATGTAACGAGATCTAGTAAGTAGTTTTTTTTAATACGTCCTAGATCGTAAACCGCAACTTTTGCTTATAATTATATACTTACAGGTTTGTACGGAACCCACGGTGCGCGAGTCCGACTCGCACTTGGCCGTTTTTTAATATTTCTGTGGTGGTGTCCCAGAGATTTGGTCCGCTAGTCTTCGACGCATCACCAAGCTTCCTCGTTGGACGATGATGGAAGGAGTCACACCAGAGGGCCAATACTTACTAATTTTTAAACAACTTTCGCATTCGCATGTCAATCGCAAAGTGTCAAAAAAAGCCTTAATTTTCATACATTTTTGACAGATTGCGACTGAGATGCGAATGTGAAAATTAGTAGAATTGGCACACGGTTCACAGCTCCGTTACGCCTCTTTACACAACTCAGTATTATTATTTTTTGGTGGAAACGCACCCTAAGATTTGTTTTGAACGGTTGCAATAAACAGGACAACTAATATAATGTAGGTTATATTAGTTTTCCTGTTTATTTTAAAATAGATACTATTTCAATAATAGGTAGATTTGAATTGTGTTTTCCATAAACTAAATATTGATGGTTAATTTAATGTGGCTTGGATGAATTCATATAAAATGACGGGAAAAAGAAATAACCACCAGATAATCGGCGACAGTTAGCTTGTTCGGGAGTCTGGAGCTGGTTCTAAATTCTCATAATGTTTACCTTTAAAGTTTTAGCATTTCTTTTGATGCTATATGCAGTAAAGAGTGATGTGGATTTCAAAACTATGTGCACAGACGATTATAAAATAAACAATACTCCAATCGATGTGAAGGAGCATTGCTCACATAAATTGTGCATTGAAAAATGCTGCGAAGTAGGTGACATTTTCCTTCCCTCCGGTACGTGCAAAAACGCACAGTACATGTTTCGAAGATTTAAAAAGATTTATCATCTTTATTCACAAATAAATTATTCCAATATAACTTTGTCATCTTGGGACGGATATAATATTACAAAATCGGACAAGAGCGCAAGAGATATTGTTTTTGTACAAAATCAAAGAGATGTTCGAAACTGCACCGTAGAACATTGGACACCCTATTATTGGATTTTAGAGGTAGGTAACACATTTTTTTTTCCTTTTCCTTTTCGCATTTCGGAGTTTATGTTGTTTAACTACCAATAATATTTAATGTTTGTTATCCTGCCAGTGCGATTCTGACAGTCTATTCTGTCAATGCATCATCTTACTGTGCTCACTTAGCTTAGGTGTCAAACCATATAAACATGATGGCATGACAGCTCACTAACTTGTCGTTCACTCCACCTATGCCTATATAACCAAAGTACTCTGTGTATATGATCACGGTGAGATGTCAACAGAATTGACCGGTTCGTCAACCGTTGATAGGTACTCTGCGACGGGTTTCCGGTTGGTCAATATTCTAGTAAAGATTTATTTTAACCTTTTAAAATGAACAGAAGATAGTTTCTTCGTTTCTTATTGATCTTTTCCCCATTTCAAGGCACAAAACATTAGTTTCTTGCTAGTAGGTATTCTTGTTATGTTAACTAATCTTCATATATTTGCAGGATGGATCGATAAGAATGCATTTACCTGAGGAACCACAATCTTGGCACGTTATTGAAAAAATGAAATACTGCGTAGACTTCAAATTAAGTGTTCTGAACAGAAAACCAGTAATGAAACTCGTAGTCAGAGAACATATTGTGAACGAGTAGATATTTGGTAGGTATACTTATTTGGAACCATATTCGGTATGTATAAGAAGGTACCCAGTACAGACCTACCTAATGTTCAATAGGTACTTATTATAGAGTTATCTAAGTTAACACATGTTAGCACCCAGCGAAATCTTTGATCATGGGTCATTTATTATTGAATCTAATAAATGCGTAATAAAGCAAATTATGTGTTTTAATTGAGATTCTTGAATCTTTAACATGACGGAGTAATTCAATCAAGTAAATCACGTACCTACCTAAGACCCAAGCTAACTGTTACGATACAGGGTGAATTTTCCATACACGAGAACAATCTAATGATGCAGTTTTAGTTTCTATGAGATGGCAAAAGTGCATAGATAACAACGGTGCATACTTTGATTTAATTAAATATATTTTACAAAAAAAAAATGACTTTATATTGCTCCCGTACAAAACACCAATTTCATATACGTAAGGACCTACAATTATATATTACTAGCTGATTCGACCCACGCAACTTCGTCTGCGTCACATTTTCCCTGAATTTCGTTTGCTACAAACCTCACGGAGCCCGAGACCTTTCCAACGAATGCAAAACCGTGGAAATCGGTTCGTGCTTTCTGGAGTTATAGCGTCAGGAAGGAAAACCCGACTTATTTTTATAATAAATATTATTGTTATTATTTTTTTAATGCAAAACGGGGAAACTCTTGGCCCAAATCTTACCTGATGGAAAGTGATGATTAGGCCGAAGATGGAAGCGAGTTTCGACCGGCATCCTCATACACAGAGGAACTGGCTATACACAACAATGCTGTTAACATTGTTGTTATGGCGACAGACTTAGACAAGAAGGTGGTAGCTTGCCAGGCGGACTTAGAACAAAACCTACCATCAACCAAACCGAGCAAAAAATTTGCCGCCGCTGGGAATCGAACCCGGGACCTCTGGGTCTGAATCAGATGGTTTAACCACTAGACCATGGAGGCGGTTAGTGTCACCTGTTTAGCACCACCCGAGGACCACTTGTTCGCTGAAGGGTATTCTCCTACGGACGCGGGTGACTCGGCCCCCAAATATAATTATAATATACTAGCTATCCCCCGCGGCTTCGCTCCCGTCAACTACCCATTTTTTTGTGAACCTTCCCTGTATTATGACCTACTAAACAAAAAAAGAATTAGCGAAATCGGCCCAGCCGTTCTCGAGTTTTAGCGAGACTAACGAACAGCAATTCATTTTTTAAATATAAGATAGATATATCGTAGAAATAACTAATTTATAATTAAGAACTACTTTGTTAACGCTACTTGAAAACTGTCATTTTCGATTTACTTTGACAAGGTTCCATCCCATTGTAACCGCGTGCGGATTTTAAGAACGATTTGTATGGGCAGTCATAATATCGCACTCTTAAAACATAAGTGGCACTATACAAAAAATGACATTTTTTAGTTAAGTATACAGTCAAAACGCTTTGCAAAGACCCCGGTAGCTCTAATGTGCCAAATTTTCGCTAGATGTCGCTAGTGTCACTTATGAATTTGTCACAATTTGTCCGGTCGGTAATTGATAAACCGGCACTACACCACTACACCAGTTCGCGTCAAGTCTCCGGAGGGAATCCTTGTCGAGGTGAGTTAAAAACCGGCACTTTGTATAAAGTGCCACTTATTTAATAAATTTGCTTTCGAATATTTACAGTGAGTAAATGCATAAGTGGCAGTTTGAATATAATGCCCGTTATTTATTAACTTTAGTGTGGATTTTGTTTTTATATGAATTCAATAACGGGCATTTTCTGTAAAGAACCATTTAATCAATAAATATGCTTTCAAATATTAGCTGTGCGTAATTGCATAAGTGGCAGTTTGAGTTTAATGTCAGTTATTTTTTTACTTTAATTAGGATTTAATACCGATAAGTTTTCAATAACGACTTTAACATTAGCTTCTTTGTGCCCAAGAAGGACCAATGCGAACAATGCACAATATACAAGCTGGCCGAAAGTCCTCAAAAAGAAGTTCTGAAGGAAGACTACGAACGACATCTAGCAGAGAAGGAGAAAAGTCGTGAAGAAAAAGCCAACGATTAATTGAAGGTTTCAAGCAACTATATCGTCGCATGCTACGACCTACAAGCGGTAATGACGATACCAAATGGAGAAGTGTCAACTTTCTTCTATAAGTCAAAGATAAATTGCTTGAATTTTACTATCTCTGAGCTTGCAAGAGATAATACTGAATGCTTTTTCTGGAACGAATCACAAGGTAACCGTGGAGCAAATGAAATAGCCAGCTGTGTCTTAAAATACTTGCAAAAGAAATCTTCTTTAGCTGACGAAGACTTAGATGTAGTTTTCTATTCAGATAACTGCCGCGGCCAGCAGAAAAATTAGTTCATCATCGGTATGTACTTGAAAATAACATCTACCTTTAACACACAAATTTTTAATCCGTGGACACACACAGAACGAAGGAGATGCAGCACATTCAACTATTGAGAAACAAATAAAAATAATACTTAAATCTGGACCCATTTATGTGCCTTCCCAGTACGTATCCGCTATCAGAAGTGCAAAAAAACGTGGCACACCATTCATAGTAAACGAAATGGCTTATAACGGTTTCAGAGACATCAAACAACTGCCAGTTCCTAGATTGAACAAAAGTGTTGAAAATGAAGTCTAGTCGAGAATAAAGTCATCAAAGTGGTGAAAATTGAAGATGATAAGGTAAAAATTTATTATAAAAAATCCTACTTTGATGATTTCAAAGAACTTGACCTGGGAACTAAAAGGGTCAGTACAAGGAACCAGCGGACTCAAGAACTGCAACAGCTGTATAACCAAAAGTTGGATTTATCTGAAAGAAAAAAGAATGACGTGAAAAGCCTTCTAGATGCTGGTTTGATACCCAATTTTTACAATTCCTACTTTGATAGAGTTTTGAACTAGGTAGGTAGAGTAGTGAGAACGCCTTTAAAAAAAACAGTTGATTTATAATTTGTAAGAAGAAGTTTTCGATAAGTTTGTTTTGTGAAGTTTTCGATAAGTTTGTGTTGTGTGAAAATGTTTTTAAGTTACTGTTAGTTTATTAATATTTTTCTCGGTTCTAGAACTGATGTTAACGACTAAATTGCTAAAAAGCTTTGCTGGTTTTTACGTAATTCAGTTTTTACAAGATTTTATAGTATGTACAAGATTTTGATACAATATTTTTATAATTACTTACGGTTTTTTGTGAAAAACTATATTTTTAAGTTACTGCAATATTTTACTGACTCTTATGATAATTAAACCTTTAATACGCTGATTTTTACGTAACTTTTACAGTTCCTACTTCGAAAGACTTAAACTTAGCAGATAAGTTGAAATACCTCTAATAATTGTACTGATTTAGTGAGTAGTACCTAAGAACAAGATTTTAATATTAATGTTATTTGATAAAATGACGAAGTTTCTGTTATTTTGATAATACTTTTATCTAGATTTAAACAGATTTGTTAATTATGATATGTGTGGTAATTTTGACCGAAAACTGTGAGCATGTGCCAAATAAATATAATTCTTTATTATTTTAGTAGTTATATTGTTTTATTTCTCCCTTTTTTATCATTACAATGTAGGTAAAATAACAATTTAGAGGTCATTAAGCGAAAAGTTTTGAATAACTAGAAAACTATAACCGACACAATGCTAAACTTTTTTTTTAACATTGATAAATAATCAATAATTTTATTGTATGCCACTGGATACTGAAACGGCGTTAGTTAAACTGTTATTTTAAGCCGATCACAAAGCTTTATTTATATTTTTTTAGTTCCATATTACCCATTCAATTCTTAAAAAAACTTAAAACGGCCATACTGTAAAATAAACATTTTCGTTTAGTGCCATTTATGTTCTAAGGGTGCGATATATATTTAGTAGGCTGTCCGTCCTCCCGATGACAGATAGTCAACGTGGGTACTGCATAGACTACCTACTATATATGGGTACCTACTCTGCCCCCCATGTCATAATTACAGTAAGTCAAAAAATGTGAATGGTGGGAAATCGCACTTTTGTTTCGAGATGTTTAAATTGGTGTATCTTGATCATTATAGTAGATAGCTTAGATATTTAAACAGATAATAAAAGATACATTTGTGTAGATTAATCCTGAAAATAATTTATTTGTTACACATTGATGGTTTTTATTTTATCTAATGAATTGTATCTATGATTACCACTTTTATCAGCCCAACTAACACTTTTTAAACATATTTACAGTAAGTCGGTAACATACTGTAATTATATTTAACGAAATATTCTGTCGATGTAAGTTACTGTAACTATGTTTACTACAACCTCTTTATCTAGCCCACAAATCCAGTGACTTTTCTCACAAACTTCCCGTATTTTGGAAATAAGAGGGCATGTCTGCAATCTAATTCCGTACATCGATACATTCAGTTTTGTAAATAGTGTTAGGCAATTAATTTAAATGTTTTATGAATAAAAATCCAATTTTTATAATAGAAAAAAATATTTGTTGAGCCATGAAAATTGTACTGAAAATAAGTATTAATTATTATCAGTTACAGTCTTGTATCTCCTCCATTTATCAATAGGTAGTATAATAAAATTAACAACAACTAAAACAGGTTTATAATCATTATGAATTCCAAGAATCTCTTTTATCTATCATTAAAAGTCTAGTCCCACTAAGTTGTACAGAAACTAAAATCTCCCACTTATTTGAGATCATATGAATCAAATCAGTCTCCTTATTACCTAATTATAACAAACAATGTTTGTCTTAAAGGCATAATCACATTTCTTAGACTTAAAGTTTTAGAAATAATAATTATGTTGTATTAAAAATGAGAAAAAAAACCGAATAAAAATAAAATTGAAACTCTGATCTTGTAGATTAAAATCTTGTTTTTAATCTTCAAGATCAGAAGCATTAGAAGTTGGTATAATCAACCAAATTGCTTGTCTATTTAAAGAGATACTGGAAAAGCTGGCATCAATGGGACCAGCTTTTCCAGTATCTCTTTTCTCTTATCCTCTGTTATACCTCGTGGAGCAGCTTTTGGCCTAAGTTCAGGAAATGTTATTTTTTAAGACTGTATTTTGTAAAAAGTCCAAAGTTTGAAAGTCTTCGTCATCTTGATCTTTTTAAATTTTAGGGTGAAATAGCCTCTTTCTGCTTTAACGTATGTGATGTCTTTTAGGTAAATACGCGATGAGGAGTTTCGAATTTTGTGTTGCGATACACATTCATCATACTTATAAAAATCAGTAAAGTTCATTTCTATAACGATAGTTTTCAAAGAATTCACACTTTTCACACGTGCAACGAAATCATATACTTCGGTGTTACGCAATTTTGTCTCGACTTGGTGATGGAACTGAGTTACTATCGATTTTACTGTTAGATTGATAAAATAGTTTGATTTTCACCTATTATATATTTATCTAGTACATAGTCTTACTTTGTTAAAAATAAAAATTGAATTCGACTATGGTGTCGTTTTTCTTAGCGTTGTTACAGTAAGTCACTCACTTACTTGATGTATGCTTACGGATTGGTTTTATTTTTTGTGAACTATTGAGGAACGAAAGAGACTATAGTATTCAAAAAAAATTTTGGAGTAAATATACCAAAGGGACTGTAGTATTCTTTGACGTTTGATCGCGACCCGTCACAAATTATGTCCATTTCTGTCTAACACACGGTATTTTAATCCTTTTGCTCTTTTCCACTCGATTTATTGACATTTCATACATGCTAAAAATACGAAACACGCAACGGGCGAGTCCATTTTTAGAAAGAAATTAAATGTTTTATTCAGTCTGTGGTATGACGCGAGTTGCGCGATGACGTAGTGTCGAATAAACTTGTTTATTATGTTGTTTGTGAGTGAATTAGTGTTAACTAATGTTTTATTGGTGCATTGTGATGTGATTAATGTGTGTGCAAAAGGATTTCAACATGTGGGTAAGTTTTAACACGTATTATATTCATTTTCATAACCCTTGATACACAAGGCGTCCATGTTGTCAGAACGCTTTCGTAATTTGTTAATTATTAAGTCTAGCTACTTGTTCTGACTAAAAAGTAATTATTATCGCATTTTATGTTTACTGGGCAATAGATTTCAGCCAAAACATAAACAAAACAAACGAAATTTACGTTATGATTAGAATTTTTGTTCCGTGGGTCGGAAGGCAAACAATGCAAAAATGGCGGGAAATGGCTAATGTTTGGTGGTAGATTTTTTTTTTATATATATGTTTTTGTACGGTGGAGTATGTTGTTTGTTATTTATCGTTTTTAGATATAACCCAGCTACCCATACAAGTCATAAAATTTATATGTTATCGATTTACTTTTTAAATTATTCCTGTTCAAAGTTCACATAATGTGTTTTTTTCACCAATATTCAATGTTTACAAATTAGTTAAAAAATATAGAAACTAACCGTTATCATACACTTAACGTAACTATAAGGAGCCGTTTCTCAGCTATACAAATAACAATACACTTGAGTGGTAGCTGTAATAGGAGGCCACTAAAAAATGTTTACGTAAACATAAACATCTGGCGTGCAGCTGCCCGCGCTTTGATATTTGACCCTGTGCGCTCGACGTCATCACGTGACTCATGCTCGCCGGTGGCCAAGCGGGTAATAAATAGAGTAACTATACTTACTGTTAATATGTGTAGCGAAAACACCATATTTGAATAATGTCAATCTACCGGAACATTAGTTACTGTAAATATGATAGTGAAAATGTAAAATAAAACATAATTTTAATAGAGTAAGTCTACTTACTGTCATTATTTTAACGAACGGTTGATTCTTCTCAACATTTACTGTGATTGTGCTTATCGTAACTTTGTTAATAATTTAGATATAAAAAAAAAGAAAAATGTTCCTTAAAGGTCTTGATTTAAAGATCACAGTACTGTAAAAAAAGTCATAACACCAGTAACACGACTTACTGTAATTATGACATCGGGGGCAGTACTGTGGGTAGCTAATGCTATCCGTCAATGCTAAGCTATCCGTAATTGAAATGCAAGTAAGGATAAAATTTTAGATTTGTTTACCTTTAGTAGCAGGAACAAAAGATAGATCAGTTATAGAAAACGGCCGTTAGACTACATAAAGTGTTTGTATTTCCATTTGAAAATAAAAAATTGGCGCCAAGCCTATTACACACAGATAACTCAACGGAAAAACAAGGTCAAATGTTTGATGTCACTAGTTTCATTTATAGCCAGTAAATCGATTTAATACTTACGCACACACATGTACAGAGGCCGACTTAATGCCTTAGGCATTTTAATTCTACCAGTCAACCTTTCATCAGCTTTTAGAATAAGAAAGCAGTTTATTTTATTTATTGAAAAATCTTAATTGTTGGAAAATTAAAACATATAGCAAATAATTTGATTATTATTCTTTTAACCAAAATGTTTACCCGTAAAGTATTCCCATGCTTATCAACATTAGTTGCCACGACTGAAAGCTGATTTAAAAACTACGCTGATGTTCCAAAATAATCTTATAATTTTCTGACTTCTTGTGACTGCACAATATCGCCAAGACGCCAACTAATCGAAAGAGTAAATGACTAAAGTTAAAAATTGCGTGTAGACCAAGCATAATAAGCATAGACAATGTAACATTATTGTATGTAGCTTCGACATACGTAGTATCTCTATGCAGTCTGTGGCTTCGACTCTGGTACGTAAATCGACCATAGACATAGACTAACATAACCTCTTTCTTTATCCGTCAAGCTTTGTAACACAAGGTGAATATCAAGTAAAATATTTTTTTATATTACCAAAACACGAGTAAAAGTTGAAATATTGTATGTAAATGCACTTTTTATAATTGTTGTAGTGATATCAATAAAAGTTTCGGTTGTAACTTGCTTTAGTTATTTGAAATCAAAAATCCACGTGTTGTGTGCGACTGTCGGTGACCGAAGACTGATTTTGTTTCAGGCCCAAAAATGACGAACTCCAAAGGTTATCGTCGTGGAACCAGGGACTTGTTTGCCCGCAGATTCCGCACCCATGGAACCATCCCGCTTTCCACGTACATGAAAGTGTACAAAGTCGGCGACATCGTTGACATCAGGGTAAGTTTCTAGCTCACCAACGAATCATGTAGAATCGCCTTGCAAGAGCTAAATATCTACCTACCTATAATAATAATCAATTGCATCTGCAAACATCTAGACAAAAATACAATTGAATTCCTGGTTGCTGCATGATAAACTTGTGTATTCAAAACAAAGTGCTGGTTTCCAAATATAAAGAATAATAACGGACCATCTTAGTATAGTGGCTCTTGATACTGCTCCTGTGATGTGATTCAATATAACTTTTTATTCTAAAAGTTGTTAATCCCTATATTCAAATTTGGTCATCCGAGTTAGCGCACATTAACATACTGGGATGAATACCATGAAAACCGAATTTATCCATAATACTACATATTGTTTTAGGGTAATGGTGCAGTCCAGAAGGGAATGCCCCACAAAGTCTACCACGGAAAGACTGGCCGTGTCTACAATGTCACACAACACGCTCTTGGCGTCATTGTAAACAAGCGTGTACGTGGAAGGATTCTACCCAAGCGCATCAATGTCCGTGTTGAGCACATCAAGCACTCAAAGTGCAGACAGGACTTCCTCAAGAGGGTGAAGGAGAATGAGAGGCTCCTGGCTGAGGCTAAGGCAGCGGGCAAGATCGCCAACCTGAAGAGACAACCTGCCGGACCTAAGCCTGCTCATATTGTCAGTGGTACTGAGAAACCAGTGTTACTGGCTCCCATCCCCTATGAGTTTGTAGCTTAAAAATGGAAATAAAAAGTATTTTTAAGGATGTGAGAATTTCATTTTGTACTCATTATCACTTTCCATCTAGTTTATTGAAGGGCAGCATTTCTTGTTCAATTCACTTATACTTTTCTATCTTGGAAATATTTCATAAAATTGAGAAACCTATCTTAATCAGACCTGGACTTTTTCAAAATTGGTAGTAACAACCATAGATTAGTCCATCCATATTATAATGAACGATTGATAGCTCATAAAAAAAGTTTATAATATTCAATCTTAATTGATCAAAGTCAAACACATTTGTAAAACAGGTGTATGGTACAGAGACATCATTGCACAATGCTATGCAAAATCTTCATATCACACGACTTCTAGTTAGAATTACGGTGACTACTACAATATTAGCACTAATAAATTCAAAGGATGAGATCAGATTTGAAAAAAAAAAATGAAGAAAAAAATTTGCTGTTTTATGTTTGCTTAACTAAACAAAAAAGTAAGGAAAAATATTCAATTTTCATATTCGATTTCAGTATGATAACACTAGAAAGTTGTAGAAGGTCCTTGAGAGGAAGTAGGTACCCTAAATATTGATGCTTACAATTACTGTAAAAACCCTATCAGTTTGCACTACAACTTCCAGCATTTTTTAAATGAAACTTTATTTACTAAACTAAAGCTGATATTTCGAGAGCAAGAGCGCCAAAGGTCGCTCGCCATCTACCTGGACTAGTATCAGCTTCAAGGAAAAGACGATGCTAGACCTAACTCCTGCGAGGGTTTATTTGACGCTGTACCGCCCAAACTGGGCATTCGAAGCAGCTTCAATGAAATCCGGTCGTGGTTGTCCATGGTAGGAAGCGAGAGCTCGTTGGATGCCGCCGTTTCCTGCGAGGTAGTGATGGTGGCAAAGGAAGTGGCGGCAAGATACTCCATTATAATATCTTTAGCAGACGCACCGGGCGCCGGAGGGCACGCAATGTTCTCCGGCTGCTATAGGGTGTGGCCTATAAGTAACAGACTTGAGTAGTCGAAAGCCCGACAAGTAGACGCGCCTGTCTAGAGGAATTGTGGCCGCAAAGCGTTATGGGGTCCGCATGAATGCATATGGGCATACCTAGCCGGGGGAGCGTGATGAATGCGCAAGCACTCCAGCGCCCCGACCAAAGGTAATTGTAGAATAGTGTGGTTTTAGTAGGTAAGGGTCGAACAGACCTCTGCGCCTGGCCCAAGGTGGAGGAGGACATCCATGAGGGTTTCCAAACGACAAAAAAGCCTAACTCTTGCAATGACTAAAGATCGCAACCAGTGGCAATCAAGTACCTATCAGTAGGGCTGACCCCAAAATAGGGAGAAATAAGGAATGATGACTTAAGTTAATATTTGTTTAGTGACATTAATAAGGGATTTGAATATGACATAGCATAGCTATCAAAAACATTGCATACCTAATGTATGTTTTATGGTACATGGCATGAGTTTTGGGTATGTACCTAATCGACGCTATTATACAGTGTCTTTATAATGTGCAATACGAAAATGACGGAAACTAATCCTAACTTTCTCGACGGAAAACATTAAAAAATATCAAATTTTCTTTTTTAATTTTTAACCGAGTTCCCAAAAAGGAGGAGGTTCTCAATTCGGTTGCATTTTTTTTATGTTTGTTACCTCATAGCTCCGTCAATCATGAACCGATTTGAAAAATTCTTCTTATTTGCAGATTGGTCCCATTTAAATTTTATCAAAATCGGTTACGAAGTTTGGGTTTTAAATCGAAATAGCTGGAATTCGTTTACTTGGATGATGGTTTTTTGCCATCCAAGTAATCGAAATTGCGTATTTTGCTTTTCTGCGATTTTGCAGTGATGTTGTTAGGTGTGGGGTACTACTAAAAAGTGAAAAATAAAAAAGTTTTACAGAAAAAATACAACAACTTCCAAATAAAATCTGCATCGGTGTATAGCGCTAGTCGGACTTCGGCTGGGTGAGCGCTGGTTGCAAGGCGGGGGGTGGGGCGAGGTGGGCGGCGTCTTTGAATGGATTTGATTTTCCCAACACTTAATATTGCGACGTCTTATTATGTAGCCAAAAAATGGCACGCTTAGTTTTAATACAGATCGTGATACTTGCGTTATCTAGGTCTATCTATATCTGTGTTCTTCACCATATTAGCTATCCAATAGTAAAAATTGCATGCCTATAACTATTCGTCAGTTGTTGGAACAGAGGCCTTTGTGTGAGTTTTTTCGACTCACGTTCGAACGCGTTCGATTGCGAGCGCGTTAGAATTTAGTATGGGAAATTAGGTTCTACGAGTGACCACCAGGTAGCACTATAACTAAATTCCCATTCTAAATTCTAACGCGCTCGCAATCGAACGCGTTCGAACGTGAGTCGAAAAAACTCACACTAAGGCCTCTGGAATAGTGAAGTGCGGACACGATAACTGGGTGATAATAAAATACAATTCACGCGGAGAAAGATCACAACGTTTTATTTTGAAATGAAATATATTTACAACTGTATGACCATTAAAAAGATGAATAATATATATAATTTAATCAATGATTGGAATTAAACGATTTTTCAATAATTATATGCCTTTTCAACTTTAACAAATGTGGCATGATAACATGATTTATTTATTATAATCACTATCTTAAATAATTTAAATTACTAAAATTAATTGAATAAACTTAACAACTAGCATCTCTAGATTGATAAAATAATATATATCCTGTTTCTGATGATTTCTGTATATCAGAGGTTAGGCCGTAGAAGTCTTCTATAGCGGAGGCATCAATTTTCTGTAAAGAGAAAACAATGTTAAATAAAGTACATAAAAATTTATGAGATAGGAAAATCCAATTTAGACACTACACATAGGGACAGACTGATGATAATTATGATTTATTCTCATAAAATATGAGTATCATTAATTAATTCTCTTAGTTCAAAGACCTTTACAGAAATTAATTAATTTTTGATAACATTAAATTAGTCACGCTACAGACAAAAAAATCAGCTACACATAGAATTGAATTCCTTTGGCCTAAATAGATATAATCGTTATTCTAAAGATATTTATTTAAATTAAATAAAAAAAAAACAAGCGCATGAAGGTGAAATACTATAATTTATACAAGATGAAATACTATGTACGTATATTTTTATTATTTATTGTTATAGCGGCAACACATACGGCCCGCTGACAGACAGACGAACGGACGGACAGACCGCGGTAGCTTAGTAATAGGGTCCCATTGGCCTTTTCGTACGAAACCCTAAGAAGATATCAAATTAACCAACCTGAACCTACACAACCACTCAAAAGTATTTGGCCACTTGCATTTCTGAGAGGCCAATCTTCGTGAAGCCATCATTGAATATATAGATGATTTAGGTAAACACTTTTGGTTTATGAATTAAAATGATAAGAACAATTACCCTTTTGAGGGTGGTCAAACACTTTTGATCGGTTGGTACTGAAAATCTTTGGCCTGTAACATCATACACTACAAAAGCGTCATTGTATACTTACATCTACCATGTCATCGTCGAATAGCAGCCAGAAGCCGTGGCTCTTCACAATACTGATGTAGTGTCCCCGATTGGGGCCGGAGCCACAGTGCACCACCACTGCCACTAAGTCGTACAACCTGTCTGGATTTACCGCGTCGTCGGACTGTAAGGGAAAATGCTATAATATATGTATTCAGTTGTGCTGGAAGGCTTGATTGAATTAATTTTTAAGGGGAGAGAGAATTTACAATTCTATATTTGAATTCAGAATTGTAAAATAAAAAAAAAATGTAAATAGTTATTGAATTTTTGAAGTGTTTGCATTGTACACTCAAGTACCCTGGCGGTTGGGAGTGTCATGCTCACTCAAAAGCCTAGCTGATGGTGGCGTATGCGTTAAATTATTTGGCTCCATTCAGAATGGTTGAGACGAATGGGCCTGGCGCATGTCATGGCGCTGTCGGTTGGGACTGGTCATTTCTCAGCTGCCAGTGTGTTTTTTTTTTTTTAATTTTATTATTTCTTTGAATTGTTCCTTTTTTATTCCAGACGTTTTTATCATGCTCGTCACATCGTTCTCACATGTATGTATAATTTCAACACGATGTCAACAAAACTTTGTAACAATTTATTAATTTTAAAAGAGTGTCTGTGGAGTTTCTTGCACATTCTTCTATTTGGACCGACCGATCTTGACAATTCAAAAGTGCCTGTAAATGTTTTAATTGAAATAAATGTTTGAGTCTTTTGAGTCGGGATTATTGCTTAGAAAAAACAAGATACATTAAATAAAGCACTTCTGAATGTACTAATTTGTTAAGAAAAAATATATAAATATGAAAGAAGTCTACTCGACCGCGAGTAGGCGCGGGTAGAGTGTGCTGAAGTATTAGTGAGACTATACTGTAATAATTAAAAAATAAAGTGGCTCAGTATGCAACCTTGAGGAACCCTTTTATTATGTTCACCCTTTATTATTTATAATAGTGCTTTAAACTAAACCAACTTTTGTCAAACCTTATTTGGAGTAATCATTCTACAAAAACGTATGAAATAGCAAGAAAGTACAATAAAAAAAAATAAACTATGAAACTTACCGTATTAAACAACCTCAGCTCCAAAGGAAAAACGACTCTATGGGACACCTTGATATGCCTATTATACTGTTCCATGTACTTAAATCTTTTAAGGTGCAGAGCTAGAATGAGCGGGAGTTTCTTTACTCTCATACGTTTCTGGGCTTCTTGGTAGCTGCTACAGTTGTCACATTTGAATTTGTTGTCGTTGCAAAGCGTTTCTGTGTCGCTAAAGCATTTCAGACAATGTGTTATGCTTGTGTTTTGTCCAACGTCCACCTGTAAAACGGAAAACGTTTATGTGGTGAGGTTTCCCGGATAAAGGTTTTGTAAAGGCAGTTTTGACTGTCCTGCAGAGTAATTCACACAACCAATGGTAATGCCTTTCATTTTATTAACCGACTTTCCAAACAGTATTCATTACATTGTTTAAGTTGCTAAGCAGACGAATTTGTACCGACAGCGACGAGGGTTTATCGTGTGTATGTCACCGGAAAGTGGCAATCGACATAAGATTGTAAAAAATTACGTAAAATTGAAAACTTTTTTTTTCTAAAAAGGAGACGGATAGATTGAAAAGTATAGAATTTGGTTGGGATTTATCATATACTAGCTGACTCGCGCAACTTAGTCTGCGTCACATTTTCCATTACTGCTCCGCTCCTATTTGTCTTAGCGTGATGATATATAGCCTATAACCTTCCTCGATAAATGGGCTATCTAACACTGAAAGAATTTTTCAAATCGGACCAGTAGTTCCTGAGATTACCCCCTACATACAAACAAATTTTACCTCTATAATATTAGTATAGACAAAACTATTTTTTCATAATATATCAAGAAAAAATAATCTAATCAAAATTTATTACAATCAAACGGAGTCTGCCATTTTCCGGGGATATGTATATATTAGTTATACGCAGCAATGGATTAGGACTTCCTTAGGTTGAGAAATAAAAAATGAGTAAGTCAGCTATGCAATGAGGGTTTTCAGGAAAATTCGCGCCACCAATTGCCCCACTTTGGCAAGAGGCCGCCACTTGGAAAACCTTTCCGGAATGTTTTTAGACTACATACGCGCTTCACGCGGATGTTATTCACGACACGACTGCTCAGTGATGCCCCCTAGTACGCGTCATTTCAAGAAATATAAATTCAGTCTAGTCTTAGATTCGACAAATCGGTCGGACATCATTGTTAAGTGTAATTGTGTTTAGCCCAATGACGTACAGGACCGGTTCCTGTGGCGAAATTTGGGGCCTAGGTCCAGCAGGGACTTCTTTCGGCTATGATGATGATGAGTAGCCCAATACCTGGATTTGTGCCAGTTCGATACGTATATGGTCACCCCCTATTATCATCATCTGTCTAGCATTTTCCCAACTATATTGGGATCGGCTTCCAGTCAAACCGGATTCAGCTGAGTACCAGTATTTTACGTGGCGTGGAGCGGCAGCCTACCAGACCTCCACAACCCATCAACTGGGTAACACGGTTCTCCTTGGCAAGACAGGAGTCAGATTTTCTGGCTTCTGACTATCCGTAACGACTGCCAAAGATCTCGAAATGACAGCCGTGACCAACGGCTCAACGTGCTTTCCGAGGCACGGAGGAAACTCGGTATGTTACGATCACCCATCCACAGACCAACCTCGGAAAACGTTGCTTAACCTTGGAAATCAACCTGTGCGGCTGTTATTATTAAGCCATGAGACTTAAATCGTGATATTTGGTGGACAAATAGCCTATAGTCCTGCCTCACTCGTTGGGGAATACCAGCGAGACCTTATGTCATGTAGTTGATTTTCTCGTGGCATATAGTTAGGTAATTGGCAGTAGCCATGAGAATATTGATTGTTGGAAACCACTACATAAAAATCAACCTATGTTCCCATCTTCCCATAATTATTGTTACACTAAAGGCCGCCCGCGACTTCGTCCGCGTATAAATTCTCGTTATTCCCGTGTAAATCCCGATCCCTCGGGAACTCCGGGATAAAAAGTAGCCTGTGTTATTCTGAAATTTCATTGTAATCAGTTGGAATTTCAGGATATCCTCTCTTAGAGCTCCCCTGCACTCTCCTCAGTATGCCAAATTTCAGCTTTCTAGGATCAGTAGTTTCGCCTGTACAAACAGTGTCTCAGTCACTCACTCACTCAGTAATGGAAGAATTTTATATATTAGGATTTATTGAAATTTTATTTACAATCATGGTTCCTGGGATATTCATTCATCATACAAAAATACAAAGGCATGTTATATCCACCAATTTGCACTGTGCCCGCATGGTAGGTATGACCCACCCCATTTCTCAGAGAAGACACCTCTGAGAAGACTTGCGACATAGGCCAGCGTTCTAATAGGCTTGTGTCCTGAAAAAATCTAATTAGTCCGTCAGTTAGATTATCAAAAAATATTTGACCCGTGTTTTTTCTTTTGTTACGGGAACCAAAATTGACGAAGTTACGACGCTTTTAAAATTATCAATACGTCACACCTTCGCATAATTTTTACTGAGTCGTGACGTCACGAGCCCCCACTCGCGAGTTTTGATGCGTTTTATCTTTGTCAATATTCATTGATTTACAAAAACAAAAAATGCGTGTCCATTATTTTTCAATACTCTAATTGACGGACTAAATAGTTTTGCAATTTGTGGATGATGGAATCTAGCCTATTGAGCATGTGCAGTGCAATGTGTTTCGGCAAAGGCACTGGGATTTCTTTGCGACCTTGAATAGGTCGCGTCTGTATGCGTTACAGCTACTAACAATGCGGCTCATCATACCGTGATTCATGCTTGACTATTTTGGCTAGTATTATTAAAAATAACAGAAGAGAATCGTGTATAGGCCATAGAAAAAAACCGGACAAGCGCAAATTTTTATTTTTTGTTATTATAGCGGCTATAGAAATACGTACAAATTCTGACATTTTCAAATGGTACCTCCTCTCAAATGTCTACCTTTTAAGATACAGCCTGCGGACAAACAGACAGACAGACGGATGGATGCACGTACGTACAGCGGTGGCTTAGTAATAGGGTCCTTTCGAGTATGTAACCCTAACAATGATGCACATGATGGGATATGGCATGATTGGAATAAATGCCAGTAAATATATATTATGATGTGTAACATAGAATAATGATGAATAAAACCCGAATAAAACAAAGTAATACCTGTAAATCAAAGAAATGCTCATCCTTGCTGCTAACAGTCTCGCAGTTGAGGCACCGCGTCTCGCTAGTGAGCGTGCCCTGGAATATCTCGTGCACCCACGTCGGCTCGGCGTTCTGAGGCGCGGTGCCATTGCACGTGACGTTCTCCCCAGACGCATTCTTTTGTACTTTCAGGGTGCTTTGATTGCGTTCAGCTGCAAGAGGTTTTGAATTTTAGAATTGAATTTTTAGTGGGTTATTCCCAAACACTTTTCTAGCGCGACGTTACTGATCTGTCTGTGCTGACCCAAGCGTAGAGAAACCTGTTGGTTTCTCTCACTACACCTATTTCTGTTAAAATGCACAATCCTTTCATGCGTGTTTTCGCCCGCGCGCGGATCTCTTCCGCATGCGGGCTACCCGCATCTTATCATTTCATACATGTTTTTCCTATAATGCGGTCAGCACGCGCGCGGAATGAGCATTGGCTGCGGGCGCACAGCCCACGTGCATGCTATCCGAATGCGAGCGGTGCTCTTCTGTCTTTAGTGTTGTTTTTACTGTGACGCGGGTTGCACGCATGGTCATAATTTGTGAGCATGCGTGCGACCCGCGTCACGTGTTTAGTCACTTGCATGCACGATACTGCAGTGCCAAGCGAAATCTTTGTCCACGAAGGACAGGAAAAGGGACATAACTAGAGCGCTGAAAATCCGTAGCCGCACCAAAAGAGGTAATGTGAATATGTTACAGTTGTGTATGGTTGAAAATATGTAATAGAATTGATGGAGATATCTTTTTGAAACACTCTTAATTGTCTCTACTTAGGATATATTGGCACAATGGAATCATGATTTTTACTGACTTATTAGATTCTTATTAGACTAGACAAAATACTGCCAACAACATCTAATACTTGTAAAGTCAAGTAAAACAATGTGTTTGAGAATTAATTATTTTCAAGAACTTTTTCTTTATTTAGGATACAGTTTCAGCACATTCGGATTAAATCAAAAACACTGTGTTAGGGAAAATCATCTGACTACAGAAAAGAAATTGAATTTCTTTTAGCAGAACATTGTTGGAAAATATAATAGCATTCCAAAGATAATAATAATAATAAGATAAAATTATATTTTATTTATTCATCACAAGAAAATTTATTATGTTGATACAAGTATAGCTGGTGAGTCAATAATTGCTCAATGTTACTATTGTATTGTAACTTACCTAAAATGATTTCATTTATATGGTTTATTAGAAAGTTTAGGAATTCATGGGCATCTTGTTGCATGTAGTTGTCAAACTCTTCTGTAACAGAAATATATAATACACATTTATAGAAGAAACATAACTGGCAAGAATAATATCACTTTTGATTAATTATATCATTTTTTTAAAGTTTATTCTTTTCAGGAAAATATATTTTATAAAACAGAAATCGATGAAATCTCACCTTTTTCTTTTCTCAACCTAGCAATAAACTTCTTAGGCGCTATGGAACCTACTTTCTTTTTCTGCGTAGCAATACTATAAAATAAGTCTGCGAGGCATGTCAGAAGGGTTTCTTTTGTTCTCTTGTTCTTGGCCTTATACTCTAGCACCTTCTCTCTGAATGGGCGGCAAAAATACAATGCTTGCAACACTGAGTTACTATAACATGTATTGCCAAACTGAAAAAATATTATTGTAACAATTAAACCAAGAAGTAGTGTTTTTGGAAAAATCACTTTATTTATCATCATCTTCATCAAATTCAGTAGGTTTTTCACATCAAATATTGAAATATTTGCACCATCATCTAAAGAGGCTTTTATAGCAACTGAGTTTTCAAGTGATTTTTTTCCAACCTAAAAACTTATTTACAATTTTTATTGGATTCTCATAGTAACTGGGCATCTGCTTCTGTGTCATTTAATCATTGTAGGAAAATGATAATATTGATAAGAACTTGTTATCTTATTCACATACATCATGTTCCTTATTACTCACCGAGGACATTAGAAATCTGCTCAGTGAAAATATTTGAGTCTTTTAATGAATCCCATTGAAGGTTAAGTGTTTTTAATGTTATTTATACTTATTTTTTTGCAGTGGTTACAATATTTGTGTAGCCCGGAAATGGATAACTTACCTACCTTCTTCTGTAAATGTTCACTTTTTTTTTTACACTACATATGCTTTGAAAATAGTTATTACATGTGAACAACTTACATTAACTAAACCAAAATAATGTTCATTCGGTGGGAACTGCTCTGACCCGATATCTCTTTCTAGTTGTGATATATTTGCGCCCTGAAATAAAGATGAATGCACCACTTATTACAAATCCATTAAAAATGCCGACATTTATCAGACGTTGCAATACCACTAATTTCGCTTTGATCTTTGCGCACATCGTGAGTATGTCTTCAAACCAAAGCCCCTAATCCATTCCTCAACTTTTGATCGTAATTAGCTGATTAATTATCATACAATTAAACATGCATTTCTCTCACCATTCTATGTTGGAAATTAAGGCCGAGATCCTGACATATTGACATTTGCAATTCTGTTTTATCAACTTATATACTGAATATACGGTTGTCACGGCCGATTATTGGTAATTCACAAATGTGCTGCACTTATTTCTGGAAACATAATTGGAATTTCTTTTGGAATTGGGCAAAATAAGCACAACAGTTACGATTATGACATAACCACAGACAAGCAAAGAAAGATTAGAGAGTAAAAAAACAGCAGTCAAAATCAAAGAGTAAAATATGTTTTAGATAGAGGAATTGAGCGAGATTGTAAAGTTTTCATGATTTCTCGGCTCAACTCACACCAAAAGAGCGTCGAAGCACAGCGAAGCGGAGCGCAGTTTCAGTTTCAAATGAATTTTAACTTTATTTTCATTACTATAATACTTAACGCATGAGAAACTTGAAATAGCGCGGATGCCCGGGAATTCCGGCGAATTCCATAAACGGAGCCGCGCGTCTGCGCGACTAGGAGTGAGGCGTATTTATCGAAACAGTTAAAAAAAACAGGTATTTCAAAGTAACAACATGAAACAGGTATCTCAGAACCGAAATAACAGCTCCTACCTATTTCGCCTGTTCCTCAAACAACCGTAGTAGCCGTAACTCGACATACAAAACGAAACGACCTGGAACAGCTAGTTTCAAATGGAACATGCTCCATTCTCTTCTGACTTATTATAATAGAAAGAGACAACATCTGTTCTTTGGAACAAGTCTGTTCTTTGCTCCTCTGGTTCATTGTAATAGAAAGAGATAGAACCTGTTCCCTGCCTGTCACTGTTTCTGACCTTTTCAGTAGCAGGTACTGATTCTGAATCTGTTGCAATCAATGAGTCTTTAGTTCCAGTGGAACAGGCTGTTTTTTGGAACAGGTTTTTGGAACTGTTTTCTTCTTGGAACTGAAACAGGTGAAACAGGTTTCTAATTTTATCTGTTCCAACCCACCAGCGCGACAAGTCCCGAGAATGCTCGAGCAGTCGCGAGCGGCCGCTGGCAATATCCCGCCCCTCGCGACTGCTCCCCTCGCGCGTCTGTTGCGCGCGAGCTTTCGCATTCATACCTTGCAGTGCAACGAATACAGAAGTGATGGTGGAAATGGATGAAGAAAAGCCTATTTATTTGGTGCAAATGTACGACTGCCTATGAGCGGACAGGAAAGCGACCCGTGAATTCATTGCTGGTATCAAAATTGAAATTAAAGGCATTTTTTTTATATTCTCAAACTGTTTTAGTTGATCCAACTTGTGTTCTACTATTTTGTTTTAAAGAAAATTTGATTGATTAAATTGTTTATATATTTTAGTATCTCAGCTGGGATGCTGCACATCCCAGCTGAGATGCTGGAGCAGCGACTCACAATACAGCAATCCAGCCTGTCAGTGATGCCCAGGATGCTATTGGAACTGACTCGCACCCTGCGCACCAAGGACACACATCTTTTACGCAATAATGCTTATAAGCAATCAATACGCATTTCCGCAAACATCCCCGATGCACTACAGAAGTGAGGCAGCCCCATCAACACTTCTCCGCAGAAGCACGCGTTCGGACTCGTACCGCACAATACGCGGCAACAAACCAAGCGGTGTCTTTGCTCAACACACTGACTGCTCAGAATCCGGATGTAGATGTATTCCACTCCAACGTGCGTCAATTCTTGAAAATTTGTAAGGATTGTTTTAGTACTTAGATTATTTTGACTATTTTTTATTATTTTGATTGTTTTTTATTAATTTGTATTGACTATTTTTTATTATTTTTATTTTTTTATTATTGTTTTGATTATTTTCTATTGTTTTTTTATGATTTTGATTATTTTTTAGTGACTATTTTTTAATATTGTGATTATTTTTTATTATTTTGATTATTTTTTATTACTTTTGATTATTTTTGATTGTTTTTTGATTAATTTTTATTGATTATTTTTAATTATTGTACCATTTTATTATTATTTTTGATTATCCCATTGATTTTGTTGACTCTCTGCACGTGTTGGTTTTTACTGTGAGTGCAGAGAGTAATTGAAATAAAATAAATAAATAAACCCGCGGGTAACCATATTCGCTCTGACCGAAAGAGCCCTTCGCTCTCTCTCAATGTCATCATCGTCTCTAAGGGTAGTGATCAAGATATGCCCAAGGTACTTGAACAAGTGCACTCTCGATAGTGGTAGGTACACCATTTAACTTTATTGGCGGTACCGTTTCTGGACTTTTCCCACCAGCCCCAAACACCATAACGACACTCGTTTGTACATTGTACAACAGGCCATGAGCACTGGCGAATCTCTCACATACACTAGAAAAACTTCTAACAAACTTCCTCAGGCCACAGACTGAGGCACTGAGCAGCTCCATGTCATCTGTATAGCTTATCTTGTTGACACATATGCCATCAATACAATATGACATCCGACTCTGGTGCTGCTTAACTCCACAATTAACTGGTCCATGTTCAAGAGTGTAGGAGAACTCAGGCCTCCCTGTCTCACACCTGATTCAAGACCATATGGGCTCGAGAATGCCCCGTTCCACCTAACACTATTGACCTAGTTCCCGTAGAACATAAAAAAGATTTATTATTAAACAGGTGGAAGCTCCGTATCATTAATCTTTTTCCAAAGAGTGTCGTATGAAACCAGACCAAAAGCACTCGACAGGTTCAGGAAACAGGCGTAAACTGCAGTGCTGCGGCGTGCTAGTAAGTACTCCACAGCGTGCTTAACGCCCAAAATAGCGCTATCGGTAGACAATCCAGATCGAAACTCAAACTGGTTGTCATGAAATTGAATGACGTGTTTATTATTGCTAATGGGCTAATGGTCTAAAGCACAGAAATATAAAAAACAGGTCTAAAGTTGTGAACAGCGTGCTCAACGCTGTCCAATACTTTAGACGCAACCGTAGCCAGTGAAATAGGTCTTTAATATTATTCCTATCAGTCAACAGACAAGGACTAGGCTATGACAATAAGCGTTAACGGACTGAGAAACGACCAATCAATGCAGTAGCTCAGAAACGGCCATAGGTTTATTCGAACTTATGGTGCAATTTAGTTCACTAGGTATTCACTGATGTGCTGGCGACTGTACCCCGCCCTCACGGATACGCCTATGCCACAGTGCCATTTTACCAAAGAGTATAGTAATAAAATTTTACTGTTTATCGTTGTTGAGTATTCGAGTCACGTTACTCACGCAAGTCACAAGCTTACATTGCATTCGAATAATAGCATCTTTCTGCGAACAACAGTCCAGTTTTTTTGTTTGCAACCGTAGACAGAGTATTCTCTCTGTCTACGTTTGCAACATTATATATTCTGTAGTCATCCAAATTGACAGTTCCGTTCTAATATTAAATCAAAAAATATTGGGTGTTCGAAAAAGTGGTAAATATAACGTCAAATATCTTTAAATTTAGGATAAAATGCGTTAGTGTAACGAAATAAATACTTGTTGCTATGCTATTTTGCTAGATTAAAAAGAAACTTTGTTAGGAAACTAACATAATTCATTTCTGATAGTTTCGATATGACACTTTGACAGCTTCATAAGATTTTGGAACGCATTCAAAGCGCAGCGCAGCATCCTCGCCTCACCTCCTCCCGTCCGGCCGGCTCCGCTCCCGCGATTCAGATTTCAGTACCGATTCATCCCGATTGTGTTATCTTTCCGGGAACGAGGAAGTTTACGTGGTCGTGTTGACGTGGCGGTATCCAACTGGTAGGTATATTAACGGTAAATTAATCAGAATTAGTTACGAAGTGTTTGATTGAACTAGGTAATTGATTAAATTCATTGATTACAAACTGTAATTAAAGAAAACATAATAGGAATTGCATTCTGTTTCAATTCAGTGTGAATAGTTAGTTTCATGGCATTGTATTTTTATAGATCGAAATGCTGAGGTCACTCTTCGTTGCACTGGCCGTTTCGGCAGTATTTGCCGGAGTGCCGACTCCTGAAGAAACAAAGCGGCTTATGGACCGTCTCTCGGAGTCCGAACATTTTAAAAACGAACACCATAACAAGCAGTTTGATCATGATGCCTTTTTGGGTGAAGACCAGGCAAAGACATTTGATCAGCTGCCACCTGAAGAAAGTAAAAGGAGATTAGGGTGAGTTCACACATTGTTTCGGTCAGTAAGTAGTCTTAGGGGTTAGTTCTAGAATATTAAATCTAAAGTAAAATAAGTTCCTTATTATTATAAGAACAGATTAATTTTTCATAGCATTGCACATTTTAAAAACACTTTCCCTTGAATGCACATGCTTAAACAAACACCTTTTCTCCCATAGAAATTGACAAAACTAGAACCTTATCTGCTTCATCTGCTAAGATCCTTCTGAATAAATAAATTTAGAAGGACTTTTGCTTAGTTAATCTCTGTAATGATGCTGAAATTGATTTGGTTTATAGAATATTTTTTTTCAGGAATACAAGTAGTTCCCTTACAGGTGCAGGTCAATAAAAAATGTACCTACATCAACAATATTGTCATTCATAAATTTGTATTGTATAAAATATATTGTTCCTTTGTTGTTGTGTTCCTGTTTTAAAAACACAGAAATGAGATATGCGCATTCCAGAAAGTTCTAGTTGTTCAATGGCAGGTCTTCCAATTTTCTGCCTCTTAAGATTATCTCAGTGGGTCAATGATCTCTCCCACACAAAGTGGGTTAGTTTAACTAGCAGATAACATTTCATCTGTGTATACAGTCTAGTTATTTTTAATACAATGACTACATACAGTATGTATCATGCACGCATAAAACCAAATTTATTATAATACTGAAGGTACTTTAGTTACAGGGTTTCTGTGAAGCTTAATGCAATCTTAAAGTAACATACTCTTTTTTAGATAATAGGCTATTCTATCACTGCTATTGTTATGGTAAAGTGGTAGTAGTATAATTAATCAGTATTTAATAGTGTCACTGCTGGGACACTCCATCCCTACCACCAACCAACACAACCCACCAACTTGCACTAAGTGCTTCCAAGCATCTTTCATAATGAGCACAGCAAAGGAGTGGGACTCTTTGCCTGCGTCTGTGTTTCGGAATGCTTACAACCCAAAAATTATTTTCAAAGTTACAGTGAACAGGCTACTTCTGGGTAAGCTCGCTCCATCATAGGCTTTGTCTCTGTCATCTCTGACCAAGACTAGAGTCAAGAGCAAGCCCATATCAAGTAAAAAATAAAAAGAAAATCACTAGACTCCCTAGGGAGAGGAAGTGAGCTGTTGTCCACCATGCAATGCTATTTGAATTAAGGATTTTACATCAAATTGTTATCTAAATGTAATATAATAAAGCTGAAGAGTTTTTTAGAAAGCGATAATCTCTGGAACTACTTGTCTGATTTGGAAAATTCTTTTTGAATGTGATTGCCACATTCATGAGGAAGGCTAGAGGCTAAACAGAAGGGGATAAAACGGGATATGCACGTATGAAATGGCGGGCAATAGCTAGTTAGTTATACAGTGTGAGTCTTTATAATGTGCACATACGAAAATGAGGGAAATAATACGTCTTATTTAGACTCACACTGTATAAACACTTATCTATACTAATATTATAAAGAGGTAAAATTTGTTTGTAAGTTTGTATGTAGGGGGTAATCTTCTGCTATAACAACAGATCAGATAAATTTTAATAGTTATGCATAATATTTAATGTGTGTTTAATTTCTCTGTGTAATTTAAATAATGAATTAGCTACACCCTTATCACCATGCAGGTACTGAATTTTTAAGATGATGGGAATTGTACCTAGTCTCTTATTTGTAATGCCTGAAAAATACTTTAAACGCTTAGCTACAGATTAGCAACAGATTTTAAACTTTATGGTTATTACGGTTTATTTTATTTTGCGAACAATTCGAGTGCCGGGCGTAACGCAGGGACTCACCGGCCAAATAAATAAAGTGTTCAATGAAGAGATTGTTCTATTGCTGTATTTGGATTCATTTCCAGATTACCATCTTAACATACTGAAAATCCTCTGTGCCTTGGAAATCATGTTAAGCCTATGTATATATATATGTCTTTATAAATATACCACGGTGTGACGTATTGAGCATTTTAAAAGGGTCGTATTTTCGTCAATTTTGATTTACATCCGAAAATATTAAAAAAAACTGTTCAAATATTTTCTGATAATCTCAACTGACTAATTAGATTTTTTCAGTGGACAAGCCTATTGAAATGTAACACTCAAGTTCCCTACATGTCATTTTAGAATACGGCATATACATATATATAAGGAACTTGAGTTTGGGTATAAATATCAGGTAGGAACAATATACAGGAACAGCCCAAGAATGTGCAAACAAACACGATATTCATTCTATGTACATACTCTGAGTATCTTACGTTGATATAAAAAAAATACATAAAAACCTCACCTATCACAGTTCACTGACCCCATTATCAGGCGCGGCAGTGAATAATTTGATTAATTCTTTCTAGAATAATCGTGGAGAAGATAGACGGAGACAAAGACGGCTTTGTGACGCTAGTGGAGCTGAAGGATTGGATCAGGTACACACAGAAGCGGTACATCAACGAGGATGTTGACCGGCATTGGAGACAGCATAACCCTAACAATGATGAAGCTATTGAGTGGGAGGTGAGTTGCTTGTTAAATTAAGGTAGCTTTCATTGTACGATATTTTTTTATGGAGTCCTGGGTTCGATTCCTAGGTCTGGCAAAAACGGTTATTGGGTTTTTCTATTAGGATTTTTTTTTTGTGGCAGCCTGGAGTGGAAATTCTCCTTTGAGATCGTCCGTCATGGCCGAATCGGCCGTGGATGCAGAAGAATCAGGCCGTATGGCACGCTTTTCACTGTCAGCATAGAATGTCGGCGGCGATCGGCGGCGACCTCTCGCGTCCGGCCCTGGTCCAAGCCATGGTCCGGAGCGAGACGGAATGGGGCGCCGTTGCCTCCTTCTGCGAAGCAGTCATGCTAGCGAAGGAGGTGGCGAAGCGGGAGAGGAGACCCTCTCGTCCCGGCCGCCGTGGTAGACGCCGCGGGCGTCGGGGGCCACCACCTGGTGACCTCCGGTCACCTTAGGCGCGGGCCTGTGAACGGCGAGCTATGGGTGGCTCGCCCGCCGTCCGTCCGTCTAGTGACGACAGGCCGTGTCGACGGCGCGTTAGTGTTCCACGCGCGCCTCAAAGAGAGTCAGCACACAGAGGGGCCCGAAAGGGCCGACGCCTGCCGGAGTCGCGGGATTATTCGCAAGAGACACCGTGGCTCCGGAACACAAAGGGCAATGAAGGAACATGGATGGGTTTTAGTCAGTAGAAGTCTGACACTCCCTCCCGCTACACCCAGAGCGGGAGGAGTCATTGGATGATTTCCCATCGCTAAAAAAAAGCATAGAATGTCGGACGTATACTTTCGATGACAATCGAAACTCAACTTTACTGTCTTGTAAATAAGGTCAAAATAAGTAAAGCGCAATAAAATCAACCGTTTCAAAGGGTAGGCAGATATTGCAGCTGTGGCGTTGGTGACGGTTTCGGTTTGATAACGAGAGAGCATATCACTTATCAAGCAGAAGTTTTATCATTTCGTTTTTTTTAACATACGCCCATTTATCTTTCGACACCAATGGTCATGATGACCTATTGAGGGCGTAGAGTATTCAATGTCGCATAGATAGTCGTTTACTAGCGATTTCATTTTAACCCGACTATGGCGAAGCAAAAAGAATGCAGAGGATAGCCGTGGTTGTACTTGTGTAGCTTAACCAACAAAAGAATTCTAACAGTAAGAAGCAATCATAATGTTACTGCCTTGGCTAAATAATAACAGCGTCATGATGACCTATTGAGGGCGTAAAGTATTCAATGTCGCATAGATAGTCGTTTACTAGCGATTTCATTTTAACCCGACTATGGCGAAGCAAAAAGAATGCAGAGGATAGCCGTGGTTGTACTTGTGTAGCTTAACCAACAAAAGAATTCTAACAGTAAGAAGCAATCATAATGTTACTGCCTTGGCTAAATAATAACAGCGTCATGATGACCTATTGAGGGCGTAAAGTATTCAATGTCGTATAGATAGTCGTTTACTAGCGATTTCATTTTAACCCGACTATGGTGAAGCAAAAAGAATGCAGAGGATAGCCGTGGTTGTACTTGTGTAGCTTAACCAACAAAAGAATTCTAACAGTAAGAAGCAATCATAATGTTACTGCCTTGGCTAAATAATAACAGCGTCATGATGACCTATTGAGGGCGTAAAGTATTCAATGTCGTATAGATAGTCGTTTACTAGCGATTTCATTTTAACCCGACTATGGCGAAGCAAAAAGAATGCAGAGGATAGCCGTGGTTGTACTTGTGTAGCTTAACCAACAAAAGAATTCTAACAGTAAGAAGCAATCATAATTTTACTGCCGTGGCTAAATAATAACAGCGGCACGGGTCGATCTTTACGGTTAAGCAACACTTGCCAAGGTTGTTCTGTGGATGGGTGACCATCTTAACATACCGAGTTCCTCCGTACCTCGGAAAGCACGTTAAGCCGTTGGTACCGGCTTTTATTTGTATATAGAGCTTTGGCAGTCGTTACGGATTGTCAAAAGCCAGTAAATCTGACTCCAGTCTTACCAAGAAGTACCGTGTTACCCAGTTAATGGGTTGTGGAAGTTTGGTAGGCAGCCGCTCCACGTAAAACACTGGTATTCAGCTGAATCCGGTTTGACTGGAAGCCGACCCCAATGCAATTGGGAAAAGGCTAGGCAGATGATGATTGTCAGTATGTCGTGGCATATGACTATGGCTGTCCTCTGAACATAACTTTGAATACCTATGTATAAAATATATACAAATATTGAAACTCATGGACCATGGGGTGAAACTCATGGACCATGGGGTCCGAGTGCTCATGCGTTAATTAAAGAACTTGGTAAGTGCTTAGTTGACAATTCGCGTGGCCCAAGGGCTGACTTTTACCTCGGACAGAGAATAAGCATTGCCATTTCACGTGGCATTGTCGCCAGTCTTGGGCTCACTTCCAGTCGACGTCGATGCGGACGATTTTTTTGACGCTATATTTTAGTTAAGACTTTATTTTTTGTGTATGTTAGATTAGTATTTGACTTATAAGATACTAGCTACTGCCCGCGGCTTCACGCGGAAAACCACTCTATCCATTGGTGAAACCAGAATGATAATCGGTGCAGCAGTTTTTGAGTTTATCGTGAACAGACAGACAGACAGGCGCGGCGGAGGACTTTTTTTTATAATAAGTAGTGATAGTGATAGTAATGACTCATTAAAAATACATTATTTTTAAGTTGTTTATACCATGCATAATAGTCTGTTCGTGATAAACTCAAAAACTACTGCACCGATTTTCATTCTGTTTTCACCAATTGGTAGAATGGTTCGCGAGGAAGGTTTAAGTATATAATTTGTCAAGAAGGGCGAAGCCGCGAGCATCAGCTTGTCTAATATATAAAAATCTAGTGTCACGGGGTTTCTTATCGAACTCCTACGAAAAGTCGTACTTTTTTTTTTTGCAAAGCAACGTTTCACGGCTCAGCTAGTACAATATAAAATGCCCGCTTTGTTCGAGACTTGGCGGGGGCACTGCCGTGCCCCCAGATAGTTTTGTACGCCACAATTTCATTTGATAATATAATCCTGTAACATACTTTTTAGAGCGTAACTTTTCAGTAGGTACTCAAGAATTAGTTTTTAGACTTACGGTTGTATAGAACACCAAAAAACAATTTTTATGTTTTTTTTTATAGACATACAGAAAGAACGTGTATGGCTTCATGGATGAGATGGACCCCAAGGAGCTGAAGATGCCCAACAGTGAGGGTTTCACATACACGACCCTGCAGAAAAGGGATCGCAGGAGGTGGACTTACGCTGGTAAGTAGTGACATCATACTAAGCTGACCTTCACATAAAAGAATTGAAAGGGGCATACGGCAAACATATCATTAAATAGATGAACAAATATTAACACAGCGTTCACTAGTTCAACTAAAGGAACTGATTAAAGTGATTTTATTTTGTCCTAAAATAATAAAATCCCGGCCGGCACACTAGAATATACACATTAATTAGGGTTCCGTACCTAAAAGGTAAAAACGGGACCCTATTACTAAGCCTCCCCTGTTTGTCTGTCTGTCACCAGGCTGTATCTCATAAACCGTGATAGCTAGAAAGCTGAAATTTTTACAGATTGTGTATTTCTATTGCCGCTATAACAACAAATAAAAATTAAGGTTCATGGTACGGAACCCTTCGTGTGAGAGTCCGACTCGCACTTGTTTCCTTTATGGCAACTGAGCCGATTCCGACTATTCTGCCAGTGTCACGTCGTGAAACACATTCATTATGGGTTCACTAGCACTCGCAATTCGCTTTTTTTATCATTGCAGCATTGTCCTTAATTTGGTGGTCTGAATAATTTCTAAAAGTTTGTCCGTCTATGTATCCCTTCATCTGTTTGTGTCTCTAAGGACGATCTGTCAAATTCTCGCATCTTTACGATATAAACAATGGCGGCGACCAGTGGCCCTTTAAAGGCGACTTGACTGATGCGAGAATTTGACAGTTCGTCCTTAAGGTGGAAGCGCCAGGGTAGCCCGCGAAATTCAAATATTTTTATGTTTTTTTCAATTTGCCGGTCAGTGTGAAGCTGTATGTTGAATAAAATACCATTCGCGGCCGTAACGCATATTTATCTAAATAATTATACCTATTTTAATTATCAATATAACCCTCTAAGTTCATACAACTCGATTGAATGACTTTTTCACGAATTTTCCCCCAGGGATTACGGAAAATCCTCTCTTACTGCTCTCCTACACTCCCCAAGGAACATGTCAAATTTCAGCTTTTTACGACCAGTAGTTTCGGCTGTGCGTTGTCTGTCAGTCACTCACTCAGTAACGGAAGAATCTACACTAATATTATAAAGAGGTAACATTTGTTTGTAAGTTTGTATGTGGGGGTAATCTCAGGAACTGCTGGTCCGATTTGAAAAAATATTTCAGTATTAGATAGCCCATGTATCGAGGATCGATATAGGCTACATATTGTTACGAGCTTGGGGTTCGTGACAATAAAAACAGCCGATTATTTAACCAAAAATGACACTTTAATAATCAACACTAATTATCACTTTATACGCACTAATTAAACACACAATCGTACTATTAAACACTTCACTTCACTTAATTCGCAGTTGAAGATCGCTTCCGATGTATCGCTTGTATCGCCAATTCAATACTGACTCAGTCGCGAGCGATGCGCACCTTATATAGTCCCACAGTAATTTCCAGAACCTTCGAGAATGGAAATATCTAGAAAGTTCGGGAACATACCGGTCCCGATTGACTAGGTGTCGAAACATCGAGAATGTTCTGGCATCGAAAAGTCTAGAAAGATCGTGACCCAATTAGTTCCACTACTCGATACTAGATGGCGTTAGTAGTACGTTGTGGACCCGGCATTAATTCTGGCGCGTAACAATATCATCACGCTTAGACTAAAAGGAGCCGAGCATTAATGCAAAATGTGACGCAGACGAAGTTGCGTGGGTCAGCTAGTTTTTTATATTAGGATTAATTATTGATAATAAGATCTAGACACTGCAGTGCGTCAGCCAAGTTCGCAAACCAAAAGGGCGATTTTAAATTAATTAAGTTTCTCGTAGCTGCCAATTCATTGAAACTAGTTCAGATTTGACTTAACATGAGTTATGTTATGTCAACTTGTGCTTACGTAAAGTGCTACAATGCTAAATGTGCAGTGCTACAATAGTTTTATGACCTGCTTATTGTTCTATTGAAAGTTAGAAGTCAATTGAAGAAAATAGGTCATTGTTGGGCATGTAGGCGGTTAGCAAGGAATCGCAATTGTGATTGTAACTGCACGGTGAATGATACAGTGATAATAAGTTTATGTGAACCAAAAGAGTCGTTGATATGAATTCTTCACGCAGTCTGTAGCTAGAGATTATGATGAGTTAGTTTCTGGAAGGTTCTTTTTTGAAGAAATCGTTAATCCAAATATGTTTTATTTATTCATTTGAACTTCATGTACAATAGTGGTACATAGGCTATATGGTATATATAGGCATATACGAAATACACTGTGGTAGGTGTATTAAATATAAAATAAAACATTTTAGTTACAGATCATCGTAGATTTTATAACAATTAAAATTTGCATTATGAGCCTCAATTTTTCTACCGCCAAGCAGATTTTGCCTTAGATCTATACAGAAGTGGAAAGAGTTGAATTTTCTCTTCTGTTCGCTGCAAACATCGCTTTTAGCGATAAGACCGCCCGTTATGTTGCCCTATGTAATGTTTTCTTCATCTAGGTTTTTTGTAAGGCATGTTTAATAAAGAGTACACTATTATATTCTAAAACATAAAATCTAAAGGTAACAAGAGTATGTTTCCATCTTCAGACGCCGACGAAAACGATGCGTTGAACCGCACAGAGTTCGCTGCTTTCCTTCACCCGGAGGACCACTCGGAGATGAGGGATGTCGTCGTGCTGGAGACTATGGAGGACATCGATAAGGACCAGGTAATAACATGTTTATATCATGTAAGATATCGACGCGTTGAACCGCACGGAGTTCGCTGCGTTCCTTCATCCGGAGGACCACTCAGAGATGAGGTATGTCGTCGTTCTAGACATTATGGAGGACATCGATAAGGATCAAGTGCCAATTCTACTAATTTTCACATTCGCATCTCAATCGCAATCTGTCAAAAATGTATGAAAATTAAGGTTTATTTGACAGTTGGCGATTGATATGCGAATGTTGTTTAAAAATTAGAAGAATTGGCCCTCAGGCAATAACTACACACTTTAATCTTTCGCCAAATGTAGGTAGTGCAGATGTCTTGCAATTGCTATGTATTTCTTGAAAGATTATTTAGTTACAGGTCTACTAACTAACCTGCTAAATAATCACACGTTTAATAAAACGATCACGCTATTAGTATACTGTTCCTATCATTACCGGGATAGAAACAATATACTTTGCCCTATTATAGGACATGGCCTTATTCTGTGCCAAGAGTAATCTGATCTATTCTTGACTTTTTTTTAAACATCCACGCGTCTGTACATCCCGACTCACATCTAAGTAACCAACATAGAATGTAAGGAGCACGGTCGGGCCGTGTTTTGAAAAAATCTCAAGCCACACACAAAGTCCTTCAACAGACCTCAGACTGATCACATTGTTTACTGTACATTGCAGGACGGCAAGGTGTCCCTGGACGAGTACATCGGCGACATGTACAAGCCTGAGGATGGAGAGGACGAAGACGAACCTGACTGGGTCAAGCAGGAGAGGGAGCAGTTCCATGGCTACAGGTCAGTAATACTTTAATGTCGGCGCCAGTACACTGACCTTTCCCTGATATTAACTATTTCGTAGATTTATTAATATTTATTTACTAACTGACCCGCGCAACTTCGTCTGCGTCACATTTTCCATTAATGCTCTGCGCTTGTCTTAGCGTGATGATATATAATTATATACTATAGCCTATAGCCTTCCTCAATAAGTGGGCTATCTAACACTGAAAGATTTTTTCAAATCGGACCAGTAGTTTCTGAGATTAGCGCGTTCAAACAAACAAACTCTTCAGCTTTATAATATTAGTATAGATTTTATTTTTAGCATATCCATCCCACAGCAGGGGAAAGGCCTTCCCTTCGTAGATACCCGAAAAATAACTTATGAACCGTTTTTCATTACCGGAGAACGTAAAAAATCACGACAGTCGTTTCAAGACAGCATGTTGTTATTTCTGTTTTTAATTGAATAAAGTCAATATGTATGTAAGTCAGTGACCGTAATTGCACATTTATCTGGCGCCTATCACAGCAATGTAAACCCCCAAAAAACAAAAATGCGAAGAAACGCCAAGTTTATCTCCCCAAAAATTGGGTCTATAAAAGTAGTGACATCAATAATAGGCTAAGCATTTCAGAACTTCAGAATAGTCCACGAATCTAACATTTGTCTTTTGAGAATACCAGTGAACAGAGAGCTTGGATCTTTCCTGACCGTATAAAAATGGCGAAACACTCGAAAAATCGTTTTCTAATCTTTGGCCTGGCACACTCGTGTGCCTAGATCTAAAGGTCAGAACATAGGTGATGCTTCCATTGCTGAGCCACCATAGACTAGGAACTCTGTTATCCGCACTTAGACTCCCGTTCGGTCTTATACCCGCTTTATTTACACCCTAAAAAGAGCTAACAGTACATTAATAAACAGGCTTGTTCTGGAGCATGATTTCGCTTCGAATTAGAGCGAATAAATCTGAAAACCAAGAATTCCACTTCGCAGCTTCTAGTTCATCGCCCTTTCGCAATATTCCAGTCATTTACGTTGATACACAAATCAAGGCAATGAGCAGGCGTTATGTGGCCGCCACTACCACAATAATATCAATTTAGCTCCATTGAATGTATTGACACTGAACAATACGGCCAGCTTGTTGACATACATTTTTGTTGATCTATTTTTAAGAAGCTTTTTAGGGTTCTGTTTGAAAATGCCAAGTTGGTGTTTAAAAACGAAGATACAAAACCAAAAACTCCGACTTCCGAAAATAAGGTTATTTTATATATTGTAGTGTTTGTTTTTGAAGTCGGTCATATCTTTTTGTAAAAGGTTTTTATTTTTCACATTTATGTGGCGATACTTGGACGACGTCTTCGTGTACGTACGCAGAAATTGAAATAAGCAAAAATGCTCATAAAATGAAAACTACTGAGCCAAACTGAATTAAATTATTACGGGTCCAAATGGCAAGCAAGTCGCATCGAACTAAAAAAGAAACACAAAAATCGGCTCAGAAACCTCAATTACAGTTAGGGAAAATAACTAGAAATGCAGCTGAAATAACTAGATAAGGCAAATCAAATCGATTATGTCAATGAGTTTAAACTATGAAAGTAGTTATGTGATACAAATATTTTGAGTCTGGTAACACAGCAACAAAAAAAAAGTTGTATTTTTGTCCATAAAGATGCAAGTTGCTTTTGCACAGAAACCTCGGAGTAATCGGTGTACATAAATAAAACAAAAAAAAAACCCTGGAATTGAGAACCTCCTCCTTTTTGGAAGTCTGTTAAACAGGGATCCTTGTTTGCGCGGTTTCGCTGAGTGGACTATCCAAAAGAGACGTATATGGCTTGTATTTTTAGGTTTCCTAACACGAATGCAGTTTAGGGAACCTAATTTTCCGCATGTTTGCAGATTCAACGAAAGTAAAGTCTCCATATGCGAAATAATTTTTGTAATCGAATCACAACTTCCACTTTTTACAAACAAACAATCATTTTAATTATTTAATACTATTAGTTTAATTAATTACATTTGCTTTTCTACTAGCGGATACCCGCGGCTTCGCCCGCTTGGCAAGTAATATACTAAAACCTTCCTCGAGAACCACTCTATCCATTGGTGAAAATAGCATGAAAATCGGTGGTTTTTGAGTTTATCGCGAACAGACAGACAGACGGCGCGGCGGACGACTTTGTTTTAAAATGTATTGATTGATGATTACTAAAAACCATAGACATACTTATGAAATGAATGTAAGTGGCCAATTCACTTCTAGTAGTTCAGCGCTAATAGTCGCACCACACGCTCGGATTTGGTCCGACCGGACCACCGATTTGGTTCACTGCTGTACCAAATCCGACCGTCTGTAGAGTTCGGCTCGCACTTGGCCGGCTTTTGTGTCTAACGACATGATGACAGCCGTGTGCATTTGAAGTGTGTGTTACGGCTGTAAAGTGTAGGCAACTAATATCCAATTAACTGTTCTTGTAATTCATTTTCTATGGTTTAGAGAATAAGCGTTCAGATAAGAATGATTTTTGATTGGTTATATGCCTAAAAGAGATTCCGCCCGCATTAAGTTACATCTAAGGCCTGATTTTTCAATAGTCCAATAACTTTTATCTGAGGAATAAACATGGCCGTCTGACAGCTTTTGTATGAAAAAAAATATGACTTATTTATTCTTCCAATAAGCGTTATCTGACCATTGAAAAATCAGCCCTTAAACGTAAATCTTGCTTGGAGAGATAAAATCATGCAAATCTAAAACACTCTAATATTAATGTGTAGAAAATATTTGGATGTTTTCTAATCTGGCAGGCTTCTCTCTAAGCCTGAAGTCTGTAGTCTCTGGCTTAGTTGCGGGCGTATTCTTTTCCGTTTCACCTACGGATTTACGATTGGTCCCGAACCCGAACTAAGAATGAATAACAACACGATTTCAGTAATTATCAAATCGTGTTGTCATTAATTTTAAGTGGTTAGGTGATAGGTGATACAGAGTAGAATACGCCCGCAACTATATCCGAAACCGGCTTATAGAGTAGCCCCCAGTTACGCTTCAACAGCTGCTTTCAAATCCCAGAATAAAAATGTAGCTTTCGGGTAGATCATGTCCTATTAGGAAATATCCGTACCGGGCGTGAATATGTTGACAACTCGAGATGTCGTTTTTTTTTTAGCTTTATCGCATTTCTTACCTTATACCCTACTGTTTAAAAACTCTAGTTATTACCATCGTAAAGTCACACTTTTATGCGAGTCGTAAGCAGTTGTTAAAATAAAATAATTCCGTACCGGGCGTGAATAAGTTGACAAGTCAGTTTTGCGTACTTTTCACGGCAGCGATTTTAAAGTTTAAAATTTATTGGTAAATCGAAATGATTAATAATTGTTATTTTTATGATTGAATTTAGGTAATTTAGACGGTCTTTTTCAGTTATAGTAATATAATATAATTAAATTATATTATTAATCAATTAAAAAAAAAGACTTGTTCAGTTGTTCACCGACGACTTGTCAACTTATTCACAGAAACACAAATATGCAAGTTGTAATACAATAGGATTAAATTAAAATATTTACACTAAAGTTTAAAGAATAAAACAAAAAGAGTAAACAAAACACATTTTTTATTTATAAAAAAGGCATCAAAGTAGAGTGAATGTACTTAGTGGAAATACGATTGTTGAGGAAAGTGTGTGGAGTTAAATTAAGTGATGAGAAATAAAGTGGTCCGCAAGGATTGTGGTGTGAAAACGGATTTGGTGTCTAGGATGGAGAAGAGTATGTTAAGGTGGTTTGGTCATGTGGAGTGGATGAATGGAAGCAGGATGACTAAGCTGGTATATGAGGCGAATATGCATGGGTCTGTGCAGAAGGGGCGTCCCAGAAAGACCTTCAAGAACCAGAAAGATCTTCTACTACTATCCCAAGTCCTGAAAAGAGCGGGGATACAAGTTTGAAGAATAGAAGGCTATGTATGAAAAGAACGTTGGATGTGAATGAGGCGAGAGAGGTTTATAAGGATCGGGTAAAATGACGTTCAATTGTCTCTGCCTGATGTAGAACATAACATGTAAATACATAATATGGAAGAATAAAATTACAAGTATTTTATTCTTCCATATTACTATTCTGATGTAGATTATCTTCTACATCAGGGTCTTCTCCGTCAATATCAGGGTCGATGTTTTCAATTTCTGTGCTAGTCTTTATGTTTCGAAAAAAAAAAATACAACCGACTTCCAAAAAAAAACACTACAAAGTAAAAAATTACTTTAATTTCGGAAGTCGGTGTTTTTATTAGTTTCTTCGTATTTTGACAACGACTTTCGAAATTAAAGTTATTTTTTACTTGGTAGTGTTTTTTTTTTTTGGAAGTCGGTTGTATTTTTTTGTAAAAAGTTTTTTATTTTTCACTTTTTAGTGGTACGCACCTAACAACACCACTGCAAAATCGCAGAAAAGCAAAATACGTAATTTCGATTACTTGGATGACATAAAACTATCATCTAAGTAGACGAATTCCAGCTATTTCGATTTAAAATCCAAAGTTCGTAACCGATATTCATAAAATTTAAATGGAACCAATCTGCAAGTATATCCTTTCAGATAAAACAATAATTTTTCAAATCGGTTCATAATTTTTGGAGTTATGAGGTAACAAACATAAAAGAAAAATAAAATACATACAACCGAATTGATAACCTCCTCCTTTTTGGGAAGTCGGTTAAAAAAGGTGGGGTCTATTAGTGGTAATAATTCCAGCATATCCTTTTTTTTCTCCTGGCTTATTGGCAACGTCTCTTTGGAAACTACTTCTAACTGTACATTATCTAAATTGTATTTCCACTAAGTACATTCACTCTAAAATGTGTTTTGTTTACTCTTTTTGTTTTATTTTTTAAACTTTAGTTTAAATATTTTAATTTCATCCTATTGTATTACAACTTGCATATTTGTGTTTCTATGGTGAATAAGTTGACAAGTCGTCGGTGAACAACTGAACAAGTCTTTTTTTTAATTGATTAATAATATAATTTAATCATATTATTATTCTTACGACAAATATAAAGGCCGTCTAAATTACCTAAACTCAATTATAAAAATAACAATTAATAATAATTTCGATTTAACAATAAATTTTAAACTTTAAAATCGCTGCCCTGAGAAGTACGCAAAACTGACTTGTCAATTTATTCACGCACGGTACGGATATTATACTTTATATAATTTCAGATGTACGTTTGTATGGTATACATTCACAATTGCACGCAGGCGAAGCCGCTAGCAGTAGCTTGTTATGAGTAATCCGTTGCATGGACTATTAATTTTATTTGGAGAACGTTTTGTTAGTAAATAAAATATCTTGTAACTAGTGTTAGTAGTACACAAACAAGGATAGAAAACAAAAAGTAGGTATTTGAGGTAGGATGTGCAGAGAACGATAAACTAGGTAAAGAATAAGCTACCTGACCGTTATTCCCACATAGTAACTCAGGATAGGGCAGTAAGGACTCTCCACCACTGTTCTCAGGATGCTATTGTTACTGTCCTGCGTTTTACACATCAGTGAAGCGACTTGCGAATCACTGCGTGAAAGCCGTCAGTTGGGTTCTGAGCAAACAAATCCGATGTCCAACAGAAACGAGGCAGCTACAACAGCAACTCATAAACATTATTGTATTGGCCAAGCAAGACATCTAGCGATCTTTTGGTGTAGTTTACTATAGGCAGTTGGTAACCCGTTACAATACCATCACAACTAAACATACTTTTATCTCAACAGAGACACAGACAAAAACGGCTTCATGGACGAGCACGAAGTCAAAGACTGGATCGCGCCTCCCGAGTTTGACCACGCCGAGGCAGAAGCGAGGCACCTCGTGTTCGAAGCGGACACGGACGCCGACGAGAAACTCACGAAGTCGGAGATCCTGGACAAGTACGACCTCTTCGTCGGCTCTCAAGCGACGGACTTCGGCGAAGCACTCGCCCGCCATGATGAATTTTGAATTAAGAAGGCTGGGTCACTCCGAAACGTTTAAAATAAGTGTTGATGTAAATCTCTGCTACGTATGAAGTCTTCCACTCTATGAGGAATTACTATTGAGAATAACCTAAAGAATTTTCGGGATACTAAGATAAGTTCTTGAGCTTTGATCAATGCAAGATTTATTTTTGTGTCTGGTTAGATTAGTTCAAAATTATTTCCTTTCTCTTGAAACAGTGTTGAAAATGTAATCAGCAGCTAAAATAACTATATAGGGAAAATCAAATCAATTATGTCAATGAGTAAAAACTATGTGATACAAATATTATGAGGCTGGTAACATCGCAAAAAAAACGTTGTATTTTTGTCCATAAACATGCAAGTTGCATAGAAGCTTAACTTTTTATACTGAATGGATATTGCGCCATAATTATAGTTCTAGAATCTCTGTGTGTGGCATTAATTCTTATATATCAAATAACTTAGGTTTTAAGTAATTTAGTTTCTAATAACAAAACCAAAGTCTCCAGTGAAAAATGATTAAATTTTCACTATCTAATAGAATATTTTCGAAATTTTATTAAATTGAAATATTTTTAAGTGTTCCACATTTAGTTTATGTACGTATATTTGCATTTATTAAACGTTACAGTTTGTTTTATTCAAGTATTTCTAGATATTGAGCAGAAGGAATTCAGATAAGTCGAATCTTATATTTTAAATGGTGGAAAATATCGAACATTCCAAATCCAATTCGATATAAAATTTTGAAGGAATCTCTCTTACTAAGGGACCGTCTCCACGAGCGAGAGATTCGCGGCGAGTTGACCTTTTTTCACTCATCGAATCGCCGCGATAATGTCGCCGTGTGGAGACACGTTCATAGAGCTGTTAAGTATAGAAATACGTGGCACGACGATACTATCGCCACGATCCTCTCGCTCGTGGAGACGGCCCCTGAGCGACAAGCATTTATTTTTTAAAATAACTATTTTTGACAATAATCTTGTAGCAATAAACGGCCTGCATTTCTTCTACCCTATAAATAAGCGATTGGTACTTACTAAACATTATAAGAAAAGATATATATGTTGTTCGCTAGGTGTAAAAGCTATTTTTATTAAATTCTAACTTTATCGTTTTCATAAAGTTGATCTGCCAAGTACAATAATGTATTATAACTATGTAACGACAGCTTATATTCTAATTAAATAAATATTTTTTTCAACTACTTTCGATTTTTCTTGCTGTTGCACTTTTGTTTCCAACTATTATCTTTATTTAAATGTCAATTTGACGTCTTCTGACATCAATTTGGCTTCTAACACTAGTCTACTCAACAATAGTGCTTTTTTGTTCAACTTTTTACAGCAGTCTCGGAAAAATATGAATGAGGCGTCATTCGATTTGGAAGAGCATGTAGATGATTATTTTTTGAAATATATAAAGTGTCACTCGAAAAAACTGCAAAAGTTATTAAAAACTTTTTTACTTTTGCTTTTTTTTACTAAAAAAAGGGGTTTGCTTTCTTCAAATATCTCAAAATTCAATTAAGATTTTTAGAATCGAAAAAAGATTTGAAAAGTGGAGGCAATTTCCTAAGAAAAAGTCTCCACTCTCGGAACTGTAGGACCAATATTTATAGCTTTCCCAGAGGGGTGAAAATACTGCCGCAAACGGGTACTTTGGCTTTCGCAAGCCACGCGCGGTTCTGCCACTTTAACAATAAAATTTATTTAAATATTAAATATCGGTTAAAACGAATCCAAAAATTAACAAATGAATATAATCAGGAACTTGCTAGATAGATTAATGCACAGTAATCCGCCAGCACTTAAGTTTTAACGTGTTTTTTCAATTAGTTACTGTTCTGGTTGAGCACGAGCTTTGCAAATGTGACAATTGTTGAACTATAATTTCTCCTTCAATGGAGAATAATTTCAACAATTGCCTCATGGCAAGACTGGAGTCTACTCCAGTCTTGCCATGAGGTACCGTGTTACCCAGTCGGTAGTACCTATTGGTTCCATAGTCAATAGGTAGGTTGGTACAGCCATCAGTACCTACCTAAAGTTAGCATAGGTGACCTATTACCTATGTCGTCTTGAGTAACGAGGGTGGCGGACCAACAGAATAAACGTTATTTCGGAAAAGGGGTCATTGAAGTTACTCATCATTATGAACAACTTTTATTATGGGACCAACACCAAATCTCAATTCCAGTAGGTACGCAGTCACCACCTATCAATAAGAACTATTTTTTTGCGTAAGTATTCCCATGTTCCTGTAGGTACCAGCCTCGTCCAGGTTCTCGTGATGACAACAATGTCGTCAGTCCATTTCGCCACTAGCCCTTCAACAAATACCTATATTTACTTCTACACTAATATTACAAGGAGGAAAGATTTGTATTTTTAGTCGACTTCCCAAAAAGGAGAAGGTTCTCAGTTCGGTTGTATTTTTTTTTTCTTGTGATTGTTACCTCATAACTGAACCGCCTTGAAAAATTCTTTATCGGAAAGGATATGCTTGCATATTGGTCCCATTTAAATTTTATCAAAATCGGTTTCGAAGTTTGGATTTTAAATCGAAATAGCTGGAATTCGCTTACTTGGGTGATGGTTTTTTGTCATCCAAGTAATCGTAATTGCGTATACCTATTGCTTTTCTGCGATTTTGCAGTGGTGTTGTTAGGTGTGGTGTACTACAAAAAAGTGAAAATAAAAAGCTTATAACAAAAAAATACAACCGACTTCCAAATAAAAAAAAACTACAAAGTAAAAAATAACTTTAATTTCGGAAGTCGGTGTCAAAATACGAAGAAACCAAAAAAAGCACCGACTTCCGAAATTAAAGTTATTTTTTACTTTGTAGTGTTTTTTTTTAAATCGGAAGTCGGTTGTATTTTTTTGTATGTTTGTAACGAATAAACTCAAAACCTGGACCGATATCAAAAATTCTAACACTGTTTATCCGAGTAGAGATCCCTGCGAATATTGCAATACCTACTAAAGCTGCGTGAACAAAGTCCCGGGCGTTGCGAAATGCTAGTCTATACTAATACTAATATTATAGAGAGGTAACATTTGTTTGTAAGTTTGTAAGTTTGTATGTAGGGGGTAATCTCGAGGAAGGACATAGGCATAATACTAATAAAACATACATATAATCACGCTAAGACTAAAAGGAGCCGAGCACTAATGGAAAATGTGACGCAGACGAAGTTGCGTGGGTCAGCTAGTTTTTTATAAACGTAAAAGCTTTCACGAACTTAACACCGTACTAACAACATTTTAAAACAGAAACAGTTTTTAAATGCTCACCTCAACTCTCAAGCCCACTTTTCACTCGAGACACTCTATTAAACTCAGACAGCAAACATTTTCAAACATTAATAAGTTGTTCTAAAATAGGCAGGCATGCCTGAATCCTGTATAAGGCCGTTGAGTATTTTATCAAGCGTGGATCGGTTGCTGTGGGCTAATTAATTGATCAGGATGGCGGACGCAGCCGCGCGAATACCCGATGTTATTTTAAATTTAGTTCTGGCCTCATAAGCTACGCATTCTTGAATTTCTGAATACGTTAGTAGGAGGTTGGGGAATAATTTAATAGGTACCTAGCAAGTTAATTAATTTGAATGAATATCTTGTGAACCTAGCTGCGTCGGAGTCTGTAGGGAAATGTCAATCCTATACACATTTTTAATTTTTTCGTACTATCGGTACTATTTTGTTTTTAAACTGTGACATAGGTAAGCAGTGGCATAGCCAGTCTTGGGGCCAATTGTGTCAAACATGTTTTGTGAGGCTCGTTTTTAGGAGTATTTTTTTATGAAACAAAATAGGTCCTATTAGCTAAGCACTGTCTTAGCAGCCTACGAAGGGAACGGCGGGACCAAATATAGCTTTGCGTCCACACGTCGGGGCCCTTGTAGTCTGGGGGCCCCGTATCTTTGATACGGCTGATATGGAGGTAGCTACGCCCCTGGACATAAGCCTCCTATTTCAGTACTATTTATCTTCTCAGTCACAGAGCATCTCGCGTTCTGTGCTGCCGTTAAGTTTGAACATACTAGTTTATGTATTCGTAGATATATTCTAATTCCCTTTCGAATACTGACATCATACAGCAATATATCTCGATAAGTATGACCACTTAAACCTTCACGAATAAACACGGAGAATGTTTAGACTTAGAGACGTGAGCTCACCCTCATTTGTACTACTTACGACGGGGACAGATCTATGGAGGAGTTTGGCTAAATTATACCAACAACAGGCCAAACCAGTCCATGATCGAGCTCTTTTCTTGGGATAGGTTTAAAATGTTAAACTCGCGTCAGGACACGTGACCTGATAGAAAATTCGTAAGACGGAGGACGCGTCAGGGACACTTGACCTGAAAGAGACACGCCTTTGTTTTGGTGGCGTTAAAAGAGACCAGATTGTCCGCTCTACCATGGCCTCTCACAACGAATGAACCCGCCGGTTAGATGGGTGAGAAAGCATTATATATTAAGACTTCTATGTGTCTCGGAAAGCACGTTAAACCGTCGATCCCGATCGTAATTTGTAGGACTGTTGTTACGGGTAGTCAGACGCCTGAACCTGACGCAAGTCTTGCCAAGGGCATCGTGGTACTGTGGTACCTAAATACACCCAGGATTTTGGTAGCAACATCGTGGATGGAGGTCAGGTGGGCAACAACTCATGAATGTTAGCTAGCTGACCGTTTAGACGGGACTACGGGACGCCAATTATCCCAACGGCATTGTGGCAAGGCTAGTCAAAATACTTAATGTTAGCTAGCTGACCGTTTAGACGGGACGCCAATTACCCCAACGGCATTGTGGCAAGGCCAGTCAAAATACTTAATGTTAGCTAGCTGACCGTATAGACGGGACGCCAATAATCCCAACGGCATTGTGGCAAGGCTGGTTAAAATACTTAATGTTAGCTAGCTGACCGTTTAGACGGGACGCCAATTATCCCAACGGCATAGGGGCAGACCTATGAAAACTCTACCAAAAAAATGCTTCCTCTTTTCTTCAAAATAATAAACCTGTTTATTCGCCAGGCTGGATGTAACGTTTCCTCTGCTCAGCGGGCTGGCAACTATCGATGTTTTCTGCTCATTTGCCTCACTCGGCGTCAAGAGCCTGCGTCGCCGCACTCGACCTCATCGGTTATTCGATGCACACTGCCTGCACCTACCTGCGCTAACATTAGCTGTTACAATAGGTAAGGGTGCTCTGGCTTTATTACCTAAGTAGTGGGTAAGTACGTATGTTTAATTCAAGTTGTGTGTATTGTTGAAGGAGATTTCTGTAAATTGGTACCTATTAGAACGAAATAACTTCTACTAAGTACTCGTATAGGTACCAAGAGTGTTTTACAAGAATCCAAATTTTTACCAAAAAAAAATCTTCTAAATATTTAACCTGCTTATTCGCCAGACTCGTATTTATGTCACCGGAAAATGGCAAACTCCGTAAGATTTTAAAATATCATCGGTTAATTAATGTTTAATTCATATTTTTGTTGAAGAGTATTTTTTACAGTGGTTTGGGAACGAAATAATTTCAATTACCTAATGTTTCACATCGTATCGTATATCATTGAAGGCCGACGATTTTCGAACATGAACGAGCACACACTTTTCAGTACATGAACATGATGTACCTAGTCTTCTTTTGTAGATCGGTTACTGAGATATCTAGATTAGCATTAAGTTTAAAATTTCTAAAATGCTATGAAATACTGTGTTGCAAACTGTTGTAAAATATAGATGTTCGAGGATTGGAGGAGGAGGAGGACGAAAATAAATTTGAACTAATTCAATAATATGCATGAAGAATCTCCGCAGTTACCGTCGTCTTCTCACTTCAATAACGCTTCCAAAACCGTAAATCCCCAAACAAACTCAACGCTTACGATGACACAAAAAAATATTCAACACAATTTCCATACATCAGTCGACGATTCGCGACAAGCGCCGCAAAGCCCCGGAGACATCGAAGCCAACAAAGACGTCCTACAATTATTTATTTTACGGATGCAAATTACAAGTACTGAAAATTTACGCGCACGAATACGTAGCCAATATTCAGTGGCGTATTTTCGCCGCACCCGTAAAGGCAACCGCGCTCTCCTTACATATTTTTGCATACTTATACTGTGACAGTAATACCTCGGTTCATATAAGATGGCGAATTTGTATGATAATTTTCATTTTGCATTCACTCCGGTTATTCTTCTTCGCTGTATGTTGTGGATAGCGCTCCTGGGAAATTCAGCGGTTTTGTCGTGGGCCACAGATATATCGCCGCTAGAAAGGACCACCATTAATGTCGTTTACTTTATTTAATAGCCGATGCGGTTTGCTAAACTGCTCTGTTCGCACGCAAATTAGTGTTTGGTTGAAACCTCCGAATAACTTTTTCGCACCCGAAACTGTTTCGCGCCAACGGGTGATTTAGGCTTAACTGACTTTTAATCTACAATCTAAATGAGTTTCTACCTAAATTCCTAACTGTTTTTCACACCATAAATATTGCCATTATGTTAGAATGAGTAGGTATACTTAGTAAACATGATGAGGTGAGAGCTCTAACATTTGAACCACTGAAAGTAATTTATACATAGGTGATTGTAGAATTCTAGCGTAGCGTGTAGCTTTCATGGCCTCGCTACGCGCTACGGAGCGTAGTCGCTCGTAGGCGGGGTTCGTAGCCCAAAGATCGCTGTCAAATTTTTTTAAAATTGGTTACTCGGTTTAAGCAAACACTTATAGTGTTTTTGAAAACAAGTCTTGTTTTTTTTTCGTAATTTTACAAATAAAGTATTTAATTAAATTAATTAACATTTTATATACATAAACTAAAGATAAATCTACAGTATGTACAAATGCGTATAAAAACAAAATAAATCATTGGGCATCAAAAAAATAATCCAGATCGCTGACAATGGCAAAAGTGCTCAGAACATTGGCAGCATTGCCACGTTGAATGGCAATGCTGATTCTTTGGCCGAAGAAAAGCCCAGCCCTCTGGTCACGTTATTATTATAATTTATGCTTGTAATTTCCTAATTTGAACGTGTCATATCCAGTCAGATTCGACAGAGCTATCGAGCGAAGTAATTGTCATCTTGGCGGGTTGTTCCCTGTATCAATATCAGTAAATATGTGAGGCTTAACTAGACAAGCCTGTCGAAGATGCCCTGCGAGGGTACGTGAGGATATGTCCCCGGTAAAGTATTATTTGTACTGGGATCTACGGTATTTCGAGACAGTATTTCCGCCGCCATACCGAATAGAGTTCTTTTCTTATTGTTTGCTCAGTTTCTGTAACATCATTCGTTCACCTTCCCCCCGTGAACGGTGATCGCATCGTAAAAACCGAACGAGCCAAATACGGGTTTATCTAGACGGTTTACAGCCCTATTGCTTTATTAAGAACCCGAACTTGAAGCCGGGTGCGGTTTTTCATTAAAATTGATTGATTAGGAAAGTTCAACAACTTCATTATGAAGTTAGTTTGTAATAAATGATTATCCCAACTTCACTACTTAATAATCATATACGGAGCTCCATTTATTCTTATTAGATAGCATAATTTTACCGCTAATTCGAAACAATATTTGTACATGTTTCAGTAGGTGCCTACATGATAACTAGCAGACATAATTTGTGCAAGCCACATTTACGTTTTGCCGTCGAATTTTCAGCCACAATACAGCTCTTTAATTAGTACCAGCTTAATGAAATTTCCCAGTTACGTTAAATATTTTGCTCGCTTCAAGGATTTTAAAACATGCTGTTGTAATTTTGTTAATCTCATTTCTGATTTATATAAAACAAAGCTTGTTGCTCGATGTATTTTGCCTTGGTGTTTAATTAAGTAAACATTGACTTCGTAGTTGTCATCTGCAGGGAATGGTTCCATATTTATTTGTGGTAGCGGCCGTCCGTACAATAAATTTTGTCAGTTTAAGCGTATTTTCAAAGTTATTGTACCAACAATATTGAGCGCAGCGGATTCGTTCGAACATTTTTGGTTCAATGAGTTTCTTGCAGCTTGATTTAATAGATTAAATTGCGTTGTACATACCAAATTTTAATTTGGTTGAGTATGTTTGTGTAAGCGAAGCTGAAACGTTTATAAAAATGAATTTATTTCAGAGAGCCAATTCGACTAATTTTTAAAAAACTTTCGCATTCGCATGTCAATCGCAATCTGTCAAAAATGCTGTAATTTTCATACATTTTTGACAGTTTGCGATTGAGATTCAAATGCGATGCGAATGTGAAAATTAATAGAATTGGCACTCACCGAAACTAAACAAAACAGCGATCTCCGAGTAAAAATGCTAAAAATGTTAGTTGCATGAGTTAAGGAAATCACTTCAGCTGAACAACTTTCTTCTAAGTTTTAATTCCGCCGAGCATACTTAAGTAAACAGCTGTAGAAAGTACGTTAAAGTTGTCGGGGGCAGGCAAGGACGCCAGATATTATGTATGTCAAACAACATCCGCCCTGGGACCGGACGACGCTCAAGTTTTTCACAATTTTTGGGCTTAATCTCACAAAGAGGGAAAGTTTGGAACTCATTAGAGCGAGAGGGGCGGAACACCTCGCGCGACAAATTAAATTTAATTCAGTCGTAATCAAGACGTTTTTCCATGATCCTCTAACCCTGACTCCTGATTTAGATTCTCCGCCGCGTCCCGGCTGTTTGTCTCGATGGTCAAGTGATGCCAATTAGATTCCGTGTTCGTTAACAACTTTGACAGAATGAATGATTCAATTACTCTCACTTGATTTTAAAGTTTTTGTTTCATTCATTTTCATGTTCATCATTGGCATGTGATCATTTCCCAGCTCGCTTGGTCGCACCACAATTTGTAATTTCCATTTATATTATATTCACGCTTCGGAATATTTTGCGTTGCAAATAATGATGAGGAAACATGGAATTACTTTGTACATTTATTAAAGCGCAATATTAAAGTTTTGATTAATTAAGCTGAAAATGTTCAATGCAGCCTGCAATGTAGCCTGTAATCATATTACAATAATATTTTTCCGAACTGTATTTCAATGAAAAAAGGTGCTAAATTTATGGGACCTAAATTAGCTGTGCCCGCGACTTGTCGGAAAATAAAAAGGTGTTGCCTAGATAAGATATTCTGCATTATGTTATGGTAAATGAAATCTTGAAGTAAAGAGTGTGTATTTGCACCAACTAAATGCCAGTTTTTTTTAACCGCTCCAGTTTGTGGAACGAACATTAAACGAACAATATTTGATGCTGTGATTGGTTGAATGGATTTTCAACAGTCAATAGCAGCACTGACTTGCGTTTAATTTGTGACGCGTCGATAGTCATTTATTTTCAAAAACCGAATGCTAGTTGCCATATCAACGTTCCGATATTCGCATCGAACGTTGTTTAAATATTAGTAGAATATTGGCACTCTGAAAGCGTTTCCAGCAGAACTTTAACAACAAAAGTAAAATAGGAAATCCCCTTTAAATCACAAGCTTTGTAGTTGTAACGTATCTATCGTTTTTATCAAACAATTAGATTGATTGGTGAACTTTCCCAAACAGATAACTATCAAAACTGAGGGTTCCGTTTGTTTTTCGTTGGAAAACAAATGTTGGTCATGTTATGTACTCGTTACTAGTCCCTGTTAACGTTCATGACATATAGAATTCAGTGAATGCACGCAGTAACATGGTGCGTGCTTTTGACTGTTGTCAAACGTAAATGATAGTCAGTAAGTCCAGACTTTTATGCGTCCTATTTTAGGAAGAGAATTTTACATAATCGTTTTCTTAGTTAACCTTCGACGCACGTTATGGATGTTACTGTCCACAGTCAACCATGTTTCGACGACCAAAGCATGACGATTAAAGCTCAGTTTTTTACCTTTAGTACATATTCGAAAACTCGAGTCTCAGCATCATGCTGATATAAGACGTTTATTTGCCAACCTGTATAAGTTTTTGTGGTATGAGTCATCTTAAGACCAGACATGATAAGACCATGTCTTATCTTAATTTATTTGGCAGTACGTGACTCAGATGTTTTCATCTCACCAAATATAATATAGGTAAGATCCTGTATTTATATAAAATCCATTGCGACATAATGAGCTGTCTTCTGAACACCAAAATCTGTTTAAGAAAGTACCGACAGTTAGATAGTCCTATGCTAACGAGTTAGTTTCGATCCTAGTATAATTTGAAGGCTCCATACCAAGTCCCAAACATCATCAGAACTATCGAAGCAGTATATCCAAGATGGCGGGACGTAGCCAGACGTTATGTACCTAATTGGTCATTCATTTAATTAGTAGCTAGTCCAGCTAGCCGCGATAATTGAACGATCTCTACGTTTGGGAGTTCTAGCTCATGTTCGAGTCCGTTTCTGGTACCTACTGGAGAATGGAATGAACTTGAATGTAATTGGTCAAACAAACTGTATGGCTGGTATTTTGCTTAAAATTTGGAAACGGCTTTCTTCTAAAATTTTGTTTTCTTACTGGGGAATGTAATTGATCGAATCAAAGTCAAGTAATCACTATCAGTACATATTATAAAACAAAAGTCCTCCGCTGCGGCTGTCTGTCTGTTCGCGATAAACTCAAAAACTACTGCACCAATTTTCATACTGCTTTCACAAATGGATAGAGTGGTTCTCGAGGAAGGTTTATTTATATTATTTATCAAGGGAGCGAAGCCACAGCCAGCAGCTAGTTTAATAAACAAAACGTTAATTTGAAGTGAAACTGTGAGTCAGATAATCGAGCACCACAAAGTTATGTGGCCGATGTTGCAATCATCTCTGCTCCGTCATAGCAGCCGTACAACCAGATCCGACCAAGATGCGGACATTCATCTAACTAATATTTATTATAAATGTTAAAGTCTGGATGTTTGTTACTCAATCACACCAGAACGGTTGAACGGATGTGGGTGGAATTTGGAACACGGATAGATTATAGTCTGGAATAGCGCATAGGCCATTTTTTTATCCCGGGAGTATGGTCCCAAGGGATCACGCGGGCAAAGCCGCTGGCAGAAGCTAGTACTTTACAAATCCGTTTTGTAGAAATTATATTTATTTTTTTCCTACTCCTCCGCTGTACTCTTCTGATTAACTTCGATGCGGGATCCAAGACAGATGAATCGTTTTTCCGGGACTCGTCGGGCTTTCATTAGCTCGGCGTTTTACTGGTGGTCGCCACTTTTGATTCTGGCTTTCAGGAGTTGCAGTGGTTGGGAATGTGTGACGGGCTTGTCCCAAGTCCGTTTTGTACCCTTGTGTTGTATGCAGTTTTAATAAATGGTTTTTGCATACGTTGCTTCCACGATACAGGAGAAGTGCATATATAGGCAATCCTCCTGTATTAAGGAGGCGTTTTCAAACATACAAAGTAAATATAAATATCCTTGGACGTTTCACACAACGCCATATAGTCCCAAGCTAAGCAACCTAATGCTTGTGTTATGGTAACGAGATGGCTGATAAACTACTTATATAAATTTTTTATTATTTTGTAAATGCATACATATTATAGATAGAAAAACACCCAGACTCGGAACAAAGACTTGTAGGTCGTACAAATATTAGTTCCGTGCGGGAATCGAACCCGCGACATGTTGCGCAGCAGTCAATCGCTCAACCACTGCGCCAACCGAGTTATCAAAATAAATAAATACACATTAAATTAAACATACAGTTACACATAAAGTTGCTATAAAATTCGAAATGTTTCACATTCCAGCACCAATTGAAACTACTCACCACATTTTCACGATGACTCATTCGCGAATGCAATATTTTTTCGCGTATGAGTTTTGAAAACGCTTGCATAAAGTTAATTATTCAATCTATCGGAGCATATTGGTCCGCCTGTGTGCGCTGCTCAGTCATGGCTCAGTCACCTGCGGGCGTTTGGTACAAACATACACAGCAACTGGACGTATGGAATAAAATGATCGTCTTTTGGTTACTTTTGGCTGAATAAAACAATTGCCGGCTGCATTTTGTTTCGCTGTTCGCTTTAATTGGACGGATTGTTGACTGTATCTTTGCGGTTTTTATACAAGGATTGAAATGTTTACGCTTGCAATGCTGTTCGATTACCTGTGACGTGATTGCTGAAGAACGCGATTTTTTATAAAAATCATTAGCACGAGAAATTTTCTCCTTATATTATGTTTATGGGGAGTAGAAGTCCTCTTTGGCAGAGCCGTGAGTCACATAATGTGACGACACGGTTGGCGCAGTGGTTGAGCGATTGACTGCTGCGCAGCATGTCGCGGGTTCGATTCCCGCACGGAACAAATATTTGTACGACCTACATGTATTTGTTCTGAGTCTGGGTGTTTTTCGATCTATAATATGTATGTATTTACAAAAAAAAAATTATATAAGTAGTTTATCAGCCATATCGTTACCATAACACAAGCATTAGGTTGCTTAGCTTGGGACTATATGGCGTTGTGTGAAATGTCCAAGGATATTATTATTTTTTTTTTTTTTTTTACTATCTCGGGCCCCTGGAGACCCGGTCCTTTGGTAGGCGTACGAGGGGCCGAAACCAACTCGCAGAGGCCCCGTTAGACTTTTCAAATGTAATGGGGCACCAACCGGCGATTATCCCTGTATGCACTGAAAGTATTCCCAAGGACAATCCCCGGTTGGAGCAGTACTATTGCAGAATATGGAAACAAAAAATGAAACGCTATGGGTTTGGGTGGCTTAGTGGAATGATAATCGTTTATTATAAAACTATTGGCCCCTGCCTGACCACTAACAATATACACGGCTTTTAAATGGCAGGGGGTGACTTGCACACTCAATGAATGGGCCCCCGAAAACGGTCGCTAGCACAAAGTGACGTAGCGCCAAGGGGGCAACATGGCCTCAGGTGCTAGAGGAGTGGAGAGGTATACCACGGCTATCAGGACAATCCCGGAAGTGCGGTCAAGATCCCTACCAGCATCTTACTGGATTATACGTCCTTCTCCCGAGCACGTATGCTCTAGCGAATCTCCACTCAGACCGGCCAATTAAGGCAAGGAAGAGGTGGGAGCTCTGTTCCTCGTCAGTTTTCACTCCGGCCAGCCAATAAAGGCAAGCCGTAGATGAGGAACAGGACTTCTCCCGGGAGATAAGGTTCGTGGGGTCGCTACTGCCCAACAGTTCGCCACAAAACTGCCTTGCGGATTGTATCTCTCTTTGTCTGGCCCCTCACCCTAGGTAAGACCTAAGGTCCATCGGGACGCGCAAGCCCCACCACGACGTCAACGTAGAGATACTGCGGTAGGGATATTATTATGTTTTTTTAAATTTATTTTCTCAGGCTAGTGCCTGGTATTTGCTAGAATCTCACGGGTGTGAACCAAGGTGAGATCCTAGTTATTAGTTTGTGATGGTAAATTACTTTGTACTGCATTAAAATTGTTATCCAAGTCTAGTTGTAAAAATTTTCTAACTATTCGGCAAGTATTTAAAATAGCGGCTTTTTGTAGTGTTAAGTATGTGTATTTCGAAAGATTAAGAACATTAAAGCTATTGAATATTTGTTTTGGGATAACACCTGTTGTTGATATTACTATTGGGACAATTGTGACTTTATTCATTTTCCAAACTCTGGTGATTTCCTCTTGTAGTTCTGTGTACTTCCTTATTTTTTCTGTGATAGTCTTTTGTATGTTATTGGTGTTTGGTACGGCTATATCTACAATGTATGTGTGTTTGTTTTCTTTATCAACAAGTGTTATATCGGGTCTGTTATTGTATATAGTGTGATCTGTAATTATAGTGCGGTCATAATATATTTTGTAAAAATTGTTTTCTAAAACAGCTCTTGGTGTATATTTGTAATATGGTGTGTATGGGTCCTGCACTAGTTTAAGATTAACGGCGAGTTTTTGGTGAATAATGTTAACGAGTTGATTGTGACGATGAGTGTAGTCGTTCTGGGTCAATGTCATGCAAGCTCCTGTAATGTGCTGTATTGTTTCAGGTTTGCTATGACATTTTCTGCATAAATCATTCCTTACTGTCCTATCTTTTATTATGTATTTTCTATAATTCTTTGTGTTAATAACTTGGTCTTGGATGGCCAGCATAAACCCTTCTGTTTCCGGAAACAGCCCACTCAACTCCAGCCATTTGTTAGAAGCTTCTTTATCGATGAATGTTTGATGTAAATCATTGGGATGTCTACCATGTAGTTCTTTTTGCCTCCATTTTCTGTTTATTTCTTCTATGTGTTTCGTTTGATCTACTGTTTCAGTATTACTATCATCGCTTAGGTTTAAAGGTGTATATTTTAAATCTATCTCTGTGATTGTTTTGTGTAATTTACTCGAACTTTTCTTTCGCCTGAAAAATTGTTTGAGATTTATGACTTGTCTTTTGTGCAGATGTGATATTTCGATTAATCCTCTACCTCCTTCTTTTCTGGGCATTATCACTCTTTCAATTGCTGATTTGGGGTGGTGATATCTGTGTTGTGTTAACATAGTTCTTGTTTTAACTTCGAGGCCATCTAGTTCCGTATTCGACCATTTTATTACACCGAAAGAGTAAGTAAGTATTGGTACCGCGTATGTATTAATGGCTTTGAATAAATTTTTGCTGGATAGATGCATTTTGCACAAAGAATGTATTCTGCTATTATATTCCTTTTTTAGTTTATCTTTAATGGCCATATGTTCTAAAAGTCTAGCTTGATTGTAACCTAAATATTTATATAGTTCTTCTTTTTTAATCGCTTGTATTGTTTCATCACTATTTGTTAAGTAGTTTCCATCTACAATCTTGCCTTTCTCTATATTAAGTTTTCGGCATTTGTCTAGCCCAAAATCCATCCTTATGTCTTTCGAAAATGTTGTGGTTATATTTAATAAATCGTGCAAATCAGAATTTTTATTGGCATACAATTTTAAATCATCCATATAAAGTAAATGTGTAATTTGATGCAATATTGACCTACCATTCTTAATATCAAACCCTAATCTAGAATCGATTAACGCTCGAGAGAGTGGATTTAGGGCTAGACAGAACCAGAGAGGACTTAATGAGTCCCCTTGGAAGATACCTCTTTTAATTTCTATATCGTCCACGGTTATGTTTGTTGTTTCAGATTGTAATTTAAGTGTAGTTCTCCAGGATCCCATAGTATCTTTAAGGAATTGTATGAGTAATGGATTAATTTTATAAATATTTAATACTTCGATCAACCATGAGTGCGGAACGCTGTCGAATGCTTTTTTGTAATCAATGTATGCCACGTATAAGTTTTTTCTAGATCTTTGACAGTATTTTAAGATAGTGGAATCAATTATTAATTGCTCTTTACAGCCCATGTGTCCGCGCCTACACCCTTTTTGTTCTTCTGTTAAAATATCATACTTTTCAATATGTTTAATGATTTTGTTCGTAATACATGAGGTTATGATTTTATATAAGGTTGGTAAGCAAGTAATAGGTCTGTACTGTGAAGGATCCTGGGTTCTACTCGATTTTGGGAGCATATATGTGATACCTTTAGTCAAAAATTCGGGAATATTTTGATTGCCTTTTAAAATTTCGGTTATTTGTTCGGCTAACGTTTTATGGAGTGAAAAAAGTCTTTTTATCCAGAAATTATGTATACCATCTATTCCTGCTGCTTTCCAGTTATGTGTTTTATTTATAATTGTATTGATCTCAAGCACATCTATGTTCTCAAATGGCATTTCTTCTATTGTGTCTGATCTACCTATTTCTTCTTGGATCCACCTAGCGTTTTTATTGTGTTCCGTGCTGTCTGACCATATTCCTTGCCAGAATACTTTTAAATCGTCTTGAGATGGAGGGTTCTGGATTTTTGTGTCGTTGCCTTTAAGTTTTCTATAAAATTGTTTTTCACTCGTTTTAAATAATCTATTGTTATCCTTTCTTTCTTTCGCTTTTTTATACCGTGCTAGCCTATGACTCTTAACTAACAGTTTTTGTTTCAACGTGTCTAAGTGATCGTCTATTCTCTTATTAAAATTTTCATGTGAGCTGTGTTGTCTAGTATTTTTAATAATCTGTTTTACTTTGTTTTCCAGTTTCCTGGATGTATTTCCATTTTTGTACTGTGTTAGTCTATTAATATCTTTTCTTAGTTGGTCTATAGACGTTTCTAATCTTTTTTGCCAAGGTGGATCGGTTTTTGCTCTAATATTATTGTTAGTTCTATCTACATTTATTTTTAATTTAAAGTGAGTAATTACTGACATAGCTATGCAGTAAATTAAAGAATGTGTGTCACTTAGACTTTCTAGAGATGATAGTTTGGAAGGGATAATTTTTTGATTAAAAATATTAATGATATCAGATAATTTGCTAGATGGTCTAATTTTTGGCAATAATGGTCTACATGCTGGATCCATCCCGTTATATTTTATTAAATTTGATTCTAAATCGTTACTTAAAGTGTTTATTAAGTTAGAGTCAAAATCTATAATACTTTGTGTTTGTAGGGATGTGGAATTATCTACTATAGATTGATTGGTGTGCTGTGTGGGTATAGTTAAATCTGAAACAAAATCTTCTGTGCCCGAAATTGCGTTGAGGTTTAGGGAAGTTAAATGTGTTGTAAGCGATTGATTGATTTGTGAGATGTTTGTTTGTTGTGTATTCGTGCTTTCTTCTTCTTCTTTTTTGAGTTTTTCTGATATTTCAAATCTAATTCTATTTATAGTCTCGTCGGATAGCAACTTGTTTCTGATAATTACCCTTCTTTGGTCTGCAATTCTTTGTTCGGTTACATTAATTTCTGGGTATTTAAATTTAAATTTTTCGAATAATTGTGTGCAGTACATAGTTCTGTCCTCTTCAAGTTTTGTAACATGAAAATAAGTGCGCATGATGAATATGTTCATATCTTCAGTCCATTTCATGCGTACTCTGGGCTTTCCCGCTTTGGTGGTCGCAGGCTGAGTAGCTGACGCCGCCTGCGAAACATCCAAGGCGGATGTAACTGCTATACTATCGTCCCTAATGTCTAGTCTGTCCGTCAGTTCGGCTGTAGTATTTTTATCGGGGAGAACCCGCCTGCTCAGTCCCCCACCGCCGATGGGTCGTATGCTGTGACACCCAGCATCGGCCCCAGGTGCGCCCCGACGATTGCCCTCGGGTAGCGGTCCTATACATTTACTCTTTGACCTAGTCTCCATGTTAAATGGGTTTCCAGAGCCACGTTAGCCACGCCAGTAATCTCTCATTCGTGTGTCCGCCCCCCACGTGATTAGATGGTCAATCAGGACGTGTGGTTGTTTAGGGGGCATATTATTATTATTATTATTAATGTTATTATTGTTGTGTAGCGAGGGAATGTAGAATCGCTTCAAAGTCAAAGTCAAACATTTATTTCAATTAAACCATTTACAGGCACTTTTGAATTGTCAAGGTCGGTCGGTCCAAAAAGATGAAGCTACTTGCACGTTCCAAAGCGTAGATCACTATGGAGAAGAACGTGCAAGAAACTCCACGGACGCTCTTTTAGCTTCATTTACCTAGCCTCGCTTAGCACAAGCGGTTCTATTGGTTCTTAACTAACACATTCCTCGCTACGCCTCCTCGCCCACCTTTGTTGGAAACGCAGCTTTATTCTCATTATTTTTTCCCTACATTGTGTGTATTTGTGTGTGTCAAATAAACATGTTTTCTTTCTTTGTTTTTAGGGTTCCGTTGGTAGCCAAATGGCAAAAATCGGAACCCTTATAGATTCGTTATGTCTGTCTGTCTGTCTGTCCGTCCGTCCGTATGTCACAGCCACTTTTTTCCGAAACTATCAGAACTTTGCTGTTGAAACTTGGTAAGTAGATGTATTCTGTGAACCGCACTAAGATTTTCACACAAAAATAGAAAATAAACAATACATTTTTGGGGGTTCCACACAAGTACTTAGAATTGAAACTCAAAAATTTTCATTTTCATGAAACCCATATGTGTGGTGGATAGGTCTTCAAAAATGATATTGAGGTTTCTAGTAAAATTTTTTTTCTAAACTGAATAGTTTGCGCGAGAGACACTTCCAAAGTGGTAAAATGTGTCTCGTCCCCTGTAACTTCTAAAATAAGAGAAAGATAAAACTAAAAAAAATGTATGATGTACATGATTACCATGTGAATTTCCACCGAAAATTGGTTTGAACGAGATCTAATAATTCGTTTTTTAATACGTCATAAAACGGACAAGTACGACTCGCACTTGTTTTCAGTTGTGCTGGTAAGTAACACCGGGTCCGCCAGGTGGATCTGATTCCACTCATAGAGACGAGGCCTGTGTCCCATTAGTTGGAACATTAAACATAGTTTGATTGTAAAGAAGCTGATGCAAAGAATGGCTCTTCTCTAGTGCTTATCGAATTACAGAAATTTAAGACATCTTTTATTCACATTTACATCTATAAAGACCCTTCAAACAAGATCTAAAAGGATCTCATCTCATCTCTCAACCTGTTCAACTCGGCTTAAGATCTATAAAACGTGTTCGTTGAAGTGCGCAAACATTTCCTAGGTAAAGCTGTGCTTTTCATCCACTTAAGCAGATTCCTCTGCTCGACTTGAGCACTGGAGTTACAAAACTAAACAACGTGTCTCCTGAAACGACACCCTAAGTAGGTTTTGTCTCAGAACTTAGTACTTAGACGACGAACAAATTAAGACGTTGTACTTCCGTTTTCGAAGTCAAACTGTCAATTAATGAGTTTGCTTAAAGGACTGTAGAGTCGAGATTGTGTTTTAATTGGAGGATGAGGATTGTCTTTTGTTTTAAAAGTTTTTCGGTCCGCAGAGAGAATGTGGCGCGGCGCGGACCGTGTTTACAGAAGTCTGTCGTGAATTTGAAGTTACTGTTGCACACAGAAATATGATTGCTGTTGCATGATATCACGATCACTACATATTATAAAACAAAGTCCTCTATCGCGTTTGTCTGCTTGTCTGTTCGAGGTAAACTCAAAAACTACTGCATGCTGTTTTCACCAATGGATAGAGTGGTTCTCGAGGAAGGTTTTAGTATATCATTTGTCAAGCGGGCGAAGCCGCGGGCATCAACTAGTCTATACTAATTGTATAAAGCTGAAAAGTTTGTTTGTTCGGTTGAAAGTGCTAATCTCAGGAACTGCTGATACGAATTGAAAATTCTTTTAGTTTTGGATAGCCCATTCATCGTACAAGGGTATAAAACATCACACTACAAACAAGAAGAACGGAGCATTAATGAAAATTTGTGACGCAGACGAAGTTGCGCGGGTCAGCTAGCTAGCAGGATTACATAGTATGTTTTTACATTTTCTCAATCATGCTTGGAAATGTGAGCATTATTTTAACAACCTTCTTCGAGATACATCGAAATTGCTATACTGGCCGAACAACAGCCGGCAAAAGTTGTATGAAAATCCATATCTGTCGTGTTTTGCGGCCAAATAAATTACAAGGTAAACTCATATCTGTCGTGTAATTTTAAAATGGAACGATATTTTATTCCGAAACATGGCAAGAGAGGAGGTAACTTTTCAAAGGTTTTATTTAAATGACGAATTGGCTTGCAAATAGAAAACTGTTTAGTGAAATAAAATTGTCGCGTAAAATTAACACTTTTACGCGACAATTGTTGTTGGTTGTTCGACATTGATTTTGAATAGTAATAAAATTGTTTTTAATTTCCGCGCATTATTTGAGATAAGTACTATACAAGGCTTGGCCACAACTAGGCATTGATGGACTTACGTATGTGTGCCTCAGCTACACCTCGCACCACATTTACACGTACGTCCATCAATGCCTCTTTTGCTGGCCGCTGTAGTAATGTACTAAACTAAACTTAACTTTTATATTAAAGGCTCTTGAGAATAGAGCGCAGCCTTGAGCAGTATTAGACCTTATAATAAAAGAGAAAAACATAGAACAAAATACAACCGAAATTTTCACTCGGACAAGCTTGACTTTGAACCGTTTTTCTTAAAAGAATATTGTACCGAAAAAAATATTGTTTCTAATAAATTGTTGGCTTAGAAAACTTTTATAAGTTTCGCCAACCCGCATAGTTTCGCCGAAAATCATCCTTAATCCCTTCTAAGATTATATTAGTTTGTCTTAAAAGGAGAGGATCCTCTGCGAAGGCCTTTGCCCAATTTCTTTAAAGTGTTCCCGGTTATTCGTGTGGAATAAATTCTTATCCAGTGTAATGTAGGCAATACGTAGCCCATGAGGGTGGTGGGGCAATTTCTTGCGGCAGTACAAAGGGCGGGCATGGATGGAATTTAGATTAAAAATGATCCTAACACAAGTGCAATGTTTCGTGTAATGTTACGTGGATCGATTTAATTTATTCGCTGAACTGCTGAAGACGATGAAATTTTAATGGATTTTGTACCGTGTGCTGTGCTCGCTGACTAAGTTTTGTTATTGTTTGGTTGGATGGGAGAAAGTTTTCATCGGCAAGAGTCATTTCCGTTCTGTTTTATCCCAACCTATTTGGGTCAGCCCCGCGGTCCGTTCTTCGATACACATAATCTTTGCCATCATCCCAATAATAACTTTTTTTTTATGGTAACAATATTTAACTGAAATTCAGACGTGATATTATTATCTACTAGTAGAAGTTTACAGGCAGTTAAACAGACGGGTAGGACTTACATTTATTCAGTGAATATTCCATAACTAGAAAGTAATTTTATAAAATGTATGTCACTTTAAATCACTACATAAACCCATTTTAAAAATCAAAGCACATTTTCCCCCGATTTCCAACCGGGTTCCGCGAAACTCAGCTCCTACAAAAACTGATACCACGAAAGCCAGTAGTTCCGGGTGCGGTGTGCAATTTGTTAATCATTTATATTAATTAGTGAGGATAACGTTAAGTGGTCGAAGCAATCGTGTAATGGAGTTTCGGTGTAGCTTGGCGTTAGGTGCCATCGGGTGCCGTCGGGTGTCGGAGATAAATACATCGCCACACCGGTGAATGCGCCGTCATGAGTATTATAGCGTGGGAAATAAATTACAGGGCAACACTGAAAATGTTTTTGATAATGTGTTTTAGTGATTTTGCTAGGGCCTTTATTCGAATGGACCTACGTATGGGTACAATGGTCGATGAAGGATAGAGAGAGGGTGACTTCAGAAATTATTTATTTTAAATTTAAAACTAGGTAAATTTAAATTTTGCTAGGGCCTTTATTCGAATGGACCTACGTATGGGTACAATGGTCGATGAAGGATAGAGAGAGGGTGACTTCAGAAATTATTTATTTTAAATTTAAAACTAGGTAAATTTAAATTATATTATGTCACCGGAAAATGGCAAAATTCGTAAGAATGTAGTAAATCTTTATTACATTCTAATTTTTCGATGAAAATAATGTAGATATGTTCACAATACATAATTTTTTTAAAACAACAAGTCCTATCTAAATTCAATAGTTTTCAACGTGATATTTTATAAACTTACTGCGCCTGCTATTTTCCGGTATACGGCGAGCTTACATAATAGGTTTCTGCAGTTTTTAAAAGTTTCATATAATCTAAATCAGATGGAGGAAAAGGCGATAAAGGGGGGTTCAAAAAAATTAAACACTGAAAGTGAATATTCATGAGAGCCAAGCCGTTCACTGGTTGTGTTCCGCAAATAGTTTTTGTCTCCGTAGGCTTGAAAAAGTCCTTTCTGGTGTATTAGTGGAAACAGGTATGGTAGCCAATAGTATTTATAACAACGTGTAAATATTTGGATATATTTTATGATCGCATCTATCTAAGCATTTCAAAGCAGATTTTGGAGTAGGAGAGGTGATAGTCATAGCTGCTTTCCACTGCCGAATACTTAAAAATTGCGTCTTCTATTTCAGAACTGACTGCAAAATTTGAAGGTAACACATACCTAGATAATGCCAATACTACTTTGCGGTGTTTCGCAAACCTCTCGATTAATTGTTGAATTGTGTGCTCTTGAAATGGGATGTATAAATTTATTTTGTAATCCGACGCAATGTTAGAGCGATTCAGTTGCCTTCCAACGAAACGTGGCATTTGTAGTATACCACCATTTCTTTGAGAATCACCTTTGCTTCTTAATACAGATGACGGTACTCTTTGTCAACTTTGAACGAGTAAAGGAAGCAGTTGATATCTTAAGTTTTCTTGGGGGGTTTGGACCCTCAAAACGGTCACCCTAGCTACGCCCGTGGTTACTAAGAATGCTTTGGAAACAAGAAGTATAGCTGGTCTATTCTGTTAACATCTCGCCGGGTAAACTAAGGTGGAGTGAGCATGAATATTTTCATTCCAATTTGTTTGTAAGGATTGACAACTGACTTCCTTTTCACTTCACCTAAGCTTTCAGGGTGAGCGATTTGCAGTCTTTCCATAAATTAAAAGTCGTTCAGCGAGATATGGAACGACCTATTGCAACGAAGTGATCCGACAGAGAATCAACGTCGTCGACATAGCTCACAGAAGAAGCAAGCTGAAGTGGCAATGGGCCGACCATATTAGCCGCAGAACCGATGACCGTAGGGGTAGACGAGTTCTTGAGTGGAGACCACGAACCGGCAAACCTCAGGCTAGGTGGAGCGATGATCTTCGCAGAGTGGCTGGTTACAGTAAGTAAGTAAGTCATTTATGCACAATAGTGTTTACATGGGCGGATTTAATGCAACAATGCATTCTCTACCAGTCAACCTTTTTTTTTTCCTGTTCCCGTAAGAATTTAGGAAATCCTTAGTGCTCTCCTACACTTTCCAAGGAACCTACAAGCCAAATTTCAGCTTTCTACGACCAGTAGTTTTGGCTGTGCGTTGTCAGTCAGTCACTCAATAACGGAAGAGTTTTATATATTAGGATATAGAAATTTAACCGCTCAACACCCGGTGGCACGCCCGCGTGCCATAAACTGTTTCAACCATGCGAAACATGCGGTTTTAACCTGCTTTTATATCCAGAACTATCCGATACTAAGTATAAGATTACCGAAATGCTTAACACGACACGCTTGTTGTAAGGTATTCACGCCAAACAGACAGATGCAACTATTTATGAGGTTCGCATTTACTCTCATAGATGGCGCTACGTGTATCAAATTAACAAAGTAGTCTGATCAAAGGGCCAATATTATTCTACTGTATTTTAAACAACTTTCACATTCGCATGTCAATCGCAAACTGTCAAAAAAGTCATAATTTTCATACATTTTTGACAAATTGCGATTGAGATGCGAATGTGAAAATTAGTAGAATTGGCACACGGTTCACAGCTCTGGTAGGTACTAAGTGCGTTTTCTTCCTAGAAACGAAATAAAATAAATTTGAGTAAAAATGAATTTCCGAGGTTTTCACTCTATTCCTGCCGGAGTCGCGGGATTATTCGCAAGAGACACCGTGGCTCCGGAACACAAAGGGCAATGAAGGAACATGGATGGGTTTTAGTCAGTAGAAGTCTGACACTCCCTCCCGCTACACCCAGAGCGGGAGGAGTCATTGGATGATTTCCCATCCCTAAAAAAAAAATTGTTTTTTTTATCATTCCACCTAGTAACACCTTCAGTTTATTTAGTTATGTAAGTTGCGAGAAAATGTGCCCCATACTCCCATATATGGTGGCTGCAAACACTTCACAAGTGTGGAGCGACCCTTAAAAATATTTTCGCACCTTATCTACAGGTCCTGTAAACGGCCGCAGGGGTGCGTCCTATATCTATTCCGACACAAATAGAAGCTATATACCCGTATTAATAGTTCCGGATATTGTAAGGTTATTTTATGAAAGGGGTAGGTTTTTGCATGTGAGATTTTTATCTCTGGGCGTACTCCGACACAATACAGGGGAAAGGCTATCGTGAGGCACAAGAGATCACAAATTTATCTAGGGGATAAATTGAAAAAAATAAAGTTCTTGGGATAATTAATAGAGATAGATATTTTTTATTGTTATATATATATGTATTACATACATTCTGCTTGTATGAGTACAAAACCTAGAGAAAAGACAAGACTTAGTAAATAAAAACTTATTCAAACATCTAAAAACTAGCGTATGTAAACTGATTGCGTGTGACGTCATTCGCAACTCACAGTAGGTAGGTATAGTAAAATTGTGCAGTACCTACAAATGATGTCTTGCGAGATAAGAATGGAAGAAACATTTCAAAAGCCTGCACTGTAAGTGACCATCCCTACCTTGCTGCTGTTCCAGCAATTCGCACTAAGCGTTTCCAAATTTCTTTTATAATGCGCTCAGCAAAAAGTGTACCTAACCGTTGTGTCTCCGAACACTCACAACCCTCATCTCTTTAAAGTCAGTGAACAAGCTCCTGGATAAGCTTGCTTCATCGTAGATTTTGTCTCTGTCATCTCTGACTGACCTAGACTAGAGTCAAGAGCAATACCGTATATATTTCAAAACGTATCTGATAAGATTACAGCTTCGTCTAACAGCTGCAGTTAACACTAATCAAAACCTAATTTACCCTATTCACTATAACAACTTCAACTATAATCATAATCCTGTAAACGTTTACTGACACACTTACCCAACTATCATTCTATTCCTCTCATTTGGGAGATATGCCAGCGAACACAACATTATGCTCTAATGACCGCTCACTATCGCATGTAATACTAGCCAAGTATGTCCTTACTATGTATTAATAGAGCCAATAATCCTTATGAAGCAACTATACTGAAAGTTAGGAATCCAATCAAACTAGATGATCTTCTAAGTTGGCAACGATTAGCCAACTCGATTATACAAACAGTGTCTGTATTAGTTTGTATAATTTTGTTATTGGATGTTTTAGGAATTGAAAAGTCGTGACTTGGTTTTTAAAGGTTTGTGTTCGTTCGATTAGTATATTTATTTATTGACATTTTATTACACAAAAATACCTAAAGGAAACCAACTAAAAAACATACTAATGGCGGCTTTATCGCATTCTGCAATCTCTTCTTGGCAACCTGGAATATGTATATATTTTTACTAGAAGAAGAAAACTACGAAGTGTACGAGAAAAACAATAAAGCTGTCACTGGAAAATGGCAGACGCCGTAAGATTGTAATAAATCTTGATTAGATTATAATTTCTCGATATTTTATTAAAACATCGTTTTGATAATAATTAATTCCATCCAAATTTAATAGTTTCCAATATACCGCGTGTATCTGACATCGACGCACAAACGATTTCCATGGATCCGGGGCATGATTCTGGACACCCTAGACTTGGTATTTTTCGTCGGCTTTTTTCACGCGATATTTTACAATCTAACGAAGTTTGCTATGTTCTGGTGACATAGCCTTTTGAATGGTAATATCGACCAAAGTATTAAAAAGTCATTACCAACTGTAGGTATGTACAAAAAAATTAAATTCATAGTTGATCCTTTGAGTCGCACGTCCTTTTAAAAGTTTACAGTTTTGTTCTAATATCAAATTGCTGCCTTAAGTAATGAAATATTGATTGTAAGAGAAAAATTATATTGAATCGCCTTGTTATAATTTCCTTCTGACGGGGTCCATTCACAAAAGGTACTACTTAATACAACAAGCAACTACAACAAGCAACTACAACAAGCAACTAACAATATATCGGTTCCTGAAAAATACTTTCCAAAAGTGATGTTTATTCTTATCTTATTCCTTTGTATATTGGTTTAGAAAACCAACTGCGAAGTTCGTTGTCAAATCCACATCAAAAGCCAGTAGGATAGAAGCTTATCTACAAAACCGCCTCATAATACAGGCCAAGGGTTGCGCACACACACAAATTTCTAAAACTGCTGTTTCGACATCTGTCACTGACATAACATGGAGAATACGCATTTTTTTGTCAAAATATTCAATTTATGTACTGTCATGTGTTTGTTACGACTTCATATTAAAAACTGGAAGAGTTTGATAGTATATTTACTGATAAGTACTGTTTACTCAATATTGTTTTTCCGCGGTGATAGGTATCCGAACAAGTGTAGCTAATTTTATTTACTTGATACAGTCTTGCTTATGACACCCATCCTGATATTTAAAAAAACTTTCATTACTGAATCAATGAGTTAGTGACTGTCAGACAACGCACAGCCGAAACTACTGGTCGTAGGAAGCTGAAAGGCGAACGGCAGGCTTGTATGGGAGTTTCGTACAGCTAGTAAATTTTCGAGTTTTGGGATCATGTTTGTTTTAGTAGGTAGTTCATACGATAGAAAAGTCCTATTTAAAATCTTAGATTTTTAGAACTTGGGACATAAAAGCTATACCCAGTTCTATTTTTTGAGGTTATGTACTAGTGTAGAAATGTAGGTTGTAATTACAGGTAGGTACATTAACATTGTTATGATGATAAAATAAATGTTCTAGATTACTTGTCGTCATCTTTGTTGCGTTTTACTTACTATTAAGTAGGTAGATTGAGATGAGGATCGTACCTACTCATAGGGAGGGAGGGGTGCATTAGTAGACACCCATTGCCTAGCAGCGGACAGAAACAGTTTGATAATAATGAAGTTCTGATGGACACTAGACAGATTTTCTTTACCGGTCAATAAATAATTGCCAGAACAAAAAAAAAATTGATGAATTCATTCCAATCATTACCTACATCGTTTACTATTATGATTTTATGTAACAATTACTACTATTATGAATTACTACTATTATGATTAATATTGTTACGAGCTTGGGGTTCGTGACAATAAAAACAGCCGATTATTTAACCAAAAAAATGACACTTTAATTATCAAAACTAATTAACACTTTAAACACACTAATTACAACCACAATCGCACTATTAAACACTTCACTTCACTTAACTCGCAGTTGAAGATCGCTTCCGAAGATTCGCTTGTATCGCCAATTCAATACTGCCTGAGTCGCGAGCTTTGCGAACCTTTATAGTCCGACAGTAATTTCCAGAACCTTCGAGAATGGAAATATCTAGAAAGTTCGGGAACATACCGGTCCCGACCGACTAGGTGTCGAAACATCGAGAATGTTCTAGCATCGAAAGTTCTAGAAAGATCGTGACCCAATTAGTTCCACTACTCGATACTAGATGGCGTTAGTAGTACGTTGTGAACCCGGCATTAATTCTGGCGCGTAACACTGCCCCCTCCTAAGACATGCTCGTCCCGAGCATCGGTCCCATAATAACGCGCCAGTCGATCCACATGAACGATCTTAGGTGCACTTCTCGTACCTTTCTGGATACGGTAGGTCACGTCATTGATTTTTGTGACAATCCGGTACGGCCCGTCCCATTTAGCTTGAAGCTTAGGAGATTTCCCTTTACTGTGAACTGGATTGTGCAACCACACTAGTGAGCCTTCGTCGAAACCTTTATTGTTCATTTTGCGGTCATAACGGGTTTTCATCTTTTCTGACATTCGCTGGCCCGATTGTCTGATGTGCTCATAAATTTCATTCATTTTGTTCCGCAAGTCATTCGCATAATCGGTTATACTGCGTGGAGCGTCTGGTGGGATTCCGGTGATCAGGTCTGCAGGCAGCCGTAATTACCGTCTACCAAAGTTTGCGAAAGCTGGTGTCACCGATGTGCTTTCGTGAACAGCACTTCGGTATGACAGCAAAAACGGTTGTATATGCTTGTCCCAGTCGCGTTGTCGGTTTTCCACAACTTTAGCCAGGTATCTCTCCAATGTCTGATTAAATCGTTCCACCATTCCATCCGATTTTGGGTGGTAAGAAGTTGTTCTCGTTTTATGAGTACCCATAACTCGGCAAGTTTCCTGGAATATTTGTGATTCAAAATTCCTTCCTTGATCGCTGTGAATCTCCAAGGGTACTCCAAAACGACAGAAGACTTCATGAACGAGTTTATCTGTCACTGTTGAAGCTTCTTGATTCGGAATGGCGAAGACTTCCGGCCACTTGGTGAAGTAATCCATTACAACTATGAAATACTTGTTACCACTGTCACTTTCCGGAAACGGTCCCGCAACATCCAGGGCTATCCTTTCCCAAGGTGCACCGACATTGTACAATTTCAATGCACCTCTGCTACGAGTCTGAGGTCCTTTTACAGCCGCACAACTTGTACATTTGCGACACCAATCCTCGACATCGTCACGACAGTGAACCCAGTAAAAACGTTCCCGTATCTTCAGTAGAGTCCGTTTAACTCCCATATGGCCTCCTGAACATCCATCATGGTACAGCTGTAGAACATCCGGTACTTTCGCTTTAGGGACAACCATTTGCAAATGACAGCTGTCTCCCCGAGCATTCTCCCATTTACGGCACAGGACTCCATCCTGAATCACTAAGCTATCCCATTGTGCCCAATAGCTTTTTGTGATCGAACTCATCGCTGAGACGTCGCTCCACGTAGGCTTAGGTGCACTGGTCCTTATCCAGTCCAGAATCGGCTTGACGTCCGAATCTTCCTGCTGTGCACGTTGTAAACTTTCCTTCCACTCGTTGCTGAGGTCTGTCTTAAGCATCCTCACAGGTACGGCTTCTTTACCCTCTTGCCTAGTACAATGCTTGCAGTCTTCAGGGCAAGGTCTTCTTGACAATGCATCTGCGTTGCCATGAGATTTCCCACTGCGATGTTCGACCACGAAATCGTATTCCTGCAAGAGTTCAATCCATCTCGCAACTTGTGCTTCTGGGTTTTTAAACTGCAATAGCCATTTCAGTGCAGCATGGTCAGTTCGTAAGTGGAATTTCCGGCCCAGTAGATACTTGCTAAAATGCTGTACTGACTTTACCACAGCAAGCAATTCCCTTCTCGTGACACAATAATTCCTCTCTGGTTTCGACAACGACTTGCTGAAGTACGCAATCACAACTTCTTGATCGCCATTTCGTTGGGACAACACACCGCCAAGTCCGATATCACTTGCGTCTGTGTCAACTATAAATTCCTTGTCGGCATCAGGATACCCCAAAATCGATGTTTTGCACAGACGGTTCTTTAGCTCCCGGAAGGCGATGTCGCAACTTTCATCCCAACAAAACTGTCGCTTCTCCTCGGTTAGTTTGTGCAGGGGTTTGGCTACATCTACAAAGTTCTTGACAAATCGCCGATAATAGGAGCATAGACCCAGAAATGCTCTGACCTGCGTCTTGTCTTTTGGGATTGGCCAATCTTTGACAGCGGCGATTTTCTCTGGATCCGTGCGGATACCTTCTTCCGACACGACATAACCCAAAAAGTTAACTTGCCGTTTGAAAAGAGAGCACTTTTTCGGACTCAACTGGAGGTTGGCACTTTGGATCTTCATGAGCACGCGTTCCAGGTTTTGAAGGTGTTCATCAAACGTACGGCCTACAATGATGATGTCGTCCAAATAGACAAGGCAGGCATCGCCAATTAACCCGGTTAGTACAAGTTCCATTAACCTTTCAAACGTTGCCGGAGCGTTACACAATCCAAACGGCATAACTTTAAATTGCCACAGACCCTTTCCCGTTGAGAATGCAGTTTTTTCCTTGTCCTTAGGGTCAATTTCTACTTGCCAGTAGCCACTTTTTAGATCTAATGTGCTAAACCACTTAACTCCAGTGAGCATGTCCAGCGTGTCATCAATTCTTAGCAAAGGGTAGCTGTCCTTCCTCGTAACGTCGTTCAGACGACAATAGTCAACACAAAACCGCATGCTGCCGTCCTTCTTTCTTACCAGCACTACAGGTGAACACCATGGACTGGATGAAGGTTCTATAACACCATCCTTCACCATTCCCTCAATCATGGTTTCCACTTCCTTTTCACGTGCTACCGGTAATCTCCTTGGCCGCTGCCGGATAGGCAACTCTTCTCCTGTGTTTATTTTGTGTTAAACTAAGCCAGTCTTCCCGATATCAGCATCGTTCGAAGAGAAAACATCGGCGTACTTGAGTAACATCCTCTTCGCCTTGACCATTTCGTTTTGAGACAGAGCGCTGAGACAGTCTTCTAAAAGTGCGGTCACTCTCGTTTGGTCATTCTTGCTGAGGGTCTCAGTTGATGGATATTGGCATCGACGCAACCACTCCACTTCCTCACAGGTACCCATCAGTGTGCTTTTATCTATCACCTGTTCCTTATCACAAAGGTTCAGCACACGTACTCTTGAGATGTTGGTAGCTCTGACTAAAGTTCGTGCAACTTTCCAAGGAAGGTCATTGTCTATCCTTTCCACGAGTACACAACGATGAGTCTTCCCAGGATTCTGAGGAAGACTAACCGGCACAATCGTTTCCGATCTCGGAGGAAGAACAATCTTCTTCAGGCTGTATATATTTCCTGGTAACGCCCCTTCCATGAAAAGTTCCTCTTGCCCACATTTCATAACTCCTTGACTAACGTCGATCTCACAACGATTCTTCCTCATAAAGTCTAAGCCCAGGATGCAATCGTCCATTATATCGGCCACAACAACGTTATGCTGGTAGATTCTGTTGCCTAGCTTTAACTCCATCTCTCTCTCTCCTTGGACGGGTATGCGCTGACCGGTGGCTGTCACTAAATTTATGCGGTCTCGGTAGTATGCAGAGTCCCCAAAGAACCGACCTGCAAGTTGTGAACTGACGACCGTGCGAGAAGCTCCAGTATCTATTGTCAGCTTACATGGTGTTCCGTTGACCTCGCCCTTGATGATAAGGCTGTTCCCGTCATGGGTTTGTGAGATCGAAATCCTTGGGGCTCTTTGAACCTCAGCCAGTACCCGCCCCGCAGTCCTGGCTTTTACTCGTTTCCCTGCTGCTGTTGAGTGGTACTGTTAGCCGCCCTACCCTCTGGAGATTGGCTACCTTCCCCTTCTGCAGTTCGCTTAGGGCAACTGGATCGAAGGTGGCCCCTTTCACCACAGCCGTAGCACCTAGGGCTGTATCCTTTTAATCGATCGCGAACTGTAGCCGCTGCGACCTCCCTGACGCGGTGGGAACGATGATCTTGCCGCACAGCTTCCACCTCCAGTGCATGGGCCAAAGCGTCCTTAAGTGTCGCGTGGTGCCCGAGCCTCACTGCAGCCCTAACTTCAAGGTTGCGGATGCCGTTAATGAAGGCCTGGACCAGGTTCCCTTCAATAAGCGCAGGTACAGACTGGTATGCCTTCCGCACCAGCTTCTCCACTTCAAGGGCCCACTGCTGCAGGTTTTCACCACTACGCTGTACGCGATCTCTTAGTTGCGCACGAAACACGTGCTCCAGATGAGCGTCACCATACCGGGATTCCAGTGCTTCAAGGAGCTGCTCGTAAGTTACTTCTTTACCGAGAGCTTCCAAGACAGTTAAGGCCTGGTCGCGCAGGCCTAAGGTGAGGGCAGTCATGGCTTGATTTTTACTCCAACCGTTCGCCTTCATGACGGCCTCAAACTGAATTTTGTAGGCCGACCAAGAAGACGTCCCATCGAACGGCGGCACTTTAAATCCACGTAGCGAAGGTGTAGTAGTTACGGGAGTTGCTATCCCATCTTCAAGTTTAAGGTTGCCCAACTCTTTCTTCATATCAGCAATATCGTTGTTACATTTGCTGATCTGTGTTTCAGCATCTGACAAGCGGTTGTCATGCTGAGCAACCTTATCCTTCACTTCCTTTATGTCTTTCCCGAAAGAAGCGTGAATTTCCTTCATGAGGAGCATCTGTTCTTCCTGGCGGCGCGCCTGCTCCTCCTTGTCAAGCTTGAGCTGTTCTTCCAAGCGACGGGCCTGCTCCTCCTGTCGGCGGGTCTGCTCCTCCTTGTCAAGCTTGAGCTGTTCTTCCAAGCGACGGGCCTGCTCCTCTTGTCGGCGGGCCTGTTCCTCCTGTCGTCGGGCCTGCTCCGCCTTGTCGTGCTGCAGCTGTTCTTCCAACCGACGGGCCTGTTCCTCCTGTCGCCGAGCCTGTTCTTCCTGTCGGCGAGCCTGCTCCTGCAGCATCATCATCAGAGCAGCAAAGTCTGGTGCTGATGATGCCGGAGCTGCTGTGAACGGACCGGCTTCCATGGTCGGTAGCTGACTTTCCGACGTCTGCGGCGTTGCACCACCAAAACGCCTCTGATCCGTCTCCTGTTGGCGTTGACTACGGGTACGGATACCCTCCGTGTCGTCCTTTGGCAGAATCGGCATGATAATCCTTACTTCTGACACCAATTGTTACGAGCTTGGGGTTCGTGACAATAAAAACAGCCGATTATTTAACCAAAAAAATGACACTTTAATTATCAAAACTAATTAACACTTTAAACACACTAATTACAACCACAATCGCACTATTAAACACTTCACTTCACTTAACTCGCAGTTGAAGATCGCTTCCGAAGATTCGCTTGTATCGCCAATTCAATACTGCCTGAGTCGCGAGCTTTGCGAACCTTATATAGTCCGACAGTAATTTCCAGAACCTTCGAGAATGGAAATATCTAGAAAGTTCGGGAACATACCGGTCCCGACTGACTAGGTGTCGAAACATCGAGAATGTTCTAGCATCGAAAGTTCTAGAAAGATCGTGACCCAATTAGTTCCACTACTCGATACTAGATGGCGTTAGTAGTACGTTGTGAACCCGGCATTAATTCTGGCGCGTAACAATATATATATAATATATAATATGATTATATATATATAATAATTATGAAATATACTAATTACTACTATTATGATTTTATGTAACAATTTTATGCAACAATTATGGGTTTTACTATTAAATCTATTTTTAAATAATTAATTGTCATTCCGAAGTGTGTGATATTTTACTTATGGCGACTTCGAAAAACATCTGCGTTTAGTTTACTGTTTTGTTTGGTATAATTATTGAAATCTTTTAATTGATAGTATTAATTAATTCCATGTTCTAGAAGTGGTTTACTTACATGAAAATAAATGGCTGAGTTGCCTTAATAAGTGGTACAAATTCTATAACCAAACAACAAAAAAAGTTTGCTGTACGAATTTTGCCGTTCGCCTTTGGTTGGTTCTTTAGGAAGTGTAAGGGAGCACTAAGAGAGTATTTCCTGAAATTCTTACGGGAACGGGTAATAACGGTACATACGCTACATAAAATTCTTACGGGAACGGGTAATAACGGTACATACGCTACATAAAATTCATACGGGAACGGGTAATAACGGTACATACGCTACATAAAATTCTTACGGGAACGGGTAATAACGGTACACACGCTACATAAAATTCTTACGGGAACGGGTAATAACGGTACATACGCTACATAAAATTCTTACGGGAACGGGTAATAACGGTACATACGCTACATAAAATTCATACGGGAACGGGTAATAACGGTACATACGCTACATAAAATTCTTACGGGAACGGGTAATAACGGTACATACGCTACATAAAATTCTTACGGGAACGGGTAATAACGGTACATACGCTACATAAAATTCTTACGGGAACGGGTAATAACGGTACACACGCTACATAAAATTCTTACGGGAACGGGTAATAACGGTACATACGCTACATAAAATTCTTACGGGAACGGGTAATAACGGTACATACGCTACATAAAATTCATACGGGAACGGGTAATAACGGTACATACGCTACATAAAATTCTTACGGGAACGGGTAATAACGGTACACACGCTACATAAAATTCTTACGGGAACGGGTAATAACGGTACATACGCTACATAAAATTCTAAACGATGATGACTTAACCAGGTATCCTCCAAACAACTGACATACATTTACATACAGGTACCTTTCTAACCTGCTCGAAATGTAAACCTGTAATCTCCCTCTGGGTCTCAAAACAAATAATATCACATCAAAAATTTTAATAGAAACTCCTCGGAATCCAACTTTTATATTGGCTACACGAATTCGCGACCTTACGTTGAGAAGCAATCAAATACTAATTTCGCTCAAACAATGACGGAAAATTAGAAATGAATTCGTGCGTTAAATGTCAACCATTTTGAATGAGTTTCAGGGAGCGATCGATGGTAATAAAACTAAATGGTTTGATAATCGCTTGCGGGGCCAAGGGAGAAGATTTTTCGCGAGGTTTTATCTCTTCGATTCGGCATTTGATATAAAATCGACATTGCTGAGTTTGAGGAAAGCTATTTCGATTTGTGATTGGGTATTGCCACGATTGGGTTTGTCGTGATAAGGAACGGGTATTGAGGCGTAATATGTGTGTTTCAAATTATATCTAGCGAGAATTTTGGTCAACCTATTTACTGTGTCCTCTTTGATGTGCATTTTATTTTAGTAAATAACATTTTATTAAGTGATTCTCTGCTCATTAAAGAGTGCTTGACTCTTGAAGTCATTTTAAAACACTTAGGCCTTTATTTCGGCCGTAAACCCTCGTCTAAATTTTGTACTCCTTGTGAAATCAGCAGTTTGTTTAGGGGTATAAATGTAGCAGCCTGTAATATCTGTGTGCGATCGTCCTCACAATATTCATTGGATGTCTGATGATGTTTGTCATGGCTATCGACCGGTCTAGCTTTTGTTGGAAGCTGTTGGGTCGGCACGTTCACTGTCTTTGTGAATGCCTAATACGTTAGGCGTTGTTTGTGCTCCTGCTATGTCGACTTCGCTATTGGTTTTGGTGTTAGTTTCATGTTTGATCCTCAAAAATTTTTTATGGGCGTGTGAAATAATGTGTTGAAATAAAGTGAAGGTATCAGAAGAATCTGTTTAAAATTTTAGAGTTAATTTGCATAAACTTTGCACACAAAAGCGTTTTTAAAAATCCTATGATTCAGTTTAATTTTCATCAAAGTCGGGGTTGAGACACCTTTCAGTGTGTGTGTCGATATTACACAAAGTTCCAGATTTGGTCTTCCATGCACACTTTAAAAATTCACCTGTATGCGAGAGAACCTTACTGAATAGGACTGAAATAAAAATGTACTCATTTCGATTTGAAAGTAATAAAGAGTAGTTACAATATTGCGGAGATTCAAACCAAAAGTCTGAAAGCTATAACACTGATATTAGGACCGCAATAAAATAATCCATAGAGTCCCTATTCCATGCTTACTCGCTAGCTAAATTTAGAATATTAGCGCCCATAATAGCATTCCCAGCGAATTATGCAGGCTCGTTACTTCACGAACATAAATGTATTTGCGTCACTAGCAATGAAGGTGTAAGGTTGAACGTAACTTACATTTGCTTGTCAGCTCTGATTAAACTTTATTGAGCAACGTTCTACCGGTGACAACCCTTTGTTCTAATTCCGGATATCAGCACCAACTTTATTTTTGCTCTCACAATCACCTCTATCTCAATCGACTATAGTTGGAAATGGTTTGCCAGGGTGGTGTTTGTTAGTTGGTAACAAGCGTACGTTCGCTTCAAACAATTACGGGCACGCTCTAATTTTACTATCTGACGCCCCTGCCGAGTCCAATCTAAAAAATTTGCTCTTGGAAAAAACTGTAATTCGATTTGGAGAAATGACCCTTTTCGAATTTGGCTTTGTTACTTATGTGAGCTCGTGTCAGCATGTTGTGCCGTCGACTTTTTGTCGGGGAGTGAACTACTGACTGAGTTAGTTGCTTTGACAGTTGATTTCGTGTTTGTGTATGTAGGTACGCTTTGTAGTTCATTTTGAGCTAAATGCATGTTGTGTTGAAATATATGCTCTGCTAATTCTACGTTTACAATTTTTGTAGAGAGTGATGTGTAACTTCTATTGGTTTTTGATGACCATGGCGCTTATTAAGAGGTTGCTTCATTTAGAACAGGAAGAAGATTTTAACCAGCTGAATTTCTGCCCTCAAAATTCCTTTGCAAGATATATATCGTATTCATGCTCTTGTCATTGTAATTCTACGCCTATCACTAACATTATATTCAATTCAGTATTGCTGATGATGGCATTCGTTTTTGTAGAGATTTTTATTTATCTCGGTTCTATGAAGCTATAAGCCACATATGAAAGAAGAAAGGATTCAGTCCTCAAAAATCTTATACCGCAAGAAGTTCTCACGCAATTTATTGGTCTAGAATGTCAAACCACCGCCACAAAGTCCGCAGTCTCAAAAATATACAACAAAAAAGATAAGTAAGCTTTTATCTTAACTAAGAACAATGTAAGTGGGGTATAGTGCTCGTGCCACTGTAACTACTTATGCACCATTTGTTTTTAGACTAAAAGTTTAGTTGTTCCCTAACTTTTAAGCGGCACTTTACATCCTAGCTTACAGAACCATTTCGGATATGTCTTTTCTATTTTAAAACTGTGGAACGGCTTGCGAATGTTCAAACGCGTCGTTTTAGCGCAATGTAACGTTATGCAGACATTATCTTTAATATAAATAAGAGAACGCGTAAAGTAGTTCGCACATAACTATAGAGAGTAATGTCAGCCATTCTTTAGATACTGAGACTCGTAAGAGCGTGCAAAAGGTTTGCCTTGTGCAAGGCTTTACAGAATGAACGCAATTCCTGAACAGGGATAATAGGCTAGTTTTCACCATCAATAGATTGCAAATTTATTAAGTCCATCAGTTAGAGTATTGAAAAATAATGGAGACGTAATTTTTGTTTTTGTAAATCAATGAATACTGACCAAGATAAAACGTATAAAAACTTGGGCGTCACGAGCCCTCAGCCTAGTGACGTCAGAACGCACAAAAAATATACCACGGTATGATGAATTGAGAATTTTAAAAGCGTCATATCGTCAATTTTGGTTTACATAACAAAAGAAAAACACAGTTCAAACATTTTTTTGATAATCACACTATTGTACTCACCATTCTGAACAACTTTTACCTCCATGGTAAAAGTTGTTCAGAATGGTGACCCAACACTTAAATGGATAAAAAAAAACAAAAAAAAATTGTTGAGGCAGTTAGTTTTGTTTTTGCGATTCCAGAATAAATTGCTCATAATGTTCGTTTGCTTTTTCAGGAATGTTTGCCACGCATTATCGAAATAATGCGTGGAATCCATAAAAAAATACATAAACCAATATTTGATAGTGGCAAGATATAAGTAGAGCAAAAGATAGACACAGCTTTCTTACCTTTTAGACCGTGTTCATGCTGTATTGTACAACACTCACTATTTTCTCTGTTTCTATTGTTTCAGGTTATAGAAATTTTTTATAACATTCACGTCACTAAAACAGTTTCGATGCGGACTTGAGTTGCTTTAACCTTCTGTGTTCTTCTTTTTTAAGGTTATGGGCCCAGTTCCCCAGATGGCAAGTTTCATCTTAGCCCGTCACATAAGTATGGCGGATAATAGGCTGTATCTTACTCCCCAGATAAAAACGTTTCCCCGAAAGTCTGTGTAATCTCGTCCATATTATATGCGAACTTTGTGTGTGGTCCCTTATTTTAGTTCTAGTGTAATAAGGGGATATTATACATGCGTGGTTTCTTACTGGTTGCACGAGTTTACCAAAACTTAAAGGAAATATTCTTTTCTTAAGAAAATTGTTCCTACGTATTATGTTTATTGTTTTTCGAGGTATTTTATTCTAAGTTAGTATTATAAATGCAAAAGTTAGATTGCTTAATTTGTTTGTTACCCTTTCATGTCTTAATTGGTTTTGAAAGATATTTGACGGGTAGACCATGTTCTGCAATGGGCCATCTATCTTCTATACATATAATAAAATTGTAAAGTTGCCGTGTCTGTACATTGAATATTTTTGCATAAAAATACATAGAAATGTCGGAATAATGACATAGAACACAAAAAAGCAGTTTTTGAAATTCTTTTCTGTTTGTCTGTTTGTCTGTGCGTCTGTTTGTCTGTGCGTTTGGAGGAGCATCACGCATAAACCACTGATTGGATTCAAAATTTAGGTACTTCAAAATATTAAGTGATAATCGGAGTAACATTTAGTGTTTATTTCATCAAAATCGACCCACAAAATCAATAGATATCGAATTTTAAAGTTTAGGAAGAAACTTCATCGAGCGCTAAAATAGGTTGTTTTCATTGAGACTCCAGATACTAGCAATGCCATCTATTGAGAAAAGTTGCTGTTCCAAATCGAGCGCTAAGAGAGGTTGTTTGTTGTTTCCATTGTGACTTCAGAGATACTTGCAGTGCCATCTGTTGAGAAAAGTTTTAGTGTGTGAACAAGTTGTGAAGAATCAAAGCAATGTTTTTTGAGTAATCTTTGAAGTAAATAAAATTTAATATGTAGCAAAAGTAAAGTGAACATGTTATTATCTTATCATTTATCGTAACGTGTGAGCTTTGACATTTCAATTACGTTGTTTACGTTGTTATAAATTGTTAAAACAAACTAATTCGTTCGATAGTCGTTTTTGTTTATTTTGATTTAAGGTAGGTAGGTTTGATCAAAATCGATCCACAAAATCAAAAGATATTGTTTTTTTTTTAGTTTAGTTGGAAACTGCCTACTATATTCTGATCAATCACAGCGCCATCTATTGAAATAATATTATTATAATATTTGGCTATTTGATATTAAATCAAATAGCCAAATATTTTGTCAGTTTACTTTACGACATGGTCGATAGATGGCGTTGCTCATGTGATTTTCCACTGGGGAACGACCCTCACACGATTTTTGAACATCGTAGGAGTTAGGTAGTGGTTTAGGTTCGGTATTGTTTAAGTAGATTGTAATAGTCTCTGCTAGGGTCGAAATTTCCAAAACTCTGATTTATTGTGGTTCGTTAGTTCGTTCGTCCGTTATCGTAGATATAATTAGATTTGTAGATCTGTTGTTGCGAAAATGCGAAGCCTTGGACGGCCCAACTTGCGGATTAGGCCTGTAGGGTTCCGTACTAAAGGTGCAGACGGTACCCTACTTAGTAAGCCTCCGCGATTGAATCCGTTTAGAGCGAAGCAACGATAGGTAACGAACTTAATAACTTATAGGGTACCGTACCAAAGGTGGTCACGGTGACGGAACCCTATTTGAGTCTCGGCGATCAAGAGGTGAGGTGGCACAGGAGATATCGTTTTTAACCGACTTCAAAAAGGAGGAGGTTGCAATTCGGACGGTATATATTATATATATTTTTTTTGTATGTACACCGATTATTATACCCCGGATTCCTCTAATTCCTAATAGGTTTCCATTTAGTTTTAAATGGGTTAAATTTCCCGTAAGCTTATGTTACGCCATGACTGTAAACAAAGCTCAAGGACAAACTCTTTCCGTAGCAGGCCTAGATCTGACTGTGAGTTGCTTTTCCCACGGTCAGCTGTACGTACGTGACTCTTTTCCGAATTAGCAATTCACTTAATTTATATGCCTACAATCCTAATCTAACTTCAAATATAGTTTACAGAGAGGCTTTAATGTGAATTATTTCATCAATATCTACCAATCAGTGGCTTCGCCCGCGTTTCACAAATTATCTAGCTTATCTACGAGTTTATACATAAGGCATTAAGTCCGCCTTTGTACCTTTTTTGTGCGAAAAGTTTAAATAAATAAATAGATATTTAAATATTGTTTGACGTATACCTACTTTCTTTTTACTTTATATTGTATTCAGAAGCAACAAGGACAACCTAACCAGTATTTTTGTAATACATAACTTAATACAAAAGAGTGGCCGTGGAGTTTCTTGCACGTTATTTTTCGAGTTCTGCAAAATATCTTCATGTTTTTGACAGACGGTTTATTTGAAATAAATGCTTTGAATCTTGAAAATATCTCAAGGTAATACATACCTACTCACGAAAAAATTCGGACTATAATCTACCTCCGTGCTGAATTTCATCCAGATCTTTTCAGCCGTATTAGCGTGAGCAACAAAACCAGTCGAGTCATCCAAACTTTCGCATATTATACTTAATAAAAAATAGAAGAAGATAAATAAGCTGGCATAGAATTAATCTATACTTATATTATAATTATAAAGCTGAAGAATTTGTTTGGTTAAACGCGCTATTCTCAGGAGCTATTTTTTACAGGTTTGAGTTGAAAAAATCTTTTAGTGTTGGATAGCCCATTTACCGACCAATAGGAGCGGAGCAAAAATGAATAATGTGACGCAGACGAAGTTGCGCGGGTCAGCTAGTAGAATACTATTCAAGAGTGATGTTCAATTGGAACATTTTTCTACTTTTTCGCTTTTCTTTTGCACGGTTGAGAGCTAGTGCGAAAATGAAACTTGCAAAAGAATTCGTTTCATCAGAAATCAAACGGTATCTTTTATAACTCTAATTGTAACGTACCTACTCACGAATACAGTGAAACCATAAGAACTTAATTGAAGAATTTCATTTTCATTTAAATTAATTCTAGTTTTGGTTAAGAATGCTTACTACTGCGTTGAAACTGAAGAGAAAATTGAGCTGTACATTTTTAACCGAAATTAATAACGTTGAATTTTTCTTGAAAAATTAAATTTGTTTAATATAGAAAGTCTGAAGGTAACTTGATAGGCTTAGGATAAAGTTTCATCTGTCTGAGCGGTTTATTATTTTTTAGGGATGTTGCCCTATTTTTTTGTTTGTAGGTTATTTTTATAAAATTATCCACTGGCTTTTAGTTGAACTTGATGCTTACAGAAAGGTCGATCAGTTTAAGAATCTGTTGTCCTTTAGTACTATCTTGAACTTTCATTAACTTAATTTTTATGCACTAGGATTTGCTTCACACAATTTCTACCAGCATTTTGAACGGATTTTTGTGTTTGATGATGTTTTGCATTTTTGAAACGTGCGATGAAATCAAAATCAAAAGACATTTAGTAAAACTAGGCTGAAAAAAAATAAGACTGTCTTCAGGCAATTTTTGAACGTCAAAATTTACATGAAGACAGTCACCACTTCCTAGTGTTTTAGCTGGGAAGAAGAAGTAATGGAACATACTCCCAAGCAACAAAACTGTCTGTTAAGTTTTAAGAACTTGAATTTACCAGAAGAATTGTCGTCAAATAAATGAAGATTAGTTAAAATTCTTATACGAAGGTAAAAATCATTTTCCAACTGCTCATTCACTGCTGCTGGTTTTAGTATTTCGCTTTAGCTCATGATGACAATATAAAGTCACGTGACTGAGGCCGAGATAGCATAGTCAAAAACATTTAAGATTTTATTCTTATTTATAGCAATTCTAAAACCGATTCTTGTTTTAACGTTTATTATAGAATACAGGCCAATTATATGACTGCAATAACGCAATAGTTCAACTCCAACATCGAAAACAAAGTAAAACAACAAATTACCAATAAATTCACAATAACATCGAACAATTACAGCACTGCAATCGTGAAAAAGACAGTTTGATAGTCGAAAGCTCACAATATTAAGAAACTTTTCCCATACTTTAATAATTGCCACGCAATGGCAGTTGTTCAATTAGTTTTCATGTCGATAGCATCCCGACACCGGATAAACTTCTCACGGATCGCCATTATGAAGTCTTTAGAATTGGCTCCAGATAAAATTTAATTTCAATATCTTATCTGACAATATGTCTACAGGATGTTTCAGAAGCAAACGCTTAGAGTGCCTATCCATTTGCGCGGAGCAAGGCTGCGGAGCGGAGAAAAGGAGAAATATGAACCAATGGAATTGCTTAAAATCTCCGTACCACGTGAGTCACAGACATTTTGACTGACATGAGTGGTTAAAATTTCTCCGAGAATGGAATAGCATAACATCTCCTTTTTAATAAAAATTGCAGGAAATTCTTACGGGAACGGGAAAACTGGTAAATGCGCATACGAAGTCGCGGCCAAAAGTTACGAAGCTAGTCTGATATGAAGTAAGGAAAAAATTGCTTAAATAAAAAATTGTTTTAGGTCAAGCACAGATTAGATGCCAGCAACTGCATCAAACTGCTAGAAAAATAATTTGTTTAAAAGAAAGAAAACTGGCTTATTTAGCATTTTTTTGTCGTTTTTACCAGTCGTGTTTTGTGGAAAGACCAAAAGAGTCGATTCTTTTTAATGTTGCTATTGTTTCCTTAATTTATATCAGATACAGAACGACATATGAGCACGCACGTCTGAAACACCCTGTAGAGATTTACTTCAATGATAGTTTATTTTGCATTTTTAGTCGTTTTTACCTGTCGTGTTTTGTGAAAGTGACTCTTTTTAATCATGCTATATTGTTTCTTTAATTTATATCAGATGCAGAATGACATATGAGCACGCACTTCTGAAACACCCTGTTGAGATTTACTTCGGCGATCGCACTCGTGAGTTGTGAGATCTCTCATGCAAATTGGGGATTAATGTGCCTCATCAATCTCGATTTAGCCGCGTATGTTTTTAATATATTTTAAATCCCATTTTTGTGTGGCAGCTTTTTATTAATCTAGTAAGAAGTATTCCAATTCTGTTACGAATTTCGGATAGGAGAAAGTTTTAGGTAATTTACTAAAAGTTTCTTTGGGACATTTTTTTGTTTGAAAGAGGAAGCTTATAAGGAAATACCTAAGAAACGACAGAGCTGTTTCAATGTCTACAAAAAGAGCAAAAAAGGGCAAATTACTGCAAAATAATACTTTTATTTGGAGAGTTATGGTAAGACACTACATGTTGCCCGAACAAAATAATTGGCATAAGGACAATGATGATTCAGTTGGTTACCAGCGGGTCTAAAAAGACCACTTTAGCAGAATCAGAAAGCAAATCACGTTACCCGTCACGGTCAAATTTTCCCAATCAAAGTTGAACCTAATGCGTCAGCGATAAAGTTGAGAAAGAAATTTGACAGATTGTAGTGTGATTCATTTTATGATGCTAATATGATTCTTCAAAAGTGGCCTTTTCAGCCCCCCTGAAAAGTTACAAGAAATGTTTCAGCATAAACTAGGCACCTATAGTCAAAACCTAACATAGAGTTACAGCCTAGCTGTTTCGCACCGATAACATGAATCCGGGCTGCAGAAGCCCTATATTCCCAAAACGGATCAAGGCATAGCCCGTACCTTATTGGTTTGGTCTAAGCTTGATATAGGACCGCATGTTGGTGTGACGATGCCGTTGAGGGTTACCTAGCCATGTATATAATAGGTATGAGGGTTTTGAGAAAAGACTAGAATCTTAAATGACTGGGAATAAACTGGCGCTTGACCTCTCCTAATGGTAAGCGATGATGTGGTTGACAATGGAGCACGTTTGTCTAGAAGACGCTTTTTCTAGACAGAATGTGCTCCATTGTCAACCACGCTTGACCTAAAGATTTCCTGTTGCATAAAACATGGAATCATGAAAGGATTTCCACTCTTTAGCTGTACACGCAAAAATAACATTTTCTAAACGTTTTGTGTGGGTGGGTTGTCCACAAAGTATCGCCGTCATTTGGGATCAAAATCATTTAATTTCCACCCACCACTCAGCAGGCACATTAAAAACTCACAAAATCTCGACAAAAACTCGGAAAAGAATAAGCAAGACGCCACGCGAGACGTCAGGGATTGAAATTATCAAGTAATTTAATAAAAGCGCGCGATAAGTCGGGGTGGGCCCACGTCGGCCACTCGCACATAAAAGGGAATAAGTTTAAACGAGAAAAGTTGCCAAGATAGCGCTGTGGACAGTCGAGCCGCACCCGGGCCGCACGGGGCCGCACGGGCCCTTGACGGCACTGTCGCAATATCATTCCGACAATTGCCCGTGGTTTTACTGACAACGCGATGATTGCTCTGTTTGGAGTTTAGTGTCTTCGCAGTATTTTTGGACGGCGAAAGTACCAGAAATTGAGTGTATTCGTCTGACTTAAGTCTTTTTACAAGCCAGAATATGTAGGAGACATGAGGACAAGATTATATTAGAGTGATCTGTTTTAAGATACAACACAGATATATAGACTTTATTCATGTGAATTTAAGTGACCATTTGTACCTATTTCTCTAAAAAGTATAAGAAATATGAATCAGCTTCAGTATTTAAATAATTTGAATACCTTCGAAATAATGAGAATTAAATAAACCTTAAACGAAATATTGTAAAAAAAACGATAAGCTTGAATTTTAAAAAAGTTTTTACAACCTTCGAAATTATCTTAAAGATACACACCGAATATTTTTAAATTTTACCATACAATAAATTGCCCAGATTTTAACATTTAACTTATAAATGAATATAGCCTAGTTAAAATATTGTAGATTTGGTTTACTAATTGTTAGTGTGATACTAGACTGTTGCCCGCGACTTCGTGCGCACATATCCCGTTCCCGTATGAATTTTGGGAAATCCTTAAAAAATGGCCTACGATCTATTAGACAGACCTACCAAATATACACAAAAAATCTCAAAAATCGGTCAAGCCGTTTTGGAGTCCGATAGCAAACACTTTTATTATATATTAGAAGATTTTATTACATCTATTTTTACAGCTAATTGTTATGTAAAGCTCATTACTAGGTACTCCTGTAAAATGATGAAACATGTTATCAATATTTGAGTGTTCAAACTAAAACAATAAAATCAAAATTAACTTCAAATCGACAACATCCTTAGCAATAGTAAACAACCAGCAAAAACTAACAAACCGAACTTTCACAACTCAGCAAACGTTTACATTTTGAACCCTCCACCGATACTTACACTTCAAACAAGTTCAAGTTAAAACATCACGAAAATTATAAACTTACACCACTTATTAAGTGGGAACCAGTAATTAATAGAGTTGGAATGACTAGTCGCCAACTAGTTGGGGTAGCCGACTATCTGTCCACATTAATAGATACCGCGTGTATCTGACATCGACGCACAAACGATTTCCATGGGTCCAGGGCATGATTCTGGACACCGTAGACTTAGAATTTTTCGTCGGCTTTTTTCTCATTTTTTCAATTTTCTCAAGGGTTTTTTTTACTTTAGATTGCTCATAATCGTTATTCTGACCTAACCCAATGAGATTTTTAATAAAAAAATAGTTAATTAACTACTTTCACTAAAAAGAGCAATCTGAATAAGACCACAAATAGTCAGCTCAGCTGAGCAGAAACCTATTTGTGGTACTCTTGAAAAAATTAAAATATGAGAAAAGAACTGACGAAAAATTCCAACACTGGGGTGTCCAGAATCATGCCCGGACCCACGAAAATCGTTTGTGCGTCGATGTCAGATACATGCGGTATAGAAATGCTGTTACTAGTTGACAAATGAAAAAATAAAACCGAGTCGGTTGTTTTCTTTTGGAAAAAGATTTTTATTTTTAGTGGTAGCAAAGCAGGAAAGCAAAATACGCAATTGCGTTTACTTGGATGACAAAAAACGGTCATCGAAGTAAATTAATTACAACTATTTTGATATGCCAAACTACTAAATCGATTTTGGTGAAAATTAAATGAGACCAGTCGGTTCAAATCGATTCATAAAGTCGGAGTTATGAGGTAACAAATGTGAAAAAAATACAACCGAATCGAGGACCTCCTCTTTTTTGAAGTTGGTTAAAAATAAAAGAAATAAATCACCACTAATCGGAACTACACCTCACTACGTTTACAACATTTGAATATTTTCAATAATTTAGTCCTACTAAATCAGGGCGCGCTACCAAATTAATTAGATAAGTATTATAATATTTATTTTGTAACTGTTAACTCAATGAATCCCAAAACAAAAAAATATCAGAAAGGCGGGCCACATTGCGTATAGTCAGCGACTAGTCGGCTATTTGAGCGCTGACTAGTCAAATAGTCGGCCAAGTCCATAGTCGGCCCATCACTAGTAATTAAGTATGTCTAAATTGAAGCGATCAGATCGAGCTCCTCCTCAAAACGGCTGCCTCTAGGGACCTAAGTTGAATACTTGGTAAGTTACGGCGAAGTTACTGCTAAGTGACGTAATGAGTTAGGAATTGTTAGGAAAGAATACTATGGATAATTAATTTTGGAAGTTATTCTCATCCTAATTAATATATAAGTCACTGGAAAATTGCAGACTCCGTAAGATTGTAAAAAATCTTTATAAAATAAAACTATAATTTCTCAATATCTTAATGAAAAAATGATTTTGTGTACCTAAATTAAATGGCTAAATAATAACAGCCACACAGGTCGATCTTCAAGATTAAGCAAAACTTGCCGAGGTTGGTCTGTGGATGGGTGACCATCTGAACATACCGAGTTTCATCCGTGCCTCGGAAAGCACGTTAAGATGTTGGTCCCGACTGTCATTTGGAGATCTTTGGCAGTCGTTACGGATAGTCAGAAGCCAGAAAATCTGACACCAGTCTTGCCAAGGAGTACCTACAGTGTGTCTGGTAGGCAGCCGCTCCACGTAAAATACTGATATTCAGTTGAATCCGGTTTCACTGGAAGCCGACCCCAATATAGTTGGAAAAAGGCTAGGAAGATGAATAAATTAATTCCACCCAATAGTATCCAATATGTTATGGCATATTAAGAAAAAATATTATTTTTACAATTTGAACTTAAAGGGAAAGTTTCTGAATGGCTTCAACTATTAGACTATCAGAAGACGGAAGACCTACTGACATGTATTGCGTAACATATCATACTATACAATACTTCTAAACAAACTCTCACATACACACACACACAAAGACACGATCTCATTCGCATACACCTCACACACGCTTATACGCTCACATACATACATTAACACTCACATAACACACACACATCTGTTAAACTTAAATAAAATAAAGAGATTAGCAATTAAAATATAAAATCAATAATTTTAAGTCAAAATATTGTAAGTCTACTGCAGCGACATTCAAACCATTGCATTCGTATTTTATCCTGTGAATCCTCCTGCGGCTGAACACTGTTTCCCAAAATACAAGCTCAAGCTTAGTTTGGGAAACAGTAGCAGTACCTTTTGTGCAATACACTAATACGAAGCATTTATGTTAAATTTTAAGATGAATGTATTAACTGGTGACAATAAAGAATTATAATTTCACGCGATATTTTACAAGTCTACGACGTTTGTAATTTTCCGGTGACATATATTTTAAAAGCGAATTAAGTTGGTTTGTTACGCTTCGACGCTTTAATCGTCGAAACAATTTAAATATTTTTTTTGATAGATGGACCTTGGAGCGAATATTTATAAACCTTACTCATAGCACCTGAATAGACTAAGAACAGTAAATAAGGTGATAACTTATCTTTGCATATATTCTTTGCATAAATTGTAATTACAACACTATAATTTAGTAACATCTCCATATTCATCATCTGCCTAGCCTTTTCCCAACTACCTTGGGGTCGGCTTCCAGTCAAACCGGATTCAGCTGTATACCAGTGTTTTACGAGGAGCGGCTGCCTACCAGACCTCCACAACCCATTAACTGGGTACCACGGTACTTCTTGGTAAGACTGGAGTCTAGATTTACTGGCTTCTGACAATCCGTAACGACTGCCAAAGATCTACAAATGACAGCCGGGACCAACGAATTAACGTGCTTTCCGAGGCACGGAGGAAACTAGGTATGTTAAGATGGTCACCCATCCACAGACCAACCTTGGCAAGCTTTGCTTAACCGTATAGATCGACCCATGTGGCTGTTATTATTTAGCCACGAGCTCCTCTGTAACATCTCCATATTATGTAACTGTATCACTATTGTCACTAATGAAGATATTGAACGCTGTGTACAGTAATTATTAGATTTCATTTATGTACTGTGTATTGTCATAGCTGTGCTGAATAGGCTTGTTTACTGAAAAAAAAAACCAAATATTTGACCCGTTTTTTTTCTTTTGTTACGTGAACCAAAAATTGACGAAGTTACGACACTTTTAAAATTCTCCATATGTCACGCCGTGGCATAATTTTTAGCGGGTAGTGACGTCACGAGCCCCCACTCCCGAGTTTCGATGCGTTTTATCTTTGTGAATATTAATTGATTTACAAAAACAAAAAATACGTGTCCATTATTTTTCAATACTCTAACTCACGGACTAAATAGTTTTGCAATTTGTGGTTGATGTAAATTAGCCTATTGTAGTAGTCTGTATTCTGTCACTGTACTTATGAAAATAATGATTATTTTCTAATTATCACGTGTCACGTATCTCACACCGCTGAATTTCACAGTTATCGGTCACCTCTCAATCTTTCACGGCAATACCGTACAGTTTGAAATCGAACGATAGAGCGGACGATACATGCGCTCAGCAATGCAATTCCGGACGTTAGATTTTTCCCAGCGATCCAATTCCCGATGTAGCCGCCGATAGATTGGAAGGCCTTTACTGGGATTTAGCGGCTTTCATCTTCCTCACCACTGAATTACTAGTAGCCGGTGAAGGACTGTAGATACCTGTATTGAGGGACTGTTAGATGCCCGATTCGAAAAAAAATACTATGATTTTTTTACAGAATTCCGAAATTCAGAATCCAAAATTTTTTTTTGTATTCAAAACGGGGAAACTCTTGGCCTAAATCTCACCTGATGGAAAGTGATGATTAGGCCGAAGATGGAAGCGAGTTTCACCCGGAATCCTCTTACACAGAGGAACTGGCTATCATACCTCTAACTGCCGGAACACAACAATGCTGTTAACATTGTTGTTATGGCGACAGACTTAGACATGATGATGGTAGCTTGCCAGGCGGACTTAGAACAAGTCCTACCACCAACCAAACCGACTATTCTATGTTTTATATGACAAGCAAAGCCGATGTGGACTTTTCTGCCAATGTCTAAAGTAAAGTAGCTTGGAAAAGCAAGAGTGCATATTATGAAAAAAAAAAAAGGAACAATAGACAGACTCTTTGGTACAGTTGAAACACTTGCTGGGTTAGTATGGGACTGAAACCAATAGGTACATAAATTAAACTGCGTTGAAATTCATCTATGTCAAATTCTTGTCTAAATGTTGGGAAATTAGATTCATTTTGACAGCATGTCATTGGAATGCGAATGCTTAAAATATGAGAATTGCCTCTCTGTTGAAAGAAACAAATTCGTTTTCAACAACAGCAAAATGCAAACCAACAAACTGAGCAAAACCGTCCCGTTTTACGCAACATTGTACAATTTGAATGCACAAAAACAATCCTCTTTATTTGTCTCAAGTTGATTCGTTCCCACCTCTTCTGTTTGTACTGTTCCCGAGTTTTCTTTGACAAATCTCATGCGATGGCTCAGTAAATACGCTCCGAAGAAAGGGTTCCTCCTTTCGCACTTTGGAAGTTTGCTCAATGAACGACGCGGACCTTTCTAGCTTAGTGCGTGACGAAACAGCCTCAACATCGAGCCCCTAATGGAACAAAGCAGTTCTTTATTATTTAGCTTTCGAAATTATGTTTGCTTATTCAACTTTGTTATGCTTCTGTTCGAATTTCAACCTTCTTTTACAGCGATAGGGTTGGTTTTTTAGTGTTTGAGTAGCTTGTTTATTCTATGGGGTAGTGACGCGTTATTTTGAGATGGGCGAGTCCATCAAGGCGAAATGTGCGAATTATAATATTTGAGGGTACCTACAGGCGTAATGTTTTGGCGAAAAATATTCGTCGTGTATCCAGTCTAGGCTTTGGCAATTTTTTGGTTAATAACTGACAACAGCAGCCTACAGCCGGGATGGTGGACCTTAAATGGTGACCGTGTCACTTCTCCAAAAAAATAATAATAAAAAAGTGTCCTTGAGTGCTAAGAATCTTGACATGTAATTTAATGAAAAAACAACAAATTAGTCGCTATTAATTTAACTCTCTATAGGAAACCCGAGATTCATTCGATGTCGTAGTTAAAAAAGAAAAAGTTAGCGATTTTTTTGCTACAAATTACCTTGCAGATAAGTATTTTACATTGGCGTGCCCAAGTTATTTTGCGGCGTGCCACCACCGGCACGCGTGTCAAAGGTTCGCATTGATCGAGTATATAGCTACCGTCACGGCTGCGGAGAGACCAACCAAACCTAGTAATTAGAGGCGTATAGATGTTGGTCCAGGCTGATAGGCTGACACAACTATCGGTACAATGATTGTCCACTAAAAACAAAAAAAAAACCGTGCATTATAATAAAACTAGCTGACCTGCTCAACTTCGTCTACGTCACATTTTCCATTAATGCTCCGCTCCTATTTGTCTTAGCGTGATGATATATAACCTATAGCATTCCTCGATAAATGGGCTATCTAAGACTGAAATAATTTTTCAAATCGGACCAGTAGTTCTGAGATTAGCACGTTCAAGCAAACAAACAAACTCTTCAGCTTTATAATATTAGTACTTATAGAGTATAGATAAATTCATGTTTCATAACCAATGCAATTAACTCCTATACTGAACAAATACCACTCTCAAAATAAGCTAAATACTGGCAATAAAATCTCTCGACTCTCACAATATGAAACAATAATAGCGATGTAATTAGAGTGTCGGCTACCGATGCCATAATCGTTAATACAAGCGAGCTGTTTGCCAAATGTGTTTGCCTAACGTCTGTTTAATTTGTGAATACAGTTTTGGGTAAAATTCTTGAAGAAATATTGGTTTTATATAATAATATGTAGAAGTATAAAAATGTAAAAGTATGTAAATGATGGAATAGAAATTGTAATTATATGTGGTTTTCTTTTACGTTTGCGTATCTGAAAATATGAATTATATAATGTATATACTTAATATGATTATTTAGAAGACCAAATCTTGTAAATCCCACCACCGTTTGTCTCTGCATCACCCAAAGGTTGAAATGCCAAAAGTATGACCGTATCTGTACTTTTGTGTGAGTAAATTATAAATAAATAAACATGACTGAGACTGTGAATATGTGAGGTAACGTTTGCGTACTACCGCATTAGTTCGCAAACGTTACCTCACATATTGGTGGTCTCGTGGTCTCATATTTGATTGAAAGTGTCTGTAGGTATCTCCAGTAGAACTTTTCATTAAAATACTGATTTTTTTCTTCACAGAGCATATAAAATAATGTATTTACTTATTAAATCTTTATCTACTAGTACTAGCTGACCCCGCAACTTCGTCCGCGTCACATTTTCCTTTAATGCTCCGCTCCTAATTGTCTTAGCGTGATGATATAATATAACGTATACCCTTCCTCGATAAATGGGCTATCTAACACTGAAAGAATTTTTCAAATCGGATCAGTAGTTCCTGAGATTAGCGCGTTCAACAAAACAAACTAACAAATAAATAAACTCCTCTGCTTTATAATATTATATTGTATACTAGTATATTGTATAGATAAGCTCTGACGAACGAATGTGGACTTAATGCTATAGGCATTTTCTACCACTCGACCTTAGGTTGGTGCAGAGACAATATGGCAGCTGTAAATAATGGGAAAGACAAAAGAGAGAAAAAGAATCATAAATACAGTCACACAAACAAAATAAACAATATCATTAAGAGAAAACAAATCCATCGAATTAACGAAATAAATCATTCTGAATTAATAATTCTGTGCGACAATATTTTTGATTCTCGAGTCGATCGTTATCGTTTAGTCGGGCCTGCCGGTTTATTCTGCAGACATCTCACCGTGTTCACTTAGGTGTAGTGAACAACAAGTGAACTGTCATTCCATCTCGTTTGTATGGTTTGACAGCTCACTTCGTGATCACTTCACCCACGCCACAGAATCGACCGGCTGTAAGGGCAGGTTGTTTCACGTTCACTTAACGCACGCGTAAACGTTAAAAATGGTGCTAACTACAGTTCAATCAAAACATTTTGTAGGTATGCACAATATATCAGCTTTAACGCACGAAAAACAATAACGATTACGTTAACAGATGGTTTGTGCACTGGTTTACGTTACTTTAATTGCGTTAAATAGAACAATATTGTGAAATTCCTTTTGAATTCCTCAATAACAGTTCTTTTGATGACACAAAAAAGGGTATAGAGTAAAAAATGGGTTTTTATGTAGGGCACGTGTCAATAACGTGAGCCACTGAGATGAGCAAGAATTTATACCAATTTGCTTTGAAACAACGCTTCTTATTTAACGAACGTTAAACATCGTCCGTAATCGTTACGTTTTGACGTACGTATGTTACGTTAACCAACTCTTTGAAAAACCCGCCCTAAGTGTGGCTACGTTAATTGCAGCTTCAGCATGCCTTGTTTGAATTCAGACTATGTAACTGGTAGAACCTATCAGACTATTAGTTAAAGATAAATTCAAAAGTTGATTTTCCAGAATTTTAGTTTGAAAAACCCGACCTAGGCATCAAATTCAGAATTCAAAATATTTTCGTAAGCTCTACATCCCATCTACATAATACATCGAGCGTACCCAAGAGCGAATTAGAAATAATTTGTCTATGTTACTATGGACGGGTAACGCGAACAAAGGGCCAAACAAATGAGAATTTAGGTCGATAAATTTTAATCAAAGCACGTCGAGCCGACTCCGGCAAATGAAGTTATGGTCTGCTGTTTACATGCCATCCTTGATAGATAAATGAAGCTATGCTGGGTTTATCCGTACTGTTGGTATGTGTAAAATCATGCTGTGTGAAGTGGAAGAGTCGGCAGAACTCCGGAAAAAGTCCGGGTTATACTAGAGATATTAGTAAAGTCTTTGTAAATGATACGGATAAGTATGTTCTCCTTCAAATTAATTTCTAGTCGGTGTAGCATGTAATATCAATACTTCGTAACTATCGCCAACTCTGCTCGATCTCATCTACGAAAAAAAAAATACATGTAAATAATATGCCTTTTCCAGGCCTAAAAAATTTCACTCAAGTCATCCATAATCTCTATGTTGTTTCTCTACTAACATGCCATCTGCGTTCATATCCAAATCTTTCGTCAAGAAAGTTAATTAATGATTTACTAAAATCTGTGACCAATTCTAGCTCGCAGTTACATTACCGTTTCCATCACCAATATTGTTCAAAATGATTCCCTTTTAACGCCAAAATGATCCATCTGAAAGCCTACACACACCCTAAGCATATGAAAACAACTCTACCACTAAGTAACACAGCACTCTGTCCTAATAGTTGCTATACGGACAGTTAATACCCGCGTTCCCACTACCTCACTTACGGGAAAAGGCTGCAATATGCAATACATTATACGCTGCAATATGCCCAGATTTATTGAATTTCCCAGCATAATGTGCTGTAATGAAGAAGACGGGATTCTGTGTTATTACTTTGTTCACTTTTTAACTTACTTTTTGATTTTTAATAACTTTTTTTTGCTGCAGAGTTGCTAGGGTAGACGAGGGCAGGTTTTATTTTAGCTTTTGTCTGCGATTTCGTACGCGCTTATTCCGTGTTTTTTCCATTCCTGTAGGAATTTCGGGAAATCCTACTTTAAGGAAATTACATGCCAGCCCAATTCCAGCTTCCTACGACCAGTACTTTCGGCTGAGCGTTGTCTGCCAGTCAGTCACAAGTAACGCAAGAATTTTATATATTAGGATTGATGACTGATAAGTTAAAAAGGAACTGTGCAGACTATTCCCAGATATTATCGAAAGAAAAGCTTTGAGTATGACCGAGTATGAACAAAGAAACGATGAATTGAATATATACCTAAAGTATGACATGGCTAGGCAGCAGGTAAGGGTAAGATTGATGAAGATATGCTACGTCAACTTGTCTTCCATTTTGAAATACGAATTAAATTAAAAAGATAGAATGATGGGTTAAGACTGTCAAAAAGTTAGACACAGGAGAAAAGTTTTGCCGTACTAATAACAAGGTATAACCAAATAGCGGAAAAAATATAATTTCTTACAACAGTTTACCTTATTATGCTCTTCAAATAATCTACGAAATCTCAAGTGCAGCGAAATTTACTCGCTAATATAAAACTCGGGCGCCTAGAGACTGAGTAATTCTAGTCTTAGAATGTTCGAGAGGCTACTTACTTGCTTCACAATTTATACACTAAAGGAAATCCGGTTGTAAGGATGACTAAACGGTTCAACTTTACAGCTCTAGTTCCTCAGCTTGTGCATTTAATGGTTTATGTATGAAAAGCTAAATAGACGGGTACAACTAACGTTTAGAGAATAGGTAGTGGAAATTCTTACTAATACATATTGTTAATGCAAAAGTAAATCTGTATGTTTGCTAACTTTTCACGTCTTAACAGCTGAACGGATTCGAATAAATCTTGACACTCGGATAGACCAGACCAGACTTCGAGGGATATTTTTTAATCAGGGAATCTGAAAATTTTCTCAAGAAAAAAATAAGTTTGCAAAAAAAACCGTCAGCAAAATTTCTTGACAAAGAGTCTCCCTTTCCCATGTTTGCCTTGATGGTGGCAATTGTTTGTCCCATAAAAGAAACTCTCAATGCATCCTCAAATAACGTCTTCAAAATTGTCAGGACAGTGTATGTAGAACAAAGAATATGCATCTTACTGCTATAATCGAAAACACGAATTTAAATGGCAGTGACTGAAACCGATATTTTCACAATCCAATAACATTCTTGGGCAATCAGTGAGTTTGGTTGTGTTGCGTTCGAACTAGTGCATATTCGAATGCACTGTGTGTTTACACGTAGTGATGTGATCGTTTGTTCCTTTTGTCACTAGGGTTAGCAGCATTGTTTTATAAATATAAACTAAGCAAAATATAGTAGCTCACAATTTAGGATTTATTAGAATTAGTGTAATCCGTGGTGCATGGCAACTGGGCTTATTCCAGTGGAATAATTATGTTACTTTGTGCCTATTGGCCTAGCTCTGCAGTAAGATTCTGTAAACCTCTCACCAGGAAAGCTTGGGTGAAGTGATGACGAAGTGAGCTGTCAAACCATACAAACAAGATGACGTGACAGCTCACTTGTCGTTCACTCCACCTAATTGGTCACGGTGAGATGTCGACAGAAGCAACCGGCAGTTCTGTCTCCAGTTTGATAAGGAGAGGTGGAAGCAAAAAATAAATAAACAAGAAATCCCATCGCTAACTTTGGAAATTAAATACGAAGAAGTCGTAGTAAAATGTCCGATATTATCAAAATTGGCGAAACTATCACATACATATCTATAAATAGAAAAGATGTGTGGGTAGTGAATTCCTATCTCCCTAAGGAAAATGTATTTTGAATTTGTCCATACCACATATTCAGCTGTGAACGCCTCTACTTTAAAATAACAGGCGGCAAACGATTCAACCCGAATATTTGCGTTTGAAATTCGATCGTATTTTCGCCTACGCGCCCTGCGCCCACACAGTATTCACCACAATATATATTTGAATTCAGAATTGGAGATGGAGATTCAAATGTTGCAACAATATACTTCATACATGCCAAAGTTCAAATTTCATTGGAACCCATACTTTTTGGCAAGTTTTTAGGCTTCCGTATTAAAAGAACAAGGAACCCTTTTTGTTTCCCCAAATCCGTCCGGCAATCCCCCGTCCGCGATTTTACAAAAATCTACTGCTAAGAAGAAAGAAAAATATTTTATTCCCCCCAAACAGACACACATTTCATGCAGTTATTTAGCATGGCTGTAGATTTTAGTCCTGGCTACAAGACATTAAAGATTTTTTTGAAGGTGTCTCTCAAACGGGTCAGGTGCGAAACATTTTTCCACCGTCAATTCCATCGCACAACTTGTTTTTGTAATACAAATGGTCAATTAAAATACACAACGCCAAAGACGATACTCAAAGTGGCGGCAGTAGATTGAAATGATCTCGTATTCTGCATAGTGCTGCACAAAGGTCGCATCTCATCACTATCGATAAACAGCGCATGTCGTAGGTCTGAGGTCTGTCCGTTCGACGAGTGGAATCGAATCGGCACAGTACATTTGGCAAACATTGAATTAGCATATTGTATCCACGCCCGGGCTGCGTTCCATCCGATTATATTATCCGACCCTCGATTATAACCTGTTCGCAGACAGATTGAATGTTCGATTACTGTTTGACAGACTCGTGTTTGGTTTATCGATTTTATGAAACTATCAAATCGCTTCGCGGTTTGTTGGCTTAGTGATGTGGATTTTAAAATTGTGTGTGTCGATGAAATACGTATGTTGGGTAGTTGTTTGAGAAAAAACACGGGTCAAATATTTTTTGATAATCTAACTGACGGAGTAATTAGATTTTTTCAGGACACAAGCCCATTGTAGGGGAGACGACGGAAGATCGACCTTCACCAGGGATTCATTTCATCTACCTAATGTTAGTCTGGCGGTTTGAGTTCTTTATGCGGCCTACTCAAATGTCCTTACTTTGGTATTGTTCGTCAGGTCGTTGAGCTCCTTAAAGTTTTAAGTTTGAGCTACACGATAACTGGCAAAAGCTTGCACTGTCTGGACAGGTCCACTCAAATCTGTGTGTTACTTTCCTCAAAATAGATCTTCAGACATTAACCTACATTTATCACCCACGTAAAATAACCAGATAAAAAATTTTTTTTTTTTTGTTAACCTTAGAAAACTTGGTCTTCCCATAGCCTTCCACTCTTCCCGGTATATTGCTTACTCCGACCAATCGGTCATGAACGCCTCCCAGTCGTCACGCCAGCGATTCCTAGGCGTTTCTCGGCGATGACGCCTGTCCTCTGCCTCCCATTGCGTAACAACTCTGGCCAATCCATCGAAAAAGAAGTTTGATCTAAATGTAAATAATAATTATTATCTTATCAGATTTTGTTGATTTATGAACACGCATATTATAGCTTGCCAATCGAAAATTGTTCATGGCTATTTTATATTATACTTATTAAAAAAAAAAAAACTACAAAAACGAGTTGTATAAATATTTTTGGACAATTAAGCATATTATATCTATCTAACGAAGTATTCGTTATCCTACAGACTGGTACTAATCTAAAGTTAAGCTTTAATCCACAAACACCCTTTTATAGACAAAGCCTGCAACAGTAGCTCTGCAATGTAAAAGCATTAGTTCTACTCGCGTTAGATTGTAAACTAAATGCCGTAAAAGTACTTAAAAGCAGTCTTTCTAAGCATGTCGTAACTGGAAGGGATTACTGCAATGCCTTTCAGGAATGATTATTTTCATCTATTTCCGTACTATCCTGTTTATTTGTTTAGCAATGGGAAAAAAAGTTCAGCCGAAATGTTTTTTATTGTATCTAGTCACGGGTATCTAGTACATATATGTAGATACAAACATTTACTTACCTGCCTTTTATTTCCTTGGTATTTTAATATAAATACTCGTCATATATTTTTCTGGCTGTGAAGAATTTAGGCTGCCTGTCCATTGTCAGTAATTTTAACCAATGGCGCTTTAAAGTCAAAGTCAAAAGTCATTTATTCAAATTAGGCTAGTGCCCTTTGTGTTCCAGGGTGTTTGAACAAATTCCGCAACCCTGGCAGGCACTGTCCCTAGCGGGCCCACCTAAGCAAGCCCTCGTAATATTCCATGGATTTTAACCAAACACATTCTTGTCGAAAAACTCCAGTTACAATTATTCGCACATTGCTAAAACCACCAGCTTTAACATTCTATTTTGCGAACGACAGGTTATTCAAAGGTTGTCTGATCAATTGAGCATACAAGATTTCTAGGAACTACCAGAGAGCAATTTTTGTGCACCGAAAAGCAAAAGGAATCGTAAAAACCGGCCAAGTCGGACTCGCGCACCGAGGGTTCCGTACAAAACTGTAGGTAAGCAAAAGTTGCAATTTACGGACGTATTAAAAAAAAAAACTACTAACTAGATCGCGTTCAAACCGATTTTCGCTGGTAGTTTACATACATCATATTATTTTTTTTAGTTTTATCATTCTCTAATTTTAGAAGTTACAGAACACACACATTTTATAACCAATACCTAGTTGCGGTTTACGATTTAAGACGTATTAAAAAGAACTATTTACTAGATCTCGTTCGAACCAATTTTCGGTGGAAGTTTACATGGTAATGTGCACCACATATTTTTTTTTGTTTTATCATTTTCTTATTTTAGAAGTAAAGGGACACACACACACATTTTACCACTTTGGAAGTGTCTCTAGCGAAAACTTTTCAAACAAAAATGATATTAGAAACCTCAATATCATTTTTCATATATCTAAAGATAACCCACACGTATGGGTTTGATGAAAAAAAAAATGAGTTTTAGTTCTAAGTATGGGGACCCCCAAAATTTATTGTTTTTTTTTTATTATTTTTGTGTGAAAATCTTAATGCGGTTTACAGAATACATCTACTTACCAAGTTTCAACAGCATAGTTCTTATAGTTTCGGAGAAAAGTGGCTGTGACATACGGACGGACGGAAAAACAGACAGACAGATAGACAGACATGATGAATCTATAAAGGTTCCGTTTTTGCCATTTGGCTACGGAATCTTAAAAAGGAGAGAAGCAAAATTCGAACACTCAATCTATCGTCAAAAAGAATTTTCAGAATGTGAAGGACTCGGAATACCTTTCAGATACTTACGTTGCTTTCTATTTGGTGACCTTTTAGTGACAGCACAGCATTGCTGATTCACTTTTTATGTAAATCTGTCTGTTATTTGAAATCGTTTATGAAGAATAGGGATTTCCAATAAGCCGGTACAAAAAAGATTTGAACACTTTTTAAAGACTGCAAAGGGGGATACTAATGTGCATTTTTTAATTTATCGTATCATGTTTTTGCTTTGATCAATTAGATAGATCATTACTGACAGCAGAACAGGAAAAACAATGAAAAATGTAAAAAACAAAAGCTGTCGGATTGTATGTAATTTTAGCATGTTAGTTTTAGAACGTAACTGTCACTGTCATTCTTTTATGACTTTTGGTTTACTTCTCCCTCTCTATCAATGACTCTGTGTGTGAACCCTATTAGTAGTATTGTAATCTTTTTATTATAAATTAATCCTGTTTTTTGCTGATATTTTGTGAACGAAATATAAAGCCAAATACCAACCGCAGCAGAGTGTTTTTCATCTTTCCACTGAAGACTGACACCGCCTGGATAATCCCATGATTATAATTGCAAATGAATAAAATAATTTATTTTCCAAAAAAAGACTAAACTTTGCAAATAGATGACTATAATAAAAGCAAGTTCAACGACAGCTATAAGCCCTTTTAATCAGCACGGCAGATTAAAATCACGATCAAAAACTTCATCTGAAACCCTGCATTTCCGAGCCAACCCACTGAATTCGTTGCACATAATGTTTGGTGAATTAACTCAAAAATGCCAGGCGCACAGTCCTCCCGTAAATTCCCTCGCCACGACTTTATATGACTGTTACTGGGAAGAGTAAGCCCCTACAAATAACCAGTCATAATAACTTCAGACTGTACTTACGTAAGGGTATTTTACGGGAAGTCTTTATTTCTGAAAAGAATTAGTTCCTTTGCTATTTACATGAGAAAAGTCTTCTTCTTGAGAATAAAGCTGTATCAGCCAGTGACTACTGAATAAAGTTTAACACATACCATGACTAAAACGAGTAGTATGCGATCTTTGAGCCGATCGTGGTGGGCCAATGGCGTTGTGGGGAATGCTCTTAGGCAGTTTACCACGGTTTGGTCGTTATTCGATTTCTTGGATTTCCAGGAATAAAACCACTTGAATTTTGGATCTTCTTTTTTATTTCTCAACCTTTTTTCACATAATCTCAATCCTCCTACTTCCGTCTGTCTGTTAAGCCAACTCAGTTTTTTTATTTATCGTACTAATTTTTAATGTTGCCAACTTTTAATTAGACTTAACTCTAGAATTATACAGTATCCACAGCAGGCATCATAGCTTCTTAAATTAATTACAACTGATATTTTTAGTAAAATCCATTCACAATTACAGTGTTCTGCAAGTAATCTGTCCCAATAAACACCAGAATTTCCTACTCATTACCGTTTTTTTGTTATCGTGTAAAAATGTGTTTGACACGCGCCTCCCATAAATTCCTGTGCAGCGGGAGCGACGGTGGCGCCCCGCTGGTGAGCGGTAATTGCGCGAAGCACCGCCCCTGCCCCATCGACAAACCTCATTTGCAGGAGTGCTACTAAACATCACTACTTGCGGTTCTCGATTTTGGAAATCATAAGATTACGCCACGATAGATGTGTGTTTAGGATTATTTTTGTGGCTGTGGGATTTTTTCTGCGATATGTGTTAAAATCGATGTGCTGACTCATGTTCTTATAACTTTCTGTTGTGTCTTATTTTAAAAAAACTAAATTTTATCTAAGTTTTGGGAAATCTATTATACTAGCTTCTTCAAGCGCCTTCGCCCGCCGGAACATCGGATATCATCTTAAGAAGACATACTTCCAGGATGAAAAGCTGATGTTCTTTCCAAAGACATGACCTACCCGTTTTCCAATGTTTTTCCAAATCCGTTCAGACGTTAAGTGATGACGTGGTACCAAATATTATTAGTGTGGAATAATGGACTATACACCTTATTGGTAGAGTGTTCCTATTTCTCATCAACAATATCTATTTCTCAAAATCGAATCATCAAAAAATCAATCGAGATTTCTTAGTAACAGCCGAAGCCCTTCCCACTGCCGGTAACACACTCAGCCAATTTATATAGCGAGAGGGCAATTACCGACGTTTTCCGACAATTTCAGCGCCTAAACGTCATTTGCCGAAATTATTTCGTCGGAGGCCGAATGGCCCCGGGCAAGTGATAAACACTAGTGATAGGGCTCTAATCCGACGATTTGATTCAACGCAATTGGTAGGGGACTGATGGCCACATTTTTGCTGGTACAACGCGTGAATTTTGGTCCCAGCCAGTTGAGTAGAACATCGAATTTGGGATGTAATTCGAAATGCCAGTGAATTAGTAAGTGATAACTGGTGGTTTGGTAATCAAATCATTTTAATAAATTAAACAAATTTTTAAATTTCATAGCTAAGCCCTGCCCTTTGGTTGGGGATCAACCTTAGAATTTAATTTGAAATGCAAAATACTTTTAAAATGTTATGAAAAAAAAAAATGTTTTGAAGATGGTTGATATCTAAATCTAATATTATGTAATGTCTCGATATCTTTCTTTAGAAGTACTTATTGATTAGCCTTCCAAAATATTTCTTCGTTAAAAGCTACTTTATCAATGATTTTCATAGGCAACTTTACGAGTACGTACACATGTTTTCTCGGGAAAGCCACCGAGAGAAAATTTTAGGAACTTACCAACTCATCAACGTAAGAGGTAAACAATTGCATTTGTATTACGGACGTATCATTCTTAGTACAACAACCTAGGCTCGGCAATCTGATTACCCAAATTCCGCATCACATGGAGTTTATTAACTGTAATGGAATCATTCCTTTGTTTCACTGGCAACACTCACACATACCTATTGTAGGGTTTTTGGAAGATTCTCGGGGTTTAAATAATATGGTTGAACTTGTATCGTTAACTTTACTGACTGTAAAAGCTGTGGTTTAAAAGTCATCACATGTTTGTCATAGCGGCAACAAAAATACATAATCTGTGAAAATTTTAATTGTCTAACTATTACAGTTCATGTGATACAGCCTGGCGACAGACGGACAGACAGCGGAGTCTTAGTAATAGAGTCCCGTTTTACCCTTTGGGTACGGAACCCTAAAAGCAAGCTGTTCCTGACGTCACATCAGACCACACATGGCGATACATGGCCTTGTGCGTTCCACCGCGATCGTCGTTGTCGGACAGTCGAGGCCGCTTTTCGCCATCACTCACTCGCCGATGTCTTCAACGCACGCACACTTATCGATCATCTGTAACTTGCAATCAGTACCTACAATACAGTCCTTTCAAATAGCGAAATAGATTTATTCAATAGCCAAGACCACCAGCAGCACACCCTTTTTTAGGGTTCCATGGTCAAATGGCAAAAACGGAACCCTTTTAGATTCGTCATGTCTGTCTGTCTGTCTGTCCGTCCGTATGTCACAGCCACTTTTCTCCGAAACTATAAGCACTATGCTGTTGAAACTTGGTAAGTAGATGTATTCCGTGAACCGCATTAAGATTTTCACACAAAAATAGAAAAATAACAATAAGTTTTGGGGGTTCTCATACTTAGAACTGAAACTCAATTATTTTTTTTCATCAAACCTATACGTGTGGGGTATTTATGGATAAGTCTTCAAAAATGATATTGAGGTTTCTAAAATCATTTTTTTCTAAACTAAACAGTTTGCGAGAGAGACACTTCCAAAGTGATAAAATGTGTCCCCCCCCCCCCCCGTTACTTCTAAAATAAGAGAATGATAAAACTAAAAAAAATATATGATGTATATTACCATGTAAATTACCAGCGAAAATTGGTTTGAACATGATTTAGTAAGTAGTTTTTGTTTAATACGTCATAAATCGTAAATCGCAACTTTTGCTTATAATATACCTACAGGTTTGTACGGAACCCTCGGTGCGCGAGTCCGACTCGCACTTGGCCGGTTTTTTTTGTTCTGGGAAAATATCCATTACGCATACCCTCCCACTAGGGGGAGTGTGGGGTTATGTGGGACTCCCCGGGCTGACCCGGTATACCCACTAAAACAACCCAGCGAAATTCCCGCATCGTCTGAGTTGAGGGGGACTGGGAGATCGGCGCAGCCTTTGCGTCCAGTCCACCTCCTACACCAGTAGCACACACTGGAGCTTGACACTCAACACAAGCTCACATACATAAAATACAGTCGGTATACATATGCCGCCGGTACTTGTGTCGGTAGCTTTCGCCTGCGGCTTCGTTCACGCATATCCCGAAATTTCTCGTTCCCGTATTAATTTCGGGAAATTCTACGGGAACGGGACAAAATTCAGCTTTCTACGACCAGTAGTTTCTGCTGTACGTTGATCGATCAGTAGGTTAGTTTCTGCTTTTATATATTTAAAATAGATCGATGTCGTCTAAAACAAAAGTTCACCTGCCTGTCTATTCTGTGGACATCTCACCGTGTACACTTAGGTGGAGTGAACGACAAGTGAGCTGTCATTCCATCTTATTTGTCCGGTTTGACAGCTCACTTGTAGTTCACTTAGGCGAAGTGCACTTAGTTTCACTTCTACATGTTTACAGAATCGCACTGCTGTTCTACAAACTCTAATTTCTACGTAAATTGTTATCTACAACTTAATACATCAATATTTTACCAATGTTTTAAACACGTTAAAGTGTACCAAGTAAATTAAGCTGTAACAAGTTAAAGTTTACTTAACTCTTCGCAGACGCCAAGGTCTTAGTTAAGTCAATGTAAAGATTTAGTGTAAAATCGAGTTCGTCGTAAAGTAACATTTTATGAAACAAGCGTCTTATATATTTTTACGCCTGAGATTTTTAGTAAATGAATGTTAATGTTAGTTATAAGAAGTAAACTAATTTTGTAAGCAGACAGCTCTTTCTTATTTTGGTTTGTTTTAAGAAGAAATGAGCATCGAATAAGAATACTTGGAAATAAGTAAGATAGGATTTGTAGACACCTATGTGTACTACGTGTATGTTACTCTTTGAAAAGGATTTTTTATTTATTATTTTATGGGTAGTTACCAGACCTGCAAATGAAAAGACAGAACCCTAATATAATAGGACCTCTCGTGTGACCTTCTGCATCTCCGTTAGTCACAGCCAATTTGCTCTCAATCCACTGAACCGATTCAGTTGTACTTTTAATTTGTTGAACATATGAACTTCTGTAACTCAAGCACAGACGCGTAACGAAAATAAATGAATTTTGTGTATGGGGTCACTTTTGGGGGACAATACTGAAAAAAAAAAGCTTTTCAAACTGTAGCGTGTGTCTTATCAAATGGAAGAGCTTCTTGTGAGGGTTTGGAAGCAATTTAAGAAAATATAAGAAAATCGTCAATTACTCCCCCGTTATCTCCGAACCTACAATGACTTAAGCTTATAAAGCTTATAATGATTTAATCAGCATCCTGGCTAAATACAAGTTGGTGGTTTCCCACTTATTATACTGTAAACTGGTGAATATATATCACTATCATCACATAATTATTATAAAACTTAGGGGTACCTCACACCTAACAACCTAACAATACCACTGCAAAATCGCATAAAAGCAAAATACGCAATTTCGATTACTTGGATGACAAAAAACCATCATCTAAGTAAACGAATTCCAGGTATTTCGATTTAAAATCCAAACTTCGTTACCGATATGGAAATTTAAATGGGACCAATCTAAAAGTATATTCTTTCAGATAAAACAAGAATTTTTCAAATCGGTTCATAATTGACGGAGCTATGAGGTAACAACATTAAAAAAAAAATACAACCGAATTGAGAACGGTAACGATTGGTAAGTTTACTTTACTAAAGTCACTTACCAAGCTTTTAAATAATATATTACACACTTGACATTGAGTTTAATAACTGAAATTGCCGAATCTCATCTAGCGTACATATACCAAATAATAAATGAGACAATCAATAATACACTCCAATTGAAACTAACAACTCATTTGATAAATTACCACAGCATGTATAATGAAACGCGAGATGCCTTCGATTTATCTAATGGATATCAACTAGGGATGAAACCCAGGCTTTTCAGCGGAGGCGAATGCAACGGCGGAGGTGGAAAAGAAAGAAAAATATAAAAACATTTTTTTATTTGGAAGTTATTTTAAAGGTACCTTAATCAAAAGGGGCTTGGAAACTCTTTGATTTTTCATAAGGAGTTGTAACTTGATATACCAAACAACACCTCTGCAAAATCGCAGGAAAGCCAAATACACAATTTCGCTTACTTGTATGACAGAAAACCATCATCTGAACCATCAACGAATTTCACCTATTTCGATTTAAAATCCAAACTTCCTAACCGATTTTGATAAAATTTAAATGGGCATCGACAAGTATATCCTTTTATCAAATCCTACTAATATTATAAATATTCCTACAAATATTATAAACGCGAAAGTTTGTGAGTATGATGGATGTTTGTTACTCTTTCACGCAAATACTCCTGAACCGATTACGATGTTTGGTATGTAGGTAGCTGAAGACCCAGAATAACACATAGGCTACTTTACTATCCCGGAGTTCCCGAGCGATCGGGATTTACACGGGAATAACGAGAATTTATGTCGTGGACGAAGTCGCGGGCGGCCTCTATTCGGTTCATAAATGACGGAGTTATGAGGAAACAAACATTAAAAAAAAATACAACCGAATTGAGAACCTTCTCCTTTTTGGGAAGTCGGTTCAAAAACTAACTTTTTCCCGCGACTTCTTGTGCGCATATCCCGGTTTTCCCCGTTCCCGTAGGAATTTCGGGAAATCATCTCTCAGTGCTCTTACCCCTACACTCCCCATCGAACCAACACGCCAAATTTCAGTTTTCTACGAACAGTAGTTTTGGCTGTGCGTTGTCTGTCAGTCATTGACTCACTCAGTAACGAAAGAATGTTATATATGTATTAGGTTACAAAAGAAGAGTTCATAGCCAAGTAATGACGACACTGGTTTAACGATTGGCTGCTGGGCTGCGTGTTGCGGGTTTCCCGCACGGAATAAATATGTACCTATGGCTTACAGATAGTTCTTCTGGGTTTGTGTAGGTATGTGAGTTTGTATGTTTCTAAACGAACCCACGATACAGGAAAAATTGCTACTGTGGAATGTTTTTATGATAAACTAGCTGATGCCCGCTGCTTCGCCCGCTTGACAAATCTATATCTATCTATACTTATAATAAATCTGTAGAGAGGTCAATTCTGTACATGAAATATGTTTCCAAAATAACTATCAGGGGGTGGTATTAGGGATCGATACTGATGCCAAAAATGCAATCAGTAAATTTTTTTTCTGTCTGTCTGTCTGTCTGTCTATCTGTCTGTCTGTCTGTCTGTCTGTCTGTCTGTATAACCGTTATAGAAACAAAAACTACTCGACGGATTTTAACGAAACTTGGTATAATTATTTTTCATACTCCTGAGCTGGTTATAGTATACTTTTCAACACGCTATAATCAATAGAAAAAATGAAAAAAAAAAATGAAAATGTGAAAGTTTGGTTGTTTGTTACTCAATCACGCCAGAACGGCTAAACGGATCTTAATGAAATTTAGAACAAAGATAGATTATAGTCTGGAATAGCACATAAGCTACTTTTAATCCCGGGAACATGTTCCCTAGGGGTCACGCGGGCGAAGCCGTTGGCAGAAGCTAGTTATATAATAAACCCTTCCTCAAAAACCACTCTATTCAGTAATGAAAACAGCATGGAAGTCGGTTCAATAGTTTTTGAGTTTATCGCGAACAAACAGACAGACAGACGCGCCGGAGAACTTTGTTTTATAATATGTAGTGATTATAAAAGCTCCTCTTTGCCTCGGAAAGCATGCTAAGCGCTGTCATTTGTCTTTGGCAGTCGCTACTATAGGCAAAAGCCAACAAATCAGACACCAATCTAGCCAAAGAATACTCTGTTACCCAGTTACTGGGTTGTGGTAGTAACAGTCGTTCCGTGAAACATATTGGTAAACACTTCCGAAACTTTAGATGCGAATGCGAAGGTATGATTTCTTGTTTGTACCCAACGTCAAAAAAGGAGGAGGTTCTCAATTCAGCTGTATGTTTTTCATGTGTCACATAGAAATTTAATTAAAATCGGTTTATTGGTTTTTTATTTAAATTAAAATAGTTGGAAAACATTTGTGTATTTTGCTTTCCTGTGACTTTCCAGTGGGGTGTTAGATCTGGGGGTAAAAGTGGAAAATAAAAAAGCTAAAAAAATTATATAAAATAATATTATTTTTCTTTTAATCTGAAGTCGGTGATTTCGGCTGTTTCTTCGTATTTTATCACCGAATTCCGATATTAAAGCTATTTTTAACTGGGTAGTGTTTTTTATACGACACGGTTGGCGCAGTGGTTGAACGATTGACTGCTGCGCAGCATGTCGCGGGTTCGATTCCCGCACGGAAGAAATATTTGTACGACCTACAAGTATTTTTTCCGAGTCTGGGTGTTTTTCTATCTATAATATGTATGTATTTACAAAAAAAAAATGTATATAAGTAGTTTTTCAGCCATCTCGTAACCATAACACAAGCATTAGGTTGCTTAGCTTGGGACTATATGGCGTTGTGTGAAATGTCCAAGGATATTATATTATTATTATTATATATTATACTTGGAAGTCGGTTGTATTTTTTGGTAACAAATCGTTATTTTATTTTTCACTTTGTAAGCGATGATATTATTGCCGACGCGACGTTGGAGCACGCTTTCTCAGAAGCAACCTATTCACTTTTGATTTAAATTATTTATAACAAGAGAGGGAGAATTCTTGCCAGAACCGTTTCAACCCTAATCTCAAGTATATAGCTATTTGTAATTCATAAAGGCGGCTGCACACCTGCGATCTACAAATTACCTGATCAATTAGTCGCAGCGCGTACGTCGCAAAGCAGATTGTATTTGCTTGAGGTAACGAGGAGTTAGTTAATACTATTTGAGCATGTACTGATTATGTGATATGGGTACTGTAATACGCTTATAAACCTAATATTTTCAAAGTTAGAGTGAACAGACTACTTCTGGGTAAGCTCGCTCCATCGTAGACTTTATCTCTGTCATGTCTGACCTAGACTAGAGTCGACACATAGAGCAAACCCATATCAAATAAAATAATTACGTGGAGCTTAGTTTTTGTAAGGCGAAAAATTTTGAAGAACATTAGTTGTTGAATGATTGAGAAGGCCTTGTGTAGGTGTCGACGTCATCATTATGTAGGTGTCGACGTCATCATTATGTAGGTGTCGACGTCATCATTATGTAGGTGTCGACGTCATCATTATGTAGGTGTCGAAATCATCATTATGTAGGTGTCGACGTCATCATTATGTAGGTGTCGACGTCATCATTGGCGACACGGTTGGCGCAGTGGTTGAGCCATTGACTGCTGCGCAGCATGTCGCGGGTTCGATTCCCGCACGGAACAAATATTTGTACGACCTACAAGTATTTGTTCCGAGTCTGGGTGTTTTTCTATCTATAATATGTATGTATTTACAAAAAAAAAATGTATATAAGTAGTTTATCAGCCATTTCGTTACCATAACACAAGCATTAAGTTGCTTAGCTTGGGACTATATGGCGTTGTGTGAAATGTCCAAGGATATTATTATTATTATTATTATTATTATCATTTTGTAGGTGTCGACGTCATCATTATGTAGGTGTCGAAATCATCATTATGTAGGTGTCGACGTCATCACTATGTAGGTGTCGACGTCATCACTATGTAGGTGTCGACGTCATCATTATGTAGGTGTCGAAATCATCATTATGTAGGTTTCGACGTCATCATTATGTAGGTGTCGACGTCATCACTATGTAGGTGTCGACGTCATCATTATATAGGTGTCGACGTCATCATTATGTAGGTGTCGACGTCATCATTATGTAGGTTTCGACGTCATCATTATGTAGGTGTCGACGTCATCATTATGTAGGTTTCGACGTCATCATTATCATTCCAGTCGAAAGACGTCTCCTGCTGAACCTAGGCCTCCCTCAAGTGTCGCCACATTGATCGGTTCCGTCTCGCACCCAGTGATTTCTGCGGCTTTCACCAGGTCTATCGGATCATCTTGTGGGAGGCTTTCCAACGCTGCCTCTTTCGATACGTGGTCGCAAAACCTTTCGAGCACATCAAATTGTCTGCTGATCCCATTTAGTAGCTCGTTACAAGTAATGAACGCAAGCAATAATAAAACCACATTTTTATCGCGTGATATACAGAGTTCTTCCTTTCAGAGAGTTGTGTGTCCTAGCAGCGTAAACGTGATGAGAGCAGATGAAGATGAGATGGAAACAGATTAGTTAATACGGAAGAAATGCGACTTCACAAACGGCGGCCGCCATTTTGTTTATTTTTTAAAATTCATATAGCCATGTCACTTCGTACTAAAGATAAATCGAATGAGACCTAATTTTTAGGTTTCCGAACATCCGTGAAAAACGGTACCTTTATAGGATCGGGCTGTCCGTCTGTCACAGCCAGTTTTCTTCGGATTTACTGGAACGATTCTGTGTTGTGTTTTCCGTCACTTCGTGTGTCTTAGTGTTTCATATTTTATATGGAATAGTTTATTATTATATTTTGTTGTATAAGTGTATTTTATTTTGTATGGGCACTTTTGCCTGAAATAAAGGAATAACAATAATAATATGGACTTCTGTGATCCAAACATGGATGCGTTAAAAGTAAATAAATACATTATTAGTATGAAGGCTGCTTTTGGGGGTCAACTCGGGATGGGAAATCATCCAATGACTCCTCCCGCTCTGGGTGTAGCGGGAGGGAGTGTCAGACTTCTACTGACTAAAACCCATCCATGTTCCTTCATTGCCCTTTGTGTTCCGGAGCCACGGTGTCTCTTGCGAATAATCCCGCGACTCCGGCAGGCGTCGGCCCTTTCGGGCCCCTCTGTGTTGCTGACTCTCTTTGAGGCGCGCGTGGAACACTAACGCGCCGTCGACACGGCCTGTCTAGATGGACGGACGGCGAGCCACCCATAGCTCACCGTCCACAGGCCCGCGCCTACGGTGGCCGGAGGTCACCAGGTGGCCCCCGACGCCCGCGGCGTCCACCACGGCGGCCGGGACGAGAGGGTCTCCTCTCCCGCTCCGCCACCTCCTTCGCTAGCATGACTGCTTCGCAGAAGGAGGCAACGGCGTCCCATTCCGTCTCGCTCCGGACCATGGCTTGGACCAGGGCCGGACGCGAGAGGTCGCCGCCAATCGCCGTTTCGAGGACACGGCGGTGCGCCGCCCAAGCGGGGCACACCTGCACAGTGTGCTCTACCGTGTCCTCCGGTCGATCCTCGCAGTGGTGACACCCGGGCGTTTCCTCCCGCCGAATTCGGTGCAGGAACCTCCCGAAACATCCATGTCCGGTGAGGACCTGCGTCAGGTGGAAGGTGAGGACGCCGTGGCGCCTCTCAAGCCACTCCTCAAAGAGGGGACTTATCGCCGCTATTGTGGCGTGCCCTGCGCTGGGTTGCGATAGTCGTCGTCTCCATGACGCCATGAGATCGCGCCGGAAGTCCGTCCGCTGCGCGACAATTTGCCGCGTCAGCGGAGTTTCCCCCCGGCTTAGTACCTCCGCGCGCCAATCATGCAGGCGCGCGAGGACCACCGCCACCAGATCCCATGGCGGCAATCCGGCAAGGAGACCCGCCGCTTCGCGCGAGATCGTGCGGTACCCTCGGGTCATCCTGAGGGCCACCACCTTTTGGGGCGCGTTCAAGTGGTTCGCAGCACGCTGCCTCAATGAACGCGCCCACACCGGGGCCCCGTAAAGGGCCATGGACCGCACGACCCCCGCGTATAGCCTACGGCAGGAGGCGTTCGGTCCCCCCAGGTTGGGCAGGAGCCGCCTGAAAGCAGCCCCGGCCCGCTCCAGTTTGGGGACCAAACGTCGGAAATGCTCCACGAAGTTCCATCGGCTGTCTAGGACGAGCCCCAGGTATTTCAGCGTCGATTCGACGCCGATGGAAACCCCTCCTACCGTCAGCAAGGATCCCGACGGTGGCGCAATGCCTCGGCCATGAAAACACATGGCTTCGGACTTGTGCAGCGCCACCTCGAGACCCAGTTGCCGGATCCTCTCCACGACTATCGCAACCCCGCGTGTCATTACGTCGGCCGCCTCCGCGTACGACCCCCCTTGTGCCAGCACCAGCGTGTCGTCAGCGTAACAAATGACGTTGACGCCGCTAGGGAGGTCGGCTCGCAGCACCCAGTCGTAACCGATGTTCCACAGGGGCGGCCCCAGAACCGAACCCTGTGGGACACCGCACGACATCTCTCGCCGGTTCCACTCACCGCTGTGACTTGGGTAGATTACTGCCCGGTCGGACAGGTAGTCCCCGACCACACGACGAAGGTAGGTCGGCACCCGATGATACCGGAGTGCCTCCCCAATGCAGCTCCAGGGCATGGTGTTGAAGGCGTTGGCGATGTCGAGAGACACCGCCAAGACAACCCAACCTCTCTCCAAGCATGCGCTAAAGAGCCCCTCCAGTCGAGGCCCGAGAGCCTCCAATGCCAGGGCCCAGGCTTTGCCAGGCAAGCCGTCGGGCCCTGGGGCGGTATTCTTGGCCTTGAGCCTCCGTACCGCCGCTCTCAGGTCTACCCCAGTCACAGCAGGGATGTCGTCGTCGTCGTCCTCTTGGTCCTCTTCCGGCACCGCAGGCGGCGGAGCCATAGGCGGGGGAGGATGTTCCCCTCGCGCAGGGAACAGAGCGCTCACCGCGTCCTCCACGAGCTGAGGCCGGAGACTCTGCGTCAGTGGGGGGGCCCAGGTGCGGAGCTTGTTCCGCACCATGAGGTAGGGGCGCCCCCACGGATCTCTGTCGAGAGTCGCCAGCATTTCCTCGCGGGCCAGATCTCTAGCCCGCAGGACAGCGTCGCGGAGAGCGGTCTTCGCGGCTCTGTATCCCTCGTATAGCTCCGCCTCGATGGCGTCCGCATCCGGAGGACGGATGCGGCGCCTGCGATGCCTGGCGTACCGGCGGCGCGCAGAAATGCACGCCTCGCGCAGAGACGCTAGCTCTCGCGACCACCAGTACACCTGGCGCCGGGCTCTTCCTGGCCGGACTCGGGGCATTGCCACGTCACAAATGTCGGACATGGCCTCCTGGAACCACCCTGCCTCACTGTTGACGTCGGCAGGCCTGTCCGGTGATGTCACCCAGGCCTGCACGATCGAGGCTTCCAGGAGGAGCTCCCGGTCCAGCTGCTTCAGAGCCCAACGCGGACCAATCGGGGTCTGTACGACCGGCGCGCTTGAGGTCTGGGTGGAGACGTCAAACCGGATGTACCGGTGATCGGAATAGGTCTCCACCTCCTCCATGACACGCCAGTCAATGACCCGCGGTGACAGAGCGGGACTGGCGAACGAGATGTCCACCACCGACTCGCCCCGCATCCGCACACACGTGGGGACAGAACCCCGATTGAGGACGACTAGGCCTGTCTCCAGAGCCCAGTCTTCTACCATCCTTCCCCGCACGTCTGTCAGACGAGAACCCCAAGCCAAGTTCTTGGCATTGAAGTCCCCGAGGACAAGTGCGGGTAGGGAATAGTGTCCGACGACGACACCCAACTCTACCAGAGAGTTGTGGAACTCGGCGAGAGTTCGGCTCGGGGAGAAGTAGACGCCTACTACGACGATTTCCCCGAACCGTGCTGCTACGCACCCCTGTCCCCTCCTGACATTTTCAAGGGACGGAGTACCGGCGGCGGCCGACGATATGATGGTCACTGAGCCGCTCAGGTCCGCAACCCAGTCATCCCTGGGTGGGACAAAATACGGCTCAGAGACCACCGCAATGTTGAACGACCACTGCGCCATGCTCTGCATCAGCAGGTGCTGAGCGCAGGCGCAGTGGTTGATGTTCGCCTGGAGGAAGCTGAGTGGGGCCGTTACTGGCATTCCATGTCAGCTTCCTCCCCCCGGGCCCACTGCGAGGGCCCCTCTGTGGCGGCAACGGCGGCAGAGGCGACGGATGCGGCTGCGGCGGTCGCGGCCACGGCCACGGCGTTGGAGACGGTGGCAGTGGCGGCGGAGGGCCTCCCCCTGGCTCCGAACTTGGTCTTGGGTGGAGCGCAGGCCTTGCTCCCAGCCCGGTGGTCGCCCGACTTGCCGGCCGCCGCACATGTAATGCAGTGCGGCTTGGCGGAGCAGGTCGCCGATACGTGACCGGGCTGACCGCAGCGGAAACAGAGACCGCTGCGGTCGACCTCCGAGGCGCACTTGACTGACACGTGATGTCCCACGCGGCAGCGGTAACACCTCAGAGGCCTGGGCTCCAGCAGCTTGACCTGCGCTGAGACCCAGCCCACCAGAAGTCTTCGGCCCTCCACAATGGCTTTGGCCGCCGTCACAGGGCAGCAAACCGTGACTGTTCGCATGCCCGAGAGGTCCGAACGTATGGCGCCTGCCTTGACCTGTTCGGCAGGACACCCTCCGGACCTGGCGACGGCGGCCACGACCTCCTCCTCCGTGACCGAGTCGTCCAGACCCAGGATGCGCAAGTCTGCGCACCTAACGGGCCTGGACACTCGGGCCTCGTCCGCGTTAAGGGACGCTCTTAGCCTTTCGGTCAGAGCGTCAGCGGACGAGCCGCTGGTCTCCCCAGGGATCTCCAGCATCCGCGCTCCAGTCGCAGTGACTTTGAGCCGGAGGCCCCCGGTGATCCCGAGCTCACGGAGATCCACCGTCTCGGGGGTCAACTCTTTGCCTGCGTTTGTGTTTCCGAATGCTTACAACCCTAATCTTTTCAAAGTTAGAGTGAACAGGCTACTTCTGGGTAAGCTCGCTCCATCGTAGACTTTGTCTCTGTCATCTCTGACCAAGACTAGAGTCAAGAGCAAACCCATACCAAGTAAAAAAAAAAAAAAACTAGAAAATTTAAAAAAAGTTTTTCAAACTGTATCGTTTTAATCGTGAGTATCGTATTAAATGAAAGGAATTACTGTGAAGGTTTTAATAATATTTTTTTTCATAATTTTAAAATAAATAATTTGGAAGTTACTCAAGAAATTAGACCAAAATGACCATTCTCCTTATTTCCGAAACTACTGAGAAGTCTGTTACAATATCATGTTAAAAAAATAAAATTGGGTCTGAACCCTTTCCATGCAAGTGCGACTCGCACATGGCCAGTTTTTTTTTTAAATTTTGCTAGCCGTTAAAGAAAAATGCATCCTTACTCACGGAAATCTTACTTCCAAACGGTGTAATTATTTATTTATTCACGAGTGCATAGTTATAATATTGGTGCAATTGTTTCATCAAAACGTTTTCACGTCACAAACAAAACGTAGGACAAAATTAAGCAAAGAGAAATTCAATTATTACAGTGAAGCGAAAGTAGAGCAGTTTCAATTAAATTTATACGTGAGAGCTCCGAGTTATAAAATAACATTGTTGCTTTACTTAAAACTACTCTGATTTGAGCTTGATCTCTAGTTTCAATGCAGGGTTTGGTTTTCTAACATTGTATTTATGTAAATAAAAGTTAAATATCTTTTTCTCTTCGAGTCGAAGGTTATGGCAATTGGCAACCTACTGGTCCCAAACAATCTAAAAAGTTCTTTAGATTTTTTGGGACCAGTAGGTTGCCACGTTAATTGTAGCATCGGTGGTACTCATTAAATCCCTGCAACTCCCTGCCAGAGTTGCAGAATTTGTTCGAAAGAGTCACCGCGGGCCTTTTTTTTCCGATAGGTAATCATCAAATGACTTCTCCCGCTCTGGGCGGAGCGGAAGGGAGTGTCAGACTTTTACTGACTAAAACCCATCCATGTCCTTCGTTGCCCTCTGTGAATAGTCCCGCAACTCCGGCCGGCGTCAGCCCTTTCGGGCCCCTCCTTTTTGCTGACACTCTTTGAGGCACGCGTGGAACACGAACGCGCCGTCGCGTCGACACGGCCTGTCGTCATAAGACGGATGGACGGCGAGCTAGCCCATAGCTCACCGTTCACAGGCCCGCGGTCACCGCGCCCCTGGAATGCAAAGGAACACGGGTGGATTTTAGTCAGTAAGAGTGTGACAGTCCCTTTCACACCATACAGAGCGAAATGAGTCATATGAGAACACAAAATTAGTGCATTGAAACCATGAGACAGAGCCGCGGCAGAACACGAAGGAGATGGTATGACGGCTTGAATGTTTTCCTTAGAAATTGGCAAGAAGTGGGACAAGACTGAGATCAATGAGAGAATACTTTTGCCCAGCTGTGAGACAGTTATGGCTAGATATAATATAGGCTTTATGATATAAGCTAAACATTTTGTTCTGTTATTTGATGCATTTTCAGCTCATATGTTTCACTTTCACTTTTTAAGGTTCTGTTTCCAAAGGGCAACCAACAGAACCTTATTTCTAAACCTCCACTGTCCGTCCGTCTGTCTTCCGTCCGCCCTTCGTCCGTCTGTCTGGCAGCGGGCTGTATGTTAAGAACCGTAACAGGTAAACAGGTGAAATTTTCACAAATTGTGTATTTGTAAAAATTTAGGTTTTTGGTATGGAACCCTTCGTGTGCGTGTCCGACTCGCACGTGACCTTGGTTGACTGGTTTTACAGGAGTGGTTTTACAGGAGTGGTTTTACAGGAGTGGTTTTACAGGAGTGGTTTTACAGGAGTGGTTTTACAGGAGTGGTTTTACAGGAGTGGTTTTTATTTCTCATATCTTCTCTTATAACGGGTGTAAGGGACAGCCCTCCTCAAACTGATAGGGTGATTTCAGTATATCGTACTAAGTTGACCGGTATATGAAATTATTTCAGGAACTTTATGGGAATCCAATAAAACTGATTTGTTTAATTACCTCACTCGCAATGTATCGCTACCTCTGCAAAACGCACGCAGCGAACGGCAGCGCAGCGAGCTTTCGAAAGGATAGCTGCGCCCGCGCTACGTTTTAACAGCTGATTTCATGCGTCGTTCATGAGATTTTTTTTTATTTTTTCATTTTAGCTGTGTTATTTACATTAATGGAGTTCTGCATACAGATAATGTAACTTTACATTGAAATAAAGCAAAAAAAATGAAAAAGCGAAAAAAAAAAACCTGAGGAAATTTCCACTGGAATATGATTCAAAATAAGGAGCTGATTGCACCCTGTTAATTTGTGGAAGGCTGTCCCTTACACTCTGTATATAAAAATGAATTGCTGTTCGTTAGTCTCGCTAAAACTCGAGAACGGCTGGGCCGATTTCGGTAATTCTTTTTTTGTTTTGTCCGCCAGAATACAGAGAAGGTTTAAAAGCAAAAAAAATGGGTACTTGACGTGAGCGAAGCCGCGGGGGACAGCTAGTCTATATCTATATTCTATATACTTATAATAAATCTGTAGAGAGGTCAATTCTGTACATGAAATATATTTCCAAAATAACTATCAGGGGGTGATTAGGGATCGATACTGATGCCAAAAATGCAATCAGTACAATTTTTGTCTGTCTGTCTGTCTGTCTGTCTGTCTGTCTGTCTGTATAACCGTTATAGAAACAAAAACTACTCGACGGATTTTAACGAAACTTGGTACAATTATTATTTATACTCCTGAGCAGGTTATAGTATACTTTTCATCACGCTACAATCAATAGGAGCAGAGCAGTGAAGGCAAATGTTGGGAAAACGGGAGAAATTACTCCATTTTTTAAGCTTCCGTCGCGTGTGCAACCTTAATGGTTAAAGCTACACAGAAATCATGTATGACGGAAATGTTCTCCTTAAAATTATATAAAAAATATCCAACGACAGCATATGTCTATCTTTTATGATTGACGCACAATAACACGTATAACTCCCGATAGCTTAGCAGTTCGAAGCTTTCTGATTATATTTGTCTACTCTTACGTTTATAACACTCTCAGTCATCCCTAATTAAAAAAGTTAACATTATTAACTATTCCATAATTTAAAAAAGAATCATGGAAATCGGTATAGAAACACCAAAGTTATACATGAAATACGCTAATAATAAGCCATCGCGCGTGAATACTGAATCATGCTATAAGGATTATTTTTGTATAAGGTCGCGAACGCACAGGCAGGCGGCTAGCTTGGCGCCTAGAGGCTAGCGAGTAGCTTCGTAAAACGGCTTACGACAGTTTGGAATATCCTTTAACAATTATAATGTCGAGGGGAAGATGGTTATTATTTCGCTTTACACCAAACGAGTAATATTATAAAATTTAGAACAAAGATAGATTATAGTCTGGAATAGCACATAAGCTACTTTTCATCCCGGGAATATGTTCCCTAGGGATCACGCGGGCGAAGCCGCTGGCAGAAGCTAGTCTTATATATAAAAATAAATCCCTATTTCTCATGGTCAGCTGGACCGATTTCGCTAAATCTTTTTTTGTTGTGTTTGTGATTATGAGTGGAATGTTCTTATGAAAGAAAAAAATAAAAAAGTTGACGGAAGCGAAGCCGCGGGGGACATCTAGTTTTTATATATAAAGAGAGACTTGGGGGTAAAATGTTTAACTCTCAAAGAAACTCTGAAAGGGTTTCTAAAAAAACTAATTTGATAGAGCACTAGCGGTCAGAAAAATATTTTGAGTAGGTATTCATTTTCAAATTGGTGTACCTACACATTGTTGTTTTAAAGAAATCTAATTTCGCAACAAATTAAGTTCTGTTCTACTCGTAACTATAATGTTAACAACTTAGTTTGAATGAGCTTGTTTATATTTACAAGCTCCTAATTAGCAGTCATTTCGAAGAACTAAACTCCAAGGTCATTTTGAACGGTCGCCCTTTAGAATGACCTTAAAAACAAACATTGTATACTCCGTAAACATTACCTAGACTTAATTAAAATGTATCTTAGAATAAACAAAAATATTAGCGGCGCTAAATAATTGACAAGTTCGGCTAAGTGTTGTAAAAACAAACTAGGGATACCAAGAGACAAACGAAGAAACGAGACAGATATTGTCAGTCTTTGGATTATTTGAATCTAGGTTTTGCCCACGACTTCGCCCGGGTTAATATGAACTTTGGCGAAAAAACTGGCCAGTAACCGTCTTTAGGGTCCATCTATCTTTGCACCAAAATTCATGAATATTGGTTCAGCGCTTTAGGTGTGAAGGCGTTATAAACAAACTTACTTTCGCTTTTATAATAATTTCAGTTACGATGACTGTATAATTTCCTATTGACAATTTTTTATTATTTTGATAATTTTTTTATTGTTTTTGATTATTTTGTGTTTTTTTATTGTTTTTGATTATTTTTATTTAACCATATTCTATTATTGTTTTTTTTTTTATTATTTTGTTGTTTTTGTTTGACTCTCTGTACGTGTTGGTTTTTACTGTGCGTGCGGAGAGTAATTGAAATAAAATTAATAAATGAGTATGTTTATTATATAAAGTTGAAATCATTCACCCTATGAAATTTTCCGACGCATGCCTTTTAGTACTATTGATCTGCGGGTTGATTCTGTGAACACGAAGTGAGCTATCATTCCATCTTGATTACTTGGATTTACAGCTTACTTCGTGGGAACTTTAACCAAGCCTTCACTTCGGCATATTTACGTAATCGCACTGCTGGCTCTACTGCCCATTAGATGGGTCGCTCGCTTTTTGCCACTCCATGGCAAACAACTTCTCAATCAATTGAGGAAGATTGGTTTAGCTTTTTATTACTTAAAAATGGTCATTTAATAAAAACTACTGAGACAAACTGAATCTAATTCTTACGGGACCAAATCGCAAGTATGCCACATTAAACTAAAAAAACAATCACACAAATCGAATCAGAAAACTTGGAGTAATCGGTGTACATACATAAAAAACATACCAACCGAATTGAGAACCTCCTTCTGTTTTGGAAGTCGGTTAAAATCATAGACGACTTATTCTAGACGTTATTTCAAAGACAATTTAATCTTTCTACTAATTCCTTTGCCGTTTCAAGGAATTCTCTCAATCTCCTCTGCTTTTACAGTAGTAACATTATAAGTTAATAACAGACCACGAAACAACAAAAGGAAGCCCACAACAAAACTCAACCAGCTAATCGTACCTCCCGTCCACGTTTACATAAAACCGTACTTAAAGACCAGACGCTTTCGTCTGACAACAGTCGCGCTGCCACTGGTGACAGTAATTACTTTAAAACGTTTTCTCCGTTGCCTTAATCCTGTCACTTTGTTTCAAGAAGTGCATCCAGAGAGCATCTGTCTGGCCAACTGATGAAGCGGAGCTACGACCAAAAAGTTAAGAGTGAATATCACTTAGCGAACGTACAGGTTGTTTCAGAAATGAGTGGTCCTTTTGTCCTCTATCTGAAATAACAATATTTTTTTTACAATTGTTGCGCTCGGATGTCTTTCAATACGGTCAAAAGAGCCTTAATTTTCATACAATTTTGACAGATTGCTATTGACATGCGAATGCAAACGATGCTCGACAGTAAGTAGAATTTGCCTTCAGGTACAAAAATGCCCTTAAATAAATAACCACGTGCTTCTGAACACTCTGTAAAACCGGCTCTGAATTCGGAACTAAGTTTCGAGTTTGATGTGTGAGTTTATTTATAGTTGAAAGTGAAGTGTAATTTTGATGCCTTTGTCGGCGCACAGTTTGAGCTCTTGGCTTGGTTATAGCAAGTGTTATATTTAACTTAGCGACAGGTGATGAAGTTTTCTTTTAACCTCACCTGTTTACTTGTGCAGAAAAGCCAAGTAATATGATTTTTCTTTATTTCATATTTTTAATTAGTCTTAAATATTTGACAGCTACTTTTATTCATGTAAAAAAATAAATTAATAGAACATTCATTCTAAAACAGTTATAATAGCTATAAAAGATGAAAATGACTAAGTGCTACTTGAATAGGTTTACTTACTTGCATGTTTTTGGAAAGGAATTACAATTTCCCATTTATAATGATGGTTATAATCATTGAGCTACACCATAACATAGAGAGTATATATACCGCTATATGTTTGTATTTTCGAAGCTGGCATGTTGGTTCCTTGGGGCGTGTAGCACTCAGAGTTTTATTTCCCGAAATTAGTATGGTTTCACATAATAAGCACAAGACATTAAAAAAAAAAACCAGTGGCGTGGCCGTCTTATTGCAGTGGACAATCGTTTATAATTAAACTTTAGATTATAGAAAGGAAATAAATTCATTTGATGTTATTTCATTACTAATCTCATCTAACTAAAATAGTCAACTCCCACGACACCATCTTTATTATAACTCATTCATCATATCAAGATTCGTGCCTGACCATTCATTTGGCCCAAGGGCCGAGGGCCAATAACAGTCTATCATGGCGTTCACAGCGCCCTCCTGCGGTCAGTGGCGTAGTTGTATCTTAGCTAGGGGGTGGCGTATATCAACCCAGGGCTGTATTCCGTGAATCATTGTTGATGACTACACATTTATTGTTAGTAGTCTAGGGTTGAACCGTATATTGTTTTAAAGGATGACGGTTGAAATTTTGATGTTAGGTTAGGTTTGGTGGTTGTTTACGGTGGGTCGGTGTGAAAGTTTATGGGGTACGCTATGGATTTTGACTGGATAAATGTTAGAGAATAATGAAAGAGAAGTTAGTTGGTTCTGTTTTCTTTCTCTGTCTAGACATGACTTCACAAGGTGAAGTGGCTAGTAAACAATGCGAATTTCTGCACTGGCAGCTACTATGCTGGCTGACTCGCACGTTAGCTCACATTGTGTAAACTAGCTACTAAAGGGTTCAAGAGAGCCTACTTTGAAATCGCGTATCAAAAATCAGGTGTTCATATTGTCGATTTATGAAAACAAAACTGTATGGGACAGTATTTTTTGCGATTACAATTACCCTTTTATTGGTTTTGCGTTTAATCTGTTACATCTTATATGTACTACGTAAACAGGGTGAATTTTTAAAGAGTGCCTTCACGGCCAAGTACTAGACTATGAGGAATATCGAAAAACACTAAAAGGAGTCTCGAGCCCGATTCTAATGAAAATTAAAACTGCGTCGTTATAATTTTGAAAAATCGTTGTTCCTACCCAGGAAAGCTGATTTTGAAAACACACAACCTTTATTATTCCACCATACGATAGTGTAGCAAGTAAGGATCAGATTATGGAAAATAATAACACATGGCAAACTATAGAAAAGCTCTCATTAAGAGGTCATAGTTTCGGATTTGGCCATGAAAGTACAAAGTACCTGCATGTTTACGCCTAAATACCTACTCTACAGTATGATTTCATAGTTAGTACCATCCCTTTATTGGATTTTGCGTTAAGTAAGTTATGCGAATACTACTAGAACAAGTTAGCATTTTTCGTGTGACAAAAATCAGGAATAGATTTGACAAAAATGTATCTAAACATCGCTGTCTGACCCTGTTCCAAATCCAAATCAATTCTACTCATTTTTAAACAACTTTCGCATTCACATGTCAATCTCAAACTGTCATTTGTTATGCTTATTTAATCCACATACGTCAGCACTTGTTAAGTGTGTATTTTTTTTTAGTGTCATAGTGTGCTAGCTAACAAGTGATAAATAATGTATATTTTTGTCATGTAAATTTTAGAAAGAATTTTTATTTTTTAATTACTTTGCATACTAATTATTGTAAAAAACTAGTTCCTAAAACGTAACAGACAGTTGTGTTGCTGGGGAGTTTGTTGGCCACTTCTTCTCCACAGTTAAAACACTAGGAAATGGTGACGGGCGGGCGTTTTGGGGGACTGTTTTTTGTAAAACTTGACGTTCAAAAAGTGCTGGCCCTCAGTCTAATTTTAATAAAAGACTATTGAATTTTGTCAAAAAAACCTCAATTTTCATACATTTTTAATAGTTTGCGATTGAGATGCGAATGCGAAAATTCAAGTCTACTGACTTGGCACACAGATAAAAGACGATCAATTTAACGTAAAAAATGGTAGGGTTGAATCGCTTCCTTCGAATTGTCTTGTGAAAAGCTGAGGCATGTGCAGCCTAACTACACAACCCCCTCAACTCGCGTGGTTCCTATTAAACCACAAGCCGCATAATTAATGAGTTACTGACGTTACAGTTATAAAATTGTATATTTATTTACTTTAACCAAACTCATGTAGGTTAATTGGTGGCGTTCCAATTATTTCGTTACTTTTAAAAGCTAGTAATTATGAATATCTGATAAGGACAAAATCAACGCTGATAAGCGGGCGGTAGTTAGACACACGAAACCACTGTACCCATAGTTTTTGTTGTTAACTAAAAGCTCAGAATTTTAATTACTATGGGTCTTTTGTAACGAAAATATAGTCATTTGGGGTTGGTCAGATACTTTTAAAAGGAAACTTTGTTTGTAATGGTTGTAAGATTTTTAATTCCATTGACATTGTTCTATTATTCTGTTATTATAATAACATTAATTTTTCAGTGGCACCTTGGGTGTCATTTTGAGCTCTAGACAAAAGGCGGGTTTAAGTTTAACCTGCATTGTACAGACGCACATCAAGCTACAAAAATCCGTCAAATTTCTTCGTTGGATTTTCAACTTTTTTGCTAAAGAGTTTGAGTTCAAATTTGATTGGAAAAACTTGACAGTTTGATTTTAACAAGTTGATTTTGACAGCTTGATGTGCTGGCAACTGTACCCCGTAGTGCCCCACAATATGTGTAGATTGTGTGTACATTTACCCTTAGATCTCAGCAAAAGCAAGTTGACGTAACCTACCCTCAATCTGTAAGATAAAGCTTAATATATTTGTCTATCCCTACCCTATTTCTATCTAAGAGGTCGTCTCGATGTCGGACGGAACCTACATCACTTCAGTTCGTGTAAACTTTGAGCTACGGCGTAGCACTCAGCTACGGGCGTAGCGCTCGTAGCGGCCGGCGTAGACAAGATGTAACAGCTACTCGATACCTTGTTGAAATCTAGCTGAGTTTGTAATTACTCTAACATTTTGGTTGTTAGATATTCAGCTTGAGTTCGGTTTCTGTGTTCTTTGGGTACCCAATAGCTTCTAGGTAATGGTTTACAGAGATACTCTTAGAGTTGGTAAGAATTTGTGGAATGAAAATAATTTGATCTAGAGATGGAATAATCTAACCATTACGTAGTAGAGTAAATCAGTTATTTATACTAATTTGAAAAATACGCAAGTTCCTATCATAAAACAAATATTTACTCTTAACTAACTTAAACTAAAAATAACCTAAAATGGAGCCTAAATACTGGCGGTATTGCTACGTTGTGTGACAACGCCAATGGATAGCAAGCCGACCAAATCACCAACATTTTCAATGAGTATATTTAAAGTCCAATAAATTTCCAGAACGAGTTTTACTATCGAGTATCAGATAAAAAAGGGCCCCTGTTCGCAAAACAATAGTAAGGCAGGAACACACGCTGAGTCATCCGTTTAAATATGTGCCGGCACTGTGTAAAAATAAATTCAACGCGTGAAGTGAACTCTGCGTTTATTACTGGGGACCATGCGACGCCGTTTAATGTTGAGTTTTCAACAAGCTATATTTAACATACATACACGGCAAATAAATTATATATTTGAGTTGAGAACTAACTTTGGTACGTACAGGCGATGGTGTGGCCTCTTTTTTATTGCTTTGTTTCTCTGCAATCATAAAACTATTTAGTATTCAATTGTAGAGGTTAAATCATCGCGCGAACGTCATAACATTTTTACAGACACTTATTAATCCAGATATTAGACTAAAGACAATTTAAATTTGATTTACATATTATTACATTTTATTTACGTATGACATAGCTACTGTGTAAGAAAAAAACCTGGATCAGATCATAGATGAGGCTTCCACTCTAAACGGATGTAGGTTGAGACTGGCATACGCTTCATGCAAAATATTGGTACTCAAAGTAGCTGGACAACTCTATACCAGTTGGCAACACTGGCATCAGTCTTCTGGGCTACCTGTGAAGGGAAAAATAAAGATATCTTGCGCCTGACCTGTCATATAGTTAATTTAAAAAAAATAAACAAGCCCCGTAATATCACATAGCATGCGTACATACGCAGGTTACATAAAATTTTAATTGAATACGAAGAACAGCGTTTGGGACGCTTTTAATTTTTTCCGTGATGCAAAATATTCTGAGCGCGTGTCGAGCGATGTCACCTACGATACGTTTTACGTACGTACGTTCGTAGATACAGCCTACGCCCGGATTTTTGTGCGTTATGACATTTTTGGCTAAATGACATTCTTGGCTTTTTGTTGTTTTTTCTGTTGCAAATTAAAATGTTTGCCTGTAATACTGCGTAATGCTACGTGACAATTTTTTTTGTATTATTAGACTTGTAAATATTTTTATTGCTAAAATATAAAAATGGTCTTTGGTCCGGCACTCAGCGATTATGTTAATTTCAATCAGGAAAACATTAGTAATTAAATCAGAAGGAACTTCCAGGAAAAACCTTCAAAGAAGCTCAAAAAAAGTCAATTTCAGTTTATCATACGCCTAGAGCCATGCCAGAATATCGAGGTCGGTTCAGAAAGTGGTGGCGAGATGGACCTGGACGCGCATCACGAAAACCGGTTCAAGGTGACGCAAGAAAAGAGTATCTGAAAAGATATGCGAAGGGAGCTTTTCCAGTGTGACCATGTACTCACGCCAAAAAAAAAAAAACTGTATTTTTGTCAAAAAAAAAACCGTCCGTTGTTTATAGTACAGTACAATTTTAAAGACGTTATTTAAGGAAGGATGGCAACACTGGCACTGTTTACATTGCTCATCTATTTAAATTTTGTAATTTATTTAAAATATTTGTCTAGCTTTAAATAACAAAGAAATCGTGACTAATAAGTCTAATAATCAAGTGATAGTATTGGTGACACTTAGTGACAAGTGATTCAGAACATAAAAACAATTTTTGTGAACTTGGCAATTGACGTGAGTAACGCTCTAAAAACAATATATTCAGTTTTAATAACATTATAGTGACATTGACGTAAAACATTGACAGTAATTAATGTGGTTAAAGTTCTATTTAAATAATTTCGAGTGTATTAATCAAATAATAAAAAACCGTTTTTATAAAGACTTTTAAAACTTGAACTTTGTACTGGACTCCTAGCTCCAAGTGGGGAATAGAAACACTAAAATATACTACTACTACCGCCATTACAAGGCCAAGTGGTAAATAGTCGAACTAAAAGCAGTGTTACCATAGTCCCTAACATAGACAATTGTGGCACGAACCAAAACAATTAACTAGACAACTACCGCCATTCTGTGCCCTAGTAGCGAATAGAGGAACTAAAAACAGTGTGACCATAGACAAAGTAACAAAAAACAGTGCGACTACGATCATCCATATAATACACAAAGGGTGGTGAATAGCGGAACTAAAAAACAAAAAAACAGTGCGACTACGATCATCCATATAATACACAAAGGGTGGTGAATAGCGGAACTAAAAAACAAAAAACAGTGCGACTACGATCATCCATTTAATACACAAAGGGTGGTGAATAGCGGAACTAAAAAACAAAAAAACAGGGGATCTGAGTATACACATAATCGATTGGCGTGAGTTCAAACCCCACTAGGCTCAAAATCACTTTTTGTGAAGATCATCAATATTCATTCAAATAAATACGCAGTACATATTTAAAGTGATATAGCAGCTGCCAGAAATTATAAGATCGCTAGAGGGCACTGTGGGTAGTAGAATAATATGGATTCTAGCTACAGCAACATCACTCATCGTCCTAAGCCTATCAGAACCAGCTCATTAACTGATTTAACAAATATAACTTGCAATAACACTATACTTGACACCACTATGATGAGTCTGCAAGACAGCTTGCATGATAACAGTGGAATTTTAAGTGAGCTGACTGAACAAAACAAAAGTCTTACTCTCCAATTAATGAGTGCGCATCAAGAGATTGAAAATCTGAATAATGAGAATTTCCGTTTGAAGTCTGATCTACAAAATATGATAAAGACCAAGAACGTTTACAAAAACCTATGCACAACGCCTGACAAAAACTGTATAACTCCGAAACGCAAGAATAAAACTTTGCCTCAAAAATCCAACCCCAGATACTCAGCTAATAACGAAATATGTAAAACACCGCATAACTACCATGAGACCTCTCCCATCCTCAAGAATAGGGAGACAATAACATCAAATGTCTTCCCTCAGAACTCCACCATGTTCAAGAATAAGGAGACTCAAACAGTTTCTCACAAACTAGATATATTAAAAGAGCCTGTTCAGGAACCAAATAGTGATCTACAAAATGTGTCAAAACTGGCGAGCACCTCCACAGCTAACGACGATAACATACTGACGGTAAAAAAAGCCCTATTTCGGAAAATCTGCATATTGAGTACGAACAACACTAACAGAATACTTACAATTGCTGACAACACCTTAGGCCCAAACAATCAAATATGCCATTACTTAAAGACAAACTGCGGAATCAAAGAAATTATGAACGGAATTGAACTTAAATTGCAAAACTTTACAATGGAAGACTTCTGTATAGTTTTAGTCGGCGAGGCAGATTTCAACACAACAAATGACTCCATCGACATGATACTGACTATAAGAGAATCACTTCAAAAAGTGCAACACACAAATGTTATTTTATGCGTCCCTACGTTTAAGTGTAAAAGTTATGCTAATATGTATAATTGGAGAATCGAAAATTTTAACAACCTTCTGTATCTTGATATCATGACTCACGAACATTGCTATACTCTTGACTCAAACAAGCACTTAACGTATGACCACTCAATGTTTTCAAAGACAACAGGTGTTATCAATGATTTAGGCATGTACACAATTTTCAAGGACATTAGAGCACAAATTGAAAGTATAATACAATACAACACCTGCAAAACACAAAATGACATCTCCGTATCATATGAATTAAACAACCAAAATTCTGTAATTCAAAAAACAAAGATTTAAGCTGTGATAATTTATTTCGTAAATAATTGTTTGACTATCATGCATCAAAACATAAATGGTTTGATTAATAAATCGGATATGCTATCAGTGTGCTTGGATGAATTGGCGACAGAAGGTATGAAGGTAGATATATTGTGCATTACGGAACATAATATGAGGAAAGGTGACGAGGATTGTTTACGGATACCGAACTTTATTTTGGGATCATATTTTATGAGATTTAGTAGACATGGAGGCTCATGTATTTTAATTAAGAATGGCCTACGATTTAAAGATCTCGATGATATTAACAAAATGTCTATTATAAATATTATTGAATGCTCTGCTATTGAATTAATAGATCACAAAATATATATTTTATGTATTTACAGACCGCCAAACAAAACAATCGGATCGACAAACACTTTCTTTTTAATTTTGAGTAAAATATTGTGTAAGCTATGTAAAAGTAAAAAAATAATTATCTGTGGAGATTTCAACATAGATGTTACAAACAATTCAAAAATATCTATTGAATTTGCAGAACTACTGTTAAGCTTTAATATAACCCTTCAGTTTAATCAGGTAACACGAAGTGCCAGAAATACTTGTATTGACAACATAGCTCATAACATTAAGGGATGCAAAGGTGAAATCAGAGAATTTGCTCTTTCCGATCACACAGCACAAATAATTAAGTGTCCGATAAAAAAGTGTAGTCCAATTGAATATTGGTATGTATATAAACGTAGTTTCACTAAAGAAAATAGATGCATATTTGCTAAATATTTAAGTCAAATCTCGTATCACAGTGTATATGAATCTACAGACCCTAACAGTGCCTACAACTCATTCCATGATATATTCAGCTTGATATATGACTTATGTTTTCCTATAAAAAAAATTCGAATTAATAATATTTCAAGACCTAAATGGCTATCTAAAGGAATAAGAATGTGTAGTAAGCGTAAACGTGAACTTCTCTGGAAGTATAGGAAAAACTCAAACAACGATAATAAAATGAAGTTTAAAGCTTACGCTAAAAAATACAAAACAATCATCTCGCTAACAAAAATGTCCCAGAACAATTATTTCATAAATACGGCTGTTAATAAATCCAAAGCAACGTGGAAAGTAATTAATGACGCTAAATACAACTATCCTAATGAGGGCATTGAGAAACTAATAATCAATGACGAGGTACTTACTAATCCTAAGACTATAGCAAATACTTTTAATGACTATTTTGCTGACATTGTTAAAAATTCTAATAATAATTCTTTTTCTGACTCGACACGATCATATTGTTCTAACTTGACATTTAACACTAAATCAATATTCATGCCCCCAACAATTCCTCCAGACATTCTTAAAATTATAACTTCTCTGCGGAATACAAACAGCGCAGGTTATGACGGTATTACTACAAAGATCGTTAAGGATGTAGCAACTTTAATTGCTGCTCCCTTAAGTTATATTATTAACTTGTGCATAGAGCACGGTATTTTTCCAGATAAATTAAAATTGTCAGTAGTTAAACCAGTTCATAAAAAAGATGACAAATTTTCCATCGGTAACTACAGGCCAATTGCTTTAATAACCATTTTCTCTAAAATTTTCGAAAAAATCATATATAACTGCCTCTACCCATTTTTCGAAAGTAATAAAATATTTACCCCGTGTCAATATGGTTTTAGGAAAAATAAATCAGTTAACATTGCATTATATAATTTTTTACAGAAAGTACTTGTAAATATGGACACTAGGTCACCCGCAATAGCGCTCTATATGGACATGTCAAAAGCATTTGACCGAGTTATCCATAAAATACTCTTGAATAAATTATATGCATTTGGCGTAAGAGGTAACGTATACAAATTAATGGAATCATATCTCAGTGACAGAAAACAGATGGTAGAATTAAAAAGAGTCTCCTTAACGACCAGAACTGAAGAAACCGTTGTTTCTAAAATTAGAAACATCCTTTCCGGTGTCCCTCAGGGCAGCATTCTAGGCCCACCACTTTTTCTAATTTATATAAATGACATGTCGACAGTTACAATGCACCATATGACCTTATTTGCTGATGATAGTACGATATTGTTTACCGGTAATGACAGAATTGATTTAAAATTTGACATAAATAGCACCCTAACAACAATTATAAAATGGCTTGATGAAAATGACTTACAAATAAATCTAGGGAAAACAAAAATCATGGATTTTAAACAGCGACTACAGTCTGATGCCAATTTAAATATATGTTACTCTCAAACCAGCATAGAAGAAATTGATGTAACCAAATTTCTAGGTGTCTATATTGATAGCAAAGTAAATTGGAAGTCACATATTGAGCAAGTCTGCAAAAGGCTTAGTCAGAGCTCTTATGCTCTTTACAGATTAAGGAACACTGTCAGTCAGTCTGCACTACTAACTGCCTATCATGGATATGTTGCATCAATCATACGCTATGGCATCATGTTCTGGGGCAACTCGGTAGAAAAAGAGCGTGCTTTTAGAGCTCAAAAACGGTGTATCAGATCGATGTGCAATATACACCAAGTGGATTCATGCAGATCACATTTCATAAATTTAAAAATATTAACTCTCCCTTGTGTATACATTTATGAAACAGTAATGTTTATAAAATCAAATCCAAACTTGTTTGAATTTTGCACGAGGGCCAGACATAATGACAAGTTGCGCACCGTAGCCAGTAAAACAAAGCTTTTGCACCAAAGCATTTTTTGTATGGGCCCACGTATCTATAACAATCTTCCGCCTTTTCTCAGAACTATGAGCGATATAAATACTTTCAAAAAAAAACTGCACGATTTATTAATAAGTAAATGTTATTACTCTATAAGAGAATTTCTAGATGACAATACATTGAAGCGAAACCATGGAATGAATAATTTGTAATTTAACATATTTCTAATTTGCGTCTTGTAATTTGCCATTTGTAATTTGATTTTTTTTTTTTTTAAATAATTTGCTATTTGACAATTTGTAATTTGCCTTTTGTAATTTGAAATCTATAATTTTTAAACCATGGAATTAATAATTTGTAATTTAACATATTTTTTCAATAATAATTTGCTATTTGACAATTTGTAATTTGCGTTTTGTAAGTTGTATCTTGCCTTTTGTAATTTGACATAACTATAATTTGGATTTGACATAATTATTTATTGGATGTTTTGTATTTTTTATACTTGTGACATGTATTTTGTATGCCTCAATGGCGGGACATAGCAGAGCTACATTTAATTAACACAACATCTTATGAACCTATGATCCACAATAAATTATTTGAATTTGAATTTGAATTTGAATAAGCATGAATAGTTTATTCTCACATCCATTTAACAACAACAAGAGACTTTCATCCAAAAAGCGTGGAGGTTTGTTCTTTATTTCACGCGTGTGTATGCAGTAAAACAATTTGTAAAGCGAACGAGGACCCGGGGACTAATATAGAGTGAAAAGTTTCCACTAATAAAGATTACACCGTATGACTCCCGCGCTCTAGAGATGTAATTTTACTTGATTTATTAATGTTCTGCAGTTCGTGTCTGCTTTGGTATGTTTGTTGATATTTTAGTGGCTTTCAGTAAATAGATATAAAAAAATTCGTTACTTTCGCTTTAAGTTGCAAATTATTTTGTTACTTGGAGGTTTGGTTTTTCATTTCGATTGGTTTGAATACGCTTCAATTGCACTGTAACTAAATAAATAGATCTTTATTGGCATAAAAACACTTTACAGAAAAATATGAGACTCTAGCTCCAGAGCTAGGTTAGAGTACCTGTATTTCAGGAGCCAAAAACTAACTGTTTTGAATATCCTTTAAGTTTTCATACATTTGATCGTCGGTGTCGGGCTGTTGTATTTTTTTATGCTAAAGACAAGCATACGTTTGAACACTATCTCATCTGAGTCCCAATTCTACTAATTTTCACATTCGCATCACATTCGCAAACTGTCAAAAATGTATGAAAATTAAGGCTTTTTTGACAGTTTAGGGGTGCCAAACCATAACGTTGTAAGTGCCACACGAACTCAAATACGTTTTATTGCAGCAACGCGTTGTAAGTGCGTTTACTTGCATTCTTATTTTTTTGAAAACTTATTTTTTTGGCACTTATAGCGTTATGGTTTGGCACCCCTCAGTTTGCGATTGACATACGAATGCGATAGTTGTTTAAAAATTAGTAGAATTGGCACTCTGATGATATGTTCAAATCGTGCGAAAAACATTATATTTGTAGTTCTTATGTGGCGGCTAGATTCATTGAATATTTTCGGGATGCTACCAGCCTGTTTCTGACCAACGGAGACAGAATGAACATTAGCGACCACCGGCTTAACAAGTTCGTCGGATTCAACTGATACTAATGATTGATAACGAAATTAATAAAAAAAGAACTAAACGAACAATATGATCAAAAATAACAAATTATAATTACGTTATTCAAGTCTACAGCAAAGGCTAATTAAGCCGCTGCCAATTGAACCAACATCCACTATCCGCCGCTCCATACACATCATGTCTCTGTCATTGCAAGTTAATAAACGCAGCGATGACGTCACACAATAGGATACAAGCGCAACACAACGCAGCTCAACACTTCGGACATTGTTGTCGCGAGTGTCGTGACTGCCTTTCTGACGTCATGCATATTTCATAGGCGCCACGCGACGGTATAATGGAATGTTTTCAATAATTTTGCTACAGATTAAAAATGTGATGGGCGTCAGCGGCCATGTTTGGGAATTGTGTCAATATTGTGTAGGTAATTGTTGTTTTTTGTTTATCTTTGTGTTACCGATTCGGACGAACTATGAAATAATGGTAATAATGCATGTGATCTAAAAATCTATACTTAATATTATAAAACAGAAGAGTTTGTTTGGTTGAACGTGCTAATCTCAGGAACTACTGGTCCGATTTGAAAAATAATTTCAGTGTTAGATAGCCCATTTATCGAGGAAGGTTATAGGTTATATATCCTCACGCTAAGACAAATAGGAGCGGAGCAATAATGGAAATGTGACGCAGACGAAGTTGCACGGGTCAGCTAGTTTCTATATAAAATCTATATCTATACTTATAATAAATCTGTAGAGAGGTCAATTCTGTACATGAAATATATTTCCAAAATAACTATCAGGGGGTGATTAGGGATCGATACTGATGCCAAAAATGCAATCAGTACAATTTTTGTCTGTCTGTCTGTCTGTCTGTCTGTCTGTATAACCGTTATAGAAACAAAAACTACTCGACGGATTTTAATGAAACTTGGTACAATTATCATTCATACTCCTGAGCAGGTCATAGTATACTTTTCATCACGCTACAATCCATAGGAGCAGAGCAGTGAAGGGAAATGTTGGGAAAACGGGAGAAGTTACTCCATTTTTTAAGCTTCCGTCGCGTGTGCAACCTTAATGGTGAAAGCTACACAGAAATCATGTATGACGGAAATGTTCTACTTAAAATTATAAAAAAAATATCCAACGATAGCATATGTCTATCTTTTAATATTGACGAACAATAACACGTGTAACTCCCGATAAAATTCAAAAAATTCAAAATTCAAGCATTTATTTCAATTAAACCATTTACAGGCACTTTTGAATTGTCAAGGTCGGTCGGTCCAAAAAGTTGAAGCTATTTGCACGTTCCAAAGCGTAGATCTCTATGGAGAAGAACGTGCAAGAAACTCCACACCTCTCACACTCTTTTAAAAATAATATTTTTTTACAAAGATTTATTTACATCGGGTTGACATTATACATACATGTGAGAACGATGTAAAAAACGAGCAGGATAAAAGCGTCCGGAATAAAAGAGGAACAATTCAAAGAAATAATTAAAATTAACCATGGCAGCTAAGAAATGACCAGTCCCGACTGACGGCGCCCGTTCACGAACATGACGCATGCGCCAGCACCATTCGGCTCAACCATTTTGAAGGGAGCCAAATGATCCAACGCATACGCCACCATCAGCTAGACTTTTGAGTGAGCATGACACTCCCAACCGCCAAGGTACATTCAAGTCAAAAACATACCTAAAACTGATAATTAAAGTTAAAGGTACACAGTACTCACACATGTGCTGTTAATGGCTGAAATTATACAATGCTAAGTAAGTTGATTCTAACAATGCAAATTTTTCTTACAATCTTCAGCCGGTCCAACAATGTTTCCGAACTATTTACAGATTAGTTTGGGCTCCCTAGTGGCTGTGGAGCAGGACCAGCATTCAGCCAAGCATTTTTATCTTCAATATAATCCCCCAACTTATAATATGCTTGCCTGCATAGTGTGCGTTTAATACAAGACTTGAATTTCGTCTCATTTAGTTCTAATATATGGGGAGGTATCTTATTATAACATTTTAAACAGTACCCCATGAAAGATGAGGCTACTTTAGCCAGTCTGAAGCCTGGTTGAACTAACTGGTCCCTATTTCTAGTACTATAATTATGTCTCTCGCCTCTTTTACTAAAAAGATGTAAATTCTTTCTGACATACATGATGTTTTCGTAAATGTATTGACAAGGTACCGTCATGATGTTAATATTCTTAAACAGTTCCCTGAGAGAATCGCGCCGGCGGAGATTATATATCGCTTTGATGGCTCTTTTCTGCAGAATAAAAATAGACTCGATGTCTGCAGCCCGTCCCCATAGTAAAATACCGTAAGACATGATACTGTGAAAGTAACTAAAATATACCAGTCTCGCGGTATCGACATCCGTTAGTTGGCGGATTTTTCTAACAGCATATGCTGCTGAACTTAGCCGTCCGGAAAGAGATGTTATATGAGGGCCCCATTGTAGCCTGGGGTCAAGCGTAATTCCCAGGAAAACCGTTTTATCGACGAATTCTAGTTTTTCCTTGTTCAATAATATGTCACAATCACTGCTTTTGACATTAGGTAAGGCAAATCTTATGCACTTTGTTTTCTTTTCATTTAGAACTAAATTATTCGCCGTGAACCAATTTTGGACTTGCATTAGGGCATTATTTATGTCATTAACATTGTTCGTCCTTCTATTTATCTTAAAAATTAAAGAGGTATCGTCAGCAAACAACACCATATCAAGATTTTGTTGCAATAAATAAGGTAAATCATTAATATAAACCAAAAATAAGAAAGGACCCAAAATAGAGCCTTGGGGGACGCCCATTTTTACGTTTAATCCCGACGAATTGACACCGTTTATGTGAACTAATTGCTGTCTATCATTTAAATAAGATTTGACTAAGTTTAACGCTGTTTTGCCTAGTCCGTAATGCCCGAGCTTCAGGAGTAATGTATCGTGATCAACACAATCAAACGCCTTAGAGAGATCACAAAAGACACCTATGGCATCCTGTGCGTCCTCCCACGCATTAAAGATATGCTTTAGTAAGTTGACACCAGCGTCCGTCGTACAACGTCCTTTGGTGAAACCATACTGTTTATCATGTAAGATGTTATTCGTGTTAAAATGACTGAGCATCTGATTTAGCATTACTTTTTCAAATACCTTACTAAACACTGGCAACACGGACACTGGTCTATAATTATTGGTGTCTTTACTATCCCCAGATTTAAAAAGTGGTATCACTTTACTGAATTTCATTAGGTCCGGAAAGACTCCTTGATCGACACACAAATTAAATATTAAAGCTAAGTACGGCGCTACAGTCTCGATAATTGAGGTACAAACCTTGATAGACAATCCCCATAGATCTTCGGTCAATTTAATTTTGATTTGTTTAAAAGCTTTTATTACTACTATGGGGTTTATATGTTTAAAATTAAATTCAGTCGCGCAGGCTGATACGTTTGCCTGTAATAAATCAAAAGCAAGCGAAGGCGAGGAATTTAAGGCTTCAGTAGTTGTAACAGGGATACTTGTAAAGAAATTTACAAATTCTTGAGCAACTTCTTTGTTATCGCTAATAAGTCCGTGAGGCGTCTGCAATCTGTAATCAGTGTTATGTTTTTTGTTCCTATTTGTTTCATTATTTATAATTTTCCAAACCGTTTTTATTTTATTGTCTGCTGTTTTTACCTTATTGCTTATGTATAAAGCCTTAGCTACCTTACAAGTATTTTTATAAATTTTGGAGTAGGTAGATACATACTTATTAAAAGTTTCAGTGTTAATAAAAGGCTTAAGGCCATACAACTCATAAAGTCTATCCCTACTTTTTCTGAGTCCTTTAGTTGCCCAGTCACTAAATAAAAACTTAGGGCAGATAGTTTTAGTTTTATTTTTAAAAGTATTATTGAATTCTGTTTGGACTAAAGAAAAAAAATCTGTATATAAAATATTAGCACTGTTCACTGTACAGTTCCAATCACTTAACTTCCCAATTAAAGTACGGTTAAATTTATTTAAATTACCGGATGTTATTGGTCTGGTTTGTATTTGCACTTTTTGAATTGGTATTTTGGACTCAAAAGATACCAGTAGCCCGCTGTGATCAGAAGGGAGGTAATTTACAATGGCTTTCTGTAAGTAGTCGCCAGAACAAAAAACATTATCAATACATGTAGCAGTAGTTGTAGTTGTACGGGTTGGTTCTATGAACACATTAGACAAATTGAACGATTTAAAAAGATTTAATAATCTACAGCTATCTGAATTGTTTTCTAAAATATTTATATTAAAGTCTCCACAGATAATTACTAATTTATTACCAGTCGCAAGTTTTGCCAATACATCTTCCATCACTGACTCAAATATAGAGTAGTTCAGATAATTAGGGGGTCTGTAAACGCACACTATGACATGCTTATCTAGCTCAACACAGGATAGTTCAATGTTATGTTCAACAGACAAGTTAACTATGTCTTTACGAGTTTTAAATTGAATACACTTTTTGATTAAAATTAGTGAGCCCCCACGTAACATTGACTTTCGGTTAAAAGAACTTCCCACACTATAATTCTCGTAATTAATCAACATTTCAAAATCCTTTAACCAATGCTCAGTGAAACAAACTATGTCAAACATTGTTTTTTCTAAAAATAACTCAATTTCCAGCTGTTTTGAAGAAAAACCTTGAATGTTCTGATGAAATAATTTCAAGGATTTCTGCTTAGCCCCTTTATTGCAATTAGCTATGTGAGAGCAAGAAGATACCTGGTTTAGGGTAGATGTAACTATACTGTTATTGGTATCCTCTGTTGTCGTACAAACTAGTTTAAAGGAACATCCGGAGTGAGCCCCACATCTCCCATGCCATCACTAGGCACCAAGATCTTGCTACTTGCAGACTCCACATTAAAAGAATTGTCCATAGTGACACATGGATTCTCCTTCGTACAATTATTGTAAATAGTTATAGCATTAGTGCTACAGTTAACAATGTCCACCTGTACATTAGTATTATTACTAATATTTGCAGTGTTAATTATAGTAGAAGACGTCGACATACTACTTATGTCTGAGTTTATATAATATGCTAATAGGCTAGCTATTTGATGTCTAAACCTAATAGGCAGATACACTGTATCCCTAGTCGACTTTAACTTATCAACATATAAGTTAATGTCCAGAAAAACAAGTTTGTCACTGTAATGACTAACTAAGAAATGTAAATGCTTGTTAAGCATGTGAATATAATTATTTTGTCTATTTGACAATTTTTCAAAATATGGGAAAGCACACAGTATTATTTTGTTGCAGTTTAACTTTAACATCTCAGTTACAGAGTCAGTTATTTGTTCTTTTTTTAAATTTGAACTGTTACCTATAAACACAGTAATATTGGTTTCTGGTTTATATACATATCTTGTCACTGATTCCATTATTTGTTTGAAGTTAGACCCAGGTATACAATAATTATGAGTACAATAGCTGAGATTGTTATTCAATAATTTACCTAAACCTCTTCCTATACTATCTGAGAACATAACTGAATGAACACTATCATTACTAATAAAAAATGGAATGCTAGAAGTCTCAGGCAGGTCCACTTGACACAAACCTTGTTTAACATCCGCTATCACACAGTCAGCTTGGGCCGGGTCCTCCGTAGCCTCAGGCTGGTCAGAACTTAATTTTGGTACTGTCTGACAGGTACACTGACACATCACCAACTTATTTGCAGCTAGGATGTGTTCTTTAATTTGTAATTGAGAACTCACATATTTATTATAAAGAGAATTAAGTCGGTCCTCAAGTACCTGTATTTCAGTTTGAAGGCGCTGTGTATCAATTTCATAGATTTTTTTACTATCCTCCAATTTAATCTGATAATTATTTAATTTATTAATAAGGTGAACACGTTCTTTCCTCAGTGGAATATTTTTGGAAAAGTGTTTATGTTGCTTTCTGTACCGATCACATTTTTTTATTATTCTATTAAGCTTTGCATATTTTTTTATTATCTTATGACTAACTTCATAGCTATTATTTTGTTTTAAAAGGGAATCTTCAGTTAAGTCAATAGTAGGTATAGCCTGAGGGTTACAATTTGAATGTAATAATTCATTATATAAATGGTTTGTTTCCCTAACCTGGGAACATTTCAATTCATTCTGCAACTTAAGATTATGACTATGAGCATGTACCAATTCATCTTCCAGACTCCTAACCTTACTTAAAGCCTCCTCATATAAGTTACTACAGTTTTTGAAACTGTCCGTGACAACCCGCAGTTGGTCGCGTTCATCAACAACATCTTGGTATTGCTGACTAAGGTCTACCAGCTCCCGTTTTAGGCAAGTGTTTTTCTGTACCATTTTCATTACTTCCTCTTCACCTTCCTCTCTCTCCTGCAACATTAGTTGGCATTGCTGTTGCGTTTCTTTAAGTTCTTTGAGGGCCGTTCTTAGTTTAAGCTCCATATCCTGAGCAGTAGCCTTACGGGTCATCACAGGCATGGTTTCAGAGATATATACTGAAATTAGAAATTAAGGAACGGTGAGAATCAAAAGAATAGGCAAAATAAAGAAAAATTAGATATGAGCGATTTTTTTTTACAAAAAATGGGGAAGACAGTTTAGTTTGTTCAAAGAAATAAGGTAGGCTTCTATATTGGCTTGGAAAGCTTTTGATTTTTGAATTATAATATGTTGCTTTCGATTACCTTAGGATAAAATACTGAATGTGGGTAGGATACTCAGAAAATGAATCTATGATAAAACTCAGTTTAAAACTATAATAATAATGAAAATATTACTATTATGGACGTTAGGAACACGTATATCATTGAATTTAAAACAAAATAACAGAATTATGGACTAATCTCTACTTCGTTTCGTTTCGTTTCTACTATGTGAACAAAACGATTTAGAACCTAAGCTGCGAGCTTAGAATAATAACGCATAGAAGCCGCGTCTAGAACAAAACCCGAGCAAAATCGTGTGTCCACTTTTTTTCTTTGTGTGCGTGAGCCGAATGTGTCTACGTTCCTCTAACGCACACAGATATAGCTTTCAGTGATACCATTACTAAGCCGTTACCCACAAAACATGGGAAGACGCATTACTATTTTGCTATCAAGGCAAGTATTTTATGTTGTTGGGAACTGGAAAAGGTAAACATGATTTTTCATGTAATATGACATATTTTTTCGGAAGGTATAATTCAATTTATTTCAAAATAGGAAATAAATCGCATAAAGAATGAGATATTGTTCAATGCGTTTAGAATGCTTGATGGGTTATAATTATAAACAATGTTAAAACATCGGGTTTGATATGAATTAACAGTAAGTATTGTATTTTAAAATTACAAAAATGAAAAACATGAATGAAAGCAATGTGGGTATTTTTTCCTCACAAATAGCAACACTGTGTTATGACAAGTTAGGTTATTAGAATTTTGTTTTATTTATCGATTTACGTAAAAATAGTGCATAGAATGTGAGTACTTATTTGTGAAATGTTATTTTATCACATTTTTTTGTTTTCCTGATGTGCTATAACATCCTTTCACGCAACAAACTGTCATTTTCAATTATTTACTCGCGAGCTGTGTTCGACGGAACGTGACATTGAGTACTGACGGCCTGATGGCTAAGTTTGACGGATTAGGCTAAGTTTTAGTTGCCTCACTTTTTGCACTCGTACTAGGTTTCTATGCGTTATTATTCTAAGGCTGCGAGCTAATCCAGTCAAATTGTTCTTAGACTGAGTGTTATACCAGTTAAAGAGACTAATGTGTGCTATTATTAAATAAAATAAAAGTAACAATACTCCCCGTATTATTCCAGTTTGAACGTCAGCTGATCGTTTTTGGTTACCGGGGCGGTGACATCGGGTACCAAATCTTGTACTTTGGTTGATTATTTTTCCCGGATAACAATAATCCTGAGTCTTTATGTATTGAAATTAAGTTTTCACAAATAATTACACCCTAATTTCACTTAAATACTAATTAAATTTAATTCTAAAATACGGATCACAAATTTGACATGTCACTTGGACAGTGTTGCCAGTAGTCCCATATCTTAGCATATCTTAGCAGTTCGAAGCTTTCTGATTGTATTTGTCTACTCTTACGTTTATAAAACTCTCAGTCGTCCCTAATTAACATTAATAAAAGTTAACATTATTAACTATTCCATAAAAAAGAATCCTAGAAATCGGTATAGAAACACCAAAGTTATACATGAAAAACGCTAATAATAAGCCATCGCGCGTGAATACTGAATCATGCTATAAGGATTATTTTTGTGGTCGCGAACGCACAGGCAGGTGGCTAGCTTGGCGCCTAGAAGCTAGCGAGTAGCTTCGGAAAACGGCTTACGACAGTTTGCAATATCCTTTAATAATTATAATGTCGAGGGGAAGATGGTTATAATTTCGCTTTACAACAAACGAGTAATATTATAAATGTGAAAGTTTGGTTGTTTGTTACTCAATCACGCCAGAACGGCTTAACGGATCTTAATGAAACACATGAAAACATGCACATAAGCTACTTTTCATCCCGGGAATCTGTTCCCTAGGGATCACGCGGGCGAAGCCGCTGGCAGAAGCTAGTATGTAAATATGAGGGAAAGCTTGAACTTTTAATCAATATTAGTTTGATGTCACCAATCCATCTTGAGCAAGCTTGGTGTTAAAGAGAAAAGCTAGACACAGCTGCCTAGCTATGGCGAGGTGATCGTTCGAATCTCGCAAAAGTAAATAAACCGGCGAAGAGTGAGTTTTGCTTAATAAGTTCGTCAAACCGAAATTCTACCTTACTAAAGTGCACACAAAACCAAAGGACCGTACTCATAAAATGACAAAAACTCTATGTACAACAACACTATGACTTTTAGTAACTGCCTCCGTGATCGAGGGGTTTAGGCACTTGCCTTGTGACCCGGTGGTCGTGGGTTCGAATCCCGCGGGAAACATACTTTGTAAAGTTATTTCCAGTTTAGCTACGACATTGCAGGCTTGAATCACCTGATTGTCTGCTAAAAAGATGATCCGTGCTTCGAAAGGCACGCATAATTCGGTGGTCCAAGCCGCCAAATGGCGGTCGTTAAGCAATGTCAGAGGCCTATTTTTTTCTTTGTGTTCCGGAGCCACGGTGTCTCTTTCGAATAGTCCCGCAACTCCGGCAGGCGTCGGCCCTTTCGGGCCCCTCTTTATGCTGACTCTCTTTGAGACGCGCGTGGAACACGAACGCGCCGTCGACACGGCCTGTCGTCAAAAGACGGACGGACCATCGCGGGCCTGTTGTCGGCGAGCTATGGGCAACTCGCCGACAACTGGCCCGCGATGTCAGAGGCCCTTGAGGCGGTTTAGAAAATCTGACAGTGGGGTGATGGGGGTCGTTAGACCTTTCTGCCCATGCGTTAAGAAGAAGTACACAAGTCAGATTAGTCATATAAAAGCTGTCTTTACAGGTCAAATAAGTATGACTCATCTTAACTTCAAACATAAATTTAATGGTGCACTAATAGGCTATTCTAGAAAACAAATCATAATTCCTTCTTTCTCCGTCTTAATTCTAAAAAGTTTTAATATTCACAACACTCGCGTGTGTCGTAATTTGAGGTTATTAATTGTTATAAACTTTAAGCAGAATATAAGCCATTGTGTAGATGGAGGACAGTAAGATAACATTGTATTACTTAAATAATGGAATAATGTTCTTCGGTCAAAGAATCAGCATTGAAATTCAACGCTGCAATGCTACCAGTTTTCTGGGCACTGTCACCATTGACAGCGATGTGGATTAGTTTCCATGATTCCCGATGATTTATTTTGTTTTAAGACGCGTTTGTACATAGTGCCGTTATAATTAGTCTAGTTTTTTGGAAGTCTGTATGTAATCTTGGCCAATATTCATTGACTTCCAAAAAAAAAAGTGTCCTGTATTTTTCAATACTCTAACTTACGGATTAGATAGATTTGCAATCTATTGATGGTAGAAACTAGCCTATTATGTAAATACACTATTTATGTTCGTAAGTCATTACGAAAAAAAAGTTCTAACAGTAATAAAGTTCAATATTGTACTATAAAAAAGGAAGAATGTGCTATAATAAAAAAGATTCAACTTAGTATCAGCATTTATTTATATAACACATTAAACAGACAAAAGTACACAGATGGATTTGATCCTTCAAGATACATGAAAGTAGAAAAGTACATAATTAAGCTCTTTCTAATTAATAAAATAAAATAAATATCTGATAATTAATATCAGTTTAGTTTGTTTCGCCATTTTACTTTTATGAGACTATTGAAGTACCACATAAGCACTTCTATTTTCTTGAGTCAATCTCAACGTTCCTGGTATTTAGGTTTTAACTGAACTACCAAACTACAAGTTAATAGTATTTGTGACCAAACTGTCTGTATTATTGCACAATTCAAACTTAAAAACGTCCATAAAATCTGCAAAGCCAAAGGAGTGGACATAAAAACTTTGAACTCGTCTCCACTTCCGTTTTGCAACCTTCAGTTTTGTATCAATTGCTGTTTCAAGCGATTGCGTTTCCGTACTTTTCCGTTTCAGTTGCAATCCGTTCAGCAAGTTTATACGTCTCTTTGTCTGTTTTGAACACCATGCAATGTTGCGTATTTTATCTTAGTTCTTTATAAGAAAACGACCTTTAAAAATGTTGAAAGAAATCTTACTGTGTACAAGTGTGTTCATCCATTTTTAGGGCAATGGAGTGTATTACGAACTCGCGAAGTAAATTACACTGGCCAGCCCAACAATCATTAGTTCATATTCTTTTGTTTTGTTAGCATACAATTGTGTCTTACTTTTAAGGAAAGGACTCCCATCCCTTCTTGAGCGATTTTTGGCCAAAATTGCTACGAAAACATGATGATGTCATAATCACCCCATTTGCCGTGGTCGACCATAACCGTGACTTTCTTCGTGAGGGAGTTAGTGATGATCTTCGCCAACCTCTCCGGGTACATCTTAGAAAAAAAAAAAATAGACTGATGCGCATCAGTTAAAATTTATAATAAGTTACCACCTTGCCTAAGAATGTTACCAATAAATAAGTTTAAGTGTAAAATGTTTGCTTGGCTCTTGGACATGTGTTTTTACTCCGTCAATTAATTTTTAAATCATACATTTTGAAAAGTTTTTTTTTATTTATTATTTTTTTTCATGACATTTGTACTATGACATTATTATGAATTCTTTGACAGTGTAATTTTAATTTTGACATTGTAATTTTTATTCTGACATTGTAATTTTTATTTTGACATTGTTTTGTTTTCTTTTTTTTGTGTTTTTTTTCTTTTTTGTTTTTTGGTCATAATCATAACTTATTATTATTTTATTTTGATTTGCATGTTTTATATTCGTCCCATTATTTAATATTTCTACACCAGCAATGGTAGTATGTGTGAAACAATATTTAATGTAAGATCTTAATGTACTACCTATTATACTGAGAAATAAATACAAATACAATACAATACAATCAGCGCTGGAAGTGTAAGTATCCCCACTGATAGAAGTTATTTTGAAGCAACATTTTACTGGGAACTACATGCCCACTCGCCAATCTACTTATAATATCGCTTTTAACACCTTCATGATAATGTAATCATCTGCCGCGTGGGAAGTGATAGCGATTTGCTATTTAAAAAATATTCTTAAATATGTTATACATAATGTGGTTATAGAAGCGAGTGGGTGAAAAAATGCCGTAACAAGGTAGAAACACCCCTTGGAAAATATTAATAAAAAGGAGCTTTTAATATATGCAGCCGAGCACCATCATGAGTTGGTTGCATGTAGCGGGTATTCTTTACTTAATTAATGCGTTTAAGGCTGCTTGTCCATTTGCACGGAGCGAGGCAGCGGAGCGGAGAAACGGAGAAATATTAACCAATCATATCAGTCAAACTGTCAGTGAATTGGTGCGAAGATTTTATGCAATTCCATTGCCATGAAAACCACCCCGCTGCCTCGCTGTAATAGACAGGCACCCTAAGAATTGCAACTTAATAGGCCACGAAGGAGTTGCCCATTTGTTCGCAGGATACCGTCGTAAAATGTAAACATGTAAAATTCTTTTGGGTTAGGATCATGAACTTCAGTTGGTTATGTTCCTAAAAAAGAAATCGTTGTTTGTACGGGAACCTGTAACGTGTCGCCGCGGCGACGCAAAATGAGTTGGACATTAGTATAACACAACACAACACAACACAACACAACACAACACAACACAACACAACACAACACAACACAACACAACATAACATAACACAACATAACACAACACAACACAACACAACACAACACAACACAACACAACATAACATAACATAACATAACATAACATAACATAACATATCATATCATAGCATAACATAACATAACATAACATAACATAACATAACATAACATAACATAACATAACATAACATGACATGACATGACATGACATGACATGACATGACATGACATGACATGACATGACATGACATGACATGACATGACATGACATGACATGACATGACATGACATGACATGACATGACATGACATGACATGACATGACATGACATGACATAACATAACATAACATAACATACATAACATAACATAACATAGCATAACATAACATAACATAACATAACATAACATAACATAACATAACATAACATAACATAACATAACATAACATAACATAACATAAACATTTTATTTCACTTCCACAAAGGAAACCGAATTCCGCCGACTCATTTACGCGACCCGGAACTCACTTAAACTTTTTCCAAAAAAATACAACCGACTTCCAAAAAAAAACACTACAAAGGAAAAAATAACTTTAATTTCGGAAGTCGGTGTTTTTGTTACTTTCTTCGTATTTTGACACCGACTTCCGAAATTAAAGTTATTTTTTACTTTGTAGTGTTTTTTTTTGGAAGTCGGTTGTATATTTTTGTAAAAAGTTTTTTATTTTTCACTTTTTAGTGGTGCCCCACACCTAACTACACCACTGCAAAATCGCAGAAAAGCAAACTACGCAATTTCGATTATCAAAGAATCATCTAAATAGTCAAATTCCAGTTATTTCGATATAAAATCCAAAGTTCGTAACCGATTTTGATATGATTTAAATGGGACCAATCTGCAAGTATATCCTTTCAGATAAAACAAGAATTTTTCAAATCGGTTCATAATTGTCGGAGGTATGAGGTAACAAACATAAAAAAAAAATACAACCAAATTGATAGCCTCCTCCTTTTTGGGAAGTCGGTTAAAAATTACGCTCTCTTGGCTTCACTCTAAATAAATAAGTACCTTAATTGTTTGTAATTGTTATTAACAATGTAAACTTGTAAAGTAGTGTTATGGCGGTACCGGAACTGAAGGCTTGTGCAAGTATACCTAACGTCCATAGTGATCACACACGATTCAAGTATGCCTGTGCAGTCTCAGTTCTGCGCCTGTGACAAACCGAAGAAGTCGTGTTGTGCAATAAGTATTTTGTGAAATATGCCACCGGCACCCACAAATGATGACGTTTTGGCTATTGTTGGTTTGGTGCTAGCTATTAAGAAAAAAGAGAAGTGTAAGAAGAAACGTTCTATATGGTGTAAGGTTACTGAAAAGAAATAAGTATTCCCACACCAATCTTTTAACTGAATTGAAATTCGCTCCGAAGGACTGGCACGCGTGCGACTGAAGCGTTCCGACACACACGCTCATGCATACTTGCACAAACTAGTTTGCGCAGGTATACAGATCGTAGTTTTGATCTGCCTACCAGACTTGTGCAAGTCAGGAAACTTGTGCAAGTTTTGTCACACACACGCTCCGGTATACTTGCACAAGCCTTCAGTTCCGGTATACCGTTCAGGTATACCGCTACATATGTGGCCGCCGCATTCTATTCTAAGCTGTTTATTTCCTCAATTTCCTTCAATTCTTTCCACTTTACGCAAACCCGCGTCTCCACTTTCCTGTTTTGTCGAGTCTAGTTTGATTCTAAGAGTGAATTTCACCAAAGAAACTGTTGTGTGATCAGTACATCTAAACTGCGTTCAACAGCTATCAGTGTCAATATTCCACGGAAAATAACTACACTGTCGTTGCTACGTTGAACTTCTGTAGTTCATTTGTAATGCGGCTTTGCCCCCTAAGTGCAGCGAGTAATATCACATTACTGCAGACACAAGTTAGTTACATAAATTAATTAATAGAACGTGCGGCTGCATAATTAAAGTTAACTGTATTTATTTCCATCGTATTTCGTATTTATCTTGGAAGAGAACTCCACGATTAGTGGTGCTGCTGTGTTGCTCCTAATTATACGTAGTGTGGTTAAGCTAGATTGTTATGCTTAATTTTAAATGAAAATTAATATCAAAGTTTGAAATAGCTACTTATTCGAAATTTCCGTGTCTGTCCGATTATTGTACCTATACTGTATTTTACTAAACGTAAACGTTTTGCGGCTTGACAGGGTCATGTTATCATTAATAAATAATAATAATAAAATAGCTTTATTTGATTCCACAATAATTCTATACAATACAATTAATTAATTTCACATTAAATAATAATCATTTTACTAATATTTTTAAGTACCCCTAAAAAATCAACTAATCATGCCATTTAGTCTCATTTAAATGTGGACCCCTCAGGGTAAAAGCCTCCTCCAAAGAATTCCATTTATCCCTATCTTTAGCAGTGGTCATCCAGTCTCTTCCTGCTTTGGCTACAATCTCGTCCTGCCACCGGGCGCCCGGGCGACCTCTACTTCTCACGCCATGCGGTCCTTTCCATTGTGTGGTGTTAATTGTTCATCGATTATCACTGTATCTCCCAACATGGCCAGCCCATCTCCATTAGAGACTTTGAGAAAAGTGTAAAGCATCCTTTACCTTGGTTATTTCTCGAATTTTTACGTTTCTTACTCATGTTATCATTAGTTGTAAGTAAAGCCTGCAACTGTGTGTACATTGTGCAATAAATAAATAAATACTGTGCTAACACAATAAAAATATAATACCTACAAGGTAAGGTACAGTTTTTTTTTAAACGTCATCCCCTAAAGGAGTAACACAGTTGATGATAGTGTTTATAAACACTATTTATGTCAGCGGGAAACACAAAAAGTTGTGAGAAATAAAAGCCGGCCAAGTGTGAACCGGACTCACATACGAAGGATTCCGCATCATGAATCGAAAAAAAAAACACGTTATTTATATGGGAGCCCCCTCTTATTTTTAATTGATTTTTTATTCTTAGTTTATGATTCCAGGTTCCGTTAATACGGAACCCTAAAAAGAGAAGAAGAAAACACGTGTACTTTAACAGAAACACAAAGGCAGGCAACATTTTCAGAAGAAGCAAAATGAGTCCATTTCAGCATAAATGCCTGACATTTTGTGCCTGACGCCATTTCGGCCTTGTTACTTGATAAACGTAGAATTCAAGGAAATGTACCTGCTTTAACTATGACGTACGTTTCATTAAGCGCACATGCTTAATACTATATCATGATCATTCCAATAGGAAGTCATCCATTGCTGGACGTACGCAACCCGCAAGTTTTGCCACATAAACTGGTCCTGTGCGTCTCGCTTCCACCATGGGTGAGTCACAAGATTCAGGAATGCCTTCCAACGCTGCAATTTTCGCTACGCGGGAATAGTAAAACATCGTAAAACCAGCGGCCAAGTGCTAGTCGGACTCGCGCACCGAAGGTTCCGTACAAACCTGTAGGTATATTTTATAAGAAAAAGTTGCGGTTTACGTTTTAAGACGTATTAAAAAAAAACTATTTACTAGATCTCGTTCGAACCAATTTTCGATGGAAGTTTACATAGTAATGTACATCATATAGTTGTTTTTATTTATATCATTCTCATATTTTAGAAGTTACAGAGTTTTAGACTTCCAAAGTGGTAAAATGTGTCCCTCCTCCCGGGGAAACATTTTACCACTTTAGAAGTGTCTCTCGCGCAAACTATTCAGTTTAGAAAAAATAATATGAGACACCTCAATATCATTTTTGAAGATCTATCCATAGATACCCCACAAGTATGGGTTTGATGAAAAAAAAAAATTTTTGAGTTTCAGTGTAAGTATGGGGACTCCCCAAAATTTATTGTTTTATTTTTGTGTGATAATCTTAATGTGGTTCACAGAATACATCTACTTACCCAGTTTCAACAGCATGTAGGTATGCAGCAGTTTCGGAAAAAAGTGGCTGTGACATACGGACGGACAGACAGACAGACATAATAATGTATGGACCTTGTATAACGAATCTATAAGGGTTCCGTTTTTGCCATTTGGCTACGGAACCCTAAAAACAACATAAGTAAAAACATTTCACAGAATGCTGCTAAAACATTCATCGCCCAAACAAAGTGATGCAGCAAAACGTGTTACAGAGTATCACGATATCAAACGTACTCACAATATTTCACTAAAATTTTCACAATTAATAGAGCATGTTTTGGTGCCCTAACTAACAGAACTTTGTAACATGATACTGCAACAAATTTTCAACAAAATTCGACGTTTACTATATTTAGTACATATTTAGCTTTAACGGAACTTTCCACCCATTTGTTTTATTTGAAGGCAAAGTCAATTTGCTAAAAACAGCAGCAGTAGTTGTACGTAGTTTTATAATTTTGTTGCATTCCGTCCCAACGGGTTTTGTTCCTTGTTATTAAAAAAAAGTAGCGTAGTTGAACGAGTCTATAAATACGTTCCGTGTGTACGTTTGATTGGTTTTTATTGACTGTATGTTACCGCTATTTCGAGGCTGTGTTTTACATGTTTAATATCTTACATATGAAATAGGCATTTTGTACGAGAGGAACATAAAGTCATTTTTTTTTGTAAATATATTTAGTTAATCAAAGTATGCACCGTTGTTATCTATGCACATTTGCCATCTCATAGGTAATTCATTGATCCCTTTACTAAAAAAACCATGGGGGCGCGAATCAATAAACTCTTTGAAGGCGGTTTGGACTGCCGCATCGGAGTTGATTTTTTTTCCTTGTAAGAAGTTGTCCAAATTCCGGAAAAAATGGTAATCTGTTGGAGCAAGGTCCGGGGAGTACGGTGGATGTCCCAGACATTCCAATTGTAGCTCATCTAACTTAGTGGTTGTTTGTTGTGAAGTGTGTGGTCTTGCGTTGTCGTGAAGCATTTTCCACTTTGATCTCCAACCGTCCACGGGGTTTGTTCTGAAGGTCGAAATTTCCAGAACGAAAACGTTGAAACGATAAACGTATAGTGCTTTCTTTTGCGACACTAGCGCCGTACACATAATTAATCCTTCGAGCTGTTTCTGCAGCACTGGTGCCACGGTAGAACTCGTACTCGTAAATGTACCGATATTTCATGTTTTCCTGTATGTTGTGCGGTAATAAGCGACGCCAAAGAAAAAAATAATGAGGAAAAAACAAATGAATGACTGTTTTCAATACTCAAATGTACCAGCAAAATGAATTTATAAATTTTAATTTGGAATTCTTAACCAAAGAGGACATATTTCAGATCAAGTCAGTACGAAAAAACGCTAATTTCATAATTATGTAAGGACCCAATATTTCCTAAGAGCTGGATTATACGAATGAATGCAATCAGTGAGTGCAATCAATGATAATTTGAAAATGTAAGTGCAAATGACTGCACTCTGTTTAACTGTAGATACCAAGAGGCTTTGATCGTGCCTCCAAGAATAAATAGCAACCCACTTGTCCTTGTTGTCACAATGATCAGCCTGTCGATTTTGCAGTACGATTCACACACGGCGTAAGTTTTGGTGAAGTAAACATGAAGTGAGCTGTCAAACCATACAAAAAAGATGACAAGACAACTCACTTTATGCTCACTATTTGTTGTCAGAATAGACCGGTAAACATTTCGAAGTGAAGGCTTGGGTGATGCTTCACGGAGTGAACTGTAAACCCATGTAATCAATGACAGCTCACTTCGTAATCACTTCACCCTAGCTCTCACTTCGACACGTTTACAGCAGTGCGATTCTGTAAACATGTCGAAGCGAACACTTAGGCGAAGTGAACGACAAGTGAGCTGTCAAACCATACAAACAAGATGGCATGGCAGGTCAATGGTCGTTCCCTCCACCTAAGTGATCACACTGGTGGCAGCACATTAGTCTTCTTAGGTGCATGTTTTGTGGCACAGAGGGCAACATAGGAGTTGGAGCATGGTTTGTAACTCGGCTCCACATCCACAATCTGCAGTGGATCCGTCACGGTAGCCCCACTTTGCGAGGTTGTGATTACACCTTCCTACTTGCGTTCTGAGGCGGTCCAGGGAACTTCCAAGTAGCCCACGGAAGGTTAGACCCTGTAGGAAGATGTGAAGTACCTACTCTACTTATAAATTTTCTATTACACAACAACAATACCGCAATGAACCAATTTCTCTAACAGCATTGATTGAGCCCTAAAGCAAACTGAATATATAGGCCGTTGCCAAATACGAAAACACTATCTGTTAGTTTGCTCTGAAGTCTATTCTATTAATCCTCAAATTGACGAGCAGCTGACACAATATTTCGTTCTCATCTCTGCTCTATATTCCCACGCAGTAACAATAATCTCCTCAAGTGTAGCATATATTAATATACACGATTGTATTACGTACGCCATTGGGTCGTATCGGCAGAACCCTCCGACTGCCATGTCCGTACGTCAGAGTAATCTGTATTTAGTGTCGCGATACTAATCCACTCGTATCGAATTATATCTTATCTCTGTCCTGTAAGCCTGCCATGCGAATAGAGACGTAAGCCCGGGTTAATGTCAGTAGCTGTAACTTACGTCTGAACGACGTATGTGGGAAAGAAATGGGTATCCGTATCAATGGGTGGCACTATGTACTCTTGCTGTGATTTCTTTAAGTAAAAGGGTTGTTTATGGGAGTTACTGGATAAGTTGAATAGCCTTGACCCTTGTGGGGTGTTCGGCGTTTTTGGGTACGTTATCCTATTGACCTGGTTTCTTTGAGAGGCCTATCGGTGACGACAGGAGGTTATTGAGTCGTAAATGAGTAAACGATGGCAGGTAATTTGTTATTTACTTTTACGTTTTACAATAACAGTAATAAAATGACTTATCTAAATTTATTTAATCCTATTTTTCAAACAGCAAACTAGCCTTAAAATATTCCTGATAAGAATCTACTGAAGTACTGACATTGTTTGTGTTAGAGTAGTTACCATTTTTTTTCTATATATAATCTGGACCACTAGTGAAAACTTAATAGCGTCTGGAAGGTTAGCAGCATTATTGAGCCTAGCACGCAGTAACATTTCCTAGAATAGCTAAGTGGATATCGGTGTTTCTACCAATTTAGCCCATTATGATAATTTGTGGCCATTACCAGGCGACGGCGATGACCAAAATAGAATAATTCGTTGATTTTGGTTATTCCACCAACCCAAACAGCGCTTCTTGTATCAGCTAGTGAGTGATCTACCAAAATAGTTTTATTTAAAACGTAATTGTAACTACAGTTAATAACCCATACACAGCCGAACTAGAATACGTTGACGATCATAACCTGCTTAGCATTGTTAGGAACCGTATAGGTACATACTGCGATTAAATTTGAGTAAGAAGCCTCAGTTATTTTATTTTCTGGGGTCTGCTTGCATTCCAGTCACTGAACCATCTGCGCTCCAAAAAACCTGAAACAGTGAACAGGCTCCTTCTGGGTAAGCTCGCGCCATCGCAGACTTTATCTCTGACCAAGACTAGAGTCAAAGCAAACCCATCACAAATAGTTAAAAAAATCATAGCTTTTATTCCCGGTGATTCAAATTGTGGCAGTTAATGGGTTGTGGAGGTCTGGTAGGCAGCCGCTCCACGTAAAACAGCCGCTTGGGAGGAGCCGCGCCGTGCCCTCATCTCTGTGGTAGGCAGTGACCTCTCGCTGCCGGCCGTAGTCCGTGCTATGGTCGACGGCGAGGAGTCCCCGGCCCAGGTGGAAGATGGAACACCGGGGTGGTTTTAGTCAGTAAGAGTCTGACAGACCCCTCCGCCCGCCCCAAGGATTTACTCCGTAAAAAAAGGCAGATGATGATTCAAGGTGTGGCCGTCGGTCGACGAAAATCAAGTTCAAAGTGTAACTCATGTCAACTGAAGCCGACGACTTGACACGCTCGTCTTACGGAAGGGTCTACGTTACGAGTATTTTAATTTCGCCGAATTCGAGGGCACATACAAAATACGAGTACAGTCGGGGCGCAATAAAAGTAAATATGCCGAGTACCGAGGAATAGTATAACGTTGATCGTAAAAGAGAACAGTGTACCGCGTGCTGTGCCGGTATTCTGAATCCGTAAATATAAACGAGCGGTTTTATTGTCGTGACGTAACGTAAGGCTGTTGAAAATTTTTAGGTTGTGCCTACGGAAGTTTTAGGTCTTAACATCTTGCCTTTAGTAGGTACGTAGAAGTTTGAACAGTTAGAGAAAGTGAAAAGGAATCTATGTTCTTGGTTAGACGGAAAATCACCTAGCGAGTTTTTAGAGGATACTAGCTGACCGAGCAAATGTTGTTTTGCTATATAAAAGAAAATAAAAATAGCCTACGACCTATTCTCAGACTTAACAAATATGCACAAAAATTCATAGAAATCGGTCAAGCCGTTTCGGTGGAGTTCGACTACAAACACAATGACCCGAAATTTTTATATCTATACTAATATTATAAAGCAGAAGAGTTTGTTTGTTTGATTGTTTGTTTGTTTGGTTGAACGCGCTAATCTCAGGAACTACTGGTCCGATTGGAAAAAATCTTTCAGTATTAGATAGCCCATTTATCGAGGAAGGCTATAGGATATATATCATCACGCTAAGACCAATAGGAGCGGAGCAGAAATGAAAAATGTTACGCAGACGACGTTGCACGGGTCAGCTAGTATTAGATAAAAGTAAACTAGAGCAGCATCCTGGATGGCGCTCCGTTCGTCGCCATTGTTATTCGAGTCATCGTCTTCATCAGCCGATGATGATGGTCATTAAGATTTTTTTTTTGTTTTGTTTTTTTTTTTGTGGATTAGGCCTACTGGGGATACGACGATAAAAAAACGTTCCACTTTACCTCATGGTGGGGTGGAAATGAGTTTTTGGCCAGAACGAATGTTGAAGTAGACTTTGCGGCGCTCGTACACTATTAACGTAACACTATTTTGATTGTACAAAAAAAAAGTTTTACATAAAATATAGGAAATTTTCTCTTGTTTAATTTATTATAAAGCTATTTTTATCGTAAAATGAGTCAGAAAGGAGATATTGTCAAAAAACTGTTCTTTGACGCCATTTTTCCAATATGGCGGCGCGAGCGGCAAAGATACGAGGTGGCAAAGTTGAAATTCGTAAAAGCACCTCGAAATCTATAAAATCACCAATTTTCAAAGCTCCCAGAAAACTTTCAAAGTAACCTCATTTTTTTTGCATCAAATGACTGTACTGAGTGAAGATACTGGAATGAAGTGAATTTTTTTATGCACTTTTGTCCCACTGCCGGGCAAAATTTCTCCTTCCAAATCTCTCTTGTTTGCGCGAATCATAAAAATATTGGAAAACTAATTTGATTAGGTTTGACTGAGCCGACTGTACCAAATTCAAGTAAGTAGTTGGTATTCGTTCGCACCTCGCACATTATTTAAAGAGTAGTATCCGTTCGAAATTGAAAATAAATATGAGTTGTATGTAATACCAGTGGTATTAGTTGTTGGTACTAGAACGGAATAAATCGATTTAAAAAACTATACGAGAAAGGTTTATTTGGTTAAATAAAACAATGTTGATGTGGCTTTTTACTCAAGACATTTTACACAAATAAACTACTGCTTAAACTAATGGTTCAATTGATTTAGGAATAATTTTTCTATAGTCTAATAACTTATACCCGAGGAATAAAAAGCCGCTTGACAGCTTTTGTATAGAAATAGAGGCAAAACGAGTATGACATATTTATTAATACAATAAAAGTTATCTGACAATATTGAAAAATCACCTCTTAGTTATTGGTTTTGTTTTGCCTTTATTTAACTACTTAAACTATTTAGTATTAGTGATTATTCTTCCAGTACGGATTCACAATATTTTCTTTCACCGATATCAATGATGTTTTCTCTCAAATTTCATCTCATCTAAGGAATGCTAAGTAGACCGATGCGATTCATCAATCTTACATATAGGTAGACGAACTTGGGCAGACTTCATCATACAAATACGTAGGTACTCCTTGAACTAATATGAACTGTACACTCGGTTTGCGGAGTTTCAAGCAACTCATCGGCTCACGTATTCACTCGGATTGCGTGGTTTAATAAAGTTATAGACGTAAGCGTGCACTGCTTGATAATTTTGCGTGCGAAGAGACACTTGTCGTTGAACTACATTAATGACATTTTGAATAGAATTTATTTCAAATGTCAACGAATATGCGGAACAACGTGTAAAATCCCGTAAACATCCATTGAAAAAGGAGGATCCTCTGACCAGACGAATTTTGCGTATGGTGGGCAACTGTGGTACCGGCTGTTGTGTACAACACACACATGTATGCAACACCCGTAACCACAGTTCGAATCGCGCTGAAAATTACCCCAAGGTTGACTGGTAGAGAATGCCTTGTTGTATTAAATCCGCCCATGTACTGATATTCTAATATATATAATTCTTCTGTTACTAAATTACTGACTAACTGACAAACAACGTACAGCCGGAACTACTGCTCATAAAAAGCTGAAATTTAGCATGAAGCTTCCCTACACTCAGTAAGGGAGCACTATGAGGAGATTACTATGAGAATTTCCCGAAATTCTTACGGAAACGGGATATGTGCGTACGAAGTCGCGGGCACAAGCTAGTTAGTTGTAAATAAAGTTTAAACAAATAAATATAAAATTTCGATACCGTGATGTTGGATTTGTATGACAACATCTCTTTAGTTGGTATGATGGTGGTAAAAATTATAACCATGCAAAACAGGTAATTTTATAATAATTACATTTTATATTCCCATAGAGTATTGGAATACTTTGTGATGGAGCAAGCCTTTTCATCAAGCCATTTCATGCCACGAAATACTAGCATTTCGCCCGCGACTTCGTTCACGCTGTAATTTTCTTAAGCATTCTGGTTTTTCTAGTAATAACAATGTTTATTACAATAAAACTCAAAATAAAATGCAACCTGTGAATGCCACGTACAAATGTGTTTTAGTTTGAAGTTTTATGTTATTTTTGGTGTAAAATTAAAGTATTTAATTAATAAGTACATTATCCCTGAGTAACTTAGAATATATTACTCAGGGCATAATGAAGCATTTTAATGGTGAAACAACTTTTGAAATAGGTCCAGTAGTTTTTAATTTAATTCGTTACAGACATAAAAATAGTAGTTTGTTTGTTTGTTTGGTTGAACGCGCTAATCCCAGGAACTACTGGTCCGATTTGAAAAATTCTTTCAGTGTTAGATAGCCCATTTATCGAGGAAGGTTATAGGCTATATATCACGCTAAGACCAATATAAGCGGAGCAGTAATGAAAAATATTACGCAGACGACGTTGCACGGGTCAGCTAGTAAATAATATAATACATAGTATAGATGATACGACACTTACTTACGTTATTGCAAAAACATCTCACATTCATTAGCAGAATTACGTCAATCCACAAGCAAATTTTCAACCTTCATCCCGAGCCATTTCATACAATTTAAAATCATATCCCTTTATAAATCAAGAAATTGTCGTGAAACATCGCGAAGCCTCCACAAATAATCCCACACGCCGTCGTTAGCGGTACTCGAGTGTAATACGAGGTAATTCCCTTAAAACCTAATGTTCGGTGCCGGGTTGTACCGGCGCGGGGCTCAAAACCCCAGGCGTCAACGTTTTACGGCCCTCTGTTTATGCTAATACTCAACTCAACTGATTCGAATATTTCCATGAAATATATACGACATATTAATCGTCGCGTGTTACTTGCTTTAAGTTTTTTACGTAACGTTGTAAGGTTATAAAGTTTTGTAAGATTATTGAGATTGTTTGTTTAATAGAGTTTTTAGTTTGTTGGTTCTAGGAATTTTGCCTTCAATTTGGCATTTTAAGGCAACTATTTTTGGGGACATGAACAAATTGAGGTTTTATTTAATAATTCTTTTCACAAATAATAATTATGCTGAAACGGATCAGGCTTCCTGGTCAGTAGAGAGTAGCACCAGTAGCATCTTGTCTATGGTAGCAAGCATGCTAGATTGAGCGATATCAGGTGGTCCTGTCACCTTGCAGCAGTGATGTGCTTATTGTTTTGGTTTTTGTCCTCGTTAGTGTGTTACTAACATAGTTTGTAAGTAGGTATATTGTTAATAACATTATGAGTGGTGTTACTTGAAATAAATGATTATTATTTAGACGCCTCCTAACTTTGGATGTCCGCAGCGACAGACTCACCCAAAACTCGCCACAGCGACAAGTCCCGTGCTTCTAGCATCCAGCGGTCATAAAAATAATAAAAATTAATAAACCCGTTTCAAAACAAATCCTGTGCAACTTGAAGAAGCAACAGGAATTAAGAAGTGTTTGTAAGAGTCAAGAGATCAGAAGATGAATCAAACTACACGACACTAGCAAACTGTAACATCAAGTCTTAAACTGAGTTCACCACAACCACTGTTGAAAAGTGTTGCAACTTTTGGGAATGTTTAAAAATAACGGTTCTGGTTTTCTGTTTCTTACCACAGTTTGTAAGTTGTAATTTCAACTTATTGAAACTTTTTTAAACAACGACAATTAATTTTCGTTATAGGATCTGTAATTCCAGAGATTCTTCTTAGAACAAAATATTTTTTCCACTTTATAAAATGTAAGCAGAGCCATCTTATATATAAAAATGAATTGCTGTTCGTTTGTCTCGCTAAAACTCGAGAACGGCTGGGCCGATTTCGGTAATTCTTTTTTTGTTTTGTTCGCCAGAATATAGGGAAGGTTTAAAAGGTTCAAAAAAGTGGGTAGATAAGGCAGTCAGTTAACGGGTGCGAAGCCGCGGGGCACAGCTGGTTTAATAATAAAATTAAAAAAAAAAACATAACCATCCAAAAATTTTATTTAAAATTAAAAAAAAAAACTTAAAATTAACTTAAAATTAAAAAAAAAAATTAAACAGTAACGCCAGTGGCGTAAAAGAAAGGTCGGGGCCTTCGTGCAAAGAGGAATTTGTGGCCCCCGACACTTATTTATTTTGTAGGTTTTGACTTAGTTGTGTAATTGAATATTTGACTACTAAACCAACGCGGATTTTCCGGTAACTCTCACGAGCGCCCGTGCAGAGGTTTGAAAGGGCGAGTTGGTCAAAAATGTTCTCAACACGCATTGTTTAGGTAAGATTTTACAGTAATGTGCAGTTTTCTTGATACGATGGCAAAGCTATCAAAAGTCATATTAGTATTTATAAAATAAAGAGAAAAAGACTTGTGACTTTTTATTCATGCAAACAATAATCATACAAAAATTTTGGACTTGTGCGAAAAATCTTAAAAATAAAGAAATCAAAGGAAAATCTAATCAAATCTAAAATTTTAGCACCGCAACTTGGGCTAGCTTTTGCTTTGACCATGTAGACGGAAATATGTGAAATTTGTCATGCAGAAAATATTTAGCATAAAAAAAACAGGCTTCAGGAGAGCAACTAAAGTGAACTCCAAACTTTGAAGCTCCTAGTGCAACATACCACTTTGCACCTCCGTAGTAACTCCACTGAGCGTTTCCATTGATCAAGGGTGTCGCGCACACCGGCAAGTGCCGCCTCACACTGCAGGTGTCGGTGACACGAGCGCGATAAATAACGCACAGCCCTAAAAATTAAGCTGCCTATCCCACCTCAGATCATAATTTTGTAGGTATATTAAATTGGTGTGTTATTCTTTACAAATTGGGTAAATCAATGAGGGTTTTTTTGAAATGTCGAGCACCAAGAGGTCTACTCTCTTTCTCTGAAACGAAACTTCGCAAACGAACGAAATTTAAACGAAGTTTCGTAACTGTCGCTACTCTGTTTTGTTTTCGGACACGCAGACGAAGTTCGGATCCATAAACAATTTTCGTGAACGATTGGAATGAGCAATATTGTGTGGGTCTTTTATTATGTCATCTAAAGTAAGTTACGGTTTTTAATTTAACTTAAAATCTACAAACTATTTTGCTTTATTTTTAAATTTTACTGTGAACATGTAGTTTAATTAATATTTCATGTAATATTCATGCAGAAAAGATAAATATACAGATTTTTTTTTAATTGCCTACGAAATTCGCCGATACACTATAAAAAACCCTTTCACGGTTATGGTTAACCAACTAAACTGAAGACTACTATTTCATGCCCACGATGGGTGGTAACTTATGACTACCAAAATTATCCGTGTATTCACACGCGTTCGCGCAATCTAATCATAACATGTCAACTTGAGATTTTTTGGTTGAATTCTTTAAAAAGTTTTCTTAAGTTTGTTTCTCAAGTATTTTGTTAGTGAAAAATGTTTTCAAGTGCTTTTTTACATACTTCGCAATCGCGATACACATTCCGTCAGAAACTTTCAAGCCATACTGTGTCGCAGTCTGCATTTTGGGTCTCCACAAGTTTGTTTTGGGTTTAAAAACTTTGTAAGTAACACACATATTATACCTATTTAATCATTTATGTTTTCTTTATAAATATCGCCTTCATAATATACATTTACTTAAACATCTTTTCAGTTTAAAATGGCTCCACATACGGGTTCGGCCACTTCTGAGCAAATCGACACCCTTCTCGATTACTTGATCTTAAATTTGTAAGGAAAACTAATTAGAATTTTAATGGAATCAGTTTAGATTAGATCTAGCATTCTCTAATTAGTGTTATAAGGATATTTTCGCATAATGGGTTTAGTTAGATTGTAGTTTAAATGTGAATTTAATGTTTCATTTTAGGTATGTTTTGTTTGTACAGAAAGGTGTAACTAATTATTTGATGAGATTATGCTTTACCTTTTAATTAGTTTTATAAGTCTTATATTATGTATATTAGGTCCATTAAAACTCTAACATAAACGAATTTTAGTAGTTTATAAGGAAATTTAGATGTACCTAGTATGGTTTTTGAATTGTGAATAATTACGTAGTTTGAAAATGTGATTTTTTGTTTTAAGTGATAGCGTTTTGTAATTGGTGTTAAACCACTTTGACAAAAACAATTGAGTTGATAGGACTTATATTTTTCGAGATATTTCTAAAAATGTATAGTGAAAATTTGTTAAGGTACAAAATTTGAAGTTTTAGTTCTAGAAACTTTTTGTATTTTAAGGATATCGAAATAATTTGTGTTTCATATTGTTAAGCAAGGTTTAAGAAATCTAAATATATATATATATTGTAAGGGTTTTATATAAAAAACAATAAATAAAGGCTCCAAAGGTTTCGGCTCAAAGAGAAAATTACACGTGAATCGAGTCCAAAAATCACGGTTCTCAATAAGGTAACGACGGGCAGTATATAAACAGAGCCGAATTTCAAACAGGTAGAACAGTTTCCTCCTGTTCCCCTAGGGGAATAGTGAGACGAGCCGGAGAGAGGCTCAATCGCAGTCGCAGCACAGCCGTCGAAGAGGCAACACTACGGGAAGAAAATAGGAGCCGAAACCTGCGGGTCAAGATTCCCCGTGAAGAGTTGTTTTATTGCCTCCCCGGCTCTTCGTCTCCGTCTCCCGAGGTCCCTAACAGTAGTCGAAAAACGTTACGCATTCAGGGGTGCGTGGCGACGTACCTACGTAACTATAGCGCAAGGTAGTACAAGGGGCGTACTTACGTCAAATTACGTGGGAGATTGTCCCAGGACGACAGCGCGAGCATTGGACGTGCTCCTGCCGTCCGAAACATTAATTGTGTTTTGTTAATTTAATACCTGTTTGATCTGTGCCCGCTTCTTTATATAATTATAGCCTATGTATGACACACACACATAATATGGCTTTCTTTCTGGAGGATCTGGAAAAAAATGAGGATTGTGAACAGTGAAATGCTTTATTTATTGAAGAGAATGATAATAAAAAATATACACCACTTTAACTGTGGGCTCGATTCCATGACACCTTGCCTTTAGAGGTAATAAAGGCACTATTTCCTGACACAACTCCTCAAATCATTGCCGACTGAGTCTGTAATTTCCTACAAACTCTAAGTCGGGAATTTCTCTAATATTGAGTTGATTTGCGCAAGCGACGCTGGTTCCTTCTACGCTCCAAACGTTCTTCACGTACAGCAGCCTCGATTAAGAGCGGTCTCGTAGCCATTTCAAGCAAATTTATCACAAAATCCACACAAACGAATAACTAACGAAAATCAAAAGGTAACACTTTTGGTTTCGTCAATTTGAGGTTAAAATTCCGAACAATCATCTGTCAAACTCAAATGTTCGTTCGTAACGTAAATGAATTAGAGTAGGTTTAGAGAAACTAAATGTCAAATAATCTTCGTTCGTATTGAACTTCGGAACGAATAGAACCGTGGTAGGAAACATGCGAAAATTCAATCGAAACTTCGTTTTTCGTTGAATTAGAGTAGACCTCCAGGTCTCCGTGTCAATGTCAGAAAACAAGCGATTTTATAGGTGAAATCGCTTGTTTTCTGACATTGAATAAAATTCAAAGTCACTTTTTCAATGTAGATCTTTCTCTGGAGTAAAAGAGATGTTCCAAAGTGTATGGAGCCTAGGCCAGGTCCTTGTACACTATACAAAAAATAAGGAAATACATTTAAAACAGTTCTCAACTGTTCAATTTCTTTAAAACAGCTTTGTTTGCTGGTAAAGCACAAGAAATTACATTTGAAATTGCAACACACAACAAAACCCGTTATGGTGGTAGGCTGTCATTTTGATTGATTAATAACGTTTGACATTTATTTCTGACATATTCAAGACGAATGTGACTGAAGTGACATTGTTGTGACAGTTGATAGTTATCTTTCTATGATCTATGGTTTAAATCTAACTAAACTACCACAACAGTAAACATTCAAATGAATTATCTGCATTTTTCGCGAATTTTACGGATTTTTCTCTTTACATAGTCTCGGTACATAGACTTGTCCCATTTAGAAATTATTTCTCCTTTTCCAGAACAGCCTCATTTAACTGTTACCTATAAGTGAAAATTCTTTCTGTTTTCATTTTAAGTACAAAGCTGTACGCTTACCAAAATTATGTCCACAGGATTTTTCCCAGTAACCTAAGTTGTCTACTACGTAAATAGGTTTCCACGAGTTCGAATAATATTAGAAAAATCTTTTCGCTGAAAAAATATTTGTTCAAGAATCCCAGTCAGCAACAACACAATAATAATGTTATTTATGGCTTTCAAAATTTTCCATTATAACCAAAATTTATTGGGAGTGTATCGTGAACTGCCAAATTTCGAATTACGTATTTGCGTTTAGTTTTATTAAATCATTCGATTTTGAACCATAATAGTTCCTCTTAAGGGTGTCAGAATCTTTGTGTTGTTAAAGATCTTTGATAAAATGAAATCGGTTGTGGAGTAAACTTGAAACAAAAGCATCAAGTTTGAGAGCAACAGATGTTGAGAGACTAATGAAATAACGAAAGATCGCACTGACCTTATTGTTGGGAACTAGCTTTTGAATATAATGATGAGAAGTATAATTTAAAAAGTTTTGAAATCATTTGTATAAGATAGAGCTAGTAAATTCAGATTTTATGCGATCTGTCAATATTTGCTTCGTTTCTAAAAGTTTTTTGAATATGTTAATACATATTATTTAAAATAAAATCGTTTAATTCCAAAATAATACTTGATTTATGAGTTTTCTAAGGCGCAATAAGTTTTTACTTATCATATCTTTATAAATTGTATAAGACTAACAAATTGATGATGAAACCACTAAAAACAAACCAACTATAAAAACTACAAAACCATTAAAGCATTATAATTATCTATACTAATATTATAAAGCAGAAGAGTTTGTTTGGTTGAACGCGCTAATCTCAGGAACTACTGGTCCGATTTGAAAAATTATTTCAGTGTTAGATAGCTCATTTATCGAGAAAGGTAGGATCGCAAAATAGGAGCGGAGCAGTAAAGAAAAATGTAGCGCAGACGACGTTGCACGTGTCAGCTAGTAAATAAATAAAATAATGAAACTTTTGTACTCGCCTACGGTTGAGTTACAACGCTGTTTAAGTAGACATATTCCTTTTAAAAGGGATTTTCATGTGACTCTGCATTCTCACAAAAACACCACAACGCCAACGTGCTGTAAGACTAGAGTATGAAAAACATATTTTGTATAAACCAAACAAATAGATTGTATCTCGAAAAGCCCGAACTTGTCCTGTTGTACCCGCTTGTAAATTCGGCTCGTCTACAGTTAAAACCTATCTATGTGAGTCAAAAAATATTGAAAAGTCGCCTTTATTGTTTAACTGCTAAGGTGGTTGTGAGATGCATGCCAAATGTTGCAGTTATCTAAGCAAACATTCAGTGTAACCCCAAATTGTTGCGGTTTCCGACGCTCCGTTCGTGTGTTTGTTTGTCTATAGTAAACATAACACACAATTGTCGCTGATTTGTTTGTTCCTATATAGTTGTGGTAATTGTTTTGACCCTGCAATAGACTGCCAATATTATGTTTTATAATATAAGTGTTCGTACTATGGTCATAAAGTTAAAAGGTTTATGGAGGTAGATCTGTCTGAGTATATTGAAAAGCTTAGTGCGTCGCAAAATACTTCTCTTTCTACATCATTGGCTAGAATCCGTGTATCATCATATACTGATCAGAATTTAATTAACATTATTGAAGGCACTCAAGGCTCAACTTTGATTTTTCATGACTTACTTAGTAAATGTACTTTTACATTGTACAGATTCTAACCATGCAGTTCTGGCTCGTCTGATTACCTTCATTGCCCTGTTAATCTCGACCTACGAATATGACTCGACCCGCTCATAATGTGTCAAGTGGTAACTAGGAGTAATTATTAAAAAAAAAATGTCAAAGATAATACCACACTATTGAAATAATAACGTGGAGTACCACAGGGGAATACTTTGGGACCGACATTATTTTGTTTACGGTTTATTCCTAATTTAACAACGATAACCGAGCTCTTTGTTAATTCAACATTACTGTACGACTGCAAGTTTACCTTCAAAATGATCAACAAATAATTTATTGTCACGCGTATTTTGTTTAGGGAAGTTTCAATTAATTTTACTACGTACTTAGTTTTGTCACTGTCTCCCCTTCTCTTTACCAGAGAGGTGGCTTGTACAGATAATAAGTAAATTTCGGCTCAGCACATACTATAAACTTTTAAATCGGTTTACCCTTCATGAATTTTAAATGCGCAAATTGGGACATAATTGACGCGGTTTACCGTTCCGCCATATTAGTAACGGTTAACGCTGCCGTAGACCACAACATTGTTGTGTGTTTGAAATCGCTTCAATTCCATATTTAAATATTTTGCCGCCAACGTCCCTTGTTTTTGTTTATTTCTGCGGTTGTTTGAGCTTTAAAGTTGTAGATAAATGACTATCGGTAGGCGATTGAGAATTGGTTGTATTCAAGTGGTTTTTTTAGTCATCGAAAGTCTTGATTTATTTTGGTTTTATCTTAGCAAATTAAATGGTGTTCACTGCATCGTTTGGTTCGTTGTGTAAAATCGTAAATGAGATCCCATTTCAATCATGTGAACGCACTTTGATTTTTACACATTCATATAATTTCAAATCGGATCTTATTTATTTATTGTAAGAAATATTCAAATGAAAGTCAAATCAAATTACCGTGACATGTAGACTAATCAAATTCACTTCCCTTTTCCTCGATTAAAAGGTGGGGTATATCCAGGTATAGAGATGAGGCATTAAAGGTGAGTTATTCAATAAACGCAGGCCCTCCCATTGGTCGGATCCTTGATACCTACTCGACGGCAATTAAACGCTTTTCCTGTGCCCGAGGCTAGTGATAAATCACATTTCAGACACCCCTTAAACGCCATGTTAAGTTGCCACAGAGCAGCAAAATATTCATAAAAAATTAATATCAAATCAGTTCGTCAAGTTTTTTCGTTGTATTTTTTTAGTCTACATTTTCATTGGTAGGGTGTCTAAACTAGATAAGGCGCAGCCCAGGGTGTAACATCCATAAAATTACATATACCCTCCTATGTGTGATTTCGGTCGGACACAGCGGGCCAGTTATCGATTCACTTCGGAATGCATAGGATATTTTGCGCTTGAACAACGTTGTGATGGTTAAATCAATTTCACGGAAATTGCCGCGGGTAGTACAGAAAAAAAAATGCTAATAAATCTGACCGCGATAGAGTTGGTGAATAGCATACAATCTGTTATTGAACTAAGTTAAATGCCACCAACTGCGTCATACTGCCTGAAAGGCGAGTTGTTTGGAACTTTGTAGTTGTTTCTAGCGGTCGGTTTTTTGACAAAGTAAATTTTTTTATTTCCTACATTTTCGTGAGTTACATTTATGGAATAGTCTTCTCGAGGCCTTTATTTTGATATCCTATTTGATAGGTTTTGATGAGAAATTAAATGGAAGATAAAATATGGCGCCAAAAATTGGCTATTTTGATTTTTATACCCAATGTCATCACATCATCTGCCTAGCCTTTTCCTTACTATATTGGGGTCGGCTTCCAGTGAAACCGGATTCAACTGAATACCAGTGTTTTACGTGGAGCGGCTGCCTACCAGACCTCCACAACCCATTAACTGGGTAACACGGTACTTCTTGGCAAGACTGGAGTCAGATTTCACCCAATGTCACTCTCATCATATAAACGAAACTAATGTCACCTCTCAAGCTAAAATCCATTTAGCTGGTTAGATTACAGAGCGGGAAAAAGAAAAATACACTCGAGAAACGTTACCCTCCCTCTGGCACGTCGGGTAAAAAATTGCTGCAGCGTTAAAATAAAATATTTTCCAAGTATATAGGATAACATTTGATTAAAGATTTTAGCAGCATAACTAAAATTATAAAACTCTTGCAAGCAGAATTTAAATGAGTACAGTAAAAATCGTGAAAACTCGTTCGTGTTCGCCCGTCACAATTTTTTATTTCAGACATCGTCTGACGTAGATTTACCATAGCTTTTTATCCCCATCAGCAACCATTATTTTGTGAGTAAAACCAAAAAACCAACAAAGGAGTTATGTAAACAAAATAAAAAGTAAATACTCGTTAAGCATAATGCTTTTAAACCCGTTGGAGTCGTCCATTTGCACAGAGTACTGAGTTCACAAATAGAGTGAAATGAAAATGAATAGTTTATGCAAATCCTATGAGCAGTTCTTGAGTGAACAACGATAAAGACAAATGTGTTTTTGTTGAGAAAACCAATATACTTCTAGAAACTGCAGGCTTAGCAGACAGGATCGCGACGGGAAATGGAGCTGAGACTGAGATTATAAAAACGTACCTTGCTGTTTTTTTTTTTTTGGTTTTCTTCGATGAATATTCCGCGCTGTATTAATGGTTATTTTAATTAAGTGTATAAAAACAAGTGGATTTAATAAAAAACACAACTTTGGTCGCTAATTTTGGAGATTAAAAAAAAACTAACTATCTCTGAGATTGGGACGAACTGGATAGTTTTTGGAGCTAACTGACGAAATAATTAATTTAAATATATTATTAATATTGACCGGGTAAACGTTGTTTTGCCGAATAATAAATACTTATTCTCATACCTATTGAATATACACAAAAAAAAAAATAATGTAAATCGGTCGAGCCGTTTCGTAGAAGTTCGATAAAAACCAGCGTGGACACGAGATTTTTACATGTTAGAAGATGTTTAGGACTGAATCTGTACTTGTTTATCAAAACAAATAATTCGTTAAAGCGATTACCCAGTGCATTTGTTCTTTATAATTATTTCTATTAGATTTTTAATATTGACTAACATAATTATACACTTTTTAGACCTCTGCTACTAACAATTTTGGTCAATATAAGTTTGAAATAAAATAAACGAATGAATGAATAAATATCTTCAAAACATTCTTCAAGTCCATACCCTCTACCATTTTTACGTTCCCTGTACACCTAGTATTTCATATCCGCTTCAATGTCTCCAGACAGACAAGATGGCAGTGCGACACGTAAACCGCTATAACTTCAATATTTCTAATGGCGTGCAATCCAATCTCTTGCTATGGCCATAATATTGTTGTTCGAGAATACAGTTGCGATGGTATTGGTTTTTTTATTCGATGACGATGGAGATACCTGCTTGGATATACATAGATGTCTATACAAACATGTGTATGTCTATTGATACATTTGATTAAATGATCATCCTTAATGGAGAATTTTGGTCTCAGGCAGGAGAGTCGATAAATCGATAAAAAAAAATCACAATCGATAAAAAAAAATCACACAACACAATTGACATTTTTATGGTGGGAAGGGGGATACTAGCACACTCACCATCTTCATCAGAATAAAAGGGATTTGTAAATAAAACCGGTTCTTTATTTATATAAACGACTAGTTATTTTCTTCGGACCCCTTTATCATTTCGTTTGTCACTAAATAATCTTGTTATAGACTAAGGTTCTTGTACCGGTGTAGGTCCAGCTGTCTCTAATTTAGATAACTTGTTTTTCTTCATATTTGGTAAAGCAATACAGACCAAACCGTTAGCTGAAATTAAAAGAAACAATGATATAATCTATTATCGAAATATACACAATTTTAGTTTTTTAACGGATACGCCTTTTCCTACCGCAGCTGTATAAACGTCATGTATTTTGACGTCGAAGGAATTTCACAACATTCAGTATCTATCTTTCATTTGATATTAGTGTGCACTCAAAGTGTACTTATTAAAGTCATGCGTCCTTGTTTGGGTCACAGAATACACATATGAATATGTGTATAATAATTGACTGTTATAGACGGACAGACAGACAAACAGACAGCCAGGCAACCGATTGATTCTATAAGGGTTTCGTTTTTGTTGGATGTTCGAATGTTATGGTTCCGAACATGTAAAATTATACTTAGGATCATAATATTTATTGCCCATTATTAGAATTATACTTACCGACAAGGAGACTTCCAAAAAGATAAAAGCCAGCACCACAACTGACGTCCAGGAATAAGCCAATAAGGTTGGATCCCACCATAGACCCAGTGCGTCCCAGCAACATTGACAAGCATACTGCCATTGCTCTGTGTGAAGAGAAAGATAATTCAGGAGAAAACATTCAGTGGATGAGTAAGGCTTAGAAGAACTGTCATAAAAATGAAACACTAGCTTTTGCCAGCGGCTTTGCCCGTATGATTGTCAGAAATATCCCCAAGAAAACATACTCTCAGTATAAACTCAGTATGTGTGTGTTCTATTTCAGATTTATAAATTTTTTTTTTTATAAAAAATATAAACGACCAAAAAAACACTACAAAGGATAAAATAACCTTAATTTCGGAAGTCGGTGTTTTTGGTTTACACCAAAGGTTTGGTTTTCGTTTTTTTTTTTAAGTTTTTTACTGTTCACTTTTAAGTGGTGATACTTGGACGACGTCTTCGTCTACGCAGATATTGCAATAAGCAAACATGCATATAAAATAAAAACTACTAATCCAAAGTAATCGCTGTACCGTAATAAAACAAAAAAATACCCGCCGAATTGAGAACCTCCTCCTTTTTTGGAAGTCGGTTAAAAATACAAAATCCTTATTTCAAATAGACCAGTTACAGGCGTTTTTGAATAGTCAAGGTCTGACAGTCAAATAGATGAAGCTAATTCTGCCACGCTAGCGACAAGAGCAGCAAGTTGATCTGCAGCAAAACACTCTCACCGACCCTATCTCCAGCGCGGCAGTTGCACGTTCCAAAGAGTACATCCTATGGAGAAGAACGTGCAAGAAACTCCATAGTATCCAGATCTGTTTTGCCGTTCCGGCGTTATAGGGTAACATCGATCCATCCATACATTCATTCATTCATGAAAATCGATTAAGACAAGTAAGTAAGATAACATACCTATATTTCGTAGGAAACAACTCCACAGCAACAGCATTGGTCAATCCAATGCAAGCTCCAGACATTTGGAAGATTGCAAATAGTACCACGGCAACTTGCTGGTTATAAGTAAGATTGGCTCCAACCCCACACATTCCAGTGATGCAGAGAGTAACCACCAAGATCGATTTCTTGCCTACATGGTCCACAAGGACCCCTACAATGATGTACATGGAATAGAAGACCAGGCCAACGTAGATCGAGCGTTCGAAAGTGGAAGTGTAGATGGTATCATCACATATTATCTGGAATAAGAGAATGGTTTTACGAATGAATAAGCTAAAGATAAGACAAACTAAACTAGACTTAAAAAAAAAAGAAAGGTGTTACTAACAGTGGTACTGTTCAAAGTATCAGCAGCGGCTTTATTTCGTGTTAATTCGATGACATCACAGATTGTCATGCCGTCACCATCCTCACTAGCCAACGAGTTAAGAATGGTCGGGAACCAGATGTAGAATCCGTTTGTTCTGAAACACCAAAAAATATAACTACAGTAGGCGCCAGAAAAACTTACAATAGGGTACATTGACCTTTCCCTAATATCTCTTCGAACATAGGTCTATGTTCAATTCATCATCATCATCTGCCTAGCCTTTTCCCAACTACATTGGGGTCGGCTTCCAGCCAAACCGTATTCAGCTGAATACCAATGTTTTACGAGGAGCGGCTGCCTACCAGACCTCCACAACCTCTTAACTGGGTAACACGGTACTTCTTGGCAAGACTGGAGTCAGATTTACTGGCTTCTGACAATCTCTAACGACTGCCAAAGATGTACAAATGACAGCCGGGACCAACGGATTTACGTGCTTTCCGAGGCACGGAGGAAACTCGGTATGTTAAGATGGTCACCCATCTACAGACGAACCTTAGAAAGCATTGCTTAACCGTAAATATCGACCCGTGCGGCTGTTATTATTTAGCCACGAGCTCCTCAATTCGCGAACAATAAATTAGGAACCACTTTTCATTGATAGAAAAGATGGAATAGGGAATATGCACGCGATTTTTTTATTTACAAAATGAATTACTTATAAGCTCCAGTAAACACCCAAGAAAATATTTTTTAAATATCTTCATCAGCGATGAAGTTATAACGCTTCAAAGATTACTATTAGAACGAGAAGTCCGACACGAAATTTGACGTTATAGTCCGTGACGTCTATACATCTGCCATAGAAAACAGCGTTTTCGCGAGAGGGACAGATATATTTGTTTAAAATAATTATATCTTGTTTGTTTTTCGAACAATTTTGATTCTATTTCCACTGTTAGTAATATATTTTTGTATATTTTTAGATAAACTGTTTAGGTAATACATATTTTTTTTATGCATATTCCCTATTGGATTCAGGACAGCTTAGGCTTAGCTTAGGCCGGGTACTGACGGGAATGTATGTTGGTCAATGACCGTTGTTGCACATTATCTGGTGCCTACCATAATACAGAATTCGAAAGAAAAGTGGCATAAAGAGTAGATTTAAATACTTACGCAGCAAATATCCCGAATTGTACGAAGCAGGTGAGGCAAATCCAAGGAAGTAGCGGTGGCTGGAAGATTGGGAAAGTTTGTTCTTTCATCGAAGCTAAGATAGCGGTTATACCTTTGCCACTATTCGAGTTCGTGATTTGGTTTTCAACAATCAGCGATTTTACCTACAAATGAAAAAAAAATGTTTCTTAATTGTTTTTTTTTTTTTATGAGAGGACTACGTGATAACCAGTGATCGTATATATGTAGTGCTATTCCCGGGATTTAGCGACCATTACATTAAAACGGATATGCCTTTTGAATCCCGTAAACAGTAAGTAATATGGCAAACAACACTGTGCGGGACCAGTTTATACCGGAGTAGTTTGATGTGTTGTCGAGTATACTCATGATATCTTAAACTCTTTGACTTCACTTAATCTATACTAATATTATAAAGCAGAAGAGTTTGTTTGTTTGTTTTAGTTGAACGCGCTAATCTCAGGAACTACTGGTCCGATTTGAAAACTCTTTAAGTGTTAGATAGCCCATTTATCGAGGAAGGCTATAGGCTATATATCATCACGCTAAGACCAATAGGAGCGGAGCAGTAATGAAAAATGTTACGCAGACGACGTTGCACGGGTCAGCTAGTATATCATAATGAGTCATTTCTGAAATGTATGCCTGGGAATCCCAGGGCATGTCCATATTAACATTATCATTCAGATTCATGGACCCAAAATAGCACTACCTACGCCGATCCCTAGTGTTAAGGTGGATGCTCCAGGGTAGCCCGCGAAATTCAAATATTTTTATGTTTATTGCAATTTGCCGGTCAGCGTGAAGCTGTATGTTGAACAAAATAAGGTTCGCGATTGTAAATAGCATTTATCTAAAGGATTATAACCATTTGAATCATCAATATAACCTTTTAAGTTCATAGAACTCGATTGAATGTTATTTCGTGAAAAAGTCATTCAATCGAATTGTATGAACTTAGAGGGTTATATTGATAATTAAAATGGGTGTAATTCTTTAGATAAATATGCGTTACGGCCGCGAATTGTATTTTGTTCAACATACAGCTTCACACTGACCGGCAAATTGCAAAAAACATAAAAATATTTGAATTTCGCGGGCTACCCTGGCGCTTCCACCTTAATAACAAATAAACGAGATTCCAGATATATATTTTTTTAACTTACTGAAAAGCTATCTTTAGGTTTGTAATTATTGATTGCGTAGATTATTTTCACAACTTCTAATGTCTCTTCGTAGTGACCATTAGCATACAGGAATTTAGGACTTTCTGGTGCGAAGAACAGGAGGACAGTAGCAATGCTGAATGGTATCGTACAAGCTACGATAAGTAGGCGCCACGCACGGTAGGAGATGTCCAAGAAGGCGATTGGGTAGGAGAACTCGAGAGGCAGAATCAACCAGGCGAAAGCTGAAGAAATAACCAAAATAGATTATTTTGAGTAACAAAATTTCATAAGGCAACACCTACCTACTATTTTTGTAGAAAACGGCAACCTTTATTGCATTATTGTGACAAATATTTAAAACTGCATTCGGTGTCTGGTCATAAAAGATGCCTTAAACAAAACACCTATCTATGGTAGACGTCAGATACCCGTGCAATAACGGTCATCGACACACATACATAAAAACAGAAATAATGACATAAAGCTGTCCTGAATTGAATTCTATCGAGATCCTATACGTTCTCTAGTAATAAAAAACGGTTCATCTTAATATATATAAATCTCGTGTCACAATGTTTGTCCTCAATGGACTCCTAAACCACTTAACCGATTATAATAAAATTCGCACACCATGTGCAGTTCGATCCAACTTGAGAGATAGGATAGTTTAAATCTCAATTTTTTGTTGCAATATTATTAGGAGCGGAAAATGTGACGCAGACGAAGTTGCGCGGGACAGCTAGTAGTATAATAATAATATAATATTCGAGTATCTATGAAGGGATAATAGGATAAGGTCAATGTACTTTATTGCACGTTTATCTGGCGCCTACCATAGATGCAAATATCGTTACGCCAAAATATATTTCACGGATTGCTCACGTAGCATTTCGATAGCGTTTATCAATCCCATATAATATTTTGACGTTTTAACAATCGCTTTCGCTACGCTACCACTGACGAAATGTCACTTACCTAGACCTACTACACACTATTATACTATGTATATAAATAGATTCGCTTTTAGCCACAATCTTATGTGACTATATTTAGGTCGTGCTTTACAGATCTACTTCAGAAGGGCTAGCACGAATATTTTGACGCACATTAGTAACGTTAACGAAGGTGCATTTTGAATGTGAAAAATTACGACCCCATAGTATTTCGGTTTAATTTAATGGGACATACCCAATTTATATAATTTAAAATTTGAATATAGAATCTAATTAAAATAAATATTATGTGCAAAACAAGTATTGTAGCTATAGTAAAAGTTTACGTTACGTTACTATACGTCAAAAATATTCGTGCTAAGCTCTCTGTTTGCCTGCAGAGGAGTTTATTAGGTTCAAGTGCTTTAGAAAGTTATATAATTTAGTTTTGGCCAAAATTTTATATCTACCTGGTAACACTATAGTGCCAATTCCAATGAAAGAAGATCCAAATGTCACCATCTTGTCTCTGTGACGGAGATTGTTGAATTCTCCAAGGTAGGTGTAGACTACTGCCGACGGTCCCGTCATACTATAATTGAGAAAAAAAAAGAATTTCAGTTTGTGACATAAAACCGACTTCCAAATAAAACCAACACGGAGTCGGTGTTTTTGTTAGTTTCTTCGTATTTTAACAGCGACTTCCAAAATTGACGTTATTTCATACTCTGTTTTTTTTTTTGTTTGGAAGTGGTTGTATTTCTTTTAGTGGTCAAGTACAATACAGGTCCACACCTAACAACACCACTGGAAAATCGCATGAAAGCAACATACGCAATTTCGCTTACTTGGATGGCGGTTATTTTCATTCCAGCTGTTTTGATTTAACAGTCAAACTACCAAACCAATTTCGGGACCAATCGGGAAGTATATCCTTTCACTTAAAACAAGAATTTTACAAATTGGTACATAAATGACGGAGTTTTAAGGTAAACAACAAAAAAACAATACACCTGAATAGAAAGAAAGAAAGAAAGAAAGAATATAGCGAAACTGTTCCTTTTTTGTAGTCGGTTAAAAAAAGTATTGAAAGTATCATTAGTTCTCATTAGTAAGAGTTAGTTGTCGTTAATAACACGAATCGAAATTCATAATTATTCTGCTAAATTTTATGCAAAGTTTGTATTTGCATCTCAGTCGAAATCCGTAAAAAAAGCATTTCCATAAAATTTTGACAGATTCTGACTGACATGCAAATGCTTTATTTAAAGAGGCCAAGTGCTAAGCTCGCACACGAAGGGGTCCGTACCATAAACCTTAATTATTGATATTTTTTTGTTGTAGTGGCAATAGAAATACACAATATATCTGCGTTCAAGAGTTGTCAGTGTCAATTTTACAAAGGAAATAATGACACTGTCAGCTCGAAAACTTGGTTCATATGTTGATCGCGTTCAGTTTCAGATTGGTGAAATCCGGCCTAAGAAGAAGTCAAAAATAAATAAAATGGTGGCTATTTTTTATGGTCTCAAATAATATTGTTTGGAATCAGTACTTACAATACAGCGGCGATGAATTGTAGAACGGCAAAAGATGCGAGATTTGGTGCAAAACTCGATATCACTGCTACAATAACAGACACAAACATGGAAATCAACATGGCTGCTCTTCTTCCTTTGGTGTCAGCTAACCATCCCCAGAAATATGACGTCAGAATTATAGCTGAAACAGACGTAAGTGTAAAAAGTAATTAGAATAATAAAATAGTTACTAGCTTTTTTCCGGGACTTCCTACGCGCATATATTTTTCCAGTTCCCGTAGGAATTCCGGGAAATCTTCGATACTGTCTGAGTGAATGACAGATAATGCACAGCCGAAACTTCTGATCTTAGAAATCTGAAATTTTGCATGTAGCTTCCCTAATCTCTGTAAGGGAGCAAAAAGAGGATTTCCTAAAATTCCTACGGAAATGGGAAAAACGGGATATTCGCGTGCAAAATCTAGTCATCATCATCTGCCTAGCCTTTTCCCAAGTATATTGGGGTCGGCCTCCAGTCAAATCGGATTCAGCTGAATACCAGTGTTTTACGAGGAGCGGCTGCTTACCAGACCTCCACAACCCATTACCTAGGTAACACGGTACTTTATGGCAAGACTGGCGTCAGATTAACTGAACTCTGACAATCCGTAACGACTGCCAAAGATCTTCAAATGACAGTCGGGACCAACGGCTTAACGTGCTTTCCGAGGCACGGAGGAAACCCGGTACGTTAAAATGGTCACCCATCCACAGACCAACCTTGGCAAGCATTACTTAACCTTAAAGATCGACCCGTGCGGCTGTTATTATTTAGCCTCCGAGCGTGCAAAATGTAGTAATTGATATAAATAAGCAATCAGGATATTAACCTGTAAAAGGCAAAGCAGTCAGCCATCCTTTCTGCTGCGTCGTAAGTTCCAAGTCACATTGTGCTGCAGGTATTACATAGCCCAGTGCTAAAGCTTGCATGATCATTCCCATTAGTATAAGACCAGACATCAACATGTGGAAGATGTTATAAAATCCAAATCCTGAAAAATAATAATTTTGCAACTTAAAATACGTTTTAACTATTTAAATCCACTTGTCTGAATCGTACATTCACAATAGTGAATTACTGTAGCGGCCAGTAAAAGAGGCATTGATGGACGAACGTGTAAATGTGGGCTGGGGCGAAGCCGAGGCACACATACGTAAATCTATCAATGCCTACTTGTAGCCAAGGCTTGAAAAAATACTTTTCTCAAATAATGCGCGGCAATTAAAATTATGTAACTAGGCAGAGTTTTTTATTAGATGATTGAAAATATTATTACTTTTCAAAATCAATGACGAGAAACAATAATTCTTTCCCAAATTAAAGTGTTTTCTCAAACGTGCATAATTTTGACAACCTTCTTCGAGATTAATCGAAATCGCTGTACTGGCCAATTACATGCGAGCAGCGGCCGGCAAAAGTCGTATGAAAATCCATTGTGTCTTATTAACAATCAATGACGGTAGTTTTCAAGGCCAAACTCTCTGGAACAACATGATTACAAAGATTTGTAAGATTTGCGTCATTTAAACTCATAGAAACATTTTTATCCTCTTTGCCTTTAATGCTATACCAATTAAACGTTAAGCCATGAATTGGTAAGTCATTGTAGGTATAATAGGATTGTCTTTGTTTTTATAAAACTAGCTTTTGCCAGCGGCTTCGCTTATATGAAATTCTAATTTTATCCCAAGGGAACACATTTCCGGGATGAAAAGTATCCTCTGCCCTATTTCTTACAGGACAGGACATAGACAACCCGTGTTCCAAGTTTTATCCAATCTGTTCACCCGTTACGAAGTGAAGAGGTACAAACAGACAAAGATATTATAAGGCTTTTTTCACAAGTACCGCAACCACAACAAGTGAGCGGGCGTTAATTTTTATGAAAATTAATGGTTACATTTAAACGGATCACATTTTGTGTGTCAATTACCGTCACCGTCACATTTTGTGTTTCAATTACCGTTATTATCGATCGCGTGTGTGATACCGATTACATCGCAGACACAGCGCAACCACAACGCAACCACCAACGACACCAGGAACTACGAACACATCTACATTCTGTAGTACCACAACGCACCCACAAGAAGCCGCAGCGACATTAATCACATGTAGCTACGACTTGACCACCTTTTGTCGCGACTATGTGGTGATGTTGTGTACGTGTGAAACCAGCCTTAATATGGACTTCTAAAAGTATTAATTTTGTGTCGCTTAAGGTGCGTTCACACGGGCAATAAAATGTGTCAATTATGAGCAATATTGGTCGATAGTGACGCCATAAAATATCAAGCAATTGACGGCAACGGCAGCAAGCGTCAATTTAACGAAATTATTTGCAATATTAATATTGATCATTATGGAGAAGTTCAAAGAAACTAGGTAAGGAAAACAGTACACGAGAGAGCAATATGGAATATAGGGAACAATTATTATGGTAGGCGCCAGATAAACTTGCAATAAAGTACATTGACCTATCTCTCATATCCCTTCGTATATACCCGAATAAAATAACTTATGAATTGTACACGCCCATTGCAGGTACACTTGTTTTTATAAACGTTTTTCCTGTACTTGTTATGAGTTGTACAATAAAGTATATAATAAATAAATATGAAACGTTTTTCTTCACTAGTGAACGTTATTGGCCACTATAGAAGTCGTTACAGCTTTATGTCTTTTTTTTAATATTAAGAAAGTCAATTTAATCTATGAGGTTCAATGACCCCTATTGCGCATTTATCTGGCGCCTACCATAAAATAATATTGCCGAAATAATTGTTGTATTTAAGTTGCTTCACTATTGCTCCAGATTGATCCATACCTACGTGTTGACGAGCAATTATTGTTCAAAAAATTACCCGTGTAAACGCTCTTTTAGGTAAGCAAGAAGCGTTTTAGTTACATACTAGTGTTTCTACGCCATTTACCTGTCAGCAACATAGCTTCATCGAGTGTAGCCGTTATTTTATCGTTTCTTTTGCTATTTTTATCCATTGCACCGGTAGCGCCCATTTCTTGTTGTATCTAAAAACATCAAACGTGTAAAAAGGCATTTAGTTCAAAACTGATTTTAAATTAGGTAAATAAACTGGGCTGCTAAATCTAGTGATTGACACATAACTCTCGAGTTTTTGCTATACATTTGAAATTTGAGAAAATCACTTTTATTTGCAAAATTCATAAGGTAAGTAAAAGTAATTAACTAATTTCGTATCTAACATTCGTTTCAAAGCTCATTAAAAATACAATCAACAATGTATGCAACAGTGTTCTTAGATATCAACTTGATTGATATTAGTTAAAAAGAATTACTACATCTTTTTTGTAGAGGTTTAAAAGTGTTGTTGTAGAACATGAGATAAAAATGATGTAAGTAAATAAAATACAGCATACTATTGAGATAAGAGTAGGATGGTGGTGATAGGGAACACGCGATTGTAAAACAAACATTTGGTAACTTTTATTTTATATTTTTACGATAACGATGACAGTGATTTCACCACATTTTTTATTATTTCATTGCTCAACGAGGCAAATATTACAGTTTAAAAGACAGTACATTATTATCTCTAATGAAGTCGAACTATATCAGATTTTTGGGCCTATTTAGGGTTCCGAACAAAAAACGGAACCCTTGGGTGTCCGTCTGTCTGTCCGTCTGTGACAGTCAGTTTTGTTCCAGATCCACTGAACCGATTCTGTTGAAATTTGGTACACATGGAATTCTGTGATCCGAACACGGATGCGTTACGTTAATTATAATTATTTTTTTAGTATGGGGGTAACTTTTAGGGGTCAAACTAGAAAAAAAAATGTTTTTTAACCGACTTCCCAAAAAGGAAGAGGTTATCAATTCGGTTGTATGTTTTTTTTTTATGTTTGTTACCAGCTCATAACTCCGACAATTATGAACCGATTTGAAAAATTCTTGTTTTATCTGAAAGGATATACTTGCAGATTGGTCCCATTTAAATCATATCAAAATCGGTTACGAACTTTGGATTTTAAATCGAAATAGCTGGAATTTGACTATTTAGATGATTCTTTGATAATCGAAATTGCGTATTTTGCTTTTCTGCGATTTTGCAGTGGTGTTGTTAGGTGTGGGGCACCACTAAAAAGTGAAAAATAAAAAACTTTTTTCAAAAAAATACAACCGACTTCCAAAAAAAAAACACTACAAAGTAAAAAATAACTTTAATTTCGGAAGTCGGTGTTTTTGTAACTTTCTTCGTATTTTGACACCGACTTCCGAAATTAAAGTTATTTTTTACTTTGTTGTGTTTTTTTTTTTGGAAGTCGGTTGTATTTTTTTGTAAAAAGTTTTTATTTTATCAATATTGTGTGATATATAAATTGAAAGGGCTAATTGTGAGGGTTTTAAATTACCTATATTTTTTAATAATTTTAAAATAAATTGTTTTGATGTTATTCAAGAATTAAGACGAAGAATGACCATTCTTCCCTTATCTCCGATACTATTGAGACAAAAATTTTGAAAAAAAAAATGAAGACCCTAAGAGACCTATTAGATTACAAAACCTTTAAGAAGTCCATACTGTTAAAAAAAATTCGTTCGAACCCTTTGCACGCCAGTCCGACTAAGGGCCTTAATCCGCCATGTAAAATTTTCGGCCACAACAAATACTTTGCGAAAACTTAACTCTGTTGTACCATTTACATCAGAAGCATTGAGTTTTATTCTTACAAAATACGGTGCCATTGTAGGTACCTTAACCTTTATTTAGTGTGAATGTGCTTGGGTGCGATGTGCGAAGACCAGACAACCTGGTTTGACAACATTGCAGAGTGGGTGATGTGAATAGCCTGTCAATCCTGGCCTTGATATATTGGTTTTTAACTTGCCTTGGCCTTGAGGTAGTTACAAAAAGAATATGTGTTAATGTATGATAAGAAACTATATCTTGTATAGTGTCAGTACCTATCTAAAGTTTACACGTTCGTTATTCAAATATTATTAAAAAAAAAGATAAGGTTGCGGAGTGAGGCATTTTATTTAAAATTGTATTCTGTTCTCATTGACACAATAAGGATGATTCCTGTGTAAAAAAAAATTGATTCTATTTAGTCCGTCAGTTAAATTATCAAAAATATTGCTCAAGTATTTTTTTGCTTTATTAAATCAATACAATTTGACTAAGTTAAAACGCATTAGATATCAGGAATGGGGCGTGGTGGTGGGTGACAACGCAACTATTTAAAAAATCGACTGAAATGTGACGTCACACGAGTTTTCAACGCACGGTAATAGTCTTAATTTTCTGTTTACGAGAAAAAAAAAACGTGTTGTATATGTTTTGGAAATCTGTCTGCCGGTTCTTAGGTGGGGTGAATGATAAGTGAGCTATCATTTCATCTTATTTGTATGGTTTGACAGCTCACTTGTCATTCACTTCGCCAAAAATTTCAGTTCGAAATGTTAACAGAATCGCACTGCTAATTGTTCTGTCTCCTGTTGGACAATTGGACTATAAAATGCTAAATGACAAAGTTACAAGTACTTACCTATTTGCAATTTTTTAAAGGCTTTCATCATTTATTACAGTTTATTTTTTAATTGTCATATTGTCGTCACAACGACAATGAAGGACTGTGTTAATGATGCAATTAAAACATTATTGTATTAGAATATTTTATTTCATCCTAGATTTAAATTATTTCGTCATTGAGACACAGGAGTACAAAGTAGTCAATTACACAAATGGGACAAGGGTATGAATGGTAAAATACACAAATAGATATGAAAAACAAACACTTTAAATCAAGTCTTTTAACCTTGTTAGTTTAATTTGGTCACAGGAGTAAACAACATTCTAAAAAAACATGTTTAAATCATAGGTACTCGACCTGTCTGTGGCTATGATTAAAATACTTGATTAAAACTAGGAGCGCATGAAGACTTAATTGTCCGACTGGTCATAGAGAATTCTTCGTTAAAATTACGAAATGCTAGATCCAACTTACAAGTATCGCAAGTAAAAATTATTAATTTGACAAAAGAGTGAAATTTCACAAGTGCTTATAATTCTTAGTTTAAATCGTCTTTTAACTAACCTTATATTAATCTAATAGTGCTTAAGTAAAACTATAGTATTTTAAAGTTGAACGTATATCACCAATTTGAAAATATGTTCCCAATCGTACTCAAACACGCTTCTGAAAAGTTATTATTTTGCACTTTCGATACCTACTTTATCTAACGGTCGACCTTCGTTGAAAGTCAGGAAATTATTTAATCTCATTATTTTTATGATATTTTTTAGTAGGTACTCTGCTTGTTATTGACTTAAGAATTTGGAGTGAGAAGTGTGTGTACGTGTCAAACCATTCTGTAACAGAAAAGTCTGCCAAGTTTCATAGAGCTAAAGTAGACAAAGACTACGTAATTTTTTTTGTTTAAAAATCAGGGTTTTGTTTTCATACGCTCCCAGTTGAATATCACGCAAATAAAATTTCTTCTAAAAATATAATATCACCTCATTGACGCTTGCTTGGGCTCAAATATACACCTTGTACCAGCTTCTGATCCCTCACAAGCTCTACGAGAGTGACTCGTAGATATCATCATTATCTGAGGAAAATAACACTAAACCATGTTAATATAAGGCATTTAGAAGTGTCACTTGTTTGCCACAAGCAATAATTTTGTTTTGTTTGCAAAGAAAAGTATGTGTTTTCTTATTAAAATTGTTAATTCAATTTACCGAAAAGTATTATTGTGCAAGTAATTTTTGATTCAATCAAAAACAAATATTACATCAGCGCGCGTTTATCGATCAGTAGTAATTCAAATGTAAAATGTTTACATAGTTTTATCAGAAAAGAAATCATTAATAGTTCAATTTAAAAAAAAATATGTTTCATACCCAAACTCTACCATTGCTTGTGGCTTCATAATGTAAAAAAAAATACAAAAAATATATATTTATCTACTCACATGTTACGCAACAAAATGGCGACAATACTCTATGCACTATGCTCTGCTACTGAGTCGCGTCTTACGGTTGACATTGCTTATATCTTTGGAAAATCATTCAGTGGCCACTAAGGCTCGGTTCACACCGGACGCGACGAAATTACTATTAAAAACACAATCAATGTAGAACTTAATTTACTGCACAAAAGGTACATATTTTAGTGCTAGAGTTCGAACACGCCCCGCGAAATGTATTTATTTCTTAAATAGGAATTTATTCGATTTCTCTCCAAATAAAATTAAAAAAAAGTAAGTGCTGGGTTCGATTACTAGGTAAGGCAAAGTGTTATTGGATTTTTACATTTGGCATTACTCAGTGTAGTAGCCCGTAGTCTGGCAATGCGCCTGATCGATGGCAATAGGCTCACCCCATCACATAGTATTTAAGCATAACCGCTGAAATATGTGTGACAAAAATATAGGTTTGCCCCACAACCTAACCTTTCGGGTAATACAGGAGTGATTTTTTATTTTATTGTAAAATCTGTATTGTTATACTAACAAAAAAAACATCACTCTCTTTTTAACAGTGGGGTAAAACTCGACCGCGTCACGTCTCTGTGTGAACTTACCCTTTGCCACATAACGTTCAACTTCATGAAGGGGTTATCTGTTCATTCTGGCTTAAATTGTGATTACTGATTGGCTAGGCTGTCATTGGTTTTGCAGTTTGTGATTTTGTACATATTTAGGTAGAAAATTTACAGCGGACAGACGGACTGTCAGGAATTTTTAGTCTTTTTTTAGGGTTCCGTACCCAAAGGGTAATGCGGGACCCTTAAGACTCCACTGACCGTCCGTCTGACACCAGGCTGTATCTCATGAACCGTGATAGTTAAACAGTTGAAATCTCAGATTATGTATTTCTGTGGCCGCTATAAAAAATACTAAAAAACAGAATAAAATTAATATTTTAGGGGGCTCCCATGCAACAAACGTGATTATTTTGCTCGTTTTTATAGATAATGGTACGGAACCTTTCGTGCGCGAGTCCGACTCGCACTTGTTATTTTTTTAGGAACCTGTTTAGGTTCCTTCTTTTACTAGGGAAACCTAAAAAGCGAAACTGTAGCTAATTTAAGAAAGAGAGAGAGAAAATGAAGAAAATTTGTGACTAGTAGATGACTTTGTTTCGGAGCGTGCTCCACCTTAGACCGCAGTGAGATAGCGGTCAAACGTATGCCTATTAATAGTAAAAAAAAAGGTATCAGGCCCAAAACAGAAGACTTTCTTAAAAGCCAACACACGTTCCGATCCATATTTACTGGGCAGAAGCATTGAATCCGTGCAACCTCTGCAGAGCGATAAGAAACTTCTAATTAAAGACTGTTTTTTCGCTACGTTATGTTTATTAATATTCTATAATGAAAAGTACCTTGAAAGAATACTATTAAATGTTCAACCGTAAATCATCTCGTAATCAATACAATATTTTCCTTAGTATTTATCATTTCAATCTATATCTATATCTACTATAGTTAGTAGATATAGATAGTTGCTAGAAGCTATTGCTTTCTCTCGCAACTTCGTCTGCGTCACGTTGTTCATTAATGCCCCGCTCCTATTGGTCGTAGCGTGATGTTATGTGGAGGGAACTTCGATTTTTTTCGGGCGCCGCGAATTTCGGGAAGATTTTTCCACAGGTCGTAGAAAGCAGCTTTCTACGACCTGTGGGACAAAAAATGCCACTTTAGCAGAACCAGGAAGCAAATCGAGCAACCCGTCACCGTCAAACTTTCCCAATCAATCTTGAACCTAATGCGTGAGCAATAAAGTTGAAAATGAAATTTGATGAAATGTGATTTATTTTGTGATTCTTATAGGATTCTCCTAAAGTTTCATTTTTAGCCCCCGAGTAGTTTAGGCCGTGCGTTGGCTGTCAGTCATTCACTCAGCCACCAGCCGATCTATTCTGTCAACGTCTCACCGTTTTCACTTAGGTGGAGTGAACGAGAAGTGAGCTGTCATTCCATCTTATTTGCATAAAAAAAAAGTCATTTATTCAAATTAGCCTGAGAGCCAGCACTTTTTGGAACGTCAAGTTCTACAAAAGACAGTCAAGAGCATAACCATCTCAAATAAAAAAAAGAAAACGTACAATTGACCAATGATGATGATGATCTGTAACTCTTATCATCATTCTTTCTGGATAGTACCGAGAAAGTTATGATGATCAGGGGGGCTAAAAAGTCCACTTTAGGAGAATCATATTCAAAATTTAAAAGTCATTTATTCAAATTAGGCTGACAGCCAGCACTTTTTGAACGTCAAGTTCTACAAAAGACCGTCCCACAAAACGCCCGCCGTCACCACTTCCTAGTGTTTTAGCTGTGGAGAAGAAGTGGCCAACAAACTCCCCAGCAACACATCTGTCTGTTATGTTTTGGGAATTAGAATTTATACAATGAGTTGAATGCAAAGTAATTAATACATGACACAAAGCAAAAAAATGATTTGACAGCTCACTTGTCTTGTTTTCACTTCAACATGTTTACAGAATCGTACTGCAGAAACGGAAGAATTTTATATAAGATAACAATGATAATTATGTTAGGTTAGGATTATATTGACAAAGGCAGGAAACATGACTAATTAAGCCTAGAACACTCAATAATAATTATAATCTTTCGTTTCATTAGAAATAGTTGTGACCTTTGTGTCTAATCGTGTTTTCTAAAACAATACAAAGGTATTGTACTAAGGTACCGTATTTTAATTGTTTTACTAATTGTTAGGTATTAAGTGCGATATCTACTTTAACGTCACAAGAGGCTAGTTTAGAGCTCTTCATGAAATTGATAGTAAGCCAGTCGTAGATAATATGAATGTGCTGTGAAAAATGGGAATATAACAGAAAAGAAGTAATCTTTCTCACTTTCTTTTTATTTATTTTATTAAATCTTTTTCGTTTTTAAGGTTCCGTATCCGAAGTATTACCACGATATATTATTATGTCATTGAGAAATGGCAGACTCCGTAAGATGGTAATAAATCTTAATTACGAGTAGATTAGTTTATAATATAACAAATCCCATCTAAATTCAATATTTTCCAATACATCCGTGTCTTATTTAGAAAAAAAAGTTTATAATTTCACGCGATATTTTACAATCTTACGGAATTTTTCCGGTGATATATATAAGCATCCGCTGTCCTTTCGTTCTTTCGTTTGTCTGTCAACGGCAACAATAAGAGCCCTATTACGTAGACAGTTGAAATTTTCACAGAGCGTATACCTATTACCGCTATAATAACAAATAATATTTTAAAGTTAAAGTGTGCTCCCATACAAGAAACGTTTTTATATCGGTTTATGGTACGGAACCCTTCGTCTTAAATTCCGACTCACACTTGGCCGGTTTGTTAATCTTTCTTCTTTTTTTTTCGTCCTGTGTAGCTCTGTCTCTTGCACTACGACAATTTTTTTGCATTGGCACGTTATAGTGAGAGCTGTTTGTATCCTAATGTTCACGGATAGTAAGAGAACATTTTGTAGGAAATAAAACCTTGACACCTAATTCTTAAGGCTCTAAGTCCTAAAATTATAGATCAGTATTTTTCTAGTTATTGTTATCTTAATATTTCTCTATCTGTCAATAGGTTTCGTTTGCTAACTGATAAGAAAAACAAATGCAATAGATGTTTCCCCACTTGAGAGTTTGTTTCCATGGATTTATATATTAATGTTATCAGAATCACGTGCCAGTTATAAGGAAGCTATTAGGGAAAGTTGCTCAGAACTGCAATCAATCATTTAATTTTTATGGTTCCGTAACCAAAGGAACCCTAGCCTCCACTGTCCATCCGACCGTCCATCGATCCGTCTGTTCGTCCGTCTATCTGTCAGAGGGCTGTATCTCAAGAACCGTATTTGGTAGACTCTTGAAATTTTCACATATTGGGTTTTCCATAATATTCGGTAAGGACCAATTCGTGTGCGAGTTTGATTCGCACTTGGCCGGTTTTTGATTCGTGTCGTCGATGATGTATATCGTGATCGCTCTCCTTGTTTGACAAAAAAGAATCTGCCTAGCCTTTTCCCAATCATTTTGGGTCAGCTTCCAGTCTTACAGGATGCTGCCGAATATCAGCATTTATGTTATGTGGGGCAAGTTTATCCGACCTCCAAACCCTCGTAATTGGGAAAAACAAACGCAAAAGTATTAAACTTATGACAATTCAGAATGGGATCAACAGTCCATATACAACAAAGTTTGTGTAGATTTTAAGGGTGTGTATTCCGTCCACTAGCGCCGCCAATCGTTTTTTATTAATTGTGGTAAATTTAAGACACGTAGATAAATAACCGCTCTGTAGTGTTCTGAAGAAATGTACTTATCTATTATTTTTTGAGAGCATTTTTAATACATAACTCATGCCTAAATAGCCAAAACGGCAATTATTGCTAAAAGTGGCCACTTTTAGCAAAAGTATCGACTTTGGCAACTATTTATGTTCTAAAGTACAAAACATAACTCTCAAAAAATAATAAATACATTTCTTCAGAACTACAGAGCGGTTTTTTATCTACGTGTCTTAAATTTACCACAATTAATAAAAAACTATTGGCGGCGCTAGTGGACGGAATGCGAGACAAAACTCAAGTATGACTTAAGGTCATCATTGCAGATGAAAATATTTAATAACTTTATGTTATGTTTGGCGTATCAAAAAGAAAAAAAATGTAGAATATAATCTTCCTACAGACAGTTTAAAGAATAGCATCCGCCATATTGCAGCAGACCTCACATTTTCCAATACACCTCGTATTGAAATTGTTCCTAACTCTCACGGAGAGGTAACATGCTCATGACAGACCAGATAAAGGCTGGCACACGTGACCGGAACGAAACAAAGCACTACAGTTACCGTGCGCTTGGTATTCCGCCGGTGAACACCCGCCGTGTATCGCTGGAATTTCGCGAAGTTTGTAATCGGGGGTAATTGATGGTAGGGTCATGCTGTTCTGTTCTAAAGAGGGTTATAGGAGAGCTAGTATGTGGATAGTTTAATTTTATGTCCGTTTTTAGTAGCTGTTTAATCGTCATTTCCCATCCATATGCATTTGAATTAGATAATTTAGACTGGTTGCCGCACGCTGCTACGCTCGTAGAATGTCGAAAATTATCCCAAGAGATAATACCCCGGGCTAAAAAGTATCATTTGTAAATTTTAGATTATTTCAGATTATCCCTTTGCGCTAAATTTCATCAAGGACAGACCATCCATACTAATATCAATGCTCGTTTTTTTAAGGATGGAAATCATCAAATTTCTGTCCTTCTCGGAACTCTGTGGCTCATATGCGTACTAATTTTCACATTCGCATCTCAATCGCTAACTGTCAAAATTGTATGAAAATTAAGGCTTTTTTGACAGTTTGCGATTGACATTCGAATGCGAAAGTTGTTTAAAAAATTGTAGAATTGGCCCTCAGATCTTCAATCAACCTTGTGGGAGGTCAAAAATACAGGGTGAATTTTAAGTTCGCCTTCAGGACCAAATCCGAAACTATGGGGAAAATCGAAAAATACTGAAAGGAGTCTGTAGTCCGATTTTGATGAAAAGTAAAACTGCATCAATGGAATTTTGAAAAATAGTTGTTGCTACCCGGGAATCGAACCAGTTGTTTTTTCAATCTACCGGGCCTCACGTTTACTATAATGTTTAGACTGACTAACACTGAACTGATTTTCAGTCTTTCAGAAAGTATAATATAAATTATAAGTTTACGGCATGGTTGGCGCAGTGGTTGAGCGATCGACTGCTGCGTCGCGTGTCGTGGGTTCGATTCCCGCACGGAACAAATATTTATGAAAGAAAAGAACAAATATATGTATGGCGTACAAATAGCTGTTCCGGGTCTGGCTGTTTGTGTATGTGACTTAGTATGTTTGTAAATGCACCCACGATATAGGAGAAACTCCTATTGTGGGGCAAGGTTTAAAAAAAAAAGGTACAACTATAGTTTCGAAAAGAACAACTCTAACAGAACTGAAACAGCTAGAAAGACGATAAACAGAAGACTTGCCAATATTTGTGCTATTACTTCACAATAATCAAACCTAATTCAGAATTCACGGGCACATCCTAGTGTTGTATGTATTGCTCGGCTGTATGTATTGCTCGCCTGCTCGATATTTCGCGTCACGCTCGCAATATGTGTCGCGGGACTTAAGTTCGGTGCCCAGTGGTGAACGAGTGCGCTGTCGGTTTTTGGGGTAAGCAGAATTGTTGGTTAGAGTTGTACGTTTTTGGGCAGAGTTTTTGTCGTGTATACTATAGAGATATAGTTCCTACAAGCGGTTTCACCCACGTGGTTGGATATGGTAGTGGTTGAGTGGATTAGACGCTTGCTTTGTGACTAGGTCGTGGGTTCGATTCTCACGGGAAGCATACTTTGTAAAGTTGCTTCCAGTTTGGCTAAGACATTGCAGGCTTGAATCACTTGACTGTCTGATAAAAAGATGATTCCGTGCTTCAGAAGGTATATCTAAGCCGGTGGTCCCGGTCAATTTAACACTTTGAAGTGGTTATACTTGGACGACGTTTTCGTCTACGCAGAAATTGAAATATGCAAAAATGTTCATAACATAAAAACTCTGAGCTAAATTGAATTATTTTTTTACGGGACCAAATGACATTAAGTACACTGCATCGAACTAAAATGAAAGAATCACACAATTCGGATCAGAAACCTCGGAGTAATCGGTGTACAAACATACAACAAACAAAAAAAAATATTCTCCGAATTTACAACCTCCTCCTTTTTGGAATTCGGTTAAAGGTTATGGCACACTATAACAGCATCGTAACGGCACCGCTCCAGCCCAGCAATTATCTTGTCATTCAGATTAGTCCTTAATTCGTGTGTCGTATAATACATTTTGTAATGTCAATGTCAAAAAGCCAACGGCAGGCAGTTAGCGTGTTAGCCGCATCAACACAACTTGACTCGCAGCCTGCGTGCTTACAGCGCGCCCTCCGCGTGTTAACTGCGCGCCAATTCCGATTCGCCAGTCCTAGGCGTGTTCAATGACAAATGCCATGTAAAATTGTGTTTGCGGTGACAGCAAGCTTGCACCTCGCGGCTGGTGCGCAGACTGCGAGCGGACAACGTGTAGCCGGGTAGCTGTAGCCTAAATACGAGGCGACGCCGTGCTGCGGCTGTGCAGCTGCGGTGCCGGTATAATATGCCATGACCTTTAAAATGGTTCGGTTGGTTCCCTTTGCACGCGAGTCCGACTCGCACTTGGCCAGTTTTTATTAGAATCGAGAAACTCATAGACATGATATACCGCATCAACACTATCGTCACAAAAATAATAAACATTCCGCTCACATGTCTTCAGCACTTCAGTGCGTACGTAACTCGAGACAACCTTGATCACAGATCGACGGCGACACACGGCACATTGAATATCCGCTACGTTTGGGTACCTATTACGTGAAACGCGTACGCCGATAGTCTCCCATCTCTCTAGATATACGAACTACGGAAAATAGTCGTAAATTGTACGTATCTTTGTATGAAAAAATTGTATACATCTCGCGGCAACGCTATTGAAAGCTTGAGGTTCCGAAGATAGGTGCCCCGGGAAATAGGGTGTTATGTGTTAGGAATATATGACGCGGTTTTTAAAGGGAAGATACGAAAATTGTTTCTAGGCACTCGTTTTTACTTCGCCACCCCACTTCACTTCGGTTTATTGTGGATTCTGATGAAAATTCGAGAGGTTTTTTGCGAGCGGTATTTTTATACGACGATAACAGTGTTCCAGGAAATTCTGCATTTTAGAAAGAATGTTGTGCTGGTCGCTTCGTGTTTTGTCGGATATAACTGAAGATAGAAATGCATAAGAAATAAAACACCAAATGTAGAAATTTAGTAATAAGTTACACGTGGAACTTATAAATACCTACTCGAGTAATTACTTAGGGTGGATTTCATCAATATGAAACTGAACGCGATCAGAATATGAACCACGTTAACGGGCTGTCAGTGTCTTTCTATGGAAAATTGACACTGAAAACTCTTGAACGCAGCTTAATCGCGATCAATTTCATTGGTGAAATCTGCTCTTAAGTAGAACCTATGTTAATTTCTCACAAAAGTGCATTTTTGCTGTACGTTCGTTTTTGGGCGTAAGAAAAGGCCACTTTAGGAGAATCATATTAGAATCATAATATTAATCACACAACAATCTGTATAATTTCATTTTTATCTTTATAGCTAACGCATTAGGTTCAAGGTTGATTGGGAAACTTTGACAGCGACGTGATTTTGCTTTCCGATTCTGCTAAAGTGGCCTTTTTAGTCTCGCTGTTACAAAACAGACGCGACCTGACTTATGTTTGTTGTAATTATAAATTATCTACTAAAAGAAAATTTAAAATAATGTTAGGTGAATATAATTACTGCGTTTCGTCACTCTTAAACAGCAAAAAACTAAACAAGAGATCATTGACTTGCACCTCCTTAGAGGCCACTAGAAATTTAGAAATTTTCTACACACGACAAAGCAATTTAAGGTAACAAGCAACCTACACACGATCTCCTCCGCAAGTATCACCTACACAAGGTTCAGCAATAAGTCAATTGCTGTAGCATTCCCCTCACGTAGCTAATATTGTTTAGGGGATAATACTTTTACCTGGCCGGAATTATGTTGTGTCCCCCATCGAATTAACGGCCGTCCGTCTGTTGCCAGCCTTCGACGCTAATTGGGGTAAGTTTGGGAGCTGGTGGGATGTGTTGGTATTGGTCATATGTTTTTGAGTTTTTTTTTTTTTGTCATCAATAGACTCACGTTTGACCAAAATCTCATGTATAGCCACGTTTCCACCTGCAATCAACTTGCATGCAAATTTAATTACACTGCGGGACACGATAGAGCGTTTGACTATGTAATCATTTTGGTAGGCCGCAATGTACTTAAACTTGCATGCAAGTATTTAGTACTTGTTAAGCTAAAACCATGTGTGTTATGATGTTCGAATGTTGGTCTTAAGATGTGTATTTGCTTTTGTTTTTATCTACGCTTACTGACAGATAACATTGATATAAATCTATTTATGTTTTCTCAATAAGTCACAAATCATATTAATTTAGCAAGTAGGTTATATGTAACTCTTTTACACGTAAATAATTATTTTTTGGTCATATTATTCTAGATGAGGGCGATGTTTCCTAGCTGACTACCCTGAGAAGAAACACCGAAATAAAATCAAAGGTCATAATCTCATAACTCAATCGTCAAACAATATGAAAACCATGTAGGTTCACGTATGTGATGGTCTTTTGAGGAAATTACCACGGAGCTTTGAGTGAACCTGTCCAGATCACAGTGATCAGTCCAGAAGGCAGTGCAAGCGTTTGCGAGTTAACATGCAGCTCAACTCAGAACTTTAATGAGCTCAATGATCCGACGAATAATACCAAAGTAAGGACATTTGGGTAAGCCACAAAGTCTACTCAAACCACCAGACAGTCATGAAATAAGATTAATTTCATGACTGTCGTCTGGTGGTCTGAAAAAGATGGTTTTAAAAATAACGACTTACGTAGTCCTCACACTTACAATACTTCATTAAGCACCACGCGGACAAGTGTCTGAGATGGTCTTTAGAAGAAAGAACCACGCAGATTTGAGTGAACCTGTCTAGTCAGTGCAGTCAAGCATTTTGTCAGTAGTCGTGTAGCTCAACTCTGATCTACTTAAGAGCTCAACGTTCTAACAAGCAATACCAAAGAAAGGACATTACAAACAACATAACATAGTGAATTCGTAGATAATTAAAAAAAAATCTTTAACCGAAACTTGCTTGCAGCTGTAATCGCGGCTTTAGTGCCAATTCTTGGAAAGTGGTGATATGGTCGACGAACATACTTGCTTAGAAGTAACGTTTTCCCTCTTGACGAAGTGACATTTACATACTCATATTTGGGTCCGATTGTATGATCGCGTATATTGTATGTACGTACATCCGGCTAGTTTCCGCAACTTCACGACTAAGCGCGTATTTTGCGTGTAGGTGGGACAATGGCGTAAATGTTGAACTCGGCAATCTTTTTCACTTTTATCGCTAAAACGATGTCACTTTTGGCGTCAAAAATGGTTTTCAACATCGCGACACGTTTTACCATGGAATATCTACCAGAGTGATAACGTTGAATATTTTTGCGAGAATCGGGATAGGTTATGCATTTCATTGGAGGTTGTATAATCTAGTCTAAGAATCCTAATATTTAAAATTCTTCCGTTACTGAGTGACTGAGAGACAAATGAGACAATGCACAGCCGAAACTACTGGTCGTAGAAAGCTAAAATTTGGCTAATTAGGTTCCCTACACTCAGTAGGGTAGAGAGGATTTCTTGAAAGTTCTACGAAAACGGAGAAAAATGAGACCTAGCCATAGACGGGTGTCTATGGCTAGGTCTTCAAAAATATTTTTAACCCACACGTAAGGGTTAATCTTAATGCGGTTCACAGAATACATCTACTTACCAAAGGACATGGTAAAAAGTGGCCTATGTATCAACACATGCGAAACCTTTACTATTATTCCTAGTTTTTTTTTTTTAAATTACATGTTACTGATTAGAATAGAACGGACACTTTTTAATTACGAAACCATTTTAAAAAGTAACTCACTTAGGTTATTTTAAAATAATGGCGCCGGGTTATAAAAACCCGGCGCCATTATTTTAAAATGAAACAAAGCACTCTCAGCGCTGTAAGATTTTTAGTTACCTACAAAAAGAGTAAAGCGATTAAAGCGCTGTATGACACGAACACTATTGACACTGACAGTAGATGAAATGACAGTTGACACTTTGATGTACCTAATGTATTTGGCACCTGATACCAGGGAATCGGCCGTCGACCTAACTTACCACGCTTTCGTATGTTAGAAGAACATAGTAACACTACTCTATACATTTTTTGGTGAGATAAAAAGTTTGGCAGCTCTGGGATCTTAGTCCATTTGGTATGTTTTATAACCTCAAAATCCGAAATCATTTTAGATATTTTACAATTCTGGCAAGTGTCCGTGATTTTAATTTAGTTTTAGTCAAACATATGCATTATTTACAACACAGATAGTAAATTCACGTCTCTGTTGGTTCTTAGGCGAACGATGTATGGGCGATGAGCAATGTCCTTTAAACAGCGTAGTTGTTATAGTTTCGGCAAAAAAAGTGGCTGTGACGTATTGATGGACAGACAGATAGACTGACAGACAGACAGACAAACAGACAGAGATGACGAATCTAAAAGGGTTCCGTTTTTGCCATTTGTCTTCGGAACCCTAAAAATTGTGTGGCGCTAAAAAAAGAGAACGTATCAATACAACAACAATACATAACAACAACTATATAAAATTTTCAGTGAAAATTTCGAATATACTTACCTTCATCCTTGAACTTACGATTCCTCATCAATTACTAAATATCTCTAGAAGTAATTACATCGCTTACGTTGGTGAACGTGAACCTTAAATCTTCACGCCACTCTCTGTAAAGTTCCGTTCTATTTTCGTCTTTAATTGCACTGAAAATCCTTTCTTACTTTGCAGACAACAGATTTCCATGAGATTGACGGATTCAAAATCAAATTTCGCTCAGTCCGTACCAATTATAGCAGACACAAGATGTTCTGATTTAATTATAGAGCACCTTTAAATGGATCTCCCTGTTATTTACCTAACTCGGGAACGAACTACCCTTGAATTAGTATTCTGTTCGCTCTGTGCTGTTACGGCGGTAAACAATACGACACTCGGCTGTTTGTCCTCAATAATGTTTAATTTATTGGCACTGTTCTGGATTTTAAATTGGATGGTTATGATTTTGTCGTGACGCTTGTTTGAGTAACCGGCTGAGAAATTTTTGGAAGATTCGAGTAAGAGTTTGTTTAACAAAAAATGCTGTAGATGGATATTTTGTTTGTATTAATAAATCTTACTACAATTAATCACAATAGTAGTAGACCCTTTTCAATATCGCTTTTGAGCGTGTGTATCGTGTTTTCATTAATTTAAAACCCCGGTCCCAGACCAGATTTTACCATTTAGATCGAAATAAATTTATTGTTTACCCATATTAATGTAAGTTGTGTCTGTAGAGAACAGGTAAACGTTATATTTTTCTATTTTCACACTTCGGTAAGATTTAATCTTAAATTACAAATTTGCTGCTCTCCTATTTGTGACACACCATATAACACTGTTGAGATAATAAAATCAAGGCACCATTCTGGTAAAAATGAACTATAAAATTGGCAACGAAAAAAAAAAACCGACAAAGATTAAACCCATTTCATTCACACAAGGGTTAAAATTGGAACACCACATCACAGCAGCAGTTATTCAATCCACAATATTGTTGTTTGGTATATTAATTTTTATTTTTCGTACAAAACGTGGGCAAACGCAAGAGAAATAGTGCCAGGATTTTCACAGTATAGATTGCCGTTTTAATAAACAAAGGCGATAGCACGTTTTCGATTTCAGAGGTATTATTGCTCGGTACAAATATTAGTTGAGATTTTCGTTACTTCAGTTTGGTGCAAGGGGTGATGTTAGGTTGGTAAACATGTTTTTAAGTGATTTTCGTCTCGAGAGCTTGAGTAGGTACTTATGTAATGGAATTCTTCGAGAGGATGGCGACCTACTTTTGTTTAGTACCAACAATCATGATAACATTTACACAGTTACTGATAATTTTTCATTTATTAATTTAACAATTTATGTACACACATTTAATAAGAAGATAAGAAGAAGGAACCGAAAAATAGGTACAAAGGTGATGGTCAACTAGCACGTTTACATAAAAACTTTCTCCTGATAATATCAAACACAACAAAAAAAAAATTGCGAAATTGGTTCAGCTGTTCTCAAGATTTGCACTTAGCAACACATTCAACAATTCATTTTTATATTATAGATTATTTAATAAGTACAGTGAACAGCTACAGACAGACAATTTAGCACAGCTATGACAATAAGCAGTACATAAATCGGAAAGTAAAAATATGATTTCGCTATCTAAAATAACCGGCACGAGACTTGAACACACTTTCCAATGGTCGGTTTGACGATGACAGCAGCTCTGACGCTTCATATAATCGGTTCGTCAGTCACTGTCACTGCTCATCGACTATTGGGATTATTTATTTATTTTATTTCAATTACTCTCAAGCCAAGTTTCGTTCGCCCAGCCAACATTGGCGAGATCACTCTGCTGCATTCACTTCTGCTCACGACTTGTTGCACCCGCTAATGTAAGATCGTTACAACATCTAGCATTGCCTGACCCCTCTTGGAATTAGGAATTTTGAAGACTGTTACGCAAGGCATTAGCATCACCTCTTCTATTCAAAATACCGACCAGCCCTTGTAATTTATCGTAATGAGAAACGTCCCAAACACTATGTTGAAGAAAGTTGATAGTTTCTCAATGTACTTTGGATGGTTATAGTAGAAGTGGTCCAAAGAGCCAATTGATATAATGTGTGTGAGATAACATGGCTAGAAAGTTAAGGTTTCTATTGAAAAGATGGCGAAAAGATGAAGAATAAATAAACACACTGCGGCGACCAAAACTAACTAGGGTAAGGGCAGAAGACTTATTAAGATAGACAGGTAAATACGAGATACGACCTTGGTTGACTTCTTAGTGTCAATTCACTGAGTTGAGTGACAATGTCTTCAAAGTTAGAGTGAACAAGATTTTTTGGGTAAAATAGCTCCATCGTCGACTTAGTCTCTGTCATCTCTGACCTAGACTAGGGTTAAGAGCAAACCCATCTCAAATAAAATGAAACGTACAATTGGCCAATGATGATGATGATCTGTAACTCATCATCATTCTTTCTGGATAGTACCGAGAAAGTTATGATGATCAGGGGGGCTAAAAAGTCCACTTTAGAAGAATCATATTCAAAATTCAAAAGTCAAATTCAAAATTCAAAAGTCAAATTCAAAATTCAAATTCAAATTCAACATTCAAAATTCAAAAGTCAAATTCAAAATTCAAAAATCAAATTCAAAATTCAAAATTCAAAAGTCAAATTCAAAAGTCAAATTCAAAATTCAAAAATCAAATTCAAAATTCAAAATTCAAAAGTCAAATTCAAAAGTCAAATTCAAAATTCAAAAGTCATTTATTCAGATTAGGCTGAGAGCCAGCACTTTTTGAACGTAAAGTTCTACAAAAGACAGTCCCCTAAAACCCCCGCCCGTCACCGCTTCATAATGTGGAGAAGAAGTGGCCAACAAACTCCCCAGCAACACATCTGTCTGTTACGTTTTAGGAACTAGAATTTATACAGTGAGTAGAATGCAAAGTAATTAATACATGACACAAAACAAACAAATTAAAAGCTAGCACACCATGAAACCAAAATACACACTCAATTGCAAAATTAGAGTCATAACAATCACAACAATCTGTCAAACTTCATATTAACCTTTATCGCTGACGCATTAGGTTCAAGGTTGTTTGGGAAAATTTGACAGTGACGGGTAACGTGATTTGCTTTCTGATTCTGCTAAAATGGCCTATTTAGTACCCCTGTACTCTCTTCCAAACATGAGACCTTCCCCAAAACAAGCTAAACCTTGAACATACGCACAAACACATCTCAGATTTGTATCACGTATTCAATATTTAGCCGAGATGTATTCTCAGATCAAAGGGCCACGCACGAGCGTCTGCACTTGTCGAAATGAACGCGTTTTTATATCAATTCTTATTCATACGTGCAACGTTTGCCTTCAGAAAGTTAATGTGGAAGGGAGCGGATTTACCAAAACACGACATGCTTTTGAAGGTTACTTACTGATGGCCGCATTTTTAGGACCAGAGTTATTTCCAGAACAAGCTTTATTTCTAGGCACGTAACTAGTATGTACCCAAGCTAGTGAGTAAGTCAGCGTCTCAAACTAGTATAGTTTTTAAATAGACTGTCGTTCTGTTTTTGAGTTAGTATCACACCATTCATGTTACTTGCCAGGCTTTTGTACTACCTCCAGGTGGTTGGGCAAGCGAGTATTGATTACTATTTTTATGCAGTTTATTTTACTTCACATATATGACAGATGGCGTTTACTGCTACCTATTAAAACTAATATAGTTCAAAGGTGAAAACTACACTATTAACAAGATGTATTACGCAAGTTATGCAGAGAGACATGAAATTAATCACCCTTATGAAAAGATTACAGCAATATATCTAGATGACAGAAATGTTGCTACTGGTTTTTCTATTTTCAAGTGTCTAATGTGATCAAGTCGAGATGGTGGTACAGCCGGTCGATTCAGTTGACATCTCACCGTGATCACTTAGGTGGAGTGAACGACAAGTGAGCTGTCATGCCATCTTGTTTGTATGGTTTGACAGCTCACTTGTCGTTCACTTCGCTTTAGTGTTCATTTTTTTTGTAAACATAAAGAAGTGAAGACACGTGTGAAGTCATCACGGAGTGAGCTGTCATTCCATCTTTATTAATTGGATTGGCAGCTCATTTTGTGATCACTTCACCCAAGCGTTCACTTCGACTTTTTTACAGCCGGTCTATCTCCCATATTATTATTACACTCTTTGCGGTCTATTCTGTAGACATCTCATCGTGTACACTTTGGTGGAGCTAACGACAAGTGAGCTGTCAAATCAAACAAAGAAGATGTAATGACAGCTCACATCGTGTTCAATTCACCCACGCCTTCATTCACTCCGACCACTGACAGAATACACTAAACGCATCTCTAACACAGGTAGAACTGACTTTATACAACCAAATAACAGTACTACCCTACAACAAATAACTCTATTCACAGTAGGCTTCACAAACGCAACACGTTCTACCGAAGCGTGCGACTAACATTGTTGCAACAACCTAACATACAAACATTAACATACACAGTCGAATGTACTCCGAAATTAATTCGCGTGAACCCGGCAACCTCCTGAAATCCGTTTATTTGATATGATATATTACTCGTGTTAGTTCTCTTGTGTTTATGTATATTAAGTACGCGTGGGATGCCAAGATTGTGCACGGCAATTGAAACTAATTTTGGACTAGATTTGTTGGCTTGCTTGTGGTGTCAAGATTGTGGGGATTTTAGCGTTTAGCTTGGAATATAGTGAGTGTAGCGATGAATTTGTTTTGAAGAACAGGACAGGAGATTTGGGAAGAAGCCTGTGTCCAAAAGTGGACGTCTTCGACTGAAATGATAATAATGAAAGCGAGCCTATTAGCAGGAATGGAATCGACATTCACTTAAATAACAACAAACATACATAAAGTTACTTTGCGTACTACTGTATACATTCAAGTTCTTCCAACTTAAGAGACAGATGTGTTGCTGGGGAGTTGGTAGCGCCACTTGTTCTAAGTTAAAGCACTAACAGCAAAGGGCAGGCGTTTTTGGGGACTGTCTTTATGTAATATTAACAACGATAATATTAAGAAAAAACGAATCCAGAATTAGCGCTGTGATTGTTCTACCAACTTTTTTTTTTACAATTGTTTTATGATCAAGTGTCTCAGAAAAATTTCAATTTGTTATGAATATTAGTATTTTGAGAAGCTCGTCTAAGTACTGGTAAACTTTTGAGACGTGTGTATCCAGTATCAGTTTGTAATCCTCGAAAGTAGGTGCCTCAAGTTGTTAGCGTACTGATAGTATTAAAAGTTTTAACTGTGAGTCAGGTTTTGCTTTAAATAATAATATCATGGATGGATATAATCATAATATTGTAATATACTTGATTTGATTAAACCTCTGAGGTTGGCGACCCACGGGGACGTTTTGCACGGATTAAGTAGCGATACAATTGCAAAAATCTAGATGCAGACGCGAATTAACGCGATGCTTTCGCTGGTATTTATACCTTCACCCACATGACCACGATTACACCACGATTACGATAGGATACACCGATGACAAATATCAAACTACACGCATTTATTTCAGCTTAACAGTTACTTTAGGTTTGAATCAAAAAGATTATGCAACTGCTTAATATTTTTGAACGAACGACCTTAAGAACATGCGTTCAAAATCGCAGATTTATAAAGAGGAGAACCCACAAGCAACTTACGTACACATCCCTATCTACATTTTGAGCTAAACCTTCAGAAAACTCACTTCTCAGTAATCATTAAAATATTGTAACATGAATGTCGTCAAAAGGCCAAAGCTAAAGGTTACATATAACACAGAGGTTCATTTACAAATCCAATAGTGGCAAAGGTCGGTCTTAAGATTAGGAAAAAATATGAAGTCAAAGAAGAAAAAAACAGGTCCTTTTACACAATATATGTAAGTACACACAAAGGTGTACATTTTCCTTTCCCTGTTTATTCGTTTAGTATTTCTTTTTGTTTGACGAAGGCACAGATAATGGTTCTTTAAAAGACCAAAAAGCGGATTAGGCATTACCGCTCCCGGGGCCACGTTTCGTGCTTTATACACGGCCAAGTCCATTTGTCTGTCTGTATGACTTTTTTGTCTTATATTTACGGTGATTTGAGTAGCTGTTTGGTTGTTTTTTGCGTTGTGTGTTGGGGTAATCAGGGGGGCTACTCTCTAATTCCGAAATCCGTAGTTTCGGGCTTAGTTGCGGGCGTATGCTAATCCGTATCACCTACCGACTTACGATTAGTCCTAAACCCGAACTAAGAATTAGTGACAACACGATTTTATAGTAATTGTCAAATCATGTTGTCACTAATTCTAAATTGTTAGGTGATACGGAGTAGAATACGCTCGAAACCAAGCCCTGAACTACGGACTTCGGGTTTAGAGAGTAGCACTCCAGTTCAGAGAAGGCATATCTAAAAGAGAAAAGCAGTGCGTTTCTGCAAATATGTCGAAGTGAAGTGATCACGAAGTGAGCTGTCAAACCATGTTATACGGTAAAATGACGGCTCACTTGTCGTTCACTATACCAAATGTGTACACGTTGACATGTCGACAGAATAGACTGGCTGTTGCTTATAATGTAACGAAGTTGAAATTATTCAATTTCATTAGATTATTACTTTGTGCTGATTATGTTTTGAAATCAAAATGAACATAACATAGTTCATAAAAACTTTGTAAGATTTCACGGAAACAGAAACTTCATAATTTATAATAAACAAAGTGCTCTCGTGATTACGTATGCAGAAAAACAGGTAAAATGCGGGTTACTTTGTAAAAGCACTGAAATCTAAAAATCAAGTTAGAGGATAAAAAAAAAACAGGAATAAATTCCATTTCACTTCGTAATATTTTTCTGTATTTTCTATTCTGTAAACAGGTAAACGTGAAGTGAGTTAAGATGGAGTGAGTTTGGAATGAACTGTCTCTTCAACTTGATTGTAAGGATTGAGAGCACACTTCTTGGTTACTTCACCAAATTTTCACGATCTTCTGTTTTTCGAGTCGATGATGGCATTTGGCCTTAGATAGTTAGGTACAGTGAGTACGTTAATTGCAGCATCGGTGGCATCATTAAGCCCTCATAGTTAGGAATATGGATACTTGGCGCATTCTAATATATGGCTTATTTCACGGTGAGATTCTTAAAGAATATAGTAGCAGCTCCAGTCGTGAGTACAGATGAATGCAGCAGGTTGATTTTGCCAGTGTACGGTGGGCGAACGAAACTTGCAAGCGCAATGATAGTCAATGAGCATTGACTGACGAACCAATTACGTGAAGCATCAGAGAGCTTTTGCCGTCAAACAGACCAAGTGCTGACGACTCGTGGTTATTATAACACTACTGCAGTGCGATTCGGTTAACATGTCGAAATGAACACTTGGGCGAAGTGAACAACAAGTGAGCTGTCAAACCATACAAACAAAATGACATGACAGCTCACTTGTCGTTCACTCCACCAAAGTGATCACGGTGAGATGTCGACAGGATCGGCCGGCTCATTTCGCTCATCTAAACTTCAATGATATAACTATCCCTACAAAATAATTATCATTGATGTTGAAAACTCACAAGCATCTCCACCGCAAAAGCTCATATCATGACATTATGTTTTATGGCTTTTATTTGATATTCTCCTGAGCCGGAGGTCAGCTTACTAATGCTGCTTTTCATATTACTAACGAACCCACACGACTTTATAGACGGCCATGTACGCGTAATAAAAGGAAACTATTCTGGACAGGCTTGTTTGAGGATTTCAATCTTTTTGTTCGAAACTAATTTTCATGGAACTTTGTAAGTTTGATGTTGAATTTAAAACTGAAGCTTTTGTTGGACGCTGAATAGGCTGTGTGGGGAACTACTTTTGAGTTTGACTTCGGTTCGCGGCGTGTTTTGTATTAATGGTCCTTGGGGTTTCGATGTTATTTAAATTTAAAAAATATCATTTGTATTCGTCGCTAAGGAATGTTGTTTAAAAACTGTCATTAATGTCAAGAAATTGACATTTGCATGAGCTGGTTTAAATGAACTCATAAATGTCAAGAAATTGACATTCTGGCTACTAACTAAGTGCTTTTGTTAAACAAAATGTGGATGAGATAAAGAGTGCCAATTCTACAAATTTTCATATTCACATCGCATTCGCATCTCAATCGCAATCTTTCAAAAATGTATGAACATTAACTTTTTTGGCTTTTTTTGAAAGTTTGCGATTGACATGCGAATGCGAAAGTTGTTTAAAAATTTGTAGAATTGGCCCTCAGATAGTCAAATTGTTTGGGTAGAAATTTTTACAGCGCATATTAATGACGTACATACCTGTTGAGAATTGTTTACTCTCAACAGGTTCATAGAGTGACGTTTGTGTTTAGAGCCCCTATACTGTTATAGTTCCTTTCATAATTTTTTAAATTCAATAAAAATAATTTATTCAAATAAAAACATTCACAAACTTCTAACCAACAGATAAGTTTTCCATACAATTAGTGCTTAAAATAAATTAAAACCAAGGTACTATTATTATTATATGTGCCAGTAATGGTTGTTCGGAAATGCAATGTTAGGTAGCGACCAGCCCGATTTAAGTTAATTTAAACCTGTGTTCCAGGCCATCACTTTCAGGCCATCACTTTATTAGTATATTCAGCACTTGATAAAAGCTGAAATAATGGCCTTAGGAGATCAAATTACCTAATCCTATTAAATTAAGTCGGCAAGGCAAAAATAGAAACCATATTTTTTTTTATTCCTGCCCCAAATCGCTTTTGTATCATAATAATACAATAATATTTTTATCGAAATAAATACTGAATAATATTTAGTCCGTGTTGTTTGGTCCTGAGCTACGTTTCGGAAAATCTTCTGGGAGATATACGCAAGTATATCTGAGTTCTTGTAATTCCACTTGTGCCACGCACAGGTGGTCAAGCACAGGAGACGAGTAATATTGTGGGACGTCGTCGGATAAATCGCTACGTCTGCACCTGTGTTCCGTTTGTAGGTATGCGATTTCTTGTACGAGTTATTATATTCACTGTGATCTTTGTAGATATTCCATCTCAAATAGAAAGCCTTTTTAGGTCGTCTAGACACTTCATTCTATGTAGAGGGGGTGAAACAGTTTTACATAAAGAACTCGTTTTGAGGATTTACTGATATCTTCACAAGTCATCGACACCACTTTAGTTGCTGTAACGAGCTGAATGTATTTTTTATCCATGTAAAAGCAAATAATATCAGTAAAAAACAGCAAACATCAGCTGCTTTTTAAAATATCAGCATTGTATTTTAACTTAATTCGCTGCAAAAGAAAGGGTGCTGGAATATAACCAAGACCGCTTACTTAGACAAAAAGCGAGATTTTCTCACTTTTTCGCTGAAAATCGTAATAAGTTTTCGTATGCATAAATGGACGTCATTCGGGAGTGTTGTAACAATGGGAATTTCTCTTCCGACCGGGGATCCTTTATTTTTCTCGTCTCCCGGCTTTCATTTCACTTGCAAATGTTTCATTCTTTATGAATTTACCGCTACTCTTAGGAAGAAAAAGGTTTTCCGGAATCAAACTTGTACAAATATTTGAAGTTAAAACTTTTGTCACCGATTTTTTTCCTTGTCATCTCGATTTCTTATTGGGGAGCTGTAATAACGCTTTAGAAGATGGCTCGTAATTCCGGGGGTGTAATGCCGGGTTCATAGAGTGAATCCACTTATTCGGCTCAATTACACAGCCCCGTTATTTCGTGTCACAGACAGCTTTCGGGTTGAATGAGCTCACAATGTGAAACAGTTAACATATTTCATCATGATAAATCTGATTAGTATTTATATGGAGCGAGTGAATTTTGCGTGTAAAGTGAAATACGAATAAATTGCTTAATGGTGTAATAAAATTGTGGATGACACTTTTTGATCGGATAATAACAAAACAGAATGGAATGTATCGAAGCGTGAAACATTTTCAACGAGAGCATGTCACGAGGGAATGGAGGTAGCAGAGATGTTCAATTTTACGCTTCACGTATATGGGATGTTAGTTACTCAAAGAAATGGTAAATAATATATGAAAAAAAAACAAAACTTAGTTAGATGCTAAAAACAATAATAAAGTTTCTATTTCCGAACTTTTGTACATTTTTGACTTGAATATATCTTAGACTAGCTGACCCGTGCAACGTCGTCTGCATCACATTTTTCATTACTGTTCCGCTCTTATTGGTCATAGCGTGATGATATGCCTATAGCCTTCCTTGATGCTATCTAACACTGAAAGAATTTTTCAAATCGGACCAGTAGTTCCTGAGATTAGCGCGTTCAACCAAACAACGACTCTTCTGCTTTATAATATTAGTATAGACAACTATTACAGGCCTATGCCGTAAGGCACACCGTGCAAAGACAATCCCCTTTGAAACTCTCTGACAACTGAAACCCAATCCCCGACTGAAACGCCACACTGCGCCTCCACTACTTCTTGTGTGCCGTCATCTTAGCCATAGTAGACCTAAAGTCATTTTGAGCTCATTCATCTACTCAGTTTGCATTCACGGCTCCTAAATCTATCGTTTGGGTACCAGACAGTCACTTGTTTACTCCATTTTTCAACGAAGCAAATGTCCAGTCTGTCTCCATTTTAAATGATCGATACGTAATTTATGATGTCTGTTTTAACTTTGTTTCATCATAGCCTAGCCTTTTCCCGACTATATTGGGGTCGGCTTCCAGTCAAACCGGATTTAGCTGAGTACCAGTATTTTACGCGGAGCGGCTGCCTACCAGACCTCCACAACCCATTAACTGGGTAAAACGGTACTTCATGGAAAGACTGGAGTCAGATTAACTGGCTTCTGACTATCCGTAACGACAGCCAAAGATCTAAAAATGACAGCCGGGATCAACGGTATGTTAAGATAGTCACCCATCCACAGATCAACCTTGGCAAGCGTTGCTTAACCTTGAAGATCGACCCTCTCCTCGTCTGTTAACTTTGTTTATTTGGGATAAAATATATTATGTTTAGAGTAGTTACTCTTTGAATATTTCTCTTCATTGGACTTTCGGATTCGTTTCGCTCGGATCAGAATCCCAAGGCTCATGGGGCTACTTCAATCTGGCCTGCCGACACGCCTCACTTAAAACTTAAAGCTCTCAGACTCTTCTGCCAATAATCTTTGAAGAGGACAGCTAACATGAATAACGACCAACAAAACATCTACTACAAACCATTTCAGAGTAAGACTAACGAAATCCCAGAGCACAATTCCATAAAATTCATTGTGCAACGATACTTTGAAGCGTCTCCTTGTACAGGAAGGTCGATGGGATGATAGTGTAGACAACGCTTTAGGAAATTAGATTCGCGTGGCAGTCGAGGCACGTGGCCACCGATCTTGCTGGACGGCTAGTTATAGTGACACTGCTGGGGCTGAGGAGTTGGGACAGTTTGGAGAACGATTACCACAATCGAAATCTACGCTAATCACATAACCGCGTCCTTCAATGTCCCACTCACCGTAATGACTTTATTCACTCTTCCTTCTTCGTTCAGGCTATTTCTCTGTGGAATAGGCTCCCTCAGGAATTCAGGATGGCCACCAACCAACCGATTACTTAACCTTCAAAATTACAGTTCGTGAGCTCATTCGCAAGAAGTTGGCAGTAGTCTCATCACTGCGATAATATTTCTCAACTGTCTATTTGTACTAATTGTATGTTCGTATGTTTATTTTTTCAATTCAAATTTTGTTATATTATATTAATGTAATATATATAGTTTATAAAATATGTATGTATTCTGTTTAATGTTTGTATATAAATATCAATCGCGTTTCTATTCTCCATATTGCACCTACCACTATTTGTCTCTACATCATTCAAAGGTTTACTGGTAGAGAATGCATGCCTATGGCATTAAGTCCGCCTCTGTACATTTGTGCTTAAAGTGTTAAATAAATAAATAAGATTACTGGTCAAACAGCCTAGCCTTTTCCCGACTGGATCTCCCAACTGGGGGTCAGCTAGATATCTAAAAAGATGCAGCTGTGTGTCAGTATTTAATACTCATGGAGTTACTGCCAATCTGACCTCCACGCCTATTAATTGAGTCACTTGCTGGCCATGAATCAGAAATCTGACCAAAAATATGCCAAGAGTTGGATGCATGATCCCCAGGGTAAAGTGACATGCACAGGAGAAAGTACTTTAAATGTGTTACTTCAAAATGTACCAATGTTGAAGAAGAAGCAAGTCATTGACATTCGTAAATAAATCAAATCCTGTGTCAATTCTACAAATTTTTAAGCAATGTTCGCATTCGCATCTCAATCGCAATCTGTCAAATAATCCTCAATTTCTACAAAGTTTAGTAAGTCTCTTACTTATCTTTTCATAAGATAATAAAATAAGAATTACGAAAGTGCCTACGGAACCCTGCATGTGCAAGTTCGACTGGCACTCGCCGTTTTAAAAAAGTAGTATATCGGTATCGGTATGTATGTCGGTAGTATTTATTTTTAACCGACTTCCCAAAAAGGAGGAGGTTATCAATTCAGTTGTATGTTTTTTTAAAATGGTTGGTTACCTCATAACTCCGACAATTATGAACCGATTTGAAAAATTCTTGTTTTATCTGAAAGAATATACTTGCAGATAGTCCCATTTCAATTTTATGAAAATCGGTTACGAACTTTGGATTTTAAATCGAAATAGCTGGAATTCGTCTACTTGGATGATAGTTTTAATTCATTCAAGAAATCAAAATTCCGTATTTTGCTTTTCTGCGATTTTGCAGTGGTGTTGTTAGGTGTGGGGTACCACTAAAAAGTGAAAAATAAAAAACTTTTTACAAAAAAATACATCTGACCACCGAGTAATTTTTTACTTTGTAGTGTTTTATTTTTTGGAAGTCGGTTATATTTTTTTGTAAAAAGTTTTTTATCAATACAAACATATTTAAATCTTTTACCAAATAAATCATCAAACAAATTCTCCCAAGTCCAAAGTTTAACAGCGGCTAATACGTTACAAGTTGGCTATTTGTGCGAACGAGGCGACCTGGAAACTTAAACAAGCTCTTTGTCCCGTCTTTGTCCAGTTCCAGCTGCTAACAGTCCACTTTACTAACAAATCACACGTACAATATGTGAACAAAAGAGCGCTATAACAGTGTTTGTTCCCAATCAGTTCGAAAGCGGAACTGCTCCGACATTATACGTTCCTGATTTATTGTTGGAGCCAACGTTCTGTTTCTAGTGCCTAGGGAATGAGGTAACGAGTAGGTCAGGTTTTATTGGCAAGTTGTCGAACTAAAATGGTCCTTATGTACGATAATTATGCCTTCCTATGCTCCAAGGGTGACTCGGCCACCCGCGACCGTAGAGAATACCCTTCAGCGAATCCCTACACGTGGTCCCCGGGTGGTGCTAAACAGGTGACACTAACCGCCTCCGTGGTCTAGTGGTTATACCACCTGATTCAGACCCAGAGAGAGAAAAATTTATCCCCGTTGGGAATCGAACCCGGGATGGGTTCGATTCCCAACGGGGGCAAATTTTTTGCTCGGTTTGGTTGGTGGTAGGACTTGTTCTAAGTCCGCCTGGCAAGCTACCACCATCACGTCTAAGTCTGTCGCCATAACAACAATGTTAACAGCATTGTTGTGTTCCGGCAGTTAGAGGTATGATAGCCAGTTCCTCTGTGTAAAAGGATTCCGGGTGAAACTCGCTTCCATCTTCGGCCTAATCATCACTTGCCGTCAGGTGAGATTTGGGCCAAGAGTTTCCCCGTTTTGTATAAAAAAGGACTATGTTTTCAGCTTCGTAATGGTTTGAACGTTCTCTGGTTATATAGTTTTTTAAACAAGAATGAACAGGCTTCTTTTGGGGACGCTCGCACCATCAAAGCTTTCCATCAGTCGTTCTGCTTCTTCTTATCGTGAGACTAGTGAGGTCTAACAACCCCAAACACCCTACTGTCAGAGTTTCTAAACCGCCTCAAGGGCCTCTGACATGGTTTAACGACCGCCATTTGGCATGGGACCTCCGGCTTATACGTGCCTTTCGAAGCACGGAATTATCTTTTTATCAGAGGATCAGGGGATTTAAGCCTGCAATGTCCTAGCCAAACGGGAAACCACTTTTTAATGTATGCTTCCCATGGAAATCGAACCCACGACCACCGGGTCACAAGGCAAGCGCCTAAACTTGACAACGGAGGCAGTTTCCATCTGTCAGAATCGAGGTCTCAAGAACAAGACGATTTTCTCAATTAAAAACTAAAAAAAAGTAAAAAACAACTTAACTCACAGTACCCAGTAGTGGAACATATGCATACTTATTGCAATAAGGAATTAGTTACTAGTCCACTTTTGGATTAAATAGACTAACAAAGCTACTTCAGAAAATTCATCATATCTTGTGAACTCCGAAAAATATAGTCAAGTCCCATGATGAGGCCTAGAACAAACACTAATTAATGAATTTGAAGGTACATACCACTAACCTAACCTTTGTAACGGTCTGACCCTTAAAAGGTCACAGCTTAGGCTACGAAACGCTCGTAAATAATAAATACTCAAAACTGTCTCACTACCCTTGACATATTTTTGCTCAAACACTCTAGGCCTAATGCTTGTACTAACGCTCAAAGGACCGTACCAGCTATGTCAGTCAGTCTGTGACTAACAAAGAGAGTTGCGTCTGTAGATACGTACCTTTCGAGCTAAGAATGCCTATGAATAGATCAGAAGGGTCGGTAGAACGAACCTTTCGATTGAATTCACAATTTAGATTGAGATGTGGTCACCTTGGCAGATGTCTGTCTAATTTAACCAATATCTTGAGAATATTGGCACCTGAAAATCATTTATTTGGAAAGATACGTTTGTGGTTTTCTTTAAAATTTAATGATTTAAACATACGAAAAAAATAATCTTTAATGCTTTTTAAGTGTGAATGTAGCAGAAATGATTAGTCCAGTTTTAATACTATTTCAATACTTTTAAACATTTTAGCCCTAAAACCAGAATTACTGCTTAAATCTGTACATTTTTGTCTGTGAATGTTAAACATGCACCGACTAAATAATCTAAGCATACATAATATATTTTGCGTTTAGCCGATGAGTTCACCTTGTAAGAGACTTTGCCGGTTGACACCAATATTATTCGAGTCATGCAGCTTATACTTATCCACTGCTGCACTTAAAGCTGCCTTGCCTTAGCTGCACCAGAATACCCAGTCCTCTGCCTTCTGCATCCAGTATATACCAGCTACCTTTATAAGATCATCGGACCCACTCTATGACTAGGCGTCTGGGACTCTAGGTCCTTCTGCATAATTGTATAGCCCAGTAACACTTCTGTGGGATAAGTCAGTGACTTCGATTTATTTTCCGGATCATAAAAGCTTTAGTATTCCTGATGTATTCCCCACAAGACACTTACAACATAACAAAATTAACTGCCACTATTTCAGCAGTCTCTACAGCACTTTAAAAAACTTCAGTCATACAACCAAATACTTATCTCAATAAATTCAACGGATAACATTTTCATATTCATAAAGCGTAACGAAATCTTTTATGAGTAAAGTTTAAAAATCTCAGTCCGGGTAAGTTCGCCTCTAGAGCTTCTTAACTTTACACGGCGGCTAGACAGTTTTGCACACTATTAGTTTAATACTTTAAAACTTAATACATAATGCTTGTGTATTTTATGGTAGTGATGAGGAAAGCAGGTGCAGTTTTATGGGGAATTGTGATGGGAATTATATATGGGGAATTTTTTATTATTGCCGTAAACTTTTGAATCCGAGGGCCAATTCTACTAATTTTTAAACAACTTTCGCATTTGCAGGTCAATCGCAAACTGTCAAAAAAGCCTTAATTTTCATACATTTTTGACAGATCTACGACGGACCTACTTGTGTAAATGAGTTGACTGCCTATACATAATTGCTTTAGTCTAAGAGGCTTTGAGGCTCTACAATGGGATTGATCACATGACATTTCAACAGAGTTCGTCAATCCCATCATACCGTTGGCAGAATGTCACTTGTTTTGAGCCTCGAATGCCGTCACGTTGTAATAGTTTATTTTTATTTTTTTAATAATGATAGGCATACGTTTGACCGCTATCTCACCTGATGTTAAGCGATGATGCGGTCTAAGGTGTCACTCTTGACTTAAAGACTCCCTTTAAGGCACTTGTCTCACCCCGGCGAGAAAGTGATTAGCTTTCGACTATTTGCTCGCTGAGGAAATGGTCAAAATATATAGATCTCGTGTGACCTAAAAGACACACATACTTTCATAGTCGATAGCAGGCTGTTCACACTGCCTCTAGTTTATCGCAGTGATAAGATTGTACTCGCTCAGCGAAACTCGCTCGGCGATGCTCGCATGACGGTCAGAACTCACCAACCAGCGGTAATTTCTACCTATAGTGCGGGCGGAGCGAGTGAAAGCACGTCGCACAAAAGCACTCGCTTAAAGCCGAGCGTCATGACTATCGAAACTTATCAATCGCTACGCGCTGCTCGCCAACTTGTTTCGAGTTTCAAGCTTATTAGCTACTTGCTGATCGCTGGCAGTGGGACAAGTGCCCGTTGTTTTTTTTAGGGATGGGAAGTCATCCAATGACTTCTCCCGCTCTGGGCGGAGCGGGAGGGAGTGTCAGACTTCTACTGACTAAAACCCATCCATGTTCTTTCATTGCCCTTGGTGTTCCGGAGCCGCGGTATCTCTTTCGAATAGTCCCGCAACTTCGGCAAGCGTCGTCGGCCCTTTCCGGCCCCTCTGCGTGCTGACTCTCTTTGAGGTGGCGCGTGGAACACGAACGCGCCGTCGACACGGCCTGTCGTCATAAGACGGACGGACGGCGAGCCACCCATAGCTCGCCGTCCACAGGCCCGCGCCTACGGTGGCCGGAGGTCACCAGGTGGCGTGAGACAAGTGCCTAAGTAGACAATTATTTTGATTTACGAATGAACAATTTTTATCAGAGAGCTAGCTAGATTAGATATGCACATTCAGATGTTTGCAATTGAGATTATACTTTTTGGAGTGTTATTCGCTATAATAGAGCGTTGAAAAATAGATGATTTCTGAGTCTTTACCGACTAATCCAATTGTACAAACTCCAGCAATAGGTATGTAGATAAAACCGATCCTTGGCCATTTTAAACAAAACATTTGCCGAACTATTCGGTGTTTGCAGGTATGGCTATATTCGTATAAGGCATAGATATTATTAAAGCAATAATATGGCATCGAGCCAAAGCAATTCGCGTCGCATTGGTACCATTTAGAGCTCCATTTATTTCGTAAGTAAGGCAATTGTGAGCAATACATAAAATATGGGCGCCTATTGCCAAGTGCTCCTAGTTTAGAATAGGCCACTTCGAACAATTCTATTGTAGATGGTTTAAGATGAATGTAGATACATACGAATGTAGCCAATGTAGGGCGTTCTATAAAAATATAATATTTATTAAAAACATTACATTGAACCGTATATTAAAAAAAAACCGGTCAAGAGCGAGTCGACTCGCTCTTGACAAAAAAAATTTAGAATGCGCAAAAAGTGCACTTTCATATGATATCCCAGGTGCCCTAACTTAGCATCGCTCTTTCAAGAATCCCTTTTTAGTCTCTGTTGCAAAAAAAAATATTACACGGTTTTATTTCTTTTTTATTTGCAAAATAACAAGCTTCATCCAAAACTACAAACAAAAAACTGACCAAGTAGTTTTTTGTTTGTATATTTCTACATCAGGTGAGATAGCGGTCAAACGTATGCCTATCAAAAGTAAAAAAAAACAAACATATTCTTTTCTCAAACCCTTGCAGTTGGTCTCATCCTAGGCCGGGCTCGGCAGCACCTTCCATCCACAGGCACCTACTACGGCATTGAGGAATGCAATCATTACAGCGTATCAGAATAAATAAAAAAAAAAACGGTTTACACTCCGGGAGTGCCGGTAGAAGTGAAAATTTGAACATTATCGTTGTGCATTTTTGAATCATCAGTCTTACCTATTCTTGATTAGGTCACGTGTCCTGACGCATCATCCGTCTTACGAATTTTCAGTCAGGTCACATGTTCTAACGCGAGTTTAACATTTTACACCCATCCCAAGAAAAGTGCTCAACAAAGTGCTCCGCTAAATTAAAAGAAGTTTTCACTTCAAAAATCCAACAAATGAGAATGAGAATTAAAAATTGACCCAGCTCAAATAAACAAACGAATTCCCATGTGACGCTATGTCATGAACGAAAATTGTCAATGGATTTTAAAGTTAAACTCATGATTGCATACACTCGGTACGATAATCCATCATTGAGATAGCGAACAAAAAGTGATTTATTACTCACCGTCGTTGGCCGTTTTAAATATTAAACAGGCTAGTTCAGTTTTGTCCCGCTGGTTTGCTTGTCTTTCTGAAGTTAGTGTTTTGATCATAATTATGGTTTGAGTACAAAAGAGAAGGAAATCGTGATTCAGTATATCCAAACTATGTGAAGTGTGAAAAGTGAACTGAAGTGTCAGTGGGTAGGGTGCATTGCTCACAGAACAGACGGTCGATGGTACCGAAAAGTTCAGCATGCGCTTCTGTGAACATGTCGAAGTGAACGAAAAGCGAGTTATCAAACTATGCAATCAAAATGGAATGACAGCTCACTGGTCGTTCACTCCACCTAAGTGTATACGTGAGATCTCGACAGAATACCGGCTGGAATGGCCACTGCGTATCAGAAGACGTAGCGTGCGAGACGCTCGGGAATGGTTGTTGTGGCGACACTTGTGGAGGCTTTTGTCCAGCTGTGGTCATCTTTAAGCTGATATGATGGTGATCCTTTTTGTTTTTAGGATGGTACATCACCAAATGACTTCTCCCGCTCTGGGAGGAGCGGAAGGGAGTGTCAGACTTTTACTGATTAAAACCCATCCATGTTCCTTCATTGCCCTTTGTGTCCCGAAGCCGCGGTATCTCTTTCGTATAGTCCCACAACTCCGGCAGGCGTCGGCCCTTTCGGGCCCCTCCTAATGCTGACACTCTTTGAAGCGCGCGTGGAACACGAACGCGCCGTCGACACGGCCTGTCGTCATAAGACGGATGGACGGCGAGCTAGCCCATAGCTCACCGTCCACAGGCCCGCGATGATGGTGATCCTACTAATATTAAATGCTGGAATGTTTGCGAAACATTTTCGTCTCAACGGCCAAACGTGGATGATAATTTGAAACGCGGTAAACCGTGAAACACTTAATCCTATTCTATTTCCTATCCTTTTTAGGGTTCCGTAGCCAAATGGCAAAAACGGAACCCTTATAGATTCGTCATGTCTGTCTGTCTGTCTGTCCGTCCGTATGTCACAGCCACTTTTCTCCGAAACTATAAGAGCTATGCAGTTGAAACTTGGTAAGTAGATGTATTCTGTAAAGCGCATTAAGATTTTCACACAAAAATAGAAAAAAGCAATAAATTTTGGGGGTCCCCATTCTTAGAACTGAAACTCAAAAAATTTTTTTCGTCGAACCCATACTTGTGGGGTATCTATGGATAGGTCTTCAAAAATGATATTGAGGTTTCTAATATGATTGTTTTCTAAACTGAACAGTTTGCGAGAGAGACACTTCCAAAGTGGTCAAATTTTCTTATTTTAGAAGTTACGGGGGGGAGACCCCCCGTAACTTCTAAAATAAGAAAATGATAAATCTAAAAAAAATATATGATGTATAATACCATGTAAACTACCAGCGAAAATTGGTTTGAACATGATCTAGTAAGATTTTTTTTAATACGTCATAAATAAATAGTAAATTGCAACTTTTGCTTATAATAAATACCTACAGGTTTGTACGGAACTCGGTGCGCGAGTCCGACTCGCACTTGGCCGGTTTTTATACTATAATAAATGTGAAAGTTTGGGAGAATAGATGGATGGTATTTTGCTCTTTCGCTTAAAGACTATTGAGGTGATTTGGCGCGCAGCCTGGTTATAACATGGATTTACAGATATACGCATACAATATCTCATCTCGACCTGAAGTCTCCGCAGGCGAAGTCGCAGGCATAAGGATAGAAGCTAGTATAGAATACGTTAGTTAACTTTTTACTGTCACGAAGACGAAACTACTGGCAAACATCTTGTAGCAGCAATTAATGATACTCATTCATAAATTGTCATTCATAATAAATCAATAATTAAGCTCATTGATACTTAACTATGCCATTAGTTCTAACTGACAGAACATCCTCCAATAGTGTATGATTTTGAAATTTTACAGACAGCATAAATTCAAATTGCAATGTTGCCATTATTTTGGTCTAATTTAATTAATTTGATGTTGATGTAGATATGTTCAAATGATTAATTTCATATACAATTCAATGAATTATTTTGAGACATAATGGCGATAAAACAAATCGTTTTAAAGATGATGATCAATATTGATAATATTCACTCTGTGTCGACAATCGGGTTTGTGATCGCGAAGATAAAATATACTAGCACCACCCCTCAGAACGTGTAGTTTTGCACACAAATATCATGGCTGAATCTAACTACGAAAAAAACAGGCCCAGACCAAGATTGAGAGTTAACATCAGAACCATTTTTCGAACTTTCCGCGTGGCACCGATACAACGTGCGTGCGGTAATATCGGTGCTTTCGAGCCATCTTTTTCTCGAGATAACATCTTAAAACACATGGTGGATATTGACCTTCTAACCAACTATTGTCATGATGTATTAAATGTACAGATTAAAAAAATAATAACAATATTATATACATAATTATACATATTTAAATGCACTCACGTAGTATAAGCTACGTAGAACTTTTTGCCGTAGTTTTAAGGAAACGTGCCCGATGTAGGAGAACATACTATATAATGTACTAACAAAACTTTTAATATTTAATTATTTAACTGTTTTAGTTTTAAGCTATAATAGGGAAAAATAATCTTATATACCGGAGTGTTTGTAGTAAGCACATCATAATGTCCTAAATTTATACTGTGTACGATATTAAAATTATTGTTTCTTTCCTTGGGGACCGGCACTGTACTCCTTAACACAGGTAATTTAACCTAGCTAGGAATACAGCACCTCACCCACCATTAAAATTGTAGTCCTTGTACACTATAAGCAATTCTGTAAAATTGTCATCATGTACCTACTACAATGTGTTTTTTTTTTTATGAATAAATTAAAATTAAAAAACTCGTAAACAATTATAATCATATAAACAAAGGCGCGGATAACCATGTCCACAGCAGTTAACTGTAGGTAACTAAAAAAAAAATGTACAGATTCATTCATTTATTTATTAATTAATTAATTTAAAAATTAAAACATCATCATTGTACAAGTTATTCACATACATCAGCGTAGTTTCAAATATTATTGTCAAACAATAACCGAAGAATATTTATCATTTTATATTTTCAGGAATTATCGTGAATCATTGAAGCCGTTACTTGTTATATTTATCGGTCGATGTCAGCAGGTGTACTTCACTTGTATCCATTTTGAATTATTTATTTTTATTTTATTTTTCATATACCTTTTTGTGAACGTTAATATTCTTCATTTGTGGTGCTCGGCAAGTTTTGCTTTATCTCCTGCTTGATTGTAATTGTAAACTGTGGTTTTCTTCTTTTAAGATTGCGTTTCCACCAGAGCTGAGCGAGGGATGTGTTTTTTTTTAAGAACGAATAGAATCGCTTGCGCTGAGCGAGACTAGGTAAATGAAGTGATTCTATTAATACTTAACAAACGCGCCACGCGTACGCTTGCACATCTTTGGTAGAAACGCAGCCCCAGACAATTCTGTTCGGGAGTAGTTAGGACGTGGTACTTTCTCGTGGTCACCACTGTTGATTCTGGGTTTTCAGAGTTGCAGTGGTTGGGAAAAGTCGCGACAAAAGGTTGTCAAGCTGTGGTTACATGTGGTAATAGGTAGTGTCGTTGCGGCTTCTTGCGGTTGAGCGTGGTCGGTTCATTGTGGACTGTGGTACCTTCAAAATGTGGATGTGTTTGCGATGTGGCCGGCCGTCCCTTCGCGGTGTCGATGGTTGTTGCGTTGTGGTTGCGACGTGGCTGCAATGTGGTCGTTATCACACACGCGATAAATAAAGACGGCAAAATGTGGTAAGTGAGACTTTAATTATCAGTTATTTGCATACAAATTAGCGCCGCCGGCCCACGTGTTGTGGTTCTGGTGTGGTGTGGTTGTGGTTGTTGTGTGGTTGTGGGACGTGTGTAACAAGCCTTAATATGAATAATATTATTTACCAAGAGTGTTTGAGCTACGTTAGCTGACTTCCTTTTTTATTTGAGATGGGTTTGCTCTTGACTCTAGTCTAAGTCAGAGATGACAGAGACAAAGTCTACGATGGAGCGAGCTTACCTAGAAGTGGCATGTTCACTCTAACTTTGAAAAGATGAGGGTTGTAAGTGTTCGGAAACACAGACGCATGCAGAGAGTTCCATTCCTTTCCTTTGCGCATTCTGAAAGACGATTGGAAACACTTAGTGCGAATTGGTGTTATAGCAACAAGATAGGGGTGGTAAGTTGCAGTGCGTCTGGATCTTCGATGGTAGAAGGGGGCCGATGGAATGAGGTCGTGGAGCTCTTGGGCCCACTCTCCTTAAAATAATTGGAAAATGCTGACCAAGTAGAAAGTGTTTGAACTGAATAAAAATATTTTAAACGTGGCTTGCACGTTTGTAACTATTAAGATACATTTATTATCTACGCTTATTAAAATAAGCCTTAATAATACTTCAACAAGAACATAATACCACGGAAATTGGAAAACAACTCCGAGAGGCATTAATTTTCTTCTAACAATTTGTAAGTCTCGTACTAGACCGGCCTTGTCTTCTAAATAAAGGGTCCTAAGCCCAACTCAATTATGATACTTGAATAAACACTGTATACTACATAAACTTTTTGAGTTGGTTAGTGATGTTTTGTAGAATGATTTTATGAAATATAGGTACAGCTTATTTGTATGACCTGCTGCTGGTCTATTCTGTAATCAAATCACCGTGTAAACTTCGGTGGGCTATACAATAAAGTGAACTGTAATTCCATCGTGTTTGATTTTAAAATTCAAAAGTCATTAATTCAACTTAGGCTGAGAGCCAGCACTTTTTGAATGTCAAGTTTTACAAAAGACAGTCAAAATTAAAAAAAAAATCAAAAATTCAAAATTCAATTTCTTTTTTTTTCGGTCCCCCAAAACGCCCGCCTGTCACCACTTCCTAGTATTTTAGCTGTGGAGAAGAAGTGGCCAACAAACTCCCCAGCAACACATCTGCCTGTTACGATTTAGGAACTAGAATTGATACAATAAGTAGAATGAAAAGTAATTAATATATGACACAAAATAAAATAAAATACAACCTAACACACTGATACTATAAAATAAATTCACACTCAAGCAAGTGTTCACGTTTGTAGAACCGCTTGGCCGCCGGCGAGCATGAGTCACGTGATGACGTTGACTGCCCGGGCTCTCAAATATCAAAGCGCGGGCAGCTGCACGCCAGATGTTTATGTTTACGTAAACATTTTTTAGTGGCCTCCTATTACAGCTACCACTCAAGTGTATTGTTATTTGTATAGCTGAGAAACGGCTCCTTATAGTTACGTTAAGTGTATGATAACGGTTAGTTTCCATATTTTTTAACTAATTTGTAAACATTGAATATTGGTGAAAAAAACACATTATGTGAACTTTGAACAGGAATAATTTAAAAAGTAAATCGATAACATATATATTTTATGACTTGTATGGGTAGCTGGGTTATATCTAAAAACGATAAATAACAAACAACATAGTCCACCGTACAAAAATATTAATATATAAGCGTAAATCTACCTCCAAACATTAGCCATTTCCCGCCATTTTGCATTGTTTACATCCCGACCCACTGAACAAAAATTATAATCATAACGTAAATTTCGTTTATTTTGTTTATGTTTTGGCTGAAATCTATTGCCCAGTAAACATAAAATGCGATAATAATTACTTTTTAGTCAGAACAAGTAGCTAGACTTAATAATTAATCAATTACGATAGCGTTCTGACAACATGGACGCCTTGTGTATCAAGGGTTATGAAAATGAATATAATACGTGTTAAAACTTACCCACATGTTGAAATCCTTTTGCACACACATTAATCACATCACAATGCACCAATAAAACATTAGTTAACACTAATTCACTCACAAACAACATAATAAACAAGTTTATTCGACACTACGTCATCGCGCAACTCGCGTCATACCACAGACTGAATAAAACATTTAATTTCTTTCTAAAAATGGACTCGCCCGTTGCGTGTTTCGTATTTTAAGCATGTAGAAATGTATAAAGATTCGAGTGGAAAAGAGCAAAATGATACAAAATATCGTTGGTAAGACAGAAATGGACATAATTTGTTGCCAGGTCGTTTTTATAAAAATAGGAACTGTAGTTCCGATGACGCAATCTAGAGCAAAAAAAATTTAGGAACTGTAGTTCCGTAAGCCAATCGAGCGGAGAAACAATATTGTTTGAATTGACAGTTCACTTCACCTAATTTTATACGGTGAGATGTTTACAGAATCCCGCTGTTGATTGTGTTTATGTACGGGTCTGGCAATATTTGTTCGAGAACTACAACGTATCTATAATAATATGTAAATCAACGGGTCAATTCTACTACTTTTAAACAACATTCGCATCTCAGTTGCAACCTGTCAAAAAACTCTTAATTTTCATACATTTTGACAGAATGCCACCGAAATGCGCATGGAAACGTTGCTAGATAATTAGTAGAATTGGCACTCTGATGAATTGTGTATTTTTGTCTATGGCGATTGAAAAGTATTATTGTGATATGTTATGCTCGTGACTGATAACTATCTCAACATATAGTAAGAGATTACGATGGCTGTCGATGGAGCATTCTGGCCTAGAAGTAACCTGACTTCAAACTTTAGTTCGAGATGCATCTTCTAAACATGTTCATAAATTCTATCAATTTATAGCTCTCAGAACACAAGGAATTATACTAGTACTGACTTGTAAGTTAGTATGTTGCTAGTACGAAATGAATAGCGTTGTATTCAGAAAACATTCACCCAGCCAACAGTAAACTGCACTTGGCCACCACCAACCACAAAACGCAGAACAAAACCAATATTCAATACAGTTCACTGGTGACATTCGGAATGAACCCGTCCATTTATATCTTTCAAACTTTTCCAGAACAAATAGTCCCACAAGGAACGCACCATTGGGACGGCTATATGCAATAATTCAGTGTAAATTGCTCGTCGGCGAATTGTGCATTACTGGGCGACGTACACTGACGGCCGTTGTTCTCGCTGCTATTGTTTGACTCTGCTCGGTTCGAATGACCGACGAATTGCACATTTCTGGCGTTCCCTTTGTGACATCGATGATATTTTAAACAATTTTCGTTTAAGTTTGTTTTCTGTGAAATGATGTTGGTTGGAGTTTATGAGGTGAGAGGGTTCTTATGAATCGAAATAGAGAGGTTGTGTCTAGTGAACGAATGCTGCCAGTTTTATGAAATCTATATTAATGTTTTTCTTAACTTGTTATACGAGCTTCTTAAAATTGTTGTACCTACTAAATATTGACATTAACAACGTGGTAAATACAACGATAAAACTATGAGAACTTGGAAGTAGTCAGACAACCTGACGTTAGAATGGCTGACCGCTTTATTTATTTGATATTTTTCTAAACGCAAAGGTAGTAAATATCTCATTATAGGAACATAATAGTAGCAAATAGGTATTCAGCTGAATCCGGTTTGACTGGAAGCCGACCCCAATGTAGTTGGAAAAATGCTAGGCAGATGAATAGTAGCAAATATGTAGGTGTTAAATAGTGCACATAGTCTCATATACATATCTGGTCTGGTCCCGCCATTCTGACGCCATACCCAATGCCCTTTGCGTTCCAGGGCCGAAGTGACTCTTTCTAAAAAAATCCGCAACACCTTTTACAGTGGTTAGGCCCATGTTTACAAAGTACTAGTAGCTAGAAATAGCTCATGGTTTACGCCAGACCTGCCGACCCTCTATGGGTAATACTCGTAACGAAAACACGTCTAATCCGTTTGTGAGCGTCCGTGTTTGTGTCTTAGCCAGTAGAGCTACTAGTACATTTACTAGACGAGTATTCTGGTTTGCACATTCAATTAGATTTTCAGAGTTGATGAGCAACGTTAAGTCTATTAGGTTGTTATGTTCAATTAGTCATTTACTATCTCGCTCTAGATTTAAATACGGTGATGGCGATTTAACATTTCGATGTCAATTGACGATAATTGGCTAGTTTCCATCATCCACAAATTGCAAAACTACTAATTTAGTCCGTCAGTTAGAGTATTGAAAAATAATGGACACGTATTTTTTGTTTTTGTAAATCAGTGAATATTGACAAAGATAAAACGCATCATAGCTCGGGAGTGGGGGTTCGTGACGTCACGACCCGCAAAAAATTATGCCACGGCGTGAAAAGAAAAATACGGGTCAAATATTTTTTGATAATCTAACTGACGGTCTAATTTTTATTACAGTATCTACATTATATACAAACGCGTATAAAAAACAAAATAAATCATTGGGCATCAAAAAAATAATCCACATCGCTGTCAATGGCAAAAGTGCCCAGAACACTGGCAGCATTGCCACGTTGAATGGCAATGCTGATTCTTTGTCCGAAGAAAAGCTCAGCCCTGTGGTCACCTGAACCGTCGACAAGTTGTTTGCTGATGACAGACTTCCCAAAAAGGAGGAGGTTATCAATTCGGTTGTATGTTTTTTTTTTATGTTTGTTACCTCATAACTCCGACAATTATGAACCGATTTGAAAAATTCTTGTTTTATCTGAAAGGATATACTTGCAGATTGGTCCCATTTAAATCATATCAAAATCGGTTACGAACTTTGGATTTTAAATCGAAATACCTGGAATTTGACTATTTAGATCTTTGATAATCGAAATTGCGTATTTTGCTTTTCTGCGATTTTGCATTGGTGTTGTTAGGTGTGGGGCACCACTAAAAAGTGAAAAATAAAAAACTTTTTACAAAAAAATACAACTTTAATTTCAGAAGTCGGTGTCAAAATACGAAGAAAGTAACAAAAACACCGACTTCCGAAATTAAAGATATTTTTTACTTTGTAGTGTTTTTTTTTTGGAAGTCGGTTGTATTTTTTTGTAAAAAGTTTTTTTATAGTATTTATTTATTTATGTACACACAAGAAACTAAATAATAATGTAATGTGCATTTTGATAAATGTACAACCACTAATCGGAATGATAGGTAGATAGTATGGGAGAATACATTTTTCGTATTGTGACCATGACGTGATTCAGAATCCTGAAATGTATTTCGTGTTATTTCCAAAAGCAGTCTATTCATACCTCATCCAGAGACAAAAGTGAATCCCAAACTAAACAAAGCCTTCGAGAGAAAACTATTGTTTCTTTTATTGCGGTCGACCTTTGTATCGAGACGTGAACTGTCCTTTGAGTCGGCACCAAGGATTTATCCCCGTAAACCGTGTCACTACTCACCAAATTCCTCACCTGATTTACCTAAACCGTTTACGGCATGTCCGTGGAAGAACCCCGGAACGGGCGCATAAAAGACTGTAATAAATTCAATTGAACGAGTGTCGCCCGCAGACATGAATCGCCGTCCGGCCCCGCCCGTTTTCACCCGATTCCCTTGCAACAGATTTCTTTAAAGAAGATTGCTAAAGGAACGTTAAAACGGCGGTAGTCGTTTGTATAAAACTTTACTTTCTCGTTTCCTTGCGGGCGGTAAATCTAGCTGCGATGTGTTGCTGACAGGCTATCTGTTCGCTGGGATTTATTTTTAATAACTGGTTGGGTAGTTGTTTTTGTTTTCGTGTGACAACTCTGGGTAGTCCCAGTACGGGGAGTTTTTTCCTCCCTTTCTGATAGTTATCTCTTTTAGTGACAGGATTTAAGTAGCTAGGACGTAGTCTAACTAGCAATTTACCCTGGATTCGTTTAGATGCTAATTAAAATGTTTGGGTGTGTTGCTCTTACTATTAGAGAAAACCATAGCAATAATCGTCGCGAAGGTTTTTTTATTTTAGATCTCCAACAAAGAATACACCTTACTTGCTATATTATAATAGAGTAATAAAACAAAAAACCATGTGCTTCCTCAATTACAGGAGACCACAACTTGCAATAGAGAAAAATTAAACTATACTTATCTTATGCAGACAATCTAAATGTACATAGCAGTCGAAATTATGCTGTTGTTCGAAGAAGTAAGCGGAAAAGCTGATGGAGACAGACAGCGATTTCTTTTTATATATCCATCCACATTATGAATACTGTTCCATCTTCTTCAAAACTTACCAGCACGGTTCGGTTCGGTTTCGGTGAAGAACTGATTCGATTTAAGGATTACATTTTTTACTATTTGATCACTTTCTCACCTGATGGTCGACGATGAAACACGTTTGCCTAGAAGTAATCTATTCAATCTCGATTTAAAGACTCCCTGGTTGTAGCTATCAGGAAACACAGACTCTGGCAAGAAACTCCACTCCTTAGCTGTTCGCACAATGAATGTGTAAAAAAGATCAGCATCAAAGCCACTTCACGGAATATTAGCGTCAAGCTGGTACATGTTTGTTCAAGGTAACCTGTGTTCCTTCCAGCAAAACACCTCACCCTCTAAATACAAAGAATACTTTACCACTGAATACTCACACTCTCAAGGAGCCCGTGGCTAAATAATAATAGCCGCAAAGGTCGATCTCCAAGGTTTAGCAATGCTTGCCGAGGTTGGTCTGTGGATGGGTGACCATCGAGTTTCCTCCATGCCTCGGAAAGCGCATTAAGCTGTTGGTCCCGGTTGTCATTTGGAGATCGTTGGCAGTCGTTACGGATAGTCAGAGGCCAGAAAGTCTGATACCAGTCTTGCCAAGGAGTACCGTGTTACCCCAGTTAATGGGTTGTGGAGGTCTGGTAGGTAGCCGCTCCACGTAAAATACTGGTATTCAACTGAATTCGGTTTAAATGGAAGCCGACCCCAATATAGTTGGGAAAAGGCTAGGCAGATGACTTTACCACTGAATAAAAGCACCATTCACAGGCGCCCAATAACCTAGAAACTCCTTGACGCAACAGTGCATAGAGCCATACGAGTCTATTCTAAAGTAGTCGGCTTTCCTCCAACAGCGAGGATGCTAATTGTTAGGCACTCTCCATGTAAGCGCTCCAATTGTTCCTTACAACTATTTTAGATCTCTAAAATCCCTCGGAGACTAGCGTCGTCTAGTGAAATTTGCATTTTCTAATGTCTAATTTTCCGTAGTCCACGTATTTATTTTCGCGCTCTGTTTCCTTCAGAAGGTTGTGTTTAGAGACTATATTTATAAAATGGATGGTGTTTAGACGGTGTTTTTTTAAAAATCGATTCCATACTTGGATTTTTTCCTGTATCATGGGTGCGTTTACAAACATACATAGTCACATACACAAACGACCAGACCCGGAACAGCTATCTGTAGGCCATACAAATATTTGTTTCGTGCGGAAATCGAACCCACGAAACGCAGCGCAGCAGCATCACTCAACCACGGTGCCAAACGTGTTGTCGAATTATCGTTATAAAAAGCGAGAAATATTCTAGAAAGTATCTAGGGTTGCGAATAACACTCGATTTTTTATGCATCGCTAGCAATTTGCCAAATTCACGTATGATCTGTTCAACTGTGCTCTTCTGCTGACGTGTCAAATTGTGGCTGTGACAGCATCAGGAGCGCAAAATCAGGCAATATAATTATCGAAAGGACTCCATCGCTAAGCCAAATTAGTTCCGGGAATGTTTCGTCCCGATAGTAGTGAGACCCAAGATTTCCACATAAATATTTTCTGGATCAATGCCAAACACGGGACTCCATAAAATAACTAATTAGGGCGACTAATTACCGGTTATGGCCGGTTCAGGCGCACGTGACGACGATCGATCACCGGCAAATGTTGACGTACGGTACGGCCGTAGCCTACCGTGTGTAGGTAGCTAATGAGGTATAGGTGGTGTTTATGATTAACTGATTATTTTTGTAAGGAGTTAGGAATAAAAAACCAGGATTTTGGCATCACTAAAACATGAAGAAGCAGTAGGGAAGACTAAAGTATTTTTTGTGAGTAGGTGTTTGGTTAAATTTATCATCACAGCGATTATTTGGTAAAAGTAACATTATTTTTCCAGTATAGTCAACAAAACTATTTGGTATACAGACCAAAATATAACTGCTCTGCCAATATTTATTTTTAACTAGCAATCCCCGGCGGTTTCGATCCCTTCGCAACTTTCTTAGTTTTCTTTTTCTTATGAACCTTCTCCTCACAGTTAGAAATACAACAAAAAAGGAATTAGTGAAATCGGCCCAGCCGTTCACGCGTGTTGCAATGGCCAAGGGAAATAGGGATTCTTTTTTATAATTATGGATGTATGCATTATAACCTTTAAGCTAATGACATACCTAGTTACGAGTATGGTGTTAAATGATTGTCTACTCGGCACACTCACAATATCGTTTAAACAAGTGCGAATCGCACTAGCGCACGAATGGTTCCGTACCATTATCTATAAAAATGGCAAAAAAAAACAAGTTTGTTGTATGGGAGCCCCCTTAAATATTTATTTTATTCTATTTTTCGTATTTGTTGTTATAGCGGCAACAGAAATACATTATCTGTGAAAATTTCAACTGTCTAGCTATCGCAGTTCTTGAGATACAGCTTGGCGACAGACAGACTGACAGACAGACAGCGAAGTCTTAGTAATAGGGTTCCGTTTTTACCCTTTGAGTACGGAACCCTAAAAAAGTTGCAAGTTAGCTGCCTGCATACCATAAAGCTCTGTTGACTGTACCCAAACCTTTAACTGGAAAAAGCATAGTGCATAAGTTCAAGCTTGGCCAGAGATCGTACAAGATAGAAAGTATGGAAGGAGATAAAGGCCACCCATTGTACACTTGTTTTTATAAACGTTTTTTCTTGTACTTGTTATGAGGTGTACAATAAAATATATAATAAATAAACAATAAAGGAAGCGTTTGCCTTTTTTTAAATATGGGATATCGTCAAATGAGTCCTTTCGCTCTGGGTGGGGCAGAAGCAAGTGTATTCGTGTTTCCCCAAGTGCCCTTTGCGTTACAGGGTCGTGGTGAGTCTTTAGAACAAATTCCGCTACCCTGGCAGACCTTACCCAACTACACCCAAAAAAACTCATGGTAGTTATTAGTGTGAGCTATTTCTAGTCTGCCTTCATTAGTACACAACTAGAGGATTCGATCCTCACATTTTAGTCCCGAAATTTTCGGGATTGGTGCATTTTTTAATAAGTCAATAAAACTGTGCGTGAAACGTTTATTTTATAAGAAGAAAGTATAATTTTGTATTAACCGCCTTTTTGATGATTTAAAACTCTTAAATATTCTATGTCCTCACAAAACTAAAAGATAAATAAAAAAAATATTTTGATATGTTTTACTGTCTTTTTATTACCACTTTCTATTATCAATACAATCCCGAGACTGTCCCGGGATCCCGAGTTTAACTGTAGAATTATCCCGAAATCCCGGGATTAGAAAAACCGACCGGGATCGAATCCTCTATACAAAACACACACATCACCTGATTGTCTGATAAAAAGATGATTCCGTGCCTTGGTAGGCACGTACGGTGGTCCCGGCCGCCAAATGGCGGTCGTTAAGAGTGTGTATTCCGTCCACTAGCGCCGCCAATCGTTTTTTATTAATTGTGGTAAATTTAAGACACGTAGATAAAAAACCGCTCTGTAGTGCACTAAAGAAATGTATCTATTATTTTTTTGACAGCTATTTTTAATGCATAACTCTTGGCTAAATAGCCAAAATGCCAATTATTGCTAAAAGTGGCCACTTTTAGCAAAAATATCGACTTTGGCAACTATTTATGTTCTAAAGTACAAAACATAACTCTCAAAACATAATAAATACATTTCTTCAGTGCACTACAGAGCGGTTTTTTATCTACGTGTCTTAAATTTACCACAAATAATAAAAAACGATTGGCGGCGCTAGTGGACGGAATACACGCTCTTAAACCATGTCAGAGGCCCTTGAGGCGGTTTAGAAACTCTGACACTAGGGTGTGTGGGGTCGTTAGACCTTACTGCCCACATGATAACAAGAAGACGTACACAACAGTATCATAAATCCACAACAAACAGAAGCTTACTGACAGGCAACAAGCAAGACAAACAAACAACCTAGAACAAACAAAAACACGTGTCTCCTACTTAATATTACAAATTTGAAAGTTTGTATGTTTGTGCCTCAATCACGCAAAAACGGCTGAAGGGATTTGAATGGAATTTGGTACTTCTATACTGTAAGGATCTTCTTGATGGCATTGGTCAGTTGATAAAGCTTTGTGAGGTTTAATGAAAAAGATATAATACATTAAAAATAAATCAGAATGTCAAAAAAGTAGATAGGTTTTTATACGAGTCATATATTAGTAGCTTTGATTTGAGCAAGTGCTCCATTTTTTTTTTTGATATGCTCGCGTTTGACCGCTATCTCACCTGATGGTAAGCGATGATGCGGTCTAAGATGAGGCACGCTTGCATACAAGTAACCTATTCACTCTTGACTTAAAGACTCCCAGGTTTTTTTAACCCAATCGATGTTTGATTTCTACAACATAATAATAGTTGATGCCTTAGCGAGAGTAGCTGGGGTATCACAGTCCACATTCGGTTAACATCATGAAATAAGACATTGGCTACTTTTATCACGGTGGAAGGCTTGGCTATGGGTTACGAATTTTGATGTGAGTTAATTATTTTGCTCTACAGTTCACACTGAAGTCGCAAGCGGAAGTTTATTATAAAAATATAAGAGTTCACAGTGATATTATTATTTTATCACGAATTCACCGATATAGAGAACATGCACATGAAAACTACAGTAATAATCAAAACACTTTTCACGTGAGCGAAGCCGCGGGTGGAAGCTAGTCTCCTATCATAACATTAATAAGCATACACAAAGATAAACTTAATACTAAATGTTAAGCTAAGTTACAAGAAAGCAAGTTTGCTTGATTCGTGGCAAAGGTCTTCCGGAGCGCCCACGGGTAATACGAGGAAACTAGTACGAGTAGTCGAGCGCCTTTAGTTTGATGTGTTGGAGCAAGGAGATGATCCAATTTGGAGGTTGGAATGTTGGTGTTGGTGTTGATGCAACGTTTGGCTGGATGTTGGCCGGTTCGTGCTTTTTCCTGTAAACTTTTATTACCAATTCCCTTTATTTAACATGATTTTTTAACACTACAGACTTCTTAAAGGTTCTCCTGTAATCTTTAGGTATAGAACTAAAAGGCTCAGTAGTATCTGAGATAAGGGGGGCGGTTGGTAATTTTTGGCTTAATTTCTGTAGTAACTTCAGTTAATTTTGTCATCGTGCCAACCGTAGCGATCGATTTAAATTGATTAAAACGCATTTTAAATTAGATAACGACGAGGTTTAATGTGTTTAGTCCAACTGATCATGTTTGATTCTTTATTTATTCTAAAAGAACACACATATAAACTTAGTGAATAAATACATAACTAAGGTTAGTGTAGTCCAGCAGCTAACAGTTCTGTTTTCTTAATGTAGGTAGGTACGATGTCGACATTGATATTGTGTGTAGAACTTATCACGTTAACTTAGAATTTTTGTGTTGTTACTGACGTACCGCTTGAGTTTAGCTTTGAATATATTAAAATAATCTTTGTATTTGCTAAGGGTTTTTAACCGACTTCAAAAAGGAAAAAGTTCTCAATTCGGCTAAATTAGCAATTTCTCTCATAGATCTCTACTCTATAAGAGGAACTGCAATAAGGTTATCCACCTAGCGGACTCAGAGAGAGTTGGTAGATTAAATGGCGTAACAATGATGCTTTTATAGTTTCGACGACCACCTGTCAAAGTTGGCGTTGCGTGGTTATGTCTGATACAGAAGGCAGTACTCCTCGATGAGGTTCGTATTGTGAAGAAGTTCCTTTCTCTGGAGCCCTAACCACCGGTAGCTTCGACCCTGCTCCCGACACCGGCGGACTACTATGTTTTTTTAAGAAATACATATATAAAATGTGATAAATATGTATGTTATAAACAAAATCAACATTTATTTAAAGGACAAACTATATACCAACACTTAAAGTAGAAAATAAAAGTCCTAACTAAAAAATGCGTCCCCATCACTATCGACAGGAGGTGGGCCCAAAAGTTTGGCGGCATTGCCTCATTGTATGGCAACGCTTATACTCTGTCCGAGGTAAAAGCCAGCCAAAAATTTAGTTGCCAATAAGCTACATTTCCGCCGTTTGAGGTTTTTTGCAGCCGCAGCGGCAGAACCAGCACAGCACGACGAGATGGAACGAGGAAGATAGAATGGCGCAAGAGTATCGAGACAAGTAGCGTCCCACACCAAAGGCCTACCCATCTTCCATGGAAATGAAGACAAACCGTCCGGTCGCTTGTATAAATAAACGAAATAATAATGCTAATATAAGCTGTAATTTTCAAAAAGCTCTCGAACTTTATTACAGTAAGTGTTTTAGTTTCATACGAATAATTGTGAACCTTATTTTTATGAAAACTAATTTCAATATTAGCAACCAATTTAGCTACAGCCACAAATAATAAAATCAATTTAGTGTCAGGCGCTTAAACTAATGAATTCATCGAATTATTTATTCAATACACGTTGTGTTACTTAACGAGGCCTATTAATAATTAATACGAATAATTAAGGACCAATAATCGTATAAGCTATTACTGTAATTGAAAATCAAACGGTTATAATACATTCTCCATAAATAGATGTAGGGAGGGAATCATTGTCGGTTTCTGTCAAGCCAAAAGCATCAATTATTTCAAAGTTAACACAGTAAGCAGGTAAGTTATTGTTTATAGGGGGGGGAGGTAAGTTTTAAACTTGTTTTCAGTTTGCAAAACTAATTAATTCTTCAAAACGTAGTTACAGGGAAAAGTAAACCAAACCAAAGAAAGAAGAAAAAAGACCAAACACTATTACAACCCTCACCAGTAGTTATTTTTATTATTATTTCTTTTTTGTCTTTTTATTATTTATTTATCTGACTATGTAGGTCAATCTTTCTATAAACGTCAACACTTGCTTGAGTGTGTATTTTATTTTATAGTTTTTGTTTTGTGTCATGTCCTAATTACTTTACATTCTACTCATTGTGTAAATTCTAGTTCCTAAAATTAACAGACAGATGTGTTGCAGGGGAGTTTGTTGGCCACTTCTTCTCCACAGCTGGGGGACTGTCTTTTGTAAAACTTGACGTTCAAAAAGTGGCTCTCAGCCTAATTTGAATAAATGTCTTTTGAATAACGAAGTAGAGTGGTATTTAAGGTAATTTTCGCGCTTTAAAATGGCAGATTCAGTTCATCCAAATCCATGCACAGTTGCTCCTATTACAAACATTGTGCTGTACCGCAGGCGGCATCATTTGAGTAATGAAGTGGCCATCACTCATTTGTCCCGGCGCCGAAGTCATTTGTAATTGATACTGCACTATTAATTAAATACGATATTAATGCGCCAAGATCAACCAACATATATTACAGATCATAAATGCTTTTATCTGCTTGCAATTATCTTAAATCAGGTGCACGAAAAGCACACTGATTATGTATTTAAATTATTTATTTGAAAGTATCTTCTGCGGAATTTAGTTTATGGTCATTAAAAGTTTATTTAGGAATCAGGAATATTGCTTGGTGGTGCGGTTCTAGTACTTTACCTATGCCCAGGTTTTTGTAAGTTACAACATAGGTCATGGGCACCGGATGAGTGCACTTGCACCAACCCTGGCTATCAATAAAACTGATGTACTATGGATGAGAAGCAATGAGATATTAATGTAGTCAATAGCGTTAGCATAGACTAGATTAACTCCATCTCTATTGTGTATTGTAATTGCATTTTCCATTACGGAAGTGAGACTTAAAAATCCCGTAATAGTACTGCACACAAAACTAAAAATTGGAAGAGAATTTTCAGTTCAGAAATACACGAAAATTTTCAAACCGCTTCATACCGAAATCAGTTCACCCCCACAACGCACAAAACATACGAAAAAATAACACAATTTCCTAACAGCACCCGAATGTAGATACAGCGAGGATTATGCGGGAATTCTCCGCACGCCATGGGATCGCGCAGTTCCGCGGGTTTAATATTCCCGGTGCGCTCAACTATCATAATTCCGAAACAGAATATCAAGAGGCCCCACAAATCTTGAGGTTGCGGCTTTTTGCATTTACATACTTGCTTCGCTGCACTGCGATTGTTCTGTGTGATGCGAGCTTAGTTAATTAACCATCAGATAACTGAATAACTGGTTTGTTATCCGACGCTACTTAGAGGAGACTTGGATTTACTGTTTGTTGGTGTTTATGATTGGGATTGCCTTTTCAGTTGTAGTTTTGGTGATATAATAAAATTAGAGTAACGTATGCTGTATGGGTGTTTTACTGATGACGTGTACCTACTGTTTTCAAGACTTGCTAGTGTTTTGATAGGAAAAAAAATACAACCGACTTCTAAAAAAAAACTTACTAATTTCGGAAGTCGGTGTCAAAATACGAAGACACTAACAAAAACACCGACTTCCGAAATTAAAGTTATTTTTTACTTGTAGTGTTTTTTTTTAGAAGTCGGTTGTATTTTTTTGTAATTTTTATTTTTATTTTTTTCACTTTTTAGTTGTGCCCCACACCTAACAACACTACTACAAAATCGCACAAAAGCAAAATACGCAATTTCGATTATCAAAGAATCATCTAAATAGTCAAATTCCAGCTATTTCGATTTAAAATCCAAAGTTCGTAACCGATTTTGATATGATTTAAATGGGACCAATCTGCAAGTATATCCTTTCAGATAAAACAAAAAAATTTCAAATCAGTTCATAATTGTCGGAGTTATGAGGTAACAAACATAAAAAAAACATACACACAGTGTATTTTGTTTTAGTGTCATAGTGCTAGTAGCTAACAAGTGATAAATAATGTATATATTTATTTTTGTGTCATGTAAATTTTAGAAGGAATTTTGAATTTTTGGATTACCTTGCATATTAATTAGTGTAAAATTCTAGTTCCTAAAACGTAACAGACAGTTGTGTTGCTGGGGAGTTTGTTGGCCACTTCTTCTCCACAGCTAAAACACTAGGAAGTGGTGACGGGCGGGCGTTTTGGGGGACTGTCTTTTGTAAAACATGACGTTCAAAAAGTGCTGGCCCTCAGCCTAATTTGAATAAATGACTTTTGAATTTTGAATTTTTTTGAATTTTGATACAACCGAATTGATAACCTCCTCCTTTTTGGGAAGTCGGTTAAAAAGAGCTAATATGCTGTAGCGGAATTTGTTCGACAGTATCACTGCGGCTCTGGAACGCAAGAGGCATTAGAAGGAACACGGGTGGGGTTCAGTCAGTAAGTATGGCACTCCCTTCCATTCTGCCTAGAGCATAAGGAGTGATTTCATACAGCTGCAGTGTTTTTAAATACATACCACTTAGTTATGGTAAGCCAATCATTCAAAGGGAGAATAATAATATACTGGGTTTCATTTGAATCCACCGGTACACAAGTCAGATGATCCATCGTGCATAATTCACACAGGCTTGATGACATTCACAATATTCCCCTCATCCGCGATTACCATAAATATCCATCCATAAAACAGAGGGATTGATGATCTCTCCTTTACATATTATGTGTCTTGTTAATTTTAATCCAGAATTATCATACTGTGTGATTAGAGAACGACAAAAAAGGGCCGAAGGGTCATGATTCGGGTTTAATCAGAGGACAGCGGTGTCCCCGTGGGCCCTATTGACCCCTGGCCTTAATGAAGGATCGTTTCCGTGGCCTCAGGCGTCTTTGTCACTGTATTGTGGGCTTTGAAGGGGGTCAGTTGCAAGGGACGGTGGCCAGGATTGTTATTTTTTTTTCTTTGTTTTTTGGGCTGTGTGTTTGAAAGAATACTCGATTTGTCACGTGTAAATAAAGAGTTCTTCAAAGGGAAACGTTTAATGTTGTTTCGTTTTGACCTAAATCTGATTTATTTCTCCTGCAGACACCTTTTTTGGACGAAAAATTCAGTAAAAAAATTTAACCGACTTCCAAAAAAAATACTACAAAGTATAAAATAATCAGAAGTCGGTGTTTTTGGTTTTGTATCTTTGCTTTTTTAACACCGACTTCCAAAATTAAGGTTACTTTATACTTTGTAGTGTTTTGTTTAGAAGTCGGGCATATTTTTTTGTAAAACGGTTTTTTATTTTTCTCTAGTAGGACGACGTCTTCGTCTACGCAGAAATTGGTTGATTTACGGTACCAAATGGCAAGTGTTCCGTATCGAACTAAAACCAGCGGCCAAGTGTATTCCAAGCCGGCCAAGGGTTCCGTACCATTTTCTATAAAATTGGCAAAAAAATCAAGTTTTTTGTATGGGAGCCCCATTAAATATTTGTTTTATTCTGTTTTTAGTATGCTATCGCGGTTCTTGAGATACAGCCTGGTGACAGACAGACAGACAGCGAAGGGGAACAGCGAAAAGAGTCCCGTTTTTACCCTTTGGGTACGGAACCCTAAAAAAAACAGACAAATCGGATCAGAAACCTCTGGTAATCAGTGTACGTACTCGCCGAATTGAGATCCTCCTCCATTTTTGGAAGTCGGTTAAAAATAGTCATCGCATCGTTGTTGTGTCGCCTCAGTTATTTTAAATTATTATTTATAGGCTTGCATTTGAACACAATCTCACAAGGTGTAAATCGAAATTATATTTATTTTTCCTACTCCTCCGCTGTACTCTTCTGATTAATTTCGTTGCGGGATCCAAAACAGTTGAATCGTTTCTCCGTGACTCGTCGGGTTTCATTAGCTCGGCGTTTTTCTGGTGGTCGCCACTGCTTATTCTGGCTTTCAGGAGTTGCAGTGGTTGGGAATGTGTGGCGGGCTTGTCCCAAAAAAAAGGTGTAAATCGTGATGGAGTCTGCGACTGAACACGTTTTCCTACATTTACTCTATGTAGCTAACTGGAACACCAGGTTCCGGAAAATTTAATTGAAGGTTCTGTCAATATTTCCAGTTAAACCGAGTCGTGGTTGTTTCTGCACTAGTGTTGCCATCACTGAATCCATTTGTGTGCGCTGATTGCGGCTTATTGTGGCGACGCGTGTGACTTGTGAGGACAATCCTGACGGTACTGATTGCAAATTAATCAATACTTACTAAGCAAATTATGGAGCAATGGGAAATCAGCCGGGTATCTGCAGAAGGCAACCATGAGAATTGTTTGGATCTTCATGTCGTTGTTCTTAATGGTGATTTTGCAATTACTATTGCTTTTTCTAGATTATGATTTTTTTAAGGGCTCCTACAAATGTTTAAAACAGAATACGAACATGCTCATACTAACACCTTATCTATTCCTATACCTATGGCTTTTTTAACCTTACTCACCTGATTTTTTACGAAACATCGAGACTCAAGTCATTAAGCAATAAACTATTCACTAGTGCTTTTGAATTGTCACGATCGCTTTACCAAAAACATGCATGTATATTCCAAAGCGTAAACCACTTTGATAAATACATAGAACATACTTCACAGAAACTTTAAACAATACAATTCAATACAAATCCTTCATTTCAAGTAGACAGTACTTTTGAATAGTCAAGTTCTGTAAGTCAAATAGATGAAGCTATTTCTGCCGCGCTAAATGGTGACAAGAGCAGCAATTTGTTCTGCAAGAAAACACGCTCACCGACCCTATTTCGTTTTGCACGTTTCAAAGAGTAAATCCTATGGAAAAGAACGTGCGAGAAACTCCATAGACACTTTTTAAGTCAGTGTTTGGTTAACATAAGGTCTGTGTATATTGTGTTTCTAAATCATCCGTTCTCAGGGTTCTAACTCACATTTAATAAAATCGATGAGTGTGTGTGAGGGTGTGTGTTCGTGTGTAATAATAATCCTTGCAAACGCCATGAAGAAAAAAGTAACATCCGTCGCGCCAACGGCCCTAATCATCACGCATGGTAAATCGACTGTGAAAAACAGGCGAAGGCCGTGTCCACGCACTGTGAACACGTTACGGCAATATGTGACAGTTTTACTTAGATGTCCCAACCATTGGTGCATGCTCACTTTGTCAATAATGAGTGAAACCCTCATATTACTTACAACAAGTTGTTCTACGAAACACCTATTATGTTGATTTTCATTTTACTGTCATTGCTTGCTTGTTGTCCTGTACTGTTATCCTATTCTACTGCTATACACGAGGGTGATAGTACAGCAATGCGATTCTGTAATCTTGTCGAAGTGATCACTGTGAGATGTCGACAGAATCGACCGGCTGGACAACTTCGACAAGTAACTGAGGTTGCCAGTGGTTAAGGGTCCATATTGGCTCACCTAAAGTTCTTTACCCGAATTTGTTCTTCCTAATGATTTGTAATCCGAATGATCACTCTTCCTAAAAATGTTCATCTTAAAGTTTTCATTCATACTATTTGTAGTGCTACCGGCGATGCTCATAACACTCATGGTTCTGAAAATTATAATTAATAATAAATCATTAATGTAAATTTATATTTAAACTCCTACTGTTTTTTATCAGACCACTTTTATCCCCAAATATAATTACCAAAATATAGAAAAATTTCGCGACCAATTTCGAGGTAGCGTAGGTGGTCACAGTTCTAACTTAACCTAACCTATGGATATCTTTGCAGATACACACCGCTATAAATAAAATAAAAAGGAATCTAAACAAAAAAAATATGACCTTGAATAATACTGTAAAAGGTGGTTATGTTGAGAAAATATAGGAAAACAAATAAAAGTATAATAGATGTTTATTGCTACTTTTTTTTTTTACGGATGGGAAATCATCCAATGACTCCTCCCGCTCTGGGTGTAGCGGGAGGGAGTGTCAGACTTCTACTGACAAAAACCCATCCATGTTCCTTCATTGCCCTTTGTATTCCGGAGCCACGGTGTCTCTTGCGAATAATCCCGTGACTCCGGCAGGATGTTTATTGCTACTGACATTATGAAGTTGAATGCTTTGAAATGATGAACTTTAGAGACAGAGTAGTTAGGAATTGAGATTGTTAGGATGAAAAATGTTAGGAAGAACATTTTCGGATTTCCAATTATCGGAGTTGAAAATTTAGGTGAACTTTGGCGCACCTAGTGGTTAAGTATAAACACTTACTCACTCGGTCACTCACTCTCTCTCACTCTCTGTCGACTCAGTTCACAACGACCAAGATAGGCACGCGGCACGGAGGCGAGAAAGCTGAAGGTAGCAGTCGACTGACTTCCAAAACTTTTTTACACGGTATTATGTCAACTCAATTCACAACGACCAAGGTAAACGATGTTGCCAGTGATCAAGTACAAACAACTAATAGTCTGTCGACTCAGTTCACAACGACCAAGTTAGAAACGTGGCACGGAGGCGAGAAAGCTGAAGGTAGCAGTCGACTGACTTCTAAAACTCTTTTACACGGTATTATGATAAACCTCGGTAAGACACTAGTGTAAAAAGCCGATTAGGACAAAACAGCCGGGTCTTACGATTTTACGTGTTTTCCGACGCACGTAGAACCTCGGTAGGTATATATCTATATACTAGCTTTCGCCCGCGACTTCGTACGCTCGTAGTAGTTTCGGCTATGCGTTGATATATAAGTCAGTGAGTCAGCCTTGTTTGTCTGTCAGTCAGGCAGTAAGTTGTCCGAGGTCGGACAGCAGAAGTCATCCATCTGCTGTTCGACCTTGGCAAGCGACGTTTAAGCTTGTAGATCAACCCTAGCCACGACCTCTCCTCAAATCGGCAGATGATCCAATGTAGCAGATTGATATCAAAGAGCTTTTAGAAAAAAATAATTGATAGCAAATACTTAGCCACAGGATCAAACCTCATCTTCTCTCATCTGCCTAGCCTTTCCAACTATCAATGTTTGGGTCGGCTTCCAGGCAAACCAGATTCAGCTGCATACCAGTATTTTACGTGGAACGACAGCCTGTCAGACTTCCACCACCCAGTTACTGGTTAAGGTCTGATAGGCAGTCGCCGTGCCACCCAGTAACTGGGTGACGCGATAGAATAGAATAAACTTTATAATGTACACCATATAAGCTACTATACTTCTTGGCAGGACTGGTTGACAAATTGACATGACTGAGACCAAACCTTAAGTCTTAATTTATTACTTTCAACCAGTTAAAAACAGTCCGCAAAAAAAAATCTCCACCAATTCAGAAAAACTGCGTTCTAAAAAGAAATTCATCTCTCTAACAATAAGTTTTCATTAAACAAGTTCTTATAGTTAAGCGATCACTGTGCAGTTGAAGTTTTATAATTAGATTTCCATTATTGTAGTTTTATTTTAAAGGAGTGCTAGGAAATTAACGACTGACTTTGTACTTTATATTGTTACGGTTATAGAGTAATGGAGGCTTCCGGCGACTGGGACCGCAATTAACTAGGACCGCGGTCCCAGTCGCCGGATCCGTAAAAAATAAATATTTTTCTTCCGGCGACTGGGACCACTCATAAATGATAACTGAAATCAAAAAATGTACAGTCAAACGAAAAATTGTTAGATGCAATAATTGAAAATCCTATTTGATTTAAAAACATCATTTATTGATATAAAAAAACAGCCTCTGACTACAGTTCTGTTATTTAAAACTTTCGTAATAAAAACATACACATAAATCGTGCTTATAATAATAATCAACAATTTTCAAACAATTAATAATCAGTAAGTAATTATTTATCACAAAATCAGTCCTTAAGTAGTACCGTAAATTAAAAAAAAAAAACAAATCACAATTAGTTTAAAATAGCTTTACAGAATCAGTCAAATTATATAATAACTTAAAACCTACATATAGATCAATTATACCCATATCCGGAGTCAATGTTTATCGTAATCTCTCCAAAAAATGGCCAACACTTATTTTACAAATAAGTAAGTCATTGACAGAATTATATATATTTTTCATCTTTTCATTCGAAGAATGCTTCCTCTTCGATATTTGGATACCGTTAGGATTTTTTAATGCTCCAGAATAGTATTTCATATCTTCTAGGAGTCCTTCCAGCAACTGGGCAATGTTTGGCTTTGGTTTGATGTACTTTCTAATGTGGCTATTCCATTGCTCGACAGCATTATTTGTTTTGTTTATTTCCCCATGAGTAGTAAATGTACCTGCGAGTGTTGAATTTTCTAGCCATGTTTGTACAAAGTAGTCATTAAAGTTTGTAATTTTTGCACTAATTGGCGACTCTTCCATGACATACAACCAGCCATCGTCGAACATATCTAGTGGTAGATGAGAAAGAGCCGAACATAGCTGAACATGATCTTTTCCTGGTTGAGTTTTGTCGACGCCCAGTTCCTTCACTTTAAGCCACAAACTTTTTTTAAAGTGATAAAAGCAACCTACTATTTTCACACCAGGGAAAAAATGTTTGACCGCTTGTATTGATGGAACTTCGAAGTCCATGGTCATTACAGCCGGCTCCCATTCGGGTTTCTGGCTTTTTATGAGTTCAAAAAGCAATATCTAATATGACACTGTCTGATGCAAAACTTGACTTTCTTAAACTGATAAGCTTCTTGTTCGTGATTGGCCGAGCCAGTCATCGGGCGATGCAAAATTTCTCGTTTATAACAAAAGGGCTACCTGACCTTGAAATCGACAGGCAAAACGGACTCGAGTTAGAGAGTGATAGTATTATACAATGCTATGCCCTTTGTGTGTGTTTTGCCTGCATGTGTGAATTATGTAAAAACGGGCTAGCATAGTTAATCTATTACTAAGCGCATAAAATCATGTCTAGAACGAGTCAATGATATTCATATAAATAATTTAGATTTTTTTTCGTTTGACTGTACCGATTTTGGCTTGACATATAGATTTTTTTAAGTTATCTATGAGTGGTCCCAGTCGCCGGAAAAAAAAAATATTTTTTACGGATCCGGCGACTGGGACCGCGGTCCTATTTAATTGCGGTCCCAGTCGCCGGAAGCCTCGAGTAATGGAGGTCCGCAGCAGCGTTACTTGCGAGTTTATAAACTGTTATTAATCGATATGGTAATCTGTAATGGTAAACTATCTAACATAACTAATATTATAAATGCGAAAGTTTGGATGCTTATTACTTAATCACGTAAGAACGGCTCAACGGATCTGGATGAAATTTGGAACAGAGATAGATTATAGTCTGGAATAGCACATAGGCTTTTTAACCATGAATATGCTCCCCAGAGATCACGCGGGCGACGCCGCTGGCAGAAACTAGTTATAAACTAATTTTATAAAAGAATGAATGAGTATTAATGATAACTTGTAGAGTATGGAACTTATTGAAATTTTGATTTGTTCGGCAGTGCGATTCAGCCGGTCAATTCTGTCGACACCGAACTGTGATCACTAAGGTGGAGTGAACGACAAGTGAGCTGTCAAGCCATCTTGTTTGTATGGTTTGACAGCTCACTTGTCGAACATTTTGCCTAAGCGTTCACTACAACTTGTTTACAGAATCGTACTACTGAACCGAGTGAGCACACTTCATGATTGATTGACGTTTGACAGCTCACTTCATTTCCACTACACCTAAGTTGTCATGGTGAGAGGTTTGCAGAATCGTACTGCTGTAGGTTCTTCCAGAGATGTATCTTTTACAGTAACATGAACAAGCGATTTTAACCCTATAAATATTAGTTCAGGGGGGCTAAAGAGCCACTTTAGGAGAATCATATTACAATCATACTATTAATCACACAACCATCTGTCAAATTCAATTCTGTTTTCATCTTTATCGTTAACGCATTAGATTCAAAGTTGATTGGAAAAATTTGACAGTGGCGATTTGCTTTCTGATTCTGCTGAAGTGGCCTTTTTAGACCCGCTGATATGGTAATTATTCAATACCAATTCAAAATTAAACCACCTAAGAAATATAATACTAAAACTCCAACTGCTCACGCAGTTCATTAACAACTTCCAATATCATCTTCGGAGGAACTTCCCAATGACATTCTGACACTTGCGACTTTTCAATTAAAATTAAACTGTCATACAAATCATGTTTACATCGCGCCTTGCATAACAAAAAGCTATATTTAAGCAACTTTGTTCACCGCCAAAACTTTCTTTAATTAAATCTTTAGCGATTTCAAAACATCTGGTCCTGGGTAGCGAAGGGGCCACAAATTTTCCGTAGGACCAAAATTAGGGTTAATTTGTGAAATCTTAATGACAAATTCGTTTGCAATGTTGACCCTGGAATTGATACAGCTAAATTGAGTTCGGATTTTCTAAACTGCGATCTTGTAATCAAAGCGGTTGGGGCTAAGCCAGTGATTGCCCCAATTAACAATTTTGCTGACAATTTTGGAGGCCGCGTCGAGAAAGTTGTTGCTAGGCGGATTATTGGTGCTTTATCTGGGAGGTGGATTACTGGACCAGTGGTTTTTGTTAGCGGTTTTAATTGTTTTAGAAGCTTCTGGGTGTTTCTTTACTATAAAATATTTGGAAGTATTAATTAGAATTAAGAATGTGCCAAATGCGAATTTTTCAAGCGATGAAAATTGCCAGATCCAGGCGGTAGTATCGATTGACTTAAATCTATACTAATATTGTAACGCTGAAGAGTTTGTTTGTATGCTTTTATGGATTAGAGCACTAATCTCAGGAACTACTGGTTCGAATTGAAAAGTTCTTTTGAGAAATTCTTTTAAGAAAGCTCTTTCTTGTTCTTTTGCGTTGCATAGACTTCTTAATATTTAGAACGTTCTATTGAATTTCAATATTTTATTGTTGTATTAAAACCTGATGAACCAAAATATGTCGATTTTTTAAAAGTCATAGAACAAAAGTGGTTGATTATGATGTTAGTAAGAGGTTGTCGGTGTTTTACATATAACCCTGTATAAAAATCTCGTGTAACGGTGTTTTTATCGAACTTATCCGAATGGCTTCACCGATTTTTATGAAATTTGTTTGGTCTGAGAATAATAAGTCATAGGCTATTTTGTAATATGGCAAAACAACGATTGCCAAGTCAGCTGTCTTCTATTATATGCAAATTTTGAGTGTGTTTGTTATCGAAGTCCTCCGAAACAACTTGTCCGATTTTTATGAAATTTTTGGTGCAGATTTGCTGGATCTGAGTAGGTATAGGTCTTAAGCTATTTTTTTTTATATGTTAAAACAACGTTTGCCAGACCTGCAAGAATTAAAAAAGAAAAACTGTAGTGGTATTGTCAGTAGCCAATATTACGACTGTCATTGACGTAATAAATTATTCAAATTAAGAGCGTGTATTCCGTCCACTAGCGCCGCCAATCGTTTTTTATTATTTGTGGTAAATTTAAGACACGTAGATAAAAAACCGCTCTGTAGTGCACTGAAGAAATGTATTTATTATGTTTTGAGAGTTATGTTTTGTACTTTAGAACATAAATAGTTGCCAAAGTCGATATTTTTGCTAAAAGTGGCCACTTTTAGCAATAATTGCCATTTTGGCTATTAAGCCATGAGTTATGTATTAAAAATAGCTGTCAAAAAATAATAGATACATTTATTTAGTGCACTACAGAGCGGTTTTTTATCTACGTGTCTTAAATTTACCACAATTAATAAAAAACGATTGGCGGCGCTAGTGGACGGAATACACACTCGCAAATCTATCGTTTCTAGGTACTGTTTCTTGTTTTAAGTATTTAGAAGATCGCTTTTAGTGATAAGGCCTTCCATTGTGTAACCTATGTATAATTAAATTATTTTGTTTTCTATTTTTCGTAGGCTAATTTTTATATGGGAAAACAAATTTGCTCGGTCACCTAGTAATATAGAGTATTTTATTATTATCAAAAACTCATTCAGTACTCAAAAAAGAGGATTTTCTAATGGAAAGTTTCATAAAAGGGTAATTTATGAACAGGTTTGTTATCTGAAATCACAGTGGAACATGTAGCGTGTTTAGAAAAGATGTTATCAATTCACAAAATGTCAAAGTACTCCATACTGAGATTATGCACCAACATATGGGACTCTATTTGCATCCAAAAGGCGGCCTTATGAATATTGAAATAGAGACTATTAGAAATGCAAATGGAAGTTAGTTTTAGATTCAAGTTTGCGAGCAAATATCGTGAGGCGTTACGGTCCTTTCCGAGTGTAATGGTTAGAAAGGCAAAGATAGTTTTAGAATACAGAAGCGCAGTTTGAAGCGAAATGTTATATACCCTTAATGAAGAATACTCACAGAGGAAATTTAGACAAGTAGTGTGCCTTCAGTATAATGAGTTATGAAGAAAGGATATAAATTTTCCTTCTAGATTTGAAAGTGGAAAAAGAAACTTTAAAGTTCTAAGTTTGTCTATAAACAGAAGTATTTTAATTCCAATAAAGGTTTAGGTAACAACATCACACATCTTAAAATTAGGGTACCTAAATCATAAATCATACTTATTCTGCAAATATTTTACATGTAACTCTTTAACACGTCAGTATTTTTTGGTCATATCATTCTAGGTGACGCCGATGTTTCCTAGCTGATTATGCTGAGAAGAAACACCGAAATAAACTCAGAGGTCATAGTCTCTTTTAAAGTCCATATTGTGAGGTGTCCATGTGTGGGACAGAACAGGCAAAAAAAAGAAAAAAAATGTGAGGTTTTCTCCATTAGCTTCTGGAGTGGCGACTGCGTTCCAAAAGATGACGCGTTGGATGGCCTCTTACAAGATGGATCGATGTTCTAGTGGAGGCCGATGAATTCGCTGTGGTGACTCGAATAGACTGTTTATTTATCTCTCCCAAGATCAATAAACGGTCTATTAAAGTACCAATATAATGTAGGGTTTTTACAGATTTGAAATGGTAACACAGTCATGGCATGGTCTTGTGTGTGTACAGTTCAACTGTCAATTTTGTAGGGGAAAGGGTAGTTTATAAATGAGGGCACTTGGCCGAGAGGACGCATTGCTCGGTGTAAAGTAACGGTGGTAACACTATTCTGTGAAGAAGGGAAGAGATAAATAAAATACCAGTATTGTGCCAAGTGAGTTTTATTATAATAAATATATAGGAATTAGCTTGTTCGCGAGTTTGTACGTGCAAATCCCATTTTCTTTCGTTCCCATAGGAATTTCAGAATCATTTCTAGTACTCCCCTACACCAATCCGCAAATCTTAATTAAGCTTTCTACGATTAGTAGTTGCGACTGTGCGTTGTCTGTCAGTAACAGAAAAAAACAATGAAACTGCAGGAAACCTGAAAGGCATTTCTAAAATAAACCATTTTTTTCTTTTACATTTTCGTCATGAACACTAACCCTACTACACTCACCTGATCTACACTAATGACTGAGTCAAAGAATTGCAGCGTTAGTGAACGTACGCTAGTTGCACAAACATTTCGCTTATTGCGACTGTTAGGTGGCAGCACTGCGCTCTGATCGCTTGTTTCGCGATTAACCGTTTTGCGAACTGTGTTGGTGTAGTATCATTGTTCGAAATATGAATGAGGATAGTTTGAAATTGGAAGATGTGTATTTGATGACAGAAGTTTTATAATTAAACAAATAAATACCTCGTAGTGTTCGCTATCTTTCGTATGCTTAATGACACCTTTTTATATGATACTAGCTGATACCGTTACTTTTCTTTTCATTTACTTCACATGGACATATGCCCTTCTGCACCCATTTGATCTACACTAATGACTGAGTCAAAGAATTGCAGCGTTAGTGAACGTACGCTAGTTGCACAACCATTTCGCTTATTGCGACAGTTAGGAGGCAGCACTGCGCTCTAATCGCATAGGTCGCTTGTTTCGCGATCAACCGTTTGAAGTGTATCGGTGTAGCATCATTGTTTGGGATTTGAGGAAGTTTGGAATTGGGAAATGGTTTGATAGATAGAAGTTTTGAAACCAATCACCAATCAATAATATATAAATTCTTCCGTTACTGAGTGATTGAGTGACTGACAGTAAGTCGCGCATGGCGTCTCAGTCCCTCGTATACGTTCGATGCATACTTGTGTCTCGCTTCCTCAATACAATACGACTGTTGATGCGAAAAGTGTTAAACGTTGTTATTGTTTTTAATTAATTATTTTGGTTATATCTTACCGTTTCCATTGTGTTCTGTGTGTTTTTGTGGTGTATTTGTTTGTTGTGTTACTGTGACCTTGTTATTGTTACTGGTTGTGTTTCTTACTTGTTTATAATACAAAACGTATAAATTAGAAATATTCTACGAACGTAACACTTTTTTACGCGATGGGACATGCGCGGTCGGCACTAAAACCTAACTTCGGAGCGGCAAAGATAAAAAATCGTACTGTAGAAGACATGCAATGAGGGAATCTCTACCAGTCAACCTTTGGCATAAAAGACTATCCTGTGGTAGGTGACATCTTGCGCCGTACTCAATTAAATTGATATAAGAGGCGATCAGCTGGCAGGAGAGCAAAGTGACATTCTGCCAGATGTAGTATGGCGAAGGCGATTGTCCAAACGTCAAAAATGTAGAGGATAAACAAACGCTATCGAAAAGTCACGTGGTGATCAATTTCTTACCAAATCAATTTCTTATTATCGAAGGCATTTCGAAAATCGCCATCGATAATAGAATGGCGTTTTATTTAAAGCCTAATGACAAGCAAATGATGAGATAATTAAATAATTAATATTATGAAATTTTATGTTATTATATTAGATAATTAATTAAAATTACCCCCTAAAAAATTCATTGTGTGTGAAAATTCCATAATTTGACTGCAATTTTTTTGTTGAGATCCTCAAAAGAAAGTATAGCTTAAATAATTTATACCTGCGGGATTCCCACGGTTGTTCATGTACCCATGCAAGTGATCTGTCAAGCAAAATATACCGTGTATATTTTGCTTGACAGATAACTTGCAATATTCGCTCACGTATATTTTTTTGACTTTTCATAGTTTCAAAATCAGAAATAAAGACAAAGCTGTCCTGAATCGACTCCTATCGTGATCCTTATCGTTCTCTAGTAATGAAAGACGGTCCATTATTTATTATTCGGGTATCTAGAAGGGATTTTAGGGAAATGTGTACTTTAATGCAAGTTTATCGTAACGTTGCAGAACACCAGTCAGGAACTCCGTCCATAAAGACCATGAGAGTTGAACTATGTAGGTAATATTATATAAGGTAAGTCTCACCAGAAGTAAAAAATGTTATAACAAACCACCATTAAAATAAATTTAAGGTAAAAATTCGCAATAAATGTCTCCGCGACGTGGACGATTTCATTTCAATTTTAATAAAACCTGTCATTAGCGGGATTGTTTGCCATATTATAATGGCTTTTCAGTTAACTATTAACAGTCCTTTTATTCCATTTTGAACTTTATCTTCTATAGCAGACGTCTGAAATTTTTATTCACGTTATTAATTGTAAATTTTCACAATGAGAATTAAATTCGTAACAGGCTGCTTTCAAAATGGAAATTTTTGACGTTCATTCCCGCTTATGTGTTGGTGTGAATCTGCGACATTATTTATTAATGTATTTAATCTGTTTTGACATACCGGATTCTGATTTGTAAATAATATTGTCCCTTAACATTAGTCACGAATATCTTTAAATTTTTGACGTAATATTTATTTAATTACTACAGAAATTCTGAATACCTACACATTAACTTGTTGGTATTAATAAGAGTATTAATTAAATCATGTTTAAGTTGTTTTCAGTTTATCTAGGACATTTCAGGCTTGAATCACATGATTGTTTGATAAAAGGGTGCGCCAAAGTTCACCTAAATTTTCACCTCCGATAATTCGAAATCAGAAAATGTTCTTCCTAAAATTTTTCATCCTAACAATCACAATTCCTTACTACTCTGCCTCTTATGTTCATAATTCCGAAGCATTCAACTTCATAATGTAGCAATAAACATCTATTATACTTTTATTTGTTTCCAAATATTTTCTCAACATAACCATCTTTTACACTATTATTCAAAGTCATAATCTTTTTTGTTTAGATTTATTTATATTTTATTTATAGCGGTGTATACCTGCAAAGATATCCATGGGTTAGGTTAGGTTAAAACTGTGACCAGCTACCTCGAAATTGGTCGCGAAATTTTTCTATATTATGGCAATTATGTTTAGGGATAAAAGCGTTATGATAAAAACAGTAGGAGTTTAAATATATTTACACTAATGATATTATTAATTACAATTTTCGGAAACATGAGTGTTATGAACATCGCCGGTAGCAGTACAAATAGTAGGAATGAAAACTTTAGGATGAAAAATTTTAGGAAGAGTGATCATTCGGATTATAAATCATTAGGAAGAACAATTTCGGGTAAAGAACTTAAGGTGAGCCAATATGGACCCTTGATAAAAACAAGATTCCGCGCTTCGGAAGGCACGTATAAGCCGGTGGTCCCGGCCGCCAAATGGTGGTCGTTAAACCATGCCAGTGGCCCTTGAGGCGGTTTAGAAACTCTGACACTAGGGTATGTGGGGTCGTTAGACCTTACTACCCACATGATAAGAAGAGAAGATCATGTTTATTCAGTAGTTAGTTATCACGTTTTCCACAAGCGATGGATGAAGTGAGTTGCACTTCCATTCAAAGTATATATTCTGAACATACCACAGAAAACACATTGATATTCACCTGGGACCAAACGCAGCGGTTCCATTGCTGTTACCATTCATGATTCAAGAGAGGGTGAACACCTTCCGACTCATACTACATTATAAACAACGCAACACTTCTGGCCATGCACACTCACCGCCTTTTCTGTCTCACCAATCGAGAGTAAAAAAGTACACCGCCAGTTTATCAAGACCATTGGAACTCGATACATCACACCTCTTCACCTTAAAGACGTCGAAACGCAGAACGTTAGGGGAGGTCGTGTTAAAATGGTCGTAATGTATAAGACGTGGAATTCGAAAAATTCAATTTCCTAACTGTAAATTTAGTAGGTAGAGAATGTAAGAAATAACCGGCTGTGTGTTGGAAAGCTCCCAGGAGACACGGGGGGAATGTAAAACATAGAGAAATTACACGTGTTCCTAACGGTATGTGCGTATCTTTATCTTCTCAGGGATACTTATATCGAGCGATCCGAGTTGATACTTTGTTCTTACCAGATTAAGTTAGAACGCCCTTTATGCGAGTATGTTATCACCATGTGATTTTTTTTTTTTTACTATCCACCTGATGTTAAGCGATGAGCACGCTTGCCTAGAAGTAACCTATTCACTCTTGACTTAAAGACTCCCAGGTTGTAGCTATCAGGAAACACAGACTCCGGCAGGGAATTCCACTCCTTAGCTGTACGCACAATGAATGTATTCCCAAAACGTTTAGTGCGTATAGGTGGGATGTCCACCATGTACCGGTGGCGCATCGTCGTACGTCTTGTGGGTCTAAGGTTAAGTAGATCTGGTTGATTGTTACTCTTTCATGGAAAAACTACTAAATGGATGTGGAAAGAATTTGGCACACTTTCATTGTCCTAACTATAAATTGAGCATTGAAGAAACAAAACCGCAAGAAATGTGAAATTTGGAGGACGTGTTGGCGAAAAGAAATTTGAAAATTGATCTCCTATTAGTTAAGTAGTTACAAACGTGGAAGGGCTTGTCGAATTTTCATACATTATAATTATTATAAACGTTCATTTTTATATTTATATACATAAAACTCTTTCGTTGCTGTGTTAGTAGTTTTCGCTGTGCATTGCCAGTCGGAAGAATAGGGAATATGCATAAAAAAATATTTATTATCTAAACACTTTATCTAAAAATACACAAAAACATATTACTGACAGTGGAAATAGAATCAAAATTGCTCGAAAAACAAACGAGATATAATTATTTTAAACAAATATACCTGTCCCTCTCGCGAAAACGCTGTTTTCTATGGCAGATGTATAGACGTCACGTAATGTGACTTCAAATTCCATATCGGACTTCTCGTTCTAAAAGTAATCTTTGAAGCGTTATATCTTCATCGCTGATGAAGATATTTAAAAAATATTTTCTAGAGTGTTTACTGGAGCTTATAAGTAATTCATTTTAAAAATAAAAAAAATGGCGTGTATATTCCCTATTATCGGAAGAGTTACTGTGTGAATGACTGGCAACGCACATCCGAAAGTACTGGCCGTAGAAAGCTGAAATTTTCCGTGTACATAGATTCCGTGGGGAGTGTAAAGGATCACCATGAGAGGATTTCCTGAAATTCCTATAAGAACGGGATACGCGCGTACAAATAAGTTAGTTTAGATGAATGAAAATGTGACCTAACTGAACTTATAAGGTCAGTTAGGTCACATTTTACAAAACTCGAACTAATAAGTAACAATAATTGTGAGTTTGTCAAGGAATATAAGAGTACATGCTGTGGCTGTAATAACAAAGTGCATTATCCGCTGCGCTGCCACTGCTCTACACCTAACCTCACTGTCACCATCATCTGCCTAGCCTTTTCCCAACTATATTAGGGTCGGCTTCCAGTCAAACCGGATTCAGCTGCCTACCAGACCTCCAAAACCCATTTTATTTTATTTTATTTATTTAAGGAAAAACAAACAGTAGCACAGTAAGAATAAAATTAGCAAAAGGATCTTAAATATAACATTTAACAACAATGCTACCCACAACGTTCTCCACAGATTACAATTTAAAAGTAGCTAGAAACTACACAAATACAATATGAGTACAACAGTCTGGAGGTAACATCAGTTTTTTTTATATAAGTATATGCATGTACAATTGTACATACCATAAAAAAAGAAAAAGTAAATTTGTGTGCGTACTTAACATTACGTTTTTATGATATTAACTATATCTATTAATTAACTTATACATTGACTTGCTGATCCTTTAGGGTTGCTAGGATTTGCTTTAATTGGGAAACACGGTACTTCTTGGTAAGACTGAAGTCAGATTTACTGGCTTCTGACAATCCGTAACGACCGCCTTGCTGATGCACGGAGGAAACTCGGTATGTTAAGATGGTCACCCATCCACAGACCAACCTTGGCAAGCGTTGCTTAACCTTAATGATTGACCCGTGCGGCTGTTATTATTCCCCAGCATCGTATCGTAATCGTATCGTGAGCCCTAAACGTCCCTTTCCGAGTACGAAGCAGGGTGTCGCCTTCAATACAGCGAAACCGATCAGATGTTTAAAAGATAAAAGGGGAGAAACGTTAAACCATTCTCATAGACCTTAAAATAAAATGATATTCCGATATGTTGAATTTATTGAATATTTATCAAATTACATTTGTTATACTTCGTCGAAGCGTATTGGCAGTAGTACCATCTGTTTGTGATGTGAAGTTGTTAGGTAGGTATTTGAATTGAAATAAATCTTGGATCATCGTCGTATTTGGTACTCCTAAGTACATACACGTGGATGATATTCAGAAGCGGGTATGGACGAAAATAAATTACTATTACTATATAACTGCTATCGATAGTGGTAGTGTGGGCAAGCAGGATAAATCCTCCAGAGGGCTTAGCGCGAGTTTTTAACGTACTCGATCGCGTTATAACGTAAACGCTCATTTATGTCAAATTGTAGAAAAAAAGCGGCGAGGTGCGAGTCGGAGGTAGGACGAAGGGTTCCGTACCATTATCTATAAAAACGTCCAAAAATATGTCTATTGTATGGGAGCCCCCTTACATATTTATTTATTCTGTTTTTTAGTATTTATCGTTTAGTGACAACAGAAATACATCATCTATGAAAATTTCAACTGCCTAACTATCACGGTTCATAAGATACAGCCTAGTTCGTTTTATTCTTTGGGTACCCTGAAAAGCACCCTAACTTTTCGTTTTTTCGAACTACGAAATCGACTTTAGTACGAATTTCAGGTTCACAATGAAGAGTTAAATGGATAGAAAATAGTTTTCGGTTTTTTTTTCACTAAATTACCAAGTCAAGAATCTTTGGTGGCACTCATGGATTATTATTATTACTTGGAGAAATGGCACGGTTACCAATAAAGATTTGTCATCGCTATGCTCTGGCATTCTTCGTGCTTATATCATGAGTACATTTTTCAGGAGCAAATAAACTTTGAAACCTGTCATCAATTTACGCGTATGTGGCAAAGGAGTTTTACTCTGAACTTGGTGTTTGCAAGACAAATTCTAATTGAAAACGTGATCAGCATTCAAGTAGATCGGGTAACATAAAGTACTTTGTTCCTGAGGAATGGTTTTAGGCTTTAAGGATCAATAGCTTCAAGGATATACGCTCTGTCTCCATGGAATTTCTGTCACGCAATATATAAACTGGGATTCAGTCGTTTTCTTCACTGTAGGTGTAGGATACCTCCGGTCAGGGTTACGCGCATACGGAATTTTGACTGATTGAACGAATGTTTTTCTGCATCCGTGTTGCACAAGTTTTTATAAAAACGAGGTTTTAGGGAGAATAGTCGGACTCCGCCCTAGTCAATTTTAATAAACTTGAGCGTCTACAGTCCGCCTGCCGCCGCGATGAACGTCGTGTCGGCCACCGCAGTACTCGCAGCGTTGAACGCGTCCGCGGATGCGGCGGCCGACGCGGCGTTGCACTTTGACGCTCAAATAGTGTTGCCAACGTGTGTTGACTCAGCCCTAGTCAGAGCTCTTTTGAAACCAAATGCGAAATTAATAGACTTTCATCTATATTTTAAACCTTGGAAAGTATGATTGGTAGTTGTTCCTCAGCCATGGGAATCCATGTTGGCAATTTATTTTAAGTTTTATTAGAACCACTGGGTGTGTGGCGGAACTTTCGAATCACCTGTGCATGGGCGCCTGGAGACGGGTGCACTTGCATCCCCCTGGCATTCATTAACACATACAACAGAAAGAAGATATTAAAAATAGACAATTGGATCTGGGCGAAAGAAAACTTATCCTATTCGAGGCGGGATTTTGAAAAGGGTCCCGCCGACGCCTATGTATCTTTAGGTCGGCTTCCAACTAATTGGGGAAGCCTAATTAGTATTGTACTACAAGGAATGAAAGTTCCGCAACCCAGATTGCCAGAACTCTGGGAAGACATTTTGTCAGAGTTCCATACTATCCCTAACGCCTGTCAAATGCTTTCCAGAGTGCGAGTGCCTTCTGCGAAGCAGTCATGCTAGCGAAGGAGGTGGCGGAGAGGGAGAGGAGACCCTCTCGTCCCGGCCGCCGTGGTAGACGCCGCGGGCGTCGGGGGACACCTGGTGACCTCCGGCCACCGTAGGCGCGGGCCTGTGGACGGCGAGCTATGGGTGGCTCGCCGTCCGTCCGTCTAGTGACGACAGGCCGTGTCGACGGCGCGTTAGTGTTCCACGCGCACCTCAAAGAGAGTCAGCACACAGAGGGGCCCGAAAAGGCCGACGCCTGCCGGAGTCGCGGGATTATTCGAAAGAGATACCGTGGCTCCGGAACACAAAGGGCAATGAAGGAACATGGATGGGTTTTAGTCAGTAGAAGTCTGACACTCCTTCCCGCTACACCCAGAGCGGGAGGAGTCATTGGATGATTTCCCATCCAAAAAAAAAAAAAAAAAACTAAAAAAAAAAAAAAGAGTGTGAGTGCCGCGTGGCATATTGAATGATCACCCATCCATAGACTAACCTCAACATGTATTTGTTAACCTTGAAAATCGATCCTTCCGCCTTCTACTTAGCCCAGAATCATACTGTTATACGTTTCCAACAACAAAACAATTATGTTATTATAGTAATCAGTGTGTTTCGCTTGAGTAGCGGAAATTATTGATGTTAGGTAAGATGTTATACGCAGGTGTTACGTCTATCAACATATAATATTGATTGGTTCGTGTAACTAACCACAAATTGTTCGTATGTCAGCGTAAACTACTTATGTTATTATCAACGTGTGGGTTGTCACTGCGGACTTCGGGAAGACTAAGAAAATGGACGTCAGATTTCTTCTTTTTGTACTTCCAACTAATATATTCGACGGTCCGAATGATGTATATGTACGAAAATTTTCTACCGGTTGCATTTTGGAAGAACATTTTTTAATTTTGCCAAGCTCGTTTTATCAGCGGACCACTAGACGAACAGCACAGCCATATGCACAAATCGTTTTGGGAAAACATTCATTGTGCGTACAGCTAAAGCATGTTCCACCATCCCAACCAGATATGTTCGAGCATTCCATCCAACGTGAACTTGGATCCCGAGCTTGGTTTCCATCTCCGAATTGTGTTTAATTTGGATTGCATTTGCCGCATCTACATAGATGACAGCAAGCAAGATCACCTTGGATGGGACGCTAGATTACATCCGCGTGGAACTTGCTTAAGGAGTGGAATTCCCTAACAATGTTTGGTTTTCCTGACAGCTACAACCTGGGAGTATTTTAGTCAAGATTCAATATTTTACTTCTAATCAAGCGTGCTCCGTATTCGATCATATCATCGCTTACTATCAGGTTAGATAGCGGCCAATTGCGTGCCTATCAATAGCAAAAAAAAAAAACAAGTGCGATACAACTACTGCAATGATTTTAATAAAATTTTAAATAATAATATGGCTACATCACGCCTTAGATTAAATAAAGTATTTTTTAACCCAACAGTATGTTCCTAGAAAATGATTTTGGACTGGTGAAAGTTAGGTGCATAAATGTTCCAGTTTACCTAAACGATATGATATATCACGATGCCAAATTTTCATTGCTATCTTATTTATCACTAGCTGTTTTCCGCGACTTCGTTCGCGTGTATGTCGGAAAGTAAAATGTTGTTGCTAGGGAAGATCTCTAAGATAAGATATATCCGAGCAGTCAATATCTAGCATGGCTTGACTCCTCTCAGAATTAGGGACTTGGAAGAGTGTTATGCAAGGCACTAGCTATTTCACCAGTTCTTTTCAAAATGCCGATCAGCCTTAGTAATTTTTCGTAATAAGAAACATTTTAATGTTAATGCTTCTCTATACATGATGTTAAAGAAGTTGCTAGGGTAACACGCGATAGAGCTACATGAAATTTGGTCGTAGGAAAACCAACCGGAAGAGAAGTGCCTGAACTGATAGAGTACAGTAGAGTAGAGACTCCGTTATCCACACCATGTTAGACTCCCATTCTGTCCGTTGTGCGTAGGTATCCTGGCTAAGTTAACCAGCGTAGTTTCACCATAAATTATGCGGATGGCATACAAAAATCCAAAAGTTAGATTCTCATCACCACTAAAAAAAAATCTAGACTCAAAACTTAAAAAGCAATCATCGCCAATTAAGAACCATAAATACTATAAAACGTACATAATCCCTCCGGCACCCGATTCCCGGGGTAGTGTTTGAATTAAACATAAAATATAATAGCCCATTAAGACGTGGTGGGAGGGGACTATCGTACGACGTTACTGTTATGTCCACATTAGCCGAGCACACTCTTAGGACCGGGTCCTAATAGGAGCGGGGAGGTTGGGGACCGATCATTTTATAGAAGTAGGTACTTTTTTTTTTTCCTAAGCCGTGGGCCTCCTCTCTAAGCCTAAATAAAGTCCGTAATTTCAGGCTTAGTTGCGGACGTATCACCTACAGACTTACGTTTAGTTCCAAACCCAAACTAAGAATGAATGGCAACAAGATTTATTTAACAGTAACTGTTAATTGTGTTGTCATTCATTCTTAGTGGTTAGGTGCTACGGAATACGTAAGCCCGAAACTACGAACTTCCTGCTTAGAGAGTAGCCCCCCTGTATTGTTTCACTGCTGAGAAAAAACCTCCTCTATTCGCTTTCCAACTCTATTTGTGTTTTGCCGTCTCGGGCTATCCGTCAGGGTCCAGTCTAAATAGCCACGCCAGCGTTCTTTTGGCCTGCATCGGCTACGCCCGCCCTCAGGCACCCACTGCGTGACGATCCTATTCCATTGGACTTGAAGCATCTTGTAAAAGTGACCCGATAAAAGTACTACCGGTCCTGTATAAATTATAGCCTATCCATAATACTGATTTATTAAATGTGTTAGTTACTGTAAAGTTTCATCAAAATCCTTTTAGTAGTTTATCCATCCATGAAATTACACCTCACGAACTATCGCATTTGTAAAATTAAGGAGTAATGGATATATTGTGTATCATCAAGACATGATTAGCAAAACTTAAAGTTCTGCAATATTTAGGACGTTTGTAGGAAGAGATTTTTGTGCATTTTGGACTTAAGGTACACCTCTACTTAGCCCTGTGCGCAATAAATGCTTGATACCATATTAAGAGTAATATAATCATTAATTGGCGTTGAATAAATTTCTTATCATAATATTATCGTCGCTTGCAGTAGCACCTCGTCGCTATGTTAGTACGGGAGCTGAGAACTGCTTTATGCACTTAACAGGTATTATGGTTGAAAATAAAAACACCTATAGATATTTTATCAGTAGCATTAAACTTATTCGCTATAAACGTGCCAATGGAACTTTTTATACTTAAAAAATTATTTGGTTTCGAAATGACGAAATTAATTCATCTTAGTTTTGTCTAGCCTTTTCCCAACTATATATCGGAGTATGAGTTTGCTTCCAATCTAACCGGTTGCAGCTAAATACCGGTATTTTACATGGAGCGATTCCCTGATCAGCGGGTCTTAAAAGGCCACTTTAGCAGAATTGTATTAGAATCATAATTTCACTTGCAGCTTTATCGCTACCGCATTAGGTTCAAGGTTGATTTGGAAAATTTGACAGTGACAAGCAGTGTGATGTGCTTTCTGATTCTGATAAAGTGTTGTTTTTAGAACCCCTGTCCTCTATAACCCAGTAATTGCATAACAAATTACCCCTTGGCAAGACTGGTGTCAGATTTTCTATTTTCTGACAATACATAACGACTGATAAAGATCTCCAAATTACAGGACCAACGGTTGGACGTGCTCTCCGGGGCATGGAGGATTCTTCGTATGTCCTGGTGTGGTCAACTATTCATAGCTGGAACTGGGCATGCGTTGCTTAATCTTGAAGTTCGACCCGTGCGGCTATTATTATTCAGCTAAGAGCTGTTCGTTTTAAGGGTTCCGTATTGGAAGTGTAACCAATACTACTCTATTACTAAGCCTCTGTATTCTATCCGTCTGTCTGTCAGCGGGCTGTATCTCAAGGCCCGTAATAGGTAACAGTTGAAATTTTCACAGAGTGTGTACTTCCGCTAGAACAAAATCATCATCATCTGCCTAGCCTTTTACCAACTGTATTTGGATCGGCTTCCATTCAAACCGGATTTAACTGAATACCAGTATTTTACGTAGAGCGGCTGCCTACCAGACCTCCACAACCCGTTGACTGGGTAACACTGGGTACTTCTTGGAAAGGCTGGAGTCAGATTTACTGGCTTTTGACAATCCGTAACGACTGCCAAAGGTTACAAATGACAGCTGGGACTAACGGCTTAACGTGCTTTCCGAGGCACGTAGGAAACTCGGTACGTTAAGATGGTCACCCATCCACAGACCAACCTCGGCAAGCGTTGCTTAACCTAGAAGATCGACCCGTGCGGCTGTTAATGTTTAGCCATGAGCTCCTCTCCGCTAGAACAAAAAATTATAAAAATTAATTCAAAATGAAAGCGGGCTCCCATACAAGAAACGTGTTTTTTCGGTTTATGGTACGGAACCCTTCGTGTGAGTGTCCGACTCGCACTTGGCCAGTTTTTATGTAGGTATCTAAAATAAACGCTGTAATTTCTGTTTAGTAAAGCTAAGCAGATTTACATTACAGTTCGGTTCCAGGAAACCTGTAGGTAGAGTTCCAATCTATTCTGTTACCAAAATGCATTGAATTCCCACACAGCAAATACTCGTATGGCCTACATAATGTAATCTGGTTCCGAACCGTAGTGTTTATGTCTGATATTTGTAAGTATAATTGCAGTCCACGACACAGGATTTCCTAGTGTGCTCTAAAAGCGCTGGGGTTTCTTTATTTTTACGGTTTAAAATAACATTCTCTAGAGTTTTGCTTCAAGTAATAAATCTGTTCCATTCAAGAAGAAAAGAGGCACAAAATGATAAAGTAAATAATTTAATGTAGTTACTTGCTTTTCACACAGCTTCGTTGATGTGGTAAATTAGACGGGAATTGCGCATTTTCCGGGATAACGAGTAGCCAATAGCTATCAGAGTACAGTATTAAATCAATAAAATAATCAAAATCACCACCATATCAGTCCTCCTTCAAATTATCGATCCATTGTGTTACAGATCGTCCCACAATGGGGTGACATGACCATTGGACTTGAAGAGTGCTTAAACTGTTCAGCATCACTTACAGCTCCTGCAGATATTCTGCCATGATAACAATGTCATCTGCAAGTCGGAGGTACGAGAAAAAAGTGTAATTTTCGAGTTGGGAATCAGAACTTTTTTAACGTCAAACTTCAAGATAACACCTTTGGCATACAAACATATCCACGCACAATTTTTCTTCTTCATACTTACTTCTCCTATATTTATCAGTAGATACTCTGATCAATAATATCTTAATTCCCTCGGGCGCCATCGGATACATTTTATCATTGGCAAAGTTAACCTTTCGATTTTCCTCGATAAACGGACGAACATAGCTGTCATCCAATTTACTCCAATGGGGTGGTCGGAAATCTAGGCATCGTGATTGCTTCCCTGATATTTTGTAAGGATTATTTGACTTTCCAACCTTAGATAGGGAACTTAGTTTGATTGAACCAGTAAACGCCGAGTTGCTAGCCGGTCGGTTTTCTCCCGGTTGCATTTTGGGGAATGTGCGACGGAATTGCATAATTTAATTACGCCAAGCCCGTTCCATCAGCGGATCACAAGACGAACGGCAATGTGCTACCGGTACATAGTGGACATCCCACCCACACGCACAAAATGTTTTGGGAACACATTCATAGTGCGTACAGCAAAGGAGTGGAATAACCTGCCGGAGTCTGTGTTTCCTGATAACTACAACTTCTGGGCAAGCGTGCTCCATCTTAGACCGTTCTTACCATCAGGTGAGAAAGTGGTCAAAAACGTGCCTATCACAGGTAAAAAAATAAATAAAAAAAATCATTAAACTACTGAAAAATACAAAAATAACTTAATTAGTTTTTATTTATTTCAAATGGATTTGCTCTTCACTTTAGTCTTGGTCAGAGGTGACAGAGACAAAGTCGACAATGGAGCGAGTTTACCCAGAAGTAGCCTGTTCACTCAAAGAGATTAAGGTCTGCTTTTTAATCCCGGAGACTAAATTGACAAGCGCAAATGTCATAACTGACTAAAGTGCTATTGTAATCTATGTCAGTTTGCCATTTTCACGTGTCAATTTATTCTCCGGGATTAAAAAACAGACCATAGGTTTGTAAATCGTAACTAATATTATAATTGCAAAAGTGAGATTGTTTATTTGTTTGTTATGCTTTCACAACTAAATTACTGAAACTAATTTCATCTGCTCTGAATGACTACAAAATATACATTTAATTAAAAGGACAAACTCGAAATAGAAAATAAAACTCCTGACTAAAATATGGCGTCAAAAAATTCGTCCCCATCGCTATGGAAGTGAGCCCAACAGACTGACTGCATTGCCATGTTGTATGGCAATGCTTATCCTCTGTCCAAGGTAAAAGCCAGCCCTTGGGTCACGCGAAGCATTAACTAAGCGTTTTGCTAGATCCTTTCCAAGAGTTTCAACCCCAAACGGCTCAAAAATGTAGTTGCCAATAAGGCTACTATATTTCCGCCGTTTGAGGTTTTCAGCAGCCGAAGCGATAGAACCAGCACAGCACGACGAGCTAGGAAGATGGGATGGCGCAAGAGTATCGACCCAAGTAGCGTCCCACACTGAAGGCCTACCCATCTTCCAGGGAAATAAAGACATACCGTCCGGTCTTTTTTAGATTCTGCCAGCAAGGTGTCCCTATTAAAAAATTCTGCTCTGAAAGGATGAACTTAGTGCAGAGACACTGTAGACTTTCGAAATTTCTATACAAACGCGAGCGAAGCCGTACGCAAATCCTAGTAATATATGTATTTCTGTAAATCAATAGATTCAGTTCAGTATTTTCTGAGCTCAAAAACAGCATAATTTTCCAAAATTATCTCTCATTTAGGAAAAACCTATTGTAACCACGTAAGCTTTAGAACTTCAAACACTCAAATTACTGCCCATTTCATCAACGTACGCCCAAAACACGACCAAAAGAACACTCGCAATGAATCTTTACAGAAGGGTTTTAAAATGGTCGGCTTATTAGCATATATCACTCGTGTAGAGCCCTTTGCAGTCCCACCCTTGCGAACACCCCGTTTGAATACAAATTCGCTAAACTCTTATCTCATAATACCAATGCATTTGTTGTATAGGTACCCTGTTGAATTTTAAACCCCGGGGAAAGTGGTAAAACAAAGTTACTTTTTATGTCTGACTGTGTGTGTTTGGATCTTTTGAACTATAGTTTTTTTTCGTTTTGGCACTTATGCCTCCCAAACTCTTATATGTCTTAATAGAACCCTACCAACCATACCAACCACTGGCACAAAACGTTTTGGGGATACTTTCAATTTTTTTTTCTGTTTCCTTCTAATCTTCTTATTAAATGTGTGTACATAAATTGTTAAATAAATAAATACTATAATTGTACTTAAAGCTAAGGAATGGCGTTCCCTGCGGAGTCTGCGTTTTCTTATAACCTCTTAAGAATATAACTAGGTTAAATCATCTCGCCATAGGTGAGATAATGATCTGACGCGAGCCTGTCAATCTATACTAATATTATAAAGAGGTAAAATTTGTTTGTAAGTTTGTAAGTTTGTATGTTTGTAAGTTTGTATGTAGGGGGTAATCTCGGGAACTACGGGTCCGATTTGAAAAATTCTTTCAGTGTTAGATAGCCCATTTATCGAGGAAGGTTATAGGCTATATATATCATCACGCTAAGACAAATAGAAGCGGAGCAGTAATGGAAAATGTGACGCAAACGAAGTTGCGCGGGTCAGCTAGTATGCAATAAAAAGAAAACCATCCTTTTGGCAGTCAGGAAATAAATCATAGCACTCAGTACTAACTGAACCACACTCATAATTTCATCACAAGTTAAAATGTTTACCGCCCAACGAAGTGGGCACGGGTCAGCTAGTAATACATAAAGAAGTAACATAATTATTTACCTTTCGTTCTTTTTATTTTATATTTGATGGGTTTGCGGTTGACTCGTTTACCAATAGTAAAACGATAACCACCCTGAATCGAGATCTTTCGTCATAGAGTGTGACGATAAAATATAATTATGTTTCTCTGATTTTAATTAAAATTGAGAATGTCAATAAAAAATGTAGTTGTGTCACTGACCACTATTGCAATGCAAAAACACAATAGCGATAATTACGGATTTTCATCACTGAAGAGAAAATGTATTCTGAAAAGTTTGATAAGTTTAATATACTATGTATTAGACAGGGTTATTTGTAAAACACTTATATCCTCTTAGGGAGTGAAAGTACACATGATTACACACAACTTTTACTTTGAGACTCTGAAAACTCGAAAAAAATATCATCTGTTTCCATACATTTTCATAGGCTAAATATTGCATTTTGTATGAAACAGTTGATATTTTTTTCGTATTTTATAAGAACATACAATACAAAATAGTTTATTGTGACAAATAGGAAAAAAGTACATCGAATATGAACGTGTTTGGAGCCTCCAGTTAAGCAAACAATGCCTGTATTAGATGTTTCCGTTCTTTCACACCATTGTCATACAGTGATGTGGGTGTACAGTTACATACTAACTATAGTTAACAACAGTGTACTGTGATCTGGGGGGCTACTCTCTAAGCCCAAAGTCCGTAGTTTCGGGCTTAGTTGCGTATTTTAATCCGAATCACCTACAGAGTTTAGATTAGTCCCAAACCCGAACTAAGAACGAATGACTACAAGATTTGACAGCTGCTATCAAATTGTGTTGTTATTAATTCTTAGTTTCGGGCGGGTACTGATAAGTTACATACTAACTAGAGGTAACAACAGTGTACTGTGACCTGGGGGGCTACTCTATAAGCCCAAAGTCCGTAGTTTCGGGCTTAGTTGCTTGCGTATTTTAATCCGAATCATCTACAGAGTTTAGATTAGTCCCAAACCCAAACTAAGAATGAATGACCACAAGATTTGACAGTTGCTATCAAATCGTGTTGCCATTAATTCTCAGTGGTTAAGTGACACTGAGTCGAATACGCCCGCAACTAAGCCCGAAACTACGGACTTAGAGAGTAGCCCCCCAGGATATACTAATCCTAAGATAATAGACAAAATATAAATGTTTAAGTAAAGTTGATACAAAGATATTAAGTCACGGCAACCTCTATGTTTTTTCAACATTAGATCGCTTCCGAGCGAAGCAGGGGTGGGTCGCTAGTAATGTATAATTATTATGCAAACTAGACGCCCGGAGCTTTGGCTTCATTTTATGGCGTCATGCCTGATTGAAGGTTATTCAATTGGCTCTTGTGATGAGTATCTAATTGCTATGTGATTTTGGTTCCCCATCCTCTTAAAGTAGGTAATTATGTATGTTTCTGGGGGAGTTCGTTTTACCGGGTAAAGTATGTGTTTATATAGGTGGTTTTTAGTAGGTATGTAGGTATTTACTTTAGGAAGCATCTGTGCGGTGACGTGCTTTAGAACGTGCTACTTCCTTTGACTTTAGGATAATCAGTGGCTTAAAATAAGTAAAAAATAAAAGATAGATATAACCATTTATACGGAGCAACAAGAAAAAATAGGAACTTTTCCTGTCTTTTGTATCTCAGCCAAGTTTTTTAGAGACTTTCATAAAAATAAGAGATGTTTATACCTATCACAAGATTCACTATAGTGCCTGCGCCAGAGGCAGTTTGGTGTACAATATGCGAGGATCGCATTCTCTCTAGCGCCTCATCTGCGCATGCCTGTTTTTTGAGGTACAGTTCTAACAACGGTTCTTTATCGCTCGGAAGGTAGGTTTTAGTGACGACCGCGCCTTTGCAATCCCGTAAACAAGTGTTACGTTCGTAAAATATTTTTCGACACATTTGCTCATAAAATGCATTTACGAAGCCTGTATACATTGTTCGAAAGTTCAAAATTACGGACCATACAATGGAGCGTGCGTATTCTTTACGGTATTTTTTTAATGACCATAAACAATATAATTATAAGAATTCAATCCGTCTGCATCCGTCAGCCAAAAATGCTTCCGTCTGCGTCCGTTCCAGGAGCGTTCCATACGCGTTTTTTTTTGCCAAGAACTTTTTGCTCAGAAGGTTTGTCGCACTTTAATATTGAAGAAAAAATTGAGAGATGTAGTTCTAATTACCCGACTGTTACACTTACGTTTTTTTTGAGTGTATTTATGTATGATCTCATATTTCTTTGGCACACTGTAGCCTAACCCTGTCGCTTCATAGATTTTAGCTTGAAAGATGTCGTTAGATTCGTCTAAATAGTGAGAATGATACTGGATAGCCGGATAAGTATATAAAAATTAAAATATCTGAGCTTCGGTGCCATTTTGACTTCAGCTTTTTTAACCTATCGAGTGGGGTATCAATATAAAAGCTCGAGGAGACAATTTAAAAAATGTAACTTATTAAATAAATGATTTTGTCAAAAAAATCCGATTGGTACAATATATAATACAATTTACAGTATAATATAATTCTACTAAAATGTTTCACGCAGACGCAAACGGAAGTGCGTTCTTATTTTAAAAACTCTACACACTATTCCAAACACACACTCCCCATTTGCAAATTCGCGCCATTTTCAATTAGAAACGTCAAAGATAGTTGCGACTTTTAATTATAACATTAATTAGAATATGTGTTCAAGCGAGGAATCAGATATAAATATGGAATCTACTCCACCTGACATCTTGAATGAGGCGCCAATTGCAGAAAATGGTCTCTTGCCGCGAAAATCGCGAGAACGCTATTTAATGATTAACAATAATTTTTCTACACTAATATTATAAAGAGGAAAACTTTGTTTGTTTGTTTGTTTGTTTGTTTGATTGTAATGAATAGGCTCAAAAACTACTGGACCAATTTTAAAAATTCTTTCACCATTCGAAAGCTACATTATCCACGAGTAACATAGGCTATATTTTATTTTGTAAAAAAATAGGGTTCCGTAAGATATTTGGGTTTTTCGGACACAAGGTGTAAAAATCAACCAGAAAAGTTACGTATTTTGCGTACGCTGCCTAAACTATAAAAGATAGAACCATGAATTGTTCTAATTAATTGTAGATCTTATAAATATCTACAAAAAAGTCCGCGACACACTATACCTATCTATGTCGAGTGAGGCACAACAACCACTTTTATATTTTTAAATCTTGATTTTTTTTTGGACTATATTTAAACGCGTTTATTTTACTCATGCTATTAATCCTTATCAAAATAAAGTATTTCATCACTAATTACAGTTTATGTAGATAATATTTGGTCTTTGAATGATTAAAATCGGACGTTTGGTTTTGAAGTTATGGCGAAATTAAAATATTACGATTTCTGCTGCACGGCCCGTTGCGAAGTGGACGTCACCAAGGCCCCCGGGTGCGCGTGCGGGAGGGGAGTTTAGATCTATGAGTAATAAAGTGTCCTCCACACTATTCCGAAGTTGCACGAGGCGAAGTGCTCTCCGAAGTTGACCGAATTCCGAAGTAGGTGTCCACACACTCGAGCAACTTCGCGAAGAGCTCAGTCGCCCGTTCCCCCGTTCCCCTCACGATAGGCATAATGGATAACGTTCATGTGGCAACTGCCGTTGCAATGTGTACTCTCGCATAATACAATTCCTGCGTATTTACTATGGCTGACGCGAACCGAAGTGAGCCGAGTAGTGTGGACAGACGCTTCGTGTTCGAACTTCGAGTCCTTTGACTCGGGCGCAAAAACCGACAACTGGAAGTCGCCCGGGGCGAAGCGAAGTTGCACGAGGCGAAGCGAAGTGCCCTTCTACACTATCGTATTCGCTCAACTTCGATCAACTTCGGGAATAGTGTGGAGGCTACATAAGGTACACGCGTGGCTCAGAAGACGCGAGGTCGGCTCCCTACGCAGCGGTCGTGCGTGAAGTCTAATAATATTCGTGCGATTTTTTTTAGATTTCGTTCTTAGAACTATACCTACGCAAAAGTTCTTCTCAGAGCTAAACAACAGTTCTTCTCAGAGCCAAACAACAGTTCTTTTCAGGGCTAACCAACAGTTCTTTTCAGAGCTAGAATATTACACGCTATTAACATTTTCTTAAACATTTGAAAATGCCTAAGAGAGCCAGGTCTCAACTTACTAAACATAGTTCTCAAGCACGGGCAGCAAGAATACGCCGTATGGGAGAATCTTCACCTGAACGTTCACAACGCCTTGCTGAACAAAATCAGAGACACTCTCTGGTACGCGCTCGCTCGAGAGTCGAGTGTCGAACGTTCGCAACGCCTTGCACAACAAAATCTGAGAACCTCTGAGTTATAATATTATAAAGCAGAAGAGTTTGTTTGTTTGTTTGGTTGAGTACGCTAATCTCAGGAAATACTGGTCCGATTTGAAAAATTCTTTCAGTGTTAGATAGCCCATTTATCGAGGAAGGCTATAAGCTATAATAATATGTATATCATTAGGCTAAGTCAAAAAGGAGCGCAGAATTAATGGAAAATGTGACGCAGACGAAGTTGCGCGGGTCAGCTAGTAATAGATAATGAAAAAGTTTGTTTAATTATCTATTTATATAATGTGTCGAAAAACGTTGTATGACACACGAGCGGATATTGGTATTTACAAACTCGTGACTATGGTAAACCCTCGACTTCGTCTCGGGCTTACATTTGTCTACTCGTATGTAAAGACCAACTTACCGCTCTTGTATCATAAATAACTATTTCTGATTTATACTTTTATATTATAAACAAGAAACACTAATGGCTGTGTTTATAATAACAAGATCACAAAGTAACATAACAAACATATACACCACAAGAACACACAAAACATAAATCAAACAGTAAGAAATAACCAAAATAGCTAATTTAAAACAATAACAACTTGTAACACTTTCGCATCAACAGTCGTATTGCATTGAACAAGCGGGACACAAATATGCATCCAATACACGAGCGACTGAGACGCCATAACACGGCGCCATCTTGCGTGTCGCGCATGCGCTGTCATATGTTCTTTGCCAAATTGACATCTTGCGCAATCAATTGTGACGTTATTCAAATAGGTAAACTTGCGTGGTTTGAACTGTACTTTATCGGTCGATCATCTGTCCGTAAACCACTAACCAACCAATGGCGTTAAGAAAATACCGTTAACGGACAGATGAACGACCAACTACAAACTCAGAAACCGTGCATAAGTCGATCTAAAAGTTGAACAGCTTAAATTCGTTCATTATTAGCTCAAAAATCAGCGAACATTCTACGCCGTAGATCACACAGCCACCTCAGCCTATACGTAGGTACAGAAAATCCTTTCCCTTCGCCCAAGGCCGCAGTCACATGACATGTATGATTAACATTAAGTTCATGTGCACATAAAAAGCAATATCGGACATAGATTATTAGATACGCTTAGTACTAAGTCCAAGCAAGGAGTGTCGCGTGAATGTAATATGTGTGATGTTTGAGGGGAAAATTGGGACTTACTTTGATGGAATACTAGTTTATCATATATATATATTATCTTGGGGGCCGAGTCACCCGCGTCCGTAGGAGAATACCCTTGAGCGAATCCCTACACGTGGTCCCCGGGTGGTGCTAAACAGGTGACACTAACCGCCTCCGTGGTCTAGTGGTTATACCACCTGATTCAGACCCAGAGGTTCCGGGTTCGATTCCCAGCGGGGGCAAATTTTTTGCTCGGTTTGGTTGGTGGTAGGACTTCTTCTAAGTCCGCCTGGCAAGCTACCACCATCATGTCTAAGTCTGTCGCCATAACAACAATGTTAACAGCATTGTTGTGTTCCGGCAGTTGGAGGTATGATAGCCAGTTCCTCTGTGTAAGAGGATTCCGGGTGAAACTCGCTTCCATCTTCGGCCTAATCATCGCTTTCCATCAGGTGAGATTTGGGCCAAGAGTTTCCCCGTTTTGTATAAAAAAAAAAAAAAAAAAAAAAAAACATTAGTCTATGGACGGGGCAAATGTTGTATTGAAATAAAAAAAATAGCGTATCGCTTATTTTCAGATCTACCAAATTTCATAAAAATCGGTAAAGCCGTTTCGAAGGAGTTCGATTACAAACACTGCGACACGAGATAAGTTTTATTTTTTTTATTTTTATTTGTGATGGGTTTGCTCTTTACTCTAGTTTTGGTCAGAGATGGTATAGACAAAGTCTACGAAAAAGCGAGCTTGCCCAGAAGGAGCCTATTCACCCTAACTTTGAAGAGATCGGGGTTGTAAGCGTTCGGAAACACAGACGCAGGCAGAGAGTTCCATTCCTTCGCTGTGCGCATTATAAAAGACGTTTGGAACGCTTAGTGCGAATCGGTGGAATAACAACAAGGTAGGGATGTAAAGAAGACCGTCAAGCAGGCAACCTTGCGGTGATGAGCCAAGCTAGAGTCTATCTTGGCAGCCATCAGTTGAATTATGTATTTGAAGATTAGAAGAAGGAGACTCGCTTATTATAGAATACTAACTTATTATAGAATTCTAACTTATTATAGAATACTAACTTATTATAGAATACTAACTTATTATAGAACTAGCTTCTGCCAGCGGCTTCGCCCGCGTGATCCCTAGGGAACATATTCCCGGGATGAAAAGTAGCTTATGTGCTATTCCAGACTATAATCTATCTTTGTTTTAAATTTCATTAAGATCCGTTAAGCTGTTCTGGCGTGATTGAGTAACAAACAACCAAACTTTCAAATTTATAATATTACTCGTTTGGTGTAAAGCGAAATTATAACCATTCCCCTCGACATTATAATTATTAAAGGATATTGCAAACTGTCGTAAGCCGTTTTCCGAAGCTACTCGCTAGCCTCTTGGCGCCAAGCTAGCCGCCTGCCTGTGCGTTCGCGACCTTATACAAAAATAATCCTTATAGCATGATTCAGTATTCACGCGCGATGGCTTATTATTAGCGTATTTCTACACCGATTTCTATGATTCTTTTTTTATGGAATAGTTAATAATGTTAACTTTTATTCATGTTAATTAGAGACGACTGATAGTTTTATAAACGTAAGAGTAGACAAATACAATCAGAAAGCTTCGAACTGCTAAGCTATCGGGAGTTACACGTGTTATTGTTCGTCAATCATAAAAGATAGACATATGCTGTCGTGGGATATTTTTTATATAATTTTAAGGAGAACATTTCCGTCATACATGATTTCTGTGTAGCTTTCACCATTAAGGTTGCACACGCGACGGAAGCTTAAAAAATGGAGTAACTACTCCCGTTTTCCCAACATTTCCCTTCACTGCCCTGCTCCTATTGATTGTAGCGTGATGAAAAGTATACTATAACCTGCTCAGGAGTATGAATAATAATTGTACCAAGTTTAATTAAAATCCGTCGAGTAGTTTTTGTTTCTATAACGGTTATACAGACAGACAGACAGACAGACAGACAAACATTGTACTGATTGCATTTTTGGCATCAGTATCGATTCTTAATCACCCCCTGAAAGTTATTTTGGAAATATATTTCATGTACAGAATTGACCTCTCTACAGATTTATTATAAGTATAGATAGAAGATACTAACTTATTATAGAATACTAGTTTTTGCTCACGGCTTTGTTCGTTTTAAAGGAGCCTATAATTCTCCCTAAGGCCTCATCTATTTTAAACTAAAATTCATCAAAATCGATATGACTATTTAGGCGTGACAGGAGAGTAAACAAACTCTTTTTCACAATTATAATATTCGTTAGGATTTTACTTTACGTAATGGCTACAAGAAAAGTTTGTATTCCCCGAAAGAGAAAGCAGAGATTTTCTTAGGGCACATTTTGCTATTGTCTTCCTGTCAACAAGTTGTTGTTCCGCAAGGCACTATCGGGAAAAACTTGTACTATCTTACTACTGTTCTTTTAATTTGCGGGCGCTGTCAGATTACGTACCATGTAATATACCAGTAAGCCAATTGCCATCAACAGTGCACAATTCGAGACTCTTTGCTGCTTCTGAAAAAAAAAAAACGAAATGAAATAAAACTCGCCCAACTCGAGAATCAAGCCAATTTACCTGATTATATTATAGAACAAGTTAATACCTAGTCGTTATGTAAATTAGACATGGAAGAGTGGAGTCTCTTAACACAAGCTTTATTTTGCTTAAAAGTAGGCTCAAATCACTAATTGTTAAGAATACTTTGTTAATATGAATAAAACCATTAACAACAAATGAGATAAATCTATATTGGAAAAGCTTACGCTGTAGTTAGAAGCATTGTAATTAATGGATACGCAGACGGACATTTTTTCCCTTTTAGTGAATGTTATCGGTAAATTCTACCAGGGAATCATATTATCAAGAGAGGAGTCTTCATACGTAGGTACAACTTAACGCAATTACTAGTCTGGTTAGTATGGTAATTATATTCCCCTCATAGCTAGTTACCAATCGGTTCGTTTGAAACGTATACATACATAAAGTTTGCAGCTATCGACTGATATAGCCCGGTCCTTCGTTTAAGGACCTATTTTAAATTCTGATCCTGTATTTCTTTTTCATAAGCCCTATCTTCAAAACGGAGATTAACACAACGGATATCTATCGAAGGGCTCAAAGCAGCGATCAATCACTAACAGACACGGTATGGCTCAACAAAATTCGTCAGCAAATACAACAGGATTTTTAAGTAAACCGAGGCTGTGACGTTATATTATACTTATATTATACGTTATAGTATACTAATATTAGCTGCAGAGTTTGTTTGGTTAAACGCGCTTATCAGGAACCCTGGTTCGAATTGAAATATTTAATTGCTGGATAGCTCATATATAGGAGAAGGCTATAGGCTACATAACATCGCGCTACGACACTAGGAGAGGCGCATTAATGTGACGCAATCGAACTTGCGCGGTCAGCTAGTGAAAGATATAGAGACCAGCCGTACTGTGACGTGCCAATATCATCGTGATTCCGATGTAAAAAGATATAGAGACCAGCCGTACTGTGACGTGCCAACACCCTCGTGATTCCGTTGTAAAAAGATATAGAGACCAGCCGTACTGTGATGTGCCAATGTGATTCCGATGTAAAAAGATATAGAGACCAGCCGTACTGTGACGTGCCACCACCCTCGTGATTCCGTTGTAAAAAGATATAGAGACCAGCCGTACTGTGACGTGCCAATACCATCGTGATTCCGATGTAATAAGATATAGAGACCAGCCGTACTGTGACGTGCCACCACCCTCGTGATTCCGTTGTAAAAAGATATAGAGACCAGCCGTACTGTGACGTGCCAATACCATCATGATTCCGATGTAAAAAGATAATATAGAGACCAGTCATACTGTAAAGTGTCAATATAGTTAAGAATCAGTGTGCCTCGGTGGAACGCAGAGCTGAGAGGCTCATTGGCGATGTAAAATGGTAGGATGCCAAGCTACATAGCTTGGCTCATCGCTGCAAGGTTGGTAGTATGCCAGAAAACTCCACGACCACATCCCACCGGCCCCCTTCTACCATCGGACATCCAGACTATCTGGTCTGTCTGTTCGCGATAAACTCAAAAAATACTGCAACGATTTTCATGCTGTTTTCACCAATGGGTAGAGTGGTTCTCAAGGAAGGTTTAAGTATGTTATTCGTCAAGCAGACAAAGCCGTGGCCATCAGCTAGTTACATCTAAAAGCATGATCTCTTTTTTTACATTATGGCAAGAACAGCAAGGACACGTCATAGCAGAGAGGGGTAGGTCTCTCTGTCTATGTGTAATATTGTGTAGTTGGTGACGAATTCTGAACTCGTGTATTCATTACGTATTCCCCTAAGTAAACATTGCTTGTTCAATATTAGGCCGAGAACATATGGCTCGGTGTAAGACGAGTTTTATTAAACGGGGAGCATAAGTAAGCGAGGTTCACGCATTTTAAGCATTGCCACACACGGCCGAAACTCCTCGAGCATTTACTTGCTCATTTTATATTGTGTGCGGATATAAATTAATGTTGTTTACGGGTTTCCGCTTTTCTCTTTTAAGCGTAATAAAATGTTTTATATGTGGTCTTTTTTTTTCAGCAGTTGTACAGGGATGTATTCTGGAGAGTTTCTACTTTGTATTAATTTCATTTATACGGCGAGTTAATTAATTGTCACTACAGTTCTAACCATAAAACTGAATGATCTTGAGAATGGAAATTATCATTAAGTAGTAGCAATTTATAAAGAGTTTTGATTAAGGCCGTACCCTGACCAAATAACCTTGAGCATTTTTTCCCTCAAAAACAGCGCAAGAAATACAATAGCGAATACGCTCAGAATGTTGAATAAAATCGTTATGAAATCTAAGTTTGGTCGTTTGAAAAAAATACTTCTACCAAAATGTTCATAATTAAATTGTCTATCCATTAGTGTAAGTACAAAATCAAAATAATCGTTAGTTTTCGAGAAGATGCACGTTTTCAGTAATTTTATCTCATTTCTGTGGTTTCGTTGTGAGGAGATTACTTAAACATTATACTTAGTAATAAAAAATAAAATCTACCGTTTTGAAGCCAAGATTATGTAGAAATTTAATGTAATTTTTATAAGTTGATATTTCTTTTGGATAAAGAGTAGATAGCTCCAAAAAACTGCACAAAGCTAGCGCTGCGTTTTGCTCGGGGGCGCGCCTTAAATTCAAACCAATTGTAAAATGCATTTTTTACACAGCAAATTAAAAAAAGTAAAGTGATAACAACATTCGATCAACCTTGTTTTCACGGAGTTGGAGTTTCCTTGTGTCTAATCAGGAATTATGATACCTATAGAGACGTCCACTGTTGGACACAGGCCTCCCCCAAGCATCGCGCGTCATCACAACAACCGGTCCTGTGCGTCTCGCATCCATCGGATACCCGCGACCTTCACCAGGTCATTGGTTCACTTTGTGGGAGGCCTTCCAACGTTGCTCAAAAAAACTCAAAAATCAATCATTTATTTCAATTAGATTTACAGGCACTTTTGAATTGAAAGGTCGGTCGGTCCAAAAAAAGATGATGAAGCTATTTGCACGTTCCAAAGCGTAGATCTCTATGGAGAAGAACGTGCAAGAAACTCCACGGACACTCTTTTAAATCAATTGATGTACTTAATACAAAAATCATGGTAACATTATCTTTGATTGCTTCTTTATGTGAGGACAATGCAAAGAACAAGAAAGTATATAAAACAATTCAAAAAGTACAGATTAAAAAAAAAGCCAGTGGCAGGTAAGAGATGACCAGTCTCAACTGACGGCGCCCGTTCACGAACATGACGCGTGTATCAGCACCATCTAGCTCAACCATTTTGAAGGGACCCAAATGATCCAACACACGCGCCACCATCAGCGAAACGTTTGTGTGCGCATGACAAGCTCTCAACTGCCACGCTCGTTCATGTGAAACAAGTTTAATAACAAAATCTTAAATTAATTACATCTGTTTGGGGGCCGAGTCACCCGCGTCCGTAGGAGAATACCCTTCAGCGAATCCCTACACGTGGTCCCCGGGTGGTGCTAAACAGGTGACACTAACCGCCTCCGTGGTCTAGTGGTTAAACCACCTGATTCAGACCCAGAGGTCCCGGGTTCGATTCCCAGCGGGGGCAAATTTTTTGCTCGGTTTGGTTGGTGGTAGGACTTGTTCTAAGTCCGCCTGGCAAGCTACCACCATAATGTCTAAGTCTGTCGCCATAACAACAATGTTAACAGCATTGTTGTGTTCCGGCAGTTAGAGGTATGATAGCCAGTTCCTCTGTGTAAGAGGATTCCGGGTGAAACTCGCTTCCATCTTCGGCCTAATCATCACTTTCCATCAGGTGAGATTTGGGCCAAGAGTTTCCCCGTTTTATATAAAAAAAAAATAAAAAAATCTGTAAATGGCTCCATAGTAGGTACTCACATTTTGTTGCGTCTACCGGTATGGGGTCCGGCACATACTAGTGCAAAATAAAAACCGACCAAGTGTGAGTCGGACTCTCACACGGAGGGCTCCATACTATAAATATCATTCGGTTTAATTTTAATTTGTTTTTTTTTTATAGCGGCAATCGGTTCAGTGAAAATTCCAACTGTTTTCCTTATACGGTGTTCAGATACAGCCCGCTAACTGGCAGATAGATGGACGGCGGAGGCCTAATAATAGGGTTCCATTGGTCACCCTTCGGGTACGGAACCCGAAAATTCACCTTCCGTCTAAGAGTACCTATAAAAATTAATTGGAAAAAAAAAAAATACTCAACCAAACGCGACGTAAACAATAAACATTCTATGGCATTACTCGTCCGTAACTTATAACCGTCCTACCAAGGGTATGATGTGAATTAGGATATAAACTAGGGTTTACCACAAGATTGACTGACTTGACTTAGATTGACTTAGATAGTGTTTGACGACCGTCGACCTCTCCACCGATAGTTCGGGACTCAGAAACTTGTCATATTATGCAAAGGTTCGACGATTGAGCGTTCGACTAGCTCGGTGCTACCGAATCAAAATGAATTATGTCGGGAATGAGATAACTTAAAGATATTTTTCCAGCACTTTCTTGGGTATTTTGTATCGTAGTATTTTGCTTTAAAAAGTCACGTCTTTTTGCTTGCTTTTCTACTAAGATGTGATTTTCACCATCCACCTTTTTTTAAGCATAAAGTATTCCTTCCGTGCTGGGCGGAAATGTCACACTCGTACTGACTGACACCGAATCGTGTCCTACTAATGTCCTTAGCGTTTTAGGGCCGCGCTGACTCTTCCGGATAAATTCCGCAACCCTGGCTGTAGATCTCCTCCATTGCACTGACCACAGGAGCATAGCGTATCAGGAGCATGAGTCAGTTAGAAAATTTAATATCAGCTTTGAATTTGAACAAGACTGACGTAGGTATTTTTCATAAAATCTTGTCCCAACCGAATGGAGTAGATGCGAAAGTTTTGTTCGAATTTATGGCCCACTTATAATTGCCTATATGTATATTTAGGGTATGATGGGACTGACATACGTGAAAAGTTTCGATAGTCATGACGCTTGGCTTTAAGCGAGTGCTTTTGTGCGACGGGATTTTACTCGCAAAACTTGCTCCGACCCGCACTATAGGTAGAAATAACCGCTGGTTGGTGAGTTCTGACCGCCCAGCGACCATCGCTGAGCGAGTGTCGCTGAGCGAGTACATTCTTTGATAGCTCTTGTCGCTGCAATCATATTGTCGTTAGAACCGCTTGCAGCCAGTGTGAACAGCCAGCTATTAACTATGAATGTATGTGTCTCTTTTACTCACACGAGATCTATATCTTTTGTCCCTTTCCTCAGCGAGCAAATAGTCGAGAGACAAGTACCTTTCAAACGCTGTCGAAATGTTATGTGATCATTCCCTTGTGTTATGATATTTCTGCAATCGCATTGACTAGAATGTGCATTAAAATATATATTGGCATATAAAGTTGGCAATATAATACTTTTAATCAAGGACATAAGATACATTTTCATTTAAACATCTAGTCCAAACAGTCTGGTATAACATACACCATAAAACAGACTGCAATTACGTAACACTGCAGTTGGCATACATTTAGAACGGTCCATTTTGGAGCAAAAAGTATGGTGACGCTAGTTCTAACCATAAAAGTGTCAAACGTTTTTAGAATCGAGATTAATGTTATGTGCCTTAGTAGTGCTCGGTCGATGTATTTAAAGTCTTGATATATCTTATTGTGAGTACTTTATGTGAACATTGATCTTAGCTGCACTCGTACTTAAAATAATGAACGAGGAAAGTTTTAACCGTGGCAGAAAATTATAAGTTTTGGAATAATTATGATTTATGGATTTCAAACCAGCCGGTCTATGCTGTTGACATCTCATTGTGTTCACTTAGGTGGAGTGAACCACAAGTGACCTGTCATTCCATCTTGTTTGTATGTTTTGACAGCTCAATTTGTGATCATTTCACCCACGACTTCACTTTGACATGTTTACAGAATCGACCGGTAGCTTCCTTTTATCTGCCAAACTTCAAGGTTTGAAAGAAAGAAGAAAGAAAGAAAAGAAAAAGAGTTTATTTGCGGTTTGGTTACACCAATGGATAAAGTGGTTCTCAAGGAAGGTTTTAGTATAAAATTTGTTAAGCAGGCGAAGCCGCAGGTATCAGCTAGTTTGAATATTATACAATAATAAATAAATAAATACAATTATCAAAAAAAAAAAAACAAAAAAAAAACTGTATTGTTTTTGGTGTAAAAAAGTATATAATAAATAAATAAATAAATATTTAGAAGCCTAGAAATATGATACCTACATAGTTTTGCTAAGGGGTTTCAGGGCAGCTAAGTTTCATTATATTACAAAAAGCGATTGTCTACGTGACCTCCACAACCCAGAGGGCTAATTCACGTAATTTTGTGACGCACCGATTTAGTTTAAGTTTGAGTGATAAAGGGTATTCTTGTGATTTTTGGACTGCGCATAAGCTGCGCGTAAACTGCACGTCAACTGCACGACAGCCAAACTTACTTACGGTGGAGAGAAACAATATCATTCACTATAATCGAATAGAATCGATAAAATTGTAATAAATATGACGTTTTTATAATATTAAAACTTAAACTTATAAGCTGTCATTTTGGGACGTCAAACAAATAGTAGAATACTGATCATGTTGCGTTCCGAAGCATGCACCAAAGACGCGCAACAGTAGAATGCCGTTATTGTGCTCGCGTGACGCGAACTTGACGCGAGCGTGTCTGACAGCGGTAATATGAAAAGCGTTGTTTTGATCGAAACTTATCTTCAACTGCACTGCAACAGCACTTATTAAGTTACGTGAATTAAGCAGCTTTCAGACTACGCTATAACTTAATAGCATACCATACAGTATATAGCTAATAGCACAACAATATCGCGCACCATACATTGTTATGGACACGTTCATATTGTACTGTACTATATATTATTGACAATGTATGGAGCGCGATATTATAGAGTAGTCTGAAAGCAGTTTTAGCCTACAGAAACTATTACCCAGTATCGAGGTAAACTGGAAGCCAACCCCACCATAGTTATAAAAGGCTAACCTAAAGGCTAAAAGGCAAAGGCAAACCCATAATTATCCGGAGTCGCGGGATTATTCGCAAGAGACACCGTGGCTCCGGAACACAAAGGGCAATGAAGGAACATGGATAGGTTTTAGTCAGTAGAAGTCTGACACTCCCTCGCGCTACACCCAGAGCGGGAGGATTCATTGGATGATTTCTCATCCCTAAAAAAAAAGACCCATAATTATGTGACCATTTATCAAATACCATCCCGATACAATGACACCACCTCTCTTCCTCCATCATCATATCAGCCGAAAGACCTTCACTGGACAATGGACATAGGCCTCCCCCAAGCGTCGCCAAAACGATCGGACCTGTGCGTCTCGCATCCATCGGCTACCCACAACCTTCAACAGGTCATTGGTCCACCTTGATGGAGGCCTTCCAACGTTGCGTCTCCCGGTACGCGGCCACCACTCCAGAACATTTCGGCCCCATCGACCATCCGTTCTGCGAGCAATGTGCCCTGCCCACTGCAACTTTAGTTTGGCGATCCTCTTCCTTATCGTTTACTAGCTGTTGCCCGCGACTTCGTTCGCGTATATTTCGGAACGTGAAATGTTATCGTTAGGTAAGCACTAGGAACTTAGAAGAGTGTTATGCAAAGCACTGGCTATTTTGCCTCTTCTGTTCAAAATGCCGACCAGCCCTTATAATTTTTCGTTATGAGAAACGCTTCTCTGTACATAAATGAATAAATTTATTCATCAATTAACACATGATGTTAAAGAAAGGCGCTAGCATTTTTAATACGCGATAAAGCTAAATAAAGTTTGGCCATGCAAAAACATCAAGCGGAAGAGCAATCTATCCCTGCAACAGATAGAGTAGAGTAGAGACTCCGGTATCCGCACCACGTTGGACTCCTATTCTGTCCGTTGTGCGTAGGTGCCCTGGCTAAGTTAGCCAGCCTAGCTTCCCCCAAATGCACATAAATCTCCTGGGTGCTTTACGGGTTTTACGGAGCGACCTCACCGTTGTTTATTAATTAAATTATCAATATCGTGTACAAATTATGACATGAATACAACGTTAAACATTACAATCATCGCTAACTATCAATCAACGTAATTGCAAACGTTTTTCACAAAAGCGCGAAAGTTGGCCGCCATGATTGTTTAATTGAAAGTGAATAGTAATCACTACCGCATAAATGCCAACGATTATGAGAATTATATAAAGTGATACTTTGTATGGAAATGTTTATGAAAGTGAGTTATTTAATACTGTTAACGATCGAAAGGTATATGCGTGATGTTTATTCCCCATTGGCTATCGTACTTAGCCCTGCGCGAGTTGTGCTTACTCCGCAGTAAGTTGGTTTTGATTTAATCATCAAACGCATTTTTGACCGACTTCCCAAAAAGGAGAAGGTTCTTAATTTGGTTGTAATTTTTATGTTTGTTACCTCATAACTCCGACAATTATGAACCGATTTGAAAAATTATTTTAAATTAGTTTTTTTTAATTATTATATAGTAATTATATATTAGTTTCTTCGTATCTTGACACTGACTTACGAAATTAATGTTATTTTTACTTTGTAGTTTTTTTTTTTTGGAAGTCGGTTGTATTTTTTTGTACAAAGTTTTTTATTTTTCACATTTTAGTGGTACCCCACACCTAGCAACACCACTGCAAAATCGCAGAAATGCAAAATACGCAATTTCGATTACTTGGATGACATAAAACTATCATCCAAGTAGACGAATTCCAGCTAGGTATTTCGATTTAAAATCCAAAGTTCGTAACCGATTTTCATAAAATTTATATGGGACCAATCTGCAAGTATATTCTTTCAGATAAAACAAGAATTTTTCAAATCGGTTATAATTGTCGGAGTTATGAGGTAAAAAACATAAAAAAACATACAACCGAATTGATAACCTCCTCCTTTTTGGGAAGTCGGTTAAAAAAACACTACAAAATAAAAAATGACTTGAATTTCGGTGTTTTTGTTGGTTTCTTCGTATTTTGACACTGACTTCCGAAATAAAAGTTTTTTTTTTTTTTTTTTTCTATATTTTTATTAAATTAAAGTTATTTTTGGCCTTTTGAGCCACATCGACGAATAATAATACTAAAACGACTGACTTAGAGAGATGATCAATTTTATCTTCAGTAGTAAATACAATAGTTATATTTTATCACGAGTGAAGATAGCTAACTCTTGGCTCCTGACCGGTGGTCGATATTGTTAGCAACTATTAAACTGAGAGAAATAGCCTTCACTAACTTACTCTATCTGGTACCCTTCTGCCGAGTTCCTGTATACGACACAGATGTTAATTCTCTGGATGGGGCATAGTATTTCCACTTCATTAAATTGACCAGTCGGTCGATTCTGTCGACATCTCACCGTGATCACTTAAGTGGAGTGAATGAAAGGTGAGCTGTCAAACCATACCAACAAGATGGAATGACAGCTCACTTGTCGTTCACTCCACCTAAGTGATCACGTTGAGATGTCTATAGAATTAACCGGCAGGCATTGTCCGAGTTCACTCGTTCCAGCCGAGTCCTCATCCATCTCTAACATGCTGTAAAAAAAGGCTTACCAGAAGTAAAATAAAGATTGCAAATTAATTGCACATTCAGTAGCCAAATTCTCGTACTTACAAATGTTCAAATTCAAATTGCAACACTCTGTTCTTCATAATTCAACGGCCAGTTAACCGACATCTTGACAATGAAACCGACTTGGCAATGGATTCGATACAATAAGGAAACTTTGTTTGATATTCCAACCTTATCGCACACTCTTGTGTGATAATATTTAAATTCATCACGTTTGACCAATCGAAAAAAACTGGCCAAGTACGAGTCGGACTCGCACACGAAGGGTTCCGTACAATTATCTATAAAATGGAAAAAAAAAAACAAATTTGTTGTATAGGAGCTCCTATACAACAAACTAGATTTTTTTTGCCGTTAAATATTTATTTTATCCTGTTTTTTAGTATTTGATGTTATAGCGGCAACAGAAAAATCAAGTTTGTTGTATAGGAGCTCCTATACAACAAACTAGATTTTTTTTGCCGTTAAATATTTATTTTATCCTGTTTTTTAGTATTTGATGTTATAGCGGCAACAGAAAAATCAAGTTTGTTGTATAGGAGCTCCTATACAACAAACTTGATTTTTTTTGCCGTTAAATATTTATTTTATCCTGTTTTTTAGTATTTGTTGTTATAGCGGCAACAGAAAAACATAATCTGTGAAAATTTCAACTGTCTAGCAATCGCGGTTCTTGAGATACAGCCTGGTGGCAGACAGACGGACTGACAGACAGCAAAGTGTTGGTAATAGGGTCCCGTTTTTACCCTTTGGGTGCGGAAGCCTAAAAAGAACTCTCTTGTGGTTCCTGTGGAAAAATTGTAGAAACCAGAGTTCAAATTGAAGTCTCTTCAATACTCATTACATCCCTGTGCCTCTCCTCGACGTGAACCTACGTTGTTCCAGTAGTTACTCGGTGCTCCGGTCTTTAGTGCAAGAGTTTGTCGGGAGCCGCTCCATTCGTGTGATCCACCCAGCGACGTAACGCGTGCAATTGAGTTACACCTTCCTGAGTTCAATGTGCTGTTAGTTAGACCCTTGAGTGCGTCGGTCGGCCGATACTACGATGATACGAGAAACAATTAGTCGTGTGCTGGGAAACAATACGAAGTTGTTTCAGAAGGTTCTTGTTGGAGATAGTTCTAATTGTCTTTGGTTACACGATGTTTGGTGTATGAATTTGAATTGTAAAGTCTATGCTGAGCGAAGCTACAATGTCGCTTAAAAGGTTTGACCAGCTACATTCGGTGTGGCCAATACTTTATGAAGATGTCATTAAAAACAAAAGTAGACACATAACACATAAGGCTAGGTGCGCACTGGTGACTTTTGTCACCGTGACAGTATATCTCTCTCTGTGGCATTTCATAATTACGAAGGAGAATGTACTGTCACGCGACGTAAAGTCACTGATGCGCGCATAGCATGAAGCTGCTTTCAGACTCATAGCAAGGCAATATCGCGCACCATAAATTGTTATGGACACGTTCACACTGTACTATAATATATTATTGACAATGTATGGAGCGCGTTATTGTTGCGCTATGAGCTATAAATACTCTATGCTATATATTATAGCGTAGTCTGAAACCAGCTTAAGAGTCTTTTATTGAAAAACAGTATTGTTATTAAGTTTAAGGAAAAACTAATATATAATTTTTTTAAATACTATCGTCGTTTCCTTTAATCGAAGTTAACCAAAATTTTTTTTTTTCTGGGTGGACTTATACTTTTGTTTTGGTTGTGTATATTTCAAAGACCCACATTTGGGGGTCTGACTGTATTGAGGCATTTAATACTTGCTCATTGCTACGAAATTGCTAATATGTAAGTACTGTCTTAAAATAAATACACACTCGGGAAAACATGTTTATGTAACAGTTAAAAAATGGCTTTTTAAAATACAAGTTACAAATTATTTTTAGTTAAGTAACTAAAAGGGATTTTTTAGTGTATGCATATATTTACTTCTTTTGTTTACAAATATTTAATAAGGAAAAAACTTGCCAAGTTATTATAGTTCTATCAGAAGATTTTAGTATCTGCGTAATCTTAATACGATAGTTCAGTACTAGGACTACGTGGACTATATTTTAAGGGCGAAATATTTTGGGATATAATCTTATTAGGAAAGGTCTACTACCTAGTTTGCTGTCATACACAAACTTGAATAAAAAATAAAAAACATATTTATTTTGCATCTAGCTTCTGCCAGCGGCTTCGCCCGCGTGATCCCTAGGGAACATGTTCCCGGGATTAAAAGTAGCTTATGTGCTATTCCAGACTATAATCTATCTTTGTTCTAAATTTCACTAAGATCCGTTTAGCCGTTCTGGCGTGATTGAGTAACAAACAACCAAACTTTTACATTTTCATTTTTTTTTTCATTTTCTATTGATTGTAGCGTGATGAAAAGTATACTATAACCAGCTCAGGAGTATGAAAAACAATTATACCAAGTTTCGTTAAAATCCGTCGAGTAGTTTTTGTTTCTATAACGGTTATACAGACAGACAGACAGACAGACAGACAGACAAAAAATTTACTGATTGCACTTTTGGCATCAGTATCGATCCCTAATCACCCCTTGATAGTTATTTTGGAAATATTTTTCATGTACGGAATTGACCTCTCTACAGATTTATTATAAGTATAGATAGAAAAGGTTACATGTAACTCTTTTACACGTCAAAATTTTTCGGTCATATTATTCTAGAAGAGGCCGAAACCGAAAGATTTATAATTGACATACTTGCAATATCTAAAATTGCTTTACAATGTAAATTGCTGACCTACATTTACCCATATCTTAAAGCACGACAGTTCTAAAGTCTACTGTGTAACGTAACAAGAAATACCGATATTTGCAATCCCTTCCGTCTAACCTGAATTTAATAGATACATTTATTTAAACTCATAATGGCAACACCGAAACGAGGTTATGCAACGGCCCCTTGACTAAAGCCGAGTTAAGTGGGACACATTAAGTGCACACGGTTGAAAATAATTAATTTGCCTTGTGTGTTATTGTTTTAAAGAGACAAAGCGTGATTTGGTTGTGATTTTTCCGGTAATTAATTATGTGAAAATGTATGCTTATTGGCCTTGGTCTTGGAAGATATCTGCTGCTGATAGACATCGTTTGGCCTTACGTACAGACGCGACGCCAGTACATCAAGCTACAACAATCTGTAAAATTTCTTCAACAGATTTTCAACTTTATGACTAAACATGGTAAGGTTCAAAAGTGATTTGGAAAATGTGAGGTAGCCCAACGTGCTAGCGACTGTACCTTCTTGTAGGTTTATGACCTTTTTCGTCCTCATCTTAGACATTCGTACTAATAATATGAACGTAAAAGGTAAGTTACGGGCGCATAAACTTATTTTGCGCTTAACACTGCGCGCATCAGGTGAGATAGCGGTCAAACGTATGCCTATCAATAGTAAAAAAAAACCTTTCCGCACAGACAGAGTTAACAACATAATTACTTCAATTCCACTTTTCACCTGCTTTTCGAATTTCGATTAACCTTGCCATATAGACCATGTACTTGGATAGGGTTAACAATTTCGTATGACCTCATAGGAAATGTTTACTCCAGCAGTCCTTTTGGTTCATTTTCAGCTATGCTGACGGAAGACGTCGCAGGAAAATTAATAATACTTTAAACATTATGTTATGAGTAGTACCTAAGTATAACTGTATGGCATTCATGATTTCACATAATTTACTTAATTTCAATTAATCTCTGCACTTACAGTAAGTACCTACCAACACGTACGGAGAGTCAACAATCTAAGATTTTTTTTCTTTTTACTTTCTCGGGTCCCTGGAGACCCGGTCCTTTGGTACGAGGGGCCGAAACCAACTCGCAGAGGTCCCGTTAGAAATTTAAGTATTAATTATTATCATTATACTGAATACACAGAATGTTGAAATGTCAACTCGAATTAATGATTAAAATAGATGAAAAAAAAAATACTTTGTTTTGGTTTTAATTCTTATCAGCCCGACATACAGATTATCTTTATTCAAAGCAGATACTGTGCATGACAAACGACAATCCGTCGTCACAGAGGTAGTGTAATTCGCATTATAAGTAATTAAAAGACGACTTAACTAATAACTAGCAAACATAGAAGTTTGATTATTGTTTCACCACGTGCAGTAGTTAGGAACAAGTTTTCGAAGGCCCACGTTGCAAGTTATCTACAGTTTCGTAACTGACCAGTAATTCTGGCCCATGGGGACCTATTCCGAACTACTAACTATCACTGCTAAGCAAGACAGAGATAACGATAAACATTTTGTATAGCGCTATCTTCTTCTTTGAAGGGAACAGTGATAGTTTCAGAATTACAAAGTAGTCTTAGGTCTTTGACTCGTAATTATTATTGGAGATTTATTAGGAAATCGAGCTCGATTTTCTTGGAAATACGAAAATTTGCTCTGTGAAGCTCTGATATGATTCCTTATTTGAATCCTAACTTCAACGTAAGATACAGTTGAAACACAGCGTCAGTCAACTAATTGTTTGGCATTTTGCTGAGCTGCATGTTACTGTTTTATTAAAATTAAGTTTATTTTTGTTTGTATCTAAATTGTATATATTATCTCATCTGCCTAGCCTTTTCCTAACTTCATTGGGGTCGGCTTTCAGCCAACCGGATTCAGCTGAATACCAGTATTTTACGTAGAGTTGCTGCCTACCAGACCTCTGCCCATTAACAGGGTAACACAGTACTTCTTGACAAGACTGGAGTCAGATTTACTGGCTTCTGACAATCCGTATCGACTGCCAAATATCTACAAATGACTGCCGGGACCAACGGCTTAACTTGCTTTCCGAGGCGCGGAGGAAACTCGATATGTTAAGATGGTCACCCATCCACAGACCAACCTTGGCAAGCTTTGCTTAACCTTGAAGATCGACCCGTGCGGCTGTTATTATTTAGCCACGAGCTCAAAATTTTGTGTATCTGCGTGTGCTAAATAAACTAGTTTTCTTTCTTTCTTTCCTTAGCCAATATGTAGAGAATACGTTTTTTCATGGGCAGCAGTAATATTCCTACTTTAGATACCTCAAAACAGCGGGTCTTGAATGGCCACATTAGCAGAATCAGAAAGCACATCACGCTACCTGCTGCCACTGAAAAATTTTCTCAATCAACCTTGAACCTAATGCATTAGCGATAAAGATGAAAATGAAATTGACAGATTGTTGTGTGATTACTACAATGATTCTATTGTGATTCTACTAAAGTGGCCTTTCTAGCCCCCTTTTTTAAGGATGGGAAATCATCAAATGACTCTTCCAGCTCTGGGTGAAGCAGAAGGAAGTGTCAGATTCCTACTGACTAAAACCTGTCGTTTATCTGTCTGTTAACGCCATTTGTCATAACGCTATTGGCTGGTACTAGGTTAACAGACAAATACGCCGATACAGTACCTCAGAAACAGTGCAAAACTGAAATAGGCTTACACATGTAATCATAAATACACACTTTATATTAAAAAAAAATTACAAAAAATAACCGACTTGCAAAAAAAACACTGCAAAGTATAAAATAATATTTTTAGTAATGACACTTGGACGACGTCTTCGACTACGCAGAAATTGAAATAAGCAAAAATGTTCGTAAAATCAAAACTGCTAAGCCAAACTGAATCAAAATTTTACGGGACCATATGGTAAGCATGTCGCATCGAAAGAATCACACAGATCGGATAGAAAAGTAGATAGTAGGGTATGTATTATCTGAATCTGAGCATAAAAGTCTAGTTAATAACTTATCGTCAAATTCAATATTAATAGTTTATTTTCTGTAATCTTTAGCTCAAAACTTGAAAATGTAAATGCAATAAGTTCTTGCACAATTACAAAGTCTTTGGCTCACGTGTTCACTCGCTTCATATTACTAAATTGATATTATATTTAGTAAATAGGATCCCTCAACAACTTTAGTGCTTAACTAAACTAAATTATTCCTAAGCGATTTTGTTAACATAAGTTTGTGTTTGAGTCTCAAATTAATGTTAAAAACTTATGTCCCTTGTGGTTGAATACTCTTGATTAAGGTTCAAAGTCTTTGAACAGAAATGCAAGAAGTTTGTTTTAGAACACTAAACTTGCATGTTTTAGCACTTTATAATTGGATTTGTGTCTGTTGAAGTTATATTATTATAGGCTATTAATATTTCTTTAGTTGCTATATTAAGGGTAGACTAAATTTATAAAGGGAAAGCTCGTTATATGCCTGACATAAATTAAACATAAATTCTATTTCGGGTAAAATACGCGATTTTTTTTTTTCATTTGTTTTACTAGGTTAAAATACAACAAGTAGTCAATGTAATTCTTTCTTATCGAAATAATAGAGGTAAATATTGATTTGACGTGACGGGCGACTAGGTACTTAAACAATTCTTTACGAATTGGTTTATTGATTTTTATCAAAAAAACATTGCTAATGTCCTGGTGTAGTTTGCCTGTTTCTTTTTTCAAGCGGACTGTTTCCCGTAAATAACAAAAATTATGCACAGAATAGGGAATATGCATGAAAAAATATTTACCTATGATCCATACAGTTTTTATTAGACAAAAATATGATACTAACAGTGAAAATAGAATCAAAATAGCTCGAAAAACAAACGAAATATAATTAATTTAAACAAATATATCTGTCCCTCTCGCAAAAACGCTGTTTTCTATGGCAGCTGTATAGGCATCCTGGACTTTGACGTCAAAGTCCATATCAGACTTCTCTTTCTAATGTGATCTTTGAAGCTTTATAACTTCATCGCTGATGAAGGTATTTAAAAAATAAATTCATGATTGTTTTCTAGAGCTAATAATTGTGTCATTTTCCAAATAAAAAAATTGCATGCATGTCCCCTGTTATTTCCCAACAATTAAATATTTAAATATAAGTGTCACATTTCCTGTAATATTTTAACCAATCCATCCTCAAGGGAACTATGTATTCAAGCGAGATAAAAGTAATGTGTGTTTTCAGAATATCAGCTAACTTTCAACGATTTTTTTTCATGTGTCCTTTGAGAGTCATAAACATCCACGTTTAATTTTGTGAAATTATTTCGGATGAATTACATGGAAGAGTGAAGAACCGGTTTTGAAATATAACGTGCATAAAAATTGTGGCTCTTATTTTATCGAAGTAATTTTAAGTGAAAATAATAAATCTTTTTGTGTAGGGCCTTGCGTTTTTCGGCTGGGAATTTATTCTCGTTAGAGATTGTGCTACGTAACACACTACAACTTTTCGTATATAATGATGCTGACGCGTTTAAATGAGGTTGGCCGGTGCAAGCTGAAAGCAGATGGCGCTAGCATAGTTTGTTCTCTTGTTATTTTTTTATGTTGTGTTAATTGCAGTGAAAAGTCTAAATTCTTTACTTTATAGCTTAAAGGCAGCTGTAAAACAATTAAAATAAGTGGAGCACATATTATACATCATGTTCTCTAACTGGTGAGTCAAGGAACTGAAAGAAAAACTTAAAAAACGTGGAGCTCCCTTACGAGGAAAGAAAGCGTATCTTATTGAAAGATTTTGGAGTTTTGTTTTTAAATTCAACAAACAAACCAAAATCATAGTATAGAATCCTTGTAGAACGACGGGTGATTGATTGGCAAGATTTCAATTAACCGGGCAAGTGATTTTTAACATTGAAATCACAGGCAGGTACGAAATATTATGGAGTGTAGGGATAATTGAAAAAAAAAAGTCAAGCCTTTATTTATAATCAGCTTGCCTGTGAATCAAAAGCCTTCGTATTTTTATATCCTTCGGTATTTGATGCGTTCCAATTTTAGGGCATTTAGAGACAATACAGTGTGTCATTGTAACTTTTTGAAATTATTTTCTGTATTTGACCATATGAAAAGGCAATGTTTTGGGAACAAACTACGCTAGCGCCACTTTGACAGTTGCCAACCCCATTGTTTTCATCGAAATTGAATTGTTATATTTAAATTAAAAAGTCAAAACGTAATTCGAGTCAGGCGCGAAGTTAACGCGTACGGTTAGTAGTTCTGATTCGTACTGTATAGTTCAGTCTCTCAGACAACGGAATTTATTTTATTTATTTATTAAAACTTTATGCACAAGTAATAACACTGTACAAAGGCGGACTTAATGCCATAGGCATTTTCTACCAGTCGACCTTAGGGTGGTACAGAGACAGCATGGTAGGTGCAACATATAGAAAAGACAAACCGAGAGGAAGAAAAAAAATACAATCTATAATAAATACATACATACACAACCAAAATTATTAAGAAAACATGAATCCAACGAATTACCGCTGTAATGATTCTTCCAACTTCTTGCGAATATGCTCACGAGCCTTCACCTTAAAGGACAACCGATTGTTGCCATCCTGATGTTCAGAGGGAGCGCATTCCAAAGGAATATCGCCTGGACAAAGAAAGAGGAGTGGATAAACCCAGAGCGGTGTGACGGACATCGTAAAAGACGATTGTTGGTAGAGCGAAGATTTTTATTGTGGGCGGAACAAAGGAATTGAATTTGTGAAGTTAAATAAGAGGGAGAAGAAGGATTATTTAGGAAAGAAAACAGACTAGTTAAGGCCCTGAGGGCTCTGCGCTGGCGAATGGGCATTTTAATTGTGATCGATGCGCGGATACGTGATCATATTTACGAAGGTTGAAGACGAATCGAATGCAGTTATTTAGAAGGCAGTCAAGTTTATTGAGGAGATCTGCATTGAGGTCATCACCATAGTCAATTATGGGGAAAATTAGGGACTGAACGGAATTGTGTGACATTTGGCACATCGTAGTAGGTTGCCAGGTCATCGGCCACCCTCGATAACGTGAATTTATGGTATAAGTAGCTTTTAGTGCGTGGTCATCACCTTTAGATATGCTCACGCACTTCTAAAACATTATGCAGCCATAAACTACTAAATAAATAAACAACGGCTAACTGAATTTTCTACTATAAGTTATAGAACTCAATTAAAACAATAGAAACAAAACAGCAGGAATAATTAAGTCAGATCGTCGGGAAACCCGCGAACAGCGCATGCGCAGCGGCCCGTGAAACTGAAAGCGTTTGTTATCAAATGGTTTTCTAATGCGCTAACTAACGTAATATGTTATGTTCTTTATGTTTTTATTGAATGTACTGTAATTGCTTTGTTTGTTTATGAAGATCAGGCTTCAGTGGTTTGGTTTTTATGTGTATTCTGGTAGGTACTGAACTTACTGCAAAGTAGATCCTAGTAAACCTTTTTTTAAGTTTAAGTTTTTATTTCAAATAATTTCAGGTTACATTGCATGTCGAGGAGTCTCCATTTAGGCATAGGAGATGCCTGTAGTTGAAGGCTCCGCTCTTCCTTTACATTATAAACTTATAGCTTTATAACAAAAGAAACTAAATAGATAAACAAAACAAAAGGAAAAAAAAACAACACAAAAATAACCACGATCAAAGGATCAAAAATCACTCCTCCCGCTCTGTGACAGTCTCAAACTATTAAAGACTGATAAACCCACCCGTGTTCCTCCTAATGCCTTTTGCCTACCACGACCGCAGTGACTCTTTCGAACAAATTCTGCAAACTTAGCTCTGGCTAGTGGTCCCCGTCTACTATGCTGACATATCTTTGAGGCACGCGTGGAACACTAGTGGGCCCCGTCTACTATGCTGACATATCTTTGAGGCACGCGTTGAACACTAGTGGGCTCCGTCTAATATGCTGACATATCTTTGAGGCACGCGTGGAACACTAGTAGGCCCCATCTACTGTGCTGACATATCTTTGAGGCACACGTGGAACGCAAAGCGCCGTCGACCCGGGCCTGCAGTACGATTCTGTAAACCGTCGAAGTGAAAACTGAGGCGAAGTGAACGACAAGTGAGCTGTCAAACCGTTCAAACAAGATGGAATGACAGCTCACTTGTAGTTCACTCCACCTAAGTGTACACGGTGAGATGTCTACAGAATTGATTGGATGGCTCTGATTGGACGACGAGTCAGGCCCGGCGCGCGGCGCCTACGGTGGCCTGGAATCGGCCTGCGACTCTCGACGCCATCCTATATCTTAATCTTACTTACGATTTAATCTGCCTAGCTTTTTCACAACTATGCTGGGGCCAGCATCTAGTCAAGCAAATGGCAGCTAGATACCAGTATTTAACATGGAAGGAAAATCCAGTAAATGGGTAACACGGTGCCTTTAACCGGTTTTTAGTGACGGCTGTTGAAGATCTACAATTGACAGTAGAGACCAACAGCTTAACGTGCTTTAAAAGGAAAGAGGAATCACGATATGTAACAGATAGTCACCCGTCCATAGACCAACCTCGTCAAGCTTTGCTTTACCCCGGAGATCGAAATTTGCGGCTGTTATTATTTAGCCATTTGTACTGCTGAAACTGAATACTCATCGAGGAATTCACGACCCTCAGCAATGAGGAATACGACGCGATGAGGAGGATTATTTAGCTACAGGTTCCTTGTTCCTTCTTCAAATGTTTTTTTTTTTTTTCTAAAAATCTAATATTCTTTATGTATTTCTTTTACAAGCTTGGGACCCTGGGGTCCCGGTCCTTTGATAGGCGTACGAAGGGTCGAAGCTAACTTGCAGAGGGCCCGTTAAATATTCCAAATGCAGTGGGGCAAATAATCTTAGTAAGAGTTTTGTAATAGGGAATTACAAGCTATGGTAACATGGTCATAATTATGATCCCAAATAATAACAATTATATCTTTTGAGATTGATAAATAAATATAACCAAAATTTAGGTGGAACGATTGTTAAATCTTTTATAATTAAATTAGGTAAATTCAAAGTAGAAAACGCAGTAATTTGATGATGAATGGATGTCTATAAAACATGATTAAGTACCAAATGATTGTAATGTTTCTAGTATTTGTCAGGATATTTCGCAATTCGTCGAGAATTATGTGCGATCGTCGCTTGCGCAAAGGTTACCGATAGCCTTTGATAAAGACCTACATATTTTCTACTCTTTACTCGAATACGCATCGAAAAGGACGTACCTTGTGATTTAATAAGTTAGTAGGGGATAATGTTAGTAAAACAAATGTATAGTATATTATTGATTGAGAAAAAAATATAAACGCATTTTTTTTTGAGTTTCAGTTTTAAGTATGGGGAACCCCAACTTTTTTTTTTTGCTATTTTTGTGTGAAAATCTTAATGCGGTTCACAGAATACATCTACTTTTACTCCAAGTTTCAACAGCATAGTTCTTACAGTTTCGGAGAAAAGTGGCTGTGACATACGGACGGACAGACAGATATGACGAATCTATAAGGGTTCCGTTTTTGCCATTCTCAAACTCAAACTCAAACTCAAACTCAAACATTTATTTCAATTAAACCATTTACAGGCACTTTTGAATTGTCAAGGTCGGTCGGTCCAAAAAGATGAAGCTATTTGCACGTTCCAAAGCGTAGATCTCTATGGAGAAGAACGTGCAAGAAACTCCACGGACACTCTTTTAAAAATAATAAATTGTTACAAAGTTTTCTTGACATCGTGTTGAAATTATACATACATGTGAGAACGATGTGACAAGCATGATAAAAACATCCGAACTAAAAAAGGAACAATTCAAAGAAATAATTAAAATAAATTAAAATAAACCATGGCAGCTGAGAAATGACCAGTCCCAACCGACGGCGCCATGACATGCGCCAGGCCCATTCGTCTCAACCATTTTGAATGGAGCCACATAATTTAACGCATACGCCACCATCAGCTAGGCTTTTGAGTGAGCATGACACTCCCAACCGCCAGGGTACTTGAGTCTATACAATGCAAACACACATTTATTTAAAAATGTTGGTACTACACACTACACATTTAGCTACGGAACCCTAAAAAAAAATGTAATAAGACATTTCCGCTAAATAGACTTTGTAAAAAAAAATTGTCGACTTCAGAAAGAAGCAGGAATTTCCTAATTCTACGATTTATTTTCAGTTATATATAATTTGCTATCCTGCTGCTGGGCTGGCATACTATTGTATCGCGCCCATCTCTGAACCAGCCCTCGGAGCCATACCTCCAACTCAACCCTTCCAACCTGGCTACCTCTTTCGAGCCGGCCTCGTTAACTTTTCAGGAACCTACTGCGTGAATCCATTAACTCAATAATCCTGTTCAATACCCTTCAACTTTATAGGATAAAACGAAATTCTTCTAATTGAACTTACAAGATTCGACCTAAACAAACTGAGAAACACTTTTGCCTTCATTCCTTTGTTATTTCTCCTTTCGCAGGTGTGCTGGAAGAATTTTCGTTAGGAGTAAGTAGTTCCTTGGTAAAGAAATAGCTCATATTTTTAAAAAGCTGTCCTGAGCAACTTTGCCTGCGACACATTTTAAATATTTTTTTCGCTTCTGTTGGTCATAGCGTGATGTTAAATTGCTAATAGTCTCCCTCAATAAATGGGCTATCCAACACTAATTTTTTTTAATAATTCGAATCAGTATTTCTTGAGATTAGCGCATTCAACAAAACAAACAAACTCTACAGCTTTATATTATTAGTATACAGATGTTATCTATTTTATTTGATTTATTTGCAGGGGAATTTGTTGCGTCACTTCTTCTTTCCAGCTAAAATACTAGGAAGTGGTGACGGGCGGGCGTTTTGACAGACGTTCTTTTGTGAAACTTGACGTCCAAAAAGTGCAGGTGGCTCACAGCCTAATTTGAATTAACGACTGTTGACTTTGACTGTTATAAATAAAAAAGTATAACAATGAAAGTTAAATAACAGCTTTGGAAAAATACCTATGCCCTTTATAAAATTCACACGTAGTATCAAACAAATCCTCTACAATATTCATTCGACATATTCCGCTACTCCATGCATTAGATTTCACCAACACGCCAACAATCCCGCATTCATATCGACGGCTTTTACAGATGGAATAAACAATTTTGTCTTAATCCAATGAAAGTTTTTGTTTTTTTGTACACAAAAAGTCAATCACAAAGTGGTGGCCATATAGACTGGTAGTCCTACGAGTTTTCAACGGGTCCGTCGAAAAAAAATGCTTTTATCTACGATGTAATTCCGTTGATGTATTTTGAATATCCGTGTAGCACAGTCGATATTATTTTTTGAACGTTATTTTATGGAAAAGCTTGATGAACCACTTTTGTTTTTTTAATTTGTGACTCGCTCGTATATTATTTATGACTAGCAATCCCCCGCGACTTCGCTCCCGTCAACTGCAACTTTCTTATTTTTTTATACATCTAGCAGACTTCTGCTCTGACTGGTTGCCATTTTATTTCAATTCACAATTTCTCGGAATGAAATCGAGAAATTATAAACTATCAAATTTGAAAACGTAAAAAAGCACTCCAAATGTGCAGTTGACATTTTATCGAAAGTTCTAAATCTCTCAAGTTATTTTGGTGATATATATATTGATAAAAAAGGTAAAATAGTGACACATTTTTAATCATTTATTTTATTTGGTTAATAACCTGTCTTTTTGTGAGTTGTCAAGTAGTAAAAAAAAAATGGCAAAAACGCTTTGAATTAAATTAATGAGCATTTGATTGCACCTCTTTGGATTTATGTTTACAGTGAAAAGTTAAAAACATAACTCAGCGTTGCTAGGTTGGTACAACTACAAGCGATATTTGTTTAGTAAGTACTACTTCAATATTTTTATTAACTCTCTGCGAGTTATTTTAATCGCTATTGGAAAATAATATATCACTTTCTGTTATTTGAAATGTAATATTTTATACGCATGAAATATTGCACGTAAGCGAGTTATTATTTTATATAACAGGATTGAAATATATTAAATTTTTAATTTTTAATTGATAACTTACTCTATTTCTCCTGAAAAACGTCTGCAACAAAAATATTTTTAATGTTCATCGAATATGAAAACTTATTTTGTTGAAAATATTTTCTGGAGTGATAAAATATTTATCGGTTTTTTTTTGACAGCGAAGAACTTATTTTTGTTATGACCTGATATTTTCCAATGAAACTTTTTTTAGCCAACTTCAAAAGAGAAGGAGGTTCTCAATTCAGTTGTTATCTATACTTCTATACTATAATAATAATATTAAAAAGAAGTAGCATTTGTTTGTAAGTTTGTATGTAGGGGGTAATCTCAGGAACTGCTGATCCGATTTGAAAAATTCTTTCAGTATTAGATAGCCCATTTATCGAGGAAGGCTATAGGCTACATATCATCACGCTAAGGCTATAAGGACCCGAGCATTCGTGGAAAATGTGACGCAGACGAAGTTGCGTGGTTCATTTTTTATACAACAAAAAATATGGAATGGTCAGTTTCGATTTTCACAGTGGCGTTACCAAAATGGACTCGTGAATGATTTTTGGCACTCATTCAGTCAGCTTTAAAACACATGTCACCTTCAAACAAACATGCAAGCACACACTAACAGCCAATGTTTGCAATACAGACAAGTTAATTCGACAGGTCTTTGGCCGTTCAACTGTTTCATAAACTTCCACCCTACCACGGCACGCCACTGCTTTTTAGTGGGGCGACCACCTATGCACCTTACTTCATTTACTTACACTGTAACTACACTTGCGTTCAGACAGTTCATTTTAAAGTTTACACAGTTTGTTAAAATGTGCGGAGAAATGGGTAAAGCGGTGTTGAGGGCGCTCACTGGGGCCCTTCTGTGTGGGCTCGTGTCTGATGCCGCATACTTGCAAGTAAGTGTACTTCGTATTCGTGACGTCAGGATACTTACACTGTATTGTGCGGTAATTTGATGATAGTGAGTGTGGGATTGTATTCTTTTTGTTTTGAGTATGAAGGTCATTTATTCTTTGCGTGCGTTATGGTGAGCGGGTTTTGATTCCCGCGCTGATACAAGTATTTGTATGGTTCACAGATACGTTACGAAATATTTATCTTGGTGGCGTAAGAGGTTTCTTGACTCCTTGATTATATTTGAGAGTTATTGACTGTTTTATGATCAGTAAAATAACTGAACTTGACTGACTGCAAGAAAAAGTATTTTTTACTCAAAATAATGAACTCGTATTAATAATTTTTTTTAATGGCCATATTTGGACATAAGTTATCAATCGTAATACATACAATTCTAACGTTACTGTACAACGCACAGCCGAAACTTCTGGCCGTAGAAAGCTGAAATTTAGGGCGTTTAAGGGAGCACTAAGAGGAGGAACTCGTGGCTAAATAATAACAGCCACACAGGTCGATCTTCAAGGTTAAGCAACGCTTGCCGAGGTTGGTCTGTGGATGGGTGACCATCTTAACACAACGGGTTTCCTCCGTGCCTCCGAAAGCACGTTAAGCTGTTGGTCCTGGATATTATTTGAAGATATTTGGCAGTCGTTACGGATAGCCAGAAGCCAGAAAATCTGACACCAGTCTTGCCAAGGAGTACTGTGTTGCCAAGTTAATGTGTTGTGGAGGTCTGGTAGGCAGCCGCTCCACGATAAAAATCAATCAATCAATTCGTTTATATTTGTGATACATGGGTTACATACAGTTATTCATAAAAATTATGGCATTCAGCTGAATCCGGTTTGATTGGAAGCGACCCCAATATAGTTGAGAAAAGGCTAGGCAGATAATGAAGGAAACAAGCACTAAGAGAGAATTTCCCGAAATTCCTAAGGTTACGGGAAAAATCGGCAAAACGCGGTCAAAAGCTAGTCACCTATAAACAGACAAAACGTCCTAAAACGACACATTTCGGCGAGACTCACGGGCAATAAACATGGCGATTTCTACACGTAGCCGTCAAACAAACACATATTATTTTGTCAGTAAACATCTGCCGAGTCAATAGTAGCTAGGTAGGTACTGTTTGTTAAGGCCCAATGTTCTGATTCTGTTTGCTTTCGTCCATCTTGTGTTTTCTGGGTGACGTTTTGTTATTTTTCAGTTAAAGACAGTGTCTGGATTTTGATAGGACCGTTTGGATGGTTAAAGTGTTAGCTGACAGATATTATGGTACCTGATGGCCAAATCTACAAAATTTTAAACATCATTTGCATTCGCATTTCAAACGCAAACTGTCAAAAAAGTCATAATTTTGACAGATTGCGATGCGAATGTGAAAATTGGCACTCTGAACATGTGTAGCAAAAATATTATACATATAGTCAAACATGAACAGGTGTCCTTGTACCCAGGTCCCATATTATAAACTTATAAATAAAATTTAATATGAAAAAAAAATTATATGGAGCCTTCATTAACATCGCGAAAGAATAGTTATGGTAGGCGCCAGATAAACTTAGAATAAAGTACATTGACCTTTCCTTGTGTTGTGGAGGTCTGGTGTTCAGCTAAATCTGGTTTGACTGGAAGCCGACCCCAATACAGTTGAGAAAAACCTAAGCAGATGATAATGAACTTTCCGTAAAATCCTTCCGTAGATGTCCGTAAAAGAAATAAATCGGTTTACAAGAAATAAATACATGCTATCTTATTGATCATTAAACTCATTAACAGATGCTAAAAAAATGAGTTTGCTAGAAGAAAAATGAGTTTGAACAAGGTTCTGAGTAATTTGATCAAGTAGGTAGTGATCAGCATGCCAATTCTACTAATTTTTACATTCGCATCGCATTCGCATCTTAATCACAAAATGTCAAAAATTTTGACAGTTTGCGATTGATATGCGAATGCGAAAGTTGTTTAAAAGTTAGTAGAATTGACATTCAGATTACTAAGAAAAAGCCCGCGCCAAAAGCGAAGTCAATTGGGGGCAAAAGCTTGATAAAATTTAATTTCAACACCATCAAACAATATTTCATATTAACATGCAAATGGGACTGTAATACCGTTTCAAACTTCCAAACAGCTGCATTGTTCAAAGGGAAACTTAGTTACAAATGGTTTAAAGTACCTACAGATATTACAATAAAAGGGTGGACGCACGGCCTTACAATATCTTGTAACTATAACTCGGCCCCTCATAAGGGAACGCTAACTTTTGCAATTTTCCTTTCAACTGAGCTCCCAGGAGCCGCCAAAGGAGAATTACTGATGGTTAAATTTACTCTCATTTTCTTTCGGCAAGTCTGAGGAAGGCCTGTTTTTTAGTTTTATTTCTTTGATCAAGCCTCTCAAAGTGGAAATTGTTTGTAACTTGGTTCGGTCCAAGAATTGGTATTCAGAAGTAATTTTGCAAATTCGCACCTTCTGAGCTGGAGCATTTTTTTCTTTTTGCTTAAAAGGTTTATTAAGTTTTAACTAAGTAATTAAGCTTATTGTGCCGTTTAAAAGGCTGTCAAAGAGACGGTAAGCAGCGTTCTCCGGCTTGCTAATAACGGCCATTTGCGATTAGTTCACTACAAAGGTGAGGATAAATAAAATAATTCAAAGTGTAGGTGTCGAAAGTAAATTACTTTTCTGACTTTCATTAAAGTTCGCAGTAATTTTAGATTTTAAATAAAAAAACATCAAATTTGTTCGACTTTAATTTTGTTGAACATAAATAAGGCTTTATTGTGCAGCAAAGTAATAAAGTTAGACGTGAAAAAAGTATACGAATTTCGCGCAAATTAAAATGAAAATAAGGTTCTGTTGACACTTTTGTTGTACACTTTCATTAAAAACAAATAATATACCAAAGTTACAGGTGCGAATCATCCCTAAAATTTTGTGATATTAGTTTTTATTTACGTATTCTCAAAAAATATTTTATTGACTACCTACAATATCACATTAATAGCGTGTATTAATTTAACAGCATGTATTTATTTTATTTACCCTCGTCCGTGTGTCACTGAAGGGTGACTGAAAACCAGCATATTATGCTGAGATGCAGGTAACCCTTTCGGCATAGGCACGCTCAGCACAATTTTATTTTACCATTTTTTTCTTTATTTTATGTTTTTGTTTCTATTTTTCAATAATGTGTTTTTGCTGTTGTGTTGTGTCTGTGTCGAATAAATGTTTTCTATTGTATTCTATTCTAACATATATACTCACAAGTAAAACAAAAAGATATTTTAAAGCAGCACCCTCAAAAGAATGGATTAAAATCTGAAATCAGAATTCATAGTAATAAAATCTTTAAGATGAAAGTTCTGAGTATCACAAGTTTGAAATTAAACGTTGGATGGAGCACGTTTTAAAATATCTGAATAAGTAATAAAAAATAGCAAAGTCCTTGGTCAAGTCCTAGGGGACTCTGGAGCCGTCACAGAATGAAATCACTTTTATAATTGTTTGATACATTTTATCTTTTCATTCATTCCATTTCTTTGATATACTTTTAATAATGCTGTGCTGTACTGGATCTATGTAGATACTTATATTTCGTTTTTATGTGACTTTATAAAGTTGAATTTGCGGAGTTTTTAAGTGAGAGCGTGGGGATTGAAGATTCAGAAAGATTTTTGAAGTTATTTTAGTTGTGAATCTGATCCGATTTTATCTAGAGCCGTCCCACGTTTAGTCGATGTTTATAGTGAAATTATTAAATTATAATAATATTATAAATTCGAATGTGATTTGATTTTTTACGATTTCACGCCTAAATCGGTGAACCTATTTCGATAAATTTCGGTACAGATACCCTAGGATATAGGACTCTGAAGATTGTTAGAGGCTTTATAATAAGCGATGCTAGCAAAATATAGCTAATTATATTTTATTTTATTGGATTTACGTACTACTTAATAGGTTTTGGAAAATACACAACAGTAAGACCAAATTATTCCCTGGTTCAGGTAACTTTAATACCAAATAACCTACTTAAGTCTACCATCAATATAACCTGTCGTCTTCAAAACTAAGACCTTAAGTAATTAACATCGCTACTCGTCAGACCAAAAATCTGCGCTCTACCGAACTAATTAGTCCTAGAAGACTATATCATATTAAATAAAGCTTCCAGTAAATACTGTTTGAGGAGCTTCTGGCTAAATAATTACAGCCGCAAGGGTCGATCTTTAAGTTTAAGCAATTAAAAAAATTATTTTCCCTTTATTTTAGTAGCCCATACAAAATACAATTAACTTGTACCTACAACAAAATTGAAAAACAAAGTAATACATATAAAATATGAACTCTATGATGAACACACGCTGCGCGCCAAACAATGCAACGCTGCGTGTAATGCTTGGCAAGGTTGGTCTGTGGATGGGTGACCATCTCAACGCACCGAGTTTCCTCCGTGCCTCGGAAAGCACGTTAAGCCGTTGGCCCCGGCTGTCATTTGCAGATCTTTAGCAGTCGTTACGGATTGTGAGAAGCCAGTAAATCTGACTCCAGTCTTGCCAAGAAGTTCCGTGTTACCCAGTTAATGAGTTGTGGAGGTCTGGTAGGCAGCCGCTCCACGTAAAACACACCGATGTTTTACGTGGAGCGGCTGCTTCAGCTGAATCCGGTTTGACTGGAAGCCAACTTCAATATACTTGGGAAAAAGGCTAGGCAGATGATGAGTAAATACTATTTAGGACTGTACTAATACCTTAATCCGAAATCTAATAACTCAATGGAGAATGACGCCATTACGACGCAATTTATGTCTAGTACCAGAATTTGTTACCCAGGAAATGCTGAGTTCTGAGCATTGCAAAATGTTTTAGTGAGCGGTTTGTCTGCTCTAGGCCTACATTGTAACCTTTCACTTAGAAGAATATTTAGTTGAAATCTATTAAAGGGAAACTGGCTGACTGACATTTCAACATTATCAACGCACAGCCGAAAATATTGGGACTAGGGACATGAAATGAATAGGAATGTTGATGGGTTTAGGATGTAAGTGCGCATATAATTTTTTCAGAAATTCCATAAGGTGGTGATAAAAAAGGGGAAGAATGGGATCTACTAATACTTATAAATAATTGGATAATGTAAATGATTGAGTATAAGGCATTTGTTTAACCGTGACTGATATTAATTATTGTATTTGGGTAAAATTGAAAAATTCTTGAGTCAATAATAATAATAGTTGTGTACCAGTGCATACAGGGATAATCGCCGGTTGGTGCCCTATTACATTTTGAAATGTCTAACGGGGCCTCTGCGAGTTGGTTTCGGCCCCTCGTACGCCTACCAAAGGACCGGGTCTCCCGAGAAAGTAAAAAAGAAAAAAAAGTTGTGTACCAAAAATATTTGCACATCATACGAAATGGCAAACATGTCGTGAGCCATTCTTATTTAGGATCTTGTATTCCTTTTATTATTTTAATTTTGGTATGTATACCAATTTATACACATATTTGAGCAAATAAAATTAAATCTGAGCAGACGAAGTCGCGGGCGAAGTGCTAGTGTAGATTTTATTAACTTAATCTGCAGGTTCTTTTGTTTTGACATCGTGATGATAATTCTCTTATAATGACAGGTCTGTGAACCCAAACTGGCATGTCCTTTCCTCTGTGTAATTTATTTAACCATCATACTGTTCGCAAACTTGTTTCGTGATTAACCATTATGTCGTAGAACCTAAGAGAAAAGATGATGTAACATCTAGTTATACGCAACAAGCCCGCGATGGATTTCGGTGACTTACCTCTCCCAGAGAGGAGGCCTGCATCTTAGGAGTGGGCCACTATATGTTCTAGGTAGAATAATACTGATTAATAGGCGGATTATGTCATCAAAATGATCAGAAACAACAACAACAAGCAAAATGTTGCGTTTGTTGCTGTCTGAATCACGCTATTAAAATTCTTTGAGCGACCACCTTTATGATTTATAAATAAAAATCGTGCCTAGAAGTACTTTTTGTCGGGTACCTTTGTGATACGACCAAAATGGCACCGTGTATACAAACCGATGCTGATGTATACATGCCCTACAATAACCACCAGGCAGTTCCCACCAGATACCGCCGTCTGGTTGGAGAAACTAGACGGGGGTAGTTGAAGGTGGAACTTTACACACTGTTCCGTATACCCTATAAAGCTTCGAACTTTCTTCCCTTTAAGAGTTTTACTCAGGTCATCTCAAACAGTTGCCGTAATGAACACGTTTCATTTGGATCATAGTTTATTGTTATGAGCAGTCAGGGGATCGTTTCTGCCCAATGCCTTGACATTATCCTTTAGATGCCTTTCGAGACCGCTGGTAGAGAAAAAAGAGGATATTATTACCTTGAATCACATGACATTGTACATGGTTTATCGAATTTTATCTTCATTTAAATCTTTATTGTACATCATGGCAACATGTATTTTACATTGAAGAAAAGTTATATTTTTGTGACGACAAAAACCCATCATTCAAGTAAACGCAACTATTTCGATTAAAAATCCAAACTTCCGAACAGATTTTGATAAAATTTAAATGGGACCAATCGAGAAGATATAGTATTTTAGAAAAAGAGAGAAGAATGTTTCAAATCAATTCATAAATGACGAAGTTTTGGTAACAAACATAAAAAAATACAACCGAATTGAGAACTTCCTCCTTTTTGGGAAGTCGGTTAATAATCTGTCACAGAAGAGAACTACATTAATATTAAGGATCATAATATTTATCTCAAACAAGACCTGGAAAAACTCCAAGACGACAAGAAAAGTACCTAAAACATCCGAATCTACCACCAAAAACTTCCAACCCTTTTCATAATAAAAATCTCCATACAAAAACATTAATGACTTTTTTAATACCTTCATTACTGTTAATTAACATAGTACACATACTATTAAGCTCGGCAGTAAAAATAAAAACAATGTCTGCTTCACAAATGGGGCTATTTAGTCGGGCTATTTATTATTTTACTGTACAAGGGCAATAATATGGCTGTACAGGACGTTATTCGTTATGGCCGTGTGAAAAATAGTTACGACGGATTTTTTTTTGGATTGAGTAACAGTGGTTTTAGTTATTTTGGGCCACCTGGGATCACCTATGCCGTGACAAAGCCGTCGTGATTCTGTTATTCATCCGGAATCATGATCTTTCATGATCTCTGGTAGGACTGTGAAATAGCTCCAAAAAAAATTTGGGAACGTATTCATTGTGTGTGCGTACAGTTAAGGAGTAGAATTCCCTGCAGAGTCTGTGTTTCCTGATAGCTACAGTCTTTAAGTCAAGAGTGATTAGGTTACTTCTAGGCAAGCGGGCTCCGTCTTTGATCACATCATTGCTTACCATCAGACGTAATAGTACTAATAGTAGTAAAACGTTTGCCTATCAATACTATAAAAACCGATTTGAGCTGCAGCGCAGCTATAAGAAGATAAGTGCGATTTTAATTACGTAAGTACTGCGTGGTATCAATAATATGTAAGCCATACATTCTGACCATAAATTTGTTCCCTTGCTGAAAAAAACAGGAGGCAGGGTCTTCTAAAACCCAGTATTAGGGTTGTCGAACTTTATATCAGTTGCAAGTTAAGTGTATTTTCCTGTTAGGTCTTTAATTTTAGCAAAAAGCCAGTTCAATAAACTAATACCTAGTTCATTCGAGCAAGTCGGTTGCACTTTCGGTGCTACTGCGCAATGCCGGGCGTCCGTGACAAGACGACGCATGCGCGCTCCCCTCTCACCGACCGGCTTGCGCGGGCGCAGAAGTGTGGCGAAATTCAAGCAGTTATAATTATGATTTATTTACCGGTTCCGGTATTGATAAATATTGGGTTTTATTAGTTTGATTGATTGTGTGATAGTAATTGATTGATTTTGATTTATAATTGGTATTGTTTTGAAGTTGATTAAGTTTGCAAAGCTGGTCATTTGTTCTCGTTTTCAAAAATTCGCTTTTTAATGCGAATTTATGTAAACTTACAAACACAATAAAGTGAATTTCATACTAATTCTAAAGCAATCCGCTGGGCTGTAAACATGATCGGACGCCATAATCTCAATACTATAAAAAGTCTTCTAAGTCGGAGACTCTTGTCAGAGTGGTAGCAGTTGCGCAGATGAGGAACGGAGGATGGAGAGATGTTCGGTGGGTCGTCGACTTTCCCGAGAATACAGAGTCAATTCTACTACTTTTCACATTCGCATGTCAATCGCAAACTGTCAAAAAGCCTAAGTTTTCATACATTTTTGTGAAAGTTGTTTTAAAATTAGTGGAATTGGCCCTCTGCTTTCTCAGTGAGATACGATTCCATTTTTGCCGTTTATTCACGTTACGTGTAGGTACAATGAACTAAAATGAAGTACTAAGAGAACTATATAAGAATAACTAATGCTGAATAACTCCATGTACAGTGTGTCTGTCGTTTTATGTGCAATGAGGCAAACTACAAATGGTGTATATATGGGTCAAATCACGAGTAAATATCATAACCAAAAGTATTTCCCAATCTTTCGCCAACGGCCTCAATAACACCAGTTAACAAATTAACATTTAAATCGTAACTATAGCAGTTACAACGAACTCCTTATGTAAGAATCGCAATACAGATACATATAAGCGTGTGTGTTGAAAGGTGCGTGCCTTAAAACTGTAACGGTGTCACGGTCGGCCATTGATGTAGGCTCTTGACTTATTACCTTATGTAATGTGACTTACGATTTGTTCTTAGTGATTAATCTTGTTGGCTTGTAGAAAGTAGGTATCAATAGGCATTCAGTTGTGGTTTAGTGGTAAAGTATTATTTGCTGTAGGAGTTATACAAGAATTGGGTCCAAGGCTCAAAAAGATCTGCCAATGTTGCAAAATTGTTGGAACCTTTACCGCGGCCCTGGAAAGCAAAGGGCACTTGAGGAATAAGGGTGGGTTTAGTCAGAAAGAGTCTGACGGTCCCTTTTGTTCCGCTCAGACTGGGAAGAGATATTTGATAATTAGCCATCCAAAAAAAAGGGAAAAAAAGGCGAATTCGCTAAAAGGAGAGTAACATTTGGCAAAAAAAAACGACCTAGTTCTGGTTTTTGAGTTCAGTATACCGCCAAAAGACTTGGATTTAAAGTTGTAAACATTAATTTTGTAACCTTCAGGTTTTTGAGTAACACTTGAATATTTTTTTTTGATTTGGTCAATTTTTTTATCAGATACCGAAATAGAAATAAAAAAAATGGCCACGTGAGAGTTGGACTAACATATAAAGGGTTCCAGACAAATTAAAAAAAAAAATTGTGAAAGACTGACAGACAGACAGACGCCCTAGTGATCCTATAAGGGTTCCGTAATTCACGGATGTTCGGAACCCTAAAAGAGAAAACAAATCACAAAAATAGACATTTAATTTCCATACGTCAAAGTGTCAGGGTCAGTCGTTGTTCCAATTATAACATACTAGGTGATGCCTGCAGCTTCGCTCGCTTGACAAATTATATACTAAAACTTTCCTCGAGACCCACTCTATCTATTGGTAAAAACAGCATGAAAATCGGTCCAGCAGTTTTTGAGTTTATCGCGAACAGACAGATGCGGCGGAGGACTTTGTTTTATATTATGTAGTGACTTAGATAGTATACATAGTTAATTAGATAACAAATTACGTGTAGCCTCGTTACTTCAAGAGCGAAACCTTCATTTCGTTCCTATTAAAATCTTGAAGGCTCGACATCTGGAAGAGAATATAAATAAGTCTGAAACTTGTTTAATTTCGAGCTACATTTAAATTTTTATTTAATTATTGCTAGCTATTGCCCGCGACTTCGTATGCGCATATCCTGATTTTTCCCGTTCCCGGAGGAATTTCGGGAAGTCCTCTCTTAGAGCTCCCTTAAACTCCCCAAGGACCCTACGTGCAGCTTCCTACGACCAAGAGATTTGGCTGTGCGTTATATGTCAGTCATTCACTCAGGAACGGAAGAATTTTATAAATATTGTTTATCTTTTCTTCCACTTTCATGCAATCCTTGCCCTGACAATTACAAACACAACTATAAAAGAATTATCCAATGTGGATAAGTCATTACAAAGTTATGCACGTTCATACATTTCGGCGATTAATTTTGATTTATACCGCGAGTATCTGAAATCGACGCACAAACGATTTCCATGGGTCCAGGGCATGATTCTGGACACCCCAGTGTTGGAATTTTTCATCGGTTCTTTTCTCATTTTTTTCAAGAGTACCACAAGTAGGTATCAGCTCAGCTGAGCTGATATCTATTTGTGGTTTTATTCAGATTGCTCTTTTTAGTGAAAGTAGTTATTTAATTATTTTTTTTGTTAAAAATCTCATTGGGTTAGGTCAGAATAACGATTATGAGCAGTCCAAAGTAAAAAAAAACCCTTGAAAAAAATGAAGAAATGAGAAAAATCCGACGAAAAATTCTAAGTCTAGGGTGTCCAGAATCATACCCTGGACCCATGGAAATCGTTTGTGTGTCGATGTCAGATACACGCTGTATAGAAGAGAAGATGTATAATTTCCTAAAGTAGGGTGATAGAATTGAATCTATACAAATAAAGCTAAAGAGTTTGTTTGTTTGGTTGGTTGGACGCGCTGATCTCAGGAACTGCTGGTTTGATTTGAAAAATATTATAGTTTGGATAGCCCGATTATCGAGGAAGGCACTATACACCATCACGCTACGACCAATAGAAGCGGAGCATTATTGGAAAATGTTACACAGACTAAGTTGAGTGAGTCAGCTAGAGTTCCTTTATTGTAACACAATGCATCATAAATTTTATGGCATTGTAGCGTTTAGTCTTGCAAAATCTCGAAAATTGCTCGACCCATTTTAGTTTATTTTTTGTTCGCCTCTTTAGCCCCAATATTGTGGCTAACAAAATAAAATAAAAGAACGGCCACACACTTGGCCGGTCTTTTATTTTTAGCGCCCACTTTAATATTTATTTTTTATCTGTTATTGTAGCAGCAAAAAATTACAAACTCTATAAAAAAAAAACAACTGTATAACCTAAACTCTCGTGGTACGAAATTCGGGTCATCTAGTTGAATAATAACTTTGTTTTCTACATACTTGAATTGACTTTATAAACACCTAGTTACCTACATAAATCCACCCTTTTACTATACCTCCTTCTGTTAATGTTTTAAAACTGGAATATTTAACACTCATTCCAAGTTATATGGCACTGTGCACTCTAATAAAGTCCAAGCCGTTAAAGTGATTAACTGTGTTACAGTTCACTTGGGCGATGTAGTCGTGTTCTGTGTTTTTACGTCGACAATAAAAGAAACTGACTTCTTAAGCATCGATTTACTGAATGATATTTTATGGAATAGATTGTCAAATGTCACACATACCATAAATACCATTGATGCCGCAATTTGCGTCGCCATCTAAGTCCCAACTCAATAAAAGAACCGGCCAAGTGCGAGTCGGATTCTCACACGAAGGGTTCCGTACCATAAGCAGAGTATTAATTCTACTAATTTTCACATTCGCATCGCATTCACATCTCAACTGCAAACTGTCAGAAATGAGTGAAAATTAAAGCTTTTTTTGACAGTTTATTTATTATTATTTATTTATTTATTTATTTTTAAAACAATTGCTTCCTACACTAACAGTTTGCACCAAGGCGTATAGGAAGCCAACAACATAGAATTTGTCTTACAAACTAAAAAACTTGACACATATTTTGATCATCGATCTGTGAGTACACGCAAATACATCTACTTCTGATTCCTGAGCAATTAGGGCGTTCATCAAACTAATCGCTTGGGCCGTTTGACAGTTTGCTTCTAAAGAATTGGCCCTCAGATCGGCAAATAGGAATGGAACAAGCCGAGCGGTGTTGCGTCGACACCCGAAGTAATATTGGATAAAAGCAAGAAGATGATCATAGCACTGTGTTATATAACTGGTTGAGGTTCAAAAGAAATTTCGGAAAAGAGCAAAAGAGATAGAGAGGTCTCTTATGCAGAGATTTTCTTTTTTTTTCATCCTATTCTCTTCCACCAAAGCCTTACCATAACCCAGTTTATTAACCTACATTCATTTGTTTCAGCAATACGATCCCTATGAAACCCACTACGAGCAAGCAGTGGTCCGCCCCAAGCCACTCCGTGAACACGAGAAGCCCCAAGACCTACGCAATGTCCCCGGCACGCCTGGAGTGGACTTCCCGATATACCACAGCGTGCCAGAAACCGGTTTCTCGTGCCACCATGTACCAGTCAGGCCGGGCATGTATGCCAATGTGGAGACTGGATGCCAGGTAACAATTTGGAGTCATTCTTCGTATGGTAAGCGTCAGATAAACTTACAATAAATTAAATTGACCTTTTCCTAATATTTTATTTATTTCATTTTATATTTTGGGTATATACGAAACGTTTCGTATATACTCGAACTATAAAATTACGAACCGTTTTTTATTTCTAGAGAACGTAAAGGATTACGATAGAAATCGATTCAGGACAGCTTTAGGTCTTATTCCTGTTTTTTATAATTATTGAAAAAAAAAAATGTTTGTGGGTCAGTGACCGTTATTGCACATTAATCTGGCGCCTACCATAATACATAGAATATAGATATCCTTTTTCAAACCGGTTTTAAGTATCCAAATCTGAAGCTGAAGATGGAGGAATAAAAAAACTAGTTTTTACTAACAATAAAAACGTACATACATACAACACTAAAGGTCATAGAAATAATCAATTTCTACCAAAATAACGACTTCTTCGATAACAATAAGCAATGGGGATTAGTTCATAACTCACAGATTTCAAAAACATAGCAAGTTGTTGTTGCCATAACAAAGCCGTAGGGTTAAACTTTCCAACGAATTCCGAATAAGACAATAACCGTTGATGAACTTTTATTCGTCGTACAAGAGAAACATCATTACAAACTATTAATTGAGGCCGAAATTGAAGCTACCTAAAATCATAACAATGATAAATAATACACTCGGAACATCAGTCAATAAAGCTTTATTGGACCTGCAGGCAATGTATTGGAACAATTGATGATAGTTTGATTATGATTGCCGAGCAATAATCGCATTATTTCGACATGAACACAAAGAGAATAAATACAGTAATTTACCATTTTCATTTTCCCTTTGACACAGTTAAAAAGAGTTTTTAATTCACTTCTTTCCATATTTTTATGGTAAATGCTTGGAGTAGAAAATTAAAATGCGTTTCACATTTGCGATCCCATATTTCTTCAGTAAATTCATTAAAGCTATGCTGCAGTTCCGTGCCTGTGAGTAGCGATCACAGAGCGCGTTAAAGAATTTATTTGTCGTACCGCGCCAGGAATATTGAGTTCAGTTGACTGTTTGACAAGCTATCTGGAAAAATAGCTCCTAAGTCTCAATAAACGAACTATTTAACATGCCCAAGAACTCCACGACCTCATCCCACCGGCCCCCTTCTACTATCGGACAATAACTTACCATCCCTACCTTGTTGCTATTCCACAAATTCGCACTAAGCGTTTCCAAACGTCTTTTATAAGGGCACAGCAAAGGAGTGGAACTCTCTGCCTGCATCTGTGTCTCTGAACGCTTACAACCCTAATCTCTTCAAAGTAAGAGTAAACAGGCTCCTTCTATGTAAGCTCGCTCCATCGTAGTCTTTGTTTCTGTCATCTCTGACAAATAAAAAAATATTATTCCGTAGAACTGTTTAATGTTGCTACATCATTTAGGACCTCGAGTTTTCTATCATATTATCTTTGTTCCCTCTTCAGTTGATGTTTCTAGTAAGCACACGAGCTTTAACACAAAGTACGGAGATGCCACAGTCGCTGCAATATCTCATCAGCAGCATTGGAGAAAGCGCAAGAAAATTATTGTTCGGGTTAACGCACGTCCTTTTATTCTTTACTTCTGTATCAGTCTTTATCTCATTAGTCACCCGCTTTTTTCTTTTCATTTTCTCATATTGTTGCATAAATAACAGACCTGGTTTATAAGTTTATATTGTTACTAACAAATTATGGAAGAGATATTGAAATAAATGTTTATATTATAGTATTATTTATTCAATTTCTACAATTATTTTTATATTTTCAAAAAATTAATAAAAATTATAGAAAAAAAAATATGAATATTATTATTGATAAAAATAATATTCATATATGCCCCATTACATTTGAAATGTCTAACGGGGCCTCTGCGAGTTGGTTTCGGCCCCTCGTACGCCTACCAAAGGACCGGGTCTCCAGGGACCCGAGAAAGTAAAAAAAAAATATAAAAAAAAGAAAAAAGAATGAAAAGTTGTTTTGGTGTACAATAAAGAATTAAGAATTAAGAAATTAAGAAGAAAAAAAAAAAATCAGGCCAGTTAAATAGTGGCTGAAAAGGGACCTACTCAGTAGCGTTGCGTTTTTACAGCTGTTTTTATCTTTCATTGATTGGAAGGTATGCAGTACATACCATAATTGAAGCGGTGAGTGTGTTTTGCTGCAGACCATACTTGCTGCTCATGTTGCTAGCATAGCAGAACTGTTTTCATCTTTTTGACTAATTGTCTTAGAAGTGCCTATTAATGGTCTATGTGAAAATTATGTTTATGATTTTTGTTTGCCTGGAAAGTCTAGGGCTCAATACTACCCTATAAAAATAATATCGTTTATTTATAAAAAAAAGGACACATTTAAAACAAAATATATTACAATTTTTTTAAAGAACACATTTGCCTGAACTAGGTTGAAAATAATGTCAAAAGTGATGATTTTATAAAATAATGCGCGCAATATGCTACAAAGTCATCACTTTCAACATAATATTCACGCGACTTATTGAAGAGGCGCCTAACTACATGGCATTTACCCCCATTTCAGATGACACTAAGTCTAATGATAGATGGGATAACGTAGAGATTGAAGCTATGAATCCTGCGGATAATAGTTCGACTGATTTATGGTATGCCCTGTGTTATTAGGAATATTGCACACTGGAGACTTCAGGGTTTATTTAGGCTCACCTATTGCGTGCTGTTTTATCATGCGTGAAATTGGATTTGTGGAAAATAGTTCTGGTTCATAATATTATTCATTTGTTTATAAAGCTTATTTTGGTTTCACCGAAAAAATCTAATCTTTAGCGGGCAATTAATATTTTCTTGAGGTCGCTGCTGTGTTACCGAACACCATTACAAATATAGCAGCAAAAAGAAAGCAATAAAATATTTCAGTTATGAAATCTAGCAAAGCGCAGTAAAAAGTATTTCATTTGTTATGTGTGAATAGTCTAATACTGACGTTCTTTACATAATATTGCATAACCCACTATGATCAAAACGGATATTTCAATATGACACATAGGTATTCCAATTTAAATCATATTAAAATAACATCTGCATCACCGCTCCAATTCTCAAAGCATATCATATGAACCAAAGCTTTAAACTAATCGAGTGTCAATCTAGTACTCGACAGCACAAAGCTATCACCTGTGTCGCTTCCATCGCTGCATCGCTAGAATAGCTTCAGCAGCTTATTGTATAATAAGCTTCTGAAGCGTTGTATTGCTCAATAGTTTCGGTATTACGTGCGGTGTACATAGATTTGAAATACATTGAGTAGGATATTGATATTATTTTGATTTGCATTCAGTGTGCCTTTAGCATTAGTCAGGTTTAGTTTTCAATGTGAGGATTATCATATGCGCGGGCCGGGGCTGCTTTCAGGCGGCTCCTGCCCAACCTGGGGGGACCGAACGCCTCCTGCCGTAGGCTATACGCGGGGGTCGTGCGGTCCATGGCCCTTTACGGGGCCCCGGTGTGGGCGCGTTCATTGAGGCAGCGTGCTGCGAACCACTTGAACGCGCCCCAAAAGGTGGTGGCCCTCAGGATGACCAGAGGGTACCGCACGATCTCGCGCGAAGCGGCGGGTCTCCTTGCCGGATTGCCGCCATGGGATCTGGAGGCGGTGGTCCTCGCGCGCCTGCATGATTGGCGCGCGGAGGTACTAAGCCGGGGGGAAACTCCGCTGACGCGGCAAATTGTCGCGCAGCGGACGGACTTCCGGCGCGATCTCATGGTTTCATGGAGACGACGACTATCGCAACCCAGCGCAGGGCACGCCACAATAACGGCGATAAGTCCCCTCTTTGAGGAGTGGCTTGAGAGGCGCCACGGCGTCCTCACCTTCCGCCTGACGCAGGTCCTCACCGGACATGGATGTTTCGGGAGGTTCCTGCACCGAATTCGGCGGGAGGAAACGCCCGGGTGTCACCACTGCGAGGATCGACCGGAGGACACGGTAGAGCACACTGTGCAGGTGTGCCCCGCTTGGGCGGCGCACCGCCGTGTCCTCGAAACGGCGATTGGCGGCGACCTCTCGCGTCCGGCCCTGGTCCAAGCCATGGTCCGGAGCGAGACGGAATGGGACGCCGTTGCCTCCTTCTGCGAAGCAGTCATGCTAGCGAAGGAGGTGGCGGAGCGGGAGAGGAGACCCTCTCGTCCCGGCCGCCGTGGTGGACGCCGCGGGCGTCGGGGGCCTCCTGGTGACCTCCGGCCACCGTAGGCGCGGGCCTGTGGACGGCGAGCTATGGGTGGCTCGCCGTCCGTCCGTCTAGTGACGACAGGCCGTGTCGACGGCGCGTTAGTGTTCCACGCGCGCCTCAAAGAGAGTCAGCAACACAGAGGGGCCCGAAAGGGCCGACGTCTGCCGGAGTCGCGGGGTTTTTCAGCTCACTTGTCGTTTCCTTCAACTAAGTGTTCACTTCAACATGTTTTACTTCGATATGTGTTCACTTAGGTAAAGTGAACGACAAGTGAGCTGTCATTCCATCTTGTTTTCATGGTTTGACAGCTCGCTTCGTGATCACTTCACCCACGCCTTCACTGCGACATGATTACAGAATCGACCTGCAGAAGCAAAAATTTCCATTCCCCCTTATATTCGAAACAACGGAATCAAAAAAAAAAAATGAAATAAAAAAAAAATGCGGATATTAGTTCTATAAAGATTACAGGAAAACGTATAAGAAGTCTGAAGTGTAAGATTAACATGTTTGGTTCGGAACCCATTGCACGCGAGTCCAATTCGCACTTGGCCAGTTTTTTTTTTATAATACTACACCTTACTTTAGAGAGGCAATTCTTATACCGCGTGTATCTGACATCGACGCACAAACGATTTAAATGGGTCCAGGGCATGATTCTGGACACCCCAGAGTTGGAATTTTTCGTCGGTTCTTTTTTCATTTTTTTCAAGAGTACCACAAACAGGTATCAGCTCAGCTGAGCTGATATCTATTTGTGGTTTTATTCAGATTGCTCTTTTTAGTGAAAGTAGTTAATTAATTGTTTTTTATTAAAAATCTCATTGGGTTAGGTCAGAATAACGATTATGAGCAGTCTAAAGTAAAAAAGCCCTTGAAAAAAATTTAAAAATGAGAAAAAAGCCGACGAAAAATTCTAAGTCTAGGGTGTCCAGAATCATGCCCTGGACCCATGGAAATCGTTTGTGCGTCGATGTCAGATACACGCGGTATTATTAAGGGGCGGTCGCGTTCGTATCGCAGTCACAAACTCTTAAAAAACCTAAGTAGGTCCTACTTACACTACTTACATTTTGACAAGTCATTGCGATGAGCGAAAAAGATGTGTTGCTGGGGAGTTAGTTGGCCTCTTCTTCTACACAGCTAAAACACTAGGAAGTGGTGACGGGCGGGCGTTTTGGGGGACTGTCTTTTGTAGAACTCGATGTTCAAAGAGTGCTGGCTCTCAGCCTAATTTGAATAAATTACTTTTGAATTTGAATTTTGAACATTATTTGTGATTTTGATAATATTACGACATGAATTTGAATGCTCCTAGAAAAATAGCATTGAGGTTGCATTATTGTGCCAATTTAGTTTTGATTTTAGGCTAATATAAATATATTTTGAGGTAGATATACGTGTATTTAAGAGCGTGTATTCCGTCCACTAGCGCCGCCAATCGTTTTTTATTAATTGTGGTAAATTTAAGACACGTAGATAAAAAACCGCTCTGTAGTACACTGAAGAAATGTATTTATTATGTTTTGAGAGTTATGTTTTGTACTTTAGAACATAAATAGTTGCCAAAGTCGATATTTTTGCTAAAAGTGGCCACTTTTAGCAATAATTGCCGTTTTGGCTATTTAGCCATGAGTTATGTATTAAAAATAGCTGTCAAAAAATAATAGATACATTTTTTTAGTGCACTACAGAGCGGTTTTTTATCTACGTGTCTTAAATTTACCACAATTAATAAAAAATGATTGGCGGCGCTAGTGGACGGAATACACACTCTTAATATCACACATTTAAGAATTACACAAAAACACCTTCCTAAAACCCAAGAAACCCATCTATGAATAAGTAACAGTACTGTGTTTACAGACTGATTAAATATTTTCAGTGGAATACAAAGCTTAGTTAAATATTTCAAAGAAAATATTTGAACATGCAAGTCAAACATACTCACTAATTAATAGGGATTCCATTGAAAAACAAAAACGGGTCACGAAAGGGTACTACGACATGAACATAAGGGTAAAGTTATTTACCCTAACATCTTTTGTTATGGCTCTGCCGAAGATCCTAGAAGCAATGAGGATAAGAGAAGAGAGCATTCTGCTATTAATTTAGCAGATTTCGTTGATTATTGAAAGAAGATAACTAATTGATTTTGAAGATTTGTTCCATTTTTGAAAATTTTCTCATAAATCGACGTATTAAATGCTTGAACCAACTCACTCAAATTTCAAGCAATCTATACTTAAAAGCAGAAGAGTTTGTTTGTTTGTTTGGTTGAACGCGCTAATCTCAGGAACTACTGGTCCGATTTGAAAAATTCTTTCAGAGTTAGATAGCCCATTTATCGAGGAAGGCTATAGGCTATATGTCATCACACTAAGACCAACAGGAGCGGAGCATTAATGGACATTGTGACGCAGACGAAGTTGCGCGGGTCAGCTAGTTAATTATGAAGTATACTTTCTAGGGTTCCGTAGCCAGATGGCAAGAACCCTTATGGATTAGTCATGTCTGTCTGTCTGTCCGTCCGTATGTCACAGCCCCTTTTTTCCGAAACTATAAGAACTATGCTGTTGAAACTTGGTAAGTAGGTGTATTCTGTGTACCACACTAAGATTGTCACACAAAAATAGATTAAAAAAAGCAATACATTTTGGGGGTTCCCCATACTTAGAACTGAAACACAATTTTTTTTTTCATCAAGCCTATTCGTGTGGGGTATCTATAGACAGGTCATCAAAAATGATATTGAGACTTCTATCATCATTTTTTTTTAAACTGAATAGTTTACGCGAGATACGCTTCAAAAGTGGTAAAATGTGTCCCCCCCGTGTAACATCTAATTTTTTTTTTCTATTGGTACCTAGGCATACGTTTGACCGCTAAAATAAAAGAATGATAAAACTAAAAAATATTATGATGTACATTACCATGTAAACTTCCACCGAAAATTGGTTTGATCGAGATCTAGTTAGTAGTTTTTTTTTAACACGTCATAAATCGTAAACCGCAACTTTTTCTTATAAAATATACCGCACGGAACCCTCGGTGCGCGAGTCCGACTCGCACTTGGCCGGCTTTTGAAGCAGCTGTCTGCTAACAGATATAACTGAAGATGTGGATGTTAAATAGAGATATATAGGCTGAAGGCGTGATGATATATAGCCTATAACCTTCCTCGATAAATGGGCTATCTAACACTGAAAGATTTTTTCAAATCGGACCAGTACTTCCTAAGATTAGCGCGTTCAACCAAACAAACAAATAAACAAACAAACTCTTCTGCTTTATAATATTAGTATAGATTATTACTAGCTGACCCGCGCAACTTAGTCCACATCACATTATCCATTAATGCTCCGCTCCTAAATAATATTGCAACTATAAATTGAGATTTAAGCTACCCTATCTTTCAAGTTGGATCAAACTGCACACGGTGTGCAAATTTGGTTAAAATCGGTTAAGTAGTTTAGGAGTCCATTGTGGACAAACAACGTGACACGTGATTTATATATATTAAGATAAGATAGCCAAATAGTATTAAAATCTTCACATCCATCTTGTTTCTATCCTCGTTGACAGCTACCTTTACTTAAAGGTCTTACATGTGTGTTTAATGTCAACGCATTGTTTCCTGTGGGCCATTCTTATGAGAAATCCAACAGTCGCTGAGATTTGTATAAAGTCTATTCAAATAATTCGGGTGTAGAGAACCTTGTCTCTTTCATTAAATGGAGGTAGCTTATTTTTATTCGAATAATTCAAAATATCAACAATGCGTCACTTATATACGAATACTAGTAGATCCGGTTGTTTTGCCAACGAAAAAATAGCCTACCGATACCGACCTATTCTCAGACCTGCCAAATAATACAAAAAAAACATAAAAATCGGTCAGGCGTGTCTTCACCGCAAAAATGAGACGTTTTGACCAAACTCCTACTTTTCGGGGTACATCTGTTCCAGAGACTGATCGGCTCGAGCTCTTAGGCATGGAGCTGACATCTAGTCTCACCTTTGGTGCCACCATTGAGTGCAAAGCCCAAACTGTGGCCAAAAAGCAGGGCTTCCTAACTAGGGTGAAGCGATACTTCTTACTCTATTAACTCTATATAAAGCTCAAGTCCGATCCTGCATGGATTATTGCAGCCAACTTTGGGATGGCTCAGCTAAGTATCAGCTTGCCGCGCTTGACTCGGTGGAACGCAGAGCTAAGAGGATCATTGGCGAACGTAAAACTGGTAGATATCAATCTACACAGCTTGGCTCATCGCCGCAAGGTTGCGTGCTTGTCGGTCTTCTACTGATTGTACTCGCAAAGTGTGCCCAAGAACTCCACAACCTCATCCCACCAGCCCCCTTCTACCATCGGACATCCAGACGCACTGCAACTTACCAATACTTTGTTGCTATTCCACCAACTCGCACTAAGCGCTTCCAAGCGTCTTTCATAATGCACACAGTAAAGGACTCTTTGCCTGCGTCTGTGTTTCCAATTGCTTACAACTCTAATCTTTTCAAAGTTAAAGTGAACAGGCTACTTCTGGGTAAGCTCGCTCTATCATAGACTTTGTCTCTGTCATCACTGACCTAGACTAGACTAGAGTCCAGAGCAAACCCATTTCAAGTTAAAAAAAAAAAAAAAACATAATATTAGAAGATGTTATCTTTTGCAGCGGAAGAAATGTCCTAATGCCTAATCCAGTCTATGTTCTATCCGTGGTCTAACATTTGTCCACTATAAATTTGCCGTTGACGACATGTTGGCTCTCACTCCAATATACATGACAGGATACTTTCAAAACGTACAAAATAATTCGCAATTTCAAATGTATCAATAACTTTACTCAATTTCCATATACAACATGACTAAATCCATTCAAGTTTTGCAAACAACCCCTATAAACAGTAACAAGGTCAACATACAAAACTAAAACAGTATGAAGCAATACACCCCGACCAGAAATACGATCAAGAATGTACGAGTATGTTCACTTTACCGATCTCAACTTTTCTCATTGAGAACATGTGCTGTCCGATTCATGATGCAAGATACAGTAACAATCGGTTCTGCAATCCGTGTATCTGTGTGCTACTCAGTATCGCTCACTGGAGTTCCAATAACATTTCATATCGTTCTTGTACTAGATTATTTTCATCTTTGTTGATTGAGAGTCTCTTCGTGGATTGCTTTGAGTATGGGTTTGTGAAGTTCGTTGATTGCATTTGTGAAAGTGTGATCATTTATGATATTATCTTTGTTGCATCCTTTTAGGGTTCCGTAACCAACCGAACCCTATTACTAAGTCCGTCCGTCTGACCGTCTGTCAGTCAGCGGGTTGTATCTCAAGAACCGTTATAGATAGACAGTTGAAATTTTGTCAGTGTATTTCTATATAACCAATTTTTATCATCTGATATTTTAGCATTATTATGGTGTAAAAAAACTTTTTAAAAAGAAAATAAATACAAAAATAATATCAGCTGTTGGTGGGTCTCGAACCATGTGTACTTACTCGTTCAAAAAAGTGTTTTAATCTTCATTTTAGCTCACCCAACGTTATTGATTGGGATGATTGTTTTAGCGCTATTTACCTTAAACACAGTTACAACAAAGACACCCTTAATTTTTCTTCTCGATTAATCTAACTTCAAACTTTTAAATGTAATGGTTTCTTCAGCAGCAGTCTAATCGTAATGGTCACCCAATTTCACCAAATTGAATAAGTTTCAAGATATTGTCGTAGTAGCAACCTAACCCCAAAGGCTTCTACTCCAAGTTATTATTAGAATCACGTTATAATTTTCGTGAAATTAATATAACTTTCCAAACAAAGCTTTCCGTGAAAAAACGCCGTCCATTTCGACAGTGTTTGCCCAAATAATTGCTTCGGAATCTTGGCCAGTTTTGTAGATTTGCTTAAGTAATTTTTGTTTTATGTTATACTTCATAAAAATTATAGAGCTTTCCTCGAGGCACATAAAATTAATTTGTTTCTTTATATTACGCATTTATTTATATATTTATTTATATATACCTTATTGTCCACCAAATTTAAAAACGTACAGAAAATCTTAAATTAAAAACACACAATTGGCGGCCTTTTCGCATTCTGATGGTATTTTCTTGGTTGTGTACTATACTGTAGTTAAAAACAGGATGCATAGGATGAAGTTAACTTAAAACCAATGAAGCTACTTTCAGGCTACGTTATAATATATAGCATAGAGTATATAGCCCACAGCGCAATAATATCGCGCACCATACATTGGCAATAAAAATAGTACAGCGTGAACGTGTTCATAACAATGTATGGTGCGCGATATTAGCGTGCTATGAGCTCTATACTATATGCTATTATATAATAGCGTAGTCTGAAAGCTTTACTCGTAGCCCCTAGCTAGCTAGCTTGGACAACGGTACAGGTAGGGTCACCGTAGCCAGATAAAATCTATTATAAGTTTTTTTAAGAAAGGCGAAAGGTTGTTAACCTCTTCGATGTTCAGAAGAAGATATTTAAAAATACTAAAATATATTGAAGATCCTAAAATCTTAAGGACGTGTCTACAGAGTATTAAAACGCTTCGGGGACCAAAAACAGAAACGGCGTTGACAATACTTTCTATACAAACCAAGGGTGTGCATGAAAAAATAATTTATTATCTGTACTGTTTATCTAAAAATAAATTACGAACAGTGAGAGTAGAATAAAAAATGCTCGAAAAACAAACGAGATATAATTATTTCAAACGGTTTTAAACAAATATGTCTGTCCTTGTCGCGAAAACTCTGTTTTCTATGGCAGCTGTATAGGTGTCTTGTGGTGGACTTTGACGTCAAAGTTGGACTTCTTGTTCTAGATTACATTTAGAATTTGAAGCTTTACATCTTAATCGCTGATGAACATATTAAAAAAAAAAACGTGTTGTTTACTGGAGTTTATAAGTATGCAAATAAAAAAATCACGCGCATATTCCCTAATATTTTAAATCTTTCCTTGGGTACCAGAATTCAATACAAATGCTACTGACACGATTGTTACTCTCTAATGTCTTTGTTCTTGTTGCATAATAGTTGTTTGTTGGTGTTTGATTGTACAATTTTTTTACTCCAGTAAACAATTATTTATTTAGTATTATTTAATTAGAACTGACAACCGAAACTTATTCATGCAAATTATCAGTAAAGCCGTTTCTCGCATTCACTAGTTACCATCAGCTGGTTCAAGGGCATCCTTCTTCAAAAATGTCATGGTAGAAGTAGACTGCAGACCGGAAAATTTCATCAGCCCACATCAGTGAAACCTGACGTCAGCAGAGTAAAGACAATGCCCTCTTTCGGCCCCTCTATTTGGAATGTCCAAAAGGTCTAATGGATTCTCCAAATGGTCCTGGAACACTTTTAATACACCCCGAACTTAAATCAGCTGCAGTAACGATAACCTCCACAGGTGGGGTTTTTTCGGATGGCTCCGATTTTCAGTGTTTGTGCAGCGTCTTTCCGCAGTCCATGCCCCACATTTGTCTTATGCCGCATACCCTGCGGCTGCTCCTTATAGTTGCGTGAATGATATTGCCATTGCTGAATACTGCACCAATCATAAAATTTAATGTCGTCTATCGACATGCTTATGTAGAAGAATAATTTGACCAGTGTGGATGTGTGGATTTCCTACCCGTAACTAAAAATAAGTGTTTGTTATAGTTTATTTTTCTTCTTCCAGGCTTACCATGTATGTCACGACGGTCGCGAAGGAGAACAAGGCGCTTCGTTTCTCTGCACCAACGGCACACTCTTCGACCAGGCCAAGTTCGCCTGCGACTGGTGGTACAATGTGGACTGTGCTAAGGCCATCACACTTTACAAGTTCGTATGGTTTATTTATCTTTTGTGTAAAGATGAGGACGTACCGAGCAAAAATAAATAGTGAAGTTGATGGAAAGACAAATAGAGATGTTGATGATCTAGGATAATAACCGGATAGTTGCCTTTTTTTTAATTACTTTATATCTCTCAGTATAAAAAGCAAAATACATTATTTTTAAAATAGGTAAGTTTTTTGGTTTACAATCTTCAAATTTGTGAAAGTAAAAATATTCTCTTCGATAATTCCAGAGTATAGGCGATTTTTGTGGACCTCCAAATTTTGTGACATCCGTTTAAGGGATAGTTGCACATGTATAAGATTGAAACCGCGCCAAGAAAAAGAACTGTTATCCCGCAAAAACTTTGATCGCTCTTTTCCCTGCAATCGTACAGACACATCATCGAGGTCAACTCAGTGGTAGTTGTAGATTCTCTCGATTGACATTTAAATAACATTTAATTCATTCGCGAAACTAGAGATACGGCAACTGTACCCTGCAGCTCTCAGGCAACTATTCTGGTTTTATTTTAACCAAATATTACCCGTTTTAAAATGACCGCAACAACCTAGCTTTGACTCATTATTGCAGTTTTTGGTATGTTTTGTATTACGGATAGTCAGAACTTATAAAATCTGACACCGGTCTTGCAAAGGGGTATGGTGTTACTGAGTTGTGGAAGTCAGATACAGGTCATAATGGTACTGAAGTAGATCCGGTTAGACTTTAAGATGACCCCAACGTAGATGGTAAAGCGCTAGACAGACTAATTTATATGAAAATTATGATCGAGATTATGTTTGATCTATTGGCAAAAACGAGAGAAAGAGAGTAAAAAGTACCTGTTGGGGCTCAGTGTCTTCAAATGAAACTCCCGTATCGAGGTATGGTGTATAATTTTGGTATAAACTGATTTGCATTAAAAAATATATGGAGCGTACAAGTTCGTGATTATGTGAAATAATTTGATAAAAAAAGTGGTAATGAAGGTGTTTGTAAAAAATTAAACCCGAGCTGGACGCCTGACCCTTCTGAGTAGCAACGCGAACACTGACGTTTTCAGGGGCGTAAACAGCACCTAACATTGTCACATAATAATTTTTTTCATTTGTTTCTACAAAGCATCATCTGCTTAGCCTTTTCCCAACTATATTAGGGTCGGCTTCCAGTCAAAGCGGCTGCCTACCGTGACCAACAGCTTAACGTGCTTTCTAAGGCATGGAAGAAACTCAGTATGTTAAGATGGTAACCCATCCACAGACCAACCGTAACAAGTGTTGCTTAACCTGAAAGATCGACCCGTGCGGCTGTTATTATTATGCCACAAGCTCCTTTTTTTATGCGAAACGGGGAAACTCTTGGCCCAATTCCACCTGATGGAAAGTGATGATTAGGCCGAAGATGGAAGCGAGTTTCACCCGGAATCCTCTTACACAGAGGAACTGGCTATCATACCTCTAACTGCTGGAACACAAAAATGCTGTTAACATTGTTGTTATGGCGACAGACTTAAACATGATGGTGGTAGCTTGCCAGGCGGACTTAGAACAAGTCCTACCACCAACCAAACCGAGCAAAAAATTAGCGCCCGCTGGGAATCGAACCCGGGACCTCTGGGTCTGAATCAGGTGGTTTAACCACTAGACCACGGAGGCGGTTAGTGTCACCTGTTTAGCACCACCCGGGGACCAAGTGTAGGGATTCGCTGAAGGATATTCTCCTACGGACGCAGGCGACTCGGCCCCCAAAACTCGGCTCCTTTTATTTGTTTCTACAAATAACACCAAATAGTAGTATAAATAACCAAATAAGTTAGCAAATTGTGTTCAGGACTATATCCCCAAAGATCATTCAGTCGGCCGCGTTGCGTCAGTCAGCTGAAATACGCTGGAAATCAATTATGCACGTATTTGGGCTAGCTTTAGGCTATAGTTGGACTAAAAAGCGTCATCGTGTCAATCGGGATAGGTTTGGAATTTGCTTACGTATTCCGAGCTATATTGGATCGAATGATTCTGTTATTTTAGGGCAGATTATTTTCGTGTGTGAGTGTATTTAGGCAGAAATTAGGTATTCAGTTGGTCTTCTTTTAAAAAATATTTTAATGTTCGAATTTGCCGAAAGTGAGGTGATAATAATGATTACTATCATTTTTAGATGATGGTGATCATTATGGTTTAAGAACTTTATTTCCTCATTAGAATTAACAATAATTCACTTACTGAGAAACAAGATTTACAATGAATGTTTAAATAACTAGCGTACAGAAGAATAAAAAAAAATAAACAAAATAAACAATTTCTAGCGGGTAGTCGTCCACATATTACAACGAATATCAACCGAGCAAACACGGATACAAAAGTAAAAGTTACAACATACTAGATGTGGCATACAAGGCAGCGTAGTGACCAGTTGAATAGTTTTATTTTGTTTTTGTATCATTTGATTAGTTTTGAGTCATCATGAGTATCATTACTATAAACATACGAAAACCAAATAAAATTATTTAGTACTGAAAAGATTGAATGCCAATTTTGTGCCAGTTATGCTACGACTATCTAATGTGCATTTGTGTTTCTAGCTACAAGTAATTTTTTTTTTATATTTCAGGTTGAACGCAGATCCTTACCACAACCCATTTGTGCCAAAACCCAAACCCGAAGAAGAGGTCCACGTTCCAGCTCATGGCCCATCCCACGGCATATTTTACAGGAAGCTCTAGACATAAGCAGAGAACAAAAAAACTCGCCATTATTGTAGAAAATATCATTTAAGTAATTTGGTAAAATAGAAAAACCCGTCGAAAATATAAAAGAAGACAGTCTTCCATGATATACAACGACGTAATTTCTTACAAATCTCATTCAATTTTCAACTTTTGGTTTTTATAGTTAGAACTCTCTTTTCTCAAATGCAAGCCTACGTTCTCTCACTAATATTCGGTACTAGAACTAATTTATTTTACTTCAATAATAAAATACTTTTTCATAAACATCATCATTCTCACATCATATTATTATTTGGTAGAATTTTTTTTCTGAATAATTTGTTTTTATCACGCTATGCGGAGTTTGTTAATATGGTAGTATAATTACTTGCGTGCGATAAGGTAGGTCTAAGAAGCCATTTTTTTTTAAGAAAACTGTTTAACTTTTTCAAACAGCTTTAGTAGTCATGTGTTTGACTTTTCTCTTTCAAAACAATTTCGATCGACGTACGTTTGTCTAGTTTTTGCAATAATAATTTAGTTGCTAAAAATACAGTAACTGCAACATCACTTCAAAAAACACCGACAATATATTTTGTTGGGAATGAACTCTTCCTTTTACAAATATCAAAGAGGCATTTAAAAACTTGTAAATAGTACATAGCAGTATAATTGAAATAAGAATTCCTTAACACTAAATCTGCAAAAAAGGGCTTCCTTGGACTTACTTAGTAAGAAATAATGTATGAATGATTTTATTATAACGTGTAAGTATACCTAAGTGTCAAAAATATGTTACATAAATATAATTATGTTCACAATTTCATAATCAATCATTTTCATCGTTTTTTATCAGTTAAAGCATGCATCTTTTGGTAGTTAAGATTTTTTTTGTAAAATATGATTCTAGAATTAAAATATCTATTTCCTTATTTAAATGGGTGTTTTCTTTTAATAACGGCGAATGAGGAGCGCTGCCTCATCTTAGATGTTGCAGGCGGCAAAATGGAGCGGTTAAATCTTTTTCTTGTCTTCATTGAACCGGCTATGAAAAAGTGTCACAGAGCGAGAACCTGTCTCTGAGTTAAAAGGTTTAACAAATAAACTATTGACTAAAAATTTTCAAAATGTAGACCCAGCGGGTCAACGGTACGTCATGTTCCACGCGCGCTTTAAAGAGACATCAGCATAGTAGACGGCGCTTGCTAGGGCAAGTCACAGCGGCTCTGGAGCGCAAAGGGCATTAAGAGGAACACGGATGGGTTTTAGTCTTGAGTCAGAGCTTCCAGCCCAGAGCGGAAGGAGTCCTTTGATGATTTTCCATTCTTTAAAAAAGTATATACCTAGCTTTTAGATTTTAAAAGTTTCTACATTTTAAAGAGGATCATCGGTAATGATAGGCTCGTTGAGTCGAAGCTCCAGAGACTTCAGCATCGACGCCGAGAGGCTGTCGGTTTTCATCCGGATGCATTTTGGGGAATGTGCGACGGATTTGCATCGGACCACAAAACGAACGACGGTACATGGTGGACATCTCACCCACACGCACAAAACGTTTTGGGAACACATTCATACTAGTGCGTATAGCAATGGAATGGAATTCCGTGTCGCAGTCGGAGTTTCCTGATAGCTACAACCTTCGAGTCTTTAAGTCAAGAGTGAATAGGTTACTTTTAGATAAGTGTGGCCATCATGAGACTGATATTAGAATCTAAATATCGTTTTAAGAAACGCTGAAAACGCCTTTAAATAATTTTCCTTTAACGATCAAAATACAAGCTAAAGTAAACAATCAGAAGCCGGTAAAGGCGTCCCTTTAGGCAATTCAATTGAAAAATAAAATGAAAACCAAGGAAAAATAACAGTTATCTAACCAAAGAATACTGGCAACGTCAGACGCCCGTTCGGTAATTGACGGGGAAACAATGGACCGATATCGTCTGGTACCGGTCTATAAAAGTAGCCTCTTGTCCAGACAAGGGCGATTGATGTATGACGTTGATTGTCCTGTTCAAGCTGCGATAAGCGACGTTTACATGCCAATGAGGCAAGAAAATCGCGGGTAGCCGGTGGATGCGGGACGCACAGGACCAATTGTTTTGGCGACACTTTGGGGTGGTCTATTTTAAGCAGTGGACGTCTTTTGGCTGATATAATGAGGAAAGAAAAACATATTTTAATTTCGAAAGTCGGTGTTTTTGTTACTTTCTTCGTAATTTGTCACAGACTTCCAAAATTATGTTTTTTTTTTATTTGGAAGTTGATTGTATTTTTTTGTAATAAGATTTTTAGTGGCACCCCCCACGCCTAAAACACCACTCCAAATCGCAGGAAAGCAAAATACGCAATTTCGACTACTTGGATGACAAAAACCATCATCCAAGTAGACGAATTCCAGCTAGTTCGATTTAAAATCCAAACTTCCTAACCGATTTTAATAAAATTTAAATGGGACCAATCGATAAGATCCTTTCAGATAAAATAATATTTTTTCAAATCGGTTGATAAATGACGTAGTTCTTAGGTAATAAACATAAAAAAATACAACTGAATTCAGAACCTTTTTGGAAAGTCGGTAAAAACAGGGCCGATCAATGAAAGGAAAAATACAAGAAATATCGGCTATTAGAGTAACACAAACTCAAACTCTTCCATTTCAAGTAAACCAATCAAAAGCACTTTTGAACTGACGGGGATTTTTGGTCTGAAAATGACGGTAGTTATATGTTTCAAAGTGTAGAACTCTATGGAAAAGAACGTGCAATAAACTCCATGGCTATGTGTCCGGAAAATGGAAATGCCGTAAGATTGACTAAAATAACGCGAGAAACTGTATTTTTTTTTCTAAATGACACCCGGATGTATTGGAAACTATTGAATTTGGATGGGATATAATATTATATTCAAAACGATTTTTCGTAATATTTCGATAGATTATAACATAATCAAGATTTATTACAATCTTAACGGAGTATGCCACTTCCCGGTAACAGCTACAAAGGTATCGATGGAACCTTTTTAGAGCCCAAAAAAGTTTTTTATCTGATTTGTTTTTCTCAAAGTGAAAATCAAAAAGAGGTAAGTTTCTGGAAAATTCACAATGTACAAAAAAATAAAAAGGCAAAAAAAAACCTGAAGCCCAGCAATAGATAAAAAATGAAAAACAACTTCCTTAATGGTAACTTATTGTTTAATTTTTTTTCGTAGCTGATAACTTGACTCCTCTTTCACGCCAAGTTTTTCGGGATCTTCAAATTATATGCTATCAACTCCATAATTTTCAATTTTCGAGGACCGTTTGAAGTATAAATTATTCGTAATTTAACAACTTCCTTGTAAAGAAAAGTCGGGGCTTCTAAGCAAAATAATATTAAGGGTTTTCGAGAAAGCATGAACAGTGAACACTTTTGGATGAAAGCATAAAAGCGGCGTAAGATCGAAAAGTGTGGGAATATAAGGGTTTTTAGCGAGAAACGGGGGAAATGCGGGCGTTAAAATGTATCCCCATTACATTAGGGTAATCTGTGTAGGATGCAATTTAAAACGGGGTACTTAGGTTGGCGTTAAGTGGCATTTATTCTCTGCAATAATTTTGTGTTGCTAGTAAATCAACATATTAGTTCAGTATCAAAACTGAATGGAATATGACGACGTTTTCCGGCTTATAGTCAAAGTTTCACCCAGGCAAAAATCCCCTATTTATTTTTTCATGGTATAGACATTGCCATATTAATTTATTTAAAGTATTCACATTAGGTACATTATACCCACAAACACAGACATATAAATAGTAGCCCACAAACAAGAATAAAAACATTGTTTTAAACAAAGACCTCATTAGCAGTGTTCATGTCGCCCGGAGGCAAAACGTCGTAACTGCTTTTGGATATTTAATTTAAATTTAATTATTATCATTTCGACTGCTCTTGTTCGGTGCAGTTGTTTTAAGCGCCACAATTGTACGGTAACAAGCGAATTGTAATGGAATGCCTAGAGCGTGATGTTCTGTGGCGACGTTCAACAGATGAACGTTGCTGTTGCTACCTGTGAAATAATGAGAAATGGTATTATTTTTCTTAGTCTTCAGTAGGGGAGAGCGGGTACGAAAAAATAGGTACTCTTCCTTATCTCACGGCTTGATGATCCACATAAATTTAAAACGTAGATTGGTAGGTAGGAATTTTTTTTTTACAACAAAAATATTCAAACGAATAATAAACACGTAAGTATTCAATGAATGGCTGAGTAGATTTCAATGAGAGGCATCAAAATAAATTGTTGTTAAAAGAGTGTTGTTGTAAGTCATTTTCTCCAGTTGACTTAGTGTCAAACAAATTAACAAAAATATTCGGCCATTTATTAACTTTACCTTCGTTTTTTTTTTGTTCAGCTTTTTCACTGCATGAAAAAGTGCAAGACATCAAACAAAGGAAAACAAACACACAATTCGTTTCTTAAAACCAGTGCCACATTGATTAAAAGATAAGTGTCAGTTTCCAAGCAAAGCTTCACTTTGTAGTCAGTCAAGCCCCATCGTTTATGAAGACCTCGCACGAACAACATGCCTGTTCGAACTTAGACGGGCGTATCGACGCGACCAATTTACTCTGACACCTTAAGTTTTCCCTGTAACGGAGATATAAACCGAGATCTTGATAAACAGAGATGTAGCTATATTTATTTGCTTTAGAAAAATCGGAACTACTGAGTATTTTTGGAGATAGGTGATGTTTTATTCAGTCAGTACTTATGTATATAACTTTTCGGCCACATCGACCATCAGTACACGTATGCGACGTGTACTGATGGTCGATGGGGCTGAAAAGTTCTTGAGTGGCGACCGCGTACCCGAAAACGCAGCGTTAGAAGGCCACAAGCGATGACCAAAGTCAAAATGTTTATTTTTTATTTCAAAAGTGAAGCCGGTGGAAAAGCTGGTCTTTATATAATCCTCTTAGCGAAATTCTAGGTATTATTTTTTCGTCTTTGGTATCCCTGTGGTCTAAGAGCTTATATTTCAATCTATTTTCAATACAATATTATGCGCTGATTATGCATTTCGTAATCAGCGATAATGCTGTCGACTCTAAGGGAGGCGCCGCAGACGCGTGCAGTTCGCACGCTCAACCTGATTGCTAATGAGACGGACCTATTTTGTTGTACTCTGGATGACAAGGAATGCATTATTTGTAATTAGTTACAGATGTTCGATAATCTCCTTTATTGTATTGGTCTACACTGTTATGATAAATGTAAGAAGAAATAAATAAATAAAACTGCACACTGACTTTATGTTCGAGTATTTGCTTAGAAGAGTTTTAAATAATAGCCACCAGAGTGCCAATTCTACTAATTTTAACATTTTTTCTTTACTTTTGTTAGGCACGCGTTTGACCACTTTCTCACCTGATGGTAAGCGATGATGCAGTCTAAGATGGAGCACGATTGCCTAGAAGTAACCTATTCACTCTTGACTTTAAAAAGAGTCCCAGGTTGTAGCTATTAGGAAACACAGACTCCGGCAGGGAGTTCCACTCCTTTGCTGTACGCACTATGAATGTGGTCCCAAAACGTTTTGTGCGTGAACATTCGCATCTCAATCGCAAACTGTCAAAAATGTATGAAAATTAAGGCTTTTTTGACAGTTTGCGATTTACATGCGACGGCGAAAGTTATTTAAAAATTAGTCGAATTGGCCCTCCGATCGACTTACAGTAAGACTACGATTTATAATACTTACATATGTTTATGTCAGCATTATAGCAAGGAAAATTTTAGGGCAGAAAGAGTTCTAAGTAAACTGGTACCTTGAGCACACGTCAGACACATGTCGCTAGCGTTCCGAACTGCAGCTTTATTGCAAAACTATAAGAGCTCCGCTGTGGCTCTGGCATGGAATATACAGGTCTTGTTTGCAGTCGATAGACATCTCCGTTGGCATAAAGAAATGATAAAAGCTGTTGTAATGGTAAAAGTGTATATAGTTAACTTTCGTACATTTTTTCGTGGTTTAACTTTTTCAAATGAAAGAATACAAAAAAAAAATAATGTCTAAGGAAACTTAGCAGAAGTCTACTGAGTTTTAAACATTTTTGTTCGTGAAATATCAATGTTTAATTTTTGTGTCGTTGTCCATGAATAAGTTACCTACTTTGTGTTTTAGTGACCATTTTAATATGACGATGAATTATAAAACCAAACCAAATGTGATCCGAACTCTCACACGAATAGTTCCGTACCATAAATCTAGAAAACTCGTTTCTTCAATCAAATCAAATCAAAATGTTTATTTGCAAGAAATACATTGTTTACAAGGAAAGTTCTTATAACCTAAAAGTCACTGTATTCTGCCTGCAAGCAAGCGTGCAAATTATTTATATTTATGTCATTCTCCATGCAATTATATTATTAATATTATAATTATACAGCTTTCATAAATTCGATTATCTTTATTATTGTATACAGATTTATCGTCAACATTCCTTTTTATTAGATAGTTAATTAAAATATTACATTTTATTACCTACTTCCATAAATTCCCTAATACTGTAGAAACAGTTATTTTGTAACCACTCTGTCAATTTTGTTTTAAATATATTACCCTGTAAAAATTTCAGTTGTTATTATAAATCAAAACACACATATTATATACATTTTTGTTATAAATATCTTTGTGACTGGATGGTTGATACAATAAGTTGTTGAATTTAGCCCTTTTTTGCCTTGGCAAAACCTCACTACGTTGCTTAAAGTAATGCATGTGCTTCTTTGTAAAAATGCAGATGTCTTTTATATACATACAGGGCAATGGAAGAATTTTATATTTTTGAAATAAAGGTTTACAGCTGTCTAAAAACCACGCCTTGTTTATAACTCGTATGCACCGTTTTTGAAGTTTAAAAACTCTGTCGGTGTCGGTCGAGTTGCCCCACATTATTACTCCATAGCTTAGCACAGATGACACATAACCATGGTAAGCTGACAGAGCAGCTTCTACAGATACATTTTGTCTTAGCTTTTTTAAAGCAAACACAAACCTGTCTAGTTTCTGACAAATATGTTCCACATGACTTTTCCAGTTAAGATGGTTATCCACAATAAGTCCTAAAAATTTTTGTTCATTTACTTGTTGTACTTTTCCGTTTTTACAAATAATGTCTAAAGGCAATTTTTTGGAATTATAAGAGTTAAATTGAATTACTTTCGTTTTATTTACGTTTATATTTAAATAATTATCTTCCATCCAACTTCTGATAAGGTCTTTTCTATAACTGATTTGTATTCATTTTTATCTTGACATTTTATAATAAGTGTAGTATCATCTGCAAATAGGACACATTTCTGCAAAGTAGTTTCTGGAAGATCATTTATATAAAGTAAGAAAAGTAATGGGCCGAGAATGCTACCTTGAGGCACACCACAGTTATTTGTTAATGCAGTAGATGTGAACTTTTCCTTGGAATATGATTTGTCATTACTCTTTACGACTTTGGAAATTTCTGTACACTGTTTTCTGTTTTTCAGAAAACTAGATATCCATTCATATGCTTTGCCCCTAATTTCATAGAACTCTAACTTGTTTAAAAGCTTCGAATGATTTACAAAATCAAAAGCTTTGCTCATATCCAAAAATAGAGACACCACTGGATTGCCATTATTTATGCTTTCTGTCACAAGTTTAATTAAGTCGAAAACTGCAAGAGCAGTTGAACTACCTTTACGAAATCCAAACTGCTCTTTGCACAAAACGTTATGTGTACTAAGAAAATTATTAAATCTGGTAAGCATTGCCTTCTCAAAAATTTTTGATAAAATGGGTACTATGGTGATCGGCCGATAGTTATTGGGGTCTGACTTATTTCCCTTTTTAAATAGCGGTTTCACAATAGACATTTTAAGCTGATCAGGAAAAACACCTTCTACAAAAGATAAATTTATAACGTGTGCTAATGGATGGCATATCCAACCAGCACAAGCCTTCAAAACTTGTGTGGCAATACCGTCATATCCACTAGTCTTGGTATTATTTAAAGACATTATGATTTTGTACACTTCTTGTGCGTCTACTGGATTCAGGAAAATAGTATTTAGATTTTAATATTATTATTAGAATTAGATTGAACATTAGATGTCAAATTAATAAAATAGTCATTAAATATATTGCAAATGTCAGATGGATTATTATATGTCACATTTTTTAAATTTATTTCGTCAATATCATTTTTATATAGGTCATTATTAGTAATAGTTGAAGAGATTGCATTCCAAGTGGCTTTACATTTATTTGTATGATTTTGTATACGTCTTGTGTTTATAAGTTTCTGTGCTGTTTGTGTACATCGTTTGAACAAATGATTATAAAGTTTGTAGTTTTTCTCATTTTGTTTTTTATTAATTTTACTATGTTTGAGTTTTAAATATAGTTGACGTTTCATTTTGCTAGATTTTTTTATGCCTTTCGTTACCCAGTTTTGTGCGACTGGTTTATTATTAACTTTAACTTTAATTGTCGGAAAGCACAGATCGTAAAACAATGTAAAAGTTTCATAAAATAAATTAAAGGCTTCTTTTAAAGTGTTAGAGTTAAATGTTTCCGAAAAAGAAAGAGAAGATATACATTTAACGAATTTCTCGAGGTTTTCCGAACAATAGTCACGTTTTAATTCAGACCAATACGTTATTTTTTGGTGTTTACTAGTTTTTATGGTTACCGCTTGTGCTGTTTCGTGATCTGACAGACCCAGGTGATGAATTTCTGATTGAACATTTTTTATGTTACTAGCAATTTGGTCAATGCAAGAGTTTGCCCGCGTTGGAGATTTTATGTGAGCTTCAAAGTTATAATTAGAAAGTATGCTTAAAAGTTCCGTTGTTGCATTGTTATGTTTCAATATATCAATATTCCAATCGCCACAAATTACAATTTTCTTCTTTTAATATTGGTCAGTCAAGTAATTTAACAAAATATCGAGTTTATGAAGAAAAGTACCGATTTGTGCCTTTCTCTGGTCGGGTATTCTATATATGTTAACAACTATCAGGTTTAAGCCAATAATCTCTATACCACAACACTCAAAATAAAACGTAGTAGCTAAATTTGAAGGAATTCTTAATGTTTTAGTCTCAAATACATTATTAATTAAAATACAAGTCCCCCCTCTACATTTATCTCGACTAAATACCGCAGCTAATTTAAAATGATTAAGTTTGATGTTAGTTTCTGTACCCTGTTTCACAAAAGTTTCGCTAAAACATAATACGTCCACCTCCAGGTTCTTTTCTATTAATTCCGATATAGTTACTTCTAACATGTCTAATTTGTTACAGATGCCGGCTATATTTTGGTGTAAGATTCGCAGTTTACTATGTCGGCAATCTTGTTTTAATTTGTCATTATTAGTTGTAATTTTGTGAATGGTGGAGTTGGGAACGAAAAAATGTATTGTTATTTTTGCTGGTATCATGAATCGAGTTTCGTTCACTTAAATTCAGATTTGTATAACTATTCTCATATTGCATAAAATCGATTTCCATATTCAGTTTATAGGTAATTAAATCTAATTCCGAAAGCTTTTTGTGATAATTTACATCCAACTCGTTAACTTCAACAAATCTACAATTCTTGAAGTTTTTTGTAAACAATTTTAATTCATGTTAATTTTTTGACATTAAGATACCTATTCTCAGAAACATTTAACATCAATATTGTACAGTTGCTCAAACTACAGAGAGTGCTACACAGATTAGTGAGCAACATGTAAGGATTTTTATCGTGTTTACCAACTGAGAGTATGACAATGTCATTGTCAGATAGGATGTCTGATAGGTAATTGGGATTTCGTAGGATCTCGCATGACGAAGCATATGGCTGAACTTTACCCTCGATGTTGAAATTATTATTCCATTTGCCTGATTTTGTCGCAATTAGTTGTGCGGATAGACCTCTTACTTTTTCGTCTCCAATTATATAAATCTTTCTTTTTTTATTGCATTTAAATCTGGTTGTATATTTTAAGTCTTCATATCGTTGTTTATTCGGGGAGTCCAACAATATCTTTTTAGCCATTGTACCTTGATGATTTAGACTCCGAGTGTCGTTCTTTATTTGTGAGGAGAGTGCATTGGGACTATTTATTTGCTCTGAGAAATCTAATTTAGTTTGGATGGGAGCTTTATTCCTTTTTTTCTGTGATGCTCTTTTGGGCGTCGATTTACAAATATCTTTGAGTTGATTAATTTGAGTTCCATAAATAGACATTTGTTTTTTAAGATCGCAGTTTTCCGATAAAAGGTTAGCTATTTCATTTTCAGCAATCTCTAAGTTCTTTGCCAGTACAGAAACTTTATTTTCCAATTCTTCTATTAAATTAAAGTGGTTGGATCTAATATTTGGGCAGCTTCTGAAGAGTTGAGGATCTCTTTTCAATGTATGTGACAAAACATCGATATCTTCATCAAGCGGTAAAGATTCAAAAGAGTTTCCTGTAGATATATTTGCCTCAAATTTATCATATTTGCTTGTATGCTCTATAAGTACTGGGGTAGTCAAACTTTCAGAAGTATTGTCTTTTAAAATCAAATTTTGCTTGCAAATCACCTGTTGTTGGGGCGAAACAAGTTTACTTGAAGAGTGTTGTTTCTTTCTAAGTGTTATATTAGAAGTTGCTGTGTCATTATTTGTGTCTGTCTTGTTTTTAATGCATATCTTGTACGGAAGTCTTTAATTTAATTATTTTTTATTGCTCTAGCGGCAATAGAAATAGGTTCACACTCTGTGAAATTTTTAACGGTCTACCTAATGTGGTTCTTGAGTAGAGCCCGCTGACTTACAGAGAGACAGACAGCGGAGCCTTAGTTATGGGGTTCCGTGGGTTATATATACCCTTCGGACATGGAACCCTAAAAACGTTGCATACATTGATCAAGTTCAAGTATATTCGTGTATTAATGTATTCATTTGAGTATACAATACTTTGTTATTTTATTGGATGTTTTATGGGACAAGTCCACCAAACATTCCCAACCACTGCAACTCCTGAAAGCCAGAATCAACAGTGGCGACCACCAGAATAACGCCGTGTTAGTGAAACCAGACGAGTCCCGGAGACACGATTCAACGAACGAAATTAATCAGAAGATTAAAACGGAGGAGTAGGAAAAATAAATATGATTTCCACTTTATTGGATGTATAGTTTATATGTTTATATTTATTTATCTTTGTATCAATTTTACTATTAATAGCGTTTCTGGTTTCTTTGTTAATCCATATTGCACCTACCACTATTTATCTCTGCATCACCGAAAGGTTGACTGCCTCTGTACATGAGTGTAAGTATTAAATAAATAAACAATAAATAAAGATCAACAAAAATGTTAATTATGCTAAAAAGTCACAAAAAATTAACGTGAGTGAAAAGTCAAAATTTATATTGGAAACACTGTATTCTACCCTTCACTGCCACAGAATACCAGAGCTCTACAGGAAAGCCATTCAATTAATTAAATTAAATTTTTGCCACGCATCGGTAGACATCTTTTCAATTGTGAATTTCGATACAGACTCATCCGAACTTTAAGGAATTAATTTAATTATTGAATCGTGGTAGTTCTTTGCGTAATTTTAATTTGCTTGATTTAAAGTTCGGACGGCACCGGGGTCGTCATGTTGTCGGCTGGAACAAGTATGTTCGTGACGCTCACAGGGAGGCTAGGCAGAAGTTTTTAACCTGGGTGTCATATGGTCGACCTAACAGTGGTAAATTTTACAACGAAATGTATGAATCTAGGAAAAAATTCAAAAGCAAACTAAGTTATTGTCAGAATAATCAGGAATTAATAAAAATGAATATTTTAGCTACCAAACATAATAATAAAGATTTTAAAGGATTTTGGCAACAAACAAAAAAGTTAAACCCTAAGCCTAGCGTCCCTGTGAGTATCAACGGCATTAGCGAACCAAAAGACATTGCTAATTTGTTTCGATGTCACTTTCAAGTGGAGTCTCCGCTAAAAGGTGAGCAGATCAGGGATGCGGAGGTCGTCGTGTCAGCGGTGCCTGAGCGTGTCACAGCAAAACAAGTTGCTCTGATAATAAAAGGCATGACTCGAGGGAAGTCGCCCGGACACGACGGTCTCAGCATCGAACATTTTCAGCATGCGGGGCCACACCTCCCGAGGCTATTGGGACTGTTATTTACGCTCTGTATTAGGCATTCCTATCTGCCAAATGAGCTGATGAAGACGGTGGTAGTGCCTATAATTAAAAACAAGACTGGAGATAATTCCGATAAGTGCAACTACCGCCCGATATCATTAGCTACAACCACAGCTAAGGTGCTTGATAGCCTGCTTGAGAGACAGCTTAAAGAATACCTAAATTTAAACGACGCACAGTTCGGTTTTAGACCAGGACTTTCGACAGAATGCGCGGTTATGTCTCTCAAGCAGACTGTCAGGTATTACACAGATAGGAGCACGCCTGTGTATGCAGCCTTTCTTGATCTCTCCAGGGCGTTTGACCTGGTTAGGTATGATATTCTCTGGCGTAAATTGAAGTATACAGGTGTACCGGGTGAGTTAATTAATATTTTTAAATATTGGTACGACCATCAAACTAACCGGGTCAAATGGCTTGGTGAACTCTCCGACGAGTACGGGTTGGAGTGCGGAGTGAGGCAGGGGGGGTTAACATCTCCTTCGCTCTTCAACTTGTACGTGAACGGGCTGATTGTTGAGCTGAGCGACACCGGAGTAGGATGCTCGATTGATGGTCACTGTATCAACAGTATTAGTTATGCAGACGATATGGTGTTGCTCAGCCCATCAATAGCCGCGCTCAGAAAGCTGTTAGGCATATGTGAGGAGTATGCGAGGGTACACGGTCTCCTGTACAATGTTCAGAAGAGCGAGCTCCTGGTATTTCAAGCCAGGGGTCGTAAATTGGGGGATGTGGCACCTGTGCTGCTTAATGCTGTCGCTCTTCGAAGAGTGAGTGAATTTAAATACCTCGGCCATGTGGTCAACGAGCATTTAAAAGATGATGCAGACATAGAAAGGGAGAGGAGGGCGATGGCGGTCCGCTGTAACATGTTGGCACGCAGATTTGCGAGGTGTAGTTTTGAGGTAAAAATCACTCTGTTTAAAGCATTCTGCCAAACTCTCTACACCTGCAATCTGTGGGTCAACTACACGCAGCGGGCCATCAACGCTCTCCGAATACAATATAATAACGCGTTCAGGGTGCTGGTGGGGCTCCCGCGCTGCTGTAGTGCGTCTGCGATGTTTGCGCACGCGCACACAGATGGCTTTCATACTGTGCTGCGACGCCGCATCGCTTCGCTGATGTTCCGTACGCGTGGGAGCGCCAACACCATCCTGAACGTGCTCAGCCACAAGCTGGACAGCCCCCTTCTGTGGCACTGGGTTCAAGCACAAGTGCGTGTGCCCGGGGCCCCAGAGGGTGGTAAATACTTAAATTAATTTAATTTATATATGCAACTAACATAGTTTTTAAGGTGTACTAACAATATTATGGGCCTAATGCCTGAAATAAAAAGATTTTATTTTATTTTATTTTATTTATTTTTTAAAGATATTTTTAGGTTTGGAGCTCGATAAAATGGACTTGGACAAGTTTTTCTTTAGTGATTTAAGTAATAATTCCAGTTAAATAGATACTTTTACTTTTATGACTTACACGGTAAAACAGTTTTTATTTATTTTCTTCTTACATCTATCATTACAAGTTTAACCCAATGCGATAAATACGCTTATCCTAACATCTATAACTAATTAAAAATAAAGCATTCCTTGTAAACTCACTCAGAGTACCTACAACAAAACAGCCGGTCGATTCTGTCGACATCTCACCGTGATCACTTAGGTGGAGAGAACGACAAGTGAACTGTCATGCTATTTAGTTTGTATGGTTTGACAGCTCACTTGTCGTCCACTTCGCTTAAGTGTTCACTTTGACATGTTTACAGAATCGCACTGATGCTGGTCCATCTCATTAGCAATCAGGTTTAGCGTGCGAAGTGCACGCGTCAGCGGCGCTTCCCTTTGAAGGTTGGTACGACTGCGCGGCTCCACCAGCAGGCGCGGTTGCCGTCGTCGCCACACGTACCTATCGGGGACACACAGGCTCACCTGCTCTAAAATAGTTGCATTGTGCAACTTTCCTCACAAAATTTTGAAGACATGTGAGGTGAGTGCCAAATCCCTCCTAAGTTATGTACATATTTATCGTTTACTACGGCCAATCATAATCGGCATCGATACGCCAGATTTTTTAACACTTCTGTCAAGAACTGGTTACTTGAAAATCCAGTAATCTTTATAGAAGAAGACTTTGCCATTTTATGATATGTAAGTTTCGCTCAACTTGACGTTGATTTTTAGAGTTCCGTACCCAAAGGATCCCTATCGGAAACCTAATACCAAGCCTCCGCTGTCCGTCCGTCTGTCTATCAGCTATCCGTCTGTATATCAGTATCTCAAGAACCGTAATAGGTAGACAGTTGAAATTTTAACAGAGTGTGTTATTCTATTCCCACTGTCACAACAAATTTAATTTAACTAAACGGGGCTTCCATATAAGAAACGAGTTTTTTTTCTGACCATGCTACGGAACTTTTCGTGTGAGAGTCCGACTCACGCTTGGCCAGTTTTTTTTAATTAGGATTTCTGACTGCCTGTACAGGAGTTCTATTCAATCGTAGTCTTCTGGCTTAACCCTATATAAAAAATCTCAAAGACAGACTTTTTAGCTTCTGGCTTATTTTTGACCTCTCTTCCGTCCCACGCAAATAAACAAACACCCAAAACCATAACTTCGTTTTACGCCATACTTCAATACAATTTTTAGTGCATCAATACTTAATGTCCTCAGCAAATTAGACATAAATGAAACGTTGAACAACCCCAAGTCTCGACCGAACGACCCTACGGGGTGTTGTAAAACAGCAGTTATGGGCCCTCAACAAATCCTGCCACGGATTCATAATGCTCTTGTAAATTAAATATGAAACCAGGTATTAGGTTGTATGCCGGAACAGCTGCTCATTATAAACAGATGGATTTACCTTTTTTCGGATGTATTAGGTGTGACTTTGTAAAGAAAAATGAGAAATATAAATAAGGTTTTTATGTGGCTTTGGGTTTATGAATTAAGCTGTCGTGATTTAGGATATACTTTGTAGCTACAAATGGACGTTTGATGACTTCTAGGAAGTAAGTATGAGTTTTTATATCACCTGTATCGTTATTATGAAGGCTGGGAGGTATTTCAAAGTACCTAAAGGTTACGAGTGAAGGAGCGATAAAAATGGATGACTTGAAAAAAATTGCCATACAAAACTAAAAAAATTCAAAAGTCATTTATTCAAATTCGGCTAAGAGCCAGCACTTTTTGAACGTCAAGTTCTATAAGAGACAGAACCCATCCCCCAAAACGCCCGCCCGTCACCACAGCTGCAATAACACATGGTGTGATACAGGACCCTCCTAGTACAGGCATCTAACATCGATTTACCTATATTATTATCTTAGATTTATTGTTCTATTGTACCAATTTGAGTTTTTGAATAAAGATCTATTTATTTATTTATGGTTGAGGCACATTTGGGGAAAACAAAATAAAGAACCCACCGAACAAAGGTCAGGTTAAAACGAATGGGTATATTTATGTCCCGTGACGTCCCCACGCGTCCTTACACTATAAACAGACCTCCAAAATAGAAACATACGTTAACCAATATCTTTCGGCCAATTGATTATTTCCTGCACTCCCAGACCCCGTGGGACTTCGGCTATTGTCGGGAAACTACGGTACCACACAGTTTATCTTTCGAAGGCCCATAAAAATAGGGGATGAACCAAACAACTCTATAACGTCTTACCAAATGAATAGTCTGCGGAGACTCATAAATAAGGCCGACGGTACACTAGCACCAGATAAACGGGGATCTATTGAGCTTATATAGCACTTAGTGCGCGTTGAGGTATAGTCTTGCCCTTATAGTCGGGATTTATGATACACCTGTGGGCACCTTGCTTAGTTTGCCGTTTGATTGTGTTTAGTTTAAGGCGTTAAATCAAGAAGTATACTAAAAACGAGTTGCTTTATTGCAGCTTGAATCGCTTGAGATAACCCTGAAGCCACTTGCGAGAAGCAAGTTTGCTTGTAAATTGCTTGCAGCTTTGTGTGGTTCAACCGAAATGCTACTAAACTTAAAAAAATGCCATCTTAGTAGTTCCTATAAAGGTATATTGATACCAGAAAACCATCTCGCTTCCCACAAAAAGGCCTGATATCCTAGTGAGAGCAACAAGCTTTCGCTTGATGCAAAAAGCACTGGACTGGTCAAAGTGGCTACGCCTGGAGAAGTCCATGTCCAGCAATCATTGTGCTGAAATGTTAATAAAATTATCTAGCCTGCTTAGTAATAAATGCAATATTAGACAGATAGTTATTTTTCTCAAATTTGGCGGCTAGAAAATAGCTACTATGTTAGTTTTTTTTTTTAAACTTTGCCCCACACTAGGAATTTCTCCTGTATCGTGGGTGCGTTTACAAACATACAAAGTCACATACCTACACAAACAGCCAGACCCGGAACAGCTATCTGTAGGCCATACAAATATTCGTTCCGTGCGGGAATCGAACCCACGACACGCGGCGCAGCAGTCGATAGCTCAACCACTACGCCAACCGTGCCGTCAATCATAGAATCATAACGCACTTAATTTGTCCGCAGTTAATCTGTCTGACAGTTTTGTTAAGAGATTCGTGATACAAAACTGTCAGACAAATGAATTGCGTGATATGAATTTTACGCAGGTAATATTATGATCCTAATACTTATTCTACTAAAGTGGTATTTTTACCCACAGGGCATCATTGCCAATTTGCAACATGAAACAGTTAAATTGAGTTTTATTTAATCCCAATAGCTACTTTAATTTGGTCGTGTAACTCGATAATTTTGTGGGGGATGTGGTTCGTAAATGAATAAATTTGCATTTTGATATTGTATATTCTTGTTTTATTATTTTGTTAAAATATTATACATATTTTTGTGACAATCTGTTCACAATTTCGATAGCTAATTAACATTGCGGGAAAATTAATTGTTCATCACAAAATTCTTGTCGGTTAAGCAAAACAAATGAGAAGATTTCTTGGTGGGCGTAATGTTTGCTTTCATCCTCATACATAAAACTATTTTACGTATGATTTACTTTTGTTTTTTTTTTTGGTCCATCAGATTCCATGTATCGAAAGTATCGATGTGAACAAGACATAAAAAACAATCATAGATAAAAAAGTTCCTCTCATAATGACACGAAAATGTTTTTATACATGAGGATGCATACAAACTTACTGACCTTATGTGTCAATTACCTCGAAGCAAAGTTTTGTTTTAGTTGTGCAAAAGTGGCAAGCAATTCATTTAATAATGGAATTGTCAATTACTACAAAGTACGGGTTGAAAAAAAAAACACGTTTTAAATTTTTATTCAAAAGTTACAGACACTGCCTTTGACACTTCTAGAATAGTTTACATGAACACATGAGCACTTGAAATAGGTATATCCATTACTTGGAATTAAGTGATTATTTCAAATGAAGCACAATATACGGCGGTGAATTGAAGAGGCTTCATTCCGTACAATACGTATATTAATAGAAGCGCTTAATCCCGCCGCATTACGGTATGGTCCAACTGTAGAGGTGTTAGCGTTTTCGTTAGGTACTCAAAATTCAAAAGTCATTTATTCAAATTAGGCTGAGAGCTAGCACTTTTTAAACGTCAACTTTTACAAAAGATAGTCCCCCTAAACGCCCACCCGTCACCACTTCCACCTTCGTATTAAATGTGGAGAAGAAGTGGCCAACAAACTACTCAGCAACACATCTGTCTGTTACGTTTTAAGAACTTGAATTTATACAATAAGTTGTATGAAAAGTCAGGACACAAAAAAAATATCACTTACACTTAAAAGACAATGCTCAACCTCTTATCCTGTCATCTGTGTTCAAAAATGCCAGTGTGACTTTTGCGCTACCGTCGCTATAATTTTAGGCAAGCAAAATATTCTCAAAGACTGAAACATTTATTTCAATTAAACCATTTACAGGCACTTTTGAAATGTCAAGGTCGGTCTGTCCAAAAAGATGAAGCTATTTGCACGTTCCAAAGCGTAGATCTCTATGGAGAAGAACGTGCAAGAAACTCCACGGACACTCTTTTAAAAATAACAAATTTTTGACATCGTGTTGAAATTATAAATACATGTGAGAACGATGTGACGAGCATGATAAAAAAATATCTAGATATTATCAGTGTTCTGCGACACAAAGAGGAAGATTACTTGATGCACTCGGTAATGCCAAGACAGATAGAGCGATACGTATTTAGAATAATAAAACTATACGTGTCAGCTGATGACAGTGATTGGACGAAGACCAGAGGCTTTAGGGGTCGTCTCCACGAGCGAGAGACTCGCGGCGGTATTATCGTCGTGCCACGTATGTCTATTACACCTCGATGAACGTGTCTCCACACGGCGATATTATCGACGAGTGAAAAAACGTCAACTAGCGGTGATTTTCTCGCTCGAGGAGACGGTCTCTGAAGCAAATGACATTCTGTCAGAGGTAGCGTGACGAATGCCATTGTCAAAATTTTAAGTTTAGGTGATTGACAACCACTATTGAAATGTTACGTGATTACACTCACTGACAGAATAGGACTTTGTGTAAAAGGAGAAATAAACATGTCATACTCCATCCAAGAGCATAAACCGCAACATGTTATAGTTTGTCTCTCTCTCCAAAGTTACAGGAGTAAAGCGTATTAATTTAGCAGAATGCCGCTAAGAGGATGATCTGCGGTAATTAGGGCTGCACATTGAGAACAGACTGGGTGTCAGGAACTGTTGCCGTAAGATGTGGTTACATTGTACGCAAGATGTAGGGCGCTTTATTGTTATTCATTGTTCTAGGAGTTTCATTGTTAAGTGTTTTTAAAGCTTTCTTGTTTTTATCTCGCTTTAATGGCTCATATTTGCCGTAGTAAACGTACCTAGCAAAAGCTGCTAACAAGCTGGAGGTTGTGCTTAAGGTTTGTGCCTGATGTACAATAAGAAAGTGGTGGTAAATTTCGGGAAAACCAGCGCTGCGGCTCTGCTACGTACACGAGCCCCAGCGTGTGCTGAACGATGGCTGTTTCGCGCGCATGTGACGCATATTTTCGTTTTATGGTATGCATCACAAATAAACTCTTTTTCTCTCTTTTCTTGTGCTCCTGATAGGAGTGCACCTTCAGAACAGACTGCGTGTCAACAATTGTTGCGGTAAGATGTGGTTAAAGTAACCACATCTTACCGCGTACGCAAGAATTAGGGCGCTTGTTCTAGGAGTTCATTGTTGAGTGTTTTTCATTGTTAGCTTTCTTGCTCTTCTGTCATCTCGGCGCGATAACTTTGGTTTATCTAGGCTATAGTAAACCTAAATATCTAAAATTCTTTAAAATCTAGGGGTGGTTGACTTGCCTGCGGTGTGTGTGCCTGTCAAACATACCACAGTTACAAAAGTAGTAGCTAGTAGGGCTGTGGTCTCGCCAACCCAGCACTATACTGAGAGATGGCCGTTAAGTGCGATGACGCATATTTTCCAAACTTGTTATTCATTTGATTTTATGCTGCAGGTGCAAAAAAACTCAAATGGCGCAAATATACCTACCTAATTAACTACAGCTCATCTATGTGTCGTATTAAACTTACCCTAATGCTGTTAGCAAGCTGATTGCTGTATTGGGCCACACTGGAAAATCTATTTATTTATAAGGATCATCAACATTGCATGCACATTAAATATAACAAGCACTTTTTACAAAAATCGTATAGTGCAGCAACACTTACAGATAATCACAGCATTCAATAAAAAGTATCGCATGACGACGTGTGATCTAACATGAAAATAAGAAATAATATAAATACAATGTCAGAATATAAAATAAATTAAAAATTACAATTAAATAATAATAATAATTAAAAATGTCTAATAAAAATGTCAGAGAAAAATGTAAAAATGTCATGTCAAATTGAAATAAAATTAGGTGGATCTATAAAATATATATAATATGCATCATATGAGTGTGTATCTAAACGATGCTGAGGTATATTTTTGTTAATAAACGTTCAATCTATACTACGAGTATATTATCCTACTAATAATATTATAAAAGCGAAAGTTTGTAACTATGTATGGATGTTTGTTACTCTTTCACGCAAATACTACTGAACCGATTACGATGAAATTTGGTATGTAGGTAGCTGAAGACCCAGAATAACACATAGTAACTTTTTATCCCGGAGTTCCCGAGGGATCGGGATTTACACGGAAATAACGAGAATTTATACGAGAAAGAAGTCGAGGGCGGCCGCTAGTAATATTAAAAAGCTGAAGAGTTTGTTTGTTCGGTTGAACGTGCTAATCTCGGGAACTACTGGTTTGAATTGAAAAAATCTTTTAGTGTTGAGTAGATCATTTATCGAGGAAGGTTATATGCTATATAACAATATGTTACGACATTTAAGAAATGACACAGATGAAGAATACGAAATTCATGAAAAATGTGAAACAGACGAAGTACCACAGGTCAGTTAGTCACTACATTATTGTAAGGAGCTTACAAATGACTGAAATAACATTATCAAATGGTATACCACAGTTTTTATACTGTCACAGCCGCTGTTACATTGATATACAGTAGAATTTTATTATAATATAGATGACTGAAATCTAGCACACCAATTAGCATGACATACGAAAACCTTTTTTTTTAACGATGGGAAATCATCAAATGACTCCTCCTGCTCTGGGCGGAGCAGAAGGGAATGTCAGACTCTTACTGACTAAACCCATTCATGTTCCTTCATTGCCCTTTGTGTTCCGGAGCCGCGGTATCTCTTTCGAATAGTCCCGCAACTCCGGCAGGGTGAAACCCACCCTTAGTTTCGGTTCTCTCAGAATCGATTCAAAGGCTTTGTTCATTAGTAATTGAAAAGCCATTGTTTAAGACTGTTACAAAAATGGAATCTAAAGGAACACCGGGAATTCTAGAAATTCTTTACTGAACTGAATTTCAGTAAAATAAAAACCAAAATTACAGACGTAAGATAACGCAATTACAAGTAGAAGGTTCCATGATTACAATTGACACAGAAATCACGATTTTGTAGCGTTTACTTCATTATTCCGTCCGGTTCGTTTCGACGCTTCAATTTATTCAATTATACCAATTTTAATTAAGAAAATTAAGGCGTAGATCGTAATAAAATTGTATTTTAATTACTTGAATCGCAAACGCGAATCTCTATAATGACTGCTCTCACTCAAGTGTATGAATTTATCAAGTATTTTCTGTTAATTGAATTGTAATTTTGTACATTTCAAGCCGTCGTTTCCATGGGATCGTTGGAAGCTTGAATTTTCCCGTCGATTTTTACATTAATTTGAAATTAATTTTCTTCAATAAGCCGGAGGAAAATGTCAGAATAATTTACTAACAACGTTAATTATGGGAGGCTAATAATCATTTTTAGGGTACGTAGTAAAACAACTAGGAATCCTATTGTTAATTAAAGTCATCAAATCAAAAATTATTACTGTTACGATACATATATCACTAACCAACAATATCTGTCTAACTTAAGTACCTTTCTAATTCTAAGTTGAAATCTATATCTATATATATATATAAAACAAAGACGGGTTTGTTACAACACTTATAACTCGAGATCTGCTGAACCAATTTTCATGGTTATTGATTCGTTGGATTTGTCTCCGACCCGAATAGCAGAATACATCTTAAAAACAATGAAAACTCGATATGTGCAATGAATACTTAATTGACGGGAGTGAAGCCGCGGGGGACAGCTAATAATAATATATATAAAAGAAAGTCGTGTTAGTTACACTATTTATAACTCAAGAACGGCTGAATCGATTTAGCTGAAAATTGGTGGGGAGGTAGCTTAGAACCGGGAGACGGACATAGAATATCTATACCTATATATCATAGTTTTTATCCCGGAAATCCCACGGAAACGGGAACTATGCGGGTAAAACGGGAGCGAAGCCGCGGGTGACAGTTAGTTTTTCATATTTTTTTTATTATTAGTATTCATTTTGTTTTGTTTTCATAATTTCCATAGCAGTTTATGCGTTAACTATAGTGCATGGCATGTAGTGCCCTCTTTAAGTGATGAGGCACTTAAACTTATGTCTGGAATGCATTCTTCTGGATTTATTAGTGTAAATTATTGAAGAGCCAAATAAAATAAATCACTACCTTCATACCGCGTGTATCTGACATCGACGCACAAACGATTTCCATGGGTCCAGGGCATGATTCTGGACACCCCAGAGTTGGAATTTTACGTCGGTTCTTTTCTCATTTTTTCACTTTTTTTCAGATACACGCGGTATTATAAAACAAAGTCCGCCGCCGCGTCTGTCTTTTCGCGATGAACTCAAAAATTACTGCACTGATTTGCATGCTGCTTTCACCAATGGATAGAGTGGTTCTCGAGAAAGATTTTAGTAAATTTTTTGCTAAGCGGGCGAAGCCGTGTGCATCAGCTAGTAATAAAATGAAATAAAAATTCGTCAGGACTGAAAAATGCCATAAAGTTAAAATCAAAGGCCTACAAAAAATTGCATGATCATTGTATTGGGTTGCATTGGCACTTATAAGCCGGTGCCGGTGGTCCCGGCCGACAAATGGCGGTCGTGTCATGTCCATGTACTCGTAAGAGGCTTTTGAGGTGGTTTAGAAACCTCCTTTTTTTTTTTAGAGATGGGAAATCATCCAATGACTCCTCCCGCTCTGGGTGTAGCGGGAGGGAGTGTCAGTGTTTTCTACTGACTAAAACCCATCCATGTTCCTTCATTGCCCTTTGTGTTCCGGAGCCACGGTGTCTCTTGCGAATAATCCCGCGACTCCGGCAGTGGTTTAGAAACCCTGACACTAGGATGTTTGGGGTCGTTAGACCTTTCTGCCCACACCATTAGAAGAATAAGGGGTTCATCACACGAAATGGTATCGAAATCAATTTTTAAGAAGGCGCCAGGGATGCACATTTCTTGACATGGAATCAGAAGGGAGTTTCAGACTTTTACTGATTAAAACCTATGTGAGTCCTAATGTCCTGTATGGTCTAGGTCCGCGGTGACTCTTTAAGGCGGGGTTGCAGTACTTTTCAAGATTTTTGAACGTCTGAAAATCTAATTAATTATGAGTTTTTTAATAAATAAAAATCATTACATAGAAATTGAACATACCCTCAAATCGTAAAGATAGAAACGCGATTCAGAATGACTGGCTCGAAACTTTTTTTTATCAAACATGACATTAAATTACAATTTTAAACGTGTACTGCTAAACGATTTTATCACGAATATATATAAAAGTTATATCAATAGATAGAGCTTTTTATTTTGAAGTAAATGTTGAAACCATATTGTATTATTTCTTTATCAGTTTTCGCTAAGAAGAAAAAACAATCAAAATTTAGGCATTATTTCGCTCGCCAGACAGTCGCTGTTGTTCGTCAAAACACACAGTACTGCAACCTCGCCTTAAAACCGATTCCACAACTGAGATAACATAATAATGTCGCATCAAAATTCGTAAACACAAACTTTACAAAAACAATCTACAGCTCAGTGTTTTCTATCCTTCAAATTTCGCAAACAAAACACACAAACAACAATATTTTCAAGTGAATTCACCCAAAATTGGTTGTAACTTGGGCAGAAACTGTATTTAAAATTAATTTCCACTGTAAGTTTAGCAGTCTGGCTTCGCGAAACAGAATGGCTCAAAATGGTGGACAGAAATTAAACTAGCAATAATGGAGACGCCATTGCTATGGGAAAACACTAAGGCGCAGAAGGTTTATTAAATTCTGCTTTCTAAAGCAGACACTTTCATCTTGCTACTATTATAAACGTCAATGTTTGTGTAAATAACATTCGCATTCTTACCCTTTGTGCAAAAAACTTTAAACAGATTGTGATGAAACTTCAGAAATTTGGATTGTATATCACAATCATCTTTACTAATATTTTTAAGCTGAAGAGATTTTTTATTTGTTTGTTCGTTTGTTTGGTTGAACACGCTTATCTCAGGAACTACTAGTCTGAATTGAAAATTAAAGTAAAGTAGTTAAGTATTGGATTGCCAATTTATAACATCACGCTATGACCAACTGTGACGTAGACAAAGTTACACGGGTCAGCTAGTAGGTTATTATTTGTAAAGGGATGGATTTATTACTTTCTTTATATACTAAACTAGCTGACCCGCGCAACTTCGTCTGCGTCACATTTTCCATTAATTCTGCGCTCCTTTTTGACTTAGCTTAATGATATAGCCTATAGCCTTCCTCGATAAATGGGCTATCTAACACTGAAAGTTCCTGAGATTAGCGTGCTCAACCAAACAAACAAACAAACTCTTCTGCTTTATAATATTATAACTCAGAGGTTCTCAGATTTTGTTGTGCAAGGCGTTGCGAACGTTCGACACTCGACTCTCGTGCGCGTACCTGAGAGTTTCTCTGATTTTGTTCAGCAAGGCGTTGTGAACGTTCAGGTGAAGATTCTCCCATACGGCGTATTCTTGCTGCCCGTGCTTGAGAACTATGTTAAGTAAGTTGAGACCTGGCTCTCTTAGGCATTTTCAAATGTTTAAGAAAATGTTAATAGCGTGTAATATTCTAGCTCTGAAAAGAACTGTTGTGTAGCCCTGAAAAGAACTGTTGGTTAGCCCTGAAAAGAACTGTTGGTTAGCCCTGGAAAGAACTGTTGGTTAGCCCTGAAAACAACTGTTGTTTGGCTCTGAGAAGAACTGTTGTTTAGCTCTGAGAAGAACTTTTGCGTTTTAAGAACGAAATCTAAAGAAAATCGCACGAAAATTATTAGACTTCGCGCACGACCGCTGCGTAGGTAGCCGACCTCGCGGTGTCCTATACCTAGTATAATGTACTCTATGCCTGGCGGCTGAGCCGCGCGGGTACCTTACTCATAGATCTAAACTCCCCTCCCGCACGCGCACCCCCGCCTTGGTGACGTCCACTTCGCAACGGGCCGTGCAGCAGAAATCGTAATATTTTAATTTCGCCATAACTTCAAAACCAAACGTCCGATTTTAAACATTCAAAGACCAAATATTATCTACATAAACTGCACTTAGTGATGAAATACTTTATTTAGATAAAGATCAATAGCATGAGTAAAATAAACGCGGTTAAATGTAGTCCAAAAAAAATCTAGATTTTTAAATAAAAAAAATGGTTGTTGTGCCTCACTCGACATAGATAGGTATAGTGTGTTGCGGACTTTTTTGTAGATATTTATAAGATCTACAATTCAGTTTCGTCGCGGCACTCGTGCGAGCGGGTCGTGTAACAGTTGTTTACGTCGACTAAGTAATCTGATCACTGATAAGCAAGTACGTACAAATTTAAAAAGGTGCGGCACGTGGCCAGCCAGCCGGCTACCTGCTCGCTGCCGCAGATGCGACGTGTTTACGAGAACAATGAGTGATTCTAATGTGACTGGTAATGACATAAATAATGATTCTAGTAACGAAATTTGCTCCTTAAATGAAGATTCAGACATTGCAGATAGTGCAACTATAACCAATAAAAGAATGAGAGAAAGCAGTGATGAAGAATGGACAGAAGTAAAACGAAAAGACAAAAAGTTGAAGGAAACGGAAAAGATAGAAATGTATATATCTAGCAATGAAAAACTACCTAAACAATTTAGTCTAGCGAAGTTGTTTAGAGACCAGAATATAAAAGATATTAGCAGGGTGAAGTTTCTCAATCCTTATCGAGTCCGCATAGAATTGATTAGCGAAATTAGCGCTGAGAAATTAGAAACATGTGATATTTTTATAGAAAAGGGATGGAATATCCACAGAGCGATGGAAAAGAATTTGTCATACGGTGTAATCCGAGATGTTGACTTGGAAATGACTGAGGAAAACATTTTGCAAAGTATATTTTGTCCCGAACCAACCAAGCTGGTATCTGTACATCGGTTAAATCGCAAAAACTTTGAGGAAGAAGGGTGGTCACCCAGTGAAGCGGTTCATCTCTGTTTTAAAGGTCCCTATTTACCACCCTATGTTTATACTCATGGTTTGAGAATAAAGGTAGAACCATATGTATTTCCAGTGTCGCAATGTTCGCGCTGCTGGAAATATGGCCATGTACTTAAAAAATGTCCAAGTGCAAAAGTGGTGTGTCCTAAATGTGGAAAAAACCACAACAATTGCGAAACCACAAATATGAAATGTGTTAACTGCAGTGGAGGACATATTTCCCTCTCAAAAACATGTCCAATTTTTTTAAAAGAAAAAAGACTTAGGGAGCTTATGTCTGAGTTTAATTGCACTTATAGAAAAGCTTTGACAATTTATGTCCCTAAAGACGAACCAACTCGCAAGGAACTGAATACGGTAAGAAAGGATACTTCTATAGAGCCAGCACTCCAAGTTGAGGATATAGTTCCTTCTTCAATTACTAGCAGTCCGACTTATGCTCAAGTAACAACTAAGGCACAGATACATAAACTTAAACAAAAGTCAGACACTAAACAGAAACGGAAGAGAGAAGAGAAATTAGACCTAGATTTTATAGAGTGGAGTAAAACGGAAGTAGAAAATCATTATGAAGCTGAGACAAAAAACTCAAATGAAACAGAAGAAAAACAGAGAGATGTCAGTTTCACTGAGCTATTACAGAGATTACAAGAGATAATTTTCATGAAAGGAAGCACTATACAAATGATTTGCAAAGGGGTACTGAAAACTTGTATTGAGTGGTTAATTTTAGTTGTAGTTGACAATGTGGCAGATTGGCCTGTTCTTAAATTAATTACTGATTATTTCTCAAATGGCAGGTAAATATACAATTATTGTTAAATTAAATATTATTCAATGGAATGCACAAAGCATCAGGCCAAAGTTATGTGAGTTTGAGAATCTGTTAATACAGGACAAGATTCACATTGCTGTATTATGCGAAACATGGTTACAACCAGACAGTTTCTTAAAAGTTAAAGATTACAATGTATTCCGCAAAGATAGAAACGATTCTTATGGAGGCGTAGCTATACTCACACACAAGTCAATCAAATCACATATTTGCCAAGACTTCCAAAATTCTAACTCGGGGATAGAAATAATACACGTTAAAGTGTATAACTGTAATCAAATTGAAAACGTGATATCGATTTACTGTCCACCTTCTGTAAATACTAGTCAGTCAGACTGGGATCAATTATTTTTACAGGTAAATAATAAAACCCTACTTTTGGGTGACTTCAATGGACATCATACTAATTGGTCCAATAAAATAGACAGGAGAGGTAATCAAATATTTGATGCTCTTATTGGTAGTAGCTTTGTTTCATTAAACAATGGTGATCACACGCGTATTAAGCTAGTCAATGACGTTTTGCAACAGTCGTCCCCCGACATTTCGTTAGTATCATCCGATATAAGCCTAAATTTAAACTGGAAAGTGTTGAATGAGACATTGGGAAGCGATCATTGTGTTATTAAAATTGCAACATACTTTGAAGCTACTAATGTTTATATTTCTCGTCGAAATTATAAAAAGGCTGACTGGGTGGGATACCAACTACTTTTAAGTGACCTTTTCGATTTACTGTTACTACCAAATGATTTACAAAAGGGATATGATTTATTTATGGACTATTTAGACATGGCTGCAGACCTTTTTATACCATATAGTAAAATTAATATGAACCCAGACAGAAATTTTACACCTAAACATTATTGGTGTCCCATCCTCTCTAAGGCTGTAGCAGAGCGCCGTTTAGCACTTTCCAAGTTCCGTCGCAATCCATCACCAGATAACCTTGCAATCCTTCAAAGTAAAATTAGTGAAGCTCAACGGAAAATACGGTGCTTTAGAAATAAGTCATTTCAGGGCTTTTGTTCTACTCTGGATCAAACTTCAACGCATAGTGAGTTGTGGCGTAAAATGCGATGGATTAAGGGATATAACGTACCAAAATACCATGTTGACAATATTAAAGCCAGCGAATTATTATGTAGTTTAGCCCCAGATTTCGTGTCATGCGACAACCCTTTATTTACATCGGACAATCTAAAACTTGAAGTACCTATTACAATCCAAGAGCTTACTAAATGCCTAAAAAGTAAAGATACAGCCCCTGGTTGTGACAAGATCTCGTATTCTATGATAGCACACTTACCTGAAAACGGGAAACAATTTCTACTCATTTTGTTTAATTCATTTTTAAGATACTCGTTTGTTCCTAAACAATGGCGCGATATAGTCGTGGTGCCGATTCCCAAACCTGGACGTGACCCTGCTTTAGCTTCTTCTCTTCGCCCGATATCTATGATCTCGTGTATGTGTAAAACTTTCCATAACATTCTACTCAATAGACTAGAGTGGTTTATAGAAAAGAACCGTATTTTAGACCAGAATACTACAGGTTTCAGAAAGTGCCGATCAACTTTAAATAATCTCACCAGTTTAGTTTCGAAAATTCAAACAGGATTTTCTGAAAAACAAATGACTGTATGCTGTTTTATTGATCAGGGGGCCAATTCTACTAATTTAAAAACGTTCAAATTCAAGTCGCATTCGCATCTCAATGCCAAAATGTCAAAAAAGGTATTCTGCTAAACTTAAAAGGACAACCAAAGTTGAAGTTTCATGCGATTATATTGCGAATTGAATTTTACAAAAAAATGTATTGGAACGGTATTCAGCTATTTTTAAAGTTGAACGACATTTGAAAATGTGACAAAAACGGTATTTTGCTAAATATAACAACGTCAAAACTGACGTAACCATGGAATTATTTTGAGATCGAAAGTTGAAGGAAAATTTTAGCTTTTGCAGATTCAAATTTTTTATTTTTTCTCTATTTAGTCCTTAAAAACATCATGAAATCCAAGATTTATTAAGCAGAGCCATGTGCAGTAAAACTACAATACATAGTTCTGTGTTTGTGTGGTGAAATAATACAAAACGTGTTGGTTCAGCCTGTGGAGGGATTTTTATTCATCGGGCTCTGTGAAGAAGATGAATTGGTGGTGATACGACGTAGAGCGAGCAGCAGAAGCTGTTCTCAGTGTTGTAGGCTAGGGCGCCTCACAATTGACGTATATTTCAAAAGCGGCCTTGCGTTTGAAAAAGATTACAGACTCACTTAGTTTTACCAAAATGGAGCCGTTTATCCAAAAGGATACGCTAAGGACTGGACTATTGTTGCAGCAAGGTTGGTCTACTAAGCGCATACTTATTATAGTTCAGAAATAAGGCAACAATGTACCTATATCCTAAGCTTCTTTATCACCGGGAATTGGTAGCTCCTTCAATGCTAGACTAGTAACATAGAGGAACAAAACTCGTTTCCTTCAGATTCATACCTATGTAGCAGGATAAAACAGACTTAGACCACCAATGTGTGGTCAAAACATAAGCAAAATTATCTGGGATTTGTCAGAGAAGTCGCTTTAAGAGGAGGTCCGGGAAAAGGCTAGAAGAGAGAACTTTTAACGATGTTAGTCTAGTACTTAATACTCAATACTTAATACTCTTTTCTTCTTTTCAGATACTTTACTTTTTGGAGTTCCTTTGGTATAAATAAGATACGAGTTTATTTCTGCATCATAAGAACAACTGATGGAAAGCAAGATATTATAAGCAAATGAGTGTTTTATTTTTCTGTGAAAAGATTTCTAAATAAAAGATAGGTGTTCACTTTTGGTGGTCACTTTATTCTCCAGTCGTTTAGTTCTTAGGACATTTTGGTCAAAAATTAGCAAGTATCTAACATTTTACTACTTATTTAGGAGATAAGTAAATTAAAATATAAATCCATACCTACACACGTCTGCCTAGATACTCGATCTGTCGATTATCTCACGTTAGAATTATTGATTCTAAATTAAGGCAGTCTTAAAGAAACTTTACCAAAAAACTGAGAACCATACCATAAGAGGAACGCAGCTAAACTAAAAATAAATCACTCAAAAAGTCTAGATTAAATTCTTTTGATTTTGAATGGATGAAGTCTTACAATCTAGTCGTAGCATGTGGTAGGGTGTGTGTATTGTATTCTACTGGTAATCCTTCTTCAATTTTTAGGTAAGTATTATTATAAACGTGAAGGTTTGGAAGTACGGATGGCTGACTTGATGAATGTTTTTAGAGTTCCGTACCCAAAAGGTAACCAGCGGAACTATTAGTAGCCTCCGCTATCTGTCCGTCTGTCTGTCTGTCAGCGGGCTGTATCTCAAGATCCTAAATAAGAATTCAGTTAATTACATAGAAATATACAATCTGTGAAAATTACAGATTGTATATTTCTATTGTTGCTATGACCCTTGAAACCCTTCATGTGTGGACTGATTCTCACGTGGTTTATTTTTTTTTACTCGTAACATGCAAATACTAGGCAGAAGATTTAAATAATATTGACGCCTACTAGCAGATGAATAGCAACAAGTTGCGTTCATGTGTGACTTTTCTGCATTATATTCTAAGGAGTTTTATTGTGTTTCCAGTTTTATAAAGTAGGTAATATTTTAATTTACAAGATAATTGCAAAATGTTAGTTACTTTGGTCAACTTTGTTAAAAAAACTACTTCATATTAAAAAAGCTATAGCTACACTCAAAGTTATTTTAGGGTTTCATTTAGCAGTATAACAGTCAAAAATGACGTGCATGTGTCGCAGTCAAATATAAAAATAGTATACGCCGCTTTACGTAGTGGCTAGCTGTTTCACTTAGGCCCGAATTCCTCTGTCGCTGATGTCGGTCGCGCGTACGAATATACGTTGTGTTCTATGAAGCACCACACTGTGACGCTGACATCAGCGGCGCGCGAGTTGCTACGCGCCGCTGATGGCGCGCGTCGGTCTCGCTCGTCAGCGCCGCGTTCGTCGGTCGACTGACGCGCTATAGAACCAGTGTTGCCGCTTAGGGAAAAATAAAGTCACCAAACTTCTACCAAAATGTCACTAGATTGGGTGAAAAATTAAATTAAAAAAGTCACTAGAAATCACTAAATTAACTGATTAAAAGTAATTAAAAAATTAAATGAAAATCAACGAACAATAATTTGAATTAACCAAAAACACTGTTAAATTAATTAGTTGTATTAAATCTTCATCTATTATCACTGTATCATTTTCGTCCAACATGGTGGAAGTGGACGGTTGCTTTGTAGTTGCCGTGGAAGTCGAAGCTTGCGGTTGTAATATGGAAGTAGATGGCACAGTATTCTTATTTATGTTAGGTTTTCATCATTTGGGACAAGACTTCACTGGATAAAACAACTTTTGCAGGTTTCTTTTCAACATTTTAGCTGATTCCGTATCATTCGTATTGAATTCAGAGTTGTTGTTGCTATCTATTTCGTAGTTTTGATTTAACACACAGTGCACGTCACCGTTAGGTCCTAATAACTACACAATTTTCTGGCTACTTAAATATAAAAAGATAAATAATATGTACTGTTGTGTTGATCATGAAAAAGTCGCTAGAAGTCACCAGACTATTTTTTGTCACTGAATCGTGAAAAAAAGTCACCATAAACATCAAAAACTCACTAGATCTAGCGACAAAGTCACTGAAACGGCAACACTGTATAGAACGCTATGAGCGTCCTCACTCTGTTCCCGACCGTCGGCACACGCGCGTACAGTCGCCCGCCACCGTGAACATTGATACCGAACGTGTGATTGCCGAGGTGCGCCTACGTCCTGCATTGTGGGATTTATCGAATTATATAATATCGAAAGATTTATCACCATTCGTCACCCTATCAGCAACAATTGGGTGAATGTGATATCTTTTTTTTCTATATTGACGCCGTCTCCGCTTGCGTAAGTATGCTGCAGCAACTAAACAATTTATAAACGGGTTCATAATAATATACCAAATTCAAACTCCGCTTCACAAATCCACAACAAATCCACTTGGAGACGCCTGTACCGTGGAGCGGTGTCAGTATCGCACTACGGATGTTTTCATTGGCGCTGATGGTCAGCGCGCTACGCGACTGACGGTACGCGACCGACGTCAGCGACAGAGGAATCCGGGCCTTAAAATCGGAGCCGTTTTGTATTACAGTGTTAATTCATGTTTAGCCGGATCTTCATTGCAATATTTTCTACGGTTGCTCATGGTTCACTCAGTGTAATTTGTACCGACCGACTGTAGGATGACCTCATTGACTTTAAAAATGAGTTCTTTTACCACGGTTTTCACTCATCCGACTAGAGTCAAGAGCAAACCCATCTCAAATCAAAAAAGATAGTACCTACATTTGCATACATGGTAATTACATAGCTGCAAATTAAATACGTAGTTTAATTTCAATGATACATTTTTTTAAATAAACACCTATTTTCTGTTCGAATCGCTAAGGTGTCATCCTGATACGAATAATCTTCGAAAATACTACATGGCGTCCTCTGATGGTGCGTTTGCTTTGCCGCGATAGGGATTGTCGCAAAAATTAACGAGACGATCGTGTAAGTATTAGCGCTTTGTAGTAGTTCGACGCCTTAACGGGTCAATATTAATCTTTTAACGCTCAGTATTAAATTTTTTGTTGTTATGGTAGTCACAAATTACTTAAATGTATAGGATTAACCACGGATTTACAAAGGTGGTTCAAGACACGCTAAATTAATTACATAAAATTATGGCTTTCTCATTAAATAATGTGATAATCCCGCTGGAAGCTAATCCGCCTTCAATAAAACTGTTTACCATCTCCATTTTAAAGACCAGATAGTCTGTATGCATTTATAAGTTTGGATGGTTCGGATTTTACTGTTTGGCTGTGACATGATATAAAACGTATATAGTTTTACTAAAGGTTACCAACTAGAACGCATATTTTACGCAAATGTCAACCATGGAGTTAGCCTACGTGGTTTGGTAACCGGCTTTCATTTTGTTGGACTTAAGTTCAAACCCCTCTTTTTTATTCAGTGTTTTTGTAATTTTTCTTTTACTTTTACGTTTGTTTCTGTCTTTCCTAGCAATATTTAAAACATACGCCCATGTACATATTTACATTCACAATAGGTATCAATGTTAGGTATAGATTTTTTAAAGTTCTGAAGTGGCTTTAGTGCAAATATGAATAATAAGATTATTTACGACTTTAAATTTCTTTCTGTAGTAGCCAAGTGGCAACTTAGAATTTCTATGTACCTAAGACTTTATAATGCAAAAAGGAAATAACAAGATAACTTAAATCAATGTTTTTATTTGTAACATTCTATATAAAAACTAGAATTGTAGTAAATTTTAGTAAACAATATAACATTGTAGTATCGTACAGTCGGTAAAGTCTGTAAATCCAGTGTTTAAGCTTCAGCCAGTAGGGCCAGGATATCGATGAAACTGCTGTTGTGATCAGCAAACGAGCTGAGTAGATTAGGTTCATTGCAGTACGAAGGACCGCCTGCATCATAACGGCACAATCAGTTCTTATGGTTTTTACTGTTATCCTTTCACTTTAAACACAAACACAGTTTTTACAAAGGTTCCGAGAGCTTCTATTTACCCTAAATACTCAGATTCTATTCCAGAATACCAAATGAAGCAACCCATGGGTATAATATAGTCGCTCGCGCTGATAGGTGCTGTGATGACTAATATAGTAATTCAGAGGTCTTTCATCTTTTGATAATGCAATACATCTATACAGAAATACATTTCAGCAGAAAATAAGAGTTTCAAACAAAATATAATATTTTGACTAGCATTTAATGACGTCTCTTTTTGACGTCTTAAATCATCCGCTCCACGCCTGCGCGGCGTATTTACAAGTACGTTCCAATTGAGGTAGGTATATTTCCAATCAAATATTGTTTGCTTTGAAAGTCGTTTCAATGTTTTACCTATATAAAATATTATAATCGGAAAACGAAAATATTGTGAATATGAGTTTAACTAAGCCCGATAAATTGGACTTCAATTTCTATAAAAAAATACGTTCCTAAAATGGAAATTATCACAATTATTGATAATTATCATCTGCATGTATTGAACCAACACAAAACCATATTTATTTTCGTAAATGAAAACAAACTTGCCTGCTATGCGACTAGAATGTGATTATACTGCGATGCGATTGTGAATTGAACGAATTATAATGTTAGCAGAATACCATTTTCCAGTGTCTTAAAAATCTAATCACATTCGCATGTCATGTTTTTCGCATGACACGTTATTTAGTAGAATTGGCCCTCTGGACAATGCATACAATAATGTGGATGTACATAGTTTATTACGTGTGATGGACGGCTTAGGGGTGGGACTGAAAATGTGCAAATATCTTTGGAACTTTTTAAAGGCAAGAAATATAAAAATTCAACTTGGTTCTGATTCACTGTGTAGAACTACTTCTCGTGGCCTGGCTCAGGGTGACCCTTTGTCACCATTGTTATTTAACATAGTGACTATCAATATCTGTAGAAAGATAAATGACGTTTGTATTTCACAGTTTGCAGATGACTTTGTTTTATATTTTACTACCCAAAATATTTTAGAGGCAACACATAAAATACAAATGGCTTTGAATTTGTTTAACAAAGTAATTCAAGATATTGGTTTAAATATTTCAGCAAGTAAAAGTAAAATTTGCATATTTAAAAATGGTTTCAGGAAAGATACTATTGATATTAAAATAAATAATAGATCCCTCCAAGTAGTTGAGAGCTATAAATATTTGGGATTGTGGTTAGATCGTTCCCTAAGATGGTCGAAACATATTAATGAGTTAAAAGAAAAATCATCAAAATTTCTGAATGTGTTTAAAATACTGACTGGTCCAGGTTGGGGCATACACCCTACCCATCTACGTCGTTTATACATTGCCATTATACGCAGCAGAATAGACTATGCCAGCTTTTTATACGATAATAGTTACCAAACCCATCTTAATAAATTAACCAAAATTCAAAACCAATGTTTGAGGGTCATTGGAGGTTTTATTAAAAGTACAGCCATACACGTAATGGAATGCGAACTCCATCTGCAGCCGTTACATGTTCGTAGATATTACTTAGCCGGGAAGTATTTTTTGAAGCTCAAATCTTTTGTAAATATTTTTGGGGATACGTGTGAAATAGTTACGAATCTTAATAGAAGTTGTCAAGACACTTATTGGAGACGCAAAAAGAAACCACTGATAGCCCACATGTCGGAAACATTTAATAACATATCAGTCCACTGTAATGAGGAATTAGGATTATTTTCGCTTAACACGTGGTTAAGCGGTGTTAACTTGTCTTGTAACATTAAACCAGAAATTAAAGAGATTACCGAAGCTAAGAAATCATACAATAATTCTCAACTTCGAATTATTTGTAATAGCAATTTTAGCAGGAACTTTTCTGGTTACTATAGGATTTATACAGATGGATCTAAAGTCCGAGCTAATGTTGGAGCCGCGTTGTACGACCCCCAAAGTAATACTGCCTGTAAGTTTAAATTAAATTCAAAAATGTCTGTTATGCATTCCGAGTTAATTGCTATCTTTGAAGCTATATCATACCTAGATTCGGTGAACTATCAAGATTCTGTTATATATTCTGACTGTAAAAGCGCACTCCAACATTTGGTGAAATGTACTAGACATTCTAGGGGTTATCCGGTAGCATACCAAATAATAGATCACATTAGTAGACTAAGAGATGAAGATAAAAATGTTGTTTTACAATGGTTGCCTTCTCATATCGGCATTGAAGAAAACGAAAAAGTAGATAAGTTAGCCAAAGAAGCATGCTTTGAGGGAGTGCCGGTAGCATATAAACCTTACTGGACTGAGATTTTAGGTGAAGTTAAATTAAAATGTGAGGATATTTGGAAAGAATATTTCGACGAGAAGGCATTGACCAAAGGTATTTGGTATCGCACGATGCAACCGACTATAAATAACTATCCTTGGTTTGATAATGCCGATATGAGTAGGCAAGAAATCGTGACGAGTTTGAGACTTCGCTCCGGACACATCCCATTGAATAGTTTTGCTGCATTGATGGGCAAAGTTACTTCTCCAAACTGCACGGAATGCGATATAATCGAAGACGTTACCCATATCATAGTGGAGTGTGTCCGGAATGAGGCTGAAAGAAAGTTGATTCAAGACCAATTTAATATAAATATTCAGGAATTAGGAGCATGCAATATGATTCTGGCTTTTCCAGCATCTAAAACTGCTAGAATAATTTATAAATTAGTTAATTTAGGAATTAAGCGTAGATTATAAGCTTTTTTTTGTAAAGTGTTCCTATGAGGGTGACATGTTCGCTATGTGAACAAACCCTCCCTAATAAATAAAGATTAAAAAAAAAAAAAAAAAAAAGATCTACAATTAATTAGAACAATGTATGGTTCTATCTTTTATAGTTTAGGCAGCGTACACAAAATAAGTAACTTTTCTGGTTGATTTTTACACCTTGTGTCCGAAAAACCCAAATATCTTACGGAACCCTATTTTTTTCCAAAATAAAATATAGCCTATGTTACTCGTGGATAATTTAGCTTTCGAATGGTGAAAGAATTTTTAAAATCGGCCCAGTAGTTTTTGAGCCTATTCATTACAATCAAACAAACAAACAAACAAAGTTTTTCTCTTTATAATATTAGTTAGGTTAAGTTTTTCTCTTTATAATATTAGTTAGGTTTATAATGTTAGTTAGTGTAGATAAACGTGGGTAGACCGAGTACGACCGCTGGTGTAAATGTAAATTTCTACTAATATTATAAATGCGTAAGTAACTCTGTCTATCTTTCTCTTCTACGTGCCTAAACTACTAAACCTATTTCGATGAAATTTGATACAAAGATAGTTTGAGACCCAAAATGGGCATATGATAGTTTTTATCCTGGATATTCTAAGGGAACGGGAACTATGCGGGTAAAACGGGAGTGAAGCCGCGAGGAACAGCTAGTATTTAAATATTTTCAAACTCAAGTTCGCTATTTAATGTAAAATAGGTTTTAAAAAAATCGTTGCTTTAAGAAAAAAAAACATGTCGCTGTTAGATCTGCTAACGCAAGTCAAATAAAAACGAGTGCATACTAAAAAAAAATATTGGTGTGACCATACAGGTTTCAAGACGAAGAAATATCACTGTGCAGTTATGCTAAAGCAAAAATATAGTAAATTGCACTAATCATCTGCCTAGCCTTTTCCCGACTACATTGGGCTTCCAGTCAAACCGGATTTAGCTAAATACCAGTATTTCACGTGGAGCGGCTACCTACCAGACTTCCTCAACCCATTAACTGAGTAACACGGTACTACTTGCCAAGACTGGACTCAGATTTACTGGCTTCTAACAATTTGTAACGACAGCCAGAGATCTACAAATGACAGCCGGGAACAACGGCTTAACGTGCTTTCCGAGGCACGGAGGAAACTCGATATGTTAAGACGGTTACCCATCCACAGACCAACCCTGGCAAGCGTTGCTTAACCTTGAAGATCGATCCGTGCGGCTGTAATTATTTAGCAGCGAGCTCATAAAATAAAATGTAGTAAATTGCTATGACGATTAAAAATATTTAAGAATTGTACCTAGACCTTACCTAATACTTATAAAGCAGTATGAAAGCGGCAACTTTGACATAACCAACATCGGCTTAAGCCAAGATAATATGGGACTTCTCCCCTTTCTCTCTGTCGTCATGGTGAACGAACGCAGAGTTAATTTCGGCCCCTTTTAGAATTTTTCATTGGATGTATTTTTTATACTGATGGTCGTAGCGTGGGCGTCTATGAAAGTTTAAATTGACTGCCAATCTGTTCATTGTACCACAGTCTAGGATTGTCGAGATGAAAGGATTGCTCTATGATTTATATGAGGGAAAGGTACCGTCTAGCTATAATCGTTTTATCGCTAAATCTATTTTGCAGATTAGAAGCAATTTTTAGGGTTCCAGAATCCTATTACTAAGTCTACGCTGTCCGTCTGTCTGTCAGCGGGCTGTATCTCAAGAACCGTAATGGGTAGCCAGTTGGAATTTTCTCCGATTGTGTATATCTATTGTCGCTATGGTTAAACATAATAATAATTAAGGTTTATGGTACGGTACTCTTCGTGTGCGAGTCCGACTCGCACTTTGCCGGTTTTTGTACACACTCAAATGGCATCGCACTTACGATTGTTAAACCAGATATTATGAGTTCAGTTAAGATAAGTTAGTAGAGCTCCGAAACATTCTGAATTTCTTCTGGAAAGTCGACTAGAATGTCGAATATAGTGTGACGTTAAAGTAATTTCGACCAACATGTCATCATTAACTTTAGCCTTTTCCCAACTAGATCGGGGTCGGCTTCCAGTCAAACCGGATCAGCTGAATTCCAACCATCATGTGACATACTAGCAAATAGACGGATCATTCATTCATCCATTACAAAAATGCTAACAAATGTCACCTAAACCACTGCACTTAGGATATTCTCTTCCATATATATCTATCGATAACTCTCCAACTTTCTGTTAAAAAATCTACTTAAAAATACAGCACAAACACGAAAATAGTTCAAAAAACAAACAACAAAACGATCCAATCAACGATATACATTCCAAGCGACTCGCAATCAGACACTTTACTTGGCGTACAACAGGAAATGGAACTTTTGAAAGAAATCAAGTAGTCTGCCAACTTTCCACTTTAGCGCTAACAAGAAAACTATTAGCAATTATCACTTGCCCGGCGTTTCAATCAATTTACAAGTCGAAAACAAGGCGCTTCAGTAAATACCGGAACAACACTATATTTGCACACTACATTACCTCCCCACCCTTATCATAAAGTTCCATTTCCTTCAGATGAGTGTATGAAGTAAGTTTGCCACAACAACGATATGGTTAAAGACGTGACAGCCAGCAATTTCATCCTTTTCTGTGTTCCGTTTGATTCTAAAATTGGAATTATGAGGTTGGCACTACACCCTTTTAAACCATTTCTTCATGTTACTGTTACCTCAAGAGTAATTGAAATGGCGTAATTTAATTTTTCCGTATGTTGAGATACGCGTTTTTTTTAGAATGGTAGCTTAGTAAATTGATAGTTACAATAACTATTTTTTTTGCTATTGATAGGCATACGTTTGTCCACTATCTCACGTGATTTTAAGCGATGATGCGGTCTAAGATGGAGAACGCTTGCCTAGAAGTAACCTATTCACTCTTAACTTAAAGACTCCCATGTTGTAGCTGTCAGGAAACACAGACTCAGGCAGAGAATTCCACTCCTTAGCTGTACGCACAATAAATGTATTCCCAAAACCGTTTTGTGTGTATAGATGGGATCTCACTTAATGTTAAGCGATGATCCGGTCCAAGATGGAGCACGCTTGCCTAGAACTAACCTATTCACTCTTAACTTAAAGACTCCCATGTTGTAGCTGTCAGGAAACACAGACTCAGGCAGAGAATTCCACTCCTTAGCTGTACGCACAATGAATGTATTCCCATAACCGTTTTGTGTATAGGTGGGATGAAGAGTTTTAGCTATTTTGCCTTACCTTGAGTGAATTCATTCCACACCGTATAGTATAGTTGTTAGGCATACACTAAGATCCTAGAAAAAAGGAGGAGCTTCTCAATTCGGTTGGTTTTTTTATGTATGTACATCGCTTACCTACTCCTTGGTGTCTGATCCGATTTCTGTGATTCTTTAATTTGGTTAATATTTAATTCAGATTGGCTCAGTAGTTTTTATTTTATGAGCATTTTTTCTTTTTTGGAAGATGTAATTTCTACGAACTCGATGACGTGGCGTCGTCCAAGTACTAAAAAATAAAAAAAACACTTCCGAAATTAAAGTTATTTTATAGGTACTTTGTTCTGTTTTATTTGGAAGTCGGTTGTATTTTTTCTCAAATAACCTCAAAACGATTAAAATGAGAAAATATGTAGGTATCTTTAATTTTCATAAGCCCAATTATCATTTCAAATGTCGCATGTTCTATGTAAAATGAAAAACTTTTTTTTTTTTGTTATAATTTTACCAATAAACAGGACAACTCGTTTAAAACATGACGTGCCCGTGTTTAGTGCATTTATAAACCAAATATGAACAGCATCGGTCCAGAAATTCGAGAAGAATTGGCGTGACAGACGGATAGACATGCAGTCAGTCAGCCAGATTGACAGAAACGCGAGAGTTTCAAAAAAGGTTGCGTTTTTTTCATACGGACGTATGAAAAAAACGCAACGCAAACGCGTTCAGTAGGCTAATTCACGTAACTAAATAAGTTTTGTTGCAGTGCAGTTTAAGTTACGTTTCGATCAAAACAACGCTTTTCGTATTCTCTACCGCTGTCAGACACGCTCGCGTCAAGTGCGCGTCACGCGAGCGCAATAATGGCATTCTACTGTTGCGCGTCTTTGGTGTGTTTTTCGGAACGCAACGTGATCGCTATTCTACTATTTGTTTGACGTCCCAAAATGACAGCTTATAAGCTTAAGTTTAAGTTTTAATATTATATTAACGTCTATATTCATTGAAATTTATTCGTTTCTAGTCGATTATTTAGTGAATAATATTTTTTCTCTCTACCGTCAGTAAGTTTGGTAGTTTGGTTGTCGTGCAATTGACGTGCAGTTCACGCGCAGTTTACGCGCAGTTCAAAGATTACAAGAATAACGTTTATCACTCGAACTTAAACTTAATTGCAACTGCACTTAAACTTAATCAGTGCTTCATAACATTACGTGAATTAGCCCTCTGAACTAAATAGAAAATTACTTAGACCGACAAAAGGTCAAGGTCAAGTCGAAATTTTTAATTGCTATTTTGCCAAGGTTTCTATGGACCACTGTGGTGAGTTCCAACTTACAAGTAAAATAGCCAATTTATCAAAACATGGCTCGCTTTTTGATTACCCACTACAAAGGAATCTCCCACAAAGGCTATTTAATTGTATTAGAACTTAGAACCCTTTAAGGAGCAAATACAAGTTTGTAAAGGAGATCCTTTTATTAGAAAATAATCCTGTTCAGTAAGCCGAATTTAATGCAAACACAAATAAAATCGACGATCCTGATAAGGATGACGTACCAGATAATATTTGCGTGTATGACAAGACGGAGATTTTTTTATTGATGGAAACAAATTATATTTCTATGGAGGTTTTATTACGAACTGAATGTAAGTTACCATCATGGATTAAAGCTTTGTGATAGGAAGATACGTACTCCAAAGTCTACTTTCATAGAAATCCGATCAGAAGTTTTTGTGTCAAAATGTGGCAAAGGTTTTTTATTCATTGTGCGTACAGCTAAGGAGTGGAATTCCCTGCCAGAGTCTGTATTTCCTGATAGCTACAACCTGGGAGACTTTAAGTCAAGAGTGAATAAGTTACTTCTAGGCAAGCGAGCTCTATCTATGATGGTGTCATTGCTTACCATCATCAGGTGAAATAGTGGTCGAACGTGTGCAGAAAAAATCAATAGTATAAAAAAAAAACAATATTCATCCGAAAAAACTTTCAAAATCAGATACCCATTAATAGGAGTAGCAGGATACTTTTTGCACAAGCCACGTACTATGTTAATAGGGTAGTTGGCACCCTTGGAGCAGAACCCTCAAAAACGAGATAAACACAGTAGGGTCGCGTTAGCTACCGGAGGCAGTAACTCTGTATAGCTATGTTCCGTCAAATTAGGGTTTCATCAACCACATTACCTTTAATATTGGCTGCAACTACTCCCCTAATATTTACCTTGCTAACATCTCTGGCTGATGGTGCCCTAGTATTAGATTAGGCAACACGCCGGGGACCCTCGTGTTTTTCCTGTCGGTTAGGCTTCTGATTGGGCTGTCATGTACGATCGATGCCGGCGTGCTCCGTGACGAATGAGTGACGGAATGCTACGGGTGGCAACAGACGTGCGATTGGTAGACAGTTAGAAGATTTGTTTTCGTTCGGTTGGTATTTTTGAAGTGGTTGAGCGTTTGAAATTGGAAATTGTAGTCGAGCAGAGAGTTCAGTGGTTTATTTAGAGCTGAGTTTTTGAATGGTCAGGGAACTTTTGTCTGAGGAATAAGTACCCAAATAATACGGTTAATCGCTATTGTCTAAGCAATTTGTCAACCCGAGTTATGCGATAGTTGACAAACTGGGCTAAGTGCATTCACACTCGTAAAAATGAGTGCGCTTTCTATTGATACAATATAACTTACTTTACTATCAAAGTATGCGATTGTAGAGGAGCTCGTGGCTAAATAATAACAGCCATAAAAGTCGATCTTCAAGGTTAAGCAACGCTTGCCGAGGTTGGTCTGTGGATGGGTGACCATCTCTCATATCGAGTTTCCTCCGTGCCTCGGAAAACACGCTAAGCCGTTGATCCCGGCTGTCGTGTGTAGATCTTTGGCAGTCGTTACGGATTGTCAGAAGCCAGTAAATCTGACTCCCGTCTTGCCAAGAAATACCGTATTACCCAGTTTATGGGTTGTGGAGGTCTTTTAGGCAGCCGCTCCCCGTAAAATACTGGTTTTCAGCTGAATCCGCTTTGACTGGAAGCCGACCCCCAATGTAGTTGAGAAAAGGTTAGGCAGATTATGCTTAATATAGATACAAGACTTAATACAAGATACAATCTGCTGACGTACTCGTAAGATGCAATCAGCGTATCTAGGTCATTTGCTACCTGCAACCTAATGACATTTGACCTGATATTAATCAAGCTGGAACTAAACGTTGTTTGTTCGGATTACGATTTAAATGAATTTCAGCTGACGAAATTGAATTTTCTCATGAATGTTGAACATGAATATGTGATGTTGGAGCTTTCTTTGGATTAAATGGAGATTACATTATGTGCCTACCTAAAGAGGGAGACGTGGGCGGAAATATCATGGTACTTATTAAGTTTGTTTTTAGGGTTCGGTATCCAAAAGGTAACCAACGGAACCTTGCATGTCTGAGTAGTCAGTTTATGTAAACGCATGTTCGACAAATAAATGATCTTTTATCTTTTTTACTAAGCCTTCACTGTTCGTTCGTCCTTTTGTCCGTCCGTCTGTCTGTCATTCTGCGGGCTGTATCTGTAGCATTAGGTAATAAATATGGCGTAATAGGTAGACAGTTGAAATTTTCACATAGTTCGTAGTTCTATTTAAGGTTGACTGGTAGGGAATGCATTGTTGCATTAAGTCCGCCCATGTAACACTATTGTGCATAAAGTTTAAATAAATAAAAATAAATAAATTTTATTGCCGCTATTGGAACAAAAAAAATAATTACTAATTACCCTTACAAGAAACTAGTTTCTTTCGGTTTATGGTACGGAACTCGTCGTGTGAGAGTATGACTTGCACTTGGAAGGTTTCTAATCCAGCTAAAAATTAGTCCACACTTTGCTTCGATAAGAATGCGAAAAAGAAAGAAAGGCTTTCGCCATGCAGTGGGAGAGAACAAGAAAATGCAATTGCTTTGAGTATATTTTGTAGATACTAGGTTAAGTTTCATATAAATATACAAATCTTTCACGTCACCGTTAATAACTCGATCTATCATTTTACCGTTAGCATCTGAGATTTGAAGGTGACGTGACAAGTTTTTTGTATCAGTATATTTTTACATCTAATCGATCAACTGCCTTCGTCGGTCGTGTGGTTTTGGCGTTTGGCTTGTGACCCGGTGGTTATGGGTTCGATTCCCACGAGAAGCTGTGTGTTTTTTCAAGTGGTTTTTCAGTTTGGCTAGGACATTTTAGGCTTGAATCCACTGATTGTCTGATAAAAAAGATGATTTCGTTCTTCGGGAGGCACGTATAAGCCGGTAGTCTCGGCCGCCAAATGGCGGTTGTCAAATAAACCATGTCACAAGGCCCCTGTTTTAGAAACTCTACTTAGACCACTAGGGTCTGTGTATTATTTTGATTCTCCTTTTTCTTCTTAATCTAAATCGATCTCTTTTTGTCTGCAATTATTATGACAGAATTGGAAGAAATCTGTTACGTGTTTGTCTTTTTTAATCGATGGTATCGCCTTACAATCAAATCTAATAGGTACAAAAGACGCAGGTGGAAGATAATTTGACTGGCCCCTGTTATGCGTCTTCCGATGAGTTTAATGGTCAGAAATTGAGTGTAAGTTGAACAATTCAATCAATAAATCAATTTTTTATTTGCATAATACATGGTGTTAAAACTTGTTTCACAGCATGCAAATATTATATTTCAAAATGTTTCCCGTCAGGAATATATTTTATGCTGTAAAAATTGTGATTGCTTAACCATATATACAGTTTTATACTTCGTTATCCGCATACACGTGGTTAAACAGCTTGTTATATTTAGTTGGATACCACATAGGTGCACAGAATGTTAGATAAGGAGAATATTCAGTATTACTTCTTGTGGCGGTTGACAGTGAATATTATAGTGGGAGTCTATTTTAGAACGCCCGTCTGCACAGTTCATTTTTCGTCATTTTCGACAGGGGATTCGATTCATTCCCGGATATAGAGGAGTGACAGAATTTTGAAGGAATGGAAATCAAATTCTGGAGTTTAAGTTCGTTGATACATGTAATAAGTGATCAGACAGTGGGAAATGACAAGCGTAATGTATTTTGGGGGCCACCCGTTGTAAGTTCGTGTAACCCGTTTAAGTTAAAATTGAATGAAAAACACTGAATAGGGAGAAAATACCAACTTTTTGCAGGAAAATTATATCCGATAACGACCTCTTTATTAAACCACTTCCAATACCATTTTAATTGATGATAGGTTATTTTATATGATGGTAGGGTGGTGTTCAAATTGCAGCCATGGGAAAATGTCGGATGGAGTGTCAATCAATCTTAGCTGGATGACCTACTACTATGTATGTTGATGTCGGCTTACAGTCTTAAGTTACCTTTCTGATCTTTGCAACCGCGACTTTTCTGATCTTTGCTTTGTATGAATTACTATAGAACACACGTTACCGACACGACCCGTAAAGCAATGGGTTGCGGTCGCACGTCATTGTTGCAGGTCGCGGTCACGCATCTCAGTCACTGAGATCAGAATCAACCTTAACCGAATACAGCTGAAAATCAGTATTTTATAAAAAGCGACTACTTGTCTGCCCTCCTCAGCCCAGTAACTGGGTAACAAGATAATCCTTGGTAAGATTTGTGTCAGATCTCTTGACTTCTGACAACCCGTAACGATGTTCAAAGATCTACAAATACCCAACGTGCGTTCTGAGTCATAGAGGAATCTCGGTATGTTAAGAGTCCTATTACGAATCGTAAATGCTCGTTTGCAATAGACGAAGTTACGTTGGTCTGCGTTGGGAGTACATATAGAGTCCGCGAAACAATTTTGATACTTACTAGTCTGAAAAGGATTATAGTTAATTTGGGCGCTCGCGCGAGACTGAGGAGCGCGCGCGCTGAATTGAAGCAGAATATATAGTACTTTAATTTTATTTATTGTAATTTTGTTTAATTATGTTGACAAACGAAAACTAATGAAACGTATTCATTGTAGATTGAAATTTTATATCATATTAATTTATTTGATTAAATTATTTTTATTTGGAATATAATGGACGCTGAATCAAGACATTTCTGGCTTAAATTAGGCTTTCTTTACGTTTTTTTCCGTGAAAACTCAAGGAATTTAAAGAAATTCTAGAACTCCAATAAACAAGTAAAACATTCAACTTACCTTTTAATAATTTCAGCTTTTAAAAGAATTGATTGTAACAATGTGAATTAGACCGTCAAAGTTCCATCACCGACATTTTTTCTTGCAAACTGAGTTCGTAAAATATTTATAGTAAATTACACGAGAAGAAAAATGAAAATGTGTAACTCTAACTTACAAGAAAGAGACTGGCACTATCGTTATTCAGGATCAAATAATTAAAATATCTTACTGCTGCTGATAATTACAGCGTCAAAAATCATGAATTTCCGTAAAAAATGTAATAGGACTCTTAAGTTGGATCTCGGCAAGCGTTCGATCCATGTGGCTATTATTATTTAGCCACGGGATCCTCCTTGAGAATACCTACCCGAATGAATAAAAGTTTTACTAAGAGTTGTAGTTTTGCTGATTTGAAAACAAAAAGTACATTACAACTATTTTCTTAATAAGTTTAGTATGGCAATCATCGCATTTCCGAATACAAACGAATTTTCCTCCTATTTAAATAAATATTGTTAAGTTAAAAGAGCCTTAACAATTCTATATACTTCCAAGTTGATTAAGAGCGTCCGGTTTGCACCAAGTGGCAACTGATAGAAATCCGACGACTGAAAAAATACTAATTTTGCCGAAGGACGTTAAGAAATAGTTGTACTAAACAAGGATTGTCCAGGGAGCAAAGAAGCAGAGGAATAAGTTAGTGTAATTATGGAGAATCTGTAATTGCATCACTATAGTCTGATGCTTCCTCCACACTATTCCGAAGTTGCACGAAGCGAAGTGCTCTCCGAAGTTGACCGAAGTCCGAAGTAGGTGTCCACACACCTCGAGCAACTTCGCGAGGAACTCAGTCGCCCGTTCCCCCCGTTCCCCTCACGATAGGCATAATGGATAACGTTCATGTGGCAACTGCCGTTGCAATGTGTACTCTCGCGTAATAAAAATACGTGCGTATTTACTATGGTTGACGCGAACCGAAGTGAGTCGAAGTTACCCGAGTAGTGTGGACAGACGCTTCGTGTTCGAACTTCGAGTCCTTTGACTCGGGCACAAAAACCGACAACAACTGGAAGTCGCCCGAGGCGAAGCGAAGTTGCACGAGGCGAAGCGAAGTGCCCCTCCACACTATCGTATTCGCTCAACTTCGATCAACTTCGGGAATAATGTGGAGGCTACTTGATCATTGTAGACTTTGTCTCTGTCATCTCTGACCAAGACTAGAGTCAAGAGCAAACCCATGTCAAATAAAAAACAAAATAAAAAAAACTTTTTTCAAAAAAATACAAAACATTTTTTTGGAAGTCGGTTGAATATTTTTGTAAAAAGTTTTTAATTTTCACTTTTTAGTGGTACCCCACACCTAACAACACCACTACTAAATCGCATTTTCGATTACTTGGATGACATAAAACCATCATCCAAGTAGGTAGACGAATTCCAGCTATTTCGATTTAAAATCCAAAGTTCGTAACCGATTTTGATAAAATTTAAATGGGATCAATCTGCAAGTATATCCTGTCAGATAAAACTGAATGAAGAATTATTCAAATCGGCTCATAATTGTTGGAGTTATGAGGTAACAAACAAAAAAAAATACAACCGAATTGAGAACCTCCTCCTTTTTGGGAAGTCGGTTAAAAATATTCAGACTGAAAACCAATATATCAAAATTCACATTCGATCCACGTCTGTCGTTCCCAGGTAGTGTAGTTATTTAAACTAGTGCAAACAGTGGCACCCAATTGTATGGCGTCCCCACATATATTATTAATTTGAGCGCTGAACAGTTGAATGGGTGCTCGCACGGTCGCGAGCGGTCTTGACTTTGTAATTTAGCTCAAGTTAGGAGCTTTACTTGGAGTATTGCAGCTGATTGGACGTATTATAAGTCAATGAGATACTGAAGGTATTGAAGATTCTTATAAACCAATGTAAAGGTAAAAATCCGATCTTGGCGACCGCTCTGCGAGACCGCGACCGGCGCCAATGACGTGCGACCGCGACCCATAAATTACTGTACAACATTAACGGGTCTTGTCGGTCGCGTGCACCCGTAAGTCTTCTGTAGTAGGTAACTCATACAAAGCGGGGGTCGCAGTCGCACGTCATTCTAGCCGGTCGCGGTTGCGCGGCGCGATCGCCAAGATCGGAATTACACCATAAGAGTTAGACGATAATGTTTAAGCAACTGCGCTCCATAATAGGCTAGTTTCCATCATCCACAAATTGCAAAACTATTCAGTCCTTCAGTTAGAGTACTTATTGAAAAATAATGTACACGTGTTTTTGTTTTTGTAAATCATTGAATATTGTTAAAGATAAAACGCATCAAAACTCGGGAGTGGGGCTCGTGACGTCACGACCCGCTGAAAATTATGCCAGTGTGTGACGTATTCAGAACTTTAAAAGCGTTGTAACTTCGTCAATTTTGGTTCCCGTAACAAAAGAAAAAATACGGTTCAAATATTTTTTGATAATCTAACTGACGGACTAGTTAGATTTTTTCAGGACACAAGCCTATTGAAGTAGCGGCTGTTGGCGAAAAAACAGTTGGGCTGAAGTGGGAATGGGCTGGCCACGTCGCACAAGTGTAGCCCAAAAGATGGGCGAAGATCATCATTTCCTGAACACCCGAGGGAAAATTTCGTCGTCCAGGTCGATTGCGGCGCAGGTGGTGTGACGACCAGCGAGTCGATAAGTCAGATGAAGGCTTGGGTGAAGTGATCATGTAGTGAGCTCTCATTCCATCTTGATAACATGGATTCTATCTTGATTACAGTGTTTCTGAACGCATACAACCCTAATCTCTTCAAAGTTAGAGTGAACATGCTCATTCTGGGTAAGCTCGCTCCATCGTAAACTTTGTCTCTGTCATTTCTGACCTAGATTGAAGTCAAGAGCAAACCCATCACAAATAAAAAAGGTCACTTTCTGATGACTCACTCAAGCCTTCGTTCCATCGTGATTGTATGGTTTGACACCTCACTTCGTGATCACTTCACCTTAGCCTTCACTTCGATATGTTTACAGCCGGTCGATTCTGTCGACATCTCACCGTGATCACTTAGGTGGAGTGAACAACAAGTGAGCTGACAGCCATTTTGTTTATATGGTTTGACAGCTCACTTGTCGTTCACTTTGCCTAAGTGTTCACTTCGACACGTTTACAGAATCGCACTGGTAGCACTGCTGATAGAAGACAGAACGTTTGCTGGTCAAACTTGGCTACGGCTTCAACAAGATCGAGAGATTTGTGAGGAGAGATGGGATCATAATTTGTGACAAATTTGTGTCCTACTTTTTTTTTGGGACAAGCCCGCCACACATTCCCAACCACTGCAACTCCTGAAAGTCAGAATCAACAGTGGCGACCACCAGAAAAACGCCGAGCTAATGAAGCCCGACGAGTCCCGGAGAAACGATTCAACTGTCCTGGATCCCGCATCGAAATTAATCAGAAGAGCACAGCGGAGGAGTAGGATATAAATATAATTTCCACTTCCCTCCTTTTCAAGCAGGAGACAGATTTGAGTTAGGACAATAGGCACCAAGGGAGCACCACTTTTTTTTTTTTTAGGGATGGGAAATCATCCAATAACTCCTCCCGCTCTGGGTTTAGCGGGAGGGAGTGTCAGACTTCTACTGACTAAAACCCATCCATGTTCCTTCATTGCCCTTTGTGTTCCGGAGCCACGGTGTCTCTTGCGAATAATCCCGCGACTCCGGCAGGGTCGGCCCTTTCGGGCCCCTCTGTGTGCTGACTCTCTTTGAGGCGCGCGTGGAACACTAACGCGCGTCGACACGGCCTGTCGTCACTAGACGGATGGACGGCGTGCCACCCATAGCTCGCCGTCCACAGGCCCGCGCCTACGGTGGCCGGAGGTCACCAGGTGGTGGCCCCCGACGCCCGCGGCGTCTACCACGGCGGCCGGGACGAGAGGGTCTCCTCTCTCTCTCCGCCACCTCCTTCGCTAGCATGACTGCTTCGCAGAAGGAGGCAACGGCGTCCCATTCCGTCTCGCTCCGGACCATGGCATGGACCAGGGCCGGACGCGAGAGGTCGCCGCCGATCGCCGCTTCGAAGACACGGCGTTGCCCTGCCCAAGCGGGGCACACCTGCACAGTGTGCTCCACCGTGTCCTCCGGACGATCCCCGCATGCCAAGCACCACGGATTATATATTAACACTGAAATTAATGGGTCCTAAATTGTGAGCTACTTTTGATTCCAGTAATAGGTATGGCAAAATCGCCTGAACGCACGGGTGTTCTAATGCTGCCTTTGTCCTATCCAAAGGTTGTTACTTCACTCTTCAACATAAGAGCTCTTTAATAACCTTATTTAAAAATCGCGTCTACTCCTAAGTTAAGGTAGCACAAGTTCGACAGGTAGTACTTGTATGTCTGGCGCAGTCGGCTTCAATAATTTTATGCATGAAATTTGCTTCACGCCGCGTGTATTTAGTTTAAACAGACAGGCGACGTGTGTTGGCTTCACTTCGCCTGTTTGCCGTTACTTTGCCGTTACTTTGCCATTGGTGTTTGCACTTACATCTTGAGTTTTGCTTGCAACATGAAATTAATATGTTTGTTGTTTGTAAGATGTGAGGGGGGAAAGATAAGGTAAGAATTATTGTCATGTGGGTTTATTAGCCTGCGTTCATGATAACACTGTGTTGGGTGCGTTGTTGCTTCCCTGTGTGCGTATAGCTTAAGAGTGGAATTCCTTGTCGGAGTTTACGTTTACTGATTATATATTATACTAGCTGTTTCCCGGGGCTTCGCTCCCGTCAACAGATAATATCCAGATAGTAACAAACACAACAAAAAAAGAATAAACGAAATCGGTTCAGTTGTTCTCGAGATTTGCGCTTAGCAACACATTCAGAGATTTATTTTTATATTATAGATTATCATTTACAAGAGGTATTCTTCAAAAGCGAGCCTACCAATCATGTGAAATCTCACAGCCCCTTATGTAGGTACTCGCAGTGCGTGCGTCTACATCATTTTTTCACAAAACGCAGATTCTGCGTATTTAATCCGCGACATTTACCAAAACGCTCACGTAAATGGACCGGGTTGTAAGAATTGAATTAATTGAATGGAATAGACGGATTTTATTCGACATTATTATGTCAAAAACAAAATCGTCTATTCTTTTATTATTCTTCTTTTTTACTCTTTATTGTTTATTACCAATACATAATAAAAAAAGAATAGTATCAGTAGTAGGTAGTGTAATAATAATAATACATACAGTAAAATTGCATTAAGCGTGGCTACACCGACCGGTTTACCATCAACGGGTCTAAAAAGGCCACTTTAGCAGCATTTGCTAGGCGTCAGACACCCAGCACTGATTTGTTTAGTTTAGAACTTGGTTCTTAACAGAAAATAGAGAAGACTTTGTTCTAAGAGACTTTACACTTGTGTTTTTCATAAGTTTTAAAATGAATAAAAGCTTTTTGGTGGACCCACTAACTGTCATCGATAACCCCATGGGTGTGCAAAATTCTATGTCCCTACTGTTATCCCTTGACGAGTTCCCTCGTCTGGAGCCAATCCTGACAGCAGCATCACGTCATGCTTATCATAAACATACATTGTCATCGGAACTAGACCAATACGTAAAATTTCACCTCAATCGGACACCGGGAAGTGGGTCAGATTCCACCTTCACATACAAACATACATACAAGTCAAGTTTAATAAAAGCTTTTAAAAAGTAAAACACATTGCAAGTTTTCCTTAAACATTCTATTGGGGGTCGGTACCCCTCCCATAGCTAAATGTATAATATAATTTTGTCATAATCTCAATACTCACTTTCTAGCCCCAGTGTCTCTTTGTATCATCATTTTACTGATGAAAACCCAACCCTATCTTTCGTGATCACACCGTAATTTATTTCAAACCTCAACTCGCGAATAATATTTTTTTTTCGATTCGCTGATAAATCGGGAAATCGAGTGGCGAGTTCAAGAACTTCATACCGATGAAATTTTTCTATAATCTAAGCGGAAATGGGAAAGCTCGTGCGAAATGACTTCATGTTCAAACGGATTGAGGACACAAACTAAGATTTCTTGTGAAGTACTCGTGGAACTCGTAGTTATTCGAGAAAGCGGAAAAAGCGATAGGTTTTTTGATTTAATTTTTTAAGGTTTGTTACTGCAACTGTATCTTAGTTCTTGGCGTACATGATAGTCGTATATAATTTGAAATGCGCATTTGGCTGCCACGTATGACAAAAATATACAGAGATCATACATTCCTTTATTCTTTCATTCATTAATTGCTTAGCACTGAGATAGTATCAGGCTGGTATTATTTTTATTCTGACTTCTGGAAGGCAGACGAGTGGTCGAATCTAACCCAAAAAAAATATGATTTTGCTCTTGTAACAAATATTTAACTAAGAAAACCCATCCTAGGAATAAGCATTTGTCATTATTATGTGATAAAATATGCATGTAATACGATAATTTGCAGTTTTAAACACGTGTATTTCTTAAACCTTCCAACATTATTAAAAAATATATCATTTAAAAATTACAGTAACGCTAATCGGAAGATTAAAATGTACGTTTGCACGAGTTCTTATACGTGAAAACATAGAGATTTTTCCAACGTCTCTCGAGAACTATTTGCTCTTTACGTTTTAAAAGAATCTGCATTTTAAATTCCAGTGAAACCCATTAATTCTTTTTCAAATGTTACCGTTTTCTGATGCTGCATGCTTGAATTCGCTGTTTGAGCGATTAATTATTGAATGTCTTGATTTCTTAATTTATTTTAAGTTAAAATAAATCTATCCGTCTTCCTGGTATATTTGTTAGATATTAGATTTAAAAATAAGGCAGGCAAAGGTGTATTTATTGGTACCCACATTTTACTCGTTATGTCTCGTATATTAGGGGACGAACCAATTGCCTTCAACCAGACACAAATATATGTATACTACGGACTTCTACCAAGCAATTCCAGAAGAAACAAAGAAACTGGTCAAGTGCGAGTCGGACTCGCGTACGAAGGGTTCCGTACCATTATCGTATTATACGATTTATGACGTATTAAAAAAAACTACTTACTAGATCTCGTTCAAACTAATTATCGCTGGTAGTTTCCATGGTAATATACATTACATATATTTTTTTAGTTTTATCATTCTCTTAATTTAGAAGTTACAGGAGGGGACACATTTTACCACTTTGGAAGTGTCTCTCTCGCAAGCTATTCAGTTTAGAAAAAAATGATTGTTGAAACCTCCATATCCATAAATACCCCACACGTATGGGTTTGATGAAAAAAAAAATTTTGAGTTTCAGCTCGTATGGGGGGGGACCCCCTAAATTTATTGTTTTTCTATTTTTGTGTAAAAATCTAAATGCGGTTTACAGAATACATCTATTTACCAAGTCTCAACAGCATAGTTCTTATAGTTTCAGAGAAAAGTGGCTGTGACATATGGACGGACGGACAGACAGACAGACATGACGAATCTATAAGGGTTCCGTTTTTGCCATTTGGCTACGGAACCCTAAAAACCCCATTAATACTTGGAATCAAAGCCAGGACTTTACGCTTTACTGTGATCAAGTGGTTGTTTGATTAATTACAACTTGAACAAAAAAAATCTTGTCTTAATTTAAAAATTGTTTGTAGTTGAGATCGGTATAGGAAGATAATTTGACAATAGATATATTATCCTCTTTGCCTGCGTCTGTGTTTCCGAATGCTTACGACCCTAATCTTTTCAAAGTTAGAGTGAACAGGCTACTTCTGGGTGAGCTCGCTCCATCGTAGACTTTGTCTCTGTCATCTCTGAACAAGACTAGAGTCAAGAGCGGAAATGGCAGACTCCGTACGATTGTTATAAATCTAGATATTTTCTCGATATATAATGCAACAATCGTTTTGTATTCATAATGAAATAATAGTTTCCTATCCGTGTCTTATTTAGAAAAAAAAAACAGTTTACAACTTCACGCGATATTTTACAATCTTTAAGCGTTCGGCACTTTCTGGTGACATATTCATTATTGTAATTTGTTCTTTTTTTATTTTTTTTATTCAAAACGGGGAAACTCTTGGCCCAAATCTCACCTGATGGAAAGTGATGATTAGGCCGAAGATGGAAGCGAGATTCACCCGGAATCCTCTAACATAGAGGAACTGGCTATCATTATCTCTAATTGCCGGAACACAACAATGCTGTTAACATTGTTGTTATGGCGACAGACTTAGACATGATGGTGGTAGCTTGCCAGGCGGACTTAGAAGTCCTACCACCAACCAAACCGAGCAAAACATTTGCCCCCACTGGGAATTGAACCCGGGACCTCTGGGTCTGAATCGAGTGGTATAACCACTAGACCACGAAGGCGGTTAGTGTCACCTGTTTAGCACCACCCGGGGACAACGTGTAAGGATTCGCTGAAGGGTATTCTCCTACGGACGCGGGTGACTCGGCCCCCAAACTCAAGCGTTCTCCACAATAAACTAATCAGGGATATAACAAGCGCACAAGCAAGTCCATAGGTTGTTCCCCTCAGCATAAGCTCTTCAAAGTGAGGCGCCTGCGGGGCCGCGGCATGTACATGCAAATATGTCATTAGCATCCTTAAGTTACTTTGTGAACTTCTGACATGTCACACGGAGTATGGAGTATGTGGGAGACCAATTTGTGTTTATAATAATATTACGTCCTTGATTAAGGATTAAAACAACATAAAATCTCAATATATCTGCTCTTTAAGTTTTTTACCTACAGGTTGCTCGCTGTAGTTTTCTCAATAATTTTGTTGCGGTATCCAAAACAGTTGAATTGTTTCTGCGGGCCTCGCTGAGCTTCATTGACTTGAAGATTTTCTGGAGATCGCCTAATGGAGTCTGGCCTGCAGTGGCTAGGGTTGCAGTGAGAAAGCGCGGTGGGCTCGTCCAACAAAAAAAAAAAAAACAAAAAACATGTGCCTTCAGCCTTTACGTACATAAGCGTTCATAAATGCTGACATAGTCTAGAATGGCACAGTTGCCCAGCTGAGTAGCTAGAAGTTGCACACAAGAAAGAGAACTGGCAAGATGAACAGAAATGATCAAGAAGACTGTTGGAGGCAGCATAATTATACTGAGTAGTCCACGCTGCAGTAGACCGTTTGGCTCACGTGGACTTGTCTGACAACTTGGTGACACGTCGTATGTGGTTTCGATGCTCAACAGTGCGATCACGACGAAGAAAATGTAGGTAACTCCAGGAATGGGAAATATCGAAGGCAAACAAACCTAGTATAAAATGCCATTGCCGTAATGATTTCGTTGTGAGAAGGAGACGGAGCTATACAGAAAGAACCTCACCAGGGTTGTGGAATATTTCGAAAGAGTGACCACGGCTCTGGAACGAAAGGCATTAGGAGGAACACGAGTGAGTTTTAGTTAGTAAGAGCGTCACCCTTCCTGCCACTCCGCCCAGAGCGGGAGAACTCACATGATGATTCCCTAACAGACAAAAAAACAAGAACAAGAGCACCGTCTCTTATGAGTGTGTATTCCGTCCACTAGCGCCGCCAATCGTTTTTTATTAATTGTGGTAAATTTAAGACACGTAGATAAAAAACCGCTCTGTAGTGCACTGAAAAAATGTATATATTATTTTTTGACAGCTATTTTTAATACATAACTCATGGCTAAATAGCCAAAACGGCAATTATTGCTAAAAGTGGCCACTTTTAGCAAAAATATCGACTTTGGCAACTATTTATGTTCTAAAGTACAAAACATAACTCTCAAAACATAATAAATACATTTCTTCAGTGCACTACAGAGCGGTTTTTTATCTACGTGTCTTAAATTTACCACAAATAATAAAAAACGATTGGCGGCGCTAGTGGACGGAATACACGCTCTTAATCAGATCACGAAGACTACAGAGGACTGCTGGATTTTGTACCAATAATTACGGAAATGTGTACGTGACTTTATGGTGCACCGCTAATAAATAAATACCTACAAATAAACGAGTCAATATTTGATTAGTTGACCCCACTATCTACAATACCATCCTTTAGTTATTACTCATAATCCTTTACACACAGAATATCAATCCATCAAAAACCTATGTATATAAACGTATAACAGTATATATGTGTACATGTGTACATGTGTACAATTACATATCATGCGATCATTGAGCTGTCATCAATGAGGTATCTAATTACACTGTCGCTTCGACATAGATCACGTGGACACCGGCCTTTAATTTAAGGCCAGTTATACTCATCTCAGGACCTATCATGGTCTGGATTAATTCTCCATACTGTATTTGATTAATTGTGTGTAATTAAACCAAGAACAGAAATGGCCATGAAGTGTACATTGGCACTGGACATTTGTGGACTTGGCCATAGATGCCTGAAATAAAGGACTAAATTAAATCAATCTTCTTCTAATATATAAAATTCTCGTGTCACGTGTTTGTTATCGAACGCCTCTGAAACGGCTTGATCGATTTTATGACATTTTTGGTGTAGGGGTAGGTGCCCCCTACATGGCGTTAACTGACGATCTTTCCGCCGAGATCCAGCCTGCTGACGTTTTGTTTACTGAAAGATATTGAGTAAGCTATAATCTAACACAATTTTCAATCGGGAGGAAATGACTGAAATATGAAAAAATATACATGTTCTTGTGACCACCTGAGGCGACCTTCCCACCGAGATACAGCCGGCTGACGTTCTGTTTTCTGCATGATATTGAATTAGCTATAATCTGACACAATATTCATTTTCATTCGGTAGAACATGAGTAAAAAAAATATTTAATTTTCAACCTGTTTCGGAGGCTGCCGTTGCTCTGAATCGCAGCTGACGTTCACAGATGTCCATGATAAAGCTGTCTTAACCATTTTACAAGTTATCGTCCGGGAAGAAATGTATGACATAATTTCAGCCTGGTTTGCGGTCTAATGTTCAAATGAAGATCGAACAGGGTGACTACCTAATTATTTTACGCACAGTATTTTAGGGTTCAAGAAACAATAAAAAGCAAAGAAGACTGAAGCAGGGAATGTTAAATTTTCTTATATCTTTGTTTTATCTTCTTATAAGCCAGATGCGAAATAGAGAAAGGCAGCCTTTCTCTATTTTAGCAATCTCAGAACCTACAGGTTCGCATCGAATAAATATTTTAGTGTTGGCCCATTTATCAAAGGAGGCTATAGGTATAGGCTTCATAACATCACGCTACGACCAATATGAGCGGAGCATTAATTAAAAATGTGACGCAGACGAAGTACGCACAATTTATTCAAATTGGGTTGAGAGGCCACACTTTTTGAACGTCAAATTTATACAAAAGACTGTCCCCCAAAGCCCACCTGTCACCACTTCCTAGTATTTTATCTGTGGATAAGAAGTGGCCCACAAATTCTCTACAACACATCAATTTGTAGAACAATTAAATGGTTATACCTACAAATAACAGTAAGAAAATGTTACTATAATGCAACCTGTAGCGCCGATACATCTTATTCGTTTTGAAAACATTATTACGTATACTGTTACTAGCTATGTTTCTGTAAGTCATATTTCTTCGTAGTATTTCCCTTTATTCCCAGAGAAGATATCAAATCTCGTGTTGCCGCACTCGCGAGCTATAGATTAGAAGCTCGATATGTTACTGATGTGAATAGATCTTTCGCCTGGTATTAGCATGGCTGGGGTATTGGAAATGTCCTATCTTTTTATCAAGATGAGCATATATTTATTTATTCAATCGGTTAGGTATTACTTTTGAAATAAATTTAGATTTTAAAACACTGAAACTTAATGAAAAGTTGCCTCGAGCTCAAATGATTCCGTACCTACGAACCATTTTTTGTAAACACGTTCTTTGAAGACCATAGATGGGAGTCTATGGTTAAATAAAGTTTACTAAGTGGAAAATAAGGTTTCAATTACAGGATACTTATAAAAATATAAGTTTCCTGTAATAATAACTTTATTTTCTGTATCAGTTTAATTTTACTTATTTGTTTATAAATTTATTTATTTATTTGTTTATGTACACACAATATACTTAAAAATAAAATTTTGTACAGAGAATAGAGAGATATATTATACACTTATGTTATATTTCTTTTTCGTTTTCGTAGTAGTTTCGATCACAGAATGTCATATGTCTAACTTTCAACAGAATTGGTCCAGTTAATACGGAGAGAACTGGCACGAGTGATTTTGTGCTTTCATTTGGACTTACAAACTATAAACTAGACCAGCCGACGAAGCCTAAAAAGTTGGCCGGATTTTTACAAATTAAGTAACAGTAGCAGTAGTAGTGTGTCTAATTAACTTTGGATCCAAAACGTAGTCAGTTTAAACTAACAACCTGGCTGTATGAGCAGTTTATACATAAATACAAATTGTTGTTTCATTCCGAAACTTGTAGTCCGAACAAGCTGTTAGTTGACAAAAATAAACACAAGAAAATACCATTCAGTAATATTGTTTAAAAAATACTAGAATATAAGACTAGAGTCAAGAGAAAACCCATCTCAAATAAAAAATATATATAAATATAAACAAATGAAGGTCTTTATGTTGTATCATAAGTCGACTAATAAAATGAATTAAGCTATGGAAAAGCGTCGTAAACGACGTTCTTCCTAGTACGTGGGATATGAGCACCGATTATATCTATTACTAGCTATCCCACGCGGCTCTGCTCCCATCAACTGCAACTTTCTTATTTTTTCCTTTCTTAAGAAGCTTCTCCTGACCGTAACAAACTCCACAAAAAAAGAATTAGCAAAATCGGTCCCGTCGTTCACGCGTGATGCGATGACTAAGGAAAATAGGGATTCATTTTTATATAATTATAGAGTTAATTCTCACTGTTTTACTGTCCAAGTTTTATTATGGTCCTTGTATCGTCCGTTTTTCACCGATTTCATCAAACTTTATTTTTATTTTTGGCGGGAAGTAATTAATGTAACGTCAAATTGACATCTGTCAAAGTCGTTCTAAAATCAACTACGTAAATTAATTGTTCAATAACAAATTCTTTAGACCCGACGACACGTAAAGTAAATAATAAAACCTGCTTAAAATCACAACCTACAGCCACAAGATTTGAGACAAGCAATATTATGTTGTCCGCTGGTGCATACTAATACCATCTGAGCATAATAACCTCTCGCTTAATATTCGTAGTTTGGGATAATTCATAAACGCTATCGCTATAGTTGCTAGGAAGATGAATTGTGCTGGTGTGTGATGGATGGTGGCGTTTTGTTGCTATGTTATTGTAGTAGGTTTTAATATGGATGTTTGGCTGTAGGTCCAAGTTGCGTGGGTATTTGTGTATCTAAAAAAACAGTTTATTTTTTGTAACTAAAAACTAAACTATAAATTAATGTAGAAACATACATTTCCAGGGGCACCACAGCTGTATGTTGTGTTGTCAGTCCATGAAATTAAAAATTGGCCCAAGATCAAGGCGTACCCGTATATAAAGAAAGCCGTATTTGAATAATCGCGATTTGAACGGTAACCCATAGACTAATATAAATATGCAAAGTCTCCGATGCTCGTCCATCCTTCTGTCTGGCAGTGGACTTTATCACATTACTGAATATTGTTACAACAACAAATAATAATATAATCAAATTCATGGTCAATTCATACATCCTGTGCGAGTAATTCACACTTGGCCCGTTTTTTTATATTCCAAAATCGCATACCAAATATTTTCGATACATGTAATCTTGAAACTTGTACCACAAACGAATAACCATATTGTATTAGCATGATTGCTTCAGTTATTAGCATTTATTTAGGTTCGCCTCGTTACTGAGCGTACGTTCCTTGAATATTCTATTGACATAAAACATATTGTGTATGAAAACTTGTGAGAGATTGAGATATATGTAGATAGGAGAAACGACTCTATTAATATCTGGTGAGAGTAGTTTTTTAATTAATGATGATGAGTGTGTACATACGAATAGAAAAATGAAAACAAAAAGAATAAAACAAAACCATCGATGTTAGAATTCGTCAAACAATTTTTGAAGTGAAAACTTATTTAGCGGCGTTGAGCACTTTTCTTGGGATGGGTATAAATTGTTAAACTCGTGTCAGAACACGTGTCCTGGGGCCCGAGTCTGCTATTACAATAGTGTCAGAATGGTCGATCACTGATTTCAAAATGGTTGATTTTGATAAGTTTGGTAATCTACTAACATAATGGCATCATAATGGCGTCATTATGACATTCCAATGATCAACCACTGACACGCCATTGAAAGAAAGCCATATGAATGGTAATCTCGTACATAATGACAGATTAAGTATTTACGAACTTCTCACTACTTCAGATTGCTTATAACACTAATAAATAATATGTAAAACTAAATATAAATAAAATCTGGCATGAATAAATGCTCAAATTTAGCTCGGTTTTATAATAATGGCAATACGGCATTCCTACCGCAATTCTATTACAAGACCATTGACGTGCCAGTGACCGGCCACTGACGTGCCAGTGACCGTGCCATTATGAATTTAGCAGATTACGAACTTTTAGCAAAATGACAATAATAATAATAAATGACAATGACATCGTGTCGGAATGACAAATTTATAAAAATAGCAGACTCGGGCCCCTGATCGAAAATTCGTAGGATAAACTTGCGTCAGGACACGTGACCATATAAATTGTGAAGTGAAACTTCTTTAGCGGCGTTGAGCACTTTTCTTGGGATGGGTATAAAATGTTAAACTCGCGTCAGGACATGACATAATATGACCTGATCGAAAATTCGATTCAAAAATGAACAACGTTAATGTTCAAGTTTTCACTTCTGCCGGCACTGCCGGAGTGCAACCCGTTGTATTTTTTCTTAATCATGATGTACTTATTACTAACTAACACAAGCAGGCAGGCACATTTTACTACGGGCAAAGCAAAGTGCTTTCTTGGGTTGTTGTTCATCACCACTTGACTGCTGTCGAAATGATAAAGGAATACGTCGGTGATATCTCATCGAAGATACTTAGTAGTAAGTGTGGGATGACGTACGTAAGTTTAAACATGCGATTAAATATAATTAATAAAGCTAGCATGATCATCATCATCATCATCAGATCAGCCGAAAGACGTCCATTGGACATAGGCCTCCCCGCCATAACGACCAGTCCTGTGCGTCTCGCATCCATTCGCTACCCGCGACCTTCACCAGAGGGCCAAAAATGTGGGGGCCGAGTCACCCGCGTCCGTAGGAGAATACCCTTCAGCGAATCCCTACACTTGGTCCCCGGGTGGTGCTAAACAGGTGACCCTAACCGCCTCCGTGGTCTAGTGGTTATACCACCTGATTCGGACCCAGAGGTCCCGGGTTCGATTCCCAGCGGGGGCAAATTTTTTGCTCGGTTTGGTTGGTGGTAGGACTTGTTCTAGGTCCGCCTGGCAAGCTACCACCATCATGTGTAAGTCTGTCGCCATAACAACAATGTTAACAGCATTTTTGTGCTCCGGCAGTTAGAAGTATGATAGCCAGTTCCTCTGTGTAAGAGGCTTCCGGGTGAAACTCGCTTCCATCTTCGGCCCAATCATCACTTTCCATCAGGTGAGATTTGGGCCAAGAGTTTCCCCGTTATGTATATCAATTTTTTTTTCAAACAACTTTCGCATTCGCATGTCAATCGCAAACTGTCAAAAAAGCCTTAATTTTTATACATTGTTGACAGATTGCGATTGAGATGCGAATGTGAAAATTAGTAGAATTGGCACTCATTATGGTCACACCAAGGATTTTTTTAGTATGCACTTCGTTTTTATTTGACATTTGACTTACGTTCTAAGCAGATCTATTCTAACAGCAACATGTTTTTAGGGTTCCGTAGCCAAATGGCAAAAACGGAACCCTCATAGATTCGTCATGTCTGTCTGTCCGTCCGTCCGTATGTCACAGCCACTTTTCTCTGAAACTATAAGAACTATGCTGCTGAAACTTGGTAAGTAGATGTATTCTGTGAACAGCATTAAGATTTTCACATAAATATAGAAAAAAAACAATAAATATTGATACTTAGAACTGAATCTCAAAATTTTTTTTTTTCGTCGTACCCATACGTGTGGGGTATCTATGGATAGGTCTTCAAAAATGATATTGAGGTTTCTAAGATTATTTTTTCCTAAACTGAATAGTTTGGGCTCTTTCAATTTAGACGTTTCGTGTCGGACCGCTGCAGTGCCGAAGCGGTGCGTTTGTCGTTTGGTGCACGGACGGTCATTTGTTTTCATAATATAAAGAGCGCGGTGTGGCAATAGTGCGTTGTCGGTACCGAGAACGTACGACAACAGTACGGCAACGTCGCAAGCTCCACGTGGTCATTTCGCTGTTGACTAGCCGCTGAATTTTACTTCCAACTAATTCAAGTAATTCGTAGAAACATTCTCTAGACATTCGGTAATTAAAGAAATGGCTTGGATGTTGTTATAACCTAGGGTAAAGATTATGGAAATCACCAAAATTACATGTTAACGAAAACATTGGTGATGCTCTTTTACGGGGCCGTCGTTTTTGTTTCTGTTTCTGTTTGACCATATTTTTCAACAAGAGCACTAAAAGTCAGATTCATCAGATTCCATGGCTTAACTGCTGTCAAATAAATTTAAAACATCACTAGCATACAAACGCAAGGCAGTCAGATACGCTTTCAATTTAGGCGTTTGGTGTCGGACGGCTACCGTACTGCAGCGGCACGGTAGCGGGTTATAACCAGCGGCACGGTAAACGTGCGGCAGCCGTCCGACATGAAACGTCTAAATTGAAAGAGCCCTTTGAGCGACAGACACTTCCAAAGTGGAAAAATGTGTTCCCCCCCCCCCCCCCAAAATATATGTTGTACATTACCATGTAAACTACCAGCGAAAATTGGTTTGAACGAGATCTAGTAAGTAGTTTTTTTTAATAAGTCTTATGACGTATTAAAAAAAACTACTTACTAATATATATAAATCGTAAATCGCAACTACTGCTTACGGAACCCTCAGTGCGCGAGTCCGACTCGCACTTGGCCGGTTTTTTTTATTGAAGTTATATTTTTTCAACCTATATATTAATTTTATAATTAGAATTCGCACCGAGGCCATCGGTCTAAAGAAGCTATACTTGATTAAAACACAAACGTTCATAAATCCTTATTTTAAATATACTATCACAGCCAATACAAAAGTTCTAAAGGTATCTGGGCGAATCACTTACCCGAAGATTTCCCCTCTCCAAACTCCATTTTTCCTTAGGTAAGGATCGCAGGGGCCGATAAGAGGTATTGACTGACGGTAATACTTCTAATTCTATAGAATATTCTTTTTTCAATATTTTTTCGACCATACGGTTCGGGCTATCTGATTGGGTCTTATTACTGAAAGGCAGGTGAGCTTGAGGGCGATTTTGGTGGGTTATTTCTGGGTTTATAGGCAATTTAGTGTTTGTACTGTTATGATCTTCGTGAATAGCAGGCATTCTAGAAAGTGTACATATGAGCTTATTTATGCCAGCATCTTTTTTTTTGTTTTTGTTTTTTTTTTATACAAAACGAAACTCTTGGCCCAAATCTCACCTGATGGAAAGTGATGGAAGCGAGCTTTACCCGGAAATTTCGCGCGTGGAATTTCCTCATTGAAACTAATTTCCGCAATAAAAAGTATCCTTTGTCCTATTCCAGGACTATATAGGTCTGGGTTTGTATTTATTACATTACTAGCTGATTCCCGTGGCTTAGCCCGCTCTTTAAATTATTTATTTTTTAATAAAAAGTATCCTATGTTACTTCTAATACCTACTAATTCCAAAAATATGTGTACAAAGTTTCATGATGATCGGTTAAGCAGTATTCGCGTAATAATATTAATAGGGATAGTATGGATGTTGAGTTGATGTTTACACAGAATTTATTGTTAAAAACAATTTTCTCTTGATAGTACAAAATATAATCATAAAATGGCTGCCACTTAAAAAAATAAATTAAGCTTATATAAAATAGCCAACTCGCTGCCAGCCATCTTTACAATAACCATTTTATACCTCGTAATGAAAATTAAATTTAACAGAGCCACCCAAAACCGAAGGCCCATTTTCGTAACAGTATCAGTCGTCAATTGCCCGAACAAAGTTCCCCAATTAACCGTTTCACACAATAACCATGAATATTGGCAAAAAATTCTGTTGCGGCACGATTAAATTCGCGGCCGTAACACGAAACGTCCATTATCGCCGAAGGTATAATATACCCGCATTATAACGACTGTCTAACCATTAAATAATTTTATTTTTAACTCGGGACTCGCAGATAAAAAGGCTGGTAACTTTAAATGGGAAAACTTCCTTTTGCTGAGCAATGAAAGGGCGTCATTACGGCGTCATGGATTGATACAAAGGGGACAGGTGGGGGGGGGGATGTCTTACATACGTTCGAGGTGTCTGAAGGGGAGAGAACTCGAAGGTCCATTTTTGAAAATGTGATTTTAAAGTGAAAGGATGAATGCATCTTGTCTTGTCATTATAAATGTTTGTTTTTGTCATCTATACTTCTATACTAATATTATAAAGAGGTAACATTTGTTTGTAAGTTTGTACGTAGGGAATAATCTCAGGAACTAAGGTCCGATTTGAAAAATTATTTCAGTATTAGATAGCCCATTTATCGAGGAAGGCTATAGGCTACCTATCATCACGCTAAGATTAAAAGGAACCGAGCATTAATGGAAAATATGACGCAGACGAAGTTGCGTGGGTCAGCTAGTTATAAATATTTGTAGCTGATAAACAGATCATCCTACCATAATCTGCCTATTCCTTCTACTGGGACACAGGATTCGTCTTTACGGGAGGGAGTGAGCTGTACTCCAGCTCACTGGCTTAGTGTGGATTGGTAGAAGTCATAACTTAGAATTTTAGGTTCAAGGAAATGCTGATTTCCTTGAGAAGCTTTTCCAGCGATTACTCTCAAAACGATGAAAATATACGTTTGAATAACCCACCTTAAAACCATCTTACTAAAATTTAACTACATTGAATTTTCAATTTTGTAGTATAATATATAGCTAAAATAAAACGTAACACCAAACAATGTTAACAGTTGCTTACAAAAAGTCAATTTAGCAATAAAGTTCCGAAATTGCGTACTAACAGCGCTACTGGACTTAAGCCAGATTTTTTGCTAAAATTTTAACAAAGCTTGTCTATTTTGTTGCGAACTTTGTGATATAATATATTATCCGTTTTATGCTCGAGCTTATTTTCAAAATTATACGATATTTCCTAACTTTAAGGAATGGAGCCTGCATACAAAATTACAGCACTATTTTTGCCCGCCTTTTTTTTCTTGCTAAATATGGGGGTAGTTCGATGAAAGAGTCTTAGCCATAGGAGGGTATTGCGTTTTTCTTTTCAAAAAAAAAAAAACTTGTTTTCTTAGCCTTTCATATTTTTTTTCTGATTCATTTTCTGAAGGCCTTACTGGGTTAGGACCTAAAAAACTTTCACGATACCAGAGTTTTTCAATTTTTTGCGTCATTTTAAGCACTGAGGTTTAAATAAGAGAGTTTCATTTGAAAATTCTCCTCATTCAAATACTGCCTAATACTTTGGGCTGAACCTGAGTCGTGTTAAATGTGTAATGTTCAACCGTTCGTTACAGAGGATTCGAAGAAAATTGGCTGTGACAGACGTACAGACGAGTGATTCTATATGGTTCTCGGTTTTAACCTTAAAAGACTTTGGAATAAACAAAAAATGCTTCAAAATATAGAAAACCTTCCAAAATTAATCCATTTCCATTCATCTGTAACTGCAACACGTCAGCAATCAGAGCTTAAATAATTACCGTGGCTTAGCAAACTCTACCTTGGTCAGGTGGGCCGAACTCCTGTGGTGAATTAATCACGAAAGCCGCTGAGTCAACTGCTACCTAATTGGTGTTCCTCCCTTGACGATCGAGTCATCAAAGTGGTCAAACACGACGTGTTTGCGCAGTTTGTGCAGCGTCGTAGTAATGACTTCATATTTAATTTAGGGAGTAGAGAATAGTATAAAGTGGTTCGGGAAAGTTTTTAGTAGTTGGAAGAGGTAAAATGGAATTTTGAATTGTTTCAGTTCTTTTACGGGAATCTATGTATGTGTGCTCTTACTGCTGTTCTTATAAAATAATATGATCATTTTAAGTTTTACGGTCGGTGACCCGGGATAAGTAACGGTCAAAGGTAAATCCAGACATACCCGGGCCGCGCCACGATCTGTGAATTAATCACGAAAGCCGCTGTGTCAACTGCTACCTAACTGGTTGTCCTCCATTGACAATCGAGTCATCAAAGTGATCAAATGCTTGCTCAGTTGCTTGCTTGAGGTGCTTGCTCAGTTTGTGCAGCATCGTAGTAATGACTTCATATTAAATTTAGGGAGAAGGGAATATTATGTATTGTGTATTGTTCTGGTTTTTCTACTGGAGGTTATGTCTGCTGTTATTTTTGTGAATATCTTAGTTTTAAGTTTTACGGTTAAAGACTCGAGATAAGTATCGGTTAAAAGTAAATCCACACATATCAGGGCCGTGCTACAAACTGTGAATTAATCACGAAAGCCGTAATAATTACTGAAGTAGTAATGACGTCGTATTTAATTTAAGAGTTTGTGGGAGTATCACAGAAATATTAACATTATCTATGGAGAGTATCTAGTGAATAGGTGTTTGAAAGTTTTTAGTAGTTGTTTGAGGTGAAATGGAATAGTGTATTGTTCTAGTTCTTATACTGGAGGTTATGTGTGCTTTTATTTTATGAATATGATAGTTTTAAGTTCTGCTCTCTATGACCCGGGATTAGTATCGGCTAAAGGTAAATTCACACATATCCGGACCGTGCTACAAACTGTGAATTAATCATGAAAGCCGCTGAATTAACTGTTACCTTATCGGTGTTTCTCCCTTGACAATCGAGTCATCAAAGTGATCAAACACGACGTGTTTGCGCAGTTTGTGCTGCGTCGTAGTAATGACATCATATTTAATTTAGGGAGTAGAGAATAGTATAAAGTGGTAAGGGAAAGTTTTTAGTAGCTGGAAGAGGTGAAATAGAATTGTGAATCGTTCTAGTTCTTTTACTGGAAGTCATTTTGTGTTTTCTTATTTTTATGAATAAGCTAGTTGCAAGATCTACGGTTGTTGTCCCGGTTAAAAGTAAATTCACGTATATCCAAGACATGGACGAACTGTGGTCCGTCAGGATCGCAAAAAAAAAAAACAGTTCACATTTTTTTTGAAGTCGTTCACATTATGTTGTTTTCCGGGCCGGGCCCTGAAGTGTTGGAACACGTTGTGAAGGACCACGGCCCGTCCAAGTTACGGGCACGGCCGGAAATGTGTGGATCAATCTTTAACTCGGTAACGGCAGTAGTACTTTACATTTTAAGGGAGAAAGTAACCTACTCTTACAAATTGCAATGATAAAACCATAAGTTTCATACATAAGTATTTTGTTTTTGAGTTATTTTTTTTTGTACATAACGGGGAAACTCTTGGCCCAAATCTCTCCTGATGGAAAGTGATGATTAGGCCGAAGATGGAAGCGAGTTTCACCCGGAATCCTCTTACACAGAGGAACTGGCTATCATACCTCTAACTGCCGGAACACAACAATGCTGTTAACATAGTTGTTATGGCGACAGACTTAGACATGATGGTGGTAGCTTGCCAGGCGGACTTAGAACAAGTCCTACGACCAACCAAACCGAGCAAAAAATTAGCCTCCGCTGGGAATCGAACCCGGGACCTCTGGGTCTGAATCAGGTGGTATAACCACTAGACCACGGAGGCGGTTAGTGTCACCTGTTTAGCACCACCCGGGGACCACGTGTAGGGATTCGCTGAAGGGTATTCTCCTACGGACGCGGGTGACGGCCCCAAAAGTGAGTTGCATTATCGTAAAATATCTTTTGCCAACTCAGTTAAAATTTACTTCTAATCTAATCAGATGCAAAAAAAATACAATAGTTTTACTTTTTTTCACAATTGATACTGATACTGATGGTAAGCGATGAAGTTGTCGAAGATAGATCATGTTGGCTTAGAAGTAACCTAAACACTCTTGACTTAAAGACTCCCAGGTTGTAGCGACTGCCAATCCAACCCAAATCCCAGTTTCAGAGTCCAAATTCAAATCTCATCTTCCTTACAAACTCCAAACCTCTCACAAACACGCTCCTCTAGAGCACCATAATATCTCATGTTTTTGTACACGATACTCTGCAAAAGTAAGCGTTTGATTCCCGAAAATCAATGGGTCCATTAAGCGGCATCTCCCACTATTTCCTTTGAGCTCGGTCAAGAGGCTAATGCAGGACCGCCCTTTAAAGATTGACCCCGAGTAACAAGATATGGGGTAGCTAATGCCACCGTGGGATGTAAGGGAGGAATTCAGTCGAATCATTTCGTTGGACATCGCAAATAGTGTTTTTGTCGATTCGACCCTTGCTTTTGGTAATATTGGAGTACCTATAGGTTGGGAAAATTCTGTTTGGGATGTTGAGTATCCGGTTTCTTTTGTATTGGTCGATGTTATATTTTTTTTTTGGGTGTTTGATGATGGTTAAGGGTTGCTCATCGATTTTATTGGACTAAACTTTTAAATGGTAAGTTGCGCTTTTGTCGGTGTGTGAAAATAGTGGTTTCTGTACAGAAGTTGCATTTTTAATTCCACAGTTAGAAATAAAATGTAAAAGTTCGCCATTAGAATGATAATGTGTCTGTATTAAGGGCATGGCGAAATGTTAATTAAACGTGTGACAATATTAGGTTTGACGACACCATTGGCGCAGTGGTTGAGCGATTGGCTTCTGCGCTGCGCTGCTTGTCGCGGGGTTGACTCACGAACGGAACAAATATGTATTTGTAAGCTCTACAGACTGTTGTTTTAGGTCTAGCTGTTTTTGTATGTGAGTTTGTATTTTTTTAAACGCACCCACGATTCAGGAGAAATTCCTAGCGTGGGGCAAATATTTTCAAAAAAAAAAAAAACAACTAAATTAATATAAACAACGATAAGATTTATCAATCCTATCGCTCTTTACACTCTAGTTTATCAAATGAACAGTAAGTTCATCTAAAAAAATCAGTCATTTCTAATGCGCATAAAGCACACTCCCAAAAACCGAACGAACGATGGCTCAACATTTCAACTATTTGCCACTCCAAAAGTTTCCATACGAACTTTTGTTTTTCCTGTACAAACCACTTTGCGGTACAAAGTATATCATAATGCCCTAAAATGTGGGAGCGCTCGCCGCTATCCGAATACGCTGAGTGGTTTCGCAGTTTTGGTCGGCAGAAACATTTTTCTCTTTGGTATGTTAAATCTGATGCTAACTCTGTTGATCTGAGGATGAGACGGGTTCAGAAGCTGGTCTATCTGATAAAGTCATACCTGTCCTAAACTACAAAGTAAATTGTTATCAAAGCTTTTTGTCTAAGTCTGTCGCCATAGCAACAATGCTAACAGCATTGTTGTGTTCCGGCAGTTAGAGGTATGATAGCCAGTTCCTCTGTGTTAGAGGGTTCCGGGTAAAGCTCGCTTCCATCTTCGGCCTAATCATCACTTTCCATCAGGTGAGATTTGGGCCAATAGTTTACACGTTTTGTATATAAAAAAAAGATGACTTTCCCAGTATCTTATATTTGATTTTGTTTTAAGGTGTTATTGAAGTTAGGGCACGCCAAAATAGCGGCGATAAGTCCCCTCTTTGAGGAGTGGCTTGAGAGGCGCCACGGCGTCCTCACCTTCCGCCTGACGCAGGTCCTCACCGGACATGGATGTTTCAGGAGGTTCCTGCACCGAATTCGGCGGAAGGAAACGCCCGGGTGTCACCACTGCGAGGATCGACCGGAGGACACGGTAGAGCACACTGTGCAGGTGTGCCCCGCTTGGGCGGCGCACCGCCGTGTCCTCGAAACGGCGATTGGCGGCGACCTCTCGCGTCCGGCCCTGGTCCAAGCCATGGTCCGGAGCGAGACGGAATGGGACGCCGTTGCCTCCTTCTGCGAAGCAGTCATGCTAGCGAAGGAGGTGGCGGAGCGGGAGAGGAGACCCTCTCGTCCCGGCCGCCGTGGTGGACGCCGCGGGCGTCGGGGGCCACCTGGTGACCTCCGGCCACCGTAGGCGCGGGCCTGTGGACGGCGAGCTATGGGTGGCTCGCCGTCCGTCCGTCTAGTGACGACAGGCCGTGTCGACGGTGCGTTAGTGTTCCACGCACGCCTCAAAGAGAGTCAGCAACACAGAGGGGCCCGAAAGGGCCGACGCCTGCCGGAGTCGCGGGATTATTCGCAAAAGACACCGTGGCTCCGGAACACAAAGGGCAATGAAGGAACATGGATGGGTTTTAGTCAGTAGAAGTCTGACACTCCCTCCCGCTACACCCAGAGCGGGAGGAGTCATTGGATGATTTCCCATCCCTAAAAAAGGTGTTATTGAAGTTAATAAAAAAATAAGAATAAAATAACTCCAGTTGAGTAGTAAAAAAAACGTATAAAAAAATGAATTGCTGTTCGATAGTCTCCCTAAAACTCAAACTTTGTTTAGTTTGCCTGAATACAGAGAAGGTTTAAAAGTAAAAAAAAATAGGTAGGTAAGGTAGCCAGTTGACGGGAGCGAAGCCCCGGGGGACAGCTAGTTAATCAATAAAACTTTGTGCACTAGTTAAATCATTGTACAAAAGCGGACTTAATTTATCTTAGATGAGACATTTTCTACCAAATAGACTTAGTGTGGTGCAAGGATAACAAATATTCACGCTGTCAATTTATACCTAACTATCTTTTGCCCGCGACTTCGTGCGCTTATATCCCGGTTTTTCCCGTTCCGTTTCGTTGAATATAATTACTATATCCGTTAAAATGGATTATAAACAGCCGTTAAAAATTGTGTTCATAAAATATTTCAGTAGAACCTTGAAGCAAAACACGCGAAAACTCTCAGAGATATTATGAAAAAAGAGAGAAATCGTGTTTTTTGGACTATTTCTTATTCACAAGGCGGAGAAGCTTTTAACTGTTCTCTACAACACAATAAATGTATGAAATCAATCATCTCTCACAATCTGGTGACGTAAATTCATCAAAATCATAATAAAGTATCTATTTTTACACGTCTCAATAAATAATTCTTGATATCATCGATTGTTTGCGGGAAAGTGAACTCTAGGTTGATACATATAAAGGCTCTGATGACAGTAGGGCTTGGTTAGCGGTTCGTGTCATGGTGTAATTGAATCATCCATCACAGCCACGCGAGGATTCACCTGCCGAGAAGGATTGATTATTGACAGATATTCTGCTCGAATTTGTTTATCAAATCGGGTTTGTAAACTACGTTTTGTGGAGCAATTAGTTTATGGCATTTTGTGATTAGCGTCGATGCAGTTTTTCAAAAGTGTAAGCAAAAGTTCAAAAACAATACGAATAATCCTGTACACTTTTGTTTTATTGATAAATAAAGGAAAACAAAATATAGCAGTGGTTTGTTAAAGATAGTAGGTACTATGTAGGTGTAAAGACTCATTAGGGGAAATAATGACAAAATACTGCTACTTATTATTATTGTGTAATTAGCAGTATTTTAATGTTTTTGTTCAATCTTGGTGGCAAAACCCTACAATATTAAATCGTCCAATGTTAAATCCAACAAAGAATTGTTGTTTCCAAGTTGCTCACTCATTTATACGATGTACGTAATTGTACGTACTCTGGTAAATACTATTTAAAATAGAAATGGATTCAAGTGAAAACTAACCGATTATTACAACAGCTAAAGCCAAAGGAGATGTTTCAAAATGGGCCAGGTCTATGTACACTACCTTAAATAAAAGAGAAAAATCCGTAGAATTCGGGAAAAATACAGATAATTCATTTGAGTGTTTACTGTAGTGGTAGTTAATTGATGTTTATAAATTATTTTTATTGATTTTCAATATGGCGTCGCACCGATTTAAACCATTGATCATAGAAAGATAACTGTCAGCTGTCACAACAATGTCACTTCAGACACTTTGGTCTCGTTGTCAGTAAATAAATATGTCAGAAATAATGTCAAACGTCATTAATGAATCAAAATGACAGCTTACCGCCATTAGGGGTTTTGTTGTGTGTTGCAATTTCAAGTGTAATTTTTTGTGCTTTACCAGCAAACAACGCTATTTTAAAGAAACTGGACAGTTGAGAACTGTTTTAAATGTATTTCCCTATTTTTTAGTATAGTATACAAGGACCTGGCCCAGGCTCCATACATTTTGGAACATCTCTTTTGCAGCCAAAACAAGACTTATGTTCACAGAAGAATCATCATCTGCCTCGCCTTTTCCCAATAATATTAGGTTCGGCCTCCAGTCAAACCGGATTCAGCTGAATACCAATGTTTCACGAGTAAATGCTGCCTACCAGACCTCCACGACCACAACCCATTAACTGGGTAACACGATATTTTTTGGAAAGACTAGAGTCAGATTTACTAGCTTCTGAAAATCCGTAACGTCTGCCAAATATCTACAAATGACAGCCGTGACCAACGGTTTTTTAAGATGACCATCTTAACATACCGAGTCTCCTCCGTGCCCCGGAAAACACGCTAAACAGTTGGTGCCCGTTCCACAGACCAACCTTGGCAAGCATTGCTTAACCTAAAAGATCGACCCGTGTGACTGTTATTATTTAGCCACGAGCTCCTCTATGTTTACAGAAGAAGCGATCATAAATAAACATCGACAAGATTGGTAAAACAAAGTACACAACAGCACATTAGCCGGATAAAATGTTTGCACAGCGAGCTTAGGAATAAAACCCGGGTACACTGCGGGCCACGTTCTATTGAAAATCCATCGAATGTTTTACACCAGTGTATGAGTAAATTCCACTGCTGTTGAGAATGCTTTTAGACGCAAATCCCCATTCGTACAAAGCCTAGTGGATGCTACGCATAGAGCGTGAACGCATCAAAATCATAGCAGGTTTGGTAAAAACATGTTTCCGTAAAAGATTAATCTGGTAGTGTTCCGAATAAACTGAAAAGGTTTCACAGTTGAAGTTGTAGAATTTCTAAAAATCAAAGTGGTTTGTTTTGTACTGGATATTTGCACCGTCGATCGTCAAATTCATGAAAATTTTTGACTCGCTTACCTTGGGGCTTGGGCTTGTGTCCTGAAAAAATCTAAGTAGTCCGTCTGTTAGATTATCAAAAAATATTTGACCCGTGCTTTTTCTTTTGTGCGTGCTTTTACGGGAACCAAAATTGACGAAGTTACGACGCTATTAAAATTCTCAATACGTCACACCTTCCCATAACTTTTAGTGAGTCGTGACGTCACGAGCCCCCACTCCCGAGTTTTGATGCGATTTATCTTTGTCAATATTCATTGATTTACAAAAACAATAAATAAGTGTACATTATTTTTCAATGCTCTGACTGACGGACTAAATAGTTTTGCAATTTGTGGATGATGGAATCTAGCCTGTTCTCGTATTTTTGTAGACGATTCGCATTCGCAACTGTCAAAAACACCTCTAATTTCCGTAAATGTTGACAAGCTTTTGACATCGATTATTTATCGCGGGGGCGATATTGTGAATCTGGACGCTTTTACGTACGAGAATTGGAATTCAGAGTGCCAATACTACTTATTTTCAAATTCGCATCTCAATCGCAATCTGTCAAAAATTTATGAAAATTAAGGCTTTTTTGACAGTTTGTGATTGACATGCGAATGCGAAAGTTGTTTAAAAATTAGTAGAATTGGCTCTCTGTTTTGATTTTGAGAAAATGAAACAAACTCTTATTCTAAATTGAAATTAAGGCACTACTAAAACGTTAGTTGGTACACTGGAATGAATAAGAGATAGCGAAGAGGTATGTCTGTAACTCAATAAAAAATGCCAAAAAAACACGTTTGTTGTTTGTTGTATGGGGTATTCGTTGTTATAACGGCAACAGAAATACATCATCCGTAAAAATTAACAACTGTCTAACTCTCACGGTTCATGTGATATAGCCTGGAGACAGACGGGAGACCCTAAAAAAAGAGGAAATTGACACCATCACCAACCATTGACCAACACCAACCAACACCGACCATCTCCTCTGATTGAAAATATGAATAATGGATGATGATGATCACTATATCACACTACATTATTTTAAAACAAAGTCCTCGGCCACGTCTGTCTGTCTGTCTGTTAGTGATAAACTCAAAAACTACTGCACCGATTTTCATGCTGTTTTCACCAATGGATAGAGTGGTTCCCGAGGAAGGATTTGGTATATAAGTTATCAAATTGGCGAAGTCGCAGACATCAGCTAGTATGATGATATGATGAAGGATTAAAGAAAGTATCGTTCTGTAGTTTATCTACCCCTATGAGAAAAATATATCACATTCCCATGAAAAAACTAGAGAACAAAGTAACGAGCTATACTTACACGCTATTAAAAATCTTTTTACAAAAAATACAACCGACTTCTAAAAAAAAAACACTACAAAGTAAAAACAACTTTAATTTTGGAAGTCGGTGTCAAAATACGAACTCGATCGATCATTTTTACTTTGTAGTGTTTTTTTTTTTTTAGAAGTCTGTTGTATTTTTTGTAAAAAGTTTTTTTTATTTTTCACTTTTTAGTGATACCCCACACCTAACAACACCACTGCGGAATCGCAGAAAAGCAAAATACGCAATGTCGATAACTTGGATGACATAAAACGATCATCCAAGTAGACGAAATCCAGCTATTTCGATTCAAAATCCAAAGTTTGTAACCGATTTTGATAAAATTTAAATGGGTCCAATCTGCAAGATATCCTTTCAGATAAAACAAGAATTTTTCAAATCAGTTCATAATTGTCGGAGTTATGAGGTAACAAACATAACCGAATTGATAACCTTCTCCTTTTTGGGAAGTCGGTTAAAAAAATAACAGTTATACTTAGTAAGCACATTACCAAAAATTCGGATTTTGAAGTAGTAAATTAAGAGGAGACGCTAGCCCTCTGCCCGGAGGAAGATAAAATAAGTTGAAATGGGAAAAGTTCCATTAGGTTATGAAATGAAAAGATCACGGTTATCTTACAGGAGCATACTACTTTTGAATTATGTCCGACTTCCAGCGATTGTCTTAGATGGCTTATTCGGAAATTAAAGAAAACTGTGCCGTTATGACGTAAAACTTAAAGTTCTATAGCTTTTCTGAAGTGTTAAAACAGTTATGCTCTCGTAAAATTAATCAAATTAAAAATTAAATAAGGTTCCTTTAAATTAAACGTTTATGGTACGGAACCCTTCGTTTGAGAGTCCGACTCGCACTTGCCCATCTTTTTTTTTTGCTTTTGATAGGCAAGCGTTTGGCCACTATCTCCTATACCTGGGGCCCGAGTCTGCTATTTTTATAAATTTGTCATTCCGACACGATCCCATTGTCATGTCATTGTCATTTTGCTAAAAGTTCGTAATCTGCTAAATTCATAATCGCACGGTCACTGGCACGTCAGTGGCCGGTCACTGGCACGTCAATGGTCTCGTAATAGAATTGCGGTAGGAATGCCGTATTGCCATTATTATAAAACCGAGCTAAATTTGAGCATTTATTCATGCCAGATTTTATTTATATTTAGTTTTACATATTATTTATTAGTGTTATAAGCAATCTGAAGTAGTGAGAAGTTCGTAAATACTAAATCTGTCATTATGTACAAGATTACCATTCATATGGCTTTCTTTCAATGGCGTGTCAGTGGTTGATCATTGGAATGTCATAATGACGCCATTATGATGCCATTATGTTAGTAGATTACCAAACTTGTCAAAATCAACCATTTTGAAATCAGTGATCGACCATTGTGACACTATTGTAATAGCAGACTCGGGCCCATGATGGTAAGCGATGATGCGGTCTTAGATAGAGCACGCTTGCCTAGAAGTAACCTTTTCACTCTTGTTTTAAAAACTCCCAGGTTGTAGCTATCAGGAAACACAGACTCCAACAGGGAAACTATAAGACAAATCAACGTTATTTTATTATACTTATTAGTTTAACGAACATAAACTCTTCAATTTAAGAACTTATTGCATTGAAAAATACGACCATCTTCCCTGATTGTTAGTTACTGCAATAACCGTTCTTGCAATCATTGCCATTATGATTCCGTTGTGAAAAAGTGATGGTGCTATTCGTCTTATATAACTCAGTCTCTCTTTCACAGCGGGAACATGATGATATTGACATATCATTGTAGGGGCTATATTTTTCCGACAAGACGATCAAATTATTGGTCTATCTCTTTCTCACCAGAAAATCATAAAGGTATTGACGTCATACTTTCGGCAGATGGGGTGACCATGGAGTTTCGATGTTATGTTACTTACCACGCACGTTGGCTAAATAATCCTGTCACTTAAGCACAACTTTTTTTTAGGGACTAGCCCGCCAACACATACACATTCCCAACCACTGCAACTCCTGAAAGCCAGAATCAACAGTGGCGACCACCAGAAAAACGCCGAGCTATTGAAGTCCGACGAGTCCCGGAGAAACGATTAAACCGTCTTGGTTCCCGCAACGAAATTAATCATACAGCGGAGGAGTAGGAAAAAAATATTAATTTCCACTTTAGCACAACTGTCAAATAAAAATTAAAAGATCGAGAAGAAAACATTAAAGACAAAGCACGAGGTACAACCAATTTAATGAAAGATGGAGGCAAAAGCCTGTACCTAAGTCAAAGCATAAGCTTAGTAACTTCATAATTCGGCCACAATGGAGCCACATCGAGACGACATAGCCTCATAAGTCGCAGAATCAGGCGACAATTAAAATTATAACGGTCCTTTTCTGCATTACGAAATTAAAATTCGCTGAGCAAACCCCGAGCGGAGTTGCGTATAAATAAAAGATTTCGCTTGCAATTTGCGAACTCCAGAATCCTTGCTTAATTATATTATCTTCTGAGCACATTCTGGTGGCGTTAAGTGGGGACGTTGTTTTTAATTAGCCATTTTGAAATGTGTTTTTGTAGTCGGTCCAAGTCTCGGAATGTTCAGTTTACAATGCAATCTTTAATGTTTGTTGAGATTAGTTGGCGCTTGAAGGTAACTTTTGGATTAAAATGTGTTTACACAGTCTCAGCGATCGTTGTCCTTAGACATATACCTACGCACATACTGCACTGTACCTAATGCAGTTTTACAAGAAGTTCTGCGACTGTCAAAATTACTGTAATAAGAAAACTAGAAGATTTTACTACAGTCACCTTGTGACAACACGGTTGGCGCAGTGGTTGAGCGATTGGCCTATGCGTTGCGTGTCGCGGGTTCGATTCCCGCACGGGACAAATATTTGTATGTCCTACAGATTGTTGTTCCGGGTCTGGCTGTTTGTGTTATTATGTGGGTTTGTAAACGCATCTATAAATTGCAAAACTATTTTTCCGTCAGTAAGAAAAATAATGGACACGTATTTTTTGTTTTTGTAAATCAATGAATATTGACAAAGATAAAACGCATCAAAACTCGGGAGTGGGGGCTCGCTAAAAATTATGCCCTTGGCGTGACATATTGAGAATATTAAAAGCGTCGTAACTTCGTCAATTTTGGTTCCCGTAACAAAAGAAAAGATACGGGTCACATATTTTTTGATAATCTAACTGACGGAGTAATTAGATTTTTTCAGTAAACAAGCCTATTCCTAGTGCGCAACGTTTTTAAAACAAAACAAAAAAACACTTTCACCAGGAATTCACTCATGCATACCACATTAATTTCGGGACTTATTGCATTGAAGAAAGGGCAACCATCTTCTCTGATTGAGTTGCGACAACGTCACATAGGATCAGTATTGATTAGTTGGTGGCATCAGATCTGTATGTAATTGAACTGCATCAGACTGCTTGAAAAGCGACTTGTTTGGAACTTTTAAGTGATTTTTAGCGGTCGGGTTTTTTGACGAAGTCATTTTTATCATTTCCTACATTTTAGTGAGTTACATTTTTGGAATCATCTCCGCAAGCCCTTTATTTTGATACCACTTGAAAGTAGTGTTTGAGGTTTTATCTTTATATTCCACTCAGTTCATAGTAAATACGAATCTAATGACACCACTCACTTAAAAATTCGACAAGCCGTTTCGGCTTTAGGGCGTGCCAAATAATTATACATACATAATTATATACACTCGAAAAACATAATGCTCCTTCTTTCGCAGTCGAGTAAAAAAGGGTGACCATCTTCTCTGATTGTTGGTTAATACAACGTCGCATAGGATCAGTAATCACAGACGCAAAAAGCAAAAAAACCGTCTTGAAAACGAAGGAAAAGAAAGGGTGCCCTTTGTGCCCTAAAGAAGTTCAAGTATTGACGAGGGACGTGCAACGGACGTGGAGGTTAGAAATTAGCGTTCTCCTATTGATTATCTCGCTAACTACTGATTTTGAAAGGGTGCTGTCTGTTTTAATAGAAGACGAGTGTATATTTTCTTTGACATTTGAAAAAAAAAAACAATGAATAACTTATTTCATAACTTTTTTTTTTATATTGAAACTAAAAAACAGTACATTTATGATCGTGTAACTCGAAAAAATTTAGGGAATAGCTGATTTATTTTTTGGTAGTTAGGTAGTTTATAGTAGTAGTTTTTTACACTTGTAAAAAATGTTTTTTATCTTAATCATCATCTGCCTAGCCTTTTCCCAACTATAATGGAGTCGGCTTCCAGTCAAACCGGATTTAGCTGAATACCAGTATTTAACGTGGAGCGGCTGTCTACCAGACCTCCACAACCCATTAACTGGGTAACACGGTACTCCTTGGCAAGACTGGTGTCAGATTTTCTGGCTTCTGACTATCCGTAACGACTGCCAAAGATCTCCAAATGACAGCCGGGACCAACAGCTTAACGTGCTTTCCGAGGCACGGAGGAAACTCGGTATGTTAAGATGGTCACGTATCCCGCTCCACATCCGATTTTTATGTCTTAAATAATTTAATTATAGCTACAAGAATAGTTACAGCAGTACAAGAGGGGGAAGAAAACTGAATATAAAATTGTTTCCACGTGTCGTTACAAGCCCAAGCAAGGCTCACCCTATAAGGGACATTAGCCTCAAGAATGATGACGTCACGTCTCCAATTTCACTCAAACCTTGCACATAGAGCAATACAAGAATATTTTACGACGTATCTCATACTAAAAATGTTTATGCTGTTATTACAATCGGAATGACGAGTGAGTACGGACGTTTCCAGCTAAAACATTGAATTTTTAAATTTAGAACGCGATATCTTCGTGGATGGAACATTTTTAACCACGTCTGCTTGGTTTACTACGTGACTCCATCATGGTAAGGGCGCTTTCACACCGCACGTGTTTACTGTACAAATTAGATGTAAGCTAATATTCTAGAGGTTAAAAGTGCGATTTTTCAGAGGACTGTGATCGGGTAGACGTTTTACAAATCACTTATTAGGCTTGAGGCCTTCGATATTCGGCATTCGATACCTAGTAATTTTGTTTTGATTTTAAGTGAACTACTCGTAGTTTGGTTTTTTCTAGCTATTATTATTATATGTTTGATAATGACTGTGAATTACCTCGGTAAATAAGTCACATGACGGGTGACTTACATCAATAAGAAATAAAAAAGTAATTGTGAAAAATATACTCCAATATCTGCATCACTTTTTATCATTGTGGCCAATTTCAGATTGTTATCCTGACCTATTTTAGCAACAATTTTCAGCATCACCATTCCGTACACAGCCTTACACGTTCTTGCATCCGAACGCCAGAATTACAGACCATCTGTACACGCGAGCGGAGCTTGAATCGCGCAAATTCGCGCGCTTACAAAAATCCGACTCACAATCAGTCCCTATTCACTAGAGGTGACACAATGAGAGATACATGCAAAGTTTTTCGCGTTCCCTCTCTATTTTAATCTGTTTATTCGCTGTTTTTCGAACAACTATTGTCTTGTTTTCGCTTGCTCGGCTAGTGAGGTCTTTATGGGTTGTTGCGATTTTTTTCCGATCGCGTTTTTGGAGCTTTGAATATGTTTGTTGTGTGTACGCGGTCGGAAAATGGAAAGAAATAATACACAGTGCAGCACCGTGATATGTTTTTTGCAATGCAATTATCTATGTGAGTCATAAGTGGTCATAAGTTCTGTGAGCAACAGAAAATTACTGAATTGTAGGGACTGTAGAAAGGTATTTTTATACTCACATTATGAGGTAAATAAAGTAGCTAATGAAGCGTTACTTAATTTTGCTATTAAATGAAAAAAAATTGAGAGTCTTATATAGAAACGTATTTAAATATAGTAGAAAGTCCAGTATCACTTTTAAAATTAAGATCTTTTTATCTGTTTACCGCAGCCAAATCCATAGCTAAAAATATAAGATTTAAAATAATACGAAAAACAAAATGAAATTTCATTATCACGAGCCTGTAATCCACTTGTTTACGAGAAAAATGTTTTAGTGAAAATAAAAATCTATCGGAAGCGAGAAATGCTTGAAATCAATAAACGGATTACTCTGGCTTTTGCGGTTGAAGGCTCGATTTTATCACAAAAACAAGAGTTTTCCGCATGTAGATGTTAGTGGTTTTCGTTTCTTTGCTGGATTTATTAGTAAACCATACATAAAGGGATTTCCGAAAACAAAAAAATATATATACTACGCCTCTTTTTTTGTAGTTGGCTTTGTTGCCCATCGGCGCCATCTATGTATTTACGTATACTGAAGTATATTCTAGCACAGATAGGTACTGTACAAAGTCAGTCACACCATTCTTATTTTCAGACATAATTTCACACACTTGAAGAACAGAATTTATGTTATGTTAACAAATAAAGCATTATGTTTTATCCTACTTAGGGATAAAACATAATGCCCTTACTGAGGAATAAATCTATCACGGCCAGATAAGTTTCTATTCCATAAATATAACTAGATCAATGGAAGTTTAGTTTGACGTTCTTTCTTCTTTTTGCAAAGTAGAATCAAAATTATGGAAGACTAGCTAACCCGCGCAACTTCGTCTGCGTCACATTTTCCATTATAACTCCGCTCCTATTTGTCTTAGCGTGAAGATATATAGCCTATAACCTTCCTCGATAAATGGGCTATCTAACACTGAAAGAATTTTTCAAATCGGGCCAGTAGTTCCTGAGATTAGCGCGTTCAACCAAACAAACAAACTCTTCTGCTTTATAATATTAGTATAGATTTCGATTCTGTTGACGTGAAAAGGGGACAGTTGATATCCTACGCGACTTCGGGGTTAGTCTCATTATAAAAGTTGTTGACACTGAGATATTAAGACCTCTTTTCAGTTATTGCATTTATTCTTCACAGCTAAAACACTAGGAAGTGGTGTCGGGCGGGCGTTTTAGGGGACTGTCTTTTGTAGAAATATTGACGTTCAAAAAGTGCTGGCTCTCAGCCTAATTTGAATAAATGACTTTTGAAATTTGAATTAAATTTTGAATTTTATTCTGTTACAACTTTAAAAGTAATACTATAACAATCATTTGTAACATTACCTGAAATCATTTTAGTCCTCATGAAGCGAAGGACCATATATTTTATACGTTCAAGTTATTTGATGAAGCAGGCTGGTTCAAACAGTTTTATCAAAATGTGGGATATTTGATGAAAAATGAGTATTCAAAAATGGCATTGAGAAATACGAAATTTTGTTTTTCCATTTGATCAAACGGTTTCAACCAGCCTATTTGACCATATTACTTAAACGTGTATGACCCGGTTTATAAAAAAACATGTTACTAAACCTAATTGAAACAGATCTTTTCAATAATGGAGTACCAGGAGAATATAACATAGAGAAGGTATTTTATTAGAACCCCAGTGGAAGTTGCAGCGAGGAAGAGTTATGTACTCGTCGGGCACGTCACCATTCGTACGTCACCGCGATAGATATACGGCTTTAATATGGAGTTACAATCCTTTCGGAACATTACACGAGAGATAATAAGTTCTCGTTTGAAATGTTTGCTTTGCTTTGTATTTTTTTTTTATAGTTGCAGTTGGTCAAAAAGCCTTGGGTAGTCAAAGACAAGAAAAAACGCAATTACGCCTAATTTAATTTTTTTATTTTGGTAAATAATTGATTACACAGATTAAGTTATTTTTTTTTAGTTAGTTATTTTAACGATATTTTATTTGTGGGAGACTGGTGCCTATACTAAGCCGAGGCCTGCATTTCAGGACACCAGGGGGGCTACTCTCTAAGCCCGTAGTCCATAGTTTTGGGCTTAGTTGCGGGCGTATTCTACTCCGCCCGAAACTACGGACTTCGAGCTTAGAGAGAAGCCCCCCAGGTCCCCAAAATTAGTACATAACATTTGAATTAAACATCGACACAAATATGAATGCAAGTAACGTTCGACATAACATTTTTAGTTTTATTTTAAACATTCTGGTACATAAGGGCATCGTGTCTGAACTTTTCTCAAACTTGTGTGGCAGACTCTCTAAAATGTGATGTGTCATTTGAACATCCACTTTCGTAAAGAACGTTTGTATTTTTCCGGATGATAAGTAACGATATTTACCTTTCTACCTGTGAAAGAATTTTCAGGAATAGTCCATTATTCCAGAGCCCTCAGAATAGCAGGTATGCGGACTTTGAAAGTACTAACTAACATATGTATACTCGTATAGATATATCCTTCACATTTTGTGAGCAAGAAAAGAAATTATGCCTGAGGGCACTATGAATGCTTTAGAAGGACGTACGGAGATTGTCTTCACAAACAAACATCCAATTAGTTAAGATTCTCAGATAAAATTTTACTACACAGCTTTTCCCAGTTCTAAGCCCACACTTATGACGAAAATAAACACGGAAGGAAAAATAGCAATACATCCGAAGCCTGTGATTTCTTCAATCTGTCATTTTGTCGATTCTCCGGTCGACAAAATTCGTGTCTACGATGGTCATGCTATGCGTGGGAGAGACTAGCGGAGATAACATACCTTTCACAGATATCCAATTAGTTAAGATTTCCAGATAGAATATAATTACACAGCATTCTATTGTGAGCCACCACTGCAGAAAATAAACACGGAAGGAAAAATAGCAATATATCCGAAGCCAGGAAGCGACAAGCCACGGAAAGCCTTAACTCATTCCCAAACATTTACGTTCTCATTAGTTTAACTTGGCAATCGAACCGGCCTTACAAGGAAAGCTCTTCGAGTAGTAGCTAGTAACAAAACTCTTCGAATAGTAGGTAGAAGTAGCTCTCGGTAACGAGCCCCATAAACCTGTTCCTATTAATCCTGTTCTTATGGACTAACCAAGGATGTTTTTTGGAATAGTAGATGCGATATTCTTTACATAGCGGGAGCTTGTGTATGGAGGACAATGCCGAGGCCAGCCTTGAAAGAAGTGGCAAGACAACTTAGACGATTACTACAAGGGGCAGTTGATTCAACGTGGGTTGGCAAAGAAAACCTGAAAAGATTTCAGGGAGGCTTTTTGCCTAGCTAGCAAGGCTGAATTAAAAAGACAGCAATAGTACAGCTTTCTTTAGGTTAAAAATTTCAGGAGGGACTTGCGGAGATAACATACCTTTCACAGATATCCAATTAGATAACATTTCCAGATAGAATATAATTACACATCATTCTATGAGCCACTACTGCAGAAAATAAAAACGGAAGGAAAAATAGCAATACATCCGAAGCCAGGAAGCGACAAGCCACGGAAAGCCTTAACTCATTCCCAAACATTTACGTTCTCATTAGTTTCTTGGTAATCGAACCGGCCTTACAAGGAAAGCTCTCGAGTAGTAGCCCCGGTAACGATCCCCATAAAACCTGTTGTTCTTATAGACAAACAAAGGCTTTAGCTAAAAGGTACTCTTCGGATTTATTGCCTTATGAAACATCAACTTTGCCGTAAACTTTCTGAACAATGATTAATGTTGTAAGTTTTGTGTGTACATGTTTTAGGTGAGATTGTTTCGAATGAGGAGGGAAGTGGTTATCAGCTCTTATCTTTTATGGATACTTACAAGCTTTTTCTTTTTGTTTTTCGGGTCATGGAGGTTGGACTGACGTAGGTACATAAATAGGCGGAATTAGTTTGTTCTGTTCATTTATAGGCATTGTAGTGGAATATACTATTTGGAAGAGCTCGTGACTGAGTAGGATCTTCAAGGTTCAGCAACGCTTTGCCAAGGTCAGTCCGTGGATGGGTGACCAATATTCACACATCGAAACCCCTCCGAAAAGCACGTTAAGTGGTGGAGTGACCTACATAGTGTAATCTATAAAACTTCGTAAATTAAAATTAAATATAAATTAAATTAAGCTAAAAATTAAAATAAAAAATAATGCAAGCAAGAGCCAACCCACTCTCGACAGTCTTTCCTGATGCCAGGACACACTTATCGGTCAGCAAAAAATGTTGCTGATGCCTTGGAGCCTGGGTGAGTTGTGTACCTTGGCATTTGTAGATCATACAAGACACTATGGGTATTAAGAAGCCCGAAGATCAGAAAATTGGTCTTATCTAAGGGATCTATGTTTTGGATGTCACAGGCAGTTCAGGAGGCCAACATATTGAGAACAGGCTATAGGCATTGTTTGTAGTCGAATTTATATCGACCTCCTTGGCTAGTGTGCCTTTTTTTTACTGATATGGGTTTGGTCTTGACTGTAATCTTGGTCAGAGATAACAAAGACAAAGTCTACGATGAAGCGAGCTTACCCAGAAGTAGCCTGTTCACTCTAACTTTGAAAAGATTAGGGTTGTAAGCATTCGGAAACACAGACGCAAGCAAGCAGTTCCACTCCTTTGCTGTGCGCATTATAAAAGCCACTTGGAAGCGCTTAGTGACTGACAGGAAAATATTACTATTCATAAGTTGGTTTTGAAATCGTCGTACAAGACAGTTCCACACCGCCATTAGATTATCATAATCGTCGCATTATTATTAGCACCTCCTTAATGAAACGTGCAGCTTGTATGAAAATGAGGGGTGTGAATTAGATCAGCCGGTCGATTATGTTAACATGTCGAAGTGATCACTTACGTGGAGTGAACGACAAGTGAGCTGTCATGCCATCATGTTTGTATGGTTTGACAGCTTACTTGTCGTTCACTTCGCCTAAGTGTTCACTTCGACATGTTTACAGAATCGCATTGCAGTTCTTATTGTGATTGTTATAGGTAGATGTTAGAGAATGATAATATGCATGCCTGTAAGTGACTTTTTAACAGATAATCCTTTCGAAAATTATTTTTAAATTAATATTTATTTGAAAATAAATCGTTGGTGAGCCTTAATAATAAAAAATATTTATTATGCACCAGCATTCAGCAACTATCAATGTGAAATAACTCATATTGAATATTAATGCTTTGTGTCAAAATCAAAGTGAAGAAATAGTACATTACTGCAGCGGCCAGCAAAAGAGGCATTGATGGATGAAGTGTAAATGTGGGCCGAGGCGTAGTCGAGGCACTCATACGTAAGTCCATCAATGCCTTGTTATGGCCAAGGCTTGTATAGTACTTTTCTCAAAAAACGCGTGGAAATTAAAATAGAATTAATTTTCAAAATCAATGTCGAACAACCAACAAAAGTAATAGTTCCCGCGTAAGTGTTCATTTTTTATTTCAATAAACAGCTTTCTATTTGCAAGCTACTTCGAAATTTAAATTAAACCTTTGATAAGTTAGCTGCTTGGTTGTCATCTTTCGCAATATAAGATAGTTCCATTTTTTACACGATAGATATGAGTTTAATATGTAATTTATTTGGCAGCAAATCACGATAGATATGGATTTTCATACAACTTTTTTCGGCCGCTGCTCGGCCAGTACGGTAATTTTGATGTATCTTGAAGAAGGTTGTCAAAATAATGCTCAAATTTCCATGCATGTTTGAGAAAATGATCATAATAATTACTAAACATTTTTAATTTACATCATCAATTCAAGCTTCTTAAATGATTGCTTTCAACCAATTACGTCAAACCAATAGACTGGAAATCGACCCCAATATATGTAGCTGGAAAAAGGCTAGCCAAATGATGATATACACAGAGGGGCCCGAAAGGGCCGACGCCTGCCGGAGTCGCGGGATTATTCGCAAGAGTCACCGTGGCCCCGGAACACAAAGGGCAATGAAAAACAACAAAAACAACAAAAAAAAAAGGAATAAAGGAATAATAATGAAGGAACATGGATGGGTTTTAGTCAGTAGAAGTCTGACACTCCCTCCCGCTACACCCAGAGCGGGAGGAGTCATTGGATGATTTCCCATCCCTAAAAAAAAAAAATGATGATGTAGCAAGAAAAAGAAATATCGAATTTTAAGACGAAGAAGTTAAGGGTCGCCACACTGACGTTTGATGGAGATATCTGTGCAGCATAGAACTCTAGTCTTGCCAAGAACTACCGTGTTACCGAGTAGACGGGTTGTGGAGGTCTGCTTGGCAGCTGCCGTGTTCCACGTATTCAGCTGAATCCGATTTGACTGGAAACCGACCCCAATATATTGGGAAAAGGCTAGGCAGATGAATGACGATGAATTCTCTCATTGGAACACTTTGATGATGCGACGGCATTTTGGTTGTTCATGTCATCCTGTAACCACCTATGAGTTTGTTTCGGTGTTTCTTCTCAGGGTAGTCAGCTAGGAAACATTGGCCTCATCTAGAATAATATGACCAAAAAAAGATTGACGTGTAAAAGTGTTATTTACAACCTACTTACAGAATAAATATCATTTATCATTTACCTATGTATTTTTTCTAGACAGTCATGATAGCTCTGCAGTTATTTCCCCGCACGATACTTTTTCTATAAACAACTTCTTTCAAAGACTTCTACAAGATCACATCAAAAACAGATCTCCAGTTACCTAATTCTTTCCCTCGCAGATTGTTTTTCCCGCCGATTAGGAGAAGCATGAAGTCATCAAGACCGGCGGCCATTTTGAACGTGACTCCCATACAGGATCCGGTGAAACTAACCAAGTGGCTAATATTGCCTTGCGGAAACGATAGTGATATAAAAAGGGCAATTTTGAGTATATTGTTATTATCATGGCGGTGGTAAAAATTGATATTGTTTGGTTTGTTATTTTTTAAGGTTTGGTATTGAGAGATAATGTTGCATTACTGGGGGATAGTTTGTTGTGCAGTTAGTGGGAATTGGTAGTTAATTTCCATAGGTAAAACACTTTTTTACAAAAAAATATAACCGATTTCCCAAAAACACTACAAAATATAAAATAACCTTTTCGGAAGTCGTTGTTTATATTTTGTAGTGGTAAAGTCGGTTTTTTTTTGTTGTAAAAAACTTTTTTTTTTTTACATTAAAAGTGGTGATACTTGGACGACGTCTTCGTCTACGCAGATATTGAAATAAGCAAAAATGCTCATAAAATAAAATAAACTACTGAGCCCAACTGAATAAAAAGGGACCAAATGGGTAATATCGCAACGAACTAAAAAATAATCACACAAATCGGATTATAAACCTCGGAGTAATCGGTGTACATACATTAAAAAAATACCCACTGAATTGAGAACCTCTTCCTTTTTTGGAAGTCGGTTAAAAAAGAGGCACTTTGATTCAAATTCAAATTCAAATTCAATTCAAAGCATTTATTTCAAATAAACCATTTACAGGCACTTTTGAAATGTCAAGGTCGGTCAGTCAAAAACATGAGGCTATTTGCACGTTCCAAAGCGTAGATCTCTATGGAGAAGAACGTGCAAGAAACTCCATGGACACTCTTTTAAATCATGTGATGTTTTACAAAAATCTTAGTTACATGTACTTGCTTCTTCATGTGAGGACAATGCAAAATAAAAAAAACTTAAAGCAACAACTTAAATATAAAGATGAAAATAAGCCAGTGGTGGTTAAGAGATGACCAGTCTCAACTGACGGCGTCCGTTCACGAACCTGACGTATGTATCGGCACCATTCAGCTCAACCATTTTGAAGGGAACCGAATGATCCAACACACACGCCGCCATCAGCAAAACATTTGAGTGAGCATGACATGCTCTCGATCACCATGCTCGTTCATGTCAAACAAGTAAACTAATCACATAAATATTATGTAAATGGCCCCATGGTACTCACATTTACAAAATTTGAAAAAATGCTTCTACTTTACATAAAACTATGGTTGTCAATGACCAAGTAATGAAAGATGTATAACAAACAATTCAATTACTATAAAACAGCATTATTATAAAGAAAAAAAAATAAATTAAATTATTGTATTATGAGTACAAAACAAAAAAATAAAATAAACTACAAAACAAAAAAAGAGGGTGAGCATCTCTTCCAGACATTAAAACCTAACTAGTGGACCCCCGCGGCTGTGACTGTGGAGCAGGACCGGCATTTAGCCAAACATTTTTATCGAGGATATAATCTTCCAGTTTATAATATGCTTTACTACATAGTGTGCGTTTTATGCATGCTTTAAATTTTCTCTCATTCAGTTCGAGAATATCAACTGGTATTTTATTATAAAATTTAACACAGTACCCCATAAAAGAAGTGTGTACTTTAGCTAATCTGAACCGGGGTTGATCTAATTTGTTCCTATTTCTCGTATTAAAATTATGGCTGTCACTAATCTTGTTAAAAAGATGAAGATTTTTCCGAACATACATAATGTTTTCGTAAATGTATTGACAAGGTACTGTCATGATGTTAATATCCTTAAACAGCTCCCTTAGGGAATCGCGCCGCCGGAGATTGTATAAGGATCTGATGGCTCTTTTCTGCAGAATAAATATGGACTCGATGTCTGCAGCTCGTCCCCATGATAAGATACCGTAAGACATGATACTATGAAAATAACTAAAATAGACCAGCCTCGCGGTATCTATATCAGTAAATTGACGGATTTTTCTGACAGCGTATGCTGCCGAACTTAGCCGTCCCGCAAGAGATATTAAATGAGGACCCCATTGTAGCCTTGAGTCAAGCGTGATTCCCAAGAAAACCGTGTTTTCGACGAATTCTAGTTTCTCTTTGTTCAATACTATATCGCAATCATTACTTTTAACATTCGGTAAGGCAAATCTGATGCATTTAGTTTTTTTCCCATTTAAGACTAAATTATTAGCAGTAAACCAATTTTGGACCTGCTGTAGGGCGTTATTGATGTCGTCAAGATTTATGGAACGCCTGTCTATCTTAAAAATTAAAAATTTCTATATATATTATATCGATAGTTCTGAGAGAGACTTTTGGCTTAAAATTACTTTCTGTTAGTCATCATCTGCCTATCCCAACTATATTGGGTGTGGCTTCCAGTCAAACCGGATTGAGGTGATTACCAGTATTTTACGTTGAGCGGCTGCCTACCAGACCTCCACAAGTCCACAACCCATTATCTGGGTTACACGGTACTTTTAGGCAAGACTGGAGTCAGTTTCCTGGCAGATGATGAAACAAGTCCATATGGTAGAAACAATGTCGGTAATTTAATATGTACTCCTGTAAGAATGTTCCATTTATCGAAACGATAAAGTTTAACGTTATTTTTATCAAGTTCGTAACAAAGTGCTCCGTACAAAAAGTTTTCAGGCCCGAGTAGATAAAGGTTCATTTATGCCATTCTGTGAAAGCATAAAACCCTTAACTATTCACCTGATTATTTACGTTTAAGCTTAGAGACGGCGCATACTTGCGTTTTGTCTTAACAATTTGAGAAATGCCAAGTGTGAGGCTTACTCTTATAGGAAGGGTTCCTTATCATAAACTAAAAATAACACGTTTCTTATTTGAAGCCCTCTTTAATTTTTATTTTTGTTAAAACAGCGGCAATACACTCTCTGTGAAAATTTCAACTGCCTACCTTTTACGGTTCTTGATATATAGCTGCTGACAGACAGACGGACGGATACGAGGAAGGACAGCGGAGGTTAAGGCTGCGTTTCCACCAGAGATGTGCAAGGATGCGTAGCGACGGATGTGTCGGTTGAGACCCAATAGAATCGCTTAATTTACCTAGCCTCGCTCAGCTCAAGCGATTATATTGGTTCTTAACAAACACATCCCTCGCTACGCATCCTCGCACATCTCTGGTGGAAACGCAGCCTTAGTAATAGGGTTCCGTTGGTTACCCTTTGCGTACGTAACGTTCCCATTGTTAACAAACCCTGATAGCAGTTTATTTTGGGAAATACCTTCAACCTTAGTCCCTATCTTTGCAACACCAGAAAAGCGTCGAGGCTATATACTCAACGAGTTCTGTACATACGGTGCAACAGTCTGGTCTCCAGCAACAAAACTGAAATCTAGAAAAAAAAACAGCGACAGAGTGAGGAAAGCCTAATATACACTTTGAGCCATCAAATAGTTTGTAGTTGTTACCATTTTGCACCGAAAAAGTTATCCAAAAATGTCAACTCAAAATTCAAAAATTCAAAAAAAAAACAAAAGTCAAAGTAGGCTGAGAGCCAACACTTTTTGTACGTCAAGTTTTTACTTCTTAGTGTTTTAGCTGTGGAGAAGAAGTGGCCAACAAACTCCCCAGCAACACATCTGTCTGTTACGTTTTAGGAACTAGAATTTTACAATAATTAGTATGCGAAGTAATTAATACATGACACAAATAAACAAACTTATATATTATTTATCACTTGTCAGCTAGCACACTATGATACTAAAACAAAATACACAATACACACTTCAAGTCATCATGTCTTACACTGCGTGCCCACCCTTACAAGTCCAAGTCACGCGTTCAATTTACTACCTCGCCACTCTCTCAAGATTTATTTACGATTAGTACATAGTGAAGGCAACCCGGCCCGAATAGCAATCGTCTGATAGAATTCTCAACGAATTACTCTGCTTAATTTTATTTAATTCTATGAAATATTTATGGTAACAAGGATTCTTATGGTAAGTAATTTTGTTGATGGAGAATTTACCTTATTACTGTGTTAGTGGATCTTAGTAAGTGATAAATAGACTTTAAGTACAATAAAATGTTGATGACAAACAGTCGAACCGTTAGCAAAAGAGGTGAAGAGGGAAGTAAAGCATTGGAATTACGAGAAGTCCCTCTGTGATTCAATTCAAATCTAATGATTACGAGAACTGAATCGAGTATTGAAGAAAACCGGCCAAGTACGAGTCGGACTCGCACAGGTTCCGTACCATTTTTTTTTTTTTAGGTATGGGAAATCATCAAATGACTTCCCCCGCTCTGGGCGGAGCGGGGGAGGGAGTGTCAGACTTCTACTGACTAAAACCCATTCATGTTCCTTCATGTGCCCTTTGTGTTCCGGAGCCACAGTATCTCTTTCGAATAGTCCCACGACTCCGGCAGGCGTCGGCCCTTTCGGGCCCCTCTGTGTGCTGACTCTCTTTGAGGCGCGCGTGGAACACTAACGCGCCGTCGACACGGCTTGTCGTCATGAGACGGACGGACGGCGAGCCACCCAGGTTCCGTACCATAAACCTTACTTTTTATAGTTTTTTTGTTATAGCGGCAATAGAAATACATAATCTGTGAAAATTTAAACTGTCCGCCTTATACGGTTCTTGAGAAACAGCCCGCTGATAGAGAGACGGGCGGACGGACGGACAGCGTAGTTAGTAATAGGGTTCCGTACCCAAAGGGAACCTTTGGGAACGGAACCCTAAAAAAACCTAGTTTTTGACATTGCTTGTCATTGAGATGACTCAAGGATAATCAAAACTAGGGTTTTTGTGACAATCGGTGACTTGGATACCTAGGAAGTAAACGTTCTGTTTTTTTCTAACTCAATATACCTAAATGTTAGAGGATGTATAACGGCAAGCAACAATCTTTGGAGCCATTTATTCATTTTACAACAAAAAAAATATTAACCTATTAAAAATAAATAAAGTTTTATTTTGTCTTCTACAAAACTAATCACTTTCTCTGTTTGTATAATATTTATATACCATGTTTTAATAATTGCTTCTAAAATATTATCTATTTCATCGAAATCCGCGAACAGAACTTTCATTAAAGTCGAGAAGGTACCGATTTCATTTGCTAGTTGTGTAGTAGAGTAGAAACGGAATTTTTTATTCACTTTTAAAAGGATCGGATTCGTTCGTGTTTGATGTTTTTTGTTGAGATCAACTTCGAACATTGCAAAAAATCTCTACCTCACGTTCGTGACTAAGTTATTGACTAGTAACTGCTCCATTGGTCTTGCGGTCACAAGCGCAGCTGATAATGATGAGCGTGGGGTCCTGGGTTCGATTTCTAGGTCGGGCTAACAGTGTTATTAGGTTCCGCCATTATGAATTTTTCCGTGAGAGCCCAGAACTTAGAAATTGTCTTTACTATTTGTTTATATAGGTAAAGAAATACATGTCTTATTTTTAACTTACAGAATGCTGTGTTATGCCAGGACTGCCAGGAGGCGTACAAATATTTTGTGCAAGTCTAGCTGATAATTAAGGTAAGGTAAGGTAGGTATTTAAGGTTTTCTTTATGTTTTTATTTTTGTTAGTGTACAATAAAGCATAATTATATAAATAAATAATAATTTCAATTTTTTTCTCCCCATTGTCCCTAGTAGCATTTTTTTAGCTATGTCTTAAAATCGTCTGGATAAGAAAACATAATAGTCATAATCTCTATTATCAATCCCAAAATTTCAAATATCATCCACATAACACACCAAAACTGCATCAAACACAACTCAAACGGCAATAAATTACCGAGATCCCGAAATGAGCCTCTTAAAACTGAAGTTGTGGACGTAAATAAGGTTTACCTCAAAAACCGTGTCTGGAATAGAGAGGGCCACACGTTATCAAGAGTTCGCTCCAGCCACCTGCTCCGCGCCTTAAACTTGATATTTAATTAACAGTGAACGTTATGTTTGGGTACTGGATGTGGCTGGAGTATTTTTAGTGGTCCTTTAGTTCTGGTACTTGTTGCCTGGTCCTTACGTACAAAGGTTCTAAAATTGCTAAGATTTAAGGGATTGATCACGTGATATTTCGACAATGTTTGTCAATCGCCTTCGGCATGCTGCCGCTGATTGAATATAACTTGTCTAGAGCGTCAGCGAGTCTAAAAGCCACTTGAGCAGAATCAGAAAGCTCATCACGCTACCCGACACTCTCAAATTTTTCCAATCAATATAGAACCTAATGCGTTAGCGATAAAGACGAAAATGAAATTTGACAGATTGTTGTGTGGTCAATATTATGATTCTAATATAATTCTTCTAAAGTGGCTTTTTGAGACCCGCTGATCTTTATGGTTTGACTTATTGGTTAGGAAAAAAAGGCTTTTGGGTAAGTTTGATTTGGTTCTGAATAAGTGGGAGACCGAAGACAAAATTGTTTGCTTTAAACTAGTTACCTGATTCCCATAGAGAGATCATCAGCCGGTCGATTCTGTTGACATCTCACCGTGTTCACTTAGGTTGAGTGAACGACAAGTGAGCTGTCATGCCATCTTATTTGTATGGTTTGACAGCTCACTTGTCCTTCACTTCGTCTAAGTGTTCACTTCGACATGTTTACAGAATCGACCGTCTAAATTGCACTGCAGATTCATCTCGACACCCAGACTAACATAAACTAGGTAAATAAAGGAAGCAGCTTAAGCAATGACATGCGAATATAACTAACGATAAACTAAGGGTATATTAAGATCTCTAACACGTAAATTCAGCTACAATACCATTAGCACAGTTTAGTGTGTATTTTTTACTGAATTGTTAATGTGAGGATCAAAGAGACGGTAGCAAACATATAAATTACTAAAATATAGTAATTTAAAAAATTGTGCAACGTACCTAATATTTTTATAAACACAGGCAGCATTTAGATTTCAATAAATTTAAGACTGTAAATTAGCAAATACCGTCTGATTTCTGTGATGTTCTCGTCCACTATGGGATTAAAATTTAATGATGAGAAAACAACAAGGGGACCCAAAAGTTATAGCGATGCTGCTTTCGCCACCTGCTCCAGCCTTAAACTTGATATTTAATTATAATTATCATATCGTATCCATTATGCAAGGCAGCGAGGATAATGGATAGGACATAAATGGAATAATTTAACTGGTATCTCTTCTATTTTTTATCATAGCACTTTGTACTTATGCCTAAGTATAGATTTGAAAAAATATAGTGATTTTTTTTTGAGCAATTTAAATTGGAAGTGTTTTTTATGGACCAAAGAAAACTAATGGACTTTTTTAAAGAAAATATGCATATGCAGCTAAAATCAAGAGCTTTCTTTTTAGCTTTACCTACCGTGGCCTGGTAAAAATAAAAATCTATCAGTTGAGTTTTTCAAAACTAGTTTAATAAACACCCACGACTACGCTCACCTGTATTCCCAACCTACACTCCAGTTTCTTGCCGCTTCCAGCCCATCTCTAATTAAGTACATTGCTACCGACCGAGGTACTCGCAGTCTTAGGTTCGCTCCCATAATTGTATTTAGTCAATTAGCATACGAAATTTCATTTAGCAGCGTCGGTAATTACTTACGTAGCGCAGTAGCGTTATTAAAGGGTCTATTACGTCATGTTAAGCTAAGATTTAATCGTCTTCTTGCTCTTTTTGACGAGTTTCTTAGGACTTGTTTGAGGATTATCTTTGGAATAATTATGATGATTGTTTAAAATTGTTCTTCGTATACATAAATTGGTTTAGTGTTGGCTTTATACGTTTAATTTGGTGTTGTAGTTTTGTATAAGTTTGTTGGTAGTCTGATTTACGAGTATCTTGTTTCGACGCTAACCAATCCTACTTCCTACTAAAAATGCGAAAGTTTGTGAGGATGGATGTATGTGTATGTATGTTTGTTTGTTTGTTACTCTTTCACGCAAATACTACTGAACCGATTACGATGAAATCTGGTATGTAGGTAGCTGAAGATCCAGAATAACACATAGGCTACTTTTTATCCCGGAGTTCCCGAGGGATCGGGATTTACACGGGAATAACGAGAATTTATACGCGGACGAAGTCGCGGGCGGCCTCTAGTGTAACATATTTACTAGACTAGCGACTTCGTGCGCGTATATCCCGTTTTTTCCCGTTTCCGTAAGAATTTTGGGAAATCCTGTCTCAGAGATTTTCTTCATTCCCCAAGAAACCTATAAGCCAAATGTTGGCGTTCTACGACCAGTAGTTTCGGCAGGCTGTGCGGTGTCTCCCAGTCACTCACTCAGTGACTAAGACTCAGTAGAAAAATAATTTAGTATATCAGTATTGATGACACATCAACAAAACGCATGTACGAGGTAAACACAAGTTTATAATTTATGTTAAAAATTAAAACGAGAAAATAAACTAAAATAATATATTTTTTACACTAAAAACAAAAAAAAAACTGGGACAATATGCGTCACCTTAGCGTAAAACGGTCATCGCTCAGCATTATGCTAGGACTCGTGTGCGAAATATAGCCCCAGCGCTGGTTTTCAGCGACGACCTTCGCTGACAGAAAGACGTCTGCCGGGGCAGCATAAAATCTGTACATATGAGGCAACAACTACATATCCTTGCCACGCAAAGTCTATAGCCAAACTATATTCAAACAACAACGATTAAAAATACCAATCCAATTCAAATTAAACTAAAGGTCCAAACTACAAATTACACTAAAAGGTACATTAACCACCACACTGAGCATAATAACAAAAACAAACTACACCCACACAGCTCCGCTCCGCTCATTTCTCGCTCTACAAATTTCATAGGCACGACCCGCCGGCGGCGGCCAAACGGCTAAACTATTCTATGCATTTGTGATTGATCCGATAACTGGGGGACCCTTCGTGTGTTATTTAGCAGCAATTGGCCATGATTGGTGCGGTCCCCCAGAGGTTAAATGATGGATCGGTTCTCGGTTTTTACCTGCCGTTATCTGCGGGACCAGTGATTAGATTTCGTGTTAACTTAAATTTATTTGGCTGGGACACTTGAATGGATTTGTGGGTTGTTCGTTTATTTGAGGGTGAGTGTTATATAGCGAATTTAATTTGAGATCGAAGCTAAATGCTAACAGCCGTACGGGTCGATCTTTAAGGTCAAGCAACGCATGCCGAAGTAGGTCTGTGGATGGGTGACCATATTAACATACCGAGACTTCTCCGTGCCAGAAAGCGCAGCCGTTGCTCTCGGCTGCCATTTGTAGATCTTTGGCAGTCGATACGGATAATCAGAAGTTAGACTATCTGAAACCAGTCTTAAATTACTAAGAAGTACCTTGTTATCCAGTTCCACTGGTATACAGCTGGATCTAACTTGACTGGAAGTCAATCCCAATAAAGTTGGAAAAATGCTTGGCAGATGACGAATGATGATGACGATGTTCTTTCATATTCCGTTTAAACGGTTTAAAGAAACATGTTTGTAAATTTTTGCTCGTGCTCTGTTAAGCACCCTTTGATTAGATATAGCACACCACAGAATGTCCGACTACTAAGTCAAAGTTTTATCTCTATTGCAATCATAAATTGCGAGTAAATTAAATGGTTTCTAAATCCTCAGTGTCATCACTGTTTGACCTCAAAAATGCAATAAGTGTCGGTGTTTATGTTTGTTTTTTTTATAATCAATATTATCAAAGTCATTTCAGCTAAAGAGATCCACTGCTGGACACAGGCTTGCCCCAAGAGGCGTCACATCGACCGAACACGCTTTGAAAATATCAATAGATAGAATAGATAGCTGATATACCAAACAGTGTAAAAATGTCAAAATCCCAAAATGTCCAAATCTCAAAATGTCCAAATCCCAAAATGTCCAATTTTCAAAATACAAGATTCTCAAAGATTGGAGGTTTTGAGAGTTGGACATTTTGGGAATAGGACATTTTAAAAATTTAACATTTTGACCCTTAACGATTTCATCTTCTGCCATCAAATCAGACAGAAAAAACATAAGTTAAAAACTTCCTTTTCATTCCGTCATTCTAATTTTCGGTGTAGAAAACCAACTGTTCAAAGAAAAATACACCTTACAAAGTCCCCCAACACAGTTTATTCAAGATCATTATTAGGTTGTAAGGCAATGAAGCGGTTTCACACCACTATGACTATGCAAATGTCCTCTACGTCCCTCCGTTATAATCATTATTGGAGCTTCATAAAAGTTTCTTACGACTCAATCAACACTGTTATTAGGGGATAAAATTGTGATTTTCGTAGGGTGGTAAGTTCGTAATGGTTTTATGATTGTAAGTTTTTGTAATTCTTTGATTAAGTATTTATTAAACAGGCTTTCTACGATTATTAAAAAGACGTATTTGGTGCAATATTTAATTAAATACTGGTTTTTGGGTGCTAGTTGCCCAGTAATGGACTGGACAGGATTTTTTTCCTTAAAATCAATCTAAAAAACATATTTTAAAATCATTTCAAGAAAATAAGCATTCAAATAAATGTGTGACTTGAAATTTCATAAAAAAATAAATAATTATGTAATCTACCAGGGGGCCTGAACCTAACCAGAAAGAGTGGAAACCCTGTTTAAAAGATATAGCCAGAGATCCTTTAATAGGGTTTAAAATCAAACCCGTGTAAAATCAGTGTCTATCTACATACTGACAGAGACCCATTTTAAACCTTTGAACACATTTCTCACGTACACCTGCATCGCAATAACCCATCACATATACCAATAAACCAGTATACAATAACTGCCTCAGCTTGCAGCATTGCGCACAATTTTCACATTCCCGCCAACGCCCGACCTGCCATCTTACCTATCTAACTGGGATCCAATTAGTTCTACAGTTGCAGTTTGTACTACATGCTTTCTGGAATGTTCTACGACGCTAGGTGAGTTGGAGAAGTGCTTGCACTGAAATTAAAGGAGTGTTAAGCATTCTAATGTCGTTTGAATGTCGAGTTTTCTTTTGCTAGTTGTAATTGTTATTCTCTAGAAATTTGCTCTAGCTTCGCAGGGATGGTTGCGGAATTTCTTCAAAAGAGTCACCGGGGCCCTGGAACGCAAAGGCCATTAGGAGGAATACTGATGGGTTTTAGTCAGTAAAAAAATGATACACCCTTCCACTCCACACAAAGCGGAAGAAGTCTTTTGATAATTTTCCATTCTTAATGTGGACCAATGGGTAATGGGTATAATAATGGCCAAGTGCAAGTTGGACTCGCAAATTAAAGTTTCCGTACCATAAACCTTATTTTTCTATATATGTTGTTTGCGGCAATAGAAATACACAATCTGTGAAAATTTCAATTTTCTACCTTTTATGGTTCTTGAGATACAGCTGACGAACAAACGGACGGTCAGACGAACAGTCGGACGAATCGGCCCTTTCGACACGGAAGTGTAGGAAAAGGCATGCTATTGTGAAATTGCTAATGTTTATACTAAGTATTAGTGTAATAACTCCATTGCTCAAATGCCCGCATAGGATAGGCATCGTTTCTAAGAATGGAATTGTGACGGTTGTATCCTGGGCTTAAGATACTTGTATGTTCAAGGCTTTATGAGAATTGCCATTGGCCATTTGTAAAGCTTTGGAGCGGTCAGATAAAAAGTATAGCATAGTTTTTAAATTTTTAAGGATAAATAATTTAAGTATTTTTTATAAAATTACTTGTATCGATGTGAATTCGGACGGACGTCGCCAATATAATTATTTTAAACCTCCGTCCCTCTTTGATTCCTCACGCTCCCTCATTCCCTTATGACGCTATCAACGCTCTAAAAATAAATAACAGAATCACGAGTTTAATAACCATACATGTAAGTATTTTACAGGTCAGTGAAGACTGACCAAAGGTGAACGAAACGGCATTTCAAGCAAAATATTTGTTTCCTCTTACTTTCAATAAACCGCCTCACTGGCGACGGCCAGAAATCCGGAGGTAGGAAATCGGGAAATTGAGTGTTGAATGCGAAAGACGAAGGCAATATAAATGAAGTCTTGATTTATTTTCAAAATAAGCAAAACATAAATGAAAGCTTATAATACAGGATCGTATTCAATATAAAACTTTAAAAGTTGGCTGTATTTCTTTGTAACAAAGTTTTTATTTTTCACGTTTTAGTGGTACGTACCTAACCCTTCACAGCGTACCGGCGTGATGTTATGTTATGAACTGGTGTAAAAAATAAACAAATGCGATTTCAGCAATCCCGATCCATTTACTATAAATTAAAGAGTTCCGTTGCCTACCTCCAAAGTTCCTCATCAGATCTTTACAAAATTGATATGGGACCAGTTCAGGAAAATACTCTTTCAAACAAAAAAAAAAATCATTGTTATCGGTTGTAAAATGTCGAAAATTTCGCTGAACAAAAAAATTTCATGGGATTGCGTCACCAGATCCTGACTTATACCTTCCATCATCAGCTCAGCAACATGAAATGATGATTACCAGGCACAAATATCTGAGTTCCATTAGAAAGTACATGAAAAATATTATAATTACCTATAAAATTTGAGGGTTTCCCCTCGGCTTCCCTGGGAGCCCATCATTCTTTCACTGACTTGGTTACAATGGGACCACCTCAGGTGTATAGGCTTTCGAATACAAAAAGATTATTTTAAATCGGTCCACAATTGGCGGAAAAATTGGTGAACATACATAGAACCGAACATAGAACCTCCTCCTGTTTTAAGAAGTCGGTTAATAATAGTGATACTTTGTAGACGCAGTGCATCATTTACAAAAACAATTTTTTTCATTTCAAATACCTACTAGCCACGTATTGAGCAGCTGTAGTTACGTTTTAAGACTCCTTACCTTTGCAGTAATAATTTGGCATATCTGTGTACTTTCAGAATTTCAAAACACTATAATTACGAAAGTATTATTAGTATTAACATTTTGCAACCCCCGCCAACTCACCTATTTAAGTCGGCAAGTAATTTGTCCACAGTTAGTTCCCGAAATGTCTCCATTTTGTCACTAATGGTTCTTTGATATGCTTCAGTTATCTCGCTTTTGACGCCGTTCCAAGACTTCTAGGAATTTATGAAAATGTATATTTAAAGCTCTCTTTATCTTTAATTGGGTTTGGCTAAAATTATATATATAAATAAATAATATTTTGTCTCAAAATCTGTGGTACACCTCATGACCCATAAAAAAGATCTCTTCAATGAATATGAGTACACTACGTCAGTAAAAGTAATACGTTCTACACAAGTACTCATTTCTACGACGTATTCATAACTAAAATTTCCAGGCCTTTTAATGAAAATTCCATCTACATACGTTATGAGTATCAAGCAACTATTAACCTTTGAACACAGCGCAAATAAAATAGATTCAAAGTTCACCTTATTTAAACGAAAATCATAAATCAGAGACCTGATTTTGTTGAGTGGCTACAAGAATTCAAAAACTCAATCACGGAGAGCCAGTTACGTAAAATAATTTATATTACCAACAATTCGCTTAAATCTTTTTGCGTTAATGAATAAAATCTGTATTTATTGCCTTTAAGTATTTATTTCTTTAAGCTTATTTAGCGACGGGAATGTGATTTAGGTCGTTTGATTTATTATCATAAGGGTTTATTGAAAGTAACTAAAAGTTAGTAGGAACAAAATACCGTAAAACGAAGTGAATAGAAGCGCAGGTTTAAATAGACACAAAACTTTGAAGGAAATTTCTCTATGTTTAAATTCTGCTCGCAGCATATAAGGACCCACAATTTTCATGTAATTATAATAATTTTAGTTTAAAGATCTTGCAAAACGCTTAGTTGACTCTTCGCGTGACCCAAGGACTGGCTTTTAACTTGGACAGAGCATAAGCATTGCCATACAACGTGGCAATGACGCCACCGCCAGTCTTTTGGCTTTCAGTCGATAGCGATAGGGACGAATTTTTGAAGCCAAGTTTAAAATACCTAGGAGTTTTATTTTCTGTTTTAAGTGTATATTTTAGTTTTAAAAGATTTCCATTTTTGTGGAAACTTGTGGCATTTAAGTGAAAATACCATTGAAAGCTTTGTTTCAATTCACCCCTGCGTCTCTATTCACCCCGTTTTATCGATAACCAAATATTTTTGCTACCATTTCTACTATACCTATAAGTGGCAGTTAGATCAAGAAAAAACGTTTTATTTATTTAAAAAAAAAACGTTGCGGCCACACTAGGAATTTCTCCTGTATCATGGGTGCGTTTACAAACATACAAAGTCACATACACAAACAGCCAGACCCGGAACAACTATCTGTAGGCCATACAATTATTTGTTCCGTGCAGGAATCGAACCCACGACACGCAGCGCAGCAGCCGATCACTCAAAAGTGTCGTATTGTTGCGTGTTACTACGGACCCTCATACGAAAGGTTCCGAAACATAAACACATTTCATGTATACCCCTTTAATTTTTAATTCAATTTAATTTGTTGTTATAGCGTCAGAAGAAATACCTTATACACTTTGTGAAAATTTCAATTGTCTACTTTTAACCGTTCTTGAGATACAGCCCACTGACAGACAGACGGACGGATGGACGGAGGCTTAGCAATAGGGTTCCGTTGGTTATCCGTTGTTTTTTTGCTGAAACAACATTAGAGGTGATTAGAGACAATTCTTATCACTACTCTCCAGAGTACAGCTTCGACCGATCGTGTAGAAAGTTCCTGAAGTGGCAACCGCGTACCGAAATACAGCGTTAAATGGACTCACACAAGGTCGATGACCTGGTAAGAGTTGCAGAAGTTCGTTGGATCGGAGAAGTGAACGGCCGATGAGGCGACGCTTGGGCGAGACTAGGCTTCTAACATTTGAACACAGTGAAAATAAAATAGACTCAAAGCATGGCTTCAGTAAATGACTGTCATTGGCTTAAAATGTTGAGGATGCAAAAGCGGATGACTTTATATATCTATTTTATTTAGCTATATAGTCACTTTTAAAGATAAAACTTGCTTTTGTCCGTGACTTTTTTTCCCGTTCCCGTAGGAATTTCGGAAAGTCCTCTCTCAGTTCAGTGCTCCCCTACAAACCCCAAAAAACCTTTATTTTTTATTTTTTTTTGTGGATGAAAAATCATCAAATGACTCCACCCTTGTCATACCCTTACTGACTAGAAGCTATCCGTGTTCTTCCTAGTGCCCATTGCGTTCCAGGGTCGCGGTAACCTGGTAAGCTTCTGTCTTTATAGCTCCGGCTCTTCTTTTTTTTTTACCCCAAAAAACCTACATGCCAAATTTCAGATTTCTACAACCAGTCTTTAGTTTCAGCTGTTCGTTGCCTGTCAGCCACTCAGTCAGCCAGTAACAGAACAGTTTTATATATATCGATAATATTTTATTACATTTCAAGGATTTAACTTCGTCATAGACCTAGTTGACAAACCTACATCGTCTGGATTATTGAAATTTCAGATCAAAAGAAGGTTCCTTTGATCTGAAATTACAATAATCCAGCTCCAGGCTTCTTGTGTGTACATTTTCGTGGGATAACAGGCAGCTGATACTCCTCAGCCTCGCTTCAATTCTCACATCCAAAATTCTAAGTTTCAGACTTTCCTAATTTGCAATAGGGCGTTGTTTGCGGGGTAATTTAAAGGGAGTTTCAAAGAAAATCATTGTGAAATGCGTGAGGGGGGTACGTAATGAGTATATGCGGGCTGTTTGCACTCGCTGAGTTTGTCCTAGTGTTTGTTCTGCAAGAAACTGATTTAAATTAAATTTAGTCTGTGACTGCCGAGTTTGTGTACTGATGAGTATGAGTTTGCAAAAGTTTATTGTAAGTACTGTAGTTTTTACCTTGATAAGCAGTGTACAATGCCCATCAGAGGGCAGAATTGGTCACTTAAGGCGAGGTTGCAGTACTCTGTGTTTTGACAAACAACAGCGACTGTCCGGCGAGCGAAATAATGCCTAAATTTTGATTGTTTTTTCTTCTTGGCGAGAACTGATAAAGAAATAATACAATATGGTTTCAACATTTACTTCAAAATAAAAAGCTCTATCTATTATAACTTTTATATATATTCGTGATAAAATCTCTTAGCAGTACACGCTTAAAATTGTAATTTAGTGTCATGTTTGATAAAAAAAAGTATCGAGCCAATCATTCTAAATCGCGTTTCTATCTTTACGATTTACTTGAGGGTATGTTCAATTTTTATGTAACGATCTTTTTTTATTAAAAAACTCATAATTAATTAGATTTTCAGACGTTCAAAAATCTTAAAAAGTACTGCAACCCCGCCTTAAGCAGCTAGCGACGCAGTGTAGGTACCCGCGGTAGTACACCAGGGGACCGTGCAGTTGAGATCAGAAGAACAGAACAAACATTATCTGCCTAGCCTTTTCCAAACAATATTGGGGTCGGCTTCCAGTCAAACCGGATTCAGCTGAATACCAGTATTTTACGTGGAGCGGCTGCCTACCAGACCTCCACAACCCATTAACTGGGTAACCCGGTACTCCTTGGCAAGACTGGTGTCAGATTTTCTGGCTTCTGACTATCCATAACGACTGCTAAAGATCTCCAAGAACCAACAACTTAACGTGCTTTCCGAGGCACGGAGGAAACTCGGTATGTTAAGATGGTCACCCATCCACAGACCAACCTCGGCAAGTGTTGCTTAACCTTGAAGATCGATCTGTGCGGCTGTTATTATTTAGCCACGAGCTCAACAGAAGAAACAGATATTTTTAATAAACAAGTTAGGATACATGCTACCTACAGAGCACAAAGGTGAAACTGTTGCAACTGTAAGTAATATCGTTCACGTTTGCAACCTTCCGACAGGAAGCGAATAAGGGTAGCTGCTCACTGTTCACGGGGTTTGCGTTATGTTACCCTGCAAGATTAATTTTCAAGCTGCAAGATGTGTTTGTTGTCTTTTATCAGAGTTAACTGTTTTAGAAACTCGTAATTTAATTTGTTGTAGAAACAGATGTGAAATAAATAAGATAATAACTTTAAGAGTCCTATTACATTTTTTACGGAAATTCATGATTTTTTGACGCTGTAATTATCAGCAGCAGTAAGATATTTTAATTATTTGATCCTGAATAACGAGAGTGCCAGTCTCTTTCTTGTAAGTTAGAGTTACACATTTTCATTTTTCTTTTCGTGTAATTTACTATAAATATTTTACGAACTCAGTTTGCAAAAAAAAATGTCGGCGATGGAACTTTGACGGTCTAATTCACATTGTTACAATCAATTCTTTTAAAAGCTAAAATTACTAAAAGGTAAGTTGAATGTTTTACTTGTTTATTGGAGTTCTAGAATTTCTTTAAATTACTGGAGTTTTCACGGAAAAAAACGTAAAGAAAGCCTAATTCAAGCCAGAAATGTCTTGATTCAGCGTCCATTATATTCCAAATAAAAACAATTTTATCAAATAAATTAATGTGATATAAAATTTCAATTTACAATGAATACGTTTCATTAGTTTTCGTTTGTCAATATAATTAAACAAAATTACAATAAATAAAATTAAAGTACTATATATTCTGCGTCAATTCAGCGCGCGCGCTCCTCAGTCTCGCGCGAGCGCCCAAATGAACTTTAATCCTATTCAGACTAGTAGGTATCAAAATTGTTTCGCGGACTGTAGATGTACTCCCAACGCAGACCAACGTAACTTCGTTTATTGCAAACGAGCATTTACGATTCGTAATAGGGCTCTTAAAGAGTTTTTTATGTATTTAGCAATAAATATTTGTAATCCCCATCCTTTATAAATTAACTTGAAGTACCCAGACATAAAAGAGAGTCTAGAAGTAAAATATTGCATTTCATCATCTGCTTAGCCTTTTTCCAACTATATTGGGGTCCGCTTCCAGTCAAACCGGATTCAACTGAATACCAGTATTTTACGTGGAGCGGCTGCCTCCACAAACCATTAATTTTCTGGCTTCTGATTATCTGTAACGACCCGCAAAGATTTCCAAATGACAGCCGTGCCCAACAGCTTAACGCGCTTTCCGAGGCACGGAGGAAACTCGGTACCATGGTAAATGGCCACGCTTGCTTAACTTTGAAGATCGACCTGTGCGGCTGATTTAGAAAAAAAAAAAAACGTTGCACCACAAATATTCCTAAATCGTGGCAATTCACAAACATGAATAGACCTGAGACAACTATCTTTGGGCCATACACTTTTTTTTTCCGTGCGGGTATCGAACCTGCGACATGCAGCGCAGCAGCCAAGCGCTCAACCACTGCGCCAGCCGCGTCGTGTAAATATTGCAATGTTTCTTTCATTACTATATTTTATTTCGGAGCACCAAATTGGCAAAAAAGGCAGCGCAAACAAATAATACCTAACAACACTAAATAATACTGTAAGTGGCTGACCCGTGCAACGTCGTCTGCGTAACATATTTCATTACTGCTCCGCTCCTATTGGTCTTAGCGTGATGATATAATATATATGCCTATAGCCTTTATCAATAAATGGGCTATCTAACACTGAAATAATTTTTCAAATCGGACCAGTAGTTCCTGAGATTTGTGCGTTCAACCAAACAAACTCTTTTGCTTTATAATATTAGTATAGATAAAATTTCACAAACCACCAGTTGCTTAATCAACCCTCCAATACCGCAGTGTCCTGGTGGACACTTAGCCTTAGCTTTTAACCCGTCGCCGCTTTCTAGCCGTGAGCGGTCACTCGCCCCCTATAGGATGTTTGCAACTCAAAGTGTGCCCCAAAAGGGTGCATCAGCTACTGCTCGATGGATATATTGGAATAAAAGCAAATAAAGCTGTAACTTCACTCTATATGCATGTAAATCGGCCCCGGGCCTCGATACCGAATACAGATTGAAACGAACGGGGGCTTAACATTTTTATTGGATACAACACGCGCTTGGCGGCTTTGGCTTAGTATTTTTGTGATGGGCTGTCGATGATCAGGTGTGAAGGATGGGTGCGTTTGAGTAGGATTTATGGTTTTTGTGCTTTATAAAGACATTCTGAAACTGTGGCGCCGTTTTATTTTCCTCGTGCTTGTTTAAATAGTCTACTATTAATATAATTTTACTATTGAAATAGAATATTGAAAGTGTTTTTTTTTGTGTTTTTTTTTGTGTACTTTTGATATGCGTCATATTGTCCGCAAATAAACTCTTTTTCTTTCTTTTTTTTTCTAATGTTTGGCAAAATGCATCATCACAATTACTATACGTTATAAAACAAAGTCGTCCGCCGCGTCTGTTTGTCTGTTCGCGATGAACTCAAAAACTACTGCATTGATTTTCATCCCATTATTACCAATGGAGAGTGGTTATCGAGGAAGCCGCAGGCACCAGTTAGTAGATACCAGTTGGTAGATAGTGATATATGTTAGAAGAGTGTATCATTGCCTATAATAAGCATTATTACATAATAATATGCAATAATGCTTATTATAGGCAATGACACACTCTTCTAACGGCTTATAATTTAATTAGACCAAGCGTTATTATTGCATATTAAAAACACAGAGGCTCTAGACAAGTGACAATCTGGCAAGCAGTTGTCAAAACGAGCAAAATATATGGATTACTAACAAACACTGTAAAAATCACGTCCCTTAAATTCTCCAATTTCGACAAAAGGGAATATGCATGCGATTTTTTATTTGCTAAATGTAGTACTTATTAGCTCTAGTAAACTCACATGAAATTATTTTTTAAATACCTTCATCAGCGACGAAGTTATAAAGCTTTAAAGATTACAATTAGAAAGAGAAGTCCGATATGGACTTTAACGTCAAAGTACATGACGCGTGCTGGCAGATTTAAAAGCGTTTTCGCGAGAGGGACAGATATATATTTTTTTTTAAATGAAATAATTATAATATGTAGTTTGTATTTCGAGAAAATTTGATTTTATTTTGACTGTTAGTATTAATTTTTGTATATTTTAGATAAGCTGCATAGATAATAAATATTTTTTACATGCATATTCCCTATTGCCATACTTAGTAAACTGTCATTTGGTCTATAGCCTCAGACTGGTCAATATAGCTTTACTTGGTTCCTGGTTTAGTTCAGCATAATTTTCAACTGAAATAATGTTTTTTTTTATTGAAATGTGTTTGCTCTTAACACTAGCCTAGGTCAGAGATGACATATGCTACATTTACCCTCCTCGCCACCACAAAAACACTTTTAACTCAATTGCAATTCAATACATCAAAATACCGTTCACACAGACGGCATGGATGACCGGTTGCATTGTATTTTGCATACAAGAACGGGAGATTTGTTAACCCTCTCGGAATGATCCAATATGCGAATGCTATATACGAGTACGTTCGTAGCTTGCATGTATCTACATTCGTATGTGAATAGGGGTACAGTTTGTAAAATAATACTTATTCTTACATGCGGATGGCATGACGAGCGCTTATGAATTAACAATCGAAATTTGATCTTAGAATAAGCTAGATTCCATCATCCACAAATTGCAAAATTATTTAATCCGTCAGTTAGAGTATTGAAAATAATGGACACGTATTTTTGTTTTTGTAAATCAGTGAATATTGACAAAGATAAAACGCATCAAAACTTGGGAGTGGGGGCTTGTGACGTCACGACTCACTAAAAATTATGCAAAGGTGTGACGTATTGAGAATTTTAAAAGCGTCGTAACTTCGTCAATTTTGGTTCCCGTAACAAAAGAAAAAACACGGGTCAAATATTTTTTGATAATCTAACTGACGGACTAATTAGACGTTTCAGGACACAAGCCGATTCTTCGTGTTTGAAAAAACTTTAATAAAGAACAAACCTGGTAAAGGCCAGTTAGATGTGCAATGAGAAGAAATAACACCTCTTTTACTCATCATCAAATCAGCTGAAAGACGTCCATTGCTGGACAAATCCTGGACCAAGTATAGCCACAACAACCAGTCCTGTGCCTCTCATCATCTGCCTCTAGCCTTTTTTCAACAATATTGGGGTCGGCTTCCAGTCAAACCGAATTTAGCTGAGAACCAGTATTTTACGTGGAGCGGCTGCCTACCAGACCTTCACAACCCACTGGGTGACACGGTTCTCCATGGCGAGACCGGTGTCAGATTTTCTGGCTTCTGACTATCCGTAACGACTGCCAAAGATCTCCAAATGACATCGGGGACCAACAGCTTAACGTGTTTTCCGAGGCACGGAGGAAACTTGGTATGTTAAGATGGTCACCCATCCTCAGACCAACCTCGGCAAGCGTTGCTTAACCTTAAAGATCGACCTGTGTGGTTGTTATTACTTAGCCACGAGCTACTCCTCAGAGCCCGAACGGTAACTGCTTTATTGGAACGAAGTTCCTTATCGCGCGTTGCGAAAGGGGGCTAGACGGAAAAAAATAAGACTAAAAGTTGTAACGACACTTTTTGCTATAGTTGTAAGCCGTGCGGCGTGCGCGTGTTTCTCTGTCTGTCTCTCTTTCTCTCTCTCTCTCTCTCATAGAAAGCAAGCCAGTTATTTTCGTTTCGTCTTTCTATTTCGCATTGAACAGTGTGGTGTCGCGACGATTATTTTTGTTGAGAAATTCCTTCCATCCGGGTGTCCCTTGACACCTCTCAAGTTTTTATAATATTATTTTACCACAAAAATTGTGTACCCACATGAAAATCCACCATAAATTCTTCATATTTCACTTATCACTATTCTCTGCTTTAGCCAAAGGTTGACTGGTAGAGAAAACCTTTCGCAATAAGTACACTTCTGTACATTTGTGTGAATAAAAGTGTAAAATAATTTATTGATTGTGGTTGTTTGTCTCATGGCTATGTGATAAAAAGCCGCACGGGTCGATCTTCAAGGTTAAGCAACGCTTGCCAAGGTTGGTCTGTGGATGGGTGACCCTCTTAACATACCGAGATTCCTCCGTGCCTCAGAAAGCACGTTATTATGCCGTTGGTCCCGGCTGTCGTTTGTAGATCTTTGGCAGTCGTTACGGACAGTCAGAAGCCACTTAATCGGACTCCAGTCTTTCCATGAAGTACCGTGTTTACCCAGTAAATGGGTTGTGGAGGTCTGGTAGGCAGCCGCTCCGCGTAAAATACTGGTACTCAGCTAAATCCGGTTTGACTGTAAGCCGACCCCAATATAGTTGGGAAAAGGCTCGGCAGATGACGATGATTGTTTTAGTTCACCTAATCAATTAATTTATTTTCCAGCGCGAAAAAATTGTGGTACACTGAACTAAATTATTGTGAGAATAAGCGTAATAAATCACCAACTTTCTAACCATGCTAGCTTCTTAATGAGTGTTGGAGACTCAAGCACATATTCTGGAAATAAAATAATCACAATACAGTGCCACAACACACACAAATTGACAAAAGAGCATTACGATTGTTTGAATGAGTTTTCAAAAGCCAATCACGTCACTCGTCTTGCATTTAATTTGTGACGGGGTGAGAAAGCGAGATTCAATGTTGGCCACAAGGTAGGGTTATCGTTGCATATGTCACCCGAAAATGGAAAACGCCGTTAGATTAAACAATATCGCGTGAAATTGTAAACTATTTTTTCTAAATAAGACACGGATGTATTTGAAACTATTGAATTTTGAAGGGATATTTATACTAATATTATAAAGAGGTAACATTTGTTTTTTAGTTTGTATGTAGGGGGTAATCTCAGGAAGTACTGGTCCGATTTGAAAAAATCTTTCAGTATTAGATAGCCCATTTATCGAGGAAGGCTATAGGCTACATATCAACACAATAAGACTAAAAGGTGCCGAGCATTAATGGAAAATGTGAAGTAGGCGAAGTTGCCTGGGTCAGCTAGTATTATATACAAAGCGATTTTTCATAATAATTCGAGAAAATATAATCTTATCAAGATTTATTACAATCTTACGGAGTCTACCATTTTCGGGTGACACATATACCTAACTGAAACCTATAACCTACACGCATTCACCCCTATAGATATTCTCTAACACTGTCTATTCTGTCGACATCCCACCGTGTTCACTTAGGTGGAGTGAACGACAAGTGAGCTGTCATTTCCTCTTGTTTGTATGGTTTGACAGTTCACCTCGTGATCACTTCACCCACGCCTTCACTTTGACATGTTTACAGCTGTGCGATTCTGCCGGTCGATTCTGTCGACAACACACCGTGATCACTGAGGTAGAGTGAACGACAAGTCAGCTGTCATGCCACCTTGTTTGTGTGGTTTGACAGTTCACTTGTCTTTCAATTCGCCTAAGTGTTCACTTCGACAAGTTTACAGAATCACACTGCTCTGTAAACATATCAAAGTGAACAATTAGGCGACGTGAGCTGTCAAACCATACAAACAAGGTGGCATGACAGCTCACTTGTCGTTCACTCCACCTAACTGCAGTGCGATTCTGTAAACATGTCGAAGTGAACACTTAGGCGAAGTGAACGAAAAGTGAGCTGGCAAACCATACAAACAATATAGCATGACAGCTCACTTGTCGTTCACTCCACCTGAGTGATCACGGTGAGATGTCAACAGAATCGACCGGCAGAATCGAATGGCTGAATTACCATTTCAGAATTATCAAGTGAGTGAGCAACTGTACATTTTTGCTCTGGTATAGGAAAGCCTTTTGCAACTTGACCCGTGTGTGTAACGTCCACTTCGCACCTAAGGGCGACGCGACACTGATTTCACTATTTGTCACCAGTACCATTCGCAGTGAGAGCAATATGCATGTCTTTGTGTTTGTGTGAGTGTCTATAATTGCCATGAAGATAGGCGATTTCAATTGGAAGAAGGGAATTAATTATATTACCACTGTGTCTTCTTTTCGGTTTAAAGATTCTTTTTATTATATAAGAACATACATTGTTCACTAAGCGAATAAAAATATAACTTAGGTTAGTGTAGCCAGTAGCTTAAAATTTTGATTTCTAAATGTAGGATGTCGACATTGACGAGATTATTATTTATTTCGTTTATTCATTTCAAATACTTATTAATAAAATGTTTAGTAGTAGTCCGCCGGTGTCGCGAGCAGGGGCCAAGCTACCGGTGGTTAGGGCTCCAGAGAAAGGAACCTCCTCACAATACGAGCCGTATCTAGGAGCACTGCCTTCTGTATCAGGCCCTTTACCCAACTGCGTAACCCCAACTTCGACAGGTAGTCGTCGAAGCTTTTGGCCATCAGGCCATTAGCCGTAATGACAATTGGCACAATGACAGCCGAGTCCACATTCCACATGTCGACAACCTCGTGTGCTAAGTCGAGGTACTTAATTTGCTCTTTCTCAGCTTTCACGAGATTCTTGTCATGTGGGATGGTAACATCGATTATCATTGTGCGGTGTGGTTATTTATTTATTTATTTATTACAGGGCAGGTTTTGCTGTTAGTTTAGCCATAGTCAAGGCTCTGACTGACGTATAGCCTATCGTGTCATGTAGTGACTGATGGTTGCATGAATCCGATCGACGAGAAACTGAATATTTCATTGGTCATAATTTGTAAATGAATGAGCCAGTTTTTACATGTTAATGGGTAATAGTTTTAAATATTTTTTAACAATTAAAACTTACTATACTTTGATGAAATTGCTATCAGTAGGATGGGTTCTAGTCAACAACGAACGGAACAATAAATTATTATGAATAAGTTATTATATATAGTCAAAATATTTTGTGGGGTATTTCAAACCTAACATGGGAAAACCCATACTTTAGGATAACCGAAGAACCACCATAAAAATCTTTTAACCTATGCAAATAGGTGAATATTACAGCAACTACGCTAATTATTATTCAATAAATAATACCGTAAAGCCATTACAAGTCCTCGCCGCTATAATTAATGTAAGTTTGCACAAATTATACAAAACGTAACTAGTTGCAAACTATTCTTGTTATGTTGTCTAGTTTGTTGGGCGTTCTGATTAATGTGGCGATAATATGGGCCTTAGCCGATGAAGCGGGGTTTATAACGTTTTTGAACGGTGGAATAAGTATGGAGGAGCTCGTGGTTATATAAAAAAACCCATACGGGTCGATATTCAAGGTTAAGCAACGCTTGCCGAGGTCGGTCTGTGGATGGGTGACCATTGTAACATACCGAGATTCTTCCGTGTCTTGGACAGTACGTTAAGCCGTTGGTACTGGATGTCATTTGTAGATCTTTGGCAGTAGTTTTTTACCGATTGTCGGTAGCCAGAAAATTTGACACCAGTCTTGCCAAGAAGTACTGTGTTAGGTACCCAGTTAATGGGTTGTGGAGGTCTGGTGGGCAGCCGCTCCACGTAAAATTACTGGTATTCAGCTGAATCCAGTTTGACTGGGAGCCAACTTCAATATATTTATTTATTTAACAATTTATGTACACACACACACACACAAGTAGATAACAAAAAAAAAGGAGACAGAAAATAGGTACAAAGGTGATGCTTATTTCTAATGAAATCTCTTCCAGCATACCTGCGAAAGGGCAGCCAAATAAAAGAGATGTAGACACGTGTGTAAATATAAAAAAAAACAATAAACTTTAAATATAACATACAATACATAAATATTACAAAAAAAAAATATATATGACGCTAATAATCTCTTATTAAATAATATTTTAAGATAAATACAAATAAATAAATACATACTTGCAACTTGCAAGTGTTCTTTCACTCTTTTATAAAGTTGGTAAAAGGCAAGGCAAATGATGATGAGCGGTGGTATAAGAATCGTAGTATCAATATCATGATTTTCGATCGATCCTGGACGATGTCCGATCGTGAATGGATGATTATTATCTTAACAAATCGAGATACCTACGTGCCTCAAAAATCAGGAAAAGCTGACACTTGCAGACCTTTGGCAGTCATTTGTTCCGGGTAGTGAAAGCCATAAGAATCTGACACCAGGCTTGCCAAGATATACGAGTACTGCTGTCTAGTAGCTGTACTCACTAGACAGTCACTCCTTGTAAATACTGGTATGCTGCTGAATCCGGATTTTCTGGAAGCCTGACCCAATATGGTTGGAAAAAGGCTGCGGAGCATCAATGAAAAATGTTACGGAGATGAAGTTCCATGAGTCAGCTAGTTGTAGAGTATTTTTAACCGACTTCCCAAAAAGGAGGAGGTTCTCAATTCGGTTGTATGTTTTCTTTTATGTACCTATGTTACCTCGTTACTCTGACAATTATGAACCAATTTGAAAAACTCTGTTTCGTCTGAAAGGATATACTTGCAGATTGGTCCCATGTAAATGTCATGAAAATCGGTTACGAACTTTGGATTTTAAATCGAAATAGCTGGAATTCGTCTACTTGGATGATAGTTTTATGTCATCCAAGTAATCGGAATTGCGTATTTTGCTTTTCTGCGATTTTGCAGTGGTGAGCAAAAAAATACAACCGACTTCAAAAAAAAAAAAAAAACACTGCAATGTAAAAAATAAGTAACTATAATTTCGAAAGACGGTATTAAACTACGAAGAAACTCACATAAACACCGACTTCCGAAATTGTGGTTATTTTTTACTTTGCAGTGTTTTTTTTTTTGGAAGTCGGTTGTATTTTTTACATATGGATTACGAAACTCGGTGACAAACTCAAACCACCTTTTTGGATATAATCATTCTTCTTTTTATAAGCTTCGTCATACCTAAACTGCGCAGTCACGAACGTTTTATAAATGATGAAGTTTTATAGCACTAATTAAATCATTGTAGAAAAATAAATTGAGTTTAAAAAAAAAAAAAAAAAAGGTTCGCCTTGAATTTTAATTGGCACATTATGAATCCTGTTAAACAATGTTTCATCGCGGTCAATTTAAAAGTTTAATCGAATTTGCGAAAAAAAAAAGAATTTGAAAACCGTTCCATTGCTGACAGAATTTTAATAACTAGTTGCAAACTTTTTATTAGTTTTATAACAAAGTGTATTGAAAATACAAAGAGTTTTAGTAAAAGTGCTTTCATATGATTAATTACCTACCATGAAAGTTTATAGAGTATTAAAAATAAAACTACAGTCATGAATTATTAATCATGCAACTATGGTAGCCGCCAGATAAACTTGCAAAAAAGTACTTATTATTATTTTTTTATTATTAAATTATTTATTTCAAGTAACAATGACTCATATAGTGTTAGTAACAATAAACAAACTTAAAACTATGTTAGTGACACAGTTAAAACAACTAAATAAACACACACAACAAAATAATCACTGCTGCAGCATCCCAGTTGAGATGCTGGAGCAACGACTCACAATACAGCAGTCCAGCCTGTCAGCAATCATACCCAGGATGCTGTTGGAACTGGCTCGCACCCGGCGCACCAAGGACGCACATCTTTTACGCATTAATGCATAAAAGCAATCAATACGCATTTCCGCAAACATCCCCGATGCGCTACAGAAGCGAGGCAGCCCCATCAACACCCTGAAAGCATTGTTATACTGTACTCGAAGGGCACTGTACGATCTTTGCGTAAAATTTACCCACAGGCTACAGGTATAAAAAGAGGAACAGAAGGTTCTAAAAATTGTTTTTTTAACCTCCGTAGAAGCACGCTTAAACCTGCGGGCAACCATATTCGCTCTGACCGACAGCGCCCTTCGCTCTCTCTCAATGTCGTCATCGTCTCTAAGGGCAGTGGTCAAGATATGCCCAAGGTACTTGAACGAGTGCACTCTCGTTAGCGGTACACCATTCAACTTTACTGGCGGTACCGTTTCTGGACATTTCCCACCAGCCCCAAACACCATAACGACACTCTTTCGTACATTGTACAACAAGCCATGCGCTCTGGCGAATCTCTCACACACACTCACAAGCTTCCTCAGGCCACAGACGGAGGCACTGAGCAGCACCATGTCATCTGCATAGCTTATGTTGTTGACACATATGCCATCAATATAACATCCGACTCTGGTGCTGCTCAGCTCCACAATCAACTGGTCCATATACAGGTTGAAGAGTGTAGGAGAGCTCAGACCTCCCTGTCTCACACCTGACTCAAGACCATATGGACTCGAGAATGACCCGTCCCACCTAACACTATTGACCTGGTTCCTGTACCAAAACTTGAAAATATTTACTATTTCAGGTGGTAGCTTCGCATCATAAAGCTTTTTCCAAAGAGTGTCGTATGAAACCAGATCAAAAGCACTCGACAAGTCCAGGAAACAAGCGTAAACCGCAGTGCTACGGCGTGTATAGTACTCCACAGCATGCTTAACGCCCAAAATAGCACTATCGGTAGACAACCCTGGTCGAAACCCAAACTGGTTGTCATGCAAATTAATGTGTTTATTTAATTGCTTATTGAGCACGCTGTCTAATACCTTAGACACAACCGTAGCCAGAGAAATAGGTCTATAATTATTCCTATCAGTCAATAGTCCAGTTTTATTTTTAACAATGGGCACAACAATTGTTTTTAACATATCTGGGGGTAGATACGCATGACTTAGGCAAAGATTGTACAGTAAAGCCAAAACACGCGCTAAGTGAGGGCCCGCATACCGAAGATGCTCGATGCTGAGCCCATCATGGCCAGGAGACTTCCCCCTTGACATTGACTGTATAATAGTCGCAACGTCTCTGGCGGTGACCCTGACTCCTAATTCCCCTTTGGGCTCAACATCGATCACCGCTTGCGATGGACCTAAGGGCGACTTTATCTGAAATTTGTTTTTGAACAGTTCAGCTATTCCCTGCGCATCACTCACCCCATCGACGCACACAGGCACGCTAGGCTTATGATGGAGTTTATTTGTGTTTTTCCAAAACCCACGAAAGTCCTTATTCAAATGATTTGATGCGAGGATATCCATTTTTATCTTTTCTTCTTGGTCCTGGCACCATTTCAACCGAGATTTAAAAATTCGTTTCGACTCGCACATTTCTTCATAATAACGGCCAGAAGTAGGCTTACCGTAGTATGACCATAAAATAAATTTATCCCTAGCAAGCCTGTGTGCGTCGGCAACATGTTTATTCCACCCAATCACAACTTTTCTTTTGCGCTTATTACTATTGCGGCCAATAACCGACGATTCACACAAAGCAGCAATTATTTGCTCGTACATTTATCGAGAACACGCCTATGATTTAAATCAGTGCACATATGATCACAACAATAGCGTAATTGCATAGGAAAATCAATTAATCTCAGACGTTTATGACACTCAGTATTGTACAACCTAATTTGCACTAAATCCCGCTCACCCCACATAATCCTGTTATTTAAATGGTGACTAGACACACATCTCTTTGGTACAATTACATCCAAATTACATTCAATAATTAACGGAAAGTGGTCAGACCACACAACATCATACTTAACAAACACCCTACTAACAGTTTGAGCCGCAGCTCTGGTAACCAAACAGTGGTCAAGCCACCTCGACGACCCGTGAGCTTGACTTATAAACGTGTATGCGTTCGATGCTACCCCCAAACGTTCAGTATCAATACACAACCAGTCCTGTTCACTACAGAAACCCAAAAGCTCATCATAAAAACGCTCTGTTGGGTGAGCGTTAAAATCCCCCAGTAAATAAACGCACTCAGTACTGTTAGAATCAATGATAGCACTCACCGCACTGAGGACGTCCGTGAACTCGGCCAAATTACATACCGTATCAGTCGGCATGTAAATGCTAAACACTAACATTGATTTTTCTTGCATCACTATTTTAATTACACTTATACGTGGGTTATCACTCGGAATCACAGAAACGTTTGTATAGACGCTACTCCTCCACAGTAGTGCCACACCACCGTAAGGTCTTCCTCGCAGCATCCCAGAAGTGGAGTCCACAGCCGACGTTCCAGTACAGCTGAAATCGTCACTAATTGAATTTAGGAACGATATTTCATGCGACAGTAGCCAAGTTTCTTGTAAGGCTATAACGTCTACATTCTCACACAGGTCACGGATACTGTCGATCGAACGCTTAACGTTCTTACAATTAAATGTTGCAAACTTGTGCAGTTTACTATCCATTAATCACTGTGGAAGTACCGTCTACAGAGCCAGTATTCGGCCTGTTCACAGATTTTGGTCGAAAGTTCACAAACCGCCTAAAGATAATTCCCTGCGGCCATATCTCGTTATTTAGGAACAAATGCACGTTAGAATTAAGAACAAAGAACTTAAATGCGTTGTAATCACTTTGTTTTTTCAAATTGATCTTTTCCAGTGTTACATTTATTGCCGTTTTTCTGAGAATATAACTAGTAATGTCCTCCTCTGCTGTATCTTTGTGCACATTAGTTATGAAAATAGGTACTTTTCGATCTGCTGCTCTAAACTTTTCGTCCGTATTAACAACATTTTTACCCATTTTCCCCATAAAACGTTCCTTAAACCTTTGTTTACGATTCTGCACTAAGATCCACTCATTGTTTTGACTAGCCACCTCATTCTTAGAGTTAGATTGTTGTCTAACCGTATCCGCAAACGATTGTTTACGTCGTTGTTGCATCGAGTCGCCCAGCTGATTATTATCGGTAGTCTGCGATGACTCATTGACAGCGATGACGACGGCTCGCTCTCCAATGACGTACCGCGGCGAGCTCGGTAACGGGTTTTTATTCAAACTGTTTACACAACAGCGACTACCCCCAGATTGATTTTTGTCATGATCAGAACCGATTGCACCAGCACCACAACTATCCCTAACCGACAGCATCGAGCTTTCAAGGTCTTCACAGCGCTCCACTACCTGCAGACCACTCATTGTAGGTGACAGTAATAAGGGTCCACTATTTCGATGCGCTCCTCTTTTCATGCTATTGTTCTGGGACAAAGCAGACACTGACACGGCCTTGAAATCCTTTTTGAGGTCTTCTAACTGGCTCACAGTGGCATAGGACGACTTGATATCTTTGATCTCTGATTGTACCAGTAATATATCTTTTAACAACTTGGAAACATCCAAGTGATCAAATGTTATGGGCGGTAGCTTTTCCAAGTCACGGGCCACAAACACTGGCATCACATCGGGATCGGTCACTTTGAACACACTAATTATATCATTTAACACTCGGTTATCTTTCCCTTGCCCTTTTCTTGCCGGTTTACGTTGATCCGAAGGTAAAGATTCGAATAACAGCGATTTAGATTTTTCAATCTGCGTACTCGTGAACGTAGATAAGCATATTCTTATAAGACTTTCTTCATCTATAATTGACAACTTATTTTGCACATATGACAACATCTCGTCGACGACAAGATTACAACTATTACACTTAAGTGTAGACGTCATTGCGGGAGAAATAATATCTACAGCGCAACGAAAACACACACGACACGGATCGCTGCGCGCGCGCGACTGATCATGTAGTAAATTAATAAATTAAATTAAATCTTGAATTGTAAAAGTCAATGGCTTGGCGCATGGTAGATAAAAAACACAAAATTATCTTTAAACATCTGCTAGCATTTTTTTTATCTTTTTACAAAATTTCAAAACTGTCTTGATAAACTGACACACATCCATTGTTCGAAAACGCTAATAATTTATGCTGCATATTAATCCCCACTGACAGAAAATATTCCTCTATTTTATACCCATTAAGTTAGAGTGCAAACTAAGATTAAAATAGAATAATATTATATTCTAGACACACGTACAAATCCCTCAGACTCGACTTGACAAGTTTAATATGAAAATACGTGGAAAGCTGAGGTCATTCAACTTGTATTTTATATTCTAAAGTAGGTATTATTGCTGGCTTTAGTGAAGTGCAATTTTGTTATAAAAGATTTTTGAGTTATCGTGATATTGTGAAAATCTGAAATTACATTTCGCAAAAATTGTAAGGTTAGCTCTTAAATAGTTTTGTATTATTTTTGCAGGATCGAGTTTTTTAATAAAAGTGTGCGTTGTGGCTGTAACTTACTTTCAAAAGATCAAATCGATATCACTGACAGCGAAATCCAAACTTTCACACACTTGGTGCAAAGTATGAATCAATGCCGATTATTTTAAAGATGCCAAAATAATTGATGTTGGTGCGCCCTATGATAACAGTCATCTGAAAAAATACCCAAAGCTTCCCTGAAAAATCTGAAAAATAATTATTATACACATTAATATTATACAGCACCTACGCACACACATGGTCAAACATTCACTAAAACAAGATACATTACATTCCACCCCCAAAATAACAGTCCCAAATCGTGTGACACGTATGAGTGAATAAATTATACCAACAAATACTCGTACCTGTTCTCGTTAAGGTCCCAAATGAACCGGGTACGCTATCATAGCTGCAAATTATATTAATGTTTGTTTGATTGCCTGAACACTGAGAGAGCACCCCCGTCGGGAATTAACGAAGTATTCCTGTTAGTACGATTAGTGCTGTCCCAGGAACTGGAGATCTGTGTCAACTGTTGGATGTGTTCAGAGAGGACGTGATATGAAAGTTGTGTTAAACGTGTTTGTATAATAATTATAAGCGATTGCATTGTTGTTTTGATTCGAAAGTAACTTTTTATGATTCTTGAAGGGATATTTAAACTAGAGAGCCAATTCCACAAATTTTTAAGCAACGTTTCATAAAAAGGGGTGCCTTTCGCACCCTTTTTTTACTCAATAGTCAATACTCAATATCTTTATTGCATTCCACATGTATTCTTAGGTGGTAAAAACAAAATTGGTTCATGTGGACCCTGTCGGGCACAGCAAGATAAGTAGAAGAGAGGAAGCTTTTTTCTTTAAATTATGTAAAACACAGAGACTTGGGTAGTTTGCGGTACGTAATTATTATGATTTTATTAGTTTATCACTTAGATATTCGTTTACCGAGTAGTAGCTTTTATTTAGCATAAATTGTTTGAGTTTTCTTAAAAATACATTAATTTTCTCTTCTCTTTTTATTGAAGCAGGTAGTTTGTTATATAATTTAACAGACATTAAATCCATGACCGTTATTTGAAGCTTACTGTTTGAGATAGGCCCTATCTGTTTTCCGGTTATTTATGTCCTTCTCCTTCACTCCTATACATCTGTCTCGCTCGCACACTCCCCACCAGGCAGGCCCGAGCGCAGTAGGGAGGCTCGGAGGCATTCACGAATCATTGGCGTCTTGTTTTCCGGCCAGTACGGTTGTCTTCACCTTCACTAAACCGTAAATAGAAGTATCACCCTGCGCGTGAGTTAATTTCATATTTAAACGGTTTTACCGTTCGTATTTCAAAGTCGATTTGATATTGACGTTCATAATTCAAATTGATTACGCAGGTATGTAACGTATTTTTAAGCGTTATTTTTTCTTGGTTTCTTTTTGTTTCTAGAAACATTTACCTATTGTCCTTTCTCCTAATCTCAGTATGAAAATTCTTAATCATACTGTGTCCTAGTTGTGAATTTTTGTGTTTTACAAATACCTACCTTTTTAAAAAGTGTTTTACTTTTAGGATGGATGATTTAGATAAAAATAGTACATGTGTGAACGCGAGTGTTGAGGAGCCGCGACATGATTTATCACGGGATCGTGTGCCAAAGCAGAATCAGTCCAGTTCTCGGAAACGTGCACGCTCAGCCAGGAGTTCATCATCTAGTAGCAGCCCTTCCTCGTCAAGTGATTCCACGGATTCCGCGAGCTCTTCCGGCCGAAAGAAAAAACGTGGCCGTCACCACAAAAGAAGGGGGGGCAAATATAGTCGCAAATCACGGAAAGACAATCGGCAGATGCACAAGTTATTCCGAGAGGTGAGTGAATTACGTAATCAAATTGCTTTATCATCATCAGTACCATGTGGCGGTGCGGAGCCCGCGTCAGTTATAGACAACGACGTGTTGATTGATGACAATATTAGTGGCATCTTGTACAATGATGGTAGTGACGCGTGCGCGAGTGAGCCTACTCAGGTTCAACTACCGTTCAATTTCGATATTGAAACAAAACTGAAAGAGCCTACGGTTCCTAAAGCACCCGATAACTTATTGAAAGCCCTTCAGGATATACAATATTTTAATAAAAGTGAATGGAGTGAGGTCAGGTACTCTGAAGTACAGAAATCATATTGCCATACGCCTGGTTTTATTGACCTAGAAGCTAATGAGGAGATTCGTGCGTATGATCAGTCGCGCCATTTGGCTTATGCTGACAAGGCTTACGCCGCTCTTACATTTTGTGCGCTGGAACAAAGGCAGGCGTTATCATCTACTTTGACAGAACTACTATCCTGGGCTCATGCAGAACAGGGTTTAAATTTTAATAGCTTGCAGGATAAGATCACGGAGGTTTTTTCTAAAGGTGATTTCCACAAAGCATCTTCAGATTTGTTGCAGCTTATCTGTGGACACAGGGCTGAAGTCATACAAATGCGCCGAGATGGAATAACTAATCACGTTCGTGATCCTTTAATAAAGGCAACGCTACGCAAGATCCCACCATCCGACCGCCATTTATTCGAAAGCGCATCGTTTACCGCTGCTCTTGAAAAAATGGGTGGGGTTAAGAAGACATTCATGCCCTTAGTTAAACCTACAAGCGGCTCTGCTTCGCAAGCAGGACCAAGCAAGACTGCACGCCACCCCCCGCAGGGGTCGGCTCACTATCATGGACCCTCGCAGGGTACCAGCCATGGATGCTGCGCCTCTGTGCCTCATCCACATTATCAATACCGCCAGTCCTCGCAGGACTGCTATCATGAACGCCCTCAGCGACAGAACAACCAGAGTGATCGTCGCACGGCGCCTACAAGCAACAACAGAGGTTCATTTCGCTCGCGGGGTGGCCGCCAAAGCTACAAGCCTCAGAGTCAGGACAAAGGAAACCGTAAACGTCCCGGAATCTCCTCAGACTACAACTCTGGGAACAAAAACCGTAAGTACTGACTCGACAGAATTCAGGGCGGGTCAACTAGCACTATTTTACAATCGATGGGAGGAAATGGGAGCTCCAAACTTTCTGTTGCGCATAATAACAGGGTATCGCATACCCTTTCTTCTAAAACCACCTCTAATGTTGCCACATTTGCGGAAAGGGCCCTACATCACACAGGAGTCCGAATCGATGTCGGCACTCATCAGTCAGATGAAAGACCAAGGTGTATTAGAAGCAGTGCGACGCTCCCCGAGCTTCCTGTCAAGAATGTTTCTTGTGCCAAAGAGCGATGGCTCCGACCGCCCAATATTCAACTTAAGAGCTTTAAACAACTATGTAATCACAGAGCCCTTCAGCCTGATAAATGTATTTCGTATACCGGAGTTCCTCCAGCCAGGCGACTGGCTTTGCAAAGTAGACCTTTCGCAAGCCTACTTTCATTTACCAATATATCCGGCACACAGAAGATTTTTGCGCCTCATTTACCAAGGGGAGCTATTAGAAATGACCTGCTTACCTTTCGGCCTCAGCACAGCACCGAAGGTGTTTGCTTCTCTGAGCAACTGGGTCGCTCAAACATTGCGAGAACAGAATCTGCGCATAGTTGTCTACCTAGACGACTTCCTGTTAGTTCACCAGGACAAGGACACTCTGCAAACTCATGTTCGTACTCTCCTGGACCGTCTAGAATATCTAGGGTGGCAAGTAAATCTAAAGAAATCCGTTGTATCCCCACAAAAGAGCCTTGTGTATCTGGGAGTTCAGTGGGATCCTTGGGCCAACAAAAAATCACTGCCGCAAGACAAGGTCACAAATCTTATCCACAAGGTCTCTGCAAGGCTGAACTCGGGCAAGGCTTGCATACAAGAATTGCAGAGCCTAGTGGGTTTTCTAAACTTTGCAAGTTTTGTGGTGCCACAGGGCAGACTACATCACCGATCTCTGCTCAGTTTCCTAAATGCATCTCTAAATATGCCAGTCAGGAAGGAGATCCACTTACCAGACGAAGTCCTAGAAGATCTTCAGTGGTGGCTTCACAACTGCCATCAAGCATCTGCAATCCATCTACCACCACCAACTCACTTTGTGACCACAGACGCCTCCGATCTGGCTTGGGGAGCTCAGGTGGACGGTTACGCAGTGTCAGGTGTGTGGACTGCTCAAGAACAACATCTACATTGCAACCTAAAAGAGATGCTGGCAATCTTAAAGGTGCTCGAAACCCACGGTCCTCTACTGTGCAAGTCCACTGCTCTTTTCCAGTGCGACAATCGAACAGTTGTGGCCCACTTGCGGAACGAGGGCGGCACGAGATCGCCACCTCTGATGGAAGTAACGTGCAGAGTTTTTCGCTTACTAGATTTTCATCAAATAAATCTGACAGTCAATTATATACCCGGCATTTACAACGGACATGCGGATCACCTCTCCAGACACAAGCTAGTACCAGAATGGCACCTTCTGCCCGCTTGCACGGAGAAGGTATTTCACAAGTTTGGCACTCCGGTAGTAGACCTATTTGCGTCCAGTCGAGCAAACGTGGTAGCCAACTACGTGTCTCTGGATTTAACAGATACCCAAGCGTTATTCCACAATGCCTTTTCCCGGCAGTGGAACTACCACCTTGCGTGGGTGTTCCCACCACCATACCTGATACCCAAAGTGCTGGCCCACCTCAACTCGGCGACCGGGCTGTACCTTTTAATTGTCCCCCGGTGGAGTCGGGTATTCTGGCGGGCCGATCTCAAAGCTCGAGCAGTAGCAGCTCCGTGGTCAATCACCAATCTCAAGGAGAATCTAATAGACACCACGACCGGTCTGCCACCCCCCAAGGTTCAAGAGATGGCGCTCGAAGTCTGGAAGTGTGGGGGTGGTCGAAGAGTTTGACGGGTTGGAATAAAGATCAAATACAATTACTTAAATCCTCGTGGCGTACTTCGACTCTTAAAACATATAAGGTCGCGTGGGATCGATGGGTATCTTGGTCTACAAAATATAATTTGGATCCTTTTCACCCAACAGGACCCATCGTTGCTAGATATCTAGCGGACCTACATCTAATCGACAAGTTTTCTTGTAACACTATTTTGCTTCACAAATCGGTGGTGGCTACTCTATGCAATGCCGAAGATGCTGGACGAATAAGTTCGCATACATTAGTAAAACACGTCTTAAAGTCTATTGCTTTAAAGAGGCCTGTCGCTCATAAGCCTCCTGTATGGAATTTAGATACCCTGACTTCCTTTTTAAGTTCAAACACTGTAGATGAAAATAACCCTTTTGCCACTTCTCGACATACAGCAACACTCCTCCTCCTGTGCTCAGGCAGACGAGTTCACGATCTGACACTGCTGCTAGTAGACTCGGAGCATTGTGTAGATGACGGCAGTAACATTATTTTAAAGCCAGTATTTGGCTCTAAAACCGACACTGACACTCATAGGCAATCGGGATGGAAGTTACTGCCTAATACGAGTAATAAAAATCTGGATCCTGTGTTTTGGGTCAGAAAATTAATTGATCTTCTTAAAGATAGAAGAGATTCGGGTAATTGTCCAAACTTATTTATAAATATCAGAGGACAAGCAAAGGCGGCCTCTCGCACTGTGATTGCGGGATGGATTAAAACTGTACTAACAGAGGCTGGTATACCCGCTACACCTGGAAGTCTACGATCAGCAGTATCTTCAAGAAATTGGTCTGATAACTTACCTCTGGATGAAATTTTGTCCAGAGGAAATTGGAAGTCCAAAGAAACTTTTACACGCTTCTACAGACGAGAGATACTGCCAACCTCTGCTAGCAACAGCATAACTAGATTGTTCAACCCAGCTGATTAAAATTTTTATGTTTTGTATTAATTTCTTGGAACACAGATTATACTAATAGAGTGACTTTTGTGATTACAGAATTGTTAATTACTGGTTTTTGTTGTATTTATTTCTTACACACTCCAAAGCTGTTTAATATAATAATTTATTATCTTCCAAATAATGAATATCTATCGCTTAATCCAAAGGTATAGATTATTTTCCTGAAGTCAATCAAACTTACTTCACATTGGCGTCCCCACCACCAGGCGATAACAAACACGTCTCAAACAGTAAGCTTCAAATAACGGTCATGGATTTAATAGAAGCGTTTTTCCTGAAATAAAACGCATATTAAATACTTACCTTATTTGAAGCTTACATTTAATTTCTGCCTGGTATTTTCGACTCAATGATTCGTGAATGCCTCCGAGCCTCCCTACTGCGCTCGGGCCTGCCTGGTGGGGAGTGTGCGAGCGAGACAGATGTATAGGAGTGAAGGAGAAGGACATAAATAACCGGAAAACAGATAGGGCCTATCTCAAACAGTAAGCTTCAAATAAGGTAAGTATTTAATATGCGTTTTATTTCAGGAAAAACGCTTCTATTACATAGGGACTTTTAGAGTGCATTTTTAATCGAGAACTTGATAAGTTTAGCCTAGATTGGTGTCTGAGTAGATAGCGTGTTTGGATGTCTCCACGTTTTGAATAAAATTCTTGGTGTTTCCGTACAAATTTGATGTCTCTAAAATATATATGCAGGGAAGGGTTAAAATACCATGTTTTTTAAAGACAGGTTTGCAGCTGTCAGTTTGCTCAATATTTAGCAGAATTCTAACCAATTTCTTTTGGAGGGTGAAGAGTGTTTGTGCATCTGTGCTGTTTCCCCAAAGGGTGATACCATAGCTGAGCCATGAATAGGCATAAGCGTAATATGTCGTAAGCGCTGTTTTAAAATTAGTGGTCTTTTTTATTTCACGAAGGGCGTAAGTGAATTTAGAAATTTTTGAGTGAGTTTTCTGTATGTGTGATTTCCAGTTTATATGTGTATCTATGACTAGGCCGAGTAAGGTAAATTCGTTAACGATTTCTATTTTTGAGTTGCTGAAGATAAAATTTAAAGTTAAGGGGGTTTTTTGGTAAGGTTGGAAAGTTATTAATTTAGTTTTCGAGTAGTTGATCTCGAGGTTATGTTCGTTCATCCAGTTGCACGTTTTAGTCAGGATAGAGTTGAGAGATTCTTCTATATTTTCGTTGTTTTGGCATGATACTAATATAGATATGTCGTCCGCGAATAAGACACATGGCTTTTCTATGGCTTTTTACTTTATGACATGCATGATTTTAGTGACAATTATGTACTGTATTTCTTTTTACTTTATGACATGCATGATTTTAGTGACAATTATGTACTGTATTTCTTTTTACTTTATGACATGCATGATTTTAGTGACAATTATGTACTGTATTTCGCAATAAAGAGTGAAATTGAAACTGGAATTGAGTTGGGTTTGCTCTTGACTCTAATTTAGGTCAGAGATGACAGAGATAAAGTCTACGATGGAGCGAGCTTACCCAGAAATAGCCTGCTCACTCTAACTTTGAAAAGATTAGGGTTGTAAACGTTCGGATATACAGATGCAGGCAGAAAGTTCCACTCCTTTGCTGTGCGCATTATGAAAGGACGCTTGGAAACGCTTAGTGCGAAATGGAGGTTTAGCAACAAGGTAGGGATGGTAAGATATACAGAAGAGTTCTTGGGCATTCTCTCCGAAGTACAATCTGTAGAAGACCTATAAGCAGTAATATGTAATTACGCGAATCTGTCCTTACACGAATATTTAATTTTCAGATCTTGTCATTTCTCCACTATCCAATTTTGCTGTGCCCGTCAGGGTCCACAATGATCCAAAGCAATGTATTGTAAGATATTATAAGTACCTACCACCTAAGCTCACATTGTGGAATGCAATAAATATATTGAGTATTGAGTATTTTGCAACTTCTGGGGATCTAAAAAAGCCACTTTAGCAGACTCAGAAAGCAAAACACGCTACCCATCACTGATAATTTTTTTCCATTCATCATAAAGATGAAAATGAAATTTGACTGATTGTTGTGTGATTTATAATATCAATTATGTTTCTGATAATTCGCTAATATGTAATTTTCTTTCTGACGTTTATCGCCCGAACCCAGAAAGGAAAATGTTGAGACCTCCCGCCCTGGGTCCCATGAATTTTTTCGTAAATCAAACGTTTCAAATTTAATACTCATTGTTAGCATCTGTATCATGTGCGATTAGTTTAAGGATAGAGACAATATTGCATTGTTACGAGATATACCAAGAAATCCTTACTGGGCAGACCTGCGTAGGTAAATCTATTATGCTTTGTTCAAACTACTCGAGTGGCTAGCATGACACGTGTACTCATGTCTTATGAGTTTTGCGACATGGACCTTTTTAAACTAGACATTAAGGTATAACATGGGTTTCAGGCGTTGAAATTATGTCGGTTTATAAAAAAAAAAAAAACTTAACCGTGCTTTTTAATCGTGCCTAATATTAAAAATTGTAAGTTTGTTTATCAAAGGTGATCTCTGAAACTGATAAAAAACTGTTGTTGTTGATTATTTGTTGTTTTTTGTTTCATGGCGCTTGAAGTTTCAAACTCGCTAATAAAAAGGTACATGGTAGCACTGCCGTAATTAACTATTCTAATGTTGATTATTATTGTAATTATTTTTCTCAAAAGAGCACACTTTAAGGTAACGGGAGCGAAGCCGCAGAAAAAATGAGTAACTATGGAAGAAATAGTAAACTGAACGCTGCTAAACTAAGGTTCCTAGATTTTCCCGTTTTTCACATTTCCTTTACAATCCGTTAAATCCACATAGCACCATTGTTAACATGATGTTTTCTTCCTCGATCCTTTTTAATTTACACTCGTGGACATATAAATGGACCCAGCGTCGGGAAACTGCCTGTTATTTAACAAAACAAGACCATTAACAAGTAGAAACACGTTTTCTTAAGTGTACATTAGCACTTGCCAAAATATCTTTGTACATTACTCTTTTCTTTTGTCCGTTCTGTACAATATCCGTTAATGTAGGTCTGGGACACTTTCTAGGATATAGTGGCTGTTTTAACTTTTATTGCTCGACTTTAATCTTAAGATTTTATATAGTTTGCTAACCAGTTATGTTATGGCAGACCACGAAAGAGATAGACATACAAAATAGCATGAGTTTATAGGTATTATAATTAATATTTTAAAATAATTTATAAATATCGTTAGAATCCGTTTATGAGAAATATAGGATTGGTCAATATGGCGTCGCTCCTGCTGAATGCTAATCTAATATTTAAAAAATCCCTATTTCCCTTAGTCATCGCATCACGTGTGAACGGCTGGGCCGATTTCGCTGATTCATTTTTTGCTATGTTTGTTAGTGACAGCAAAAAGATCTTAGGAAAGAAAAAATAAGATAGTTGCAGTTGAAACTTAAAATATTTGACACTTGTCTAATCTCGTCCCGTGACGTATCATGATCAAATCTGAGAGAGACTAGAGAAGGATACAATGAATCATGATAGCTTGGACACGTTAGAGTATATTTATAATGTATGTAGGTATAGTTTGCATGTTTTTTTTTATTTGTGATGCGTTTGCTCTTGACCTTAGTCTTGGTCAGAAATGACAGAGACAAAGTCTATGATGGAGGGAGCTTACCCAGAAGGAGCCTGTTTACTCTAACTTTGAAGAGATTAGGGTTGTAAGCGTTCGGAAACACAGACAGACAGGCATGTATTTATTATTAATTTTAATAATTATCAATCATTTTTAATTCTCCATATTGCACCTTCTACTATTTTCTGCATCACCCAAAGGTTGACTGGTAGAGACCGCATTTAGCATTAAGTCCACCTCTGAACTTGTTATGTGCTGATAGTGTTAAATAAATTAATATGGCCCCAGAACATAGTCCTAATCGTAAGCACGTTCAACTAGTGGACTGACTACGTTGGCTTGCCACTTGAACGCTTACTAACACAATCTGAGCAGGGCTTTAGGCTAGTCGGCAAGCCGTTCCAAGTTAGTCAGTTAGTTCCATGTGACAGGATCGTATATCTCAATTTATTTTGATTTAGAGCCTACCGCAGGCTGGATACATTGAAATGCTCGCCAGTGTTACCTACATATGTACGTAGAATAATAATTTCTATTAACGATATGAAGATATCGTCGGTCCGAGACCTTACTGGAACATCTCCAAAAACTAAGGTTTTGACTTAAGTATGCCATACGATTACACGTCGAACGGACTTTTCAAATCACTATCGGAATATCTCAAATTCTGTGTCTATACAGCACTAATCACGATATACCACTACAGCACTAAGCTTCATTTTTAATTCTATAATAGATTATTTAGAGATATTCCAACGTTACTTTTAAATCAAGAATATCTTCCAGTACATTTCGAAATGTTCCAGTAGTGCACTAAAAGTTGGGAGTTGAATTAAAAGTTATTCAATTAATTCATTTAGCTTGTGCTTTGTCGGGGCAAGGTAAAGACGTTATTTTGTTACACGGGACTCCACGCGAAAATATTTTAATGATGAGTGGCTGAAAAGTTCGTAACAAACGTATAAACACTCTAATAAACACGTATCCGAGTGAAGTTCGTGAAACTACAAGTAAGTGTTTCAATGTTTAATAATTTTATGTAGGTACTTACCTATATTAACCTAACCCTTCTTTTAGTCTTAAGTCGAAATAGACTGCGTAGGTACAGTAAGTACCTAAGTACCTAGGTATAAATCCATGTATGGTTATTCAAAAACTTGGTAACAGTCGAATCAGTTTGGATGTTCTTGGTAATAAAATAAAATTTGGTTCAAATGACGTCCGTTAATCCAAGCTCGTAAACAACACGTGTGCCAAATTTCATATGTGTATGTATGTATATGTAAGTTTGTCCGCGTATTGCTCAGAAACTAGAAGTCGAATTGCAATATTTTTTTTATTGGAGTTACAAATAAGCAGTAGTAAGATGTCTTAAATACCTAAGTTATTTTTCAGATTCCAGTATTATAACCGAGAGACGTCAATACTATCCCGATACACGAAGTCAGTAGCCATGTCTTCAGTCCATCAGCCAGCTTCCAGTACTGATGGTTGACCATCAATACTAACAGAGGAATTCGATATGCAAATTTACAACGAATCAATGGGTTCTAGCTATATGACTATAACTAGAGGAAAAGAATTATGCGAAAAAGGAACTTAGATAAAACTTATATTATAGAATTTACATAAATATGCATGTGTGTAATGCAGGTGTACTTGTTATCCTGTTATGTCTGTATGTTTGTCCCCCTTTCTATTACTACTATTGGCTATAACTTACCTTACAGATGACGAGCTCGAACAAAGTCTAGAGACCGTACGCTATACTAACTCTGCTGCAAACAATGATAAAGGTGCAAGAAATTGAAAATGTAATTCTAGGTAATCTTGGCTAAATTTTGCTACAAAATCCATACTAACAGTATGTATTCTAGTTTATCTATAATAATAATAAGTAATAATTGTCCAGCTTACTATTACTACTATCGGCTATTACTTACCTTACAAATGACGAGCTCTAACAAAATCTGGAGACCGTACAAAATACTAACTCGGCTGCAAACAATAATAAACTTAGTATTCTATTTAGATACTTATCTTCCGGATAGTACTATGAAATCTTTTAATGTACGTCATAAGATGAGAACACCGGCTAATCGTGAATTAACTTTGACTAATAAGTTCGCAACTCGTCCAGCTATTTCAAATTAAAAAAGAAAGTTTCACTGTGTCAGTCGAAAGTCATTCCAAGAGTTTATTGGGATTATTATAAGAATTTACCAGCCACTTCAAACAACAATGATTTCGATGAACATGAACGAGAGGAATGTAAAACGTATTTATTTTAACTTTAACTTCAACTAAACGTATAATTTCTTATGTTTAACTAATCCTACAAATTAATAATAGGTATAAACCTTTATAAGAGATTTAGTTGTATAACTTCCATTTAATAAATAAACATTTAATGATGAATTGCAGTTTTTTTAGGACATCCACTTATGTATATCTAGGTTTTTTTAAAGTTGAATTATAGGATTAAGATGGTACATTTCTAAATACAATACTTATTTTTTTATAATCAGACCACATTCTTTAATTTTAAATTAGAATATTTCAAATTATTCCAGTAGGGTTTCAAGATGGAATCAATGTTATCAGTACTTACTGGAACATTTTGTAAAATGACATAATAACTTGAAAACTAAGCATCAGAATTCAATGTCCAATAAGTAATTTTAAAAACATATAGTTTTACTATTTACACACGAAAAACGGATCGCAACATGTTTACAGTTTTTTGGGAATACAAACTTTTGTTACTTTGCAAATCTAATTTCCTCATTATCTCAAAAGTGCTCATTTGGAAATGTTCCAGTAAGATCTCGGACCGACGATATGGTAGCTAGATATTATTGTTTCGGTCTGATTGTCAGTAATGAATAGTATCTCTGTGATGTTGAGGCTTGAGGAATCGATTTGTTAGATAAAAGGTTAGTGATTAAGTCGCTTATTAGAGAGTAAATCACTGCCTGCTTTAGAACATTGTGATATTTAAAGAAGTACATTATTAAGCACCTACTTTAAATAGGTTTTTTCTAATAAATGATTTGGATGAAGAGAACAGCCAAGCTTGAAAATCAGTGGATAACCAATCACGTACCGATGGCATGCCATGGCCATGAACTGTTAACACCCTACGCGACGTCACCGTTACGTAGAAACTTTTTTGTTGTGATTTTTTATTTTTTGTAATGTTGGTAGGTATAATATTTTTCATTTCTGTTTTAGTGGGTGTGCCATAGGGTATTAACGGTTGAAACAGTTCATGGCACGCGGGCGTGCCACCGGTACGTGACAGGTTTTTTCTTCGTGTATATAATTATATTCTTGTGCAATCCCCGTATCCTTCAAAAACGTTTGCAATCGCAATCAGCCAAATACAGAAAAATTTGAGGTGTAAATGACAGTTTTCAACTACGTTGCGAATGAAAACGCTGTTTCTTCTTATTCGTGTGGGCATTAAGCTCTAACGACCCTACACATCCTAGTGTCAGAGTTTTTAAACTATCTCAAGGGTCTCTGAAATAGTTTGGTCCGCGTGGTTGGGTTAGGTTAGGTCTCAGGTCTACAGCATTTTCTTCTTACTTACTTACTCAGATAAAACTTTTCTAGTTGTAAATTAACCAATTGAATAACAATTAAAATGCACCTATTACGAACGATAAATAACATGAAACATTTAAAACACGCTCACTACAAAACCATAATTAATTTCGTCTGTTCATTCCAAAACAGAGGCTTATTTATAAGAAAAGTTTGAAGAAAGCACAGCATTCCGAACACCCTTGCCCTTTCGAACTGGATTAATTAAATTAATTAATTGGGCGGCCACGATTACAAAAATATTAACTTTTGTTTCCATTCTGTTTATATTCGAAATGAATGCGAAATAATCTTGTACAAGTAAGAACAGCCGTACGGGTCGATCTTCAAGGTTAAGCAACAGTTGCACAGGTCGATCCGTGGATGGGTGACCATTCCTCTTATGCCTACGCATCTCCATGCATAAAGTACGGTAAGCGGTTGAAATGAATTTTCGTCAATTACATTAGTTAAAGAAGGCTCCCATATTATTTACTGATGAGAGTAACGCATATTTGGAACCATACAAATATTGTCGACGATGAAACAATAACATATTAGAATAGTTTATTTTACAATCATCAGCATAAATGTGCCCTGCTCTCATCAGTAGCTAAACAATTAGGATAAGCCCATTGTTTGAAAGCTACAGAGTACTAAGATGCAGTTTATTTGAAAGTAGGTCTACTTATTTTAACTCTGCCAGGGTTTCAGAATTTGTTCGAAAGAGTCACCGCGGCCCTGGAACGCAAAGGGCACTAGGAGGACCACGAATGGGTTTTAGTCAGTAAGAGTCTAACCCTCCCTTCAGCTTCGCACAAAGTGGAAGAAGTTATTTGACGATTTCCCATCCATAAAAAGGTGTATTTCAACTGCATCAAATATTATTGACAGAAAATATAAATAAATAGAATGACAAAGGCGAGGTCGGAGAAGACGTCCTCTTCTCCCTCCTCGCGGTGGTGATGGGCGGGCGACAGGCACGGGGGCGCCTCCGCCCGCATATTATAACGGCCCAGCCATTTTCGAGTTTTAGCGAGCCTAACGAACATTAATTCATTTTTATATATAACTAGCTGTTCCCCGCGGCTTCGCTCCCGACAACTGGCGACATTCATTTTTTTTACATTAAAACCTTCTAATAATAGCAAACCCTATCGCAGTATCTCTACGTTGACGTCGTAGTGGGGCTTGTGCGTCCCGATGGACCTTAGGTCATACCTAGGGTTAGGGGCCAGACAAAGAGAGATCCCCCCCGCAAGGCAGTTTTGTGGTGAACTGTTAGGCAGTAGCGACCCCACGAACCTAATCTCCCGGGAGAAGTCTTGTTCCTCATCTCCGGCTTGCCTTTTTTGGCTGGCCAGAGTGAACACTGACGATGAACAGAGCTCCCACCTCTTTCTTACCTTAATCGGCCGGTCTGAGTGGAGTTCCGCTAGAGCAAACGTGCTCGGGAGAAGGATGTATAATCCAGTAAGATGCTGGCAGGGATCTTGATCGCACTTCCGGGATTGTCCTGATAGCCATGGTATACCTCTCCGCTCCTCTAGCACCTCAGGCTATGTTGCCACCTCGGCGCTACGTCACTTTGTGCTAGCAACCGTTTTCGGGAGCCCATTCATTAAGTGTGCAAGTCACCCCCTTTTTTTTTTCTAGATGGGAAATCATCAAATGACTTCTCCCGCTCTGGGCGGAGCGAGAGGGAGTGTCAGACTCTTAAGAACTGACTAAAACCCCATCCATGTTCCTTCAGTGCCCTTTGTGTTCCGGAGCCACGGTATCTCTATCGAATAGTCCCGCGACTCCGGCAGGCGTCGGCCCTTTCGGGCCCCTCTCGTGCACGGTGCAAGTCACCCCCTGCCATTTAAATGCCGTGTATATTGTTAATGGTCAGGCAGGGGCCAATAGTTCTTCTATAATAAGCGATTATCAGTCCACTAAACCACACAAACCCATAGCGTTTCATCTTTTGTTTCCATATTCTGCAATAGTACTGCTCCAACCGGGGATTGTCCTTGGGAATACTTTCACAGTGCATACAGGGATAATCGCCGGTTGGTGCCCCATTACTTTTGAAATGTCCAACGGGGCCTCTGCGAGTTGGTTTCGGCCCCTCGTACGTCTACCAAAGGAGCGGGTCTCCAGGGACCCGAGAAAGAAAAATAAAACAAACAACAAAAAAAGAATTAGCGAAATTGGTTGAGCTGTTCTCGAGATTTACGCTTAGCAACACATTCAGCGATTCATTTTTATATTATAGATTTTGTGTAGTGGTCTCTTCGTCGACAATATGTTGCAAGGTTCTAATCATGCCTCACGTGCGTGACAAGCGGTTTCATTTGAAAACTGAACCGCGCGATTGACCGCCCCCGCGGCTGGCCGCTCTCGCGGCTGACCGCCCCCACGGCTGACCGCTAGTGCGCACGTAGTCTTAGGCCACTATCCCACTGGCGTTTTGCGAGCGTCGGCGTTTCTCCAACGTCCAAGTCTGTAGTGGCGAACGTTAATGTCGCGTCAACGTGACGTTAACCTTGCGTTTTTTCCAACAGGTAAAATCACGCCAAAAACCGCAACGTTAACGTCGCGTCTGCGCAGCGTTGACGCTGCATAGACGTTGGAGAAACGCCAACGCTCGTAAAACGCCAGTGGAATAGCGGCCTTAAGGTTGAATAATTGATGTATCAACTAGACAAAGCTGCTATGTATGTGGTTACTCCAAACTGCATCCCAAACCTTTACCAGAGGTCTAAACCAAAACAATCTACCACAGTATCGTCAGTAGTTATCAGAAATTCCCATGAATAATGTCTTACCCCATTTTCAATTCCCCACAAAACTAATAAATAGTGTCTCTTGACGTCTATTTTTAAATATTTCGGATCATCTTACGTCTCGGTTGTCGCGAACGATGTAAAATACGCGTCTCCTGGGAAATTTATTTGCGGGATCCTAAGCCAGCATAACTTCTTCTGATGTCCCTCATCGAGGCATTAGCTAGCTGATGTTGCTTTATGCTTTTATCATGAGCTTCTCGATAGTCCAGCGTGCTTCTGATTTCCCTTGGCATTTTTGACTTTTGTTAAACTGTCTTTCAGATAAGTTTCACTATGACAAACTGTAGAGAGCGAGTATTATCTTTGATAGGGTTGTCGCTGCGACCAACTAATGGAAAGATAGTTCTCGCAGGCAATGTGAATAGCCAGCTATTGACTATAGATGTATGTATGTATATCTATTAGTCACATGGAATCTCTACCTATCTATTTTTTGTCAGTTTCCTCAGCGAAACTAAAGCTAGTCTAATCTAATCTAGTCTAGTCGAAAGCTTACCTACATAACGCTTCCTCGTCAGCGGCGGTCAGACAAGTGCCTGATTTCTAGCGTTGCAAACTTGAAACTTTTACCTTGAACTTGACAGAGCCATCTAGTGTTGACAATTCAGTTTTATTTAGCTTACCCTGTTTTTTTTGCCATAATATAAATACTTGACACCGACACTAAATAACAACTAACACTAAGGCTGGGTTGCACCATCTTACTTTAACAATAACAAACATCGAAACTTCAGTTAAAGTATCGATTAGGCCAAAAATTAGTTGCACCATTTGACAAATAGTTAAATGACGTCATAACTTTAACCGTAACTGTAACCGCTCACTTTCCGCTGGTTAGTGTTATTGTTTGTGTTAAATTACCGTCAACTATCAAACGCGTTGAATATAATCTCTTGACTTGACTCTTACCTTTAACTTTAACAAAGCTAATGAATTCGCTGGTGCAACACATTTCACTATAACCGTTAAAGTCAGCGCTACTGTTAGTGTTAAATTTGACGCAAACTTTAACTATAACTTCTTCTATGGTACAACTCAGCCTTAGGCTGAGTTGTACCATAGACGTTGACGCAGTTGACGGTAATTTAACACAAACAATAACACTAACCAGCGGAAAGTGAGCGGTTACAGTTACGGTTAAAGTTATGACGTCATTTAACTATTTGTCAAATGGTGCAACTAATTTTTGGCCTAATCGATACTTTAACTGAAGTTTTGATGTTTGTTATTGTTAAAGTAAGATGGTGCAACCCAGCCTTAATAATTTTGTGCTTCCACATAATGCATGTAGGGCCTTTTTCATCATACGTGTCGCCCGCGCGCGGATCGCGTCCCCGCATGGGGGTGACAGCATGCTCCTGGCCACACGCAAGAAAAAGATGACTAAACACGTGACGCGGGTCGCACGCATGTTCATGGACCATGACCATACGTGTGACCCGCGTCACAGTAAAATCCAAGACAGAAGAACGCCACCCGCAACCGGATAGCACGCACGCGGACTGTACGCCCGCAGCCAATCCATATTCTACTCGCTTGCTGCCCGCATGACAGGAAAAACTTGTATGAAATGAGAGGGTGCGGGCGTTCCGCATGGCGAGCCAATCCGCGCGCGGGTGAAAACACGCATGACAGGATCACAGGGTCTAATACCTTTTACCACTTTGCGGAACCCTAAACGGGAATTAATAGTCCTAATATAATAAATGTGAAAGTTTGTGTTTGTGTGTTTGTAGAGGTTTGCGTGTTTGACGCCGGAGCGCCTGAAAGGATCTTCACTTTTGTTTCCTAGGGGTTCACGCGGGTGAAGCGGCTCGCAGAAGCTAGTTATAAATGAAACAACAAAATAGAAAGTGGAAAGGTTTATTGTGAATTATTTAGGTAGACATTATGTTTGGGTGCTATTGCTTATAAAATTCTGTTTAGTTCTTGATAACGGTTCGGGCTATTTTATTTAGATTCTGAATTGTATGGCTTGGCTTTTCAGGGTGTCCGTTTATGAAATGGCGGGAAATTAATGCCTTGATCTGCAAATATGAAATAAATGAATTAGTGGACATATTTATCATGTAATTTTTATTTATTTATATGTATTCTGACAATGCATATCGACATGCTGACTAAGGCTGCGTTTCCACCAAAGATGTGCGAAAAGCGAGGGATGTCGAGAATAACCTCATTTAGGTACCTGGTTTTGATCAGCGCAAGCGATCTATTGATTCTAAACCAACATCCTTCGCTTCGCGTCCTCTCGCACATCTCTGGTGGAAACACACCCTAATGGTAAAGGAATCGCTGCTTAATATAAAAATCCATCTTCGACCGTATCATTCGCTTACCATCAGGTGAGATAATGCCTAAACGTAGTAACGTTGCAAAAAAAAAAGAAATAAAAATCTGTCGTCGCAGAGTCGTCGCATAAAATTACCGCGGCCCTGGAACGCAAAATCATAGTACCCTTTGCGTTCCAGGGCTGCTGGGATGGGTTTTTGTCAGTAAGATTCGTCGAAAAAAGCTAGGAAAATGCTTCGCCCGCTTTTGATGCAAACTCTTCAATCAAAACATAACTTCTTGCGGGCAAAAGCAAAGGGTGCTTAAACATTTTTGTGTCACCCACGAAGAACTTTCCTACTTTTTTTCATCATAAATGTTGTCGGTTCTGGGGCGCATGCTGAGGGCTCTGCTAGTCAGTGCCTGCCAGGGTTGAGAAATTTGTTCGAAAGATTTACCAGGGCCCTGGAACGCAAAGGACATTTAGAGGAACACGGGTGGGGTAACTTTGTGGTCTGCCAAATTCTTACCAAGACTACACGGTGTTATACAACTAACTTTGGGCAGGGTGCTGGAGTGCTACCGCATTTCTTCGTGGCCCAACTTCTGGCGCTTTACCCAACCGCGTAAAATCAGTTTCGCCTGGTCGTCGAAGCTTTGGCCATCAGGCCATAGGCCGTAAAGACAATCGGTTGAGTCATTATTATTAAGTTTTTTTTTTTTGTGGTAGGTTTACCAAAAAAATCTTTTTATATAAAATTAATCGCCGAAATATATGCACGCGCGCAGACTTGAGAACGATTGAACCGATTTTAATAATTCAGTTTTTCGTTGCGTTCATACTTCTCAAGGCACGGTTTAAATTTAAGAATTTTGGACACTAAAATATATCCGGGTGATGCCTGGAGGAGCAACTAGTAGAAAATAGTGCGAAATAGAACTTACTAGTTGGATGTAGATTTTTTATTTACTTACGGTGTTTATACGGGGGATAGATATTAGGGTCAGACCACCACGCCCCCTGCACCTGGGGAGTATTGTTGCCTTTCGGGTTATTCGTGATATTTCCAGGCCCTGAAGTTGTGATTGTCCGACTGGCCAAACGCACAAACCTTTGAAGTTGCACTGCTAAACCAATTCCTGATTTGGGAATTGTTGGATTCATTTTGAAAAACCCGATATTTGCTTTGGGTACGATGGCATTTAAATAAACTTTTGTGTTGTTATTTCACGCTAGCGGTTTGGGTTATTTTATCTCGTATCTGGATTGTATGGCTTGGCCTTCCTAGGTCTCCGTTTTTGAATAGGCGAGTGATTAAACCCTTCATCTGTAAATACGAGAGTGAGTGAGTGGACATATTAATTTTGTGGAGTCATTACTATTAAGGTTTTTTTTTTTGAGGTAGGGTTAACTGTGACGCAATTACCACAAAAATCTTTACATAAAATTAATCGCCTAAAGGCTGATTTTTCCAACGCCAGATAACTATCGGAGGAATAATTTTGAATTTTTGACAGTTCTTCCGTACAAAAACTGTCAAACGTAAATTTGTTCCACGAATAAAAGTTATCTGGCGTTGGAAAAATCAGCCCTAAATATAGTAATATGTACGCAAATACTTGAGAATGACTGAACCGATTTGAATAATTCAGTTTTTCGTTGTGTTCGTACTTCTCAGGGCACGGTTTAAATTAAAGGAAATTTTGAAAAAACTAAAATAGTGCGAAACAGAACTTACTAGTTGGGTGTAGATTTTTTATTTACTTACGGTGTTTATACGGGGGATAGATATTAGGGTCAGACCACCACGCTCCCTGCACCTGGGGAGTATTGTTGCCTTTCGGGTTATTCGTGATATTTCCGGGTCCTGATGTGGTGGCCATCCGACTGGGCATACGCGCCATACTTTGAAGTTGTGCTACTAAAGCTTTCCCCAATTTAGGAACTGTTGCATTCATTTTGATCAAGCAGATTTATTGTTTTAGGTACTATTGTTTTAGTTACTAGGCTAGCGGTTTGGGTTATTCAATCTCGTTTCTGGATTGTATGGTTTGGCCTTTCTAGGTCCCTGCTCTGGAAAAAGCGATTGGTTAACGCCTTCATCTGCAAATACGATAAAAGTGAGGTAATAATAATATTTGTTATGTTGCTCAATAACCATGCTACGCCTTTTGAAAACATTTATAATTTTTCTTAGAATATTACTGAAGCATGTAACCAATAGTTTTTCAGTTCACGATTGGGGCCCCTTAGCCGACGTGCGCACTAGCGGTTGAACCGCCTAGCAGTTGACCGCGCGGCTGGCTGGTTGTCCAGTTCTTATATGCAACCGCTAGTAATTATACGCACTTAGCTGCTATTTAACGACAAGCGGTTGCTAAATAAACTAGAACCGCGCGTGGTTGGCCGCCACCGCGGCTGGCCGCTAGTACGCACGTAGGCTACTTTCAACGTACATCTTTTATCTTTTTCAAGTATTTTTCAATACTAACAACTCAACAAAAGTTTCAAGAAGAATGTAATCTACCGCGCCATCAAAGATGAACCACGTGTCCGTCAGCCTCCTTTATAAATCTTAGCAAACTAGATCCAGCTATCGCTTTTTATGTTTATGTCTAGATAAAACAGTTACATAATAGAATTATTTAAAAATCAATAGTACTTACGGTGTTTATGTCGGGGATAGATATAAGTGTCGGACCACGCCAACTGCAGCCGGAAAGGATTGTTGACGACAACTTTTGGGTTATTCGTAATATTTCCGGGTCCTGAAGTTGTGATTGTCCGACTAGCCAAACGCACAAACCTTTGAAGTTGCGCTGCTAAACAAATTCCTGATCTAGGAATTGTTGGATTCATTTTGAAAAACCCGATTTTTGCTTTAGGTACTATTGCTTTTAAATAAACTTCTGTGTTGTTATTTTACGCCAGCGGTTCAGGTTATTCTATCTCGTATCTGGATTATATGGCTTGGCCTTTCTAGGTCTCCGTTTTTGAATAGGCGAGTGGTTAAACCCTTCATCTGCAAATACGAGAGTGATTGAGTGGACGTATTAGTTTTGTCGAGTCATTACTATTAAGTTTTTTTTGTGGTAGGGTTAACTGACGCAATTACCCCAAAAATCTTTATATAAAATTAATCGCCGAAATATATGTACTCGAATACCTGAGAACGACAACACCGATTTTAATAATTCAGTTTTTCGTTTTGTTTGTATTTCTCAGGGCACGGTTTAAATTAAAGAACATTTTCAAAAAAAAAAAACAAATATATACGGGTGACGCCCGGACGAGCCACTAGTAGAAAATAGTGCGAAACAGAACTTACTAGTTTGTTGTAGATTTTTTATTTACTTACGGTGTTTATACGGGGGATAGATATTAGGGTCAGACCACCACGCACCCTGCACCTGGGGAGTATTGTTGCCTTTCGGGTTATTCGTGATATTTCCGGGTCCTGATGTGGTGGCCATCCGACTGGGCATACGCGCAACACTTTGAAGTTGTGCTACTAAACATTTCCCCAATTTAAGAACTGTTGGATTCATTTTGATTGATTGTTGTACTATTGTTTTAGGTACTATTGCTTTAGGTATGTACTATTACTTTAGGTACGATTGCTTGTTTATTATTTCATGCTAGTGGTTTGGGTTATTAAATCTCGTATCTGGATTGTATGGCTTGGCCTTTCTAGGTCCCTGCTTTGGAAAAAGCGATTGGTTAACGCCTTCGTCTGCAAATACGATAAATGTGAGTTAATAATCATATTTGTTATGTTGCTCAATAACCATGCTACACCTTTTGAAAAAAAATGCAATTTTTCTACGTGTATTAGTAAAGCATGTTACCAATAGTTATTCAGTTCACGATTGGGCCCCCTACCCGACGTCCGCATTAGCGGTTGAACCGCCTAGCAGTTGACCGCGCGGCTGACTGGTTGTTCAGTACTAATATGCAACCGCTAATAATTGTACGCACTTAGCCGTCATTTAAAGACAAGTAGTTACTATAACCGTGCGCAGTTGACCGCCCCTGCGGCTGGCCGCTAGAGCGCACGTAGGCTTTCTTTTAACGTACATCTTATATATATTTTTCAATTATTTTTCAATACTAACTACTCAACAAAAGTTTCAAGAAGAATGTTAACCACCGCGCCATCAAAGATAAACCACGTGTCCGTCGGCAAATGCCAACTCGCCCTGTGGGCGCTTGTTAGTCTTGGCAAGTTAGAACCGGCTATTGCTTTTTATGATACTAAATTGCTAGTTATAACAGTAACATAATAGAATTATTTAAAAATTAATAGTACTTACGGTGTTTATGCCGGGGATAGATATAAGTGTCGGACCACGCCAACTGCAGCCGGAAAGGATTGTTGACGACAACTTTTGGGTTATTCGTAATATTTCCGGGTCCTGAAGTTGTGATTGTCCGACTAGCCAAACGCACAAACCTTTGAAGTTGCGCTGCTAAACAAATTCCTGATCTAGGAATTGTTGGATTCATTTTGAAAAACCCGATTTTTGCTGTACTATTGCTAAACTTAAACTTAAACTTCTGTGTTATTTCACGCCAGCGGTTCAGGTTATTCTATCTCGTATCTGGATTGTATGGCTTGGCCTTTCTAGGTTTCCGTTTTTGAATAGGCGAGTGGTTAAACCCTTCATCTGCAAATACGAGAGTGAGTGAGTGGACGTATTAGTTTTGTTGAGTCATTACTATTAAGTTTTTTTAATGGTAGGGTTAACAGACGCAATTACCCCAAAAATCTTTATATAAAATTAATCGCCAAAATATATGTACGCGAATACTTGAGAACGACTGAACCGATTTTAATAATTCAGTTTTTCGTTGTGTTCGTATTTCTCAAGGCACGGTTTAAATTAAAGAACATTTTCAAAAAAACTAAAATATATACGGGTGACGCCCGGACGAGCCACTAGTAGAAAATAGTGCGAAACAGAACTTACTAGTTTGTTGTAGATTTTTTATTTACTTACGGTGTTTATACGGGGGATAGATATTAGGGTCAGACCACCACGCACCCTGCACCTGGGGAGTATTGTTGCCTTTCGGGTTATTCGTGATATTTCCGGGTCCTGATGTAGTGGCCATCCGACTGGGCATACGCGCAACACTTTGAAGTTGTGCTACTAAACATTTCCCCAATTTAAGAACTGTTGGATTCATTTTGATTGATTGTTTTAGGTACTATTGTTTTAGGTACTATTGCTTTAGGTGTTGCTGCTTTAGGTACGATTGCTTGTTTATTATTTCATGCTAGTGGTTTGGGTTATTAAATCTCGTATCTGGATTGTATGGCTTGGCCTTCCTAGGTCCCTGCTTTGGAAAAAGCGATTGGTTAACGCCTTCATCTGCAAATACGATAAATGTGAGTTAATAGTCATATTTGTTATGTTGCTCAATAACCATGCTACGACTTTTGAAAAAAAATGCAAATTTTCTACGTATATTAGTAAAGCATGTTACCAATAGTTATTCAGTTCACGATTGGGGCCCCCTACACGACGTGCGCATTAGCGGTTGAACCGCCTAGCAGTTTGGTTTGGGGGCCGAGTCACCCGCGTCCGTAGGAGAATACCCTTCTGCGAATCCCTACACGTGGTCCCCGGGTGGTGCTAAACAGGTGACACTAACCGCCTCCGTGGTCTAGTGGTTATACCACTCGATTCAGACCCAGAGGTCCCGGGTTCAATTCCCAGTGGGGGCAAATTATTTGCTCGGTTTGGTTGATGGTAGGACTTCTAAGTCCGCCTGGCAAGCTACCACCATCGTGTCTAAGTCTGTCGCCATAACAACAATGTTAACAGCATTGTTGTGTTCCGGCAATTAGAGATATGATAGCCAGTTCCTCTATGTTAGAGGATTCCGGGTGAAACTCGCTTCCATCTTCGGCCTAATCATCACTTTCCATCAGGTGAGATTTGGGCCAAGAGTTTCCCAGTTTTGAATAAAAAAAAAAAAAAAAAAAAAAAAGTTGACCGCGCGGCTGACTGGTTGTTCAGTACTTATATGCAAAACCCTTAGAATAATAACGCAAAGAAGCCGCGTCTAGAACAAAACCCGAGCAAAATCGTGTCCACTTCATTTTCTTTGTGTGCGTGAGCCGAATGTGTTTACGTTCCTCTAACGCACACAGATATAGCTTTCAGTGATACCATTACTAAGCCGTTACCCACAAAATATGGGAAGACGCATTACTATTTTGCTATCAAGGCAAGTATTTTATGTTGTTGGGAACTGGAAAAGGTAAACATGATTTTTCATGTAATATGACATTTTTACGGAAGGTATAATTCAATTTATTTCAAAATAAAAGGAAATAAATCGCATAAAGAATGAGATATTGTTCAATGCGCTTAGAATGCTTGATGGGTTATAATTATAAACAATGTTAAAACATCGGGTTTGATATGAATTAACAGTAAGTATTGTATTTTAAAATTACAAAAATGAAAAACATGAATGAAAGCAATGTTGGTATTTTTTCCTCACAAATAGCAACACTGTTATGACAAGTTAGGTTATTAGAATTTTGTTTTATTTATCGATTTACGTAAAAATAGTGCATAGAATGTGAGTACTTATTTGTGAAATGTTATTTTATCACATTTTTTTTTGTTTTCCTGATGTGCTATAACATCCTTTCACGCAACAAACTGTCATTTTCAATTATTTACTCGCGAGCTGTGTTCGACGGAACGTGACCTTGAGTACTGACGGCCTGATGGCTAAGTTTGACGGATTAGGCTAAGTTTTAGTTGCTTCACTTTTTGCACTCGTATTAGGTTTCTATGCGTTATTATTCTAAGATGCAACCGCTATTAATTGTACGCACTTAGCCGTCATTTAACGACAAGCAGTTACTAAATAAACTATAACCGTGCGCAGTTGACCGCCCTGCGGCTGGCCGCTAGAGCGCACGTAGGCTGTCTTTTAACGTACATCTTATAGTTTTTTTCAAATATTTTTCAATACTAACTACTCAACGAAAGTTTCAAGAAGAATGTAAACTACCGCGCCATCAAAGATGAACCACGTGTCCGTCGGCAAATGCCAACTCGCCCTGTGGGCGTTTGTTAGTCTTGGCAAGTTAGAACCAGCTATTGCTTTTTATGATAATTAATGGCTAGATAAAACAGTTACTAGAAATATTTTTAATTTAATAATACTTACGGTGTTTTTGCCGGGGATAGATGTAAGTGTCCGACCACGCCAACTGCAGCCGGAAAGGATTGTTGTCGACAACTTTTGGGTTATTCGTAATATTTCCAGGCCCTGAAGTTGTGATTGTCCGACTGGCCAAACGCACAAACCTTTGAAGTTTTACGGCTAAATAAATTCCTGATTTAGGAATTGTTGGATTTATTTTGAAAAACCCGATTTTTCCTTTGGGTAGGTACTATTGCTTTTAAATAAACTTGTGTTGTTGTTTCACACCAGCGGTTCAGGTTATTCTATCTCGTATCTGGATTGAATGGCTTGGCTTTTCTAGATCTCCATTTTTGACTAGGCCAGTTGTTAAACCCTTCATCTGCAAATACGAGAGTGAGTGAGTGGACATCACGGAGCAAGTACAAAGAGGAGATGCTGTAATTAGATTTCCCTAAGAAACAACGCGTGACATTTTGCGGCGTGAGGGGGTGTTAGACTCCGCCCATTTCTTTATTTGCCATCTGCCAGTCAATAGCAAAACTATTCGCTCGTTCTGTCCATTTTATTTTGAAGTTCCGAAACTATCTCATACTAGATGTCATTAAGTGCAGGATGCAACTGGGTCGTACTCAAAATTAACAGGGAGTTCTGTGAATTAATTTTGCGTTGATAGGTACGTATTTTTTTTTCATTGAAACAGGGATACTATTATTTGATGAAAGACGAAGATCATTCGACATTTATAAAAACCTTTTAATTGTTCCATTTTTTATTTTTTGGGCTTAGTTGCGGGTGTATAATATTCTACTCCGTATCACCTAATCACCAAGAATTGATGACAACACGACTTGACCGTAACTGTTTCACTGTGTTGTTATTAATTCTTAGTGCAGGTTTGCGAATAATCGTAAGTCTGCAGGTGATATGGAGTAGCATACGCCCGCAACTACGGACTTCGGGCTAAGAGAGCAGCCCCCCAGATCAAAAATTCGTAAGACGGATGACGCGTCAGGACACGTCACCAGATCGAAAATTCGTAAGACGGATGACACGCCAGGACACGTCACCAGATCGAAAATTCGTAAGACGGATTATTCAAAAATGCACAACGTTAATGTTCAAGTTTGCACTTCTGCCGGCACTCCCGGAGCAACCCAAAGGTTTTTTTTTATATATTTTGGTTGTACAAAAACTACTTTTTTACAGATTTGTTATATGCATAGTATCGATCTATATGATAGAATATTTAATTTATAAAAGATTGTACTTTTATGTCCAGCGTATTTAATGTTTTAAATGCGACAGTCGCGGGACATTCGATAATATAATTGGCTTTCTAAGTACTGCCCTGCTTTTTTGTTACGTTTATGTTTGTTATAAACGATAACGATAGATGGCGGCCTGGTTACACAATTATAAATATAAAACCACGAAAATAATATTATTGCGATTAAAAGATCTTATGGAATTAATGATGAACGTACTAATTTCACTACATATGATTATTAAAATAGCTGACGCTAAGAGATTTTTCTAGAACCATTTTAATAAATTACGTTTAAAAATGTGATTTAAAAATGAAACATGTGATGCAATCATCAGTACGTCTATCCGAGTAGTTTTTATAAGATAAAACACAAAACTTCATTGTTTTTTTCTTGTATCGTGAATATGCTGTAAAATGGGTATGTTTACGAAGTTGTGCACAGGAAGCACGCCAACAATACACTGTCTTAAGCCACGCCCACCGTGATGACGTCAGGACCTAGTTGAAAATCACAGTGCACAGTATGCTTAGGCCGTCTCCTCTTTGTACTTACTCCGTGGTGGACATCTTAATTTTGTTGAGTCATTACTATTAAGTTTTTTTTTTTGTGGTAGGGTTAAACTGACGCAATTACCCCAAAAATCTATATTAATCGCCGAAATTTTTAGTTTTTTTTTAAATAAAAAAAAATTTGAAAAAGCAATTTATATTCCGGGTGACGCCCGGAGGAGCCACTAGTAGAAAAATAGTGCGAAACAGCAGTGCTATTCTGTAACAACATTTTCGTGTCTCGACAGCGGAATCCGAGGTGAGTTTCAAAAGAGAATGCCCATTTTGTTAGGAGTTTTGGGCCCCTAAAAAAACTTCGCATGTCACGATAGTTTTAACTTGGTTTTGTAGACCTAGAATTACCTTTTCATATCCTGAAATCGAATTTCAATTTTTCACCCTAGTTTAAGAGAAATCTTATATTTTCGGATGCTGAAATTGAGGTTATAAAACCAAGTTTTTTTTTGTTTTAAACATATTTGAAAGTACTACATAACTTCTTCTCTTTTATGTAGGTTAAGTACAAATTGCGCTTACAAATATCCCTTGCCGTGTCGTGCCGGCAGTCAGCGTTATGTAGGCTGTACCCTCACAACTAGTAGATAGTGTTGTTAAAAACAAATACTTACCTACGGCTAAAGCCTTAGATTAGAGAAGCTCATAGCGAAGTTACAACAACCCGCACAAAGCGATAGAGCAACTTAACTTGATATGGATCCCCATATCAAATTAAGTTGCTCTATCGATGTTTACTTAAAAAAAAACAACAATAAATAGTAGGTAAAACATTTATTCTTCAAGGAATATATGGTCTAGAAATTGCGCTGGGGCGCTTATATCATTAAAACGACCCCAGCTTAAATACCACAATACAGTCATTGTATGAGCGCAGCACCCTACTGTACGATTTCCCACTAAGCAGCTACAATAATAAGCAATGATACTCTCTAAAGAATTTGCCCTGTGTTGCTCTCTACTTATCAATAAATATGTGTAATAAATCCTGCTACTCACATGTCTCGATTTAATTCTGGCCCTAACTAGATAATTATTTAGACCTAATATTAAGGGCAAGTCTTCTTCTATTAACTCATTGCTTATTTCTACACTGTAGGTACCATTCGCCCGCACATGCTCCCCATAATAGGATCTTGCCTGTTTTAATTGGTAAGATCCTAAGGCAAATCTTCTTAATTCGATTAATGATAACCTTGGAAAATTATTTAGATGGGGAGCACTGCTGTTTATGCTTTGGAAAATCGTACGTCTTCTATTTACATGTTCCCTTTGAATAAATTCCGATAAATAATTTACCGTATTTAATCTGGACAGAGCAATGTTTAGGTACTCCACAGCATCGGGTCTATCATTAATTGTAGGATGGAACTTATTCAAAAGGGAACAAGCTATTTTAAAGTCAGTCATAAGGTGACTTGACGCTCTATTAAAATATTCCTGGCGAAAGAGTTTAAAATCTCTTTTGATTCTCCCATTTACAACCTCTACCACCCACCGGCACATTGTTACACATCTAGATTTATTAGCCTGGTGGGTGGTTAATTGATGTTCGTTTTCCAATAATGACTCAGGCATGTGAGTTTTATAATTATAGCGTTCTAACTCAGGAATCACATCTCTAAATCCTCTGTCCAAAATGAATACATCACCGGGTCTAAAAAATGAGCGCATGGGACCATTTTCAGTAGTAAACAAGGCACTCATAATAGATGAGTCATTTTTTGTGGCTTCATATGGCCCCATGCACTCTAAAATATATCCATCGCAGCAAACAAATAAAAACGGTTTGACAAGATTGGCATATTTATGCAGACTATATGTTCGTTTTTGATATAAATAATTGCTGCTGCTTTGCACATAAACATATGTGCCATCACATATTACAATGGCAGGTTTAACATTTGAAGCCATGTTAGCATCCCCAAAAAATCCCTCTGGTATAATTCTATTCCGTGATGCTACGTTTTGAATAGATGTGTGATTTATTCCTAAATGTTGAGAAACAAACTGTTCATTTAAACAATTTCTCACAATATTCATTTTTCTTTCCAAAGTGGATCTTGGCATTTTAAAAAGAGTTGACAGTCTTTGATTGCTGTCACCTGTTCTGAGTTTCACTAAGAATATGCTGAGAGCAACAGAAGGATTTGGAAAGTGATCATATAACATAGGGTTACAATGTAGAAGCTCATTGAATTGCTCTGCGGTAAGTCCCAACCAATAATGGCATAAACAAGAATCCATCGAGTTTATATCATTGAAGTCTAACTGTCTCTCAGTAGCTTTTTCAAGTTTTGTGCAAATATCATCTACTTGAAATCCAGTAAAATCTGAATATGGGGCTTCTAGTTCATCCCAACGATTGCTATGTAAATGATAACTGCATATTCTTGCAGTGAAAGGAATGTATACTTTATGATGTAACAACAAAACTTCTTTTATAGTGCCTGGTACTAAAAGACGTTCAGCATTCGCACAACCAAGAAACAGACAATGTCGTGAACTTGCCGAAACCCGTTTGTACTTTAGTGAATTAATTTTTGAAAATGTTCGAGGTAATTGTTGTTCCTGAGATGGTGGAACCGGCAGTGGTAGTGGAGGTGGTACAGGGATCACAGCATCTGCGATGTTATCATCCATGTTATCAGTCACTGGCGCAGATTCCACAGTGGGACTGTTAACGCCAGCAACGGCCTGGCTCTGTATTTCTCTCGATGCAGCCTCCCAACAAGCACGACAAACTCGTTCCAAATGCAAGACCTAAAAATAAGAAAATATCATACTATTTATTCTTGTTCCATTAGTTCAATTATAGTCATTCTGCCACATTTACATTAATAACCATTAACACTTACGTGATGAGCTGGTGTCCATCTTAGTAAAACGTTCCTTTGAAGACAGTCTTGACTGACCCTATGAGTTCTGCGACTTGCAATTGACATGCCACACGCAAAACATATGTTGAGGTGTCCAAGAGCGGGAGATACAAGGGATAGAGTTGTGGTTGATGATGTCCGGTTTTGTAATAGTAAAAAACATTCAACACACAGGATGTCATCAGAGGATATCTGAAAAGATTACAAAAATAAATCAGTGAATTCCTAAATAGATAATACGTATATTTACTCATGTGCTCATTGCAATGGTCTAGATTTTCTCAAAGATCACCTTACACTGCCTAAAACTTAATAACAATAACAATACTAAATAATACAGATTCACAGTTGACGATGACCCAAGGGGTCATTGACCAAATAGACATCCTGAATGTCCGTATAAGTCTTGTTAATGACACATTATAAACTTACCGGGGTAGGCGTTACCCAGGATCTCAGGAGGGTAAGCATTGGTTCATCTAATTCTTCGATTTGACGTCTACGAAGATTAGGCGCCAAACGTAGGGAGCAATTGACACACCGGCGAGAGAGAGGGCGGTTTACCCGATCTCTACCAGGTGTAGACATTTTTCAAAAGTAAAACAAGATTCCAGGGCTCATTCAAAAACTAAAATACAGTCACTTTGCTCACTTATCACTAAAACAAGAGTCCAAAGCTCACTTAAACTAAAAAGAGTCAATGTGCTCACTTGTCACTAAAACAGGAGTCCAATATCTCAAAACAAATCCACTGGAGGAAGAAACGCTCAACTCGACAGCTTCAAATTGTAACGAACAGAAGTAAATACGGAGGAATAATTCAACTCGACGTAAAACGAACGGCACGAAACAATTAGATTGACGCATTGATTTGACAGATAGATCTATCTAAGTGTGACCATGTAAAATATTTTGGTAATCGATTTACCAAATCGATTTGTAATAAATTCTATTATTTAGATAATTAAAAAGATAATTATAAACGCTATTTAGTTATGAATGGGAGCTACTAAGCTGAGTACTAACCACTATAATGTCTGGTGTAACTATTGTTTTTTAAAGAAAATAATCAGGTATGAATGTAGCGGAATATTGCTGACGGTAGGAAATACATGATAATTATGTGGAAATATGGGCGCACACAGACGCTCCGGTTGCTCTTCCGATTTTCTGATCAGACTATCCAGACTAACCGGAGCGTCTATTTCCGCCTTAGTTCTTCGCTATCGGACAGAGGACCTCCACATCATTTCAGGATCGTACTTTAGCTTCAAGTACCGTAGAGCTAAGACCGCTAGAATCTCCTGGTTAAAATATTATATTATGTCTGTAAAATCTCTCAAATTATAATTCCTTCGGGTTTTTTTTTAGTTAGTGTTAGTGCTTTTATATTCTTTATCTAAGCCCGCCGTCTTCGCGCCTGATCAGTTACATGAGATTGTTAGCTAGATTACGACGGGAGAAAAGCTACTGTAGCCTATCTCCGGTAAAATATCGATAATTCCAATCGATTACAATTATTTAATTGAGATAGTATGTCCTCTGGCAACATTCAGGTTAAGTTTTAATGGCGGAACTTATTTATATTCAATGAAATAAATATTAATTATGTTTTCCAGTGCTAGGGTAAAAGAAATGTTGATAAAATTAGCTTGAACATGTAAAAATAAGACTTAATTTTTGAGAAGTAAATAGTCTTGACACGGTACCAAAACTAAGGGGCCCATTGGTTGGCTTTCTCCTTTGTATAAATATAAAACCTTATGATGTGTGAAATAAAGTTCACTTTGTAAGCTTAGTCACTCAGGGTGAAGTCGATATCGAAATGGTTATTTACAGAATAAACTAGCAGAACTTACTAGTTTGTTGTAGATTTTTTATTTACTTACGGTGTTTATACGGGGTATAGATATGAGGGTCAGACCACCACGCCCACTGCACCTGGGGAGTATTGTTGCCGACATCTTTCGGGTTATTCGTGATATTTCCGGGTCCTGATGTGGTGACCATCCGACTGGGCATACGCGCCATACTTTGAAGTTGTGCTACTAAAGCTTTCCCCAATTTAGGAACTGTTGGATTCATTTTGATCAAGCAGATTTATTGTTTAAAGTACTATTGCTTTCGGTACTATTACTTTAGGTACTATTGTCTTAGGTACTATTACGTTAGATGCTATTGCTTTAGGTGCTGTTGCTTTAGGTAAGTTTGCTTGTTTGTTATTTCATGCTAGCGGTTTGGGTTATTAAATCTCGTGTCTGGATTGTATGGCTTGGCCTTTCTAGGTACCTGCCTTGGAAAAAGCGATTGGTTAACGCCTTCATCTGTAAATACGATAAAAGTGAGTTAGTTATCATATTTGTTCTGTTGCTCAATAACCATGCGACGCCTTTTGAAAACATTTATAATTTTTCTACAAATATTACTAAGGCGTGTTACCAATAGTTTTTCAGTTCACGATTGGGGCCCCCTAACCGACGTGCGCATTAGCGGTTGAACCGCCTTGCAGTTGACCGCGGGGCTGGCTGGTTTGTTCAGTACTTAGATGCAACCGCTAGTAATTGTACGCACTTAGCCGTCATTTAACGACAAGCGGTTGCCAAATAAACTGGAACTGCGCGCGGTTGACCGCCCCCGCGGCTGGCCGTTAGTGCGCACGTAGGCTACTTTTAATATACATCCTAGATCTTTGTCAAATATTTTTCAATACTAACAACTCAACAAAAGTTTCAAGAAGAATGTAAACTACCGCGCCATCCGAAGATGAAACACGTGTTCGTCGGCAAACGCCAACTCGCCCCCTATGGGCGCTTTGTAAATCTTGGCAAACTAGATCCAGCTATCGCTTTTTATGTAAATGCCTACATAAAACAGTTAATAGAATTATATAAAAAATGAATAAAACTTACGGTGTTTATGTCGGGGATAGATATAAGTGTCGGACCACGTCAACTGCAGCCGGAAAGGATTGTTGTCGACAACTTTTGGGTTATTCGTAATATTTCCGGGTCCTGAAGTTGTGATTGTCCGACTGGCCAAACGCACAAACCTTTGAAGTTGCGCTGCTAAACAAATTCCTGAATTAGGAATTGTTGGATTCATTTTGAAAAACCCGATATTTGCTTTAGGTACTATTTGCTTTTGTATAAACTTCTGTGTTGTTATTTTACGCTAGTGGTTCGGGTTATTCAACCTCGTGTCTGGATTGTAAGGCTTGGCCTTTCTAGGTACCTGCTTTCCAGAAAGCAAGTGGTTAAAGCTTTCATCTGCAAATATGAAAATAGTGAGTGGTCGTATTAATTCTGTTGAGTCATTACTGTTACGTTTTATTGTATTTTTGTCATGGACTATTTTTCTACAACTACTACTAAAGTATATGACGCAATTACTTGAGAACAATAAAAAAAAAAACGAAGTTTTGCATGAATAAAAAAATTGCAAAAAGTACATTCACTCGAAGTTTTCTTTTTGTTTTCTACTAGTGAGTCCAGACGACTCACGAAAACAAAAAGAAAACAAGGGACTCTTGAGCGAAATAAACAGAACTAATTTGTTTTTGTAGATTTTTTTATTTACTTACATTGTTTATACTGGGGATAGATATTAGGGTCAGACCACCACGCCCACTTCAACTGGAAATGATTGTTGCCGGTATCTGTCGGGTTATTCGCGATACCTCCGGGTACCGATGTGGTGACTCTCTGACTGGCCATACGCACAACACTGAGTTGTGCTACTAAATGCTTCCCCGATTTAAAAACAGCTGGATTCATTATTTTTATGTTTCAATAGGACTTTTCAGATTAAATACTGCATTGTTAATGCATGTTTGGGTTATTCAATCTTGTATCTGGATTGTATGGCTGGGCTTTTCTAGGTGCTTTCTTCGCCGGAATAAGCTGAGAGTCAAGAAAGCCTTCATCTGCAAACACAAAAAAGTGAGTGGTCATGGTTTAGTTTTTTTAATAAAAAAATTCAACTATTTATGACACAATAACCACAATTAATCCAAATTAATATTTGAAAATGCTTAATTAACTGCCTGTCTGTTTCACTTTCACCACAGATTTTGATGGAAATTTGGCACAAAGGTTAGAACTTTAGAGAACGACATAGTCGTTATTTTCGATTATTCTGACGGGTGAAGCCGCTGGCAGAAGCTAGTAGACGGTAAAATAAAAAAGAACCAGAGAGTAGTCTACAAAATTACTTACGGTGTTTATACGGGGGATAGGCCTTATGGTCCTGAAAAGGATTGTTGCCGGCAGCGTTTTGGTTATTCGCAACATTTCCGGGCCCCACAGTGGTGACGGTGCGTCCGGCCATACGCACAACACTTTGGAGTTGTGGTACTAAATGTTTCCCCGATTGAACAGCGGGATTCATTTTATGATTAATTTAGGACTTTTACGATTAAATACGGCATTGTTAATGCATGTTTGGGTTATTCAATCTTGTATCTGGATTGTATGGCTGGGCTTTTCTAGGTGCTTTCTTCGCCGGAATAAGCTGAGAGTCAAGAAAGCCTTCATCTGCAAACACAAAAAAGTGAGTGGTCATGGTTTAGTTTTTTTAATAAAAAAATTCAACTATTTATGACACAATAACCACAATTAATCCAAATTAATATTTGAAAATGCTTAATTAACTGCCTGTCTGTTTCACTTTCACCACAGATTTTGATGGAAATTTGGCACAAAGGTTAGAACTTTAGAGAACGACATAGTAACGACTATGTCGTTCTCTAAAGTTCTAACCTTTGTGCCAAATTATGTTTCACTTTCACCACAGATTTTGATGGAAATTTGGCACAAAGGTTAGAACTTTAGAGAACGACATAGTCGTTATTTTCGATTATTCTGACGGGTAAAGCCGCTGGCAGAATTTAGTAGACGGTAAAATAAAAAAGAACCAGAGAATAGTCTACGAAATTACTTACGGTGTTTATACGGGGGATAGGCCTTCTGGTCCTGAAAAGGATTGTTGCCGGCAGCGTTTTGGTTATTCGCAACATTTCCGGGCCCCACAGTGGTGACGGTGCGTCCGGCCATACGCACAGCACGTTGAAGTTGTGCTGCTAAACATATCCCCGATTTAGGAACTGTTGGATTCATTTTGAACTGATCTGTATTATGAGTTGAAATGTATGTGCAGCGGAAACTCCTGAATTTTATAATGTGCGTTTGCACCGTTACAATATTGTTTTAGGAATATTGCTTTTAAATTAATTACTGTCTCGCTTAGCATGCTAGCGTCTTGGGTAAAAATATTTCGTAAGTTCATGCTCAGGCTCAATGTCCTGCTTGATCTCTTTAGGTGTCTGCTTCGGAATTACTGGTTGGTCAATAAAACCTTCATCTGCAATTTTTGAAAAACTAGTGAGAGGTCATATTTAGTTCAGTTTAAAAAAAGAAATTGCATCGTTTTTTTTTTACAAATACAACTAAATTTTATTCAACGCCCTATCATTTACACAAATAACAAAAAATAAAAATAATCAAAGTGACTCCGCACATCGAGGGTTCCGTAAAAACTCGTTTATTGGATAGTACTTAGTTCTTTTATTACGGAAAAAGAGTCGATTTTCCGATAATACATCACCTTATGAAGTTTATAAACTATGAAAGCGTTTATCACTCGCGATGAAAAAATAAGTAGAATTATTGATGATACTAAATTATTAAAAGGTGATAATTTTTTCCCATAGGTATATCGATGTACGTCACAGTCAATTCTTCAACAGAAAATATAAATTTTAAATCGCAAAAAAATACCATAGACACTTTTAGATGATTAAGTTTGATATGTATTCATTTTAATATGATACCTCTACAAACTGAGAAAAATACATAAAATATATTCTTTGTATTTAACTTACGGTGTTTATACGGAGGAAAGGCCTCTTTGTCATGGAAAGGATTGTTATTGGATTTTTTTCGGTCACTCGAAACATTTCCAGGTTTCGAAGTGGTGATTGTCTGAGTGGGCGTACACACAACACTTTGAAGCCGTGCTGCTAAAATTATTCCCGATTTAGGAATTATTGAATACATTTTGAAAAGCGGATTTTCAGTGATGTAGTCATTAATAAATTTCTTGTTTTTTCTTAAATATTCTTTTGTTTTTCTCATACATGAAAACGGTTCGGGCGCTTATATTTTGTATCTGGATTACGAGGCCTGGCCTTGCGAGGCCTTTGAATCTGGTAAGACTGGAGACTATAGGCTTCATCTGAAAATTCAAAGAATTGAGGTAAGTGATTATCTACACTAATGTTTTAAGAGGAAAGATTTGTATGTTTGTAACGTCAACCCAAAAACTTCTGGACCGATTTTAAAAAATGTTCACCATTAGAATGCTATATTATCTTTCAAGAGTAATATTGGCGAAATTGGATTTCTAAAACTGCGCGAACGAATTCGCGGGTGAACTGTTAGTTTTGCCTAAAAAATAAGCTGTCGTTTCATGCTGATATTTTTCATCTGATGGTTTAGTAGTCACGACTATATCTGTTTTCAGACTACGCTAAAATATATAGCATGGAGTATATAGCTTATGAGCTATATACTCCATGCTATATATTTTAGCGTAGCACAACGATATCGCGCACCATACATTGTCAATCATATACAGGGAAATTGAAAAAATACCCGAAACCTCTTAGGCAGTGAAAGTACACATGATTATAAGCAACTTTTGTTTTGGTAAAACTCCGAAATCTCGAAAAAAATATCAGCTGTTTCATACATTTTCATTGGCTAAATACTGCATTTTGTATGAAACAGCTGATATTTTTTTCGAGATTTCGGAGTTTTACCAAAACAAAAGTTGCTTATAATCATGTGTACTTTCACTGCCTAAGAGGTTTCGGGTATTTTTTCAATTTCCCTGTATAGTACAGTACAGTGTGAACGTGTCCATGCGTTGACGTGATGTGTTCGTAAAATGTTTACAATAAAAATCTAATATTACAAATATCGTTATCAAAAGTTACGAAAATTGCCTTAAATATAATGTTACGCGAGGGGGTCAAAAGTTACAAAAAATGTAAGTAATGTAACCTTCTGGCAACGCTACTCGCGCGTTCCGTCGTTTGTAACGTTTACAAATGAAATTGGGAGCATTGGGCCTTTGAGCGTTGGTCGATATATATGTTATTTTATTGAATATCTGTATTTTATTGTTTCATTTTTCATTGCTCATTTTTTGATCATTTTATTTATTTTTATCTATTTAATATATTTATATTATTTTAGTCCATGACATTACAGGCCCTATCATAACATCAGCGCTGTGTTATTTATTTTAAATATCGCAGCATGCTGAGATAGGGACTTTTTTGGCCTCGCACAGATCAATTTAATGTTAATATCTGTTTTTTTTTTATTTTGCTACTGTGTTTTGTGCGAGTCCCAAATAAACATTTTTCTTTCTTCTTTCTTTATTTCTTTCCATAACAATTTCTGGTGCGCGATATTGTTTTGCTATGAGCTATATACCATATGCCTTTAAATTATAGCGTAGTCTGAAAGCAGCTTTAATATATCGCAAATTGTATGCGTTGCCATTTTAGAAAAAAACTGAAGCTTCTGATTCGTACCCTTTGAACTGAGACAGAACTTCATGCGGCATCAGAAAAAGTGGGAGGCTGCCGTTATGACAAAAATTCAATAATCAAACAAATTTTAGCAACCTTTTTTTATACCAATGCAATATTTGGAATGATTGTAGTACGCGCTTTTTAATTTGGTCAAATTTTTACTTGACAGAATATTACCAAAGACTATTTTATTATGGCATTTAGTCTAATCAAATTATTTATTACAGCAAACAATCTTTAGACAAACTTTAGGTCAAATGATTTGCTATGACAAAAAATATAAGGCAAAAATAAAGGGAAAGATTTAAAAATATGAAGGGAAAAGAGTTAATTATTAAAAGAAAAATGGTTGGGTTAGGTTAGGTTAGAACTGACCTCATACGCACGAGCCAAGCGAGCGAAGCGAGCGGTGCCGCGTCAGCGGTCGGCGAGTGCCAGATACGACTAGATTATATAGAAAGAATTATGGAACAAAAACTGAATAGAATGGTAAACTGAAAACTGACGATACTAAATTTATATTTGCCTTATTTAATTTTGCGTAAAATATGTATGGTATTCCAACTGAAATATTTGACTACATAAAAATTGGTAAAAGTACTAGTTGGTAAACAAGTTATTGTACGTTCACTTGCCAAACATTAGGTTTGCGTTATAATTATTTGTGAAAAGATTGTTTTGCTAAGTTATAATTTTCCAAATGAAATTATGCGGATAATAGGGAATATGCATGAAAAAAATATTTATTATCTAAACAGTTTATTTAAAAATATACAAAATTATAATACTAACACTGAATATAGAATGAAAATAAGTCGAAAAACCAACCAGATATCAGTATTTTAAACGAATATATCTGTCTGCAGCTGTATAGGCATAATGGACTCTGACGTAAGTTCATATCGGACTTCTCTTTCTAATTGTAATCTTTGAAGCTTTATAACTTCATCACTGATGAAGGTATTTAAAAAGTAATTTCGTGATAAATTTTTAAGGCTAATTTTGCAAATAAAAAAATTGCATGCATATTCCTTGTTTGGGAAGTGATAATTTGTCAATTTCTTTTCGATGAAACATAGGTGTAACCCAGAAAAAGTATATAATATTTATCCCTTTTAATATTATAAATGCGAAAGTAACTGTTTCTTCTTCATGCCTAAACCACTGAACCGATTTAGATGACATTGTACCTACTGTTTACGTGAATTTTAGAATAGAATACTCTTTAATTATGTACACCATATAAGTTACATAAAGAATAGATGAAGTAAACATTACATAGGGTGACACAATGGGCGTCCTTATCGCTAAGAGCGATCTTTTCAAGACAACCTAACAACGCATATTTACCACAAATAACAGGAAATAAATAGGAAAGGAAATGCATGCGTTATAGCCGCGCAGAACGTGTGTGAGATGGATAACTACATAGTTTAGTCATAAAGTTTTTAATATAACTTACGATGTTTGAAGGGTGGATATGAATTAGCGTCAGACCATTTCCATTGCACCTGGTAGTTAGAATTGTAGTAATCTCTGGGTCCCGGAGACTTGAGAGTCCGAATTGCCATATGCAAAACTCTTTGAAGTTGTACTGCTATAAGTTTTCCCGATAAAGTCATTGGTGAATTCATTTTGAAAAGCGCACTTATAGCCTAGGCATTTGTATTCTCGTATTTGGATTGTATGGTTTCGCTTTTCTGGGCGTCTGCACATGGAAAGGTGGGTAGTTGTAGGCTTGATCTGCAAATATGAGAAAATATTTGTAATGTCGTAAAGTAACTTGGTAACAAGTTGTTGCATGTCGGCGACGAATCACAACGTTGCAGATGTCTACAATCGCACGCATTGCTGCTGGTCTAAAAACGCCAATTATAGTAGAATCAGCCAGCACATCAAGCTATCTGAAACTGTATTTTTTTTCAATCCACCTTGGACCTAACGCTGTAGCGATAAAGATGAAAATGACATTTTTCTGATTTTTGTGTGATTAATAGTATGACCCTAATGATTCTACCAAAGTGGCCTTTTTAGACCTGCTGGCACTTTTAGTGCTGGCAATCTTACAGCAGTCACCGGTGGTTTCTACGTAGTGTATGGACAGTGAAATAAAAAATTGAAATGAGTATGTATGACACAATTCCACAAACAATCAATTCATATTATTATAAAACAAATTCGTCCGCCGCGTTTGTTTATCTTTTAGGTCGCGATAAACTGAAAATCTACTGCACCGATTTTTACGTTGTTTTCACAATGGATAGAGTGGTTCTTGAAGAAGGTTTTAGTGTATTATTTGTCAAGCGGGCAGCCGCCGGCATCAGCTTGTAGAAAAGAAAAGGACCACTGCGTTATGTTATGTTCAGCGACAACCAAAACCTAATGATTAAAGGCTAAATTTACTTACGGTGCCTATACGGAGGATAAGTAGTAGCATCGGACCATGTCCACTGTACTGGGAAAGAATTATGGTAGGGTTCTTTTGGAGTTACGGATCTCGAACCTGTGCTTACTGGCCGACCGAGCATTCGCATAAAACTTTGAAAGTTTACTGCAAAATGTGTACCCGATTTTAAACTTTGTGAGTTCATTTTGAAATGCTGATATGTAGTTTAATGTTTTGTTCACACATGAAAGTATTTTGCGGTACGTTTTGTGTCGGGAGTATATGGCCTAGCCTTTCGGGGTATCGGGTTCTGATGCGTCTGGAGGTTAAATCCTTCATCTGCAAATAAAAAAAAAACGAGTTACAAGTTATGTTGTAGTTAAGTTACTGTTTAGTTGCTTGCCAAAATTCTATTTGCGGGTTCAAAAAGGCCACTTTTCATGATTATATTAGAATATTAATATAAATCATACAGCAATCTGTCAAATTTAAATTTCATTTTCATCTTTATCGCTATAGCATTAGGTTTATAGTTGATTGGAATTGGAAATTTGATAGTGACGGGTAGCTTGATGTGCTGGATGATTCTGCTAAAGTGGCCTTTTTAGACATGCTGCTGACACAAGCCATACTTAAAAACACAGGTTTTCAAGTATATGTTCATACAGAAAGGAAAGGATTTTATTTGCTTGGAGCGTGAAGCGCAAGTGGCACCATAAATAGGGGAGAGTCGGAGGTATTGTACCGCAGGATGAATCGTAAAATTTCGATACCAAGTTTCCACCTCCAAGTTTGTCTTAGTGTGATGATTATATAGCCTACTAGCTGACCCGCGCAACTTCGTCTGCGTCAGATTTTCCTTTAATGCTCCGCTCCTAATTGTCTTAGCGTGATGATATATAGCCTATAGCCGTCCTCGATAAATGGGCTATCTAACACAAAGAATTTTTCAAATCGGATCAGTAGTTCCTGAGATTAGCGCGTTCCACCAAACAAACAAACAAAACTCTTCTGCTTTATAATATTAGTATAGATATATCATAGGCTACATACCATCGCGCGGGTCAGCTAGTCTAAAATATAGGTTTTAATTGCTAGTGTAAAAAATACTGCTATTTGGAGGTGGTACGATTCATTCTGCGGTACAATACCTCCGACTCTCCCATAATAGAAAAAAACGAAAATTACAAAATCAAGCTAAATATTTGTCAAATCCGCGTTTAATGGCGCCATCGCTCATCATAAGGGTGCGCTTCCACCATAGATGTGCGAGGATGTGTTTGTGAGAACCACTGGAATGGCTTCATTCTTTTCTATTTATTTATTTTTTAATAGGGACAAGCCCGCTACACAATTCCAACCACTGCAACTCCTGAAAGCCAGAATCAACAGTGGCGACCACCAGAAAAACGCAGAGCTAATAAAGCCCGACGACTCCCGGAGAAATGATTGAACTGTCTTGGATCCCGCAAAGAAATTAATCAGAAGAGTACAGCGGAGTAGGAAAAAAAATGGCTTCATTTACCTAGTGACGTTACAATCTGGGTAAATACAGAAATTCTTTTGGATCATAAGAAAACATGTACTTTCGCACATCTACGGTGTAAAGGTCACCCTAAAGCTGCTTTTAGACTACGCTATAATATATAGCATAGAGTGTATAGCTCATAGCACAATATCACGCACCAAACATACATTTTTATGAACACGTTCACACTTTACCATACTATATAATTATATTATTGACAATGTATGGAGCGCGATATTGTTGTGCTATGAGCTATACACTCTATGCTATTAATTATTATAGAGTAGTCTGAAAGGGGACTCACTAGGGAGCCACCGCACCGATCATCAACGACAGCCGAAAATGATTGCGTAGTAATTTACTTACGGTGACTATACCGAGGATAGGAATGAGGATCAGTCCACTTCAGCGTGAAAGGAGTGTAGAAGGCATCCTTTAGGTTATTCTCAGCATTTCCGATCTTCGAAGAGGTGACTGATTCACTGGCCATATGCCTAGCACCTTGTGCCACTAAACGTGTCACCGATTTAGGAATTGTTGAATTCATTTTGTAAATCGAATTTATTCTTATAGATATTATGGCTTAAACGTATGGTTTTTGTTTATGTGTGATAGCGGTTCGGGTTCCTCCATTTTGTATCAGGATTGTAAGGCTGGGCTTTTCGAGGTAGCTGAACTGGACGGTTATAATTTTGATCTGCAAATATAAAAAAAGATAAAGTGGTTATATTATCCAGGAGAGAGTGAGAAAGCGACAGGGTAAATGCATGCTTGAATTACCGTTTGGTAATAAAAGTAAGAGTGCAAAAGGAAAATAAAATAGTTAATTTTTGAGCAAAGAGGAGGACTCAAGTGCCGAAAATAGCCTTAGTAGCTAAACAAAACGCGAAAATTGACTTAGTGGAAATCTCAATCACACGCTAAATGTTTTGGGAACACATTCATAGTGCGTACGGCAAAGGAGTGGAATTCCCTGCCGGAGTCAGTGTTTCCTGATAGCTACAACCTGGGAGTCTTTTAGTTAAGAGTGAATAGGTTACTTCTAGACAAGCGTGCTCCATCTTAGACCGCATCGTCGCTTACCATCAGGTGAGATAGTGGTCAAACGCGTGCCTATAAAAAAAAAAGAAAAATCCCGAAAAAAAATACTGTGTTCACTCTCACAATCAAGATGAATCTAATGACATCAAATAAAATCCATCATGCCGTTGTTACAGAGCGTGCCAAAGAAATATGCATATCGTCCTTGAAGTTCTAACACCACAGATGTCAAAAATAGCAACGTTTCAGGAGAGAGAAAAAATTGCATGTAGATGCATAGTGTAATAGACAAAACGTAACATGCAAATTATTCATGTACATACCTGCAATTCTACATACTTATTTATTTATTTAACACAAAGCACAAATGTACAGAGGCGGACTTAATGCCACAGGCATTCTCTACCAGTCAACCTTTGGGTGATGAAGAGACAAATTACTTATATTTTGTTTACGGCTTAAAATAAATCTGTGCAACAGTGATAACCATTCAAACAAGATGGAATGACAGCTCACTTGTCGTTCACTCCACCTAATTGAGCACGGTGAGATGTGGATAGAATCGACCGGCAGTAATAATAAACAAAAAAAAACAAACTTACGTTGGTTGGGATTGTTATTAGCGCCTGGCCAATCCCATTGGACCTGGAAAGAATTGTTGTAGGGATCCCTTGGGGTGTTCGTCACACTTGGAGAGCCTGGGTAAGCCATTTGCATGAAAGCATGAAAATCTGCAAATGGAAAGTCGAGTTAGTCGTTATTTTTTGGGTTTTGAACCCAAAGAGTAACTTACGGAACCCTATTACTAAGGGCCGGCGCAAATATGGCGGAGTGCAGCGCATAGCATTTTTAATTGTCAAATTAATAATATCAAGAAATTAACTAACAACAATTATTAATTCCTGAAGAGCATCGAAGCGACTATTACTACTACTAATACTATGATGATTTATTATGCATTGGATCTTTGACATAAAAGATAATTAAGTGAAAGCGTTTAATTCTTTAAATAGAAATCGCAACAAATAGAAACGAGATCGCTAATTACCCTCTTTGCTTATCGCTAAGTACACTTTTAGGCTACGCAAAAGTCTTAGAAAAGGTAGTTGTTGGTTCAAACCTAAAAGTATAGGTAATAGACGCTTTTACAAAAAAAAAATAGTTATTTAGAAATGATTTTCAAACGGGACGATGTTTCCAACATAAGAACAAAACTAATCAATATGAAGCTTATTAGGACATGAAAAATAAAAGTAAGGTCCAGCTCTTATAGAAATCTGGCCATTGTTCTTTGCCTTATGTGTCGCACGATCAGAAAACTTCGCGAGTATGCTCCGAGCTGAGCTTGATGAAGATTGAAGTGATATGCTTTCTGATTCTGCTAAAGTGCCTTTTTAGTTCCGCTATTAATAGTGAATGGTAATAGTGAAGTTCGTTTGCCTCAAGCACAGATATAGATAGACCTAGATAACGCAAGTATCACCATCTGTATGAAAACCAAGCGTGCCATTTTTCGGCTACCTACTATAAGACGTCACAAGCACACTATTTAGTGATGGGAATTAAATAAATTCAAAATCGCTGCGTCCACCTCGCCCCACCCCCCGCCTTGCACCAGCGCTCATCCAGCCGACGTCCGACTAGCTCTATACACCGATGCAGACTGAGCGCGAAAGTGGCCTCTTACGATTTTTGTACGTAGCTTACGTACAAAAATCGACACGCGAAGTTGCTTTTGCGTTATCTAGGTCTATCTACCAAGGCACGGTGCGGTGGCGCGGCATTTCTTTTCACCACAATATACGCTGTATCAGTGGGTGCATACCCACTGATACAGCTCCCAGAACTATGGACTGTTTGAATACTTCAGGGGTAGAAATGTTACCTCATCCTCCGTACAGACCAAATTTAGCTCCATGCGATATTTTAATTTTATTTCCTACGATAAAAAAACGGCCATGCGCTGTGCAGAGTTTCGTAGTTACACGTAATTGTAAAGCGTCAAATTTTTTTATTTTCAAATTCCATTTTTCATATAATTTTTGGATTAGCCCACGTACTTTGGTTATTATACCAGGGATGAGTGTAAGGTTGTGCTGACCACACCCACTGCACCTGAGCCGGAGTGTTGTAGAGATACGCGTAATTGCTTTGTTGACTTCCAAAATGCATCACTTTTTGAATACCTACAACAAAAGAATCAAGTTACGACACGGTTGGCGCAGTGGTCGAGCGATTGACTGCTGCGCAGCATGTCGCGGGTTCGATTCCCGCACGGAACAAATATTTGTACGACCTACAAGTATTTGTTCCGAGTCTGGGTGTTTTTCTATCTATAAGTATTTACAAAAAAAATGTATATATTTAGTTTATCAGCCATCTCGTTACCATAACACAAGCATTAGGTTGCTTAGCTTGGGACGATATGGCGTTGTGTGAAATGTCCAAGGATATTTATATTATATTATATTAAGTTATTTATTAGAAAAAAAAGTAGCAGCTAGGAGACTGGAATTTGAAAAACTAGCTCTAACTGTCTGTTTTTCAGGGTACCGAACTAACAGAGCCATCCGTCCGTTGTCTGTCGTTCAGCGGGTTGTATCTCAAGAAAAAAAATGTTTCGGATAAAAGTGGCTGGCATACGGACGGACAGATAGACAGACAGGCAGATAGACATGACGAATCTATAAGGATTCCGGGTAGGTCCCATTTCTTCTCCACGTCATGTTCCATAGAACAAATGGGACCTACCCAGGATTCCGTTTTTTGCCATTTGGCTACGGAACCCTAAAAACGCGCAAAAGTAGAAAATATATGAAAATACAATGAACAAAAAACATGGCTCACATACGGGCAAAACGGCCATCTTAGTATAATGCTGAGACTAATGTAGGCGTAGCGTAGGTTTTTTATAGACTCTTAAATGTCTGGGTGGGATTGAGACAAAATCAAGTCAAACTGCAATAAAAAAAAATAACACTTACGTGGGTCATACAGCGCCCGGATCGAAACGCAGTCGGCATATTTTGGGTTTTTCGTATTATTTCTGGCTTTGGGAGTAGCAGGCCAACTGGCCATACGCGCGACACTTTGATATGGTAATACTAAACGAACCGTTGATTTAGATAAAGCTGAATTCATTGTGAAAATCAGATTTATTATTTAGATATTCTATTAAATATTTTGTTCATGCATGATGACGGTTCGGGCTGTTCCATTTTGTGTCAGGATTGTATGGCCTGGCCTTGCGGGGTGACTGGTTCTGATACGGTGGGAAATTGTAACCTTGTTCTGCAAAAATGGAAGAAGTCAGTTAGTGGTAGGTTTCTTATAAAAGTTTAACATTCTAAAATTACATTTTTTTTTTATTTTTTATTTGTGATGTGTTTGCTCTTGACCTTAGTCTTGGTCAGATATGACAGACAAAGTCTACGATGGAACGAGCTTACCCAGAAGGAGCCTGTTTACTCTAACTTTGAAGAGATTAGGGTTGTAAGCGTTCGGAAACACAGACGCAGGCAGAGATTCCACTCTTTTGCTGTCCGCATTATAAAAGACGTTTGGAATCGCTTAGTGCGAATTCGTGGAATAGCAACATGGTAGGGATGGTAAGCTGCAGTGCGTCTGGATGTTCGATGGTAGAAGGGTGCTGGTGGAATGAGGTCGTGGAGTTCTTGGGCACATTCGCCGAAGACTCATCTGATGGTCAAGCAGTCATCATAAATAAATGTGAAAAGCAAAATACTTGTATCATTATATTATATCGATCTAAAAGAATTCTCACTACTACAAACAATTTTGTTGATAAACTATAATAAAAAGGTATTCATACGCATGTGTGTCACTGCCTATTTGCAGTGACGGTATACGCTACGGTACACAGACGGTAGACAGAGGGAGAAGCAGAGAAATATCAACCAATGGAATTGCATAAAATCTCTTCTCCACGTCAGTCAACAGATTTTATGAAATTCCATTGGTAAACATTTCTCCGCTCAGCTTCTCTCCGCTCCAGTGGACCGTCTGCCTTACAACTGCGTTTTGAGTCACATCCGTAGCACATATCTCGTATGGCTCCATTCACGTAGACCTAGAAGCTAGGACCAGTATACCAGCACGGCATGAACTGATGACAACTTATCCGAGCATGTCAGCACTTTTTAACGATAATTTTAAGGCAAACCGGTACCAGCAATCACTATTTAGACAGTTATAGTGAATAGAATTATTCGCGCTAATATGACGAATTAGTAAAACAAAATAAGTCTTTTGTCGATAGAAATAAATGCTACTAAGTGTATCACTAGAGAGCGAATGGCTCAGCCGAATTAACAATTTTTATTTAAAATAATATGTATAACGGCCAGAGGAAGAAAGATTTTTACAAAATTTTGCTCGAAAACAAAGAAATCGCCATCTTTTATTTTCAGTACAGACAACAACGTACCTACGTCTTCAGCTATGATAATGTACAAAAAAAAACAGGCATCATAAATGCATGCAATAAAGATGGCCGAGCGGTGGCCATTTTTATTGCATGCATTTATGATGCCTGTTTTTTTGGCAGCGATGAACAAAAAAAGCCACACATTAGTAAAAACCACACTACACAGCCTCAATGCACATATCTGCATTTATATTTGGCTGTGGTTGGAAACCAGCGCTGGGAGTAGTCTGCAAGACAGAGCCATGCGAAGATAAATGCAACTGTGTGACTTGAGGCTGTGTAGTGTTTTTTTTTAACTTACGTTGGTTATACCGGGGATAGTTGCTGGTGTCTGACCACTCCCATTGCACCTGGAAAGGAGTGTTGAAAGCATCTTTTTTCGTCACATTGCCGGGTCCCGGAGATACTACTGACCGACTGGCAAAACGCTCAGCACTTCGAAGTTGAACTGCTAAACGTACTCCCGATTTGGTTACTGCAGAGTTCATTTTATTTAATAAGCCGATTTATTGTTTTGAGGTGAATGATTTTATTGCATTTTTTTAGTTTTATTTTTTTCCGTTTTTGCTACATCTTGCTTACCAATTATGTTATTCAATAATGACGGGTTCCTTTTAAATATTCAAGATTTTTTGTTCTATTATTTGAAATTTTAATGTGCAAAGAGTTCCTATACCATATTCTTTTTATTTAAAGATGCGCTTACACGGCTTGATTAATCTCAAACTTTTTTGGAAGTTAATGTGTGGAATCCTGTACCTGTAACCTGACGGACTTAGGTCATTATGGGCAATTTCTCCCGTTCTTGATACCCATTGCCCAAAAGCGTCCAGAGACAGACTAAGAACAGCCCTAACATCCATTTTTCGGAGACAGCTCTAAGTTGACGGAGTGATACCGCCTTGGAACCCACTTGGTCAGTATAAATACTGAGTAAATGAGGAAATTTCTCGCTTGCGAGACATTGCCATTGGGCATTATCAGGCAATTCTACTTTCCAACTTATAAAATAATTAGTCAGTACGTTTCATTTTCAAAAAATGTTGGACACTTATTTTTTGCCATTCAAAATTAATAAAGATAAAGAGCATCAAAGATCAAAAGTGGGGTCTGTTGACGTCACATTTGAGTACTTATAGTTTGACCAAACACGAGTTTTCATCGCACTGTATTTTCTTAATTTTTATGCACATATTTTTTCTGAGGATCTCGTTGCTAAATAACAACAGCCGCATGGGTTGATCTTCAAGGTTCAGCAACACTTGCCAAGGTTGGTCTGTGGATGGGTGACCTTAACATATCGAGTTTCCTTTGTGCCTCGGAAAGCACGTTAAGCCGTTGGTCCCGGCGTCATTTGTAGATCTTTGGCAGTTGTTACGGACTGCCAGAAGTCAGTTAAGTAAATCTGACTCCAGTCTTGCCAAGAAATATCGTGTTACCCAGTTAATGGGTTGTCAGCCGCTCCAAGTAAAATACTGGTATTCAGCTGAATCCGGTTTTGTCTGGGAGCCGACCCCAATGTAGTTGGGAAAAGGCTAGACAGATGATATTTTTTCTAAAGTATACATTTTTCCCTGTAAGGGCCCAAGAGCTGTATTTTTCCCAATATCACATGAGGTATTTTATATAGATTATGACTGATACACCAAATCATACTTTCTCGACAATGGCGACAATCCAGTACCACATGTTCAGCTTTCATGCTCGGCTCTTTTGTCTAATCAGTCATTTCATTACCAAACAATTGTTTCAATTCAAACCCAATTACCAAATTTTCCTTCCATGATGCAGTTAGCAAACTCTCCCGAACGTTTAAAACTTCTACATCTTTCACTTGATTTCACAAATAGAAAATATTTACTAATTTTAAAGTGTGATACAAAATGTGCATATTCTTTTTAAGTCCATCCAAAGGTTGTCTTGAAAAGATCTTTCTTAGCGATAAGGCCGCCCATTGTGTCACCTTATGTAATGTTTTCTTAATCTATTTTTCCTGTAACTTATATGGTGTACATAATAAAGAATATTCTATTCTATTCAGTATTGGTCAGCGAAATTATAAAAGCCAGATGGCGCGCATCCACTAATTTCATCAACCTTTTCAATATTTTCACACCTAACTCGTTATAAGTATCGGTGTCGTGTTAGCGTCCAATTTCAAATATTCGGTATATGCGACCATCAGAATTGATGCGGCCCTATCAGGAGTAGCAGGTGGCCGCGCTCGTCCAATTCGCACGGGAGTGTATTGCGTCCAAAAGGATTGGATTGGTTGAAAAAAAAGTCATTGTACCAAAACATGTGGCGCGAGAAATAACGTGCGATGCTTTCCCATACTTCTGACAGTTACTGTTTTGAAGTGTAAGCTTGAGTAGATAAATGCAGCGTAGAAAATTGTGTGTTTGTACTAGTTAGGTATTTGTAAGTCCCATGTGGCGAACCTATTTCCACTAAAGGGGCACAAATCTAATTGCCGTTACTAAGAAATTTCAGATCGAAAACCCCACTGGGACTGTTTCTCAGGAAGCAATTTAAGTATATTTTTAATAACCAAAAATGTGCGTCTGCTACAAATTATTGTAGCCGTCAAATATTATTGTTACCACCTTATTGTAAATACCTACATTCTGAGCAAATAAATGAATATTTTATTCTATTCTATTCTATTCTACTCATTGTTTAGGAGGAATAAAACAAGTTTTCTTTCTTTTCTTGCAACAACACACCCCAATATTGTTCGCTAGATCTGTGAGGCAGCAAGGTAAAATTTTAATTTATCAATATTCGTAAAAATTGTAACAAAAATGCTCTATTTTTTTCAGTTTTGACAGAAAACATTATCATTCATATCGTCCCATGCAAATTGGAACAAAATATTTCAAACCTGTTCTTGTTGGCGAACTTTTTAACGAGCTTCGCAGTGTGTTAGGCTCGGTTGTTGTGTCTATTGTGCATTCATATTTTCATTTTTGTAGATTTAAATTGGATACTCTACTGTTAGCATAGATGTGTGTGGAAAAGAGAGAGGTGGTCTTTACCCAGCAATGCGACATGTTAGGCATTTAGATTAGAATTTAGACTCTACTCTTAATCTTATCAGATTTGTTTGCTGTGTTATAACGTACCTAACAGCACATCAAGTTACCACAAACTGTCAAATTTTCTCAATCGATTTTGAACTTAACTATCAACGTTTTAAGGTTTAAAAACAGTTGGAGAAATTTGACAGTTTTATCGTGCTGGTGACTGTACAGACCTACATATATTATTTAAATTGATTAATTCAACTGACATCGTAGAATTTCTCTTACTCTCACTTTCCAGGGAAGAAGAATAATGAGCATTAAAAATTCTCAATCATCAGTCTGTACGGGCCTTTACATTTGTTGAAGAGTTTTTATAATTGTGACTTATTTTTATTCTTACTTTTTTGTCAAATATTTTTGTTTTAATTTATCAAAGCATCAGGAGGTTCTATTCTAGAACTTACTGTTTCGAATTGATGAGATGTCATGTCTATGATGTTTTGTTTTGTAAAATGTTTTAGGGTTCCTGATACAAAACTGATTAAACTGAAACCATTGTTTATCACTTTTCTGTTCAACAGACACGAAAATATTAACTAGTGGATCATCGCCGCAAGTTTGCCTGATTTGCGGTCTTCTACAGATTGTACTTCGGTGAATCTGAAGAACTGCTCTTCCTAATGAGGTGACACAACATGCATTGTACTCGTGTGTTACTCATCATCATGAAGAACTCGGTAACATGCATAGAAGGGGCAGGTGGTATTCCACCTGCCCTTTCTGTCATCGGACACCTAGACGCAATGCATGTTACCGAGGTCTTCATGATGATGAGCAACACACAAGTAGGTATGTTTATTTTTAATTGAGCCAGTTCCATCCTAAGAGCGATTACACACTGTATCCGAACCGAATCCGAGAATTCTCAGTCCGAATAAGCTGTAGTAGGAACTTTTTTTTAGGAGCGTTATGGACTAGTTCCGTTCTCCGCTCGTCCGAATTCAGTACATTTCCAATCAGGGAAAAACTTGGAACTGTGGGTCCCTGTCCATTGCAGCAGAGTGAAGTAGCGGAGCGGAAAAAGAAAACAATTTAACTAATGGAATTGCTTAAATTTTCCGCACCATTGGAGTCACTGACATTATGATTGACATGATTATTTAATATCTTTCCGTTTCTTCACTCCGCTGCCTCGCTCCGCTCAAACGGACACGCACCTTAAAAGTCGGACTCGGATCGAATGCAGTGCGTAAACGACCTGAGATTAAAAAAAAAAATTAAGTTTGTGTAAGTCCGAAAGAATCCGCTAAATGCTACAGCATTGAACCGAGCAATGTGGTGACGCTTGAACATCTCATTAAGGGAATACGCACACTTATTCAGCTTTATTCAGCTTATAATATGCTCATAGAAAACAACGATTTTGTATGAAGTCGCGTACGCATCCTTTCAGCTTTCCGCGTCAATTCACCTTTCGCGGAAAACAAGTATAAAATGAGGACAATGTGTTATTATCATGCGAGTGCTATAGATAAAGTTCAGCGCTGTTCTGCCGCTGCCGCTTTCTCATTCTTACGACGCTGCACGCGGCATATAGAAGCGGAACTGTATAAGTATGACCAAAATCGTTCAGCGAAACGCGCATGGAGCTGAATAAGTGTGATTAGTCTCTTATTCAGCAGTGGACGTCTTTTGTTTGTAACGATTATGTTGATAAAGACGATCAAGACGATCACGATATATATATAAATCAACCCGATTTATGTTTAAAAACTGTGAACATAAGGACATATTTCAAGCGTGGGTTTATGTATGCATGTTACAAATGTATGAAACATATTTCGGCGTAGTATTTGTAATAGTTTTTAGGTAAGCGAAAAGCGATAGTCGCACAACAGCCGTCGGTTTGTATATAAAACCGCGACCGCATCGGTTTCGACCTATATTTAATGGAAGCACATCGAATTTGATGGTGGGTTTGAAAGTGGGAATGGATCCCATACAATACATAATGTTGGTAAGCTCGTAAGCTCAAAGTCAAGTGAGTCCATGTTGTTTTTGTATCGAAATAGAAAAAAGTTGCCTACTGATGTACCTACCTAGTATGGAAAAATTTGAAAGGCGGTATCTCCATGGGGCCATTTTAGTCGTCCTACAAAGGCGGCCCACTTAATGCACCCGATATAAACTACTTCTGGTCACGATTATTTCTTTTGATATTTTTGATTCATTAAGGTGATAGGTACTTACAATAAAAATAAATAATGCATTAGATCCTGCTCACTTGTCGTTCATTTCACTTAAGTTTTCACTTCGACATGTTTACAGCCGATCGATTATGTTGACATCTCACCGTGTTCATTTAGGTGGAGTGAACGACAAGTGAGCTGTCATTCCATCTTGTTTGTATGGTTTGACAGCTCACTTGACGTTCACTTCGCCTAAGTGTTCACTTCGACATGTTTACAGAATCGCACTGCTGCTGTTCTGCGATCGTTGAGGTATTGGCACTGTATTGATGATTTATTTTACTTTCTGTGTAAGTAGTTGTTGACTTTCAACAAGGTTCTTCTAAAATTAAACTCAGCGGGCGTCTACTTAAGGAAAACACAATTTAAAATTGTTTAGTTTTTATTTTAAGACTAGATAAAACTTATCTTTTGAATGTTCTAAACATTTCTACAGATAGATAATATACCTACTTATTCACAAATTAATTAAACAGTCGATAGTCTTAAAGTCAAGAGTGAATAGGTTGCATCTAGGCAAGCGTGGTCCATCTTCGACCGCATCATCGCTTACCATGAGGTGAGATAGTGGCAAAACGTATGCCTATCAATTGTAAAAAAAAACTTGTTTCTTTCCTGTTACGCAATTAGTTATATTTATAACTTATCATGTTAGATAAAAAGTTCATAGGCCCTGTTTTTCGGGATGTTAGCGACAATATCCAGTTTTATTACATGTTACATGTAGGTACTTGTGATAATTATTTTTAAATATTTTACATGATCAAACACGGAGAAAATATATATAACTAAACCAGTTTTGCAATATTTACAATACAATAAAAAAAGTTTGCAAAATTATATTAAAAATAAAATCAGTTTACAATATAATATTTTAAAAATATATTAAGAAGATTTATTACATTACAAAATATTTAGGTATGACTGCACTTTGCATATTCCTTTACTTACAAATATTTTTACTAAAATATTATCTACACATTGCATACAGACATTATTGTGCACATAAATTACACTACGAGTGTTTTACAGATCTAATCTTAGCTGGATTCTGTCAAGTCGCTTGCAATCGCAGTAAACTCAGGACTATTGATGTGATCACTAGCGCGTAAGTTGAAACAATGTGATGACCTGCAACAAAAACTTTTCAAGTAAATAACTCAATATATTTATGTAAACAAACTGGCCAAATGCGAGTCGAACTCGCACACGAAGGATTTCCCATCATAAACGGAAAAAGTAAGTTTTCTCGTAAGGCGAGGTAAAGCTTAAAGGGTTTTTTTGATGTTTTTGTTGTACACTATGTAAAAAAGGTTGCACTCATTTTTATAAATAGACCCAACTAGACTAAAAAAAAATATAAATAATTATTAAAAATAGGAAAATGAAGAAATCTTACCGGAATCAGGTGCCACTTGTTCCAAATAAGGTGAATCAGTCGTAGGCGAGGGGGGATCTGGTGACAAAAACATAAAATTAATTCTCAATTCTATTAAAATCACAATTCTTACACAAACTTTATTTAAAAGTCGTTCTATGGAGAACGACTTTTCTGACTATTCAAAGAAGGCAATTAGAGAAGTTTTTCGTCGAAAACATATAATATAGATACGTACCTAATCTTTTTGACAAGGTACAAACGTAGCCTGTATGTATTACCAAGAATAATATAAGGCTATACAAAAATCACAGGGAAAATCTGTGAATAACACCCAGAGATAAGCAGTTATATTTATATAGGTAATATTTATTATACCAAGAATTTTACTTTCATTAAAATAGACTTGTTATCTAAATAATAATTGAGTGGGCTTCGCTTATCATTATTGAAAGCTTAAAATAATATTTTTGATCTATTCTTAGGACGGGTACACGAAGTGTTGAATAAAATAGCTAGCTAAACCAAATGGTTAATTGAAAAGTAGGTTAACTTGTTAATAAACTTAATTAAAACAGACTGTTCCCCACTTTTTAGGGTTCCGTAGCCAAATGGCAAAAACGGAACCCTTATAGATTCGTCATGTCTGTCCGTCTGTCTGTCTGTCTGTCCGTCCGTATGTCACAGCCACTTTTCTCCGAAACTATAAGAACTATGCTGTTGAAATTTGGTAAGTAGATGTATTCCGTAAACCGCATAAATATTTTCACACAAAACTAGAAAAATAACTATAAATTTTGGGGGTCCCCATACTTAGAACTGAAACTAAAAAAAAATATTCATCAAACCCATACGTGTGTATCTATGGATAGGTCTTCAAAAATGATATTGAGGTTTTCAATATCATTTTTTTTCTAAACTGAATAGTTTGCGCGAGAGAAACTTCAAAGGGGTAAAATGTGTGTCCCCCCCGCCTTAACTTCTCAAATAAGAGAATGATAAAACTAAAAAAAAAAAAGATATGTACATTACCATGTCAACTACCAGCGAAAATTGTTTTGAACGAGATCTAGTAAGTAGTTATTTTTTAATACGTCATAAATCGTAAATCGCAACTTCTGCTTATAATAGGTATAATAGCTACAGGTTTGTACGGAACCCTCGGTGCGCGAACCCGACTTGCACTTGGCCGGTTTTTTTGTTACTGCTAGGCTGCAAGTTTCATCGTCGACCACATCATCCCTTTCCATCAAGTGACTTTGTATAAAAAGAACAAAACGAAATTGAATTTCATCTTACCTCGCGAGGACTGCCTTGTTGGTCGACTAATTTTCGCTGATAGTTGACATGGTAATATATTTCATATATTTTTTTTAGTTTTATCATTCTATTAATTTAGAAGTTACGGGGGAGGACACATTTCACCACTTTGGAAGTGTCTCTCTCGCAAACTTTTCAGTTTGGAAAAAAATGATATTAGAAACCTCAATATCATTTTCGAAGACCTATCCATAGATAACCCACACGGCTTTGATGAAAAAAAAAATTGAGTTTCAGTTCTAAGTATGGGGACCCAATTTATTGTTTTTTTTTCTATTACTGTGTGAAAATCTTAATGCGGTTCACAGAATACATCTATTTACCAAGTTTCAAGAGCATAGTTCTTATAGTTTCGGAGAAAAGTGGCTGTGACATACGGACGGACAGACAGACAGACATGACGAATCTATAAGGGTTCCGTTTTTGCCATTTGGCTACGGAACCCTAAAAATAGTTAATAAATCATACCTCTATAAAAGATATCCCTCTTCCTGCTGTAATAGTTGGCGGGAAGGACCTGCATGTCGCAGAGGATCTCCACAGTTGGAGGCAGAGCGTCTATCCTCACGACGGAACTCGTTAGGGCTGTGTAACGGCCGTCGATGATTTTGATCGACGACTTGGTGTTCAGCGGCCTGTAGACAGATTTCATTGTTTGTGTGATATATTTATGTGATTTGAGACGTATGTTTTGAGAGCGTCTGTGGTAAGTACAGGCGGCAAATTTTTTATGTGGTAGGCGCCAAATATACTTGCAGTAAAGTACATTGACCTTTCCTTAATATCAATTCGAAGATACCCGAATGATTAACCCTACCGTTTTTCATAACTAGTAAAGGAACGCGATAGAAATCAATTCAGAAAAGCTTTGTCTTTATTAAATTTTTGTTTTTGATATTACGACATTCAAAAAGTGTATGTGGTTTAATGACCGTAATTGCACACTTTTCTGGTGTGTACCATAACATTATTTACTGTAATGTTAAAATGAGCTCTCGATACTCTTACACAGTATTAATTCTGAAGACTGGTCCTTGTCTCTATGTATTTAACAATATCTTAAAAAAGGCGAATAAAGCAAACGTAAATAAAAATATAAGGAACGTTATAAAAACGCTTTCCAAGTGACCAAAAAAATGAACCAAAAAACCAGACATTTTTGCAAAACAAATCCACATTTTTTCAAGAAAATAAAACCTCATTCCATCGTACGCAGACCAGGCACGCTAAGATTAAAGGTACTCCCTTTCCCTTAATACGACCCCGTAGTACCAGGATTACTGAATAGAGGTAATACCAGTACGACAAACTAAATCCACTCGGGTGGGTATGTGATCGCAAGCACGATGTCGGGGTTGTTAGCCAACTTTCGCGGAGCATCCAAATTATTCAGTCTAAAATTCTAAGGCGGGGAATATACGAAGGCATGTTTTGTGGGTGGACGTTGGATGAGTTTAAATTATTTGTTTGCCATGCTGCCTTCGTCCGAAATTTCAAGCTTGTCGACAGTTTGACATACCAGCACCCTTAATTCTAATATTATTTTGTTCATCCTAGCTGAATTGCAATTTATTCTAATTTGATTACAAACTTTGATTTTTGTACTACTATTTTTATTTTAAAAACTAATATTGTTTTAAATTCAATTATTAATCTAAATTTTAATCCTGATTTTATTCTAATTTTATTTTCTAATTATATTTTTGTACCTAAGTATTTAATGTTTAATAATAACTATTGAACTTAATTTTAAACACATATTGCAATTTTTGTCACCTTTTTGATGCTTAAAACGACGTATTCCACATTGGGCACCCGCTTAAATGGCACCTGAGTAAATGGCACCTGGGGTATTCCATATATACGGCACCTATCGATATTTTTCGCAGGTGCCATTAGTGGAATAATTTATTATTTAAAGTTTTATTCCATAAATGGCACCTACAGATCAGTAGGTACTAGTGTTGAGAAGATTATTGTTTGTAAGACGTTAAAAAAAAACGATTAAAATCAGTAAAGAGTTTAATAACATAATTAAGATATAATTTCTCTATTATTTAAATTATTTTAATATCACAATCCGTTTGTTTAATCACATGTATTGCAAAATCAGCCTTGAGTTACATTGTAATTTAGAACAAATAAACCTACTTTTAAGGTTTGTTTATGATTATTTCTCTTCTTAGGTAACTTTGTCATCAATTTTTTTTTGAATATAAGACACAATCAATAATTGTCATTTCTATTGTATAAAATCAGTCTTGAGCTATTTCTTATTACTTATCGTTATTTGAAAATACATATACATAGATTAGGCGCCACAAATATAATTTTAAAAGGGCTGACCTTTATACAATTAAACTTAACAACTTACTAACTAACTTACTTAATAACTTACTTGTGGCTAAATATTGTCAATTAGCCATTTTATTAAAAACGCAGCTTTTCCATACAGTGACCAAGAGAAATATAGCCACTTTTGTACTCTTCTACTATATTGTTTATTGATTGGTTCCTACGTTCTGCATATCTTTGGGATTTCGACTTTTCCTTTTTTCCGCGGATTTTAGCGTAATTCTTGCCATTTTCTTGAAGAATCCTTAAAATATTTGCCAGATTTTTGCTACCATTTTTATTGATAGCTTTATTAATCATTGAGTAGACTGTTTCAGGATAATTATTTGTCTTGTGAGCTTGGCCGTAACAACACCATTTGTTGGACCAGAATCTGTGGTCAATCCACTGAGTTACCATGTAATCATTAAAATGTGTTACGTTTACATCGAATGGACTCTCACTCATAATGTAAAGCCATGCCTTCTCCAAAGTACCTGGTGGCAAGTATGGTAGCACATTACAAAAAGCTACGTGTTTTCTATAAATACTGTTTGCATTGAACCCAAGCTCCTTTGCCTTCTTTTTTGAAGTGAAAGTAGCATCCCTTCACTGTCACTTTCGGAAATACATGTCTGTATTCCTTTTACAGCCGCTTCTTCAAAGTCTCAAAAAAATCCACATGCATGTCAAGTATTGCAGAATTCAATAGTTGAAACAATTTTTTATAAGTGGTTTTTTTTTTTTGTCTAAAAGCAAATATGCTAATGGTTTCACAATACCATCAATCTCGCCATGGACTGTATAAATTTGGCGAAAAGGTTTCGGCGCACTTTTAAATGTACCATCACAGTACAAATGGCGTGTTCTGGCCAGTTCTTCTCTGTCTCTTTTCATAGCGAATAGTAGAATTCGAGATCTTCCATCATTATAATGAGCCAACAGGAAATCTAAATATTGTTTGGGTACCTGAAAGGTGGCGCTTAGCTAAACATACTATATTTTTATTTAAAATGTTATAAAAGACTACTGATTTTAATAGATTAATTATTATTCTCCAAAAATAAACGTCCCAACACTAGTACCTACTGATCTGTAGGTGCCATTTATGGAATAAAACTTTAAATAATAAATTATTCCACTAATGGCACCTGCGAAAAATATCGATAGGTGCCGTATATGGAATACCTCAGATGCCATTTACTCGGGTGCCATTTAAACGGGTGCCCAATGTGGAATACGTCCTTAAAACTTGCTCAATTGTAACCCAAACGGAAGAAGTCACTGGCTCCTGAAATACAGGTGCTCTAACCTAGCTCTGGAGCCAGGTCTCACATTTTTCTGTAACGTGTTTTTATGCCAATAAAGATTTATTTATTTATTTATTTTATTTGAACAAGCCAAAATAGGTGTACTTAGTCGTCCATTACAACAAATAATAATAACTACAAGTTGACTTTAGATCCTTCACCTACATTAATCGTTGGTTAAACATGGAATCAGAACAGCCATCGCAGTATAACATCGCATTGCGTAACTAATAAACTCTTAGTCATGATCACAGTATTAAAATTCACCACTCATTTTCTCACATAATTCATCCATCTTTTAAATAAATTCTCTTTGTATAAACAACAACTCACAACCCCTCAACAATAACCCGTCGACAAAGACTCAAAATAGAAGTGAAACAATCGCATCCCTATCTTTTAAACTGAATTTCCTGAAAGCAGACAAAAGTCAAACAAGCCGTGTTCTGCAGCAATATCCTGCCTTATGTTTCAAGATTGAGGAACGTTCAAGTGATCGTATCCGGTATTATTCACGAACCAATCGGACGTCCGGAAGTTTCAGCCGTTGTGCCCCATTCCTAGCAATTCATTGGAATTTATTTTCTGCTATATCATATTGGATATTGGGAGTTATTGGGCTTCATTGCTTCGGCGATTTTCTTGTGGTCGCTACTGTGTACCGGCTTCATATAGTTTCGGTGGGATGAAAAAGGAAAGACGTGTAAAGGTATTATTTTTGACCTATTTACAATATCGTTTCTCGTTCATTTTATTCTGGCTTGTAGTTTGGGATAATATAAAGGCAATTTAAAAAAAATCGGCCGAGTGCGTTTCGGGCTAAGCGTAGTGTAGGGTTCCATATTTGTTGAACTCTCAACAAAAATTTGCACATTAAAAGCTTAATATTTCGCAAACGAAACCTTGGATAGAAAGACGGTATTCGCACACCCTCAATATTTTTAAACGCCCTATTCAACAAACTGAGGATGAGATATTCGATAAAAAACTATCGCTGCTTTATGTGTAAACTTTACCGGTGTGATTAATATATAAACCCATACCAAATTCCTACTTTCTAGTGCTAAGTATCTCTGGAAAAATACCGCGGACAGACAGACAGACACAAAGACAAATCCTGACCACGGAACACTAAAAAATATATTTTGGTAATGATCTTCTGTTTGTACATAATTTTTTCATTAAAGTAGAAGCTGCCCGCCCTTTCATCAAAATTGTAATGAAAAATCTTATTTGTTTGTTTGTTCCAAGAATACGTAGAGGTGAATCATGGAACATGATTGATCTGAATATTGTTTTGCATAGTCAACAGTGTCTAGACTGAATGATCAGATTTAAAAGCATTCATAACAAGGTGAAGCATGTTTTTACACTTCAGTGGACCTCTGTAATGAATAAACTACTGAATTACATATCGATGTTCAGTTTTAGTTCCATTGACGGCTTCCTTTCTTCTTCATTGAATTGACAGAATGAATGATGTCATAGATTCTGTCAATTAAATAAAATTAATTGAGTTGACCGAAAAAAAAAAACGAAATCATATCATTTTGAAGAAAGGAAGCCGTCCATGAACTAAAACCCCGATTTCCGTTTGCCCTCTATTTATGAAATACTTTGAAAAATGTTGACAAAATAAATATCCCTTCTCTTCCATAATCACATACTATTTATTGGCACACAGAAGATCTGCAGCTACACATATACCTATCATCCACTAAGCAGCACGAGGGGTTCAATTTAGCATGACATCGTAACTCAAGCCGTGCGACGACGACGTCTATTTTTAAGACTACCACAGACAGGCGTGATGCGACAATGTCTCGACTACGTGTTTTTAAAGACATTTTTTTTCAGATCGAAAACAATGATTTAATTCAGTGATGTAATCAGATTCGTGACTGTTTAAAAACAGTTATAAAATATAATAGTATTTTATAACTGTTTTTAAACAGTCACGATTCGAGGTGGTGGATGAGAAGTGTGTCTGTGTAGTGTGTGTGAGTGTGAGATCTGAGGAAACCCTTTGCCCAGCAGAAGGATACACTACATACTGTAACAAGTAACATCAATCTCGATCAGTGTCTACTTACTGTACTGTATACTACTAAGTCGAAACAAATTAGGTAGGTACTGAATAACAATTAAAAAAAAAACAATCTAACCTTGCTGTCGCATTGCACTGGATTTGCCTATTTACGACAGTTATTTTATTGTTTGTTTTTGTATGTGTGTATTACTAAAATAGTTCTTAAGTTTCAGTGAGACTGAAATTAATTCTTAATGGTCGTTGCGTCTGTCTGAGGCCACCTTAACAGCTATGTTCAGTGAGCTTTGAGTTTTGATCTGTCACATCGATCTGTGCGACTTGCATTGGATACAAGGGTTTCTTGTTTGTCCTATTGGCTGTATCTTGAGATTGATTGTTGATGGGTGCACGCTATAGGATATTGGGTATTCTATAGATTACAAGTTTGATAGCGTTTGATTGCCGAATGATGGGAATGTCGTCTTATAAAAAGTTTTTTGTACAAAAAATAATGGTTGCATTGTAAGAGTACAATGGATGGACTATATGTAAATGATAAAGCTCAAAACTTATTTCTTATCGCTCTCTCTTTCGTCGTAAGAACTTTTTTTATGGCTATGAAAACCTAAATTTAAATTATGAAATTGATACTTGTACTTTTATGTTATTGCATGTAAATCCGAGATGTAAAGTCTAAATATTTGCACGGCGGAAATGCCGAATATATTGAAACTCATAGATTTTAAGGACTTATGCCAGCTATCTACCTATATTCTTGAAATTAAATGTATCATTCATTCATTCATTCATGGGAAATCATACTTCATACGCTCTGGCCTCATCCGTGTTCCTCCTTATGGTTTTTGCGTTACAGGGCCACGGTGACTCTTTTAATTCCCCGTCATCGTAAGCACATACTCCAGTTACTGCTTAGATTACGATTATGAGAGAATTATGAAACAATTATGAAAGAAAGTACACCTTTCTTATCTTCGTAGATAATTACTCGGTACTGACTCCAAATATATTGGCTATCGGAAAATCTTACACCTCTGGACAATATTTTAACTAGAGCATAAAGCTTTAATATTTAAATAAAATGTTAAATCTCACCTATTCCCAGCTAAAATGACCAGATCAGGTTTTGGGTAGACGCCTTCGACGGAACAGATGATGTTCAAGTACTTGTCGTCCAACCGGTCTTGAATCATATCGAACTTTGTCTCTGGCACTGTGAAAAAAGAGGACCAAATAAGTTATAATTATATTAATTCAGAGAGTACACTAAATTGATGGAAAAAAGATCGTGAAAAACCTTTTTTTTTACTATTGAAAGGCATGCGTTTGACCACTATCTCACCTGATGGCAAGCGATGATGTGGTCAAAAATAAAGCACGCTTGCCTAGAAGTAACTTTTTCACTCTTGCCTTAAAGTTTCAGGCTAACTAATTATGTTTTCTTTGGCCCATAACATCAAACTATTTTTAACATAAATCTATTGGTTATAACGCCCCTATGAAAGTCGAAAGTTATCCCGAGAAAACATTATCTCGGGATAAAAATGCTATGTCCTGCATTGGAACATAGTCTAACATTGCGGCAAGTTTCATCCAAATTCGTTTAGCTGTTAAGACGTGATGAGGTAAGAAACCGTCAGACCAACAGACAGGCGAAGTTACTATCCCAGTCATAATATTATTTGGACGCCGTATTTTAGTTCGTTTTTATTTTTATTTTAAGTGTTTGTATAGTTAGATTAGTATTTAAAATATAAATAGTCATTTCAACAAGTTCTACTTCGTGCAAAAATACTACCTATCTATTTTTATCAACTTTTATTGACACGGTCATGATTGAATATTTTCATCCGGAAACAAATAGTAGGTAATAATAGCAAGCTCGTTATTTATTTAGCAGGATTTGTAAAAACATCAATTTGAAATCAATTTCATATTAGATTTGTGATTTGAATAATAGATGCTATTGAAAAATACCAACGGATACGTGACATAAAATTGATATTATATTTTCATCGATAGGTTTCAATCAAATAGGGATTATGAATGCATTTTTTAGTTTCAGTTAACGAAGGAAAACATTGAAACAATCAGTTTTCGTTTAACTATATCACGTGAACACAATTATCAAAACTGTGTTGAGCCTAGATATAATGCAATTTTATATTCTCCAAGTAATTTGATCAAACAGTCTGGTTCAAACGGTTTGATCAGATAGAAATACGAAATTTCGAATTTCTTCATGCTATTTGACGACTCATTTTTGATCAATTTTTCCAACAGACATTCATGCGCGAACGTAATGGATACTGCTGCTATTGTAGGTATATAAAATTAGTTCGTATGGAAAAGCGTTGGCGCTGAAGTTTACTGTGGGGAGGTGCTGAGGTATGTTTTAGCAATATTGTTTGAGAGAGGGAGTTTGAATTCCTTAGTGGCGTTTCTTTTTATCTATAGTCAACTTTAAAGTTATGGTTGAAAAGTTTGTTTTTGTTTTTCTTGAAGCCAACAGTTGACAGAAATATGAAAAGAGTAAAAATCTTATTCCTTGAAACTTATTCCCGACTAGCTGACGCACGCAACTTCGTCTGCGTCACATTTTCCATTAATGCTCGGCTCCTTTTAGTCTTAGCGTGATGATATGTAGCCTATGTCCTCGATACATGGGCTATCTAATACTGAAATAATTTTTCAAATCGGACCAGTAGTTCCTGAGATTACCCCTTACATACAGACTTACAAACAAATGTTACCTCTTTATAATATAAGTATAGATCAAAGCTTTTACCCCATCAGTTTGTAATATAAATGTCATTGGATTGCAGAGCTCGCTCGCGAACGACCATGTTTTAGAAACACAATATCTACTGTCTATGATCACGCAAACGTAATGGATACTGCTGCTATTGTTCACGGATTAGTTCGAATGGAAGAGGGCTTTTTATTTTAATGATTGGTGATGATGTTTAAGGTGGTTAGGTGCTGCAAAATAAGCAATATAGTTTGAAGATGGCAGTTTGATCCTTCGGCATTGGTACGGATTATTCTTGATTTAGATATCAGGTAAGATAGTGATCAAACGCGTGCCTATCAAAAGTAAAAATAATAATAATTTTAATCACTTTTTTTCATATATATTTTTTTTTATATATTTGCATTGTTTTTACATAGGTTGTTATTTTGAAGAGAACAAAAATATCCCTAGCCTAAGGCCATCATAGCACAAAGCGGACATTGGCGAATACCCAATCGTCGCATTCTATTATGCGGCAAACCCAATCTCGTCATAGCGCCGACAAAGGGTGCCTTCCAGTTTTGGCAATGCCATAATTGCTTTCTATTAAGAGTAGGACGTCGCCTAAGAGCTTATGCACACAGCGTATTATAACGCACCGACGACACGCGTTTAACGAACGTACGCTCACAGTGATGTAGATGACTAACAAAAGGCACAACTGTCTACGTCTGAGCGCTGTCAGTGCGCGTCATCTGCGCGTCGTCGTTGGCCTGTTAAAAAAAACGTCGTATACAAAGGCCTTTAGAGTAAAAGGTTAAAGTACTTACAAACAAAAAATAATAGGGCCAATTCTACAAATTTTTAAACCACAAATTGTCATAAAAGCCTTAATTTTCATACATTTTGACAGATTGCTATTGAGATGCGAATATGAAAATTAGTTGAATTGGCACTCAATTACTTCTCACTGATGATGTCGCTAACAATGACCCTTACGAGAAGAGATACAATGGTTAATCTGCCATTATATTTTTTAAAATTAATTCCATCGTCACGGAAATATTTAACCAGAGCTCTACTTAACTGCCGTCTATAAAACTCCCAAGTCTCTTCCTGTTCATTATAAATGCGATCGACACAGTAGGTAGGTAGCTACTGTTGCTTCAAATATTGATGGATTTTCTAATATAAGCAAAACAGCCATTTGTATTCCATTAGCTTACTTTCTTTGACTTTTAGTCCATCGTACCATCTCCTTGAATACTTATAGTTAGCTTTTATTAAAAACCGTAGTTTCATTGGAAAATTTTCCTAAAGGAAGATTTCAGAATTTTGCTGACCAACGCATTTTCATTTCATTATTTTTCTTTAACAAAATGTAATGTCCATTAGGCACTATTTTGTCAGAATACAATGAACAAAATCATTTGAAAGAAAGAATTTGAAGATGAAATATGAAAAGTTTTAGCAGATAGACGGAATTTGTTATATTTTTGTATATTTTATCGTCTGCTTAGTATTCGGATTATTTCGGAACTAAAATACTGAGGACTTTATGAATTATTCGCAAAATTAACGTGTTTTATGAAAAAATATTTTTTCGCAGAACCAAAAATTTTTTTGTGGGCAAGTTTTTTGACGTCTGTTAGCGAGTGATGCTTACAAAAAATGTTTAATCTTGAAATTTTTCTGTTTGAATTTAGTTTCAGTGACGTAAAACAAATTAAAAAAAAAAATAATTTGTTTTTTTACTTGATATGGGTTTGCTCTTGACTCTAGTCTTGGTCAGAGATGACAGAGAAAAAGTCTACGATGGAGCGAGCTTACCCAGAAGTAGCCTGTTCACTGTAACTTTGAAGATATTAGGGTTGTAAGCGTTCGGATACACAGAAGCAGGCAAAGAGTTCCACTCCTTTGCTGTGCGCATTATGAAAGACGCTTGGAAGCGCTTAATGCGAGTTGGTGGAATAGCAACAAGGTCGGGATGGCAAGTTGCAGTGCGTCTGGATGTCCGATGGTAGAAGGGGGCTGGGCTATATATTTTATGGGTAAAGAATTCGTTCACTTAAGGTTGTTATTAATCATACTTCAATCTTTATTCAAAAAGAAGTTACTGATTAGTTGAAAATATCCTGAACAGCTTCGAGAAAAGGATGGTACGGCTGTGCCTTTTTTAATTTTTGCTCGACTTGAAGAGAGCAATGCCATGCCCCTAGACATCGAAAGCGCTTCAGTTAGTTTAATCACAAACGACACTAATCAACAGTTGATCACATACATATCAGAAAAGGCAGATTTACAGTTGTCATACCATAATTATTACGATGTAAACTCAGCCTTTTTCCAACTATATTGTGGTCGGCTTCCGGTCCAACCGGATTCAGCTGCCCACCAGCCCACCAGACCTCCACAACCCAATAACTGGGTAACACGGTACTCCTTGGCAAGACTGGTGTCAAAAATTCTGGCTTCTGACTATCCGTAACGACTGTCAAAGATCTCCAAGTGACAGCCGAAACCGACAGCTTAACGTGCTTTCTGTGGCACGGAGGAAACTCGGTATTTTAAGATGGTCATTCATTCATAGGCCAACCTCGGCAAGCGTTGCTTAACCTTGAAGATGTGCGGCTGTTATTGTTTAGCCACGAGCTCCTCGGAACTATATCACATTCAAAACCAAAAAATTCACAGGATAAGTAAACACTATTTCCTCAACCCCAAAATAAGCACCCGCAAACTATACAACAAAGCTCTCTGGATGCACCTGCAGATAAACTTTCACAGAGTAATTTCCGTTTAGTCTCAGCACAAAGCTCATTGTGCTGTGGCTAGCGGCTGCTTCGTTATTATGTACGTATTGTACGCTGCATTTCATTTGTGCACTGTCAATAATTAATAAGCTGTAATTTCCTGCTTTGATTTCAAGGGATTGATGGAATTTTATTGTTTGTTTTTGGAATCATTGATAGGTAGTGTTAATTACTATCGGTGGTCGGTGTTTTACGAAAATTGTAGATTACCTTTCTTATGCATTCCTATATTTTACTTGCTTATTATCAAGTAAGCTTTGTCAACTGTCTAAACGAAAATTCTGGCCCTTGGTAGCCGTTCTAGGAGGAAGAATGTAGGAAAGAAAGATCTTTAGAGTCAAGCTAATAATTCTGATATCACTACATATCATAAAACAAAGTCCTCCTCCGCGTGTGTCTGTATTTCGCGATAAACTCGAAAACCACTGCACCGATTTTCATGCTGTTTTCACAAACACATAGAATGATTATCGAGGAAGGTTTTAGTATATTATTTGTCAAGCAGGGTATCTGCGGACATCAGCTAGTGAATTATAAAAATATTTTCGAACTTCCGTATGACTACGGAAGCTTTAGGATCTCTCGGATATGTGTCTATCTCACATCGTCACACATGTTCACAGTCGAGTTGAAATTTGGTACACAATTTTTTTTTTTATTTGAGATGGGTTTGCTCTTGACCTTAGTCTTGGTCAGAAATGACAGAGACAAAGTCTACAATGGAGCGAACTTACCCAGAAGGAGCCTGTTTTCTCTGTTGTCTCTCTTTTGTTTCTATAAATGAATTTCAGTTAACCAATCAATCAGCTGCCTCCGTGGCCGAGTTGTTTAGGTATTTGCCTGTGACCTGGTGATCGTGGGGTCGATTCCCACGGGAAGCATACATTGTAAAGTTGTTTTCCAAATTGGCTAGGACAATCTGGGCTTGAATCACCTGATTGTCTGATAAAAAGGTGATGCCTTGCTTCGGAAGGCACGTATAAGCCAGTGGTCCTGGCTGCCAAATGGCGGTCGTCAAACAGAGCATGCCAGAGGCCGTTGAGGCGGTTTAAAAAATCTGACACTAGGGTATGTGGGGTCGTTAGACTTACTGCCCCCACATCATCATCCTGCTACTCTTTTCATCTCAGTTTTGCCAAGCAAAACCCATTCATAGCGCACTATGGTTTTGCAATCTCAAACTAAGTACAGACATATACTCACCAAATATAGTCATTGGCCTAGTCTTCTCATCTTCGGCGAGGAACGTGGAGACCACACAGGTATAGTTGCCAGTCAACTCTGGAACTGGTGATGTGATGTGCAGAGCCCGGTGCTGTGTGTATGGGTTGTGAGATACCTTGTATGATAAGTCCACCTGGATGGAACACATAAATCGTTACTACTCAAAAAAAAAAAATATATAGGTACTGGAGTGCACTCTCGTTACACTTTCACTACACACACGCTTTACTTTTTTTATACAAAACGGGGAAACTCTTGGCCCAAATCTCACCTGATGGAAAGTGATGATTAGGCCGAAGATGGAAGCGAGTTTCACCCGGAATCCTCTTACACAGAGGAACTGGCTATCATTATCATAAATACCCTATTTTTACCGACTTTAAAAACGTAGGAGGTTCTTAACTTGGTTTTTTTTCCGTAACACACTCTCAACTGCTCACGTTAATTTAATTTACTTATGAACTTATCTGTTTTTATAATGACCTTGAGACAGGAACCTCACGACACAAGGTATCTTAAGGCGGATTTCATCAATTTGAACTGAACGCGATGAACATAAATGGACCAGGTGTACAAGCTGTCTGTATCATTATTTTCTATGGCATATTGACTGTGACAGTTCTTGAACGCAGCTTGATCGCGATCATTTTCATTGGTGAAATCCGCTCTTAGTGTTAGTAGTGTGCTCCAGTGTTATTTTTAACCACAATGAAAATACCTACACTTTTTGAGATTAAATAAGTATATTATGTACTGAGATTAAGTTTGCAAATTGTTAGTGAAAATATTTTTTGAATAAAATGATTATGGAAAGTGCTGGATGTGAATCAAGATACAATAAATTTTCATTTGTACAATAATCGACAATACAATCGTATAAATATAATCAATAAACTAAAAAGTTTTTTTTTTCTTTTCTTTCTTAGCCTGTTATCCTGCACTTGTGTCCCACTGCTGGGCAAAGGTCTCTCCTTTCTCCTTCCAAATCTCTCTGTCTTGGGAGATCTCTGCCCAAGTTTGTCCCACAATCATGATGAGATCGTCAGACCACCTTAGCCGCGGTCGTCCTCGACGACAACGTCTTTCTTCAAGCGTAGTTGGTCGTTATCCCGACTAGTCGTACCCAGCGCTTCTCCTCAACATTTATTATGCGCACAGTTAAAATTTTATTCATTTTAATTTATTTGGGAAACAAACAGATGCAATAACAAACTTATGCAAACAATTAGTTCAACGCAATCCAGAAATAGTGGGAAAAAAAAAGATGTTGAACTCTCTGCCAACGTCTGTGTCTGCCACATATAACCCGTCAGCCTTCAAAGCAAGAGTGAACAGGCATCTTTTGGGCAAGCTCGCTCACTTAGACCTCATCCATCGCTTTCCATCAGGCGTGATTGTGGTCCAGTGAGTCAGTGAGTGGCAATCTTCACCCATCTCTCCGGGTGCATTTATGTGACGTGGTCCGCCCACTCCCACTTCAGCCTAGCTGTTTTCTGTCCGATATCTTTATGGTTTATTCCATTTAAAATTGTAAGCTCAAAAAGAGATTAGCTAGTGATCATCGTAATCATTGTCATAATCTTCAGCCTATTAAGAAGACTGCACCAGACATAAAACTCTTTGATGACATAAATTTTACTCAAATGGTCTGTTTCCATCCAGCACCTATAAACTACTGTTAACAATTAAAATTTGATGGCTTTTTAACAATCTTCTGTTAACTCATTTTCAGTTCCTAGTTGAAGACAAAAACTAAAATGGCTTAAAAGGAAATATTTACCCTATTCCTCAAAATTCCAAGAGCTTGAGGTCTCTGCGGTGGGATCCATTGGTAAACGGGCTGCGTCTTGTCCATGTAAAACCACTTGACCACTAGACCAGTAACGTTGTCTGTCACGAAGTCGCAGTCCAGTGTGACGGAGTCTTTAGTTCCATATTGAATTACATCTGGAACTCTGATGTTGATGATCCGAACTGAGTGGACACCTGGAACAGAAAGAAATGAAATGAAGTTTAGTTTTTGGATGCATTGAATATAAAACTACCTACTGATCAGTCGATAACTAAAATAAAAGCAGGAAAGTATTTTATTTCATGTTTATTTAGATAGAACCCGAAAACGAGCCAAAACCCCGTGGTATACCAGATTGTTAGCGATCGCAGTTTTCGACGCCAATTAGTTTCAGCATGTCGAAATATTGCACAATATTTCACTCAAAACAAATTCTAGATTGTTCTACGCACATGTTATCCAATACAATAATTTCAGCGAAAAACCCAATCTATCCCGACATGGCTCAGAACTCGGGGACACGATAACTGTGCTGTGTCCCGGATGGCTCAAATTCCGATGAGGCAGGACAAAAAATTAAAACATTCCGCGGTATTGGCAGAATCTATATTAACGGGGGACTTTACCGCAGCACCCCGGGGACTTTTGCGCGCCGTTGGTCAGAACCGCTGGGTTTCATATATACCTAGCCAATTGGCTCGGATGAGCGGTGGGCACCTGTCATGTTCGACGTTAACTTTAGAAGCATCGATACATTCGGGTCAAATTATTTTATTCACTGACGCAGTTTTGCGCTCATTGATTGTCAAGGGAATTTATGAAATGATCTTTGTTTGCGACTGTTTGTTCAATAACCGTAGCTGTTATTGGACAGCTTTTGAATAATTTAAAAGAAAAAGAGACAAAGAGTTCACGTTCATTGCACTCTTTATCTGCTCTATTGTCTGAGCCAACTACGCGAGTGGAAATTAAAACTGCACGAACAATAACCACAATCAATTCTTTAACAAACAGAACAAAAGCTAACGAAAATCAGTTTCACAGATATTTGTATAAAACATTTTTATTTTTACCCAAAATAATCTGGCACAAAATTGAAGGGATTTCGGGAGGACGCATTAGGCTGCCGTTCTAGCGGAAACATCATATTATCGACGGAGGAATCCACCGGAATATTGTTTCGTGGTTTCCTATCAATTCCGGGGATGCCTTTGAGCTCCTCGCCCGTTTTTACGTCAAATATTTTAGCGTTGTTATTATTGGAAAACGTTTTTGCTCTGTATTAACAAAATTATACGGAGTTAGAGAATTAATTTACTAAGGTTTGTGTAATTTGTATAAATTTCAACTGAGAAATTAATTTTAGGGACCTTGACTCGATAATGTTTGAAAACATTTGCTGTCCTCTTGGAGCAATACTTGGTTTGAAATTATTTTGGTTCTGTAGATATTGAATTACCGTTTCCGCTGTTTCATTTATTAGATACTATTTTTTTTTTACTTTTTTGCTCTCTCGGGTCCCTAGAGACCCGGTCCTTTGGTGCCTCGTACGAGGGGCCCCTTTAGACATTTTAAATGTAATGGGGCACCAACCGGCGATTAAATTGTCCCTGTATGCACTGTGAAAGTATTCCTAAGGATAATCCCCGGTTGGAGCAGTACTATTGCAGAATATGAAATAGATTGATATTTTTATTATATTATTTTAAATTATCATTATTAATTAAGGAATGGTTATTCCGTAACTGGTAATTAAGACGATATCATGCATATCATGCTTCCACCAAAAATTAAATACGTCACTAAGGTTTTACACTAAAAACGAAGGAAAAGGGACTCCTTTTTAATCACTTTTAGATCTTTAATCTATAAATTTGACATAATCTTTCTTGTAAATCAAAACAACCAACCATCACAAAGGATATCATTTAAAATACTCCCACAATAAGCACAAAATAAGGGTCTGATTGGTTTCACTCACATCAATCCCGACAAAACAGTTTTATTAAAACTCGTCGTCTGTTCATTGGGGTGTGTGCACATCGCAGAAAGTTGCGTCCCGTCGCCATATTGCATACACCGCCATATTATCTGAGTTACTAACCGTGACAGCAGTGCCATTGTCAACAGACGGACTCATTACACTATCTTCAGTATTGTCTACAAAATAAATTAAAAAATATACGTTTGACATGACAGGACTACGTCAAAGGATTTTTTTCTGTTTGTTTTGCAGTTGTTGGTCACATTTGGCAGTGTTGGTCGAATTTCGGTTGTAAATAAGGAAAAGCTGCAGTATTTTTTTGGCTGTTTGTTGAACTTTTAGATGAAAAGTGAATGGTTTTATTTTAGTATTGTAATCAACTTCAACTAACTGGAAGTATACTATATTTTTTATATGCGATGGTCATTGTAACTGTCCTGTAAAATCTTGTAGCAGCAAAAATAGACACCTAGAAATAACTTTAATGATGACTTATCTCAAAAATAAGTTATGTAAAGACCAGTTACATCCATCTGTCAAATTTCTTTAACAGATTTTCAACTTTATCGCTAAATCATAAGGTTGATTGGGATGATGTACTGGCGTCTGCACAATAATAATAATTGGTCTCCAAAATATAAAAGGTAAAAGATGCTTTTAGGTTCCACATTTCTAATTTACTACTAAGGACTTCTTCAAAGGTCTTTAGAAAGTGCCAAGTCACCTTTAGCAAGAGGTTTCGACTCTAGAAATGAGTAAATTGCGATATAAGAGGCAATATAGGCGACAGACTTGGCACAATGCCAAACTGACATTAAATTATGAGTCTTTAAGAGGCGATATATCGAGACTTGAATTTCAAAGGTTTAAATTCTATTTCCAATATTATGTGGATTATACTGTATTATTGATTGAGCAGACGAAAGGTTGATATTTAAGATTGCAACAGTTTTTTTTTTGCTATAACTTAACATTTTATAGCTATATTTATTATATTTGAAGTTTCGATCAAACTATCTTTTTTTAAATTACTTTATCAATTGAGTCACTATTTTAGAAACGTAGTAAGCTTAGTATTCAACTAAATTTTATTAGATTTCTGTCAAAATAATAAGGGCATTACTGGTCACTGTTTACTAATTAGCGCTTACGTCAAAACACTAAATAAATGCTGGTGCTTCGCCGTTTTATAATTTAACTAGCTGACCCGCACAAATTCGTCTACGTCACATTTTCCATTATTGCTCCGCTCCTTTTTGTCTTAGCGTGATGATATATAACCTATAACCTACCTCGATAAATGGGCTATCTAACACTGTAAGTATGTAATTCAAATCGGTCCAGTAGTTTCGGAGTCTATTCAATTCAAACAAACAAATCTTTCCTCTTTAGTGTAGATTGGACTTTTGTGTATTGTATTTATTTTGTTGTTATTGTGTGGCATTAAAATGGGGTACGTGGGGGGGACAGTCATTAATTAATTAAGTATGACAAAAATATCGTGTCCCAGTGTTTGTTATCGAACTCCTCCGAAACGGTTTGACCGATTTTCATGAAATGTTCTGTATATTTTTGGTAGGTCTGAGAAGAGAAAGGTCGCTATGTACTTTTTTTTGTACGGCAAAATAACATTTACCGAGTCAGAAAGTTTACTATAACAGACTATATAATATATTAAGAATAAAAAAATATGTTTTATCTAAATAGCTAACTAACAGGCTGGATGTTATTTACATGACCTTTTATCACTTACCGTCAGTCAGTTAACGTCTACTTTACAGGAGAGTAATAAGGGAGAAGTTCCGAAATGTATGGAGTCTGGGCCAGGTGCTAGTACACTTCTATAAAATTCGAAAATCATTTAAAACAGTTCTCAGCTGTCCAATTTCTCTAAAATATCATGGTTTGCTGGGAAATTCAAACATAACAAAAACCTGTCATGGCGGTAATAAGTCATTTTATTGATTAATGGCGTTTGACATTTATTTACCGACAACGAGACGAAACTGAATGAAATGAAATTGTTGTGACAGTTGACAGTTTCTTTCTATGATCTATGGTTTACTGTCATTGTTTTTAAGCACAGAGTAACTAAATCGGTGCGATGCTATGTTGAAACTCGATTAAAGTAATTTATAAACACCAATTAACTACCACAACAGTAAACACTTAAATGAATTTTCTGTATTTTTCCCGAATTCTACGGATATTTTTCTTTTTTTTTGAGGTAGTGTACATAGACCTGGCCCATTTTTAAAACATCTCCTTTCTATAATATTTATATTCGTTAGCAGCCGTTGATGTATAAATATATGTAAAAAAGATAAGCAGTTCTATTGTCTAGCTATCTTCACTCTAATCTTAGGTCTATTGAAGACGCTTATACTGAGTATCTGCATAAAATAGAATCAAAATGTAAAACCCCGCCAAAAATTACGTACGCAATATTGACACTTCTGACAGTATGGCTATCAACAACCCTATTGGGTAATGTCGCTTACGACAAAACACCAACTGAATATCTAAGACAATCATCACATTGCCACAATAATAACACCAAACAAACAACATGTTTTGCAAGAAAGCCCCAGCGAGTATTGCACAGGCCGTTGCTCCTGCGCATCGCTTCGTTGCCCACCCTCGTCACGGTGTGCAAGTGTGTTAGTACAATTTACGTGTTTTTTCTTGGAGATAAAGTGTACGCTTGTGTTGCTAGTCAGTGAAACAAACGAAGTGTATGGAAAGCACACTTTAAATCGCTCTAGCTACACCCTTAAGAGAAAGAGTTGGTATCAACAATGCTTGCGTAAACTTCTTGATTTCAATTCCTATGCGATATTTTTTCAACTACATAAGTATTGTCCTACTGCTCGGCAGAAATATCCAATATAGTCTTTCAGATTGCTTGTTTTCTTCGGCCAGTCAATCTAGATTAATGTAATATATGCGAACGTATTAATTTTGCCTACCCGTCTGTTCTTTTTTTTTACAATTTATTGGCACGCTTTAGACCACTACCTCACACAGTAATCGATGGCACTCCATCAGTAAGCGATGAAGTGATCCCAATCCTCGAACACGCTCGACGTATTAAAGGCTGAGCGGATTTGGGTGAAACTTTGGATTATTAAGACACTAGCTGGGGTCCACCCAACTTTGTTGCGTCACATTTTTTATAAATGCTTCGCTCTTTTTGGTACTAGCGTGATGATATATGGGATACCTTCCTCGATAAATGGTCTATCCAACATAATCTTTTTTTTTTTTCATTTCAAACCATAGTTTCCGAGATTAGCATGTTTTAATATATAAAATAAAGTTTATTTATTTAAAATAAAGATATATAATTATGTGTGTTCTCTTAGGATAATTTCCGGGTGAAACCGCGGCCAGAAGGTAGTTCCCCAAAACACCTATGAGATTAGGATTATAAAATGATACCAAAATCTTTGAATACCTAGACGAATATTAGCATTTTCTAAGTTCCTATCATTGCTAATTTTAATGTCTTTAACTTCAATATTTAAATTTTTCTCTATAACTCCAACATTATGTCACACATCACATAATTCGCATGCCACGTTCCCCTGACCGGAGATCCGTTTAATAATTCGAAGTTATTCATCGTGAATATTTAAACACGCACCTTCCGGCACGTGCTCCTTCTCGAATTAATCACAAGAAAGAGAACATTTAACCCCACTTTTTAACGTAGGAGAGAGGGAGACGGGTATAGGACATCTGTATCGGAGTCATCGGGTGTGACCGACTCGTGCGCAGTCTATTAAGCGGCTGATGATAGCAGCGATAGTGGTTAACTGTCGGTGTTTGGCGCAATATTGTTTTGTTCTTGGGCTATTGTCTTGTTTTGTTCTTTTTGTGGTTCTTATGTAGTGCAGTTGCTGGCATGTATATTTTGTGAGTAGGAGGGTTAGAATCGAATACGAGTTACGGTTTTCTTGACTTTAAAAATGGAAATTTGACAACATGGTTGGCGCAGTGGTGCGCTTCGTGTCTCGGGTTCGAGTCCCGCACGGAGCAAATAATTGTATGGCCTACAGATAGTTGTTGGGTCGATCTTTTAGTGTATGTGAGTTTGTATGTTTTTGAACGCACCCACGATACAGGAGTGGGGCAACGTTTCTTTCTAAAAAAAGTATTGTAATTTGCTAAGATGAATAAATCTGCTTTTAAACTTGTTGAATTTGAACGGATTTTGAATAAATAACATTATTTTACCTATCAAAATAAGTAAAAATCGAGTTGTAGAAAAAATGAATAGCCTTTTAAATACAGATAACAAATATGATATATTCTTTGCAACCACTTTTTAATATCACGTTAATAACAGTACTTTCATAAAAAAATCTGTAGCTAACGTGGCGTTGTTACGAATTACATTAAGTTAAATTTAGAGGTATACATATATTCCCTCCCACAAGGTAGACCGATGTCCTGGTGAAGGTCGCGGGTAGCCGATGGATGCAAGACGCACAGGACCGGTTTTTGTGGCGACGCTTGGGGAAGGCCCTATGTCCAGCAGTGGTCGTCTTTTGGCTGATCATCATCTGCCTAGCCTTTTCCCAACTATATTGTGGTTGGCTGCCAGTCAAACCGGATTCAGCTGAATACCTGTATTTTACGGGGAGCGGCTGCCTACCAGACCTCCACAACCCATTAACTGGGTAATACGGTAGGTACTCCTTAGCAAGACTGGTGGCGTCTTTTGGCTGATATAAAGATGATAACATATGGTATATTCCAAATCAAAAATGTGTGATCATATTCACATCTATACGAGAAGTGAGAGAGAAGAGGAAATTATATTTATTTTTTCCTACTCCTCCGCTGTACTCTTCTGATTAATTTCGATGCGGGATCCAAGACAGTCGAATCGTTTCTCCGGAACTCGTCGGGCTTCATTAGCTTGGCGTTTTTCTGGTGGTCGCCACTGTTGATTCTGGCTTTCAGTAGTGCGATTCACTAAGGAAGAACATCTTTACAACCAAGAAATCATCGTTGAAACATCTGATGTGGCATATATATATCAGATGTGTGACGACACGGTTGGCGCAGTGGTTGAGCGATTGACTGCTGCGTAGCATGTCGCGGGTTCGATTCCCGCACGGAACAAATATTTGTACGACCTACATGTATTTGTTCCGAGTCTGGGTGTTTTTCTATCTATAATATGTATGTATTTACAAAAAATGTATATAAGTAGTTTATCAGCCATCTCGTTTCCATAACACAAGCATTAGGTTGCTTAGCTTGGGACTATATGGCGTTGTGTGAAATGTCCAAGGATATTATTTATATTATTTATATTTATTTAAAGATGTTCTGCCTTAGTGAATCGCACTACAGGAGTTGCAGTGGTTGGGAATGTGTGGCGGGCTTGTCACAAAAAAAGAAATCACATCCATACCTACTTATAAAAAATCTCTACATGAACTATTCATTGTCGATCCATCTCATATTACAATTCAGCACACATTCTCCCAATACAGAGTGTAGGCTTATTTTTGCGGAAAGAATCATCGCCATACGTGACCGTACAACCAATGAAAGGAAGTTGTATCTGCATACAATAAATAATATACGAACTAAAAGGATGTCATTAGCTCTATACAATGTTTTCGTGCTCGAGAAATATGTATGTGATTTATGGCATTAATAAATTGGTTTTTCCATAGCCAAGGTTACTACACAGGTCAGATAATTCATTTAGTAGTATTAGGGAAAAATATTAAATAATACGAAAAATATATCTAAGAGCCAAAGGTGTTGCGACCCTGTAAGAGAGTAGAAGAGAGTTTTAACTATAGTAGTAAAACTTTTTTAAAGGCTATCACCGTATTTTAAACGGCTTCTTTATATCTGTCCAGCCAAGCGAAGCGCAAGTACACTACCTACCAGCGGATTTAAAAGGCCATTTTAAAAAGAATCGTATTAGAATCATAATATTAATCATACAGCAATCTGTCATATTTCTTAGTAAGTAGCAGGGAAAATTATGAATCTACTCTTCTTCTCTGATATCTATATTTATAAAAAACTGGCCAAGTGCGAGTCGGACTCACGCACGAGGGTTCCGTACAAACCTGTAGGTATTATATTATAAGCAAAAGTTACGGTTTATGATTTATGACGTATTAGAAAAAAAACTACTTACTAGATCTCATTCAAACCAATTTTCGGTGGAATTTTACATGGTTAATGTAGGTACATCATCTATACTAATATTATAAAGAGGTAAAATTTGTTTGTAAGTTTGTATGTTTGTAAGTTTGTATGTAGGGGGTAATCTCAGGAACTACTGGTCCGATTTGAAAAATTCTTTCAGTATTAGATAGCCCATTTATCCGGGAAGGTTATAGGCTATATATCATCACGCTAAGACTAAAAGGGGCCGAGCATTAATGGAAAATTTGACGCAGACGAAGTTGCGTGGGTCAGCTAGTTATACATATGTTTATTTTTTTGAGTTTTATCATTCTCTTATTTTAGAAGTTACAGGGGGGGGGGGGGACATTTTACCACTTTGGAAGTGTCTCCACTTTGTATGTGTAAACATCAAAATATTTTAATAAGTTGCGCACAAATTAATAAGAAGTGAAGGTATTCTCCCATCACACCGGTTGAATAAGGAACTGTATCATACTGGAAGCCATACGAACTCAGCTTCTTCCGGAGCGCTCGGATGCGGTGGAATTTGTGGTTGTTTTATTAATAAACAGCTGTGAACTTCGTATGCTATCTTACGTAAGATCTTTGAGGTAAAGATGGTCGATTACTGCATTAATATCTGACCCTTTTGGGATGATTGAAGATCTTTACAAACTTCGAAAAGAAGAGGGAGCCCAGCTTCCGTTAAGGTAGACGTTTGCCCCACTACATGGACATCGTGGATACCAGGATACCATCATCATCACCATATCAGCCGAAAGACGTCCACTGCTGGGTATAGCAAGTGTCGCCCCAACAACCGGTCCTGTGCTTCTCTCTAAGCCCGAAGTCTGTAGTTTCGGGCTTAGCTGCGGGCGTATTCTGCTCCGTATTACCTAACCAATAAGAATTAATGCCAACACTATTGGAAGTCGCTGTGAAATCGTGTTCTCATTCATTTTTAGTTCGGGTTTGGAACCAATCGTAAGTCCGTAATTAATATGGAGTAGAATACGGCAACTAAGCCCGAAACTACGGACATCGGGCTTAGAGAGTAGCCCCCCAGGTCATCAGTCCCGGGTCCACCTTGTAGGAGACCGCGCCAACGCTGCGTTTTACGGCCTACGCGGATGCCATTCCCAACGTACACCATAGTCGACATCATTATCGCTTACCATCAGATGACATTGTGTTCAACCGCGAGAATCTGAATATTAAGGAAAAAATAAAATTGATTCGCTTCACCCACATTGCTTTAGAAAGCAGTATAAAAAAATTCTGGATCCTGTTTACAGAATGCCTAATCTTAAAGGTTACTTAGAAAAAATCTATAAGATTAGGCGTTCTGTGCAAGCGTGATCCATCTTCGACCGAATCATCGCTTACCATCAGGTGATATAGTAGTCAAACGTTTGCCTATCAATAGTAAAAAAAAACTTATTTCGTCAAAGTTACCTGACTAACCTGAAGTCAACGTATTTGGAACAATTAAGCACAAAACGAAGTACTGAAGTGAAATATGTAATAAGTGCAGTCCTTACGGTAAGTATTTTATTATTTAAAGAACAATCTCTATACACTTAAAATAGAAAAAAAAACTCCTAACTAAAATATGGCATCAAAAAATTCGTCCCCATCGCTATCGACTGGAAGTGAGCCCAAAAGACTGGCTGCATTGCCACGTTGTATGGCAATGCTTATCCTCTGTCCATGGTAAAAGCCAGCTCTTGGGTCACGCGAAGCGTCAACTAAGCGTTTTGCAAGATCTTTAAAAGATAATATATAATACGGTAAACTTTCCCCTCACATGTCTAATCATCATCAGTTAAAAAGAATACCCCACACCAAGTTTATCCTCCACTGACGATTAAAATAATAAAAAAACACATAATGACTGGCCGCACGAGTCATGACCTGCCTTCCTTGTTTTTTATGCATTATTTAAAAAAAGAACGCGCGTAGGGCACGCGACTAAGACATGTGTTCACGGTCTGCTGGTCCACACTTAAGGACAAAGGTGTTTGATTATAAAAAAAACAGGATTCCCGCTCTTGTGCACATGGGTTTTCTTGTCTATAAGGGGCGAAGACGTACGAAAGAAATGAGATTATTGAGGTTGTAAAGGTATCGTATAGGTCAAGTCCTATGGTGCGATTCTGTAACAATCTCTCCGTGATGACTTAGGTGAAGTGAGCTTCAAGTAGTTATTTAATTGTATGAATTGGAAGCTTACTTCATGTTGACTTCACCTAAGCTTGCAAGGTGAAAGATTTACGGTAGGTTTGAATCGACATGTCCGTCGCCCCCCATTCATCCGGACCCGTGGTGGCGGCGCTTGCGGGGGGAGTCAAACACCTCACTCCCCCCGCTGACCCGAGGTGGTCCGCGGAAGCGGGCCGGCACCAGCCGAGGATTACGGTAGTCGCATTAGTTCCCGCGATCCCCGGCGCAGGTGGAAGATGGAGCCCTGTTCCAATCCACGTGGGATTGCTTCTTGACTCCTGGTCCGGAACGAGACGGAATGGGACGCCGTCACCTCCTTCTGCGAAGCAGTCATGCTAGCGAAGGAGGTGGCGGAATATGAGACCGAGAGAACCTCTCGTTCCGGCCGCCGCGGTAGACGCCCCGGGCGTCGGGGCCACCTAGTGGCCCCCTGCCACCGTAGGGCCTATAGACGGTGAGCTATTGGCTAGCTCGCTGTCCGTCCGTCTTATGACGACAGGCCATGTTGACGGCGCGTTCGTGTTCCACGCGCGCCTAAAAGAGTGTCAGCATAAAGAGGGGCCCGGAAGGGCCGACGCCTGCCGGAGTTGCGGGACTATTCGAAAGAGTAACCGCGGCTCAAAAAATTCAAAATTCATTTATTAAAATTAGGCTGAGAGCCAGCACTTCTTGAACGTCAAGTTTTACAAAAGACAGTCCCCTAAAACGCCCGCCCATCACCACTTTCTAGTGTTTTAGCTGTGGAGAAGAAGTGGCCAACAAATTCCCCAGCAAGGAACATGTATGGTCTGATACTCCCTTCCGCTCCGCCAAGAGCGGGAGAAGTCATTTGATGATATCCCATCCTAAAAAGAAAAAAAGGTGGAAGATGGAACACCGGGGTGGTTTTAATCAGTAAGAGTCTGACAGACCCCTCCACCCGCCCCAGGGTGGAGGACATCCATGAGGATTTCCCTCCGTAAAAAAAAGGTTTGAATCGACAGGCTACACAGCTGAAGTGATCTGGAAATGAGCTGTCATTCCAGCTTGACTTTTTTTATTTGAAATGAGTTTGCTCTTGACATCCTCCTGACATCCTCATCCATCTCTGACCTACACTTGAGTGTAGGTCAGAGATGGATGACAGAGACAAAGTCTACGATGAAACGAGCTTACCCTGAAGAAGCCTGTTCACTCTAACTTTGAAAAGATTAGGGTTGTAAGCGTTTGGAAACACCGACGCAGGCAGATTGATAGTTCACTTCGACATATTTACAGAATCGAACGACAGTTTACTTTGTGCTCATCTGACATAAGTTTACGCTGATTTTTTTACAGTATCGACCGACCAGACCATAACATGATTATGTTACGACCTGACCAAAGACGGGAAAAAATATTTAATTGATTCTAGTGTTTTTGCTTTGTTAAGCTCGTGTTTTCTTGGTAGAGACTTATAATGTGAGTTTTATGGTCTGGAAGTCAACGAAGCAGATGTAGAAAAGCAAGTTCTTACATGTCGTGATTGAAAAAGATTGTGATTAATAGAAAATGAAGAGATTTACTATCTTTTTTTTCTTCTAGGGCATTAAATCCACATTTATACCTTTGGGTATGAAGTCTAAAAATAAAATAGAAATGTATGGATACGTCATATTATTTGAATTATTACACAACTTATACGTGTAGCAAAAAATACAATACAATACAAATGATATTAATTTGTTATTCCGTAGGCACAAAATTCCACCCTCAATTGATGGAATAGACATAAGAGGCCTTATTCTTTTATTTTAACAAACCGATTTCCTTAAACAAAATACTGTAAAATTCCCAAGAACTCTCTCAAAACATGTCCGTCGTACGACTTTACGCAAATCCTTACCTCCTTTATAAAATCGTTCATGAACTCGAACCGGGTCGAAGGCGGAACCATTAAATACACATCTAAAGAATCTTCAGTATCAAATTCCAAAGAATAATATAAAGTTTTCCGATGAGGAACATCGGGAAAGTGACTTGCTTAATGTTAATAGGGGTTCGACACTCCAATGTCAGTTGTGTCTTTGAATTTTTAAAGCCACTGAGTTTCCGCTGAGTTAAAACTTTCTCATGCATTAGGGCGACCACCATTTCAAAGAAAATTTACAGATTCCGTTTGCGGCTTTATTTTCGTATTAGGGACGCAACTACATAACTTACGCGACGCGTCTTTAAGAATTCAAACGAAAGCTTATTTCGAGAGACCACAAAAGGCTTTTTTTCATTCGATATAATGTTAGCAGTAACTTTTGTCGGGTTTTTCAGATAGGATAAAATAAGTCTGCCGAGACATTTTTCCTTGAATAAACTTTGTGTAACTAGCTTAGCTATTTGTGTAATGTAATGAATATGGCAAGGCTAATAGACTGACTAATGATTTTAATAGTGTCGGTTAATTCTGTAAGCCAAAAGTTTTGAAACTGTCTTTGCTATTAATATTTCTACCCAGTTTTGGTTATCAATATGTCTACCGAGTTTTATTTGACTGAGTAATTTATTAAGCAAAAAATAAATAAAATTATAACAATAAAACTTTGATTCCATAAGACTGAAACATTTACAATAACGGTTACGACAAGAAGTCATAAAATATCTCGAATTTTGATGTTCTAAAAATTTCCATTATTGTCTGTTGCGGAGTATGCTCTTTCAGTTTTGGACCTGCTGTTAACTTTAATTTGGGTAGGTTGCCTTCCTCGATTTTTTTTAACCCGATTTTATCATAATTTAAAACAGAACAAAAAAAGAAACAACGGGTTGCACTCCGAGATTGCCTGCAAAAGTGAAAACTTGAACATTAACGTTGTAAATTTTTGTATCATCCGTCTTACGAATTTTCGATCAGGTCACGTGTCCTGACGCGAGTTTAACATTTTATACCCATCCCAAGGAAAGTGCTCAATGCCGCTAAAAAAGTTTTCACTTCAAAAATAAAAAAAATCCTACAATAAATTCCCAACAAATCCGTGAAAGTATGGCCCCACTACCAAAGTAAGTCTCAACAGGAGCCGAGTGACGAACTCTTTGGAACTTATCCTCCATGATTTGCATATCACGTGACAATGTTTCCACGTCAATCTCAGTTTGTACGTCGTCAAAGTTGCCTCGCTGTGGTTTTAATAACTGATGAGCAAGCTGAGTAATGCGAAACAAGTTGTATGAGTTAGTTGTATGAGTTTGTTGTTGATAAGGCTTTTGAAAACTGAGGATCGGTAGCGAAAAAAGATGTTTTTCACACTTATGATTTTTGTTATGACTAGTTGGGCTTCGCCCGCTTGACAAATTATATACTAAAACCTTTTTCGAGAACAACTCTATCCATTGGTGAAAACAGTATCAAATAGTAGTTTTTGAATGATCGCGAACAGACAGACACACAGACGCGGCGGAGGACTTTGTTTTATAATATTTACTGATAATTTAGGCGGCCATCTTGCTGACTTAAGAACCTATCGGACTTGCAGTCAAAAGTAAATAATAAAATACATTGAAAGATAAATTTATTTTTTTAAGAATTATCCTATTTATAATGATTGTACCTTTTGTGGGTAATAGGTTACTTCAAGGCAAGTGTTCCAAATTGTGATTGTGATTGTGTGAACCATTAAATTGTAATAATAATAGTAGGCAGTTAATAAAATTACAAAATCTCGTGTCACGTTGTTTGACATCGAACTTCCTTGAAACGGCTTGACCGATTCTATGAGTTTTTTCGTTTGCATTCAGTAGGTCCGAGTAAAGGTTGTAGGGTACTTCTTTTGGCAGAACAACATTTGCCCGGTCAGCAAGTAAAATTATAGCTATAACTTGTATTTCTAATAAATAACAGACGACGAAAAACACTTAAATTTGAAACCCAACATGGCGCAGGTGATGAACAAATACATGCTTTTGCCAAAAAAAAAAAAAAAACACGATCGGGGACTTGTGGATCCCCGTCCATAAACTAGCAGGAGGTCATAGCTCGCAGGATTTTTAGTTCCATTTAGGGCGGTTTTCATCAAACTGAAACTGAACGCGATCAACATAAATGAACCGCGTTTACAAGCTGTCAGTGTCATTATTTTCTATAGAATATTGACACTGACATCGCGATCAGCCGGTCGATTCTGTCGACATCTCACCTTGATCGCTTAGGTGGAGTGAACGACCAGTGAGCTGTCATGCCATCTTGTTTGTATGGTTTGACAGCTCACTTGTAGTTCACTTCGCCTAAGTGTTCACTTCGACATAATTACAGAATCGCACTGCAGTTTCTTTGGTGAAATCCGCTCTTAGAAGTGCCAACCGAAACCAGGCAGAAACCTAACGAAAATATTTCGATTCCCCCAAAAATTTTCAAACTGCCGTTTCAACAATTGACTGGCACGTGGATCTGTCGTACGAGTTTTATTTTTAATTGGGTCTCAATCAAAAGTTGGTCGTAGTTTAACAATGCCTCCGTAATACTCATCAGAAGTTTGTTCGAGTGTACCAGCCACCAGGCGGCTCAATGACACGTGATAGTGGCCTCGAAAAAAGTTCAGACGGTATATTATGGTATTTTGATTTATACCGGAAATTTATTCCTTAATACTTGATGAGTTTTGTAGTAATATGATCTGATTTACTGTTTAAAATTTCAAGGTCACTAAGTCCGCAAGTCGACCACTTCAGCAAGTTTTTTTTTTGTTGTTTTTGTTTGTCTATAGTTTCCCACTGCTGGGCAAAGGCTTCCTTCATATTTTTCCAGACGCTCTTCTCTTGCGCCGCTTAGAACAAGCTTCTGTAGTGTGCGTCTAGGTCAGCAAGACATACTTAATGATAAAATAATTTGTTGTTTTTTTTAATGGAATTGGCGTGACCTTAGCCATATTTGGTCAAAGTGTAAATACTTGAGTACTAACAGTACCGACATCTTCCTCAATTCAATATTATAATACTTCCTCAAGCAGTGCTTTTAGGGCTTTGTACTTCAAAAGGTAAAAACGGAACCCTAAAAGGATCACTTTGTTGTACATCCGTACGTCTGTCAAGACCCTTATTTTCGGGAACGCGTGGAGGTATCTATTAGAAATTAAAACCACATACTCAAATCTACGATCCCATGAAGCTGCGAAACTTCTAAGTTAACGTAAAAATAAAAAAAAACGGCCGTTTATGCCGCAAAAACGTATATTTCGGCACCCTTAAGGGAATCAAAATTAGTCGTATCAAACTAGTACCTACTATGAAATTTGGCAAGTAACTATACATTTGTAATTAAATCATAAAACATAAGTCTTTATTTAAAGTAATATGTACGAACAAATTTGTACGGTTCCTCGGTGGGCGTGTCGGACTCGCGCTTGTCACCAGGGTCCAGCATTTTTATCCTAAAACCAGTTTTTTGTTATTATACTACTTGACCTGAAACCCTTGGGGAAATCAAAATGTCTCATCATAATGTGAGGGGGATGCTGTTGTCCATCCACGCGATATCCCTTAGTCGCTACTAACGACTCCCTTGGGGACACATGGGGTGGTGTGGCTAATATAGCATATTTATGGCTAATTAGTAAATTTTGTATAAATTGGACAGTTTTGCAGCCATCAAATTTGCTCAAATGTATTTATTTACAGGGGCAATTTTGTTGAACGCCCACCAGTAAAGTCTTTGTTGTCAAAGGTTGACAACATTGATAAATGCTTTGTTGCTTTAAGAGGCCTACCACCATCTGTATATAAAGTACTAGCACTTCGCCCGGGGCTTCGTTCGAGCGGGTTTAGTATCGCAATTACCGTAGGGATCTAGTATTAAATATGGTCTATGACACTCACAAATAACGTGGCTTTTTATTGGTAAAAGTATTTTCAAAATCTATAAACTCTACAATCTCACAAACTCACAAACTCTCTTTATAATATTAGTATAGACAAACTAGCTGACCCCGCAAATGTTGTTTTGCCATTTATAATAAAAAAAGGCTTACCTTTATATATTTTAATTTTGTTTATTTATAAATTATAATTCATATTTTTCTGGACCAACTGTATTGCTACTAACTTAGTCTTAAGATAATTAATTTTACTAACAAAATATAGACATAACGTGGTCTGAAATAAACAAATTTTATTTTATTTTTTATTTATTTTTATTTTTATCAGACCTACCAAATTAATACATAAAAAAAGATTAAAAACGATCAAGCCGTTTCGGAGGATTTCGATAGCAAACACCGTGACACGAGACTTATAAACTATGCTTAATATTATAAGGCTCAAGAGTTTGTTGAACGCGCTAATCTCAGGAACTACTGGTCCAACTTGATAAAATCTTTCAGTGTTAGATAGCCCATTTATCGAAGAAGCTATAGGTTATCATCACGCTAAGACAAATAGGAGCGGAGAATTAATGAAAAATATGACGCAGACGAAGTTGTGCGGGTCAGCTATGTTAGATAAATCAAATACGGATAAATTATGTTACAGAATTCGGAATGACACAAATATGGTGTAATATGAATGGTAGGAGATATTTAACTGTTTTAAAGTACATTTACCTCAAATGAATGAGTTGAAAAGATGAGATTTCACTGGAGGCGCTCTTCACTTTGTTCTTCCATAAAGTCTAATTTTAACATACACCAGCACTGGGTCTTCACGCTCTATTTCCCTTATAAAGTAGGCTGCAAGACAAGCAGTATTTACGACTGTATCATCATCGTTAGGTAGCGGTTAAGCTACTCATTGCATAGTTTCATTTTCATTCGTTTTCTCTTTATCAAAACTAAATTTGTTTCAAGGAAAACTAAATAAACTATAATAACTTTTATCAACGTAGCCAAGTACTGTCAAAGGTTAATGTTGCCAGGGTTTTGGAATTTGTTCGAAAGAGTTACCGTGGCTCTAGAAAGCAAAGAGCATTAGGTGGAACACGGGTGGAATCTATTCAGTAAGAATCCTTTTGCTCTGCCTAGAGTGAGAGGAGTCATTTGCTGATTTCCCATCCCTCTGGAATAACTTAATATTCCTTCAAGGATACTACATAAACTATATTAACCTTTATCAATGTACTTGCCTGTTCTTCTGTTCAGATTCTGACCTTACGTCGCGGTCGTTTAAACTTTTAAATAAGCTACCATTTCCAGTGAATGTACTTACATAAATTTTCTTTTTTCTTTGTCACAATAAAGTTTCCATTTTATAAGCTTTTTTTTTTGAGATGGGTTTGTTCTTGACTCTAGTCTAGGTCAAAGATGACAGAGACAAATACTAAGATGGAGCGAGCTTACCCAGAAGTAGCCTGTTCACTCTAACTTTGAAAAGATTAGGGTGTAAGCGTTCGAAAACACGGACGAAGGCAGAGAGCGAGTTCCACTTTCTTTCATTAAATTTTGACGTCACGTTGAAACATAACATTTCCTGTACTCACTTGTAATATGATTAAAAATGTATGTAAAAGCAAGGCGTTGGATTCAAAACATATATAAAATAATTTAAATGAAATCGTAATTTAACTATCCTTAACACGCGAAAACCTACTAACATAATTCTCGAAATCTTTCATACTCTACAACTCACTGTTATGTGACGAAACATCACTTAACACGACAAGGATACTCAAACAAACGTCATTTTATTTCGCACTAAATGACCTAGTACTTTCATTAATTAGTGGTAGTATTTAAAAGCAAGGCGTACCTACATTGTTCGTGTAGGCGATGTCATAGATTAGGTAAAGGTTTGTAGAGGGCTCATTGACAGAATACGTGTAAATTGGCAAATGGCGTTACGAAACGTAGGTGTAATGTTTGATATTGTTACCGTCAAATATATGACAGGGTAGCTGTATCTTTCAACACCTACCTACTGCTACCTCATTTCCGCTTTGGCTAGCAACCTAAACTTTTTGGCATACACATATGATAACAAAATGCATCAAAAAGCAACCCAGGTCAGGTCGATCAGAATAGGCTAGATTCCATCATCCACAAATTGCAAAACTATTTAGTCCGTCAGTTAGATTGAAAAATAATGGACAGGTATTTTTTGTTTTTGAAAATCAATGAATATTGACAAAGATAAAACGCATCAAAACTCGGGAGTGGGGGCTCGTGACGTCACGACTCACTAAAAATAATGCGAAGGTGTGACGTATTGAGAATTTTAAAAGCGTCGTAACTTCGTCAATTTTGGTTCCCGTAATAAAAGAAAAAACACGGGTCAAATATTTTTTGACATTCTAACTGACGGACTAATTAGATTATTACAGGACACAAGTCCATTGAAAATCTAATATCAGATCAATCTGAGGGCCAATTACTCATTTAAAACAACTTTCGCATTCACATGTCTGTCGCAAACTGTAAAAAAAATTGTTAATTTCAATTAAATTGATAGGTATTTCAAATAAGTACACAATTCTTGTTAGGATAGCCTAGGGAGCTTAGGCTCTGCGGAATTTATAAGTAGTTGATATTTAATTTTTGCAAACAAAAACTTACTAGCCTTCCAACTTATTAACAGTAATGCCTTCTGTACTTATGTAATCTTTGGCAATATGCAGTGAAGCGAGCTGAGCTCAAGGCATCTGCCGCACGACATGACGTTAATGTAAAACTCCATTAATGTTTAAGTTTATTCCACTGCTGGAATGAATACAATTCTGAAACAATTAAAATTGATGCCCGCCTTTGACTTGTTGAGATTCACTTGCGAAGGGTCTGGGTGTTTGTTTAAATTATAGTCCTAGTTTGTTATTCCGTTTCTGATTTGGGTAAAAGCAAAGTATTTAGATTTTAGGTAGAATGTTCTTGAAGTCTTTGAAAGTGTTACTCTTCCCTTTTACCTTGTTCTTGCTTTAAATCGTTATTTGATGGCTTTTTATTCCATACTTCTTTCACTATTAGTTAGTCACTCTTACTATAGACTTATCATTTTACTCAGTACATCCACTGATTTTTGGCCTATAATCTTTTAGCCTTTTGCATTTATAGTCAAAAAGTTCCTAACAGTATTTTCGTCATTTTACTTTTGTCTTTCTATTTTTAGTGTTAGTAAGCAGAGATTACAATGAAACAAGGATATTTTTGCAACTTGCAATGATCAAGCGCAAGAAGCTACAGATTTATTCAAATACAACTAGCAACGTGCAACGTCGTCTGCGTGACATTTTTCATTACTGCTCCACTCCTATTGGTCTTAGCGTGATGATATATAGCCTATAGCCTTCCTCGATAAATGGGCTATCTTATACTGAAAGAATTTTTCAAATCGGACCAGTAGTTCCTGACATTAGCGCGTTCAACCAAACAAACAAACAAACAAACTCTTCTGCTTTATAATATTATAGTATATATATAGTATATAGTATAGATTTCATAGACGTATCCAATAAGCGGAAAACACATTCGTCCTCGTACTTAGTATAAACAAAGGAAAAGGAAGCGTATTCATTATGTGCCTTCAAGATTCCAGGGCCAATGTAATGTAAGTTAGTGTTATATAAAATTTGTAGGTACATTATTTAAAATAGGTAACTATTGCAAAACTTTGTCCCCTTTATTACACTGTTGAAACTCTAAACACTAATAATTAATTGTAATAAGTTGACATTTTAAGTGAAAGGTTGGCTTTTACCTCGGAGTGAGAACAAGCATTATCAAACAACATGGCAATGCCGCCAGTCTTTTGGGCTCACTTCTAGTCCACAGCGATGCGGAAGAAATTTTTGACACATTAATAGTTAGGAGTTTTTTAGTTAGATTTTTTTATTTCAAGTGCATATAGTAAAAATATTCGAATAAATTCACATTAACACTTTTGACTCGACACCCATGCAATGAAAAGCTGATTTCATACGGAAATCACACAACTGACTGCAAAGATTTAGATAAAAAAATTTGATCACAGAACCGATGATTCCCATCAACGAAAACGGCTTCCACATTTCCTTCCTTATTCCAAAATCATACGGTTACACAAAATTCTATGTCGAGGCGACAATGATTTATCATTATAGCTGGTAACACTTACACGGTTCACAGATCGAGGCGTTCCCGGTATTCGGAATCCAATTATTCCGAATTCCACCTGTAGAAACAGTTTCTACGTAGAATCCCGATATTTTGGAGTAAGTGAATTTTTCGTTAAGTCAACATCTTTACCGTAAATCACGGTCCCGCCACGCTTTGATTACGACGCGAATGAATAAATTAATGCATACCTCTCTTGGAGGCGTCGCCGCATTCTTGGTGGAAATTGAGAGATAAGAATTGTTTTGTTTTAATTGCGGATTTTTAAAGAGATTCGTCGATGAGTAATAGGAATAGAGTTTCTGCCTATTTGAAATAAAACAGTAAGTAGCGTTTACAGCAATCTTTTTTAACCGACTTCCCAAAAGGGAGGAGGTTATATCAAATGTGATTCGGACTGTCGCGAAAAGGGTCCCGAAGTAATCAATTTTTCAAATTGTTATTGGAACCATAGACTTTTTAGTATTGTAATTAAAGGCGGATTTTACCAATGAAACTGGTCGAGATCAAGCTGCATTCGAGAGTTGTCAGTGTCAATATTCCGTAGAAAATAATTACACTGACAACCCGTACCTACCTAATCGTGGTTTATATGTTGATCGCGTTCAGTTTCAGATTGATGAAATCCGCCCTTAGTTTTACTGAAACCTAGTACAACAACATCCCTAGTAGGTACCATTTGCTACTAATCTTTGATAGTAGCATTGTAAACCTGAAAGTCAGAGTAATAGGACATTGATTAACCAATCACGTCTCAAGGGATAAACAATGAGACTTGACACACGGAATATATTGTTTTTATAGCCACAGTGTGTTCCTAAATATATATCACGCAGGTAGAAGAATTAGCGGGAAAATGCTAGTACTTAACTTAATAAAAAGCGAATAAATCCCAATAACTATTTTCACATTTAATAATTATCATGATGGTGTATTATAAAGGAGCTATTTATCAGCCATAATTGAGGGCACTGACTCAACAAAAAACAGCGTATTGTTCGGTAAATAAATAAAGAATTGGTTCTTTCGAAGCCTCGCATTAGGGATAGTTTGCTTGTCATTCAAATGTCACAATGACAGCTGTGTTTATGTCAAAGAAATATGGTTGTGAGCTAGTTGTGAGAATACCGCTTACTTATAAATTACCGCTCGAATTAAAGACAACTTAAGAATCGAATACGGTTATTCTACTAAAACTACGACTATTCTAATACCTGTTATAAAATTTTCATAAGTACTTTCCATTTTCCCATTGCGGTAGGCAGAAAACATGAGGAGCTCGTGGCTAAACATTAAAAGCCTCATAGGTCGATCTTCCATGTTAAGCAACGCTTGCCAAGGTTGGTCTGTGGATGGGTGACCATCTTAACATACCGAGTTTCCTCCGTGCCTCGGAAAGCACGTTGAGCCGTTGGTCCCGGCTGTCATTTGTTGATCTTTGGCAGTCGTTACGGATTGTCAGAAGCCAGTAAATCTGACTCCAGTCTTGCCAAGAAGAACGAACCAAGTAGGTTCAAGGTTGATTGGAAAAATTTGACAGTGACAGGTAGCGTGATTTTCTTTTTGATTCTGTTAAAGTGGACTTTTTAGATCCGCAGAGGGCTAATTCTACTAATTTTTAGGGTTCCGTACCCAAAGGGTAAAAAACGGAACCCTATTACTAAGACTTCGCTGTCTGTCTGTCACCAGGCTGTATCTCAAGAACCGCGATAGATAGACAGTTGAAATTTTTACTGTTGATGTATTTCTGCTGCCGCTATAACAACAAATACTAAAAAAACAGAATAAAATAAATATTTAAGGGGGCTCCCATACAACAAACTTGATTTTTTTGAAGTTTTTATAGATAATGGTACGGAACCCTTTGTGCGCGAGTCCGACTCGCGATTGGCTAGTTTTTTAAGCAATGTATGTATGCATTTGCATGTCAGTCTGTAAAAAAGCGACATATTTCATACCCACATTTATTTTAATATTTGTTTTATAACCTACATACATTATATAATTCTAAGGGCTGATTTTTCAATAGTCAGAAAACGTTTATTGGAAGAATAAATACGTCATGTTGACATATTTTTCATACAAAAGCTGTTAGACGGCCATTTTATTCATCAGGTAGAAAATATTGGACTATTGAAAAATCAGCCCATTGTAGTATTTATGCATTCTTTTTACATTTAGTTTAAACCATTTTCAGCCAATCTCAAAAAGGTCCATACTTCAGTTGAACGGTCTTATGCCCGTTTTCACCAGTAGCCCCTAAACAGTAACCTAAGTAAGGTTCCCTTATCTTAGGGGACCCTTTAAATCATCCCCTTACCTAAATTCTGTTTCACCATCCTAAGGGCTACTTAAGTAAGAGTCCCCTAGTTAGGTGACGTATAGTGCGGAGGTACTGCAGAAACATTTATCGATAAATTATTCGAGTAAATGATTTCATGACATTTAGCCTAAAAAACAAGATAAAACACGTAATTTCACTCAGTTTATTTGGAAAAAGTAGGGTCTGCACCTTTTAAATATTAGATAAATAATAAAAAGTTAAAAATTTACTTTTTTGGCTGTATGGCGAATGCCATTGCCTAATAAAGTCGCAGTGACATTTTGAAGTCAACTGAGTTGAGTGACATTTTGTTGCGTGATTGCGTGTTCTTTTTCTTTGGTGTAAGCATTTTGTTACTTAAAATATTAAGTAATTAAATTTAGTTACTTATTAATTTAGTTAGTTATTAATGATTGCAAAGTGCTTAATGTTCGACAACACTTCATACTACAGACAGTTATTCTGCAGCACCACAGCACCCCATACCGAATAATAGAAAAAAAAAAACGTAGTAAACGTCGAAAAGATGGGATATGCACCCTGCCACGTGTACGTTCAACTTTTGTCAAGAGATTTTTTCATTTTCTTGGTCCGTTTCTTTACAACAAAATAAACGGAGTGTCAAATCTACGGTCTACCGTATTACAAATGCAAAAAGACTGTACAATCGTACCTCCAAAGTAAGTCATGCGACGAAACTGAAAAGATCTTAACGTAGGTGATCTACATCGACAAGCACGAACACGCAAACAAACACCACACACTCAACCACATACACACACACATTCACCACACACACACACATATTCATCTTAATTTTTATTTTTTATTTTTAATTATAACAAAAAGTTCTTTTTAATGTCTAACTATATATAAATACTTTCTTAGAAATTGTAACAGTAATTTCAGAAGCACTATGTAAGTTTTACATCATTGTACCTTAGGGGACCGGACTGCTTCTCCTTAACACAGGTTTTCATAACCTAGCTAGGAGAGCAGTGCTCACCCACACGTTTGTAGAAAAAGTACTTTTCATTTTGTAAAACTATATTTTAACGTGTACCACAATCCTATGTTTTTGAGTAAAATAAACAAATAAATAAATAATGGCAGAAAAGAGGAGACGTGGACAAAATTTTTCACTCGAAGATAAAGATGAGTTGATTAAGTTACTGCTCCATCACAAAGAAACTATTCTTATTAAAAAGACAGATGGGACCACAAATGAGGCGAAAAACAGTGCGTGGATAGCCATCACAAATTCTTTTAATTCTACATCATACTTGTTAAAATCTTTCGATCTTTCACGGTAAATACGAGGTCGCCGTAAAAAACTTCGGTTACTCAATAATTCTATATCTTCAATTGCTTCCAAAGCTTCATAAACATCGTGGTCACTATCCATTTTTTCTCGTTAACTAAGAGTAATCTTCACAAAATAACCTAAAAATATGTGTCACTTAAGTGTTACGGGGTCGTCAATTCATCCCCTAAATTATAAGGCCCCCTTAATGCTTTAGGTGTCACTTAACCGTTGGTGAAATCAAAACTTGCGTTAGGAGTCCCTTAAATTTGTTTAGGAGACACTTAAATTTTAGGGGCTATTGGTGAAAACGGGCATTAAGCACACTGGAGGTATCAAATAATAAATCAATAACTAATTAGGCCTTATCTACACACCTACAAGTTCATAGAAACAGTCACTCCAGTTACTAGATCCATACTTTCCACGAAAAACTTTTAATTTAAATATTAAAATTCCGAACATGCTGGCACATAATAATTCTTCGTTCTCTATTTGAAATTAAATACTTGTCATATCATGACGCGGTATGGACGACACGACTGCACTACGAATGAATAATACATCCGATAATTGGCGCTTCCTATTTCCTTCTACATTTGAATTTTGTATTACTTCGGTAGCTACGGATCAAAACTTGAAGCGAAACACCGTGTTTATTGTGTGTTCGATGCAGTCAATTTGATATTGGTTTTATTGGCGCTATTATGTACGTTTTTAGAATTCTGTGTTGGTTTTCAATGATAGTTTGGATATCTATACTGATAGTAAGACTGTTAAAGTGGACCGTAGTACACAGCAAAGGTAACTAAAAATGCTCTGTTAAGAAACACATTTGAGTTTGTATATATACAATAGATAACATGTCATAGTTAACAAAATGCTTGTTTTTGAAGAGATAAGTTAAAAATAACATAACCTTTGACATCGGGCTCTAGAACGCTCAAGACGATTATCAAATAACCAAAATATTTGAAGTTGATGTCCACGTGACAGTACCTAACAGATTAATTCCGTTCTTTTTATGTTAAATTTTTGGCACAAAACTCGTCGTAGATCATTCGTGGAATTGTAAAACAGTTATCAAAATGTAATTTTTGAATCAGACAGGATGTTCACCCAACATTTGACTAAACACGATCACGGGCGTTGACAGGGAATAATTCATGGGTCAGTTGTACCGCGTGCACTATTGTGGACTTGTGGTTCACCTACTCCTGGCCCACGGGTTAAAAAGCATATTGAATTAAGTTATTGCCAGTAATAGCTAGTTTAGAATGAAATGGCTAGTTTAGAATATTATAACACCTGGATGGTCAAATTACCTGGTGATTATAAATCGATTGAGTCATGTGCATCTTTCGTGAGTCGGATCCATGTGGCTTCTCCGCAAGCTGTAGCCAAGTAATAACATCACAAATCGGTATTAGAGGATAAACTAGCCGAGGTCAAACTGTGGATGGGTGATCCATTACATACTGAGACTTTCCCGTTCCTCGGAAAGCACTTTAGGACGGTAGTCATGGCTGCCGTTTGTACATCTTTGTCAAACGTAAGGGGTTGTCAGAATTATAGAAGCCAAAACATGTAACACCAGTCTTGGCAAAAGGATATAGTATTTCCCAGTTACTGAGACAAACAAGTTAAAATACTGGTATTCAGCAGCATCTGGTTAGATTTAAAGCCCAGTTTATAGTTAGGAACGGGCTAGGCAGATTGATTGAATGCATGAGTTGATTTGGTAACTGCCTCCTACTCCAGACTCATAAACTCTATCTTTTTATAATAAAATCGTATCAATAACTACTTTAGGACACACTCCACAGTGCACGACGATGATCACGGGCGTTTATAGTAAATCGATAATTCACGGGTCTTTTGTACCGCGTGGATTATTGTGGCTCACCTACTCCTGGCCCACAGGTTAAAAAGCATGTTTTATATAGTTAATAGCAGTAATTATTTTGCTAGTTTATAAATAGACTAGACCTACAATGCTTGGAGGCTCGAATTTGGTATGCATCCTTCGTGAATTCGGCAAGAGCTGCTGCTCGATTCGGCCTAAGCCTTCAATTCGAAATGTTTACAGCCGGCCGATTCTGTAAACATCTCACCGTGATCACTTAGGTGGAATGAACGACAAGTGAGCTGTCATGCCATCTTGTTTTTATGGTTTGACAGCTCACTTGTCGTTCACTTCGCTTAAGTGTTCACTTTCACATGTTTACAGAATCGCACTGCAGCATGTCAAAGTGAAGGCTTGGGTTGTGGGGAAAGGAAGTGATCAGGGGAGCAGTGCGATTCTGTAAACATATCGTAGTGAAAACTTAGGCGAAGTGAACGTACCAGGTGAGCTGTAAAACTATACAAACAAAATGCAATGACAGCTCACTTGTCGTTCACTCACCTAAGAGCACTTCTTTCTTGATTAGGTACCTGGATTGACAGCTTGCTTAGTGATCCCTTCACCTTCACTTCGACATGTTTACAGAATTGCACTGCTGTAACTAATCAGTAATAGACTCACGGTTACAACGCGTGTAGGATGTAGGTAGGTCAGTTCGTGACCTTATAGTACTACTGAGACGCTTCTGCTGCGCAAAGAACGTTAAAGCCGTTGTTCTCGCCTATTAATTTTACATCTTTGGCAGTTCTTACTGTTAGTCAGAAGCCAGAAAATTTGATACCAGTCTTGTCAAGAGCTATAGAGTTGCGTACTTACTGGAAACCGACCCCAAGATAGTAAAAGCGAGAATTGATTTATAGGACGAGTGATTTTGGAGATTATTTCCTACATCCAAACTTTACTTTTGACAATATCATCATCTGCCTAACCTTTTCCCAATTATGTTGGTGTCGGCTTCCAATCAAACCAGATTCAGCTGAATACCAGTATGTTACGTGGAGCGGCTACCTACCAGACATCCACAACCCATTAACTGGGTAACATGGTAATTCTTGGCAAGACTAGAGTCAGATTTACTAGCTTCTGACAATTCGTAACGACTGCCAAAGCTCTAAAAATGACAGCCGGGACCAACGGCTTAACGTGCTCTCCGAGCCACGGAGGAAACTCGACATGCTTAGATGGTCACCCATCCACAGACCAACCTTGGCAGGCGTGGCTTAACCTTGAAGATTGACCCGTGCGGCTGTTGTTATTTAGCCACGAGCATGTATCAATAACTATCTACACCAGAACATTAAACCTATCCCACAGTTACTGTCGATCACGGGCGTTGACAGTGAATCGATATTCACGGGTCAGTTGTACCGCGTGCACTATTGTGGTTTTCCTATTCCTGGCCCAAGGGTTAACTAGCATGTTTAACTTAGTCATTAACAGTAATTGCTAGTTTAGTATATTAGATATTATAACGCCCGGAGGCTCGATTATTAGTGTATTGGTATTCTTCTATTGCGTTGCAATTGTGTGAATCATTCAAGAATTGAAGGCAGGGTTAAACAATGATACTTCAATTTCGTCTCCGTAAAAAATATGTACTTAAAGTTTTCTGATTGCTTGTACCTTCAAATCTTAGATAAGCCTAATGGTTAACCATGAAGACAGTTGTTAAATACTAATACTACAGATTTCTTACAGATTTCCTGTAATCCTTAGGTATGTAACTATATTCTGCATTTATTTCAAAATTTTAGGCTCAGAAGTTTTCATAAATCACATGTAGGCGCACTCAAGACTATATCTCTAGAAACTATGCTGCAAGAGCTATTTCGTACATGAGATATTTCGTACTGTAGGCTGCTGCTTACGACATTTGATTATTAAAAAACTTAAAAAAAAAATTCAACCGACTTCCAAAAAAAACACTACAAAGTAAAAAAATAACTTTAATTTCGTAAGTCGGTGTTTTTGTTACTTTCTTCGTATTTTGACACCGACTTCCGAAATTAAAGTTATTTTTTTACTTTGTTGTTTTTTTTTTTTGGAAGTCGGTTGATTTTTTTTTAAAGGTTTTTATTTTTCACTTTTTAGTGGGGCTCTACACCTAACAAGACCACTGCAAAATCGAAAAAAAGCAAAATACGCAATTGCGATTATCAAAGAATCATCGAAATAGTCAAATTCCAGGTATTTCGATTTAAAATCCAAAGTTCGTAACCGATTTTGATATGACTTAAATGGGACCAATCTGCAAATATATCCTTTCCGATGAAACAAGAATTTTTCAAATCGGTTCACAATTGTCGGAGTTATGAGGTAACAAACATAAAAAAAAAAAAAACATACAACCGAATTGATAACCTCCTCCTTTTTGGGAAATCGGTTAAAAATATATAACCCACCTACTTAATATCGCAATTCAATAATCACTCTATCATCTTCCTGCCCTTATCCCATGTTACTTGGGGTCAGCACAACACGTTTTTGAAGTGATAACTTCTTTAGCGGCGATGAGCATGAGCACTTTCCTTGGGATGGGTATAAAATGTTAAACTCGCGTCACGTGACCTGATCGAAAATTCGTAAGACGGATGACGCGTCAGGACACGTGACCTGATCGAAAATTCGACGGATTAAGACGGATGATTCAAAATGCACAACGTTAATGTTCAAGTTTTCACTTCTGCCGGTACTTCCGGAGTGCAACCCGTTGTTTTTTTTTCATCCACTCTGCCCTATCAGTCGTCAAACTATCACAAACACCCTTTTCTTTCATATCTTTTCTTGGGCCTTCCTCTCCCTCTCCATCCATCAACATTTTAATAAGCACCCTATAACTTTCCTAAATCCAGAGGCTTTCTTACTATGTACTTTATTTTGCCTAGTCAAATCGTAAAGCACCTGTCATTTGATCGATATCTCTAAACGTATCCAGTGTACAGCCTATGGCATTGACAATATTGATCTTTACGGGGGTCAGTGTGCTGACATGCTGTTTACTTTTGACCAACAATTCTAGCACTATTAATAGGACAAAAAAGTTAAACTTTACGTTTGTGGGAAGATTAAAATATCGAGTCCATAATACTAACATTATGTAAAAATAAATCTTGTCGGCGTGGTTTGTGCAAAGAAAAAGTATTTAGTGCAAATAAAATCCCTATTACTAAGACTGCGCTGTCTGTCTGTCTGTCACCAGGCTGTATCTCAAGAACCGCGATAGCTAGACATTTGAAATTTACACAGATGATGTATTTCTGTTGCCGCTATAACAGCTAATACTAAAAAACAGAATAAAATAAATATTTAAGGGGGCTCCCATACAACAAACTTGTTTTTTTGCCATTTTTATAGGTAATGTACGGAACACTTCGTGGGCGAGTCCGACTCGCACTTAGCCAGTTTTTTAACAATCAGGTGATATGACAATATCCTCCGACAGGTTTATTAAAAAGTAATTACTAAAAAAAACTACAGTACTAAGTCACAAAAAAAACACTGAAAAAATTCTTTGAAAATTCTTAAAACTGAGAGAAAAATGTTTGCACATTAAAAACGAACGAAAGCACTAGAGAAATATAAAACAAGAATAACTTACATTGCAAAACGATGGATAACTTCACCAACCACCACATTATCCCGGCCAAAGCCCACCAACGTTTGTCCAAACACTCACCAATTGAACCAATATATCACTGCGTTTGCGCCTCGTAAACGCGCGAAAACCAAAAACAAAATCCGGTACAAACTGCTTTTAAACTAGTATCTTTATATTCCGTAAAGAGAATATATTACAAAGTTTCAAACTCTCGAACTAAACGCGCGTAAAGTTTTAAACCGCGTTCCCAACGTGTGTGGGGTTCGAACCCGGGTTGGAAACTAACCGACGAAGCCAACTGGCGTCCGGTGGCAAGCAGACCATATCGGAAGCACTCGGTATTGTGTAGTTATTGGGTAATTTATTCTAATACTTCACGTAAGTACGTCTAGTTGCTTGCGATTATGTTCTTTAAGTGTTGTATGAGTTTTAGGTTTTTTATTAATTTTTCCAGCACACTAAAATCTGGAACAAATTTTTGGTTCACTGAAATGATAAAATATATTTTTTTAACCTCAAAGATAAAATATTATTCTAAACTTAAAAACATTTTTGTTTCATAAACAACCAAATTAAGATACAATTTTTTTTCTTTTCTAACAGATTAAACAAAGCACAAGAGAGATGGGATGGTCTCTTCACCACCTATGGTTAGGTTAGTTAGATAGATTATATATATAAACCATAATTTTACCGCTAAAGTTATACAATCATATCAATTAAGTTATTATAATGAGAAAGCATATTATTATTATCATATACTTCTAGTCAGCATTGTTGTGTTCCGGCAGTTAGAGGTATGATATCCAGTTCTTCTGTGTAAGAGGATTTCGGGTGAAACTCACTTCCATCTTCGGCCTAATCATCACTTTCCATCAGGTGAGATTTGGGCCAAGAGTTCCCCGTATTGCATAAAAAAAAAGTCACACAACACAACCAAAAGTCTCTTTACCGAAAACACCTACAAAATCCCTTCAAATTTCGCCGTCCGTATGTCACAGCGAGGCGTCTCATAGGCCCATTCCGCCTTCTACCTATCAGTCCCTCGCCCATAGCCTTACGTTCATTTGCATCGCCAACTTAGTATGCGAATAATGTACTCCACTTGTATAACATTTCTAAGTGAGTTAAGACCTCTGCGTTAATTTTATCTTTAGTCTACAGCCGCGATTTGAATTTCGTACCTCCATTTTCGGGTATATTTTGTCGGGGTCTTCGAGGAAGTAAGGTCTGCACGTGGGTTGTTTCCGCTTACGTTTTTCAGTGTAAACGGAATTTAAAATGGCAGCCTATTTGCTTAACGTACGGAGTTTCTTAATTTTTTTTTTCTGTTAATTTCTATAGAAAACTCAAACAACAAATTTGATATCACTTTTTCTAACTGTTTTTATAGGTATCTCCCGTATTCGTGATTTGAAAGTTTCTATGAAATACGGTGCCCTGTAACGTTTGCTTTGAACGCTACTTCTAAAATCGCTAACATGGAAAGTGCTTATACGAATTTGATAGCTAATTGTCTACTAAAAGATGTTAGATGTATGCCTTTTAAGCGTACGCTGAAAACGAAAATTCATCAGCATTTTTTCACACAAACTTTAAAGCAAGTAACAACACTGAAGAGTTAACTAAAAGTTCTTGAAAACAATTGCTTATAAAACATTCAGACGCGTCTATCTCGGAGTAAATTAAATATAAATGAGTCTCGGAGTTTCTCAGTTAAACAGGCCAAGAATTCTCATAGTTAAACTTGTATTAATTGTTGAGTACTTAGTTCTTGTGAAATTCGACGTCAAGGTATCGTTTCACTTTCTATTATTAAGCATTCTCGAAATACTTAATTGGAAGTTTTCGAAATTACAACCGTATTCGATGCTGTCATGGGAACGATTGGAGATTAATTTGATAAGGAGTCTTGTACCTATATTAATTTAGAGGAATCTCTATTTCTGGAGATGTTAGAATTTGTATGAAAATTGAAGCTGTTTAAACCGCTGACATTTCGAGGACTACAACAGTTAAATAAAATAGCTGGAGAATTAATTTTGAAGACAAGATATAATAATATGTAGTTTTGTATAAAATAGAATATAAGTAACGTTTAAAGCGCCTTGCCGTTAATAACTGACAAAAACAGAGTTTAGATTTACTTTGGGAACAAGCAGGTAATAAAAGGGACAGCCGCAGATTTTGGCTCTTGTATTAAATTTTTTGAGTTGGGGAGTCATTCTACTAATTCCTCAAATATGAATACCAGAAATGGAGAATTCAGACAACAATTTAATTCTATAAAATCGCCAAGTGAAAATACAAATGTAGACTTTGGCTTTTTGCACGTAATTGTACACACAATGGTATATTTTAAGCGAAAACATTAGAAAGAAAATTGATCTCCACATTTTTTAACTCTACATTGGACAAATGAATAAGATTTTAAAGCTCCTTCTATCATTATTTTTATCTCAGACCAACACATAGTCTAACTTACCCCGTTCAGGTCAAAATCCCGATCAAGTCACAGTAGCACAATTCTGGGCACAATACACCACCATCATTTAGAACTCCAGTAAAGCAGACACAAAAACACATTAGCGTTTATCGTCCAAACAGTAGCAGACAATGATTTGATTCAATAAAGTCGCACCGGACGCGGCCATCCCATAAATATTAATTAAACGCCTTTTATGTTATTTATTGAACGGACTATTGAACACGGATTCCTTTATCTTGCCTTTATTAGATTTTGTGAGCGATTAATGATTGAGACAAGATGCGGGGGAGTTTATTGACTATGAGAGAAGATTTTGTGTTGGACTAATGTAGCTACCGATGTAAAATTTTATTGGTCACACCTTCGTTTTTTTGTTTTTGTAAAAGGTGTCTTAGATAATTAGTCTGAAACTGAATAATGATTTAATCTTGTCGTCTGTAAAATGGTGGTTATGAACTTTCCCAGTTATAATCAACTGCCGTGCGATTCAGCAGGTCTATTTTGATACCAACCATCTCACCGTGATTGAACGACAAGTGAGCTGTCATTTCATCTTGTTTGTATAGTTTGACAGCTCACTTGTCGTTCACTCCACCTATACTCCACCGGTGAGATGTCGACAGAATCGACTGGCTGTTGTCTTTAATTCAAGAATGAATAGGTTACTACAAAGTATGTCATTGCTTTCCATTAGATGAGATTGTGATCAGATGCGAGCCCATCAAAACAAAGTGCTGTTAGAACTAATTAATAAAAAGTCAAACTCTCCCAAATGAAGTCCAATTAAAAGCTTCTAAGACTGTTAGGTCGTAGATGTTTCATTGCTTCTAGTGTTGGGCGGTTAGAAAAAGCAACCCAACCAGCCTCCTAACTAATTCTGTCACTAGAATACCTCGTGAATACAGTTAGTCACCGATCATCCTCAGCGCTTCTCCTCTACTAGTATGAATTATGTGATTCTTAATTCTTAAAGCCAAAGTGTTTCATTCTTATCTAGCGTCTGCGTTACATCCCATACCATGACCTATGTAAAACCTTGCATCAAAAGAAGGGCGAGCTCTTGAACAGGCATCATCTGGGCTCGTTCATTCGATTGTAGTCCTCATTCATCAAAATCCAGGTCAACTGTGTCATCATTGAGTCAGTGAGAATGAAAAGATTGAAAGCTAGGTTTTTGTAGGAATGTTCGGTCCATTATGGATCACATCCACTGCTTATCTCGTAAAATCGAGGTCAAGATCTGACCCATCATTAAAAATGTAGATTACTCATATTATAAAGCTGAAGAGTTTGTTTGTTTGCTTGAACGCGTTACTCTCAGCGTTAGCTCCAGATTTGAAAATTTTTTTCAGTTTTAGATAGCCCATTTATCGAGGAAGGCTATAGGCTATTTATCATCACGCTAAGAAAAATAGGAGCGGAGCATTATTGGAAAATGTGACGCAAACAAAGTTGCGCGGGTCAGCTAGTGTAGATTATAAAGCTAGGATGTGAACTTGCGAAAAACAACAATACCCATAAAAAACAACAATACTCACAAAAAATTCACACTTGATTTGACATAATTATTGTGTGTTTGTCATGTGTGTCTAACAAAAAAGCTCGAAGCTCCGGCCGTGGGTGACCGGTGTGACGTGCCGGAAGCGGGCCGTGTGCGGACTTCCGGTCCGCTCGGCCGGAACGGCCGCCGCATTCCGATAGGGTGGCGTTTATAAACTTGTGTGATTACTGGCTTTTGAGTGTGTGATACTGTTTTGAGTTTTAGAAAATTTTAATTAAAAGTTGTTTTTGACGTTACGGTATTATGGTTTAATTAATTTAATTTATTAGAGTGTAGGTAGTTAAGTTAAGGGAGCTGTAAAATATTCGGATTGTAAGGGATATTGTTCACAGTAAAAACGATTCTTCATTGCAAGTGAGCGATGCTCCTAAGATGTGCAGTTTCCATTGGAAATACATATTTTCCTCAACTTGAATATTTAATTTTGATTTCATATTAGAAAGCAGAAGAGTTTGTTTGTTTGTTTGGTTGAACGCGCTAATCTCAGGAACTACTGGTCCGATTTGAAAAATTCTTTCAGTGTTAGATAGCTCATTTATCGAGAAAAGTTATAGGCTATATATCATCACGCTAAGAAAAATACGAGCAGAGCCATCATGGAACATGTGATGCAGACGAAGTTGCGCGGATCAGCTAGTATTGAATAGAAAAGTTTCGCGTTTTTATAATTCGTTATCGCTCCCAGACCACGCAAATTTCAAAATTGTGCATTTTACTTTGCCACATGTTATAAAACAAAGACCTCCGCTGCGTCTATCTATCTATCTGTTCGCGATAAACTCAAAAACTACTGCACCGATTTTCATGTTGTTTTCACCATTAGATCGAGTGGTTCTGGAGGAAGGTTTTAGTATACTATTTGTCAAGCGGGCGATGCCGCAGATATCAGCTAATAGGTAATTTAAATTTAAGTGTTCAAAATGACTGAAAGATGTTCCAAGAATGTTTTTGGTTAAGTACCTTGGTTGGTGGTAGGACTTGTTCTAAGTCCGCCTGGCAAGCTACCACCATCATGTCTAAGTCTGTCGCCATAACAACAATGTTAACAGCATTGTTGTGTTCCGGCAGTTAGAGGTATGATAGCCAGTTCCTCTGTGTAAGAGGATTCCGGGTGAAACTCGCTTCCATCTTCGGCCTAATCATCACTTTCCATCAGGTGAGATTTGGGCCAAGAGTTTCCCCGTTTTGCATAAAAAAAAGTACTGAAACCCTTGTGAACTGAACCTTCCTTAGAAATCTTGTCCAATGCTGCTGTTAGAGAACGGATATTCCTCCAGTTTACGTAATTATTATATTGTACACTGTTTTACATATAAATTGAACAATTGATAACAAAACAATAAAACAAATTGTTTTACTCAATTTAAACCGGTTTTGTTACGCTTTCTTTACAATACGTGATCGTTGCACCGCCATACAACACGTTGTAACGTTATACACTTGAGGCCAATACAAGTTAAAAGTTATATTGCTTCGAAACTGTTTCGATAGCGGCAATACTCGCGTATCAAAGTGCCATTTTATAAAATTGGAATTGAAATGTGTTACCTATCGAAAAGTGTTTAAATGTTCCGGTTTCAGTTGTAAATGGGATATGTTAGTGGAATTCAATTGGTGTACGTGAGAAATTTATTTGCGAATGAATTGTTAATTAATACTGATAGCATAGTTTGTGGGTAAATAAAATAAATAAATTCTGGCTGTTTAATTGAGAGGTTGTTCTACCATTTAAGTAGGCACTCGAAGCAGATACTTTTGTTTTTATATAACCATATTGAATTCAAAATTTGATGAAACCCAATCAATATAATTCAACCATTATATTTTGTACTAGCCATTAATTTCAAACCTCTATTTCGGCACTGTTTAAATAAACATTTATTTTCGACAGCAAAACATTGCTGGCTCAGTTTTTCTGGCCCCAAGTGTACAGCTGTACACAAACGGTGAGTCTCGTATGTTAGACACCGTAACTTAAGTTCTGCACTGATTCAGTTATGTTGTTGTTCTTCCATATGCACACAGTCATGTTCTTATTGCATCCTGTTGACATCGTAACCGCAAACTATTATGTATACGTTTATATTACGTTAATATTTATTTTAATGCAAGTTCGGTGGACTCTGGAGTCAATTGCTTTATTAACCGACTTCCTTCAAAAAGGAGGATGGAGGTTCTATGTTCGTCTGTGTGTATTTTTTTATGTATGTTCACTGATTTCTCCGCCAATCGTGGACCGAGTTCAAAAATTCTTTTTGTATTCGAATCTAATGAAACCTATACTCCCGAGGTGGTGGACAATGGGACCACCCATTGTCACCAAGTCAGAATTTGATGATGGGATTCCATGAAAATCGAGGGAAACCCTCAAATTTTAAAGGCACATACTATGTTTTTCATATACTTTGTAACGCAACTCAGATATTTGTGCCTGGTAATCATGATCTCATGTCACTGAGCTGATGATGGAAGGTAAGTCATGATCTGGTGACGGGATCCCATGAAAAATGTTTGTTCAGCGATATTTTCGCCAATTGATAACTGTTTTTGGAAGTCGGTGGTATTTTTTCTAACCATGTTGGAATCGACTTCCAGTCTAAAGAGATGCAGGTTGTCAGTATAGTACTCGGCCACGAATAAAAGCAATGAATTTACTTCATTTATGATTGAAACATGGTACATCTATTTAGAGTTTCGCTTGCGGTAATTATTTTTGGTTTTTTGGGTTCCGCACCCGAAGGAAAACCAACTGTAAAGATTTGCGCCTGCTTGGTTTGGCACTAATCTTAGGGTTGGTTGTTATTTGGTTGATATGGTTTGGTGGTTGGTGCCCGATCACCGATTTAATGATACGAGTAAATATGGTTAAAAGCTATATTTAATAATACAGTTTATGATAATTATAAAATGGTAAATCTAAGCTAAATTAGCACTAAGATGGTTTGATTTGAGTAACGCGATTGGTAGTCGAACACGTAATAACTGGTAATAGTTGCGATACATGCATTTAAGAGTCCTATTACATTTTTTACGGAAATTCATGATTTTTGACGCTGTAGTTGTCAGCAGCAGTAAGATATTTTAATTATTTGATCCTGAATAACGATAGTGCCAGTCTCTTTCTTGTAAGTTAGAGTTACACATTTTCATTTTTCTTTTCGTGTAATTTACTATAAATATTTTACGAACTCAGTTTGCAAGAAAAAATGTCGGCGATGGAACTTTGACGGTCTAATTCACATTGTTACAATCAATTCTTTTAAAAGCTGAAATTACTAAAAGGTAAGTTGAATGTTTTACTTGTTTATTGGAGTTCTAGAATTTCTTTAAATTCCTTGAGTTTTCACGGAAAAAAACGTAAAGAAAGCCTAATTTAAGCCAGAAATGTCTTGATTCAGCGTCCATTTTATTCCAAATAAAAACAATTTTATCACATAAATTAATATGATATAAAATTTCAATCTACAATGACTACGTTTCATTAGTTTTCGTTTGCAAATATAATAAAACAAAATTACATTAAATAAAATTAAAGTACTATATATTCTGCATCAATTCAGCGCGCGCGCTCCTCAGTCTCGCGCGAGCGCCCAAATAAACTATAATCCTATTCAGACTAATAAGTATCAAAATTGTTTTGCGGACTATAGATGTACTCCCAACGCTGACCAACATAACTTCATCTATTGCAAACGAGCATTGACGATTCGTAATAGGACTCTTAAGGAAATGCGAGCAGCAAAAAGTGCTGTGCTGTTCGTTTACAAATATTGTTCCGAACACCAACGGAACCCTATTATTATGCTTCCGCTGTCCATCCGACCGTCTGTCTGTCAGCGGGCTGTGTCTCGAGAACCGTAATAGGTAGACGTTTGAAATTTCCACAGTGTGTGTTTCTATTGCCACTATAATAACAAGTATTATAATAGCAAATAAGATAAAAATAAGAATGAATATTATTTTTTTAAGCAAAAGCGACCGAAAGGGGTTCTTAAAAATTCAAAGTGGGATGTGATATGAAAGAACGCTTTTTTTTTCAATGAAATTAATTAACAAACATTTTTTCTTTATTTAGTAAGCCGCATGGTTTTCGACATTTGAAGATTTTTTAAAATAAATTGACCTTTTTCCTCCCTTATATACGAAGTTTGCTAAGAGAAAAATCTGAAATTATTATATGAGATAGATATTTATGTACTTGTATTTATGTATGTGTATTACAGGAGAATAAAAAAATGTCTGTAAAACTTATATCATTATCAGAAATTACATTAGTTTCCCTAGCGGTCAAGAGATGGCGCTGATCTAAAATTGCAATCATATAAAACCATAGCTGTGTATAAAATATAGCCTCGCCGATGAAAATCTAAAAACATTTAATTTTTTATGATGGTACGGAACCCTCGGTGCGCGAGTCCGACTCGCTCTTAAGCGGTTCTTTTTAATATAATAGGCCTGATTTTCTTTGTAAAGCGTTGCAAAAGGCAATCCAAAGATAAATAAGTAAATTTTATTTTGAAAATTTACAAAAAACATTTTTTTATTTTATCGGCAAAAACTTTGACAATCAGAAAAACTTTACAGTCCTTTTAATTTACATTCTACTAACAAATCAAAAACATAAAGATTACTTAGTCTCAACTTAGGTGTTAATATTTTAGAAATTATGCTTCATGAACTTTGATTAAGACATTACAGTGTACTTCATAATTTTAAAACTTCTCAACTGCTTCAAAGTTTTTTCATTATACTTATTTAATGTTTCAGCTTAAATAAAACATTTCGAGATTAAAATATAGCTGTTTATTTTAATACCTACGTGCATCATAGACTTGTTGTTTAATATGTGGCTTGAAAAATGTATGTATCATTTCGTCACCGTCAGTGCCATCCTAGTCATAGGATACTAGCTGATGCTACCGGCTTCGCACGCTTGAAAAATCATAACATATAAAACTAGCTGACCAGTGCAACGTCGTCTGCGTAACATTTTTGATTACTGCTCCGCTTCTATTGGTCTTAGCGTGATGGTATATATCCTAGCCTTCCTCAATAAATGGGCTATCTAACATTGAAAGAATTTTACAAATCGAACCAGTAGTTCCTGAGATTAGCGCGTTCAACCAAACAAACATACTCTTCTGTTTTATAATAGTAGTATAGTAAGGCCGCCCATTGTATGTATTTTAGTTCTAAGTTTCCTATTGTATTTAATTTTTGGTGTACAATAAAGTATATAATAAATAAATAATAATAAATAAATATAGTATAGATTCTTCCGTTACTAAGTAGCTGAGAGAAAACACACAGCCGAACACCTACTAGTCGCAGGAAGTTGAAATTTGGCATGCAGGTTCCCTACAAGACGAAGAAGAACAAGCTACAATGCCAAATTAAAATCAAATCCTCTCTTAGTGCTCACTAAGAGAAATTCCCACGGGAAAATACGGGATTTTTTTTTGCGGAATTGCGGGCAGAAGATAACCTTTCTCGAGAACCACTCTATCCATTGGTGAATAGCATGAAAATTGGTGCAGTAGTTTTTGAGTTTATCGCGAACAGATAGACAGACCGGGCAGAGGACTTTGTTTTATATATATATTTTTTTTTAATATTTATAGGCGTACGTTTGACCGCTATCTCACCTGATGTTAAGCGATGCTGCGGTCTAAGGTGGAGCACGCTTGCCTAGAAGTAACCTATTCACTCTTGACTTAAAGACTCCCAGGTTGTAGCTATCAGGAAACACAGACTCAGGCAGGGAATTCCACTCCTTAGCTGTACGCACAATGAATGTATTCCCAAAACGTTTTGTGCGTATAGGTGGAATATCCACCATGTACCGGTGGTACATCGCCGTACGTCTTGTGGTCCGATGGTGGAACGGGCTTGGCGGAATTAAGTTATGCAATTCCGTCGCACACTCCCCAAAATGTAAACGATAGAAAACCGACAGGCCAGCAACTCAATCCCTTCATATTAAGCTACTTTTCGACTACGCTATAAAATAATAGCATATAGTGTATAGCTCATAGCACAACAATATCGCGCACCGTACATTGTTATGGACACGTTCACACTGTACAGTACTATATTATTGACAATGTATGGAACGCGATATTGTTGCGCTATGAGCTATATACTACATGCTATTATATTATAGAGTAGTCTGAAAGCAGCTTTAAAGAGTATTCTATTCTATCTCACCGGTAAGAAATAAGTTTTAGAGTTCGGCAGGATCACTCGACTGTATATCTGTCTGTATATTCGTCTGTCACATTTAACTAAAAGAGTAATGAACATAAATGTGGATGGTATGAGAGGGAGAGGAAGGCCAAAGAAAAGATGGATGGATTGTGTGAGGAGCGATATGAAAGAGAAGGGAGTTAGTGATAGTTTGACGGCTGATAGGGCAGAGTGGAAGAAAAAAACGTGTTGCGCCGACCCCAAGTAACATGGGATAAGGGCAGGAAGATGATGATGATATTCGTCTGTCACAGTAAATTTTCTCCGAATCGCGAAAACCATAGACTTGTTGTATAATTATTAGTCATCAAGTGTGATATAATTATATTTCTATGACGAAAACGGACGCATTTCAAAATTAAATAAATTTTGAGTTTGATTTTCGGCCTTTAATGTCATTTTAACTAGTTTTCATGTAAAAAATTTCTATAGAAAAAACAGCTGAAAGCAACAAATACAAATTGTTTACAAATTGTTTGGGGGCCGAGTCACCCGCGTCCGTAGGAGAATACCCTTCAGCGAATCCCTACACGTGGTCCCCGGGTGGTGCTAAACAGGTGACACTAACCGCCTCCGTGGACTAGTGGTTAAACCACCTGATTCAGACCCAGATGTCCCGGGTTCGATTCCCACCGGGGGCAAATTTTTTGCTCGGTTTGGTTGGTGGTAGGACTTGTTCTAAGTCCGCCTGGCAAGCTACCACCATCATGTCTAAGTCTGTCACCATAACAACAATGTTAACAGCATTGTTGTGTTCCGGCAGTTAGAGGGATGATAGCCAGTTCATCTGTGTAAGAGGATTCCGGGTGAAACTCGCTTCCATCTTCGGCCTAATCATCACTTTCCATCAGGTGAGATTTGGGCCAAGAGTTTCCCCGTTTTGAATAAAAAAAAAAAAAAACACGGGAACAAAATATACCAGACAACTTTCAAAAGATAACTTTTAAATAAAATGCCATCTTCTTTTCCAGCTGATATTTTTCCTCTTTCAGTATAAAAACCCTATTTAAATGCAAGCGAAAGTGAACTATATTGACAAAGTGCTAGGTGAATGTCCGGGCGACACAGTTTTACTCAGTCGATACATATTTACTTCTATGTATACGGGCTTTATCGCTTTACCTTTGTATTTGATGACAACTACACTATGATTAACTTGCAAGATTATGTTTGCTTTCAATTTTTCCGTGCAGTAGTTGTATACGGTTTTAATTTGATTTTGTAATAACAGTATTAGATAGCCCATTTATCGAGGAAAGCTATAGGCTATATATCATCATGCTAAGACAAATCGGTGCAGAGCATTCATGGAAAATGTGACGCAGATGAAGTTGAGCGGGTCAGCTAGTGGTTGGTATTATGCTTTTAATATGATTTTACTAAAGTAGCCGCTTTTGTGTGAAAGTGAAAATCTGATAGAAACATGGAACATACCATAATAGTCATAAATAACATTAGGTAACTTGACTTGGAGTGAAGTTTTCAACTTGTAATTAAATTTATGTAATGTTTCATTGCGAAACGATAGCTACTTCCCTCGTTTGCGTTACTGCACTTTTTCATGCGGCTACAGTATAAAGTCCTTTTCACGAGAACCTATACAATTTGTAAACACACATTCAATGAGTTCAAATTAATGTTTGTTCCATGAATCAGACGCGTTCCAGGCGGTCGATTTTGTTGACATCTCACCGAGATAATTTAGGTGGCGTGAACGGCAAGTGATGCCATCTTGTTTGATGATTTGACAGCTCACTTGTCGTCCACTTCGCCTAAGTGTTCACTTCGACATGTTTACATAATTGCACTGCAGATCCACAAAACTTTAGATGAGATTCAGATTCAAATTATTTGCAAAAACATGTGTAGATAATAATAGTACATGGGCAATCGAATACATGTTTATTATAGGTGTTACCAATGAGAACACTTTATATTACTAAAATATATCCTGCCCAAGAAAATTAGCTCGCTTGTATTACTCTTATGTTATTTTGAGTTGACTGTATTTGGGAGTATTTGTTGTTGATATAGTAAAAGTTCTTTATTTACAAATTTTATAGCTTCTCGTGACGGGGATTTAAGGTGGAAGCTCCAAGGTAGCTCGCGAAATTCAAAAATATAACTTCACTATCACTATCACTACATTTTATAAAACCAAGTTCTTCGCCACGTCTGTCTGTCTATTCGCGATAAACTCAAAAACTGCTGCACCGATTTTCATGCTGTTTTCACCAATGGATAGAGTAGTTCTCGAGGAAGGTTTTTGTATATGATTTGTCAAGCGGACAAAGCCGTGGCCATCAGCTAGTTACAAGATAAAATTAACTGAAATATAAGAGCACGTCAAATACACGATACTTAATACATATCATTATGTACTATTATCTCGTAATAAGCGCAACTCTAGAGCAATTAATTAACTAACAGCTTCTATAAAGCTTTCACTGGCGCCGCCGAGTTTCATCTTACGAATAATAAAATAAATTACAGAAACAAAGTACATTGGCTTCATAGTTTTATGTTGAAAAACGGTTTAGGTATAAACATTACGTGAGGTAGAGTCTAACTTGACTGACTAGTCAAGTTTTCTACATGAAATGCATATTTATGTACGTTTAACGAATCAATAGTTTCCGAATTTTTTGTTTACAGAAAAATAATCTTTATTTCGGATATGCAACATCCATATGGGTTAGTAAACAAAAAGATAATTTATTGTTTACTAACCCATATAGATGTTGCATATCCGAAATAAATCCATCATCAGATCAGTTCGACAGTACCATATTATTGTATTGTCATCAAAACTACATACAGCTGCAAATTTTCAAGTCGCTGCGATCCTTGGAAGATGGTTAAATTAGTTACCTTAGATTCCATAACATAGTTAGTTACATACAGGTCGACCTAATAAAAGCTTATTTAAAAGATAACTTATTCCTATGTTAGTAAACTTGTAATCTATTTCGAGACAAGGATGTTGTTTGAGATACATCACCGAACAACATCCCCTAACAAAGGAGAGTCGTACCTTCCCGCTATACTTAGATAGTTTGCGTTTTGCTGTTTTCAATATGCTCTCGTTATGGTTTGGTTAGAAAATAAACATTTACACACACAGTCTAAAACTAATGTAAGTCATTATTTAAGTGATATTTTAGTTGGGAATTGATTAAAAAGAACAGTTTTAGCAGTTTCTATAATGCTTTCACTGAATAATAAAATAAACCTAGAGACAAAGAGAGCTACATTGTTTTTAAACGGTATAAGTACATTCAAAGTGGAAATAGATTCGGATTCACGTTAATGTTTATACAATTATCATCATGCATGTTGATGCATGATGTAAAACTGCTTTATCAGCTCAGTACTATCATAATTTGTATGTTATAGACTCACACTCAGTTGTAATTTATATTTCATACGTGTCAGTGGAATTAAAAAATAAGTTACGTTTTTTTTTCTTATAATGTTGGCAGGTCAATAAATTTTCATGTCATTATTTTGGGCTGTGTCTTAAAGTGATTAGATTATAGCTTTTTTATGCAAAATTATGCTTAGTATCGTAGTTTCCAAAGGAATTGTTCGTCTTGATTTGAAAACTGACGAAGGTATAAACGAAATATTGTACATTAGCCATATATTTCGTTTATACCTTCGTCAAAAGTACTAGTTCTTTCAAAAGTAGTCTATATAGACTACTTTTGAAAAAAAAAAACACTGAATAGATACGCGTTATTTCAATAAAACCAGCGCAGTCTATTGACCATTTTTAATTCGTGCACATCATGCTCGTCTCATACGATATATCCCTATTATTTGAGCGTTCTACACCACCGCAACTAAAAGGAACGTTTATTTTAATTTCATTTTATTTTTTTGGAACAGTTTTTTGAGCCACATGTGTACGTAGGTGCGTTAGAAAATATTTGTGTAACATTTTTGAATGTTTTATTTATTTTTAACAGTTTTCCTGTTATCCGTGGAATGTGTTTTTATTTTTTTATTTTTTTGTTTGCTATTGGTAGCTCTATTGTTTTGTATGTGAATGTTTTTTGTTATCTCTATTAACATGTGGTAAAAAATTGCTTCATGTTAGTGTTTTGATTGTTTATTTTTATGCTTTCTATGTTTACTGTTAATATTATAAAATGCTATGAAGCGATTATTGAATGTGTATTGATTATTGAATAACGAGCTGCCATCATCAATCAATTTATCAAGCTTGATAATTTTGTAAATAATTCTACATTTATTTGATTTTCGTAACATAATTCATCTGAAAACCGCAAACTAATCATATTATATTAGGTACAAAAGAGTAATAAATTATTCAGTGAAATGAGACATTTAATACTTTATTACTTTGACAATTTTTGACAAATAACCTCGTTAGAAATTATATTTTCGAGCAGTTTGGGGTTGAAACTCTCGGGTCGTGGGGTCCGAGTGCTCATAACTTGTTTAAAGATCTGTCAAGATGCTTGGTTGACACTTCGCGTGACCCAAGGGCTGGCTTTTACCTCGGCCAAAGGATAAGCATTGCCATACAACGTGGCAATGCTGCCAGCCTTTTGGGCTCATTACCAGTGGCTAGTGATGCGGACGAATTTTTCGACGCCATAATGTTAGTTTTATTTTTAGTTTTAGTTAGTTAAGAGTTTGTTTTTTTTTTATTTAATTGTATACATGTAGTCTGAAATAAAAGTTAGATGAAATTTTTCTCTATTAGTTATCAAATTCGCATTAATATCCAAGTCGAAAACTGTCAAGAACTTTCCTTTCATTTTTGTCATTTTTTTTCTTCTATAGTAATTCTCCAACCATATCATCGTTCACATATTCCACCATGTTTTTTTAAGGATGGAAAATCATCAAAGGGAGTGTCAGAAGATTGTTTTTGTTGTAGTCAGTACTAAGGGCCTGTTTCAAACTGTTGGGTAACGTAGGTAACAGATGTACGTCAAAAATTACCTAACGATTACGAAAGATGTTTAACGTTTATTAACCGACTTCCCAAAAAGGAGGAGGTTATCAATTCGGTTGTATGTTTTTTTTTTTATGTTTGTTACCTCATAACTCCGACAATTATGAACCGATTTGAAAAATTCTTGTTTTATCTGAAAGGATATACTTGCAGATTGGTCCCATTTAAATCATATCAAAATCGGTTACGAACTTTGGATTTTAAATCGAAATACCTGGAATTTGACTATTTAGATGATTCTTTGATAATCGAAATTGCGTATTTTGCTTTTCTGCGATTTTGCAGTGGTGTTGTTAGGTGTGGGGCACCACTAAAAAGTGAAAAATAAAAAACTTTTTACAAAAAAATACAACCGACTTCAAAAAAAAAACACTACAAAGTAAAAAATAACTTTAATTTCGGAAGTCAGTGTCAAAATACGAAGAAAGTAACAAAAACACCGACTTCCGAAATTAAAGTTATTTTTTACTTTGTAGTGTTTTTTTTTGAAGTCGGTTGTATTTTTTTGTAAAAAGTTTTTTTTTAAACAAGATGTGTTGTTTCAAAACATTTTGGTATAAATTCCTCCTCATCTTTTTGCACTCTACCTTTTTTGTGTCATCAGTAGAACTGCTATTGTGGAATTGAAAAGAAATTTCATGATATTGTTCTATTTGACGCAACTAAGTTAACGTAAACCAGTGCTCAAACCATCTGTTAACATAATCGTTATTTTTTTGCGTGCGTTAACGCTGAAATATTGTGAAACAACAAATTATTTGGTTTAACGATAGTTAGCACCATTTTTAACGTTTACGTGTGCGTTAAGTGAACATGAAACAACCCGCCCTAAAACTCATCCGTGTTTCCCCTTTGTGTTCCAGGTCCGCGGTGACTCTTGCGAATAACTTCCGCGACACACAGTCTATCCACCATTTAAATCAATAACACATTTTTCTAATAGTGACATGAAAAGCACATTTTCATTGCACTTAGGAACAACAACTAGTACTGGGAACCGATCGTGAGACATCGCAATCGCTAATGGCGTGTGATTATGGTGCTTGTTGTTTCATAGCTTATGAACACCATAATGACTAACAATTTTATAAAGTCTAGTGAAAGCTTTTCCTTAGAATATTGTTTTTGCACTTTATTGACGGTACCGAGAAAAATTAGCTGGCTTTGATACCCGTTGATAAGTTTTAATCAATATTGATTGATTAAAACTTATCAACGGGTATCAAAGTAGGGTAATCAAATCAGTCAACTGAGCCAAGTAGTTGTCCTCATTTCGTTAAATTAAAAACACACATCTTAATCTACTAGTAACTTAAAAACACATTCTTACCCTAAAACATTTTAAATCAATCTCCTCCATAGAAAATCGAGCCACAGTGGGTAACGAGAAAAATTGGCTGACTTTGATACCAGTTCATAAGTTTTAATCAATCAATCAACATAGCCAAGTAGTCCACCTTATTTCGTTAAATTAATAAAAACACACATCTAAATCTACTAGTATCTTAAAAACACATTGTTACTCTAAAACATTTTAAATCAATCTTCTCCATAGAAAATCGGGCCACATAATACATGAAAATTCGTCACCTTCCATGTCAAACATCATTATGGTATCGCGTTCCCATCCAGCGCTCTTCTCCAAGGCCGTGTCTTATACGGTGGATATTAAAAAAAAAATCCTTTTTATCCGCTGCCACGGCTTCACATGAGAAAAGCGATGACTTTTAACGTAATGCCTTTTAGCTGAGGGCGCATAGAAGCGGTGTTAGAAGAAGAGGCAGAATGTTCAGTCCTAGCAAGGTGCGAGGAGGCGAAAATTTTCTAGAACCTTCTTCAAAGAATTATCTTTGATCTAGGGACATCATCTGTGTAGCCTTTTTCCCACAAAATATGTTGGGTTCGGCTTCCAGTGAAACCGAATTCAGTTGAATTCCATTATGTTATGTGGAGCGGCTGCCTATCAGACCTACACAACCCATTAACTGATTAACACTATACTCCTTGGCAAGACTGGTGTCAGATGTTCGGGCTTCTAAATATTCGTAACGTCTGCCAAAGAGCTACGAATGACAGCCGGGACCAGCGGCTTAACGTGCTTGCCGAGCCACGGAGGAGGCTCGGTATGTTATGTTGGTCATCTGTTTACAAACCAAACTCGGCAAGCATTGCTTATCCTGGAAGGTCGATCCGTGCGTCTATTATTATTATGCCAAAACCGCTTCAAAATTTGATCTAAGGACGCCTGGTGGATTTCCCGGATACCTTCACCCATCTTTTAAAAGACCCAGACATTACAAGAATCATTGTAAACGTGTCAAAAATCTCGTGGAAGTTGCGATGTTGCCATACTGCTTGGAGCACCAGTTTAGAACTCACATAGCATAGTTTTTGTAAAATGTACAGTATTTGTATTAATTTACATTACGTTGTTATTGTGTAAGTAACTGGTACCTACAACGTCTAAATAACTCGGGAATAAATCAAACTCTATTGATTGAAAGTTATAACTATATGAATGATCCTGCGAATGGATGGAGGAGAGGAAAGCCAAAGAAAAGATGGATGGATTGTGTGAAGAGCGATATGAAAGAAAAGGGAGTTAGTGGTAGTTTGTGTTGCGCCGACCCCAAGTAACTTGGAACCGGAAGATGATGGTGCGGTTCCCTTGGTGTGAGAGTCTGGCTCGCACTAGGCCGTGTGCTTTCTGATAAGTATTCTAGAAGAGCCTCTATACTTTTTATGTGGTGACCTTGTAATCACGTAGTAGACCTTCTGCCATACCTTCTTCATCATGGTTATACATAGCAATTACGTCGCCGACTGAAAGCCTTCCCGTACTTACCTTATGTTATTGATTTTGCACGTTAATGGAGTGAAGTGACCCAAATTTGTTATTTTTTCTCGCGATATTCCTGGGCTTTGGGATTTTCTAATTTGCTTAATGTGATTCGGAATTGATGTTCGTCTGTTGAATGCAAGTGAAGGTTAGAATATGTTTTACGTAATAAGTAATGTTTGTGTTTACATAACCCCTGCTAGCAGTCTCCTTACCAAAAATAATCTCGAAATAGCGTTGGATTTACTCATTTGATTTGTCTTTGAAAGAGTTTAAGGCTATTTCCGTCAGCGTATTAGTACGTAATTTATAAACATAGACAAGTAGTTCAAAAGACACTAAATAAGTGAAGACCTCTAACATGTCTTAATGTATTATCTTCATGCTTCAATACGCAGCATTTTTACATCAATGACTTTCATATATTGTTTTCAACTTTCATGGTCACTAACATTAGAATAGTTCATATCGGGATTACTACCATGTACCTTTTTATATCGGAAACTCGCAAATAAAAAGGTACATGGTAGCAATCCCGATATGAACTATTCTAATGACTTTCATCATCATCTGCCTAACCTTTTCCTAACTTTGGGGTCGGCTTCCAGTCAAACTGGATTCAGCCGAATACCAGTATTTTACGAAGAGTGGCTGCCTGCCAGACCTCTACAACCCATTAACTAGGAACACCGTAGTTTTTGGCAAGCCTGAAGTTAGATTTACTGGCTTCTGATACTCCGCAGTGACTGCCAAGGATCTATTATTAACAGCCGGGACTACTTAGAACGGAATTCACCTGATGATGAAACTGGTTGCGATCAAGCTGCGTTCAAGAGTTGTCAGTGTCAATATTCCATAGAAAATAATGACACTAACAGCTCGTAAACGTGGTTCATATGTGCATCGCGTTCAGGGGGGCTACTCTCTAAGCCCGAAGTCCGAAGTTTCGGGCTTAGTAGCAGGCGTATTTTTCTCCGTATCACCTAACCAATAAGAATTAATGACAACACGATTTGCCAGCTACTGTCAATTAGTGTTGTCATTCATGCTTAGTTTGGATTAGGGACCAATCGTAAATCCATAAGTGATACGGAGTAGAATACGCCCGCAACTAAGCCCGAAACTACGGACTTCGGGCTTAGAGAGAAGCCCCCCAGTTTCAGATTGATGAAATCCCCCCTAATGACTTACAACAATCAGTTTATTCTGTAAGAATATCTCCGTGATAACTTGAAGTAACTAACTTTTCACGATGAGTACTTTCCGCAATCAATCGGCTGAAAATGTCCGGTGTCACGTAAATGAACGGATACAAAACCGAACCAAAAAGGGTCATGTTCAATAATACGTCACAACCTACAACGTTGCGGTCAGTAACATTAGGGTGTTTTAATCTATTTATACAAACACATTTCAAACATTCACGCACATCCTACATCTGACCACAACTAAACCGCAAAATCATGTACCTATACGAGGGCAGTTTGATAAATAAGTGTCATTTTAAAACATTTTTTTTTTGGCCAAATAAACCTTTTATTAAATATATTTCCATGTGTCGGCTATGAGTATTTTCCACAATCAACTGGCTAAAAATGTCTGGTGTCACGTAAATGAACGGATACAAAACCGAACCAAAAAGAGTCATTTTCAATAATACGTCACAACCTGCAATGACGCGATGTGTAACATTAGGGTTAGTTTTAATCTAATTATACAAACACATTTCAAACATTCACGCACAGCCTACATCTGACCACAACTAAACCGCAAAATCATGTACATATACGAGGGCAGTTTGATAAATAAGTGACGTTTTGAAACATTTTTTGAAAATATGAAAATTGTCTGTCATGCCAAGCAAGCGTATACTCCAACTCCTATAACTCCGCCCGTAAAACGACCCACTGACCAAATCTGCAAATGGCACTCGGTATCTAAAGATGGTCAACTATCCACAGAACGTCCTCGGCAAGCGTAACTTCACTTCTAAGTTCGACCTATGTCGCTTTTATTATTTAGCCACGAATAAAACAGCTTACAGTTGTTTCTGAGTAACGGAGGAATCTCGATATGTACTCGTTGGCACCCATCCACGGACTGACCTCGGCAAGCGTTGCTTTACATCACCGACCAACCCATTCCACTGGTTTTATTTACTCACAAGCTTCTCTCAACACACAACAATGCAATATTAATTCACTTCAAAATGCAAGCTTACCTACTTGAGATGCAGTCACTAAGTTGCAATAGCCCCTAAGTTCCGGCCTGCATCTGTGATTGTCCCACAATAGGCCAGGGCTGTGCCACGTCCCGGAATAATCCCGTCCCCGGACTGTTGTGCATCTTTACGGCAGTTCTCAAGTTCTATTTGCAGGTTGTGGATGGCATCGCTAATGTGGTCTTATTCTGAAGTTGCTTTTAAGATTCCGAGTCTCACTAACGTGTTGAGTAAAATTCGTTTTTTTGAATATTTTGCATTACGTCTTGATAATTAGTTAGTCACTTTTTGTCTTACCATCAGCGATCAGCAAGTAGCGAGAGAAATGTATCGATAGTTTTGACGCTCGGCTATTAAAGCGATTGCTTTCGTGCGACGGGCTTTTACTCGCTCCGGCTCGCAATCTAGGTATAAATTACAGCTAGTTGGTGAGTTCCGACCGCTAAGTAAGCATCGCCGAGCGATTGTCGCTAAGCGAGTACCTACAATCTTTGATAGCTCTTGTCGCTACGATCAACTAGAGGTAAGAGCCGCTCGCCGGGAGAGTGAACAGCCAGCTGTTGACTATGAATGTATGTGTCTCTTTTAATCACATAAGATCTGTATCGTTTGTCTCTTTTTCAGCGAAAAAATAGTCAAAAGCTAATCGCTTCCTCGCCGGCGGTGAGATTAGTGCCTTATGCCCAGTTTCTAAAGTTTGCACTTTATGTGTCCGTTAACTACTTTTTACTTCGATATAATTATACGACTTCATAGCTGTTATGTACCTCAGAAACTAGGCTTAGTTGTTATTTCCTCTGTCAGAGCCCACAAATTAAAAGATCAATAGTAAGACAATACAACTTTGGCCCAATAGCATTACGGACGTTGACAGATTGATCGTTTGTTACATTTGAAGCAGTAACGCTATAGAAAATTTGCTCAATCACTAAAATAAAATCCTCGAATGAAGCTTCACATATCCTGGTGGTAAATCACAACTCCATCTATTATGTATAACGAAATCCACCCAAAATAATCGCATATTTCACTTAAACGTGGAAGAAATATTTCAGCTTTACCATAATAGCCAGAATAGGGCCGTATATCTTAAATTCTGCGGTGCTTATTCTGTTTGGGCCAAATGCGAAGTCAGTGTTGAGACTGTACCATAAATTATTTTTACTAGACCAGTGATGTCATAAAAGTGGTGGTGCGTTTTGCATACAAACTTTTCTAGACTTTTTTTTTGCTGAAAAACAAAAATAATTTTCATGAAAATTTATTCTAAAAGTTTATTATGCACGAGTTGTTTTGAATTTTTATTATACGAAGTTTATCGTGATGGTGTGATTTTTAAGCCGCAGGTGTGCTGCAGTAAGTGTGCTGTTCGTTTTCAGTAGCACTCTGTTGAATATGCAGTGTCTCATGCATTAATGTGAAATATGCATGATACATAATATTGTATCGCTTCAATTTTTATAAAATACTCTTCCAAGAACAGCGAATATGCATGAAATTTTTACTTAACTGCATATACCTATTACTTATTAACTATTATTGTTTTTATCTATGAGTTTAGCTTCATACAGACGTTCCCTAAATAAACAGTGTGAACATAGTACCTACGTCTAAATAGCTCAAAAATTGTTTTGTTTTTGTAGTGTGCTGGATTTAGGTCTACTGGATACACTTTAATTTTTTTTCGTCTTGTCTCTAATATTCAGTGTGTCATACATACATACCTGTTATTTGCATGGTTACTAAAATGCCGATTTCGGATGTTACTTAAGTAAGTGTTTTTGTAAGTGACAGTAGTTCGTTAGTCCGACGTGGCATTTGACATCAAAGGTCGTGCCCATACAGCTGCCATTAAAAACGGTGATTTCGAGAGAGGGACAGATATATTTGTTTTATGATTAATTTTCACTGTCGGTCTCCACGCCGCGAGTTGACGTTTTATCACTCGTCGAATCGCCGAAATTCACCGTGTGGAGATACTTTCATAGAGTTGTTATAGACATATGTAGCACGAACGATAATATCGCCGCGATTCTCCTGCTCGTGGAGCCGGCCTCTCAGAGTTCTATTTTTGTAAAATCGATACACTGGTTAGATAAGAAATTATATTTCAAGCATACTTCCTATTATTGTGTTCTGACATTTCAATGAAGCTCATGCATAAGCTTTAAAAAAAACCTTTGCATGAACCATTTTTTTTATTTTACTAATTTAATTTCGCCTACCATCAATTTTCCACGTCTCTACTTGAACTACAGACCCGTGCATTTACTATAGAACTTCTATATTCGCTGAATCATCCTCCAACCTTCCCCTACCTTAGGAAGGGTCAGCGTTCACGTGCAGCGGTATTTCACATGCGTTATCTATTAAAGTAAACTGGCCATTAAGGTGGCCCGAAACGCCAACAAACTGCATATTTGCATCGTATGAAATTCTGGCCGGCGAGGTGTATAAAATGTACATGTTCGTATACATTGCTGGATATGCCTTTGTTAGTGTTACCCTATCATGTAGCAAAAGGTCAATGGTTTATGAATATTTTGTGAGAGTGCTACTCCAAGTGAACGCTCTCTAGGTTTCATTTGTTTTTGTTATACAGTCTTGTGGTCTAGAGATTTTAGATTCACTGTAGGTAACTTTCCTTTATGAATAGTAAATGTCGGGCCAGATTGCCAGATATTTCTGGTCAAACTGTACTTACATACCTTTTTAAGAATTAAATTTGTTCATAAAACCTTAATCAAAGTAAAAACCGTTGCCTCTTGTCTCACACGAAGGGTTCTGTCCCATATAATGAAAAGAAAACAAGCCTACAATTATACAAGAAAGATGTTTTTTTTTTTTCAGTTTAATTTTTGCACAGTATCATTTAAAAAAAAATTTGATATAGCAAATATAAAACAAATACAAGATCTTTTAGTTCAAATAGACCAGTAACAGGTACTTTTGAATAGTCAGTCAAATTGATGAAGCTAATTCTGCCGCGCTAGCGACAAGAGCAGCAGGTTGTTCTGCAACAAAACACTCACCAACGCGACCCTCTCTCCAGCGCGGACAACAGTTAAGTAGAAATAAATACACACTGTGAACATTTTACCTTTGAGAAACAACAGACGGATGCACAGCGAAGGCTTAGTAACAGGGTTCCCTTGGTTTTCACGAAACCTTGAATAGCGTTATTTATAAAAACTTAATCAAAACAAATACCACTCCCAGACATCCTTAAAAGCCACCGTAAAAAAAAAACAAACTGCGTAATTCGAAATCTATAAAAAAATATCTTTCAATCTAGAATTAGTAACTGGAGCCAAATACGGCAGGGGGACATGCAACGATCCCGATGTTTACCTTTGACCGGAGTAAAAGGTACAATTTATTTAACAATGCATGAACACGCAACCCCAGTAACAGGTCCTGTTTGCTATCCATGATTTTTTATGGTTTCAAATTTAATCAGCGTCGCGTTCCATGTCATGTGGCGGGCACGTGCTTTTGAATTAGGGTTATTACACATCGAGTTTTTGCGTAGAATTTTTTGGGTGAGTATTAAAATTTGGATGATTATGTTTGCTTTTACCGATTAAGTTTAAGCTACTTAAAGCTTTGTGACTAATTTCTTGTTTTTTAGGTACTTTATCGGTACTTTATCAGTCCGTTAACCATTAACCAACCAATGGCGTTAAAATACTTCAAAACGGGCATTAGTAATTTAGAAAATACAAATTACGCTGTTAGCCTTACTAATGTTATAAATGTGAATGTAAGTTTGTTTGTAACGCTTTCACGTAAAAACTACTAAACCGATCATCATGAAATTTTGTACATATATTCTCGGAGGTATTTAATTAGAAGTAGCATGGCATACTTTTTATAAAAAAAAAAAAGAATTACACGCGAACGAAGTCGCGGGCAACGGCTAGTTTTATTTTAAACGTAAAAATTTGGATGGATGTCTGTTACTCTTTCAAGCCAGAACGACTGAACAGCTCTGTATGAAATTTAGTACAGACATAATTATCTGAAGTTTGAAATAGAACTTTCTTATACGAGAGTATGTTTCCTTGGGATAGTTTTCCTACATTCAAACGGGCCAAGTAGGTAACACGATGGTGAGGAAGAGGAAGGCCAAACGGATGGATTGTGTGAAGAGCCACGCGAAAGAAGGAGTTATTGAAAGCGCAACGGTTGATAGGACTGAATAGAAGAAAAAAAACGTGTGACGCCAAACCCAAGACCATGAGATACGGGCAGAAAGATGACCATGATAATGTTTTGTTGTTTTAGGATTCTCATTGGAAGTTACTAAGTTTGGGTTTATCAGTACAGTTAATTTGTTTCACCGGCCCAAGGTCTGTTTTGATAACGGTAGCCGTTTGAGTCCTCATTAAGTAAGTTGCCAGCTAGTAACGATAAGATTATTACGCAATTTATGTTAAGGAACCACTAAGTCTGTGTTAGAAAACCGTGAATAATAGTGCGAATGATTAGGCCGAAATACACATAGGTAAACCTTTTTTTGACACACGAGCTTTTGCCCGCGATTTTGAATACGCATATCCCGTTTTTTTTTTTGGAAATACTCTCTTTGTGATCCTCTATCTACACCTCCTGTAAAACCATTTTTTGTTTTTTTTTTTTTTTTAGGGATGGGAAAGCGGGAGGGAGTGTCAGACTTCTACTGACTAAAACCCATCCATTTTCCTTCATTGCCGTTTGTTTTCCGGAGCCACGGTGTCTCTTGCGAATAATCCCGCGACTCCGGCAGGCATCGGCCCTTTCGGGCCCCTCTGACCTCCTGTAAAACCTAGATGCCAAATTTCAGCTTTCTACGTCCAGAAGTTTTGGTTGTGCGTTATATGTCATTCATTCACAGTCAGACAGTATAATCCTCGCGCAATCAGAATGGGATGGAACTTTGTCAAAGTAAATTGAAAATTACAGTTCTTTCTTTGTAACGTTACGTTTTACCGGGGGAGCCTGTAAAATGTGAGGTCACATATAACACTCACCTATCTAGGAGGGGAATGCGTGCTAAAAGGGAAAAGGACAAATAAATAGTATAAAGATTTAATGAATTACACCACTTATAGAAGAAACGGCTGATGAATGATTATGATGAGCTGACGTGAGATGAAAATGAAGTCTTCCTTGAAGAACCGGAGGACTGGAGGGTCCGTTGAAGAACCGGAGGGCCGGCAGGGTCCGTTGAAGAACCGGAGGACTGGAGGGTCGTCACTCTTCAGAGGGCTGGAGAGGATGGGCCGAGTAACTTCTTCCTCCCAGGCTCGTTCAGCCCAGGCATCAAGGTGTCCTTTAAAGGCGGCAAGGAGAGAGGCCGACTTATCAGGTTCGAGGAGGTAAACTTAGAAAACGTCCTCTAAGTCAGGAGGGAGGGCGACTTCTCTGGTTCCCTGGAGGCAAACTGTCCTCTCAATCACTCTTAAGAAACTTTTCCGAGTTGTGGCTTATCTCAGCTCCAAACGTAGACTGATCATTTCTTTACGACGGCTCTAAAATGAAGGCTCGCTTTTATTTTGAATTTGATATGAGTTTCTAGAATTTGATGGAAAAGGAAAAATGGACTTTATGAAGGTCTGATGACAGTTTCATATGCGACCTAAAACTCCTAGCTAACTTCAGAATACAAATAAGAAGAAAACTAGGCCTGTCTAAATGACATAATGACATAATACAAGAAATGTAAACAAAGTATTGAAGATAGCTAACCATAACCTTAAAAATTGAATTGAATTGAAGATAGCTAATTTGCAGAAAAACTTAGAAAATACAAGTTAAAAAGAATCTAGGAATCAAGTTATGGCTATGCAGCTATGTATTAATTTATCTAGGAAGTTTATAGAGAGCGTAAGTACAAAACAATAAGACACACTACATTACCCCGGAAAAATTTTGAATGCAATGAAAAATTTTTTCTTGTTTAGTAATTCAAGAGAGCAACAATAGAAGAACAATAACTTGTTAAAATTAAATTAAATGAGTATTTACAATGATACAGTAAGTAAAAAATAATACTACAATACCCAAAACCAAAGAAAGTTAACAACTAGGAAAATTTAGAGGTTGAAAATAAAACCTTGCTCTTTCACACACCTTACATCAAACTAGTATACTTTCACACTTCCTCAAACATACATCACCATCATACTTAGGGGATACGGTTCACATTCAATGACGCGTACTCCACAAGGGATTATTTTTAAGGTTTACGAAGGCTTATTTATTTTATTAGGTGTCGTAACCCGCACCTTTTTTAAAACCCATTAAATTAAAATTAAATAGTTATAAGTTTTTCTGCTTAGAAAAGCAGTCCAAGGTTTATAGCATAAAGTGCTTAAGAAAAGCCTTCAAGCTTAAGTCAAGGGTTCAAGGAGATTCAAGACTAAGGATACATAAGCCTTCGAGTTTCAAGTATTCAAGTAAGTCTAAAAAAAAATATTATCTATATACACTAAGGCTTATTTTACGAGTTATAAAACCGCTCGACACAATGGCTTATTTTACGAGTTGTGTACCGCTCAACAAAAAAAAAAAAAAAAATTATACAAGCCAAAAAGTTTTTGAAAAGGAGAAGTGATACCGTTCTTAATTCTAAATGGTTTTTACAAGAGTCAATCAAGTACCTAATATAATATATAAAATTAAAATAAAAATTTTGAACAAAAACAAGTAATAAGAAGACTATACTAAGATTTTTTTAAAAACATCGAGATAAGTACTAAAATTAAAACATGAGCATGTAAAAAAAAAAAACAAAATAGACAAAATTAAACTTTAAAGTCTTTTAAATGCCATTTTCCCCTTAGACCGTTCTGATCTTCCAAAATGAATACAAGCGGTGACAATTTCTCAACCACTGTACTTTTAATATATTTAGGTGCTAACTTGGCACTAAAATAGTTGCCAGCGTTACTAAGAACGTAATTTTTACGCCAGACGGTATCCCCGATATTAAATTCTTTAAAACTACGCCTAGTGTTATAATGAGATGCGTTTTTTTTATGAGCCATGTATAGTGCAATCTGTACCTTATCAAAGATGACCGATAATAACCCTATGTTAGCGGCATAAATATCCCGAGGAAGAAAAATTATTTCGTCTAGATTCGGGCAACTAGAATAAAATAAACCACATGTTATGATTTCTCGGCCAAAGACCAGAAAAGATGGGGAGAAACCTGTCGCGACATTTACTGAGCTATTTAGTGCTAATTGAATTTTTTGTAACGGAGTATCCCATGTACGGTGATCATCACCGACTAACTGTGATAACGCCGTGATAATTGTTCTATTATAACGTTCAGTTGGATTTACTTGTGGGCAATATTTAGGTGAATAAAATATAAAAGGAACTTTATATTTATTTAAAAAATATTGAAACTCATTAGATTGAAATTGTGAGCCGTTATCCATAATAATGATTTGTGGTACACCATGAACCAAAAATACAAAGTTTTCAAGATGTTGAATAATATTAGTAGCTGTAGCGCGCTTAATAGGAAAAATAAGGCAGTATTTTGAAAACGAACACGTAATCACGAGAATATATTGATTACGCTGTCTCGTCATAGGCAAAGGACCCATAAGGTCCAATGATATATTTTGAAAAGGCCTCGAGCAAATTTTTGGATTACCCATGAGACCATACAAGAAATGTAAACAAAGTATTGAAGATAGCTAATTTGCAGAAAAACTTAGAAAATACAAGTTAAAAAGAATCTAGGAATAAAGTTATGGCTATGCAGCTATGTATTAATTTATCTAGGAAGTTTATAGAGAGCGTAAGTACAAAACAACTGAATATTGATAAAAAATTGGTTATTTCTACCGATCTACCATATAAACTAATTAGTTATCAATATTCAGCCGGTCGATTCTGTTGACATCTGACCGTGATCACCTAGGTGGAGTGAACGACAAGTGAGCGTCATTCTTATCTTGTTTGTAGGGTTTGACAGCTCATTTGTCGTTCACTTCGCCTAAGTGATCACTTCGAAAAGTTTACAGAATCGCACTGCAGAACATTTTGACACGCTATTTGAACAAAGAACTGTAATTTTCGATTTACTTCGCGCGGACTATAACAAAAGAGAGGGCCAATGTTATTCTACTAATTTATTAAACAACTTTCGCATTCGCATGTCAATCACAAACTGTCAAAAAAGCCTTACATTTTGATTGATTGCGATTGAGATGCGAATGCGATGCGAATGTGAAAATTAGTGGAATTGGCACTGAGTTTTACATTTCTACTTAAATTTTGATAACGTACCTACTATAACAGTGTACCTATACCTTGCCTTGCCTGTTAGTATGTATGAATCAATTCTTACAACTCATAGTGAAAACAGTTAACCACAACCGATTGCGCTCATATTATTATTGTGAAAAGTCGTTTCTTAACTGACTTCCCAAAAAAAGGGAGTTTCTCACTTCGGTTGTATTTTTATTTTATTTGTCAAATCATACCAAAATCCGACAGGATATACTTGTCGACTGGTCCCATTTATCATGGTAATCTTAACCCAGCCAAGCCACACAGGTCGATCTTCAAGGTTAAGCAACGCTTGAAAAGGTTGGTCTGCTGATGGGTGACCATGTTAACATATCGAGTTTCCTCCGTGCCTCGGAAAGCACGTTAAGCTGTTGGTCCCGGCTGTGATTTGGAGATCTTTGGCAGTCGTTACGGATAGTCAGAAGCCAGAAAATCTGACACCAGTCTTGCCAAGGAGTATCGAGTTACCCAGTTAATGGGTTGTGGAGGTCTGATAGACAGCTGCTCCACGTAAAATACTGGTATTCATCTGAATCCGGTTTGACTGGAAGCTGACCCCAAAATAGTTGGGAAAAGGCTAGGCAGATGATGAAACCTTCCCATATTCAGAAAAAACTCTTTTAATATCAATCTATTATTATTTCACCAGAAACGAGCCATAAATAAAATAGCTTTAAAACCTCGTGTAGACACACCTTAAGGCTGCCGTCTCGCGATTTTTAAACACATGTTGCGGAAGCGACGTGATCGTGACAGATTTCCGATATCACGTGATAATCGACACCGATTACTCCTCGAAGCCCCGCGATACGCAATATCGTCGTATGTCGTCACCAGATATTTAATATTTACGACGGATAAAGAGATTTTATTTTCAATACTCATGTTTTTTTTTGTATTTGATATCCTAGTGAGGATCGTATTTTTAGATAGGGTTTATTAGAATGAGTCCACGAGTGTCAGATTCAAAATTGGAATTGAAATAAATACGCAATTTTAAACCATTTTTCTTGCATCGTTACCTTGATGCGGTTAGATCATTATACAATTTCTTTCTAACATAGTTACTAAAAGGTATTCACAAGGCAGACGTAAAAGTAAAAAGTAAGGTAAAGTAAAAAATAATTTATTATATCTGTTTATGGGAGATACGTGGATCTGCATGAGTGCGATTACTGCTCTTAATTTACTACAGACATAACAGAAAAGTTTTTTAAACATTATAAGTAAGGATTCTGTGTCATTATAATTTGAACTCGGAACATATTTTTGGATAGTTGATTTGCATTCTTGCGAGAATTTTGGGAGTTTAAAAGAGAATTAAGTTTATTTTTTAATAAGGTGCGAGAAAACATGAGAAAGCAGTGTTGTGTTTAGTTGCCTTGCATATTTTGATGTGAAAAACCGAGAAGGAACGCTCTAGAAGGACACTCACAGAACTTATTGTGCTTTTCAGAAAGGTCGTTTGCGAAGCACTCACGGCCGGTGTGAGTATTGCAAGAACCGGCCGGCCGATTCCGTAAAATCTTCACCGTAAACACTTATCACCAGAGAGTCGGTATAAATGTATCTGGTTTTATTTAGTTTTTTAATTGATAACAAATGTTTTCTTTTAATTTTGTCTTTAGTTGGTAATTTATTTTCTTTTAATTTTTCGTTTTTGTGTGTCGCTTCTGGCGGAATAAATGAATTTTCTTTCTTTTTCTTTCTTTTATACGAGCTGATCGGTTAAACCAACTGTTGCGAAGGAATGACAGCACACTTTACGATTACTTCTCATAAATTTTCATGTACCTATGTTAAACAAATGAATAAATGACTTATGACTTATGCTCTTATGACTTATGAGATGTTTACAGAATCGCACTTCTTATTTTTCTTCTTTGTATCGCTGGCACGCCAGGTTTTTTAGATTTTAGTGGCCCAAAACATCGCCATTTCAACGTCATCACTGGTGGCAGAATTAGAAGAGATAGAAAACAACTTAGAGCTATCATTACAGATTTTTTTTAACCTTATTTGATAGTCTTACATTAGCTAAGGGCCAATTCTACAAATTTTTAACAACTTTCGCATTCGCATGTCAATCGCAAACTGTCAAAAAAGCCTTAATTTTCACACATTTTTGACAAATTGCGATTGAGATGCGAATGTGAAAATTAGTAGAATTGGCACACAGATGTATAAACTTAATCGAATAAAATGTAGCATATAAGAATCGTAGTGGTTTGTTTGGTCTATTCTATCTATCTACATCTGCATCTGCCTAGCCTTTTCCCAAATTGGGGTCGGCTTCCAGTCAAACCGGATTCAGCTGAATACCAGTATTTTACGTGGAGTGGCTGCCTACCAGACCTCCACAACCCATTAACTGGGTAACCCGGTACTCCTTGGTAAGACTGGTTTCAGATTTTCTGGCTTCTGACTATCCGTAACGACTGCCAACGATGTGCAAATGACAGCCGGGACCAACGCACCACCCACTACTCTATCTACACCATGGGAATATATATACAGTGTCACATAAAAAGGCACAGCCACATTTTCATGAACCAACAATCCTAAATTCAGTACAAGATTATAATCTCCAACGTGGTTGGTGCTAATTTGATCTAACTCAGGCTAGCCTTTACAGCCCAAATATGAAGCAACACAACGTAATTCAGTTTACACAAAGCCTACCTGCCGTATTTACCTTGCTCCACTAATATAATCACAACATAACCGGCCATACGACAAACATGGCCAAACGTCCCTTGTTGATGTAGTGAACGTCTGGGCCGGGGAAGGGTGAATATATGGTGGTGAGCGGTAGCGGGGAGGTGGCAGACACGCGGTGGAGGAAGCGATTATTATTATTTTATTCGTAAGACAACTTTTGGTCCACAGTAGGTGTTGGTAATACTTAGTACTATGTTAGTAAAACTAAAATTAAAAACGACGAAGACCCCTTATGATATTTTAGTTTTAAAACTTGACATTAATATAAAAATAAAGTTAAAATCGACAATAAATAAGCTGAAGTTATAAATAATTAATGAAAATTTTGTCTGTATACCACGTATTCTTGTAGCTGGGGCTTAGGCAATAGACCTGTAGGTAGTACTTTTCTGTAAAAATCTCACTGTGTAAAATTCCTTTTTCTAAACTAACCATTTAGTTTTTATGGATTGACAGCTCACTTCATATTCACTTCACTTTAGTTTACACAAGCCGGTGAGACGTTCACTGAATAGACCAACTGTAGATTAAATAAAGTGGAATGCAACTGAGACCACTTCTAACTTATCCTAGCAAAGGTTTCACAGTGAGATATTTACAGAATCTATCGGCAGTTTCAACAAGGTAAAGTTATAGAATAAGGATATATTTAGTAGTGGAATATTTTGTTCTTACTAACCAAAGGACTTAGTCCTAAGAAATTCGATGTTGCTAATGGTTTGATATCTGTCTCAACTAAGGTTGGGTCTTTTTTAATTCTTAACATTTTTCGAATGAGTAAAAGCTTTACGAAAGTACTCGGAAAACATATGTAAGTTTCGTTAGAATAAACATCTACCTTAAGGCTTACATGACGCAATTCAATCAATATTTATTTGTTAACACAGGTATTACAATATAGGTCCTATACGCTTACCTAGTAATATATTGGCACATCTAAAAAAAATGTGATATTGAGTTTTTACCGTACAAGTGTTCAAAAGTGCATAATTTTCAAAGTGGAAAAACGGCACAACGCTAGTTTCCGCATTCATCGAGAGAGGGCGAAAGTGTCATTGTACTATTATCATTGTTTCCCCCCGCAACCGCGTATAACAACGAGTTATTTGACAGACGTGCCGATTCACTGACGTTTGACTGATGTGCCGTTTTAGTTACCTACATTAAATTAAGCTTATTGCTACTTATGTCATAAGTTTAATTGATACTGAACTATATTTACTTGGGTCAAAAGGAAGGCCAGCCTACTCCAAAACGAGATCCAACTAATTATTATAAAATAATAAGATAAACAAATCAAGTATATTGACTTGGCTCGCGAGTTTGTCGACATGTGGGAAGTGGACTCTGCAATCATTGTACCGATAGTTGTTACAGCCAACAGCTTAATAGCCAAAAGCCTCTACCAACACCTCAGAAGGCTCTCGTTGGGTACCTGGGTCAAGGGCTTGATTCAGAAAGTGGTACTTCTTGACACGGCTCGCATTGTTAGGAGGTTCCTCTCTCTGGAGCCCTGACCACCGGTAGCTTGGACCCTGTTCCCGATACCGGTGGGCTACTGTTTTTAGGGTACTGTTTATAGGATCACTTTGTTGTCCGTCTGTCTGTCTGTCTGTCTGTCTGTCTGTCTGTCAAGACCTTTTTTCTCAGGAACGCGTGGAGGTATCAAGCTGAAATTCATATCAAATACTCAAGTCTATGGTCTCTTGGAGCTGTGAAAAAATCAAACTTCTAAGTCAACGCGATCAAAAGATACTCCCGTTTATGCCGCAAATTTTCGACACTCGCAAGGGAATCAAAACCTACAGGGTACTTCCCGTGAACTCAGAATCTTGAAATTTGGTACGAAGCAACGTCTTATAACACAGATAAAGGAAAAATTGCGAAAAGCATAAATTTTTAGTTACATCATATAATAAAAATATTTTTAATAATTTTAAACTTATTACCCCTTTACTCATGAACGCGTAGTGGTATTATATTGAAATTCTTAACAAATACTCAAGTCTATAATATCTTTAAGCTGTAACAAAATCAAACTTCTACGTCAACGCAATCAAAAGATACAGCAATTAAAGCCGCATATTTTGAAACTCGCAACTACTCGCAAGGGAATCAAAACCTAAAGGATACTTCCAGACGACCTGGAATCTTGAAATTTGGCATGAAGCAACGTTATAAAGTACACATATAGGAAAAATTCCGAAAATCTTAAATTTTTAGTTACATCACATAGTATATTTTTTTTTAATAATCATAAACTTACTAGCTGACCCAGCAAAGGTTGTTCAGCGATTAAAAAAAAAAAAACAGATGTTGGCCGATTCTCAGACCTACCCGATATGCACACAAAATTTCATGCAAATCGGTTCAGCCGTTTCGGAGGAGTTTGGAAACAAACACCGCAACACGAGAATTTTATATATTAGACTTGCTGACCCAGCAAACGTTGTTATGCGATTAACAAAAAAAAATAAAAAAATAGATTTTGGCCGATTCTCAGACCTACCCGATATGCACACAAAATTTCATGCAAATTGGTTCAGCCATTTCGGAGGAGTTTGGAAACAAACACCGCGACACGAGAATTTTGCTTCCCATTCCCTCTCGCTCCACACCATGGTCTGAACCAGGGGCCCGGCCCTACGAGAGGTCGCTGCCGCCGATCGCCTCCACGAGGACACGGCGATGCTCCGCCCAAGCGGGGCAGACCTCCACCGTATGCTCCACCGTGTCCTCTGCACGTGCCACCATCAGCGAGACATTTGAGTGAGCATGACAAACTCTCAATTGCCATGCTCGTTCATGTCAAAAAAAAAAAAACAAAAACAGTTACATTATATTACACGTGGTACTCATATTTACAAAATAAATAAAAAATGCTTCGAAGTTATACAATACTATAACTTTTCAAAAGTTAAAAATAAAAAGATTAAACATTTACTCCAAAAAAAAAAATACGATTTAAAAAAAAAAAAAAAAAACCATGTTTATAAAAATAAAAGGGAGAGCATCTCTTCCAAATATAAAATAAAAGAAAACTAATTAGTGGACCCAAGTGGCTGTGACTGTGGAGCAGGACCAGCATTAAGCCAAGCTTTTTTATCAAGGATATATTCCTCTAATTTATAATATGCTTGTCTACATAGTGTGCGTTTTATGCATGTTTTAAATTTTGTCTCGTTCAGTTGTAGAATCCGCAGTGGTATTTTATTATAAAATTTTACACAATTCCCCATAAAAGAATTTCGTACCTTAGCCAATCTAAACCGAGATTGATCCAAATTGTGCCTATTTCTAGTATTAAAATTATGTCTATCACTTCTCTTCTTAAAGAGATGAAGATTTTTCCGAACATACATAATGTTTTCATATATGTATTGACAAGGTACCGTCAGCTTTCCACATTGTTATGTTATGGATTTCATTTAGCAATAAAAATACCATAACTTTTACTTATATACCTACAGGTTTGTACGGAACCCTCGGTGCGCGAGTCTGACTCGCACTTGGCCGGTTTTTTTAAATAAAAAGAATCAGACTTAATTCACTTATTAGTTATCAGTCTCAATGTATTTAAAGACTACGATTAAAATTTCGTAACTATAATATTGCACGTCTACTGGGTGATTTAACTAAGTACTGGTAATCCAACAAAGTTCCTATTACCTATGCGTATTATTAAAGTGTTCACTTAATTAAGATAATTATGAATAAACATAAGTTAAATAGTCAATAACTATTGGGTCGATTTAGTAAAACCTGATTAGAATTAGGATTTTGATAACTTTATATACCTACGAAGCTTGAAGTGCCATTAAATTCTTGTTTTTTTTTTAAGGAGATTTACTTTTTACTTTATTTTGATAAAAGTGATAATACTACTACATTTTTATTTCTTTTTTTATAATATTTTGATGTTGATTATTTCCAAGTGACCCAAGACAAAAGGATACTTATATTTTGATGTTGTAACTTTAAAAAATATATTTCATGTTTCTTACAAAATAGAACGTTTATTTTCCAATGACCAGTTCTTTTATTTCTTGACTTTCACACAGGGTTTTGTAAGCTTCCGGGTGCATACATGACATGTTTGGAAGCTGTTCAATGTGACAACGACACAATTGCATGACTCTTTCACTTCCTTGATCTTTATGAAATATATCCTGAATACCTGAAGTAGAAATTTCCATCCCTGAATATAAATTAACGTCTATACTAGTAACCAAACCCATAAAATCAGTTACAAAACGTAAAATAAACCCATAAATCAACTTTTAACATTATAAAATCTTTGATCCTCGTTTCTGTAAAATGTGAAAAACGTAGATATGCCAATATATTACTAGGTGAGCGATTAGCGAATATTTTAGTCGACCTCTATGTCCTACCAAAGAAATTGGTGTAAAAATACATTAGTTTTAAGCAAGCTGAATCTATACAATACATTAAAGGTCAAGTTCGAGTCAACAATATCAATTAAATGTATTATAAACTAATAATTAATCAATTATAATTCATTTTCTACATTTAAGTCAATCGAAAATTAAATGTCATAATATTTTATCATATTCTAAACAATATCAACGAAATGTATTATCAATATATAAATTAATCAATTACAATAATTCATTTTAACATGCATGCCAATGGTAATGTCATGTTTTATCATTTATAAGTTCTTTAATAGAGTATTACGTCTTACTATCAGATATGAAAATAATTTGCTTTTGAATTTGCCGACATTATGCTCACTCTTTCTACATTTTGGTTTAAAATTCAATCAATTTTATTTTAGAGAAATCTTCACTAATAAAAATCCTGTGTGAATAAACCCTGGTCTATCTGCGTATAATTTCTCCGTCTCTGCCAAATTCAATAAAAGCGTTTTGTAAATATCGCTTTTGAAGACACAGCCGCCCTTTGAAACTATATTTTTTTACTCCTATTTTATTTTTTTACTTTACCCGCCAAACGCCTCACCCTAAACGCAGCGTAGCAAGCCAAATTGTACGGAACCCATTGGCTGGGCCCTTTAGTTTGCAGTCATTAGGTGTCTGCTAGGTCTGTGCTATCTGTTTGTAGAGTTTCGAGAGACTTTGGGCCATGAAGTCAAAATATTGTTTTCTTTTATCGTGCAATGTATGGTTTTCCTCATGCAGTGTTGTGTATTACCTACATAATGACTACCGGTCTCTTGTTACCTATAAAATTTGTCTTTTCTAACATAATATTATTAGGTTCATATAGACATATTCAAGATAAGAATGCTTGGAAACATGCTGGTCCTGCTCCATAGGACAGTCTAAGGTGTAGTAAACAAAGTCAAACTTATTGATAATTTTTGTACTAACATATTTATTATATCTATAGATGTCCTTAATGACTTTTATATTTAATTTAACTCACACACTGATTTATTGTTCTTTATTTGATAAATCAATAGTACCAATATTTTTAAATATGTGTGTGTTTGCATTGTATAGACTCAAGTACCCTGGCGGTTGGGAGTGTCATGCTCACTCAAAAGCCTAGCTGATGGTGGCGTATGCGTTAAATTATGTGGCTCCATTCAAAATGGTTGAGACGAATGGGCCTGGCGCATGTCATGGCGCCGTCGGTTGGGACTGGTCATTTCTCAGCTGCCATGGTTTATTTTAATTTATTTTAATTATTTCTTTGAATTGTTTCTTTTTTAGTTCGGATGTTTTTATCATGCTCGTCACATCGTTCTCACATGTATGTATAATTTCAACACGATGTCAAGAAAACTTTGTAACAATTTATTATTTTTAAAAGAGTGTCCGTGGAGTTTCTTGCACGTTCTTCTCCATAGAGATCTACGCTTTGGAACGTGCAAATAGCTTCATCTTTTTGGACCGACCGACCTTGACAATTCAAAAGTGCCTGTAAATGGTTTAATTGAAATAAATGTTTGAGTTTGAGTTTGAGGTACTACACTAATACGACTGTTAAAGAATTTTAGTTTAGGTTTAAAATTATGTATGTATGTTAATTTTGTGACAGTAAATACTATTATTTATTTATTTACTAATTTGTATATACTTTTTTGTACAACAATTTTTTTTATTTTTTTTTTATTATTTATTGATGTTCAAGCAATATAGACTCATTTTGACAATACAATAAAAACATAATTTCAATGGACAACACACTACATGCAAGACATAAAATTAAATTAAATTAGATTAAACGACATACAATTAACCTTTTCGCGCCCGCCGCAAATAGCCGTACTTTTGAACTGTTTCAACCGTTAATACCCTATGGCACACCCACTAAAACAGAAATTAAAAATATTATACCAACATTACAAAGAATAAAAAATCACAACAAAAAAGTTTCTACGTAACGGTGACGTCGCGTAGGGTGTTAACGGATGAAACAGTTCATGGCACGCGGGCGTGCCATCGGGTGCTGAGAATTAGAATTCGATTCATTCAATAATGTCGTAGTTGGTCACAAAATAAAACATAGTAAACACAATAGTTACAAATTCCTAACTGGCACTTGAACAGCAACATGTCTGCCACAACAATGTCGTATACAAGGGCAGTCCAGCCTGTTGGCGATCATTGCCAGGATAGCATTGGGACTGGCCCGCACGCGACGCACCAGGGACGCGCACCGCTTACGTATATGCGTGGAAGCAATCTGTTCGCGCCATCGCAAACATCCCTGATGCACTACAGAATCGGGGCAGCCCCAACACAGCCTGGAACGCGTTGTTGTACTGGACTCGGAGGGCACTGTATGCCCTTTCACTATAGTCAACCCACAGGCTACACGTATATAGGGACGTGCAGTACGCTTTAAAAAGCGTGACCTTCACACCAGTAGCACAACGTGAAAACCTGCGGGCTAACATATTGGCTCGCACCGACAGTGCCCTCCGCTCCCGGTCCATGTTAGTATGGTCTCTAAGGTCCTCGGTGAGTAGATCCCCCAGATATAAACTGGTCAACTCGGTCTATTGAAACACCATTGAGATCAATATTCGGGATGCTCATAGGGTTCGACACACCGGTAGCCCGAAAAAGCATGTATTGGCTTTTCTTTCCATTATATTTCAAACCATGTCCATGCGCGTATTCCGTACACGTACTGAGTAGTCTCCTTAGCCCACAGATCGACGCGCTCAGCAGCACCATGTCGTCCGCATAACTCATATTGTTGACACAGACTCCGTCAATATAGCATCCGACTGCTGAGCGAGACGATCAGTTCGTTCATATAGAGGTTGAACAATGTGGGCGAGGTCAAACCACCCTGTCTTACGCCACATTCGTTTGTGTAAGGGTCCGACATTGCTCCCGCCCACCGGACACTATTGACCTGGTGCCCGTACCAGTACCGGAGCATGCTGATGAGTTCCCACGGCAAGCCCGTATTCTCCAGCTTCTCCCAGAGGATGTCGTACGACACAAGGTCAAAGGCCTTGGATAAATCGAGGAAGCACGCGTACACTGGAGTCTTTCTCTTCGTATAATATTTAACAGTATGCTTTAGACACATTATCGCACTCTCTGTGGACAGTTTAGGTCGAAAACCAAACTGGTTTTCATGAAGTGTAACATGTCTATTTAACTGAATGTTAAGCACACCATGTGTTAAAATACGTACAGAAAATCTTAAACTAAAAACATACAATTGGCGGCCTTATCGCATTCCTCGATCTCTTCCAGGCAACCTGGGATGGACAGTGATAGCCTGGACACGAAATGGGGTTGCACTTGGTGCAAATATAAAGTTACTTAGAAAAACAAAACAAACAGAAATACAGCATTACAATAAAACTACTGTAATAGATACATAAATACATACATATATATTATAAAAGTAAGAAAATGTTTAACCTTCGGTATGCCTGGTAGGGTCCGTCAGACCCACCTGTGCACATAAACCGTTTTATTTCCTTCAAATTCGAATTTTGCGCCTATCCGCACTTAGTAGCTGGCCGTTATGAATTGCTAGACGCCTGCCTCCCGCTTCCACAGTCCGGAGTGCGTTCCCGTGGTAGTAGGATGTGCGTATAGTTCGCGCGGGTCTCACGGACCCGATCAGGCATACGACGTGAGATTTCTATGTAAGTATTTGTTGTCTGTGTTTTTGAAAATTGAAGTTATTTTTGTGGATAATATAATATTTTTTTAACTATTTTAGGTTAAAAATGGGGAGCCATCTGTGCGATGATGATATTAGTAATTTATTACTCGACGATGAAGATTACGTAATTTTCAACTCAAGTGGAGAAGAGTCCGATCACGTGAGTCAGGGAAGCGAGGCATCTGATTAAGAGGCAGAAAATAATGATTTTGGAGAGGCTGTTGCGGAAGAAAGTTCTAACGAAAGTGCTACGTATGCCCAGTCAAAAAGATCGCAAAACGCAATATATTTGTGAGACTTGTAAAGTTGTAAGAGTTACTGATGTCTGGATCATGCAAATTTCCAATGTGCAATTTGCTTTCGAAACAGAGCTCTGGAAAATGTTGTTGGAAGTGATGAAGACTGAATATTCTTTAGTTATTTAAAAGAACATAAAAGTGCCTTACATATTATTATAGTCTGATTAAGATCTCTTTAGTTTTTAATAAGTAAAGTGTGTTATAATAATAACTAAGTTTAAAAACTGTTTTAAAAACACTGTCAATGTTTAATTGAAAAAATTATAATTAAAAGTTGTTGATTTGTAATATTTTTTTATTTAATTTCCTAACATATACCTCTAGTTAATATATATAATATTTAATAACTTATTTATCAGTAAATATTCGAGAAATTACAAGTTAAAAATCCGGGTCTGATAAACCCACCAGGCATACCGTGTAACTTTCTGCCTCCAAGCATACCGAAGGTTAACAATATTGAAATTACAAATAGAAAGGAATCACAGTGACAAGTAGTGTTCCTCAACAAGTTTTTTATTTTAAACAGGCAGCGATTGGTTTAATCGATACAATACAGGCAATGTATTTCATAGACGAACAGCTGGGACTGTAAAAGAATTGCCAAAAAAAGTAGTGGAATGCATTGGCATTTTTAGTTTCAAGTTATCCGATTACATAAGTAATCTCGTCTGAGAGTCGCTAAGAAACTGGAATCGTTTCTTTAGATAAAGAGGAGTGGAAGGAGAAAAGAGCGCATTACACAAGAGGAAATTAATATGAGAATTCCGGCGTAGGCGAATAAGCAACCATTTGAGCTTAACACGGAATTCGGAAACGTGGTCATATTTGCGCAATTCAAATATAAACCTTATGAAAAAAAAATTGAAGGCGCTCAAGTTAATCAAGTTGCACTTCAGTGAGGTCAAGATAGCTGACAGCTGCATAATCAAGGATGGACTATCTTTATTTTCATCTACTAACACTCACTCACTGGAACAATTAACAGTTTAACACATCAGTGTTAAACTGTTAATTGTTCCAGTGTGAGAAAAATATGCAAAATGAATAGCACAATGATTCTCCTCTTATCATTGTTTTACAACGGATTCATGATGACATTGAAAAGTCATATAGGTTGGTGCCTGGGATATGGCCGGCTGTGGTTCGACAGGAGCTCAAAAATATAGTTTCTAAAACGTAACAGACAGTTGTGTTGCTGGGGAGTTTGTTGGCCACTTCTTCTCCACAGCTAAAACACTACAAAGTGGTGACGGGCGGACATTTTTGGGGGACTGTCTATTCGACGTTCAAAAAGTACTGGCACTGAGCCACAGTTAATGAAGTATTCCCGTTAGAGCACCAATTTTAAAAGCACCAATGTTTAGAGCACCAAAACTATTCCCATGAGAGCACCAATCATTTTTTTGCTTGATGCTATATCGGGAATACAATAAAAAATGTATTTTATTCCCATTAGAGCACCAGCGGTTCATTTTAGTGGTGTGGGCTAAGGTTATATTTTAAAACATATTGATAAAAATCTAAAAGGTCCACACGAAACAGACTATTGTCTGCACAGACTAAGTTGCACAGAAAAAATGAATAGTAGTATATAAAAGTCTGTACCGTGTGAACCGTCCATAAGAGTGTGTGTTCCGTCCACTAGCGCCGCCAATCGTTTTTTATTAATTGTGGTAAATTTAAGACACGTAGATAAAAAAACCGCTCTGTAGTGTACTGAAGAAATGTATCTATTATTTTTTGACAGCTATTTTTAATACATAACTCATGGCTAAATAGGCAAAACGGCAATAATTGCTAAAAGTGGCCACTTTTAGCAAAAATATCGACTTTGGCAACTATTTATGTTCTAAAGTACAAAACATAACTCTCAAAAAATAATAAATACATTTCTTCAGAACACTAAAGAGCCGTTTTTTTATCTACGTATCTTTAATTTACCACAATTAATAAAAAACGATTGGCGGCGCTAGTGGACGGAATACGAATCAAAATATTTTTTTCAACTACGGCGGTCACGGCACTTACAAAATTAACAGACTCAGTCAGAACTCACACATATCTAAGTTTATTTGAAATAATTACAGAGTGTTCCAGAAGTGCATGGTCATACTTAAGGGTACAGCAGAATAAAGTAGTAAAGAAACAATATCAACGATAAAATCAATAAGAGTTAATGATCTGCAGTGCCGTTCCGTAAATATGTGTCGAAGTGAAGGCGTGGGTGAACTGATCACGAAGTGAGCTGTCAGTCCTTGTAATCAAGATGGAATTTTATTTCTACTAAGTAAATCTACTACAAAATTAAAAAAATAAAAACCCCCTACACAAAAAATTTACTCTAAAAACTAACAAAAAGTATTTTAACCTATTGTAATTATGTATTATCGTCACATATATTATGTAAGTTCAAATATTTTTATTTTCCAAGCGTCGTCATGACGGGGGACCGCTAAAGTTCGTCGTTTTTGTGAATTTTTAGGGTTCCGTAGCCAAATGGCAAAAAACGGAACCCTTATAGATTCGTCATGTCTGTCTGTCTGTCTGTCCGTCCATCTGGAGTCACTTTCCGAAACGATAAGAACTATTCTGTTGAAACTTGGTAAGTAGATGTATTCTGTGAACCGCATTAAGATTCTTGTACAAAAATAGAAAAAAAAAAAACAATAAATATTGGGAGTCCCCGTACTTAGAACAGAACTGAAACTCAAAATTATTTTTTTCATCAAACCCATACGTGGGGGGTATCTACGTCTTCAAAAATGAAATTGAGGTTTCTATCATAATTTTTTTCTAAACTGAATAGTTTGCGCGAGAGACACTTCCAAAGTAGTAAAATGTGTCCCCCCCCTGTTACTTCTAAAATAAAAAATATATGATGTACATTACCATGTACACTTCCACCGAAAATTGGTTCGAACTAGATCTAGTAAGTAGTTTTTTTATTACGTCATAAATCGTAAACCGCAACTTTTCTTATAAAACATACCTACGGGTTTGTACGGACCTTCGGTGCGTGAGTCCGACTCGCACTTGGCCGGTTTTTCGTAGTAAATTCTTTTGTTGCAATCTGCAACTACACCTGTTTTTCTCACTTAGCGGTCCCCCGATGCTAAAATATTTGAACTTCTTAATAATATGTGACGATAATAATTTCAATAGGTAATATTATTTGTAAATTTTTAGTTTATTTTTTCTGTCGAGGGTTTTAAATTTTTTAATTTTACGTTTATTTTGTCCTTTTTATAGTAGGTATAAATATAAGTAAGGTATTTACAGTGATTTGTTAGTAGGTAGGTGGTTAGATCCCCTCATCAACTATTAAAGAGCTGATGATTTTTTTAGTTTATTTTTTTATTTAATTATCTTTGACACAAAAAACTAAACGAAAATTGGTTCATCCGTTTGGGAGCTACGATACCACAGACAGATACACAGACGGTTACGTTAAACTTATAACACCCCTCTTTTTGCGTTGGGGGTTAAAACATTGTTGTCAGCATGTTTTTATTTTTATTTACAATGGGTTAGCTCTTGACTAAAGCATTAAAAATAATTTTTAGTACTGTCGTAGTTTTATTAATACTACTTCGTCTTCATATACCTCTACATGTTCTCGAATTAGTTATTGATGTATGTAGTTATCTGTACAAAGATGCCATTCAAAAGTGCCATTGGCGAAATATTTTTTTTTTGTTTTTTTTTCATATTTTTTTATCGATATTTTTATATAAACCCCATCACTAGAACCTAATGAACCGCTGGTGCTCTAATGGGAATATAAAACATTTTTTATTGTATTCCCGATATAGCACCAAGCAAAAATATTGATTGGTGCTCTCATGGGAATAGTTTTGGTGCTCAAAATATTGGTGTTCTTAATTTTGGTGCTATAACGGGAATACTTCCAGTTAATAAAGTAAGGTACGTACTGTATTGAGTGTTATTATTCTACAATGAAACCGATACCAACGTAACCTTACGATGATGGCGCTATCGCTCAGCCATCGCTGACGCCGTCATATATATTATGTGGACCAACCTTGTACCCGACGCACAGTTCTTGAAATAACCTAAATTTTCAATATAACATTGGCAGCGCCGCTGATTCGTATTTATGGAGGTCAAAGTGGGCAATTTTCGCACAAAAACGATTAGAACAACGACTGTTAAGTGAGGGCTTACATAATTAGTATTGGAACAGTAGTCCCCTTAGAATTCTGCCGTCCCCTAAAGAAACGATCATGAAGATATAGGCTGAAACTTTCCCGCGGCACTTAGTCCCAAACGATCCTATCTGAAGACCGAACTTTAATACACAGAAGGGCCCTCCGTTTTCATAATTAACATTTATTTCCCACGCCTGAGGAAAGCTTGGAAACCATCTTGTTACTATTTCGCCCTCGATTTCCTGACAAGCGTTCGCTTCTGTAATAAAACGTACGTTATAGAACCAGTTGCCTTGGGGCAGTTGTAAACAAGTTTGCTAATGGCCACTTAAACTTTGCGAAATCGCCACACTTGGAGAAAAGTCGGTTTGGATAAAAAACAGGTCAAGTGCGAGTCGGAATTTCACACTAAAGGTTCCGTACCATAAACCAAAAAAAAATCGTTTCTTGTTTAATTTAAGTTTTATTTAGTAGTTAGTTTTTTCCCCCTTCAAGTTAAATTTAGTTTTTATTATTTTTTGTTATACAGGCAATAGAAATACACACTCTGTGAAAATTTCAATCGTCCACCTATAACGGTTCCTTGAGATACAGAGGGCCGAAAACTGTCAACAAAGATGCTGCGATGCGAATGTGAAAATTTTTAGAATTGGCACACTGATCGCTGACAGTCAGATGGACAGACGGACGAGTTCCGTTGGTTAACTTTTGGGTACGGGCCCCTAAAAATGTCTAACGTGTTTCTGAGGTGAACGAAGTTGTTTTTAACAGATTTATTTTGGTTGTTGTGATTTAGTAGGTGGCTAAAGTTTCGATGAGTGTACGTTGTTTTTGACATTGATTTGTTAGTCTTTTTTTTTGTACACGTTCGAAATCTAAAGAAAAGTGTTGTTATTGATTGATGACCTTAATAAAAAAAAAAATGTTCTAAAGTTGCACTTCACTGATTTTTAAAACAGCTGTAAAAACCTTTTCATGCTTTTCAACAACCTGAAACAGTTGAGTTTTGAACTAACAAAAGCCTTCAAATTAGAACAGCTTTATTATACATTAGAGCTGCCTTCCCGTCTATTGATTGCAAGCAAGTATGAGCTTCATCTCTTCATCGCATCCCAACCACGCCAGAGATCGAACGCAATCACAAAAGCTTCTTAACTTTGATCGGCATAGTTCGCAAGAAACTCAGTCGGAGCTCGAAGCCAAGCGTTTGCACCTTTAAAAACTATTTGAAATATCAAATTCTCTTCTACGGAACCACAGAATATCACAAACATGGCATAGTCTAAATGTTGAAAGGATGGATCGTGTGCACAAACTGCCATTTTTTTTTCCTAACCCTGTTTTTCGACGAAACAATTTTTCAATTCCATAACGAAACATTTTTCTATGTTTGACTTTAACTGTGAAACTTGATAACAAACAGTGCGATTCTGAAAACATGTCGAAGTGAACACTTAGGCGAAGTGAACGACAATTCAGCTGTCAAACCATACAAACAAGAAAAGAATGACAGCACACTTGTCGTTCAATCCACCTAGATGATCACGGTGAGATGTCAACAGAATCGACCGGCTGTAAACATGTCGAAATGAACACTTAAGCGAAGTGAACGACATGTGATCTGTCAAACCATACAAACAAGATGGCATGACAGGTCACTGGTCGTTCACTCCACCTAAGTGATCACGGTGAGATTTCGACAGAATTGACCGGCTGGTTTCTATTATAGTTTCACAAATGTCGCTACTGTATATGTACGGTACATTATGTACCGTTAGGGGTAGTGTTTGATTATAATTGTATTAGTTGCGAATCTTGTCGGGACATTATATTAATCTGCACAATGTATACTCTTTGGTTCATATGTATGTATAATGTATAAAATACCCCTTTAGTCGACGCTTTGTTCTCGAGGGACGTGTGAATTATTTCTGAGACATGAACGTTGAGGTGCAAAGATCATAGAATTAGGAGAAGGCAATTAATAAAAGATCGCAATATAAGAGTTTCATTGCATCAGCTCTTTATGCGGCCAACCCAAATGTTCTTACTTTGGTATTGTTCGTCAGGTCGTTGAGCTCCTTAAAGTTTAATTTTTTTGCTACACGATACCTGACAAAATGCTTTCACTGTCTGGACCTGCCACTCAAACCCGTGTGATAAACTTTCCTCAAAAGACAACTTCAAATATTGAACTACATGGTTCTCATAATTATTTGACCAGTACGATTGTATGTACTTAAAAAGAGGCTTTGACCTCTGACTTTGTTTCGGTGTTTCTTCTCAATGTAGCCAGCAAGGAAACACCGGCCTCATCTAGTTAAAAATGGCCAAAAAAGGATTGACGTGTAAAAGTGTTATGTTTAACCTATTTACAAAATAATTATCATTTATCAATAGAATTGAATTTGAAGCCATGCCGTACGTCAGTCTTCAGAGAAGTCCTTGAAGAAGCTCAAGTCAACAACGAATCGTGCAGCTCTATACAAAAAGAAGGCATACTCAAAGTAAATGATACACCGTCTTCTGGCCCGCTTACACGCTTTTAAAGGGAAAAGAATTATTTGGTTTAAATGAAATTATACGAGATTTGATGACCTGATTAATGTCAGTGATGTTAATTCTTCTTTTTTGTCGGTTTGGTTGTCCGCTAATGGGATTTTTCTGATCTCTCCTCATTCTCGTCAGGTTGTGAGAGTAATTTAGCAAAGAGTGCACTTGTGGGTATAAAAAGGCCACACTAACAGAATCATGTTAGAATCATATAATATAACACATAAAAATCCGTCAAATTTCATTTTAATCTTTACCGCCAACGCATTAGGTTCAAGGTTGATTGAGAAAAAAAAATACAGTGACGGGTAGCGTGGTGTGCTTTCTGATTATGCTTAAGTGGCCTTTTTAGACCACCTGTGTTTGTGCACAGACTTGTGCACTACAATATGTCCTGCGAACTTGGCTAACCTCCTTTGAGGTTGGCCACCTTTGCCGATTTTCGGTCGAGAGGATTACTGACTACGGGCTATTTTGACAAAATTGGGTCTCCCCGACAGGCATTATTGACTACACCTTTTTTTTTACTTAAAATGGGTTTGTTCTTGACTCTAGTCTAGGTCCTAGGTAGCGATGACAGTGACAACGTCTACGATAGAGGGAGCTTACCCAGAAGTAGCCTTTTCACTCTAAATTTGAAAAGATTAGGGTTGTAAGCTATTGGAAACACGCAGGCAAAAAGAGACGCTTAGAAGCGCTTAATGCGAGTTGGAATCAAAAAACAATACTCGCACCGTCCATAATTAGTTTTCGTAGCTCCACGCCCGTTGTACATTCAGGGCAGTCCTTTATACGAAACGACTTATATCTCTTTATTTATGCATAAACTGTGATAAGCTTTGTTAGCCGCGGATTTAGTAAATATTAACAACAATGGCGTTACTAGCCGCTTGTGGCTTGGAACACTGAGTTTGGTGACACATACATACATGGGCAGAATATGCTTAGGTACATTTAAATTGTTAGCCCTTTATGTATTGTAGAATAAAATAGAATACTCTTTATTATGTACACCATATAAGTTACAGAAAAAAATAGATGAAGAAAACATGACATGAGTTACACAATGGATGGATTTATCGCTACAAGCGATCTTTTCAAGACAACCTTTGGATGGATTTTAAAGAAAAGGGAAATACAGTACTGTAGGAAGCCTTTTTTTTTTTTTTTATTTTTTTTTATTTTTTTTTTTTTTTTTTTTTAGGGATGGGAAATCATCCAATGACTCCTCCCGCTCTGGGTGTAGCGGGAGGGAGTGTCAGACTTCTACTGACTAAAACCCATCCATGTTCCTTCATTGCCCTTTGTGTTCCGGAGCCACGGTGTCTCTTGCGAATAATCCCGCGACTCCGGCAGGCGTCGGCCCTTTCGGGCCCCTCTGTGTTGCTGACTCTCTTTGAGGCGCGCGTGGAACACTAACGCGCCGTCGACACGGCCTGTCGTCACTAGACGGACGGACGGCGAGCCACCCATAGCTCGCCGTCCACAGGCCCGCGCCTACGGTGGCCGGAGGTCACCAGGTGGCCCCCGACGCCCGCGGCGTCCACCACGGCGGCCGGGACGAGAGGGTCTCCTCTCCCGCTCCGCCACCTCCTTCGCTAGCATGACTGCTTCGCAGAAGGAGGCAACGGCGTCCCATTCCGTCTCGCTCCGGACCATGGCTTGGACCAGGGCCGGACGCGAGAGGTCGCCGCCGATCGCCGTTTCGAGGACACGGCGGTGCGCCGCCCAAGCGGGGCACACCTGCACAGTGTGCTCTACCGTGTCCTCTGGTCGATCCTCGCAGTGGTGACACCCGGGCGTTTCCTCCCGCCTGATTCGGTGCAGGAACCTCCCGAAACAACCATGTCCGGTGAGGACCTGCGTCAGGCGGTAGGTGAGGACGCCGTGGCGCCTCTCAAGCCACTCCTCAAAGAGGGGACTTACCGCCGCTAACTGTAGGAAGCCTTAGGTGTACAATTCATATGAATAAATACATAATAGATAAATAAATAGGATTATAATTATGAAATAAAAAGCTCACAAGCCTGACGTGCACATGGTTGGTATTAATATTAACATCAAACCTCGGTCAGTGGTTGCAAAGGTAAAATCGTTTCAGGAGATTGGTGAAGGATGTCAATGACAAGTTCAACCGGTCTTTTATGTCGACATCTCACCGTGTACACATAGGTGGAGTGAACGACAAGTGAGCTTTGATTCCGTCTTGTTTGTATGGTTTGACAGCTCACTTGTCGTTCACTTTTCCTAAGCCTTCACTTCGACATATTTACAGAATCGCACTACTGTAACTTATAAGAAAATTGGATAGACGAGACCTTAATAGGGTTCTGTAAAAGGCAATCCTAATACTAAGCCTCTGCTAAACGTCCGTCGGTTTAAATGTCCACCGTTATAGACAGTTGAGATTTTCATAAGTATAGTGTGTAATTTAAAGTTAAATTTGAATATTGTTATAGTTTACGCCAGATCTTTCCCTAATATCTCTTCGTAGATACTAGAACAATAAATTTTGAACCATTTTTCATTACTAGAGAACGTAAAGGATCACGATAGAAGTCGATTCAGGACACCTTTATGTCAAAATTTCTGATTTTGATCTTAAGAAAGTCAATAAATGTATGTGGGTCAATGTACTTTATTCCACGTTTATCTGGCGTAAACTATAGTCGGCATAATTAAGGTGATTTATGTTGGAGGACAAAAAGTACGAATCTCCATCATCATCATCATAACAGCCAATTGCTGTCTACTGCCGAACTTAAGCCTAAAGTACGAACAAGACAGCTAAATTTATACTAGCTTCAAGATAAGTAATCGCGGGATTAAAAATGCTTGTGTGTTATTCCAGACCACCTTATGTCAAATTTCATGTAGATCTTATGAGGCGTTTTGACGTGAAAAAGTAACAAACATCCATCCATCCATCCTCACAATATTATTATAAATGCGAAAGCTTTCATTTTCATACATTTTTGACTGATTGCAATTGAGATTCGAATGCGATGCGAATGAGAAAATTGGTAGATTTAGGGAATATGCATGAAAAAAATATTTATTATCTATTTATTTATTTATTTCTATATTGTTTATCTAAAAATATACAAAAATATAATGCTAGCAGTGAAAATAGAATCAAAATAACTGAAAAAACAAACGAGATATAAATATTTTAAGCAAATATATCTGTCCCTCTCGCGAAAACTCTGTTTTCTATGGCGTTTGTATAAGCGTCATGAACAACTTTGACGTCAAAGTCCATATCGGACTTCTCGTTCTTATTGTAATATTTTAAGCTTTAAAACTTCATCGCTGATGAAGAAATTTAAAAAAGAATTTCAAGATTGTTAACTAGAGCTTATAAGTATTTAATTTTGCAAATAAAAAAATCGCATGCATATTCCCTATTGGCACACTGCCCATGCCACTAACAATAATTTATCCTTCAAAAGTCAGTCAAAAAAAATAATTCCTAAGTCCTCGTCTAAAAGTACCAAATAATGTCTAAAAGCATTAGTAAGACCAAAAAGTCACCAATTACGATGATTCTGTTCGTCGACACCTAATTTAGTTAACTAAAGTCCCTTGGAGCCGTAATTAGAAATACGTGTGAGCGACCCGAAAGTAACTTATTCATATTTGAAGGCTATTTCCAGTCTCGCAATTAACTTCAGCTAAGTTTTTGCTAGAAAACTGAGTTTTCTTTTTTTATTTTCGATCTACATTGTAATTTTAACCTTGGGTTGTTAGGTTACGTCTTATTTTAGCTTAGCGGGTTGAGACTTGTCGTAGTAAGGTGTTTGGATTTGTAATGAAAATCTAATTGCATCTCAACATTATATCTCTTAATTGGTATGTTTGTTAGACAAGAATAAATATGTAAATCTTTTTGAAACCGGTAGTATTCTATTCTGTAAACATTTCACCGTGCAAACTTACATGTTCACATAACTAAAATAAAATATCTTTAACCGTACTTTCATCTTGTTTGTATGGATTGACAACTCACCTCACGTTCACACACCTAAGTTGACACGCTATTAATTCTGTACCTATAAAAATTTATGGTGACAACGTAAGTGAAATGAGCATGAAGTGAGTTATCATTCCAATTGATGCGATGGATATACAGCACTTGAAGTTCACTTCACCTAAACCAAAATCTCGGTACCTCACTTCTATTTCTTATCGTGTTGGCAGTAAGGTTTAACGACCTTACACACCCTAGTGTCAGGGTTTCTAAACTGCCTCAAGGGCCTCTGACATAGTTTAACGACCGTCATTTGGTGGCTGAGCACACCGGCTTATACGTGCCTTCCCAAGCATCATCTTTGACAATCAGGTGATTCAAGCCTGCAATGTCCTAGCAAAACTGGAAACAACTTTACAAAGTATGTCTCCCGTGTGAATCGCACCCACGATCACCAGATCACAAGGCTAGCGTCTAATCTACTCGAAAACGGAGGCAGTTACCTCACTCCTTCCCACAAAAGTGACCATGCCCGTTATTCCATCAAAAAACTTCCCCTGAATTTTTGAATCCAATTTTTCTTTATCACAAAGGAACGTCTCTACGGACAGAACGCTGACTTTTGACACATTTAATTATTCAGAACTTCGTCTTACTTAAGTACGGTTGGAACAATAGCGAAGGGTTTTCCGCTATGACTAAAATATTAAATGCAAACACAGTGCTATGAACATGGAGAATTTGGTGCGTTACGCCGACTGCCAGCTCTCGAACTTTTCATTGGTATTTTATTAGCTTCAATACACTTTTAAGAGCTGTTTATTTCGTTTTATTGCAGACAAGATTTTGTGACGTCAAATCTTTGTAAATGTGTGATTGTTGCGACTGGCAGAAAGTTTGGCTCGTTCGTTCTCACTCGTTTTTATAGAATTACGCATATCGAAACAGCCAGTCGATTCTGTAAATATGTTGAAGTGAAGACTTGGGTGAAGTGATCACGAAGTGAGCAGCCGGTCGATTCTGTTGACATCTCACCGTGATCACTTAGGTGGAGTGAACGATAAGTGAGCTGTCATGCCATTTTGTTTGTATGGTTTGACAGGTCACTCGTCGTTCACTTTGCATGAGTGTTCACTTCGACATGTTTACAGAATCGCACTGCTGTAGTGCGATTCTACCGGTCTATTCTGTCGACATCTCACTGTGATCACTTAGGTGGACTGAACGACAAGTGATCTGTCATGCCATCTTGTTTGTATGGTTTGACAGCTCACTTGTCGTTCACTTTGCTTAAGTTTTCACTTCGACATGTTTACAGAATCGCACTGCTGTAAACATGGCTTGAGATTTCGACAGAATCGACCGGCTGTTTAGATTGCATCTTAATTACGTGCATTGACAGCTCACTCCGACAACAAGCTGTGACTTCGACGTGTTTCCAGAATCGATCGGCTGATGAGAGAATGAACTACGAACAAGAGTCCTCGATGTTTTAATCTCGTTTGAAATGTGCGATCACTTTAAATTACCTACTATCAGAAATATTTAATTTAAAATTATAAAATTATATATCAACAAATTTATAAGATTTATTATTTCTGACTACATGTATATAATATAAACATATACATGTTGAATTACAATAAAATAAAAAAATAAAAAAAAACTCTTAATTAACTAAAAATAAAACTAACATAATATGGCGTCGAAAAATTCGTCCGCATCGCCAGCAACTGGTAATGGGCCCAAAAGGCTGGCAGCATTGCCACGTTGTATGGCAATGCTTATCCTTTGGCCGAGGTAAAAGCCAGCCCTTGGGTCACGCGAAGTGTCAACTAAGCGTCTTGACAGATCTTTAAACAAGTTATGGGCACTTGGACCCCACGACCCGAGAGTTTCAACCCCAAACGGCTCGAAATTGTAATTTCTATAGGTGATTGTGGTTGCACCCATTTATAAGTAAAATTATAATGATGCCAGTTGAAATTACTGCAATAATATAATTGTTCCACAAATATGATAGGGCTGCTTGCTTGTCCTACTGTGCTTTTCAATGTTAGTCACAACAAATAGAATTTTAAAAAAATCTTGTCAAGAAACCCGACCGCTTTCCTATATTTTTTATTTTTCTTCATTTTAGTGAGTAACATTTTAGGAATCGTCTCTACAAGCAGATTATTTTAATACCCCACTTGATAGGTTTTGAGGATTTTTTTAGTGTCACCCAAACAGTAAATACGAATCCAACGACACCTCTCAAGCTAAAATCCGTCGAGCCGTTCAGACCGCAGAGCGTGACAAACATACATACATACTCACGAAAAACATAACCGCAGTCGGGTAAAAAATCTAAATTAATGACACAAGACAGACCTGGTCTAAAAAGGCCACTTTAGGAGAATCAGATTACAATCATTACAGTAATCTCGCAACAATCTTTCAAATTTCATCTTTATGACTAACGCATTAGGTTCAAGGCTGATTGGGAAAATTTGAAAGTGACGGCTGCTAAAGCAGCCTTTTTAGTCCCGCTGACAGATAACTTCTGACAGCACTCAACGCCAATCCTTGTATCCAAGCAATAAAACAAAATAATAAAGCAGTTCCACAAGGATTTACCGAGTTCAAAATATGGGCACTACTGTGTTAAATCTTGACGTTGGTGCGTGCGTAAATCTCACAGCCAGCCCGCTGGGCGTGGGGCAAATAAAACCCGGGCTAATAGCGCCTTAAAGTTTTCTTTATGCGATCCCCCGGGGTGAGCTCCTGAAATCATATTTCTCGAAGTAATAGTTACTATGGAAGTTTTGGCAGTATATTCTGGATTAGCTGTTAACAGCGTCTGTAGTTTGATTGAATTTTTGTTTCATTTATTAGGTCTAGTGTTGTGAATTGTGGTAAGAAATCCGCTTGGCCCATTGATTTTAGATATAACACATTTTGTCCGACTTACGTAAAATATTTAAAGAGTTGATGTAGCAAACGTTAAGGTGCGCATTGGCCGTTTGCACTTCGTCTGAGTCTCTTGGCAGCTCTCTGGTTGGCAGTGGTCGATTTTTGGTCAAAATGATGAAGATGATTCTCGTAGTGTATAAAGTTTAGCAGCAAACCTCCCAAAGACTTGAGTGGAGGACTTTGGTTAAAACCAATGTTCATGATTTTGACATACGGCGGCGTCCGGAGCTTGATGCCAAGCGTGACCAGTTGAAAGCCCGACCACCTGCGGCAAACAACTATAGTTTTATAGACGGTGTGCTCGCGTGCCCGCAATGTGCGCGGATCTTCACAAAGAAGATTGGTTGCAGAAGCCACATGCGAGCTCACAAACAATAATTACAGCGAAGTCGAAGCAGCCGCCTAGGCCGAAATTGGCCAGATCACATCATCATCAAAGTTTTACAGTCTTAACACGATAAGCATGCTTATTGTTGAACTAGCTTCTGCCAGCGGAAGCCAAGGAAACATCTTCCTGGAATGAAAGAAGCCTATGTGCCAATCCAGACTATCATCAACCTCTGTGCTAAATTTTATCCTTTCAGGCGTTTTTATGTGAAATAGTAACAAACACCATTCTAATAATCTTTCGCATTAAAATTTATAATAATATTATTGGTGCCCCATTACATTTCAAATGTCTAACGGGGCCTCTGCGAGTTGGTTTCAGCGCCTCGTACGCCTACCAAAGGAACGGGTCTCCAAGGACCCGAGAAAGTAAAAAAAAAAGAATATAAATTTGAATGCGTAAGTTTGTTAGAATGTATTATTATTATTATTATTATTCAGAAGGACGTTTGAGTGTAGTGAGTTTAAATGTAGTGTAGTATAACGTATTGAAAAGGACTTCAAATAATCTACTTCTAAAACGATGTCGCCTGCATGTATGGATTTTAATATTAACTTTCATTACCTATTTGTTTAAAACGTGTTTGGGTGAAATACATACCTAGAACTTCAATGATAATAAACAATAATATTTTGATTTTCGTATCCCTTCGGTTCCGTTGTTACAATAACAACAAAGTAAAAGGGAATTATTTACGTCAAAACAGATTTCCGTGAGCTTTGACCTCAAACGTATTTTTTTTGGGACTCAATCTCGTTAGTGACTTTTTGGAAATCCATCCTTCCACGTGTAGTGCGAGTCGATGGCATAATATATTTATAAACAGCGGTCGATATGATTCCATGAACGGTGCTTATGTTGTTGGTGTTACGACTTAAAAGACAATGTACTCACTGTCTTTTAAGGCTAGGTAAATGAAGCCAGGCTGCGTTTTTTTTTTACTTCAGATGAGTTTACTCTTGACTCAAGTCTAGGTCAGAGATGACAGAGACAAAGTCTACGATAGAGCGATCTTACCCAGAAGTAGCCTGTTAACTCTAACTTTGAAAATATTAGGGTTGTAAGCGTTCGGAAACACAGACGCAGGTAGAGAATTCCACTCTTTAGCAACATGGTAGGGATGGTAAGTTGCAGTGCGTCTGGATGTCCGATGGTAGAAGGGGGCTAGTGGGATGAGGTCGTGGAGTTCTTGGGTACACTCTCCAAAGAACAATCTGTAGAAGACCGACAAGCAGGCAACCTTTCCATTAGAGATTTGCAAGAGGTGTGTTTGTTAAGAACCAACAGAATCGCTGGCGCTGAGCGAAACTAGGTCAATGAAGCGATTCTATCGTTTCTTAACAATAACATCATAATCAGGTCAAAAACATTTTTTTTTTAAATCTACGTGATAGTACGCTTCAAGAACTTCTTAAATATAGGTACGTTCTCTTTTAGTTGACGTGAAGATAATGACTACAATTCTTAAAAAATATGGAGTTTTATCAGAAATAATAAGAAAATTTCTATAGTAATTTTTTTATCGTAATGCTAAGGTCAGCGGTTCATGATGGAAAAAGATAAAACAGGAGCCTACCTTTTGAAAACCTGATCCCATGGAACTGCTGCTTCCCGTGAAAGTTTCAAATTCACTGCTTCTCGTTGCTGGAAATATTTTACTGTATCTTCTAATATATTAAAATCTCGTGTCACGGTGTTTGTCATAGAACTCCTCTGTAGGCTGTATATTCAGTAGGTCTGAGACTAGATTTTTATTTGGCAAAAAACCGTTTGCCGTGTCAGCTAGTAATAATTATATAGAATCCCAGCGCTGCGTCATTTTATTTTTAGAATATTACAGCATGATGATAAATAAATCTATGATAAATCGATGATCAAGCCTTATTGACTTCCTATGTGAGATCAAAAAGGCTTCTTTTTATGATGTTATCTCTTTGTACGAAATTGTCAGCGTTGATAATTTATTCATCTTATTTTATTGTTTGTCCTGTTCCAAATACACATACCAACTCTTTTTACTATTAATACGAACATAAGGGATAGCATTTTCCAAAAAATAGGCTCCACACATCCATCCATTTGTGTTATAATTATGATACATTATTTTGTGAATTCCCATAAAATAAAAATATATTAAGCCCGTTGGAACAATACCCACATCGGATTACCTACCCAGCAGATTTACTGCCAAATTGCCTTAAGTTCTGCAACTATAAAACATTTAGCACCATTGTGGATCCTATTGCAATAATACCAATTTAATGTTGGCTGCGGTTTGCTCCCATTCTTTCTACGTTAAAAGCCATTACATGAAAATTCGAATGTATGTTTTCAATATTAACTGATTTGTTCGCAACTTTAAATGTGTTTTCTGGCCAAAAAATGTTATGCGTTTAAAACCGCCCGTGTTTTTGCAAATCCTCGGTGAAATTCGGATTTTAGCGGTTCGCGTCCGTGTACCCATTTTTGGTTTTAGGCTTAATGTTCAGGTTTAAATGTTGTTTCACTGATTATATTTCAGAGAGAATAAGTGTTTTGTTTTATCTGGTTTTCAGAGCACTGTCATTAGAAATGTGGGTGGCGATTCAATAATATGGCTTGTCTAATTCCTGATTGATCAAACATAACTAAAAAAAATGTGTGCCAATATTTTGGTTGCATACTTCTGAAACCAAAATATTGGCAAGTATTATTGGCTATTCTTTGTTTTTGTTAATTGATTGTTTGAAAAAGCGAATGGAAGAAAAAATGTGTGGTGCCAACCACATGTATAAGTCCACGATGAGGATGATGATGAGGGTTGAAAAATCATCATAGCATTTATCGGTTCCACTGCCAAGACACTGGCATCTTCTGGTGGGACAGGGCGTGGGTGGATCCTAATCCAACAAAGGAGTCATTGTGAATTTGTGGATGCCACATGTTTTTAAATATCTTGGGCATAACCAGTTTCTTCGCGAAGTTTACCAGGCATACATAGTAAAAGGTCATGGCACATTATACCGGCACCGCAACTGCACAGCTGCAGCACGGCGTCGCCTCGTATTTAAGCTACGGCTACCCGGCTACACGTCGTCCGCTCGCAGTCCGCGCACCAGCCGCGAGGTGCAAGCTTGCTGTCACCGCAAACACAATTTTACATGGCATTTGTCATTGAACACGCCTAGGACTGGCGAATCGGAATTGGCGCGCAGTAAACACGCGGACGGCGCGCTGTAAGCACGCAGGCTGCGAGTCAAGTTGTATTGAAGCGGTTAACACGCTAACTGCCTGCCGTTGGCTTTTTGACATTGACATTACAAAATGTATTATACGACACACGAAATAAGGACTAATTTGAATGACAAGATAATTGCTGGGCTGGAGCGGTGCCGTTGCGATGCTGTTATAGTGTGCCATAACCTTTAGTATGGTACAGTTTTTTTTCATAGGAAACTAGCATTTCCAGTTTTTTCTCGTTCCCGTAGAAATTTCGGGAAATATTCTCTTGTTACTCGCTGCACTTCCCAAGGACCCTACATGCCAAATTTCATCTTTCTACGACCAGTAGGTAGTTCTGGCTGGGCGTTGTGAGTCACCAGTAACGGAAAAAATTGATTCAGATGAAAACATTTAGTTGCTAATGACATAAAGTTTTCTATTATCAATATTAACCTTACAATCGAATACTTTAATATTTTCTGCGATGTAAAGTGAGACATGCAAACATTGACCTCATTTCACCCTTTGTAAATCTCTCAAGGAACGCGATCGTAAAAATACATACAGATCAATATTATGGCTTTATCTGTACTATACGGCCCAATGTCAAACCATAAATGGTAAGGCAGACATCACACCTTGCAAAAATTATTCTAGTTTTGAGTAAAAATGGGAACAACAAAACAAAATGAAGACCATAACAGCGATGAATGAATTGTGTGAAAGCTTTCAAAGAAAGCTTATTTTATTTTATTTTTCTACCTATGCTTGGAGTAATTTGTAAATTAATCATAAATTAAAACATCAGTAGGAGAACTAAATAAACCGACATATGATACTTATATATTTTGTTGTCTTATATATATTGTTATAATGTATTATAACAATATATATATAGCCCACAGGCATTGAGGAGGCCATATATGTAGAACGGTTAGCTGATAAAACCGGTAGATTCTGTGGAGTGTTCACTATATCATAAGATGTAGCATTGGACGATCTCTCATAAGGTGGACCAATAACTTGTTGATTGCCACGGGAAACACGTAGATTTTAAAAAGGAGAACCGGTCGATTTGGCAACGCTCTTTTTCTATAATGATTATGATGCTACATTTTGAAACACAGTAATTACTGAGATGTCGACTTATGGCAATAATATGATCTATGTATTGTAGATGAAAACTTGAACATAAATAGAATTAAGATCAGTAGGATTACTTTAGTTTCGTCTTGTTTTATGTCTACAAAAAATGGATATTCGACTAAATCCTTTTGGTTATTTACTTTCATTTCTGTGTCTAATGGGCATATATTGAAATAATGCCATTAGGTTATATTTCAGAGTTCATGTAGGCGTACTCGTGTTTCAGATTATTTACAGCATTCACTACTACGCTGTCGGTAATATTTTTTATTTTTTCTTATACCCCTTTACACCCGAATTGATACGATAGTGAGACTTGATTCTCAAAAATTCTGGCGCGTACACAAATCGACTTTTCGAGACGCAACCGGCCTCGATCGATCGGGAGACTATCTTATTCTTGGAAAAAAATACGCACCGGCCACTTGCGAACGAGTTTGAATCTGTCAATCGCCCGTTACCACTGTGAAGGATGGTTGCGTTTGTTGGCGCGCAAACTCGCCTGGGTAAGTATTTGGTTATTCATTAAATATATGCAATTTATATAATTTTTTTGTGTTATTTACTTACTTTAAGAATTGTTTTATACCTGTATGTATGTAATTTGAACCTAGCATGTTTACTTATGTGTATATTGTGACTCAAAATCAAGGACGCACGATCGTGTGGGTTCGGTGATACGTACTAAATAGTTTCATATATTTTTTTTCCTAAACATGATTTTCCTCTACGTATAATCGTTTAATTAGGGATTTTTCTTTATTTTTAGGAAATTTCTTTTAAGTCGACTAAGTTAGCAAATTGGAATTACTCAAAAATTGAGGAATTTGCTAATGATGATGATGAAAATATTGTTGCAAGAGTCTTAAGATCACCTAGAAGAGAGTGGATCTGGTTTTGGCGATGAATCCTCTGAAGTGGATGAGGCACCACCACCTATCCCAACAATATCCAGAAGCAGGGGATCCACTAGAGGCAGATCAGGCAGGGAAACGTCAAGAGCAAGGGGTAGAAAAGCAAGACTGTTGATTGTTTTGTCAAAGACATTATACAAAATGTTTAAGAACTCATTATTAATATCGTTAATAAATGACTAATGATTATAAAGACTGTTTAATTAATTTATTTTCATTTAATATCATACCATATCTCCAAACTAGACTAAACTCACATCTCGAGCTACCTCCTAAGCCCCACGCTCGTGAGGGTAAGTTTTCAGGAAACCAGAGACTTCAGGATTTTTAAAATTATTTTTAGCATGATACTTAGGCACCCATAAAAAAGTCATGTGAATTTTAAAGAAGTCTGAGTAAATTATTTTCTTCGGGTGTAAAGGGATACGCTATCATCGTTTGGGTTCGGTGGTATCGGGTTCATTGTAGAATAATAACACTTAATACAGTACTTTATTAACTGTGGCTGAGTGCCAGTACTTTTTGAACGTCAAAGAATAGACAGTCCCCCAAAAACCCCGCCCGTCACCAATTCCTAGTGTTTTAGCTGAGGAGAAGAAGTGGCCAACAAACTCCCCAGCAACACATCTGTGTGTTGAGCTAGAAGAACTCGCATTTATAACATGATTTAAAAAATAAATAAATAGGTAAACCGCCAGTTTCGTTCTAGATGTGTGTCCTAATTAGTGTCTCGAGCCAAACTGTGCTCGGCAAAGTCCTCACTCTCCAACACGACTCTGTCCACTTGCCGCCATTACAACTGACAAATGACGTCACGGCGTTTACGTTTACCACTACCTTAGCACTACAATACTCAAATCAGCAACTAATTATTAAATTATATCGTTTTCCACGACATACTCTTTATCTTTTTTTTTATTTGAAATGGGTTTGCTGTTGACTTTAGTCTTGGTCAGAGATTCTTAATTCTTAATTCTTTATTGTACACCAAAACAACTTTAATGATACAGCCATAATAAAGTACATGTACAAAGGCGAGCTTGACAGAGACAAAGTCTACGATGGAGCGAGCTTACCCAGAAGGAGCCTGTTTACTCTAACTTTGAAGAGATTAGGGTTGTAAGCGTTCGGAAACAAAGACGCAGGCAGAGAGTTCCACTCCTTTGCTGTGCGCATTATAAAAGACGTTTGGAAACGCTTAGTGCGAATTTGTGGAATAGCAACAAGGTAGGGACGGAAAGTTGCAGTGCGTCCAGATGTCCGATAGTAGAAGGGGGGCGGTGGAATGAGGTCGTGGTAGTGGTAGTGTTCCTTCTAACCGCTAGACCGACCCGAGCCGTGTCACGTGATGACGTCGACCGCCCGGGGTCAAATATCAAAGCGCGCGCAGCTGTACGCCAGATGTTTATGTTTACGTAAATATTTTTTAGTGGCCTTCTACTAAAGATACCGCTCAAGTGTTTAGTTATTTGTAATGCTGATAAACTGCTCTTTAAACTTACGTTAAGTGTATGATAACGGTTAGTTTCTATATTTTTTAACTAATTTGTAAACATTGAATATTGGTGAAAAAAACACATTATGTGAACTTTGAACAGGAATAATTTAAAAAGTAAATCGATAACATATATATTTTATGACTTGTATGGGTAGCTGGGTTATATCTAAAAACGATAAATAACAAACAACATACTCCACCGTACAAAAACATATATAAAAAAAAAAAATCTACCACCAAACATTTGCCATTTCCCGCCATTTTGCATTATTTACCTTCCGACCCACGGAACAAAAATTCTAATCATAACGTAAATTTCGTTTGTTTTGTTTATGTTTTGGCTGAAATCTATTGCCCAGTAAACATAAAATGCGATAATAATTACTTTTTAGTCTGAACAAGTAGCTAGACTTAATAATTAATCAATTACGATAGCGTTCTGACAACATGGACGCCTTGTGTAACAAGGGATAGGAAAATCATAAAAAAACATGCTAATACTTACCAACATGTTTATTTTCACTTGCACACACATTAATCACATCACAATGCACCCATAAAACATTTATTTTTTATTATTATTATAAGCCTTCTGTCAGATATTTTACAATTAATTTGGCTCTTTAGTTATTTCGTTTGTTGCAATATCTGTGTGCTTTGTCATAGCAAAGGCCTCCTCCAACTGACTCCACTTTTCTCTTTCTCTGGCTAGTGATGTCCAAGTACCGCCCGCCACTGCCTTAATTTCGTCAACCCATCGCCTAAGTGGTCTGCCTCGTTTCCTTTTTCTGTTGCCTGTGTACCAGTTCATCACCAATTTCGACCATTTGTCCATTCCTCTAATAGTGTGACCTGCCCATTTCCACTTGAGCTTTTTGATGGTTAGCGTGACATCTTTTGTTCTTGTGTGTTTCCTGATCGTTGTAGTTCTTATTTTGTCTTTTAGTCTTTTCCCCATCATACTTCTCAGCATAGCGTTTTGACAGGTCTCGAGTTTCATATAGTGCGATTTGTTGAGCGCCCAGGTTTGGCATCCATATGTGAGTACGGGTAGTACACATTTGGATACACCCATAAAACATTACTTAACACTAATTCACTCACAAACAACATAATAAACAAGTTTATTCGACAGCTACGTCATTGCGCAACTCGCGTCATAGCACAGACTGACTAAAACATTTAATTTCTTTTTAAAAATGGACTCGCCCGTGGCGTTTTTCGTATTTTATGCATGTAGAAATGTATAAAGATTCGAGTGGAAAAGAGCAAAATGATACAAAATATCGTTTGTTAGACAGAAATGGACATAGTTTGACCACAGATCCGTTATTTGCACGACAGTCATTTCCGTGACTGGTGGGCGGTCTACGTCATATTAAGCGTTGTTCAGACGCGTGACTGTCGGCCGGTCTCCTCGGCTCGGTAGTAATCTCCTACAAACAAAGAAGTTTGCTCATTCATGTATACTAATATCTATGTCTATACTAATATGTATAATTATTTAAGTTTGTATGTTTGTAAGTTTGTATGTAGGGGGTAATCTCAGGAACTACTGGTCCGATTTGAAAAATTCTTTCAGTATTAGATAGCCCATGCATCGAGGAAGGATATATTATTATATAGGCTACACATCATCACGCTAAGACTAATAGGAGCCGAGCATTAATGGAAAATGTGACGCAGTCGAAGTTGCGTGGGTCAGCTAATGATATTATATTTCGCTAAGCAATCATCATTCCGTCGGTTAAACGTGGAAATGTCAGGTTTATCAAAACTAACATGTTGCTGTTTATTAGGTATCTCAGGGCACATGATCTTGTACGTAGTTTCATCATCATCATCAGCTGAAAGGCGTCAATTGCTGGACTACTCCACCAAGTGACGTCACAACACCCAGTCCTGTGCGTCTCACATCGATCAGCTACCTGCAACCCTCACCAGGTCATCGGTCCACCTTGTGGGAGGCTTTCCCTTCATTTCGGTCCCATCGACCATTGCAATGTGCCCTGCCCACTGCCAACTGAGTAGTTTGATGTATGGTGATAAATATGGTTCTAAATAAGGGACAAAGCTTTTGGCTTTGTCCAAAAGTCTATAAGTAACAGGTAGTTATCAATAAATTTGGCATGTTCTCTACGTCTGTACCTAGCCTTTTTCTTTTATTACTTTGTCCGCGTAAGGCAGTACAAATCCAACCCCCGGGCACGGAGCTAACAATTCTTGAAGGCACATTGTGTAAATCTGTATAATTCGAGCCAAGGTCTATGCTAGCTCTCTGATGGTCTATAAAACGGTTCACTTTATGATACAGAATTCTTTTATTAAAATTTATTGTGATATTGTTAGTCTATGGATATATAAATTTATGCTGACTTTTGAGTTCAATAATAACTACATATTATAAAAACCCAATTCCTCCGCCGCGTCTGTCTATCTGTTCGCGATAAACTCAAAAACTACTGCACCGATTTTCATGCTGTTTTCACCAATGTATAGAGAGGTTCTCGAGGAAGGTTTAAGTATAAAATTTGTCTAGCGGGCGAATCTGCGGGCATCAGTTAGCAGAAAATAAATCAAACTTACATTTTCAATTCATGAAGCTAATAAATAATATTTCACTTTTTTTCTAAATAAGTTTGCTCCATTTATTAACTTGATTCAGGTCCATTTACGCTGAAATTCAATCCATAAAATACTTTAAATACTTTGATCTTCACGTTACGATTTAAACTGTAAATTATGTTCCAATCGTACTTATTCATGTTTATAAAACAAATTAACACGACAAAATAAAATTCGTCGCAACACTAAAACAATTTCGCCCAATTGAATAGCAGAACATTTTTTTCACGTGGACCATACTTCAAAGTCGCAGAAAGGAGGTAATATAAATAAAATACGCCAACAAAAACATGCCAGAAACGGGCAAAAATCATAAATATTTTACGTGGAAGTTCGCTCTCTGGAGACAGTTTCGGGACATCGTGGTCATTAGAAAAGTTTTAGTGGCCATTACAGGCTGTTTTATATTACCGTCGAGCGGTTCTCGTGTGGGTTTAGTTAGGGTCCTAGGATTGTTGGTACTACGGGCCCCTAATATGTTGCTTGGGTGGCTTACGAGTCCCTAATTTGATTGGTCTATGTTTTTACGTATTTTTGTGACTGCTGAATTTGTCTGGTTTTCTTTGGATCCTAATAGTTTGCCATTACTTTGTCAATTGAAATTGTTTATTGCTTATTTTTTTATATAGTTCATACTAACAAATTATTTTGGGTTCAATGAATACCTACTATTTTGAACATATTCTTTGGTATCAATGCATCAGTTTTTAACCGACACACAAAAATGGAAGAAGTTCGTAAAAAAATGAAAAAATACATCACGAAAAGAACACTTTCGTAGAAGATGAGTGACAAAATGTCACCTTCCTAATTTAATTACTCCGCAGTCCCAAAAGACAAAAGCTATAGAAACACCTGCTTTAAAGCAAGCTAGACTATTTTAAGCGAAGAAAATGAGACGCTTTTAAATAAACCTTTCTCACTAACACCTAAGAATACGTTTTAATTAGGCTAAACGTTTTCCTAGACGAGTAATAATTATTTTGGTCCGGTGGTTCTAGGATATTAAGGTTTGGTCGAATAGACTCTGAGAATAGAATGCTTTTAACCTATCAGGGGTACTAGACTAGGATAAATTTAGTATTGTGTTTGTGTGTCAGATAAGTGTTTGGCTACTTTCAGAGTATCTTTTTAAGGCTTGGTTTGGTGTAGGAGGTAAAGTACTTGGTGGAGTACTACGCAAAAACACATTATGCTGTCGGTTTGCTACGTCATCATGTCTTATCGGCTTAAGAAGTTTTAATCTGTAATGTTTACTTATTGTTTGAAAATAAAGTCCACCGCCCCGTCTGTTTGTCTGTCTGTTCGCGATAAACTCAAAAACTGCTGCTCTGATTTTCATACTGTTTTCACCGATGGATAGAGTGAGTCTCAAGGAAAGTTTTATTAAATACTTTGTTAAGCGGTTGAAGCTGCGGGCATCAGTTAGTAAATAAATAAGAAGAAGCTTGCCTCATAGGTGGACCATAATTATATGGAATTCTACTTTTTAGCTCGGGACTATGTTTCCGTGGGATAATTCATGACTTCCACGCAGGAATTTCTTGAATAACTTCAAAACTGTTTATTTTAAAATTATGATAAAACCCTCAAAAAAAAAACCTAAAAAAAACTGTTTATTTTAAAATAAATAACCCTCAAAGTAAGCCCTTTTATTGATTTTTTAAATTTTCTACTTTGACCCAACAATTGACCCCTATAGGTACTCAAAATTTATTTATTTGTTTGGGTCACAGAAGTATATAATTATGTTTACCAGAAAACTGGCTGTGACAGACGCATAGACAGACAGACAGACCGACAAACAGACAGAAACCCGAGTGACCCTAGAAGGGTTCCGTTTTTTGTTCGGAACCCTAATAAGAGTATAATTTTATATTCATTCTTTATTTGTCTGGTTTTGGGACGAGCCACTCAAGAAACCAATAACCAGATTTTGGATCGCAAATCGCGTTTGTTATGAGATTGAAAAGTGATGACTTTCTTTTCTGATGATTAATTTATATATCAAACTCAAAAACTCAATCATTTATTTCAATTAGACCATTTACAGGCACTTTTGAATTGTCAAGGTCGGTCGGTCCAAAAAAAGATGAAGCTATTTGCACGTTCCAAAGCGTAGATCTCTATGGAGAAGAACGTGCAAGAAACTCCACGGACACTCTTTTAAATCAATTGATGTACTTAATACAAAAATCATGGTAACATTATCTTTGATCGCTTCTATATGTGAGGACAATGCAAAGAACAAGAAAGTATATAAAACAATTCAAAAAGTACAGATTATAAAATAAGCCAGTGGCAGGTAAGAGATGACCAGTCTCAACTGACGGCGCCCGTTCACGATCATGACGTAGTGAGTATCTGCAGTGTGGTTCATAACAGACAGACGTGTTGCTGGGGAGTTTGTTGGCCAGTTCTTCTCCACAGCTAAAACACTAGGAAGTGGTGATGGGCGGGCGTTTTGGTGGACTGTCTTTTGTAAAAACTTGACTTTGGCTCTCAGCCTAATTAGAATTTTTGAATTTTAAACAGGTAAGTAAAATAACAAACACGAAACTTCGAAATCATATTTGAAAAAAATATATTTGAAAAAATGCCTTTCATTTTTCCAATGATTGAATAGTAAATGTGCTATTCGGGGCAAGGACAAATCCAACACACCGTAGATTGTCAAAATCTGTCGAACCAGTCCGAGTTATAAATGGCATAGGTACCTACCTATCCTACTTAGTTCTACATTTATAATAATTTAGTTTATTTATTTTATGCCGAAATCGTTGAACCGATTTTGTTTAACTTTGGATCAGACGTAGATGAGACCTTAAAAACGGGTAAATAATTAAGTTAGTTTTTTTTTCTGGAAATCAATTTATTTGTTTTATTATTTATGTACACACAGAAAAATAGTAAAAGTTAACATTGTAAATATTAGTAGAAAGGAACTCTTTATTTCTAACGAAATTTCTTCCAGCAGACCTGCGACAGGAGAAATGAAAAAGAAATGTTGACAATAACGTGTAAGATCAAGAGAAAAATTAAAGTTAAAAAATAAATAAATACAAAAAATACTTATAAAATATATCTATGTGAATACAAGTGAAGCAGCGGGCAAACGAAAGGCTATTTATAGTAGCAAATTACAAATACCACGCATCCGGAGCCGTGGACGTCAGCTAGTCTCCAATAATTCTCCAACAAAATACTATTTCCTCGTACAAGCAAAAACTACTCTCTCCTTTATTCCTAAAATGTAAATCGTAAGCTGTCGCCTGTTCGACACAAAATCGGACTAAAAACCAAATCCGACCAGAGCTGTATACCCTCTGTGCCCACCATCCTACTACCTAATCCGACACGTGGGCTCCTGAGTGCATCTAAATAAATCGAATCTCTGCTCCGCTTTAATTTCTAATTAAAGAGTGCACGAGGAAATTCTGCATTAATGAGCTTCTGGGATTCGGGTTTAGACGACGAATCTAGGTTAGTGAATTTTACTTTGTGAATGGTTTAGTCGAATTCTTATTAGATAAAGTAGTTATTATGGGATGGTGGATGCCACAGCTTGGCTCATCGCCTCAAGATTGCCTGCTTGTTGGTCTTCTACAGATTGTACTTCGGAAATTGTGTCCAAGAACTCCACGCACTGCAAATTACCATCCCTGCCTTTTTGCTATTCCACAAATTAGCACTAAGCGTTTCCAAGCATTCATAATGCGCACAGCACAGGAGTAGAACGTTCTGCCTTTTTTATGGATGGGAAATCATCAAATGACTCCTCCCACTTTAGGCTAAGAAGAAGGAAGTTCTGACACTCCAGGTTTTAGTCGGTAAGAGTCTGGTCTTACCGACTAAATCCCATCCATGATCCTCCTAGTCCCTCCCTTCCCTTTGCGTTTTGGAACGCCGCCTTGGGGCCGCGGTGACTCTTTCGAAAAAAATCCGCAATCCTAACAGGCACAGTTCTACTATGCTGACATCTCTTTGAGGCACGCGTGGAACACAAAGCGCCGTCGACTCGGGCTTGGTTCTGTAGGCTAATTCACGTAACTAAATAAGTGCTGTTGCAGTGCAGTTTAAGTTACGTTTCGATCAAAACAACGCTTTTCGTATTCTCTACCGCTGTCAGACACGCTCGCGTCAAGTGCGCGTCACGCGAGCGCAATAATGGCATTCTACTGTTGCGCGTCTTTGGTGTGTGTTTCGGAACGCAACGTGAGCGGTATTCTACTATTTGTTTGACGTCCCAAAATGACAGCTAATAAGCTTAAGTTTAATTTTTAATATTATAATACCGTCTATATTCATTGAAATTTATTCGTTTCTAGTCGATTATTTAGTGAATGATATTTTTTCTCTGTACCGTCAGTAAGTTTGGTAGTTTGGTTGTCGTGCAATTGACGTTCAGTTCACGCGCAGTTTACGCGCAGTTCGAAGATTAAAAGAATACCGTTTATCACTCGAGCTTAAACTTAATTGCAACTGCACTAAAACTTAATCGGTGCGTCATAACATTACGTGAATTAGCCCTCTGATCCACAGGCCCGCGCCTACGGGGCCGGGAATCACCCTGCGACTCCCGACGCCCGGGGCGTCTACTTCTTGCGGCCGCTGGGGCGTGAGGTTTCCCTCTCTCTCACGCGTTCGGTCTCCTCTTTTGCTAGCATTACTGCTTCGCAGAAGGAGGTGACCGCTTCCCATGCCTCCTCGCTCCGGACCATAGATTGAACCAGGGTCGGACGCGAGAGGTCGCCGCCGCCTATCACCTCGACGAGGACCAGGCGGTGCTCCGCTCATGCAGGGCAGACTTCCACGGAACTTTCTGCCTGCGTCTGTATTTTTGAACGCCTACAACCCTAATCTTTTAAAAGTAGTGAGCAGGCTACTTCTGGGTAAGCTCGCTCCATCGTAGATTTTGTCTCTGTCATGTCTGACCTAGATTAGAGTAAAAAAAAAAAAACAGTTTTTGCTACTGGTATCTACCAAAGGTTTTGTACTGAATTTCTGAATTTAAAATGTTCCCCTTCCTTGGAAATGTTAACCAATTAACTGCATAAAATCTCCGCACCGTATGAGTCAATGACATTTTGACTGATATGATTGATTAGTATTTTTTCGTTTCTTTTCTCCACTGCATCGCTCCGCGCAAATGGACAGGCACCCTTAAACTGGCAGGCGAAAGGTGAGAAACGAAAATATGTTTATTTCATACATTCTCTGCTTTACGCTGCCCGCCTTCGTCAGACTTTTCGTAGCACCGATAAATTGGACTGATTTTTACCGTAACTATGTAAAAAATTGAGATTTTTTCGTGGGAAGTGTGCATTACACTATTGCAATCAGCCGGTGGATTCTGTAAAGATGTCGAAGTGACCGCTTTAGTGAAGTGAAAGACAAGTGAACTGTCAAACCATACAAACAAGATGGCCGTATACAACGCCTGACACGAAATTGTTCCAAATATGTCAGTTTTTAAAATTTATTTCATTGTCAACACTGGTGATCGTACAATGAAAACTAAGAATCTGAATGCCCCTTTAGGCAAACCTTAAGATAAAAATAAATATAACTACTAAGTAAATAGTTTACCGAGTGCTGGTACTCACATTTTCATATAATTAACATGTAGAAAAACGATTACCATCCAAATATTACTACGCGTGCTCTAACTTAGACCGTTAGACCACATCATTGCTTACCATCAGGTGACATAGTGGTCAAGCGTACGCCATCAATGGTAAAAAAAAACCAAAACTATCGATTTGACAGCCTCAACATAAATAAACGTTTACTCAACTAAACTACGAAACTGATTGCCGCAAATAGTGTCCATCAATTCGTGACTTTTCGGAGATGTTCGGATTTCCTCGAACTCCTGAATATTTCGGGATGGCTACTCCCACAGAGGTCTGACCTCGTTTCTGAAATAGATGACCTGTGAGGACATGATAATATTAGGCGTTATTTAAGGGACATGTTAGTTGCTGTAATTATCATTATGTGATGTTTATTTATGAACATTGCTTTAGGGGTTTTATTTACCTAAATAACGTGACTGGTTGTTTGTTGTTTATGGACAGGCAATTGATGTTTTCTTATTATGTTATTAAATCAAACATCAGTTGTGAACGAGACAAACATGCGAAGGTTAAACAGAAAACCAAAGTGCTATTTTACTTATTTTTAAGCAATATTCGCATTCACATGTTAGTCGCAAATAGTCAAAACGTACGGAAATTGAGACTTTATTGACAGATTGTCCATCGCTTTCCATCAGGCGTAATTGTGGTTAAAAGCAAGCACATTAAATAATAATAAAATAATGTGAAAGATATGTCTATAAAAAAACTTTTTACAAAAAATACAACCGACTTCCAAATAAAAAAACACTACAAAGTAAAAATAACTTTAATTTCGGAAGGTGTTTTTGTTAGTTTCTTCGTAATATTTTGAAACCAAATTTTTTATTTTTTATTTTTCACTCTTTAGTGGTACCCCAAACCTAACAACACCACTGCAAAATCACAGAGAAAGCAAAATACGCAATTTCGATTACTTGGATGACAAAACACCATCATCCAAGTAAACGAATTCCAGCTATTTCGATTTAAAATCCGAACTTCATATCCGATTTTGGTACAATTTAAATGGAATCATAATAATATTTATAAAACAAGGTTTTTTCAAATCGGATCATAATTGACGGAGTTATGAGTTAATAAACATGAAAAAATAAAAAATACAACCGAATTGAGAACCTCCTCATTTTTGGGAAGTCGGTTAAAAATAAATAAAGGAAATAATAATATAAAAATAAGATGCGAATGCGAATATTGCTTAGAAAAAACCGACCAAGTACGAGTCGGACTCTCATATCCTTTAATTTTTTAATTAATTTTATTTTCAGGATCCCGTACCTAAAGGGTAACCAAAAGAACCCTGTTGCTAAGCTTCAGCTGTCCGTCCGTCCGTCAGTCCATCTGTCAGCGGGTTGTATCTCAAGAACAGTAATAGGTAGACACTTACACCTTAGACAGTTGAAATTTTCACAGATTGTGTGTTTCTGTTGCCGCTATTACAACAAATAATAAACATTAAGGTTTATGGTATGGAACCCTTCGTGTGCGAGTCCGACTCGCACTTGGCCGGTTTATATTATTTGTTGAATGACTGTGAAAATTTGAACTGTCTTCCTATTCTGTGTGTGTGTGTTCGTTTTGGAGACGTGAAAAAGAAATATAGTTGTAGCATATGAAATGAATTTAAAAGGAAAACTATCACGACTAATATTAAGTATAAGTGAGCTTTACAAGTAAACGAGTGTTTCTGACGTCACATCGGACCAGACACGGCGACATGGCCTTGTGCGCCCCACCGCGGTCTACGTCGTCGGACAGCCGCGACAACCACTCACTCGTTCACCGTCTTTGAGCGTGCGCATACAACGGCCATTTCTTTTATTGTTAACCAAGATTATACCTACAGTCTTCATATCGAAATGCAGCAGTTTCATTTAGTCGAGACCACGAGCATCACAACTGGAGCTTGACACTCAAACATGTTACAATTGTGTCGTGCATCTATGGAACCCTACAATGCGCACTAAAGATAATTGATAGTATGATAACTACGACAAGGCAGGCGTCAGCTGTTTACACATCAAACAAAAATCGCGAAATTTCGAACCAAGTAAATGAATTACGTACCAAAAAAACTTTTTTACTAATAATATTACCGTCTATCAAACAAAACACTACAAAGTACAAAAAAAAAACTTTAATTTCGGTGCTTGTAGTTTTGTTCCTTAGTTGTTTTAACACTTTTTTTGGAAGTCGGTTATATATTTTTGGAAAAGGTTTTATTTTTCAATTTTAACCCTTAAATAGATTTTGTCCGTTTTAAAGGACACAGTATTTCCACGCACACAGATGGTGTTATAACACTCCTAAGCGCTGTGCGCTGGTGGAAGGGCAGGGTACTAGCTTTACCTTTCGTGCGGGTGCATGTTCCATTAACGAAGCTATGAACGATCGCGAATAGTGATCATTTGAAAAAGTGCAACGGTCAGATTTGTTTACGCTCCTGTTCTAATTGATAACAACTGTAAGTATTTTGGTTGTTTTGTTTTTAATGTTGCATTATTAGTTAGAATATGGTTATAGGTGTAGTATTTTGATACAACTTTTTTAAATATTACTGTATTTATAATAAAAAAAACTTAGTTTATTTATAGTGTCCCACAAAACGGACCTTGACAACTTGAAGTATAAACTAGTGTATTCTTTGACTGACCCATGTAACGGACATTGTCATTTAGGCCTACTTGCAAGTATTATTTTTCTTGTCCTATACAACGGACGATGCCAATTAATTGTCACTTTCAACTACATCGTTATAATTATAATATTTTTTACTTTTTTATCATATTTTACAGGAAAATGGCTTGGCGATCCAAGATAATCTTCTCACTATTACCTCCGATGGAATCTGTAGAGTATGATGACGATTTGGAAGGCAACTTTGAGCGTCGTGAGTCTTTTCACAATGATGACAGTGATTCATCTTCGCTCCGTACCATATCTCCGGCATTGTACGAAGTATTGGCTGATCTCAGTGACAATGAAGATCACGAACACATGAATGCTGCAGAACAGCCATCACAGACCGCGCCAAGTGAATCTTCTCCACTCCCTGGTAAGCCTTCAGCCCCATCATGTTACATAACAAAAACACCTTCACCAATAGTTGGTGCATCACCATCCTTCAGTTTGTCCAGACCAACATTGCTTTAAAATACGGCAACATGTTGCACCAGGTAAACCGCCATCATAGACTCGTCGCCTATGCCTCCACCAGCAACAACGACACCTGTAGCTAAGAAGCGTAAAATGAAGCATTTAGATTTTGGATTGTACACAACAATGCTGATAACATAGTTGTTATGGCGACAGACTTAGACATGATGGTGGTAGCTTGCCAGGCAGACTTTACCACAAACTTCAGGCATGGTGTATGATTTCTTTGCTTACGATAGCGCAAACACATTTCGAGGTGTCCAATTTAATGAGTGGGAAGAAGACTATCTTGGTATTGGAGGAAAACAGTTCTCCAGCTATGTAGAACAATTTCTAATCCAATTCTTAGCACGGTATACTTTGATAATTGGTTTACGTCGCTTGAACTCATATATTATTTTGAAATGAAATGGGCATTTTGTCTTTGCCATGTCCGTTTTATGTGACGTAGTTTCATGTAACACAACTGCACATATAATAGACAATGTCCGTTTTATGTGACATTGTAAAAACAATAAAAAAAAATACGAAAAAATAGTTTTTTTTTCTTTATCCTCTTTTCCATCCTAATTTCAACCCATATATGCAATTTCAACATTATCCACACAAGAAATCTAAGGGTGACAATTTAAGGGTTAAGTGGCGAAACTTGAACGACGTCATCGTTTACGCAAAAATTTAGAGAAGCAAAAATGCTAATAAAATAAAAACTACTAAGCCAAACCGAATCAAATTTTCCGGGACTAGCGGCAAGTATTCTGCTTCGAACTAAAAACACAACGAACTAGAATCACAGAAATCGGATCAGAAACCTTTTACTAATCGGTGTACACACGTAAAAAAAAAACTCACCGAATTGAGAACCTCCTCCTTTTTTTGGAAATCAGGAAGAAATGCGAACTATTTAATTACAATACAACTCGAGAATAAAAGCACAAAAACGACAAATTTAAATCACCGTTCACAATTAACGTCGATATAAATCCCGCCATTGACGGGTTTTCAAGTGTTATCAATTATAAAAGTCAGTTGGCCGTCTGTGATTCCACTTAGGGCCAGCTCACACTGAGACGGTACTTGAAGAGGCCAGTAGTGCTATTCTGGCATCGTAAACTTGAAAAAAGCTGTAAATTTTTAGCATTATTTGGAAAACAGCTTACTTCACCTATCTATATCTATTTGGCTGACAGACCTAGAATATTTAAAAGTGCCTGTAAACTGGCCTGTATTAATGTATTTGTATTTCATTTTATATACATATCATTTACATTTTTAAATATTTCTATAAAATTAATAAAAAAAAAAAACATTTAAACCTATCTATTTATATTTGGCTGACAGACCTAGAATATTCAAAAGTGCCTGTAAATTGGCCTGTATTAATGTATTTGTATTTCATTTTATATACATAATCATTTTACATTTTTAAATATTTCTATAAAATTAATAAAAAAAAAACATTTAAAAATATAAGAAATAGTAGCCAACCGGTATCGGGAACAGGGTCCAAGCTACCGGTGATCAGGGCTCCCGAGAGAGGAACCTCCTTATACGCGCCGTGTCCAGGAGTACTGCTTTCTGTTAATGTATTATTATTTGTATTATTTCACGATGAGTTTTTTTCCAGAATCAACCAGCAGTTGTTTTCATCGCAAGCGCGGATTCGGAATCGCAAGCAGCAGCCTATATTATCGTTGCGTCACGCTTAACCGTGTTGCACCGCGCTGCATACCGCGTAATCGTATCCTCAGATTGAAATGTGTACCTAAAAATGTAGAAAATAAAGTTAAAAATCGTGTTTAGTCGCTTAGAAACAATATCGCAGAAGTCAAAAATTGGTGGCTTTTTAGTGTTTAGTAACCAAAGGAATCCTATAACTAAGCCTCTGCTGTCTACCCGTCCGTCCGTCTGTCTGTCAGCGGGCTGTATCTCAAAAACAGTAAAAGGTGGACTGTTGAAATTTTGTCACAGATTGTGTATTTCTAATGGCGCTATAACAACAAATAATACAAAATTAAGTTTAATGGTACGGAGCCTTTCGTGTCCACTTTTGCCCAGCAGTGGGACATTCAAGCTTATCGCTTAAATATAATATTAATAATATAACATTAAGATAGTACTACTCTTTGTCGTGGATCGAAATACAGCGTTGAATTATATAAGATCAACCAACCTAGGCTAACATTCAAATAGTTAACACAGCATAAGTCATATTGGTACCAATGTGTTACTGCGGAGTTTGTTGGCCACTTCTTCTCCACAGCTAAAACACTAGGAAGTGGTGACGGGCGGGCGTTTTTTTTTTTACTGTTGATTGGCATACGTTTGACCGCTATCTCACCTGATGTCTTTTAATTTGTAAAAACTTGAAGTGCTGGCTCTCAGCCTAATTTGAATAATTGACTTTTGAATTTTGAATAAATTATCCAGTTTTTTCGCTCTACTTTTTGCACATAGTCTTAAGTCAAAATGACTTGAGCAGTATGGTTTGCTAAGCAACGACTGCTATTTTTTTTAAAGTGTATACAGTTTTTTCGAGTCGAGCTGGTGTGAAAAGACCCTTTGTATTTCTACCCATCGTCGTCAGGAATTTTCAATTTAAAACAAAGGACGGTATTGGAAAGTAATTCGTATTCGATTCTTTAGGAGTCGTTGAAAGCCTTTTCTGTTGTGATAGGAATTGCGATACGGGATACAGACAGTAATTTAAAATGACATAATTGTGGAAAATAGTCTGTTGTTATGTACGTATGAATGTATAAGGAGTGGAACTCTCTGCCTGCGTCTGTGTTTCCGAACGCTTATAACCCTAATCTCTTCAAAGTAAGAGTAAACAGGCTGAAATGCTGTGTCTCCAGATTGAGGCACTCTGCATTGTCAATTGATAATTTTTCTTCCGTCTCTGTACTTTTTCATCTCAGCTTCAGCTACTAAGTCAAAGAGCAAACTACATGTTTGATATTACTGAAATAAACAATAACTTAAGTGGTGGTGTTGATTCAATCTTTTAATCACGCATGACGCTCCCACAATCATTAAGTCAAACAATAAAACAATAATTAATTTAAGCAGTACTTTTAAGACACAACTTTGGAAAAAATCATTATGTCAGCCTCTTATTCAACGAAAAAATTAAAGTTAACTCTAGGAATAGATGGTAAGTCCTAGTTACTCGCGTCCGTAGGACTTACCATCTATACCTAGACCCAACCTACACGTGCCCCCCGGGTGGTGCAAAACGAGTAACAGAGGCACTAATATTAGCTATGCCCAAGAAGCCCGCATGTGAAAGGAGGGTTGGCTGAGAGCAGACCAAACCAGCTGTAAAAGGTCAATGCCAAGTCTCGGGCGGCAGTATAATTAACCCGATAAGATAATTCAGTAGGAGATAGGAAATGATCTCCTTAACCCGCTACTCTCTGTTATCAACATAGAATCGGGGACATTGGCTTTACCTCCCGTGTCAAGAGGTAGAAAGCCTCACTAAAAATTCACGCCCAATCCTATGGTGGAGAACGCGCCAAGAGGATGAATGGCTGAGGCTTGGTGAACCTGGCGAACACCATTGTATATAGCCTTCTCACAGGAAAGGCGTCACCCTGTGAGCGACCACCTAATCGTCCATACTCGTTGGAACAATATGAATCAAAATCAAAATCAAACACAAAAACCTAACTTAACTCAACAAGTCTTTCACAAAGCTTTTTTCGAAACAAGACCAAGATCTATATCTTTTAGCGGCTGCTCAAGTAGTAGCAAGCCCCCAGAAACACCAGAATCCAATCCTAGAAACACCAAATCTAGTGCATGCCAACATGAAACAACAGGACATAATAACATTATAGAAATCCGAAGTAATTCTCCTGATAAACAAAGTGTCGAGCCCATGAACCAGACATGGCAGCAGGACCACATACCTCATGGAAAAAGAAAAAGACTCGAAAGTCCAAATGACAATTAAAATAAACATTCAAGTAAGCGCACTAACTACTCGGTTCCAGTGCATAATAAATTTGACATCCTCAGCATCGACGATCATACAATAGAAAACAAGAAGAAGGAATACATACCAAGACCGGAGCCAATCTTTGTGACAGGAGTGGTCGACATTACACCCCTGAGAGACGTTCTCAATAAAGTGGTGAGCACAGACAAGTACACACTGACTACGCTTAGATCAGGTCACATCATAAAGCTAATGCCCACCGACATTGATACTTATAAAGTAGTAAGAGACACCTTTATTGAGAACAACATTAACCACTACACCTACAAACTAAAAAGTGAGAGAGCCTATCGAGTAGTCATAAGGGGCCTGCATGCATCAGAAGACATCTTAATGATTAAATCGGAACTCCTAGCAAAAGGACACGAAGTGAGACAAATTATAAATGTTCAACATCGATCAACAAAGGAAAAACTTCCAGTCTATTTCGTGGACCTAGAACAGCGACCAAACAATAAGGACATATTCAACATAAAACAAATCAGCCACCTAAAAGTCACAGTTGAGGCACCATACAAAAAAAAAGAAAGTCCTGCAATGCAAGAGGTGCCAAAGATTTGGACACTCTAAAAACCAATGCTTCCGCCCTTTCAGATGTGTCAAATGTGGGAACGACCATTCAACAGCCACATGCACTAAACCTCCTGAAACTGACGCCTTATGCGCAAACTGTCAAGGTAAACACCCAGCGAGTTATAGGGGATGTCTGAAGTACAAAGAATATAAGGAGAGGATTCTTAAAATTAAACCAAAACCGGACATTAATCAGACGAAACCGATAAGCACTATGGTCAACCCACCACAAAGAAGCTCAGAAGACCCTAAACCAACTCACTACCCGAGAAGCTACTCAGAGGCGTTAAAAAATAAAACCAAATACCCAATAGACCAACCTTATAACTCGTACTCAGAAAACGCATCACATGACCTCACGATGGAACAAGGACAAAATATAAGCAATCTATTGGATGTTATGTTCAACAGATTTCAAACGATCATGACAAACATGATGGACAGTATGATGGATCGGATGATCCAATTAATCACATGCCTGGTCACACAGAAGGCCTAAACATCCGTATACTCACCTGGAATGCTAATGGATTAACTGACCGACGTCAGGAGCTTGAACTATTTATGATAACTGAGAAAATTGATGTGGCTCTGATATCTGAAACAAGATTAACCCAGCGTTCTAACATAAAATTTCAAAATTACACAATCTATCGGACTGATCATCCCTCAGGCAGATCTCACGGAGGGACTGCAGTAATAATTAAAAATAACATTAAACATCATGTTCTCAACTTCTACAAAACAGATAAAATCCAAGCAACGTCAATCAAAATTAATCATAAAAATTCAGAGACAACTATAGCTGCGGTATATTGCCCACCAAAACACTCAGTCAGTGCGGGTGAATTTCAACAATTCTTCAATGACCTTGGACCCACCTTCATATGTGGAGGCGACTGGAATTCTAAGCACACTCACTGGGGATCAAGATTGATCAACCCGAAGGGTAGGCAACTCTACAGAGTCACACAAGATGAAAACCTTGAATGCATTTCTCATGGGGAGCCGACATATTGGCCAACAGATCAAAATAAAATACCGGATCTATTACATTTTTTTATTACAAAGAACATTGGCCGAACCTACACTAAAGTAGAAAAATGCGAGGACCTGTCGTCAGATCACTCTCCTGTCATCCTGTATTTAAGCAAATTGGCTATCTACTCTGACCCACCCACTAGAATATACAACAATAACACCAACTGGGACACTTATAAGAAAACTGTCTCTTTCAACATAGACTTAAATATGAAGTTGAAGACAGAAGATGACATACAGAATGCCATAGAAAAGTTTAACTCAATTGTCCATCTCGCAGTCAAAGCATCATTAAGCAAGAGCAAAAACGCTTGGATCAAACTTAAGCAATATCCAAGAAACATCATGGAGAAAGTCTAAGAAAAGAATGGCATAGATCGAGATATCCATCTGACAAAACTAGTCTTAATAGAGCAACTGAAGAACTAAAGAGCATGATCAAAGAACATGAAAACCTCAGCCTACAGAATAATTTGGCTCGTTTCACTCCCCATAAGGATACAAACTACTCACTCTGGCGCGCAACTAAAAATCTCAAGCGACCTAAAGAACATATTCCGCCAATAAGAAAACAAGACCGTAGCTGGGCTAGGACAGATTATGAGAAATCCAGAGCTTTTGCTGAACACCTCCAAGGTGTCTTCACACCCCTACCTTGTGCTAACCCAGAAAATGATAAGGACATAATCGAATTCCTACATTCACCTAACCAGTTATGTCTTCCTCTAAAGGCGGTTACTCCCAGAGAAATATCCAGAGAAATAAACCGCGCTACCACTTAATAAATCACCTGGTTATGACCAACTAGACTCTTCTCTATTAATGAATCTACCGAAAAAAGGATTAATGTACTTAGTAATCATTTTTAATGCCTGTCTAAAACTTTGCTATTTTCCATGTCAGTGGAAGATTGCTCAAGTAGTAATGATCCTGAAACCGGGCAAAGTTGCAGAGGATCCTTCATCCTACAGACCTATCAGCCTATTGCCCCTGGTTGGTAAACTGTTTGAAATAGTAATACTTAACAGAATGCAGTCTTACCTAAATGACATACTCCCCGAACACCAATGTACCATGTTTTTGTCTGAAACCGACTTCAGACAAAAACATGGTGCCATTGAACAAATACATAGATTGTCCAACTCCATAAGTCAAACATTGGAAAACAAACAGTATTGTTCAGCCGTATTTCTAGATATAAGTCAAGCCTTCGACAGAGTATGGCACACGGGTCTCTTATTTAAGATGAAAAAGTATCTACCACACTCATTCTACTTGATTTTGAAGAGCTACTTAGATAAAAGATGTTTTGAAGTGAAAATCAATGGGGAAACCTCAAAACTCCATGAAATCCACTCAGGTGTACCACAAGGCAGCATCTTGGGGCCAGTTTTGTACCTTATCTTCACAGCTGATATTCCTGATAGTGATGATACATTTATAGCTACATATGCTGATGATACAGCTATAATGTCTATAAACTCTGACGCAGCGACCGCATCCGCAACTCTTCAAATACACCTCACTGCAATTGAGTCTTGGCTTAGATCATGGAGGATAAAAGTGAATAATAGTAAATCTGTGCATATCACATTCACTCTTAGGAAAGGTGATTGTCCTCCTGTAATGCTAAACGGTGACCAAATACCCCAATCAGACAGTGCCAAATACCTAGGTATGCACCTGGACAGGAGACTGACGTGGCAAAAGCACATCTGGAATAAGCGGAAGCAACTTGATACAAAGTTAAGAAGCCTGTACTGGCTAATTGGAAGGAAATCACATTTGTCTAAAGAAAGCAAAATGGCGATATACAAGACTATACTGAAACCGGTATGGACATATGGAATAGAACTATGGGGCACGGCCTCCAACAGCAACATTGAAATCTTGGAAAGATTCCAAACAAAAACCTTGAGATCCATGTTCAATGTCCCGAAATGTATCAGTAACAAATACATCCTGCAAGATCTGAATCTCACACAAGAAATATCCATCAGAAGTCTGAAATACCAAAACAAGCTATCAGATCATGTAAATGCTTTAGCAACAAACCTCACTGGTACTGGTAGTATTAAATACTCAAGACTGAGGAGGAATGATGTTCCAACCCTTAAAAACCGATTCACCATACTATAGTGAGAGAGGTCAATGGATTCTCCTCAAAGCTAAATGACATACCCAGACTCTGATCAGAAAAATTAGCAACTAAATATATTTAAAACAGATCGCTGTGCTAAGCAGGATATATATACAAAAAAAAAAACTTGTTTGTTTTATCGTCATCGACAGCCGTTGCAAACCTAGCAAAGTTATATTAGATAATATATAATCACCAAATACATTTCTCTCAATACATTCTTACCATTAACCCAGTCACTTTTGCAAACAATCAATAGGATCCACAAATCACACTTCATTGCCGGATCCGCAGCAATCGAAATAGATCCCATTCACTATTCAGATCAGTTTGAGTCTCAGGTAGAAATGTATCATTTCATTGTTAAGGTCGTAGCACACAATATCAACTCGGGAAAGGATCGTTACCGTATCGCATTCGCCTCGTCGTCAAATAGGCGTCAACTTAACGTAAACACGTAATCAGCAGCTCCGGTACTTCGACTCGGCTACGGTTAGGCGATGCTGCGCTTACGACCGGCCACAGGCAACAGTAGTGTATTGTCGGCAGGCCGAGGGAGGGGTAAGATTGAGTGAGTTCGGTGAAACATCAGCGCGGGGACGACGAGCCTTAAGCGTGGAACTGCAAGTTGACCACACACTGCACCGCGATTTGTGAGCTTGTCCTGAGGCGAGGCGATTACCTTACGAATCCGATTAGAGTGCGCTGCAGTTAGTAGAAGCGCGATATGATACGGTGACGATCCCTATCCGAGTTGATGTGTGCTACAACCTTTAGTGGCTGCTATTTATTCATCTAGGTATCTAGCACTCAGCTATTTATCAAAGGACCGGTACAGAGGAGGATGACATAAAAGATAAAAGAAAGGAGGGATTAAGCTTCGTTCTGGGTCATTATGGACTGGAGATGATTATGGAATAGGTTTTGGTGAATTACGTTTCAGTATTCTGAATTTAGGTTCTGTCTACTTGTAGGTAGTTTGTGTGATTTACTAATGAATATCGAGACCATAATAAGGTAAGCAATTTATAACCGGCAAAACTCAAACACACGCGTCACGAGTAATGGTTTGTGTGTGTTTATTATTATTAATAATTTATTTATTTCGTAAGAATCCATTTATGCATTATAGACAATTAAAATAATTAAAATGCGAATATGTTATTTAATACTTATATTGTCAAAAGATAGAATAAAATCATTAAAAAAATAACCTAGAATAAAATCACTACAAAAACTAACCTAGATAACAATACAAAATAACAAATAAACTTTTATGATACATTTAAAAATAATTATGCTTGTTGGTAAGCGATGATTTTGGCACCAGTGGACCAAACTAGCGCTTAAATATTAGACTCTTGACTAAATGACAAAAAAATCGACGAAATCTATAGGCGCTCTCTTTTTTTTATACTAAACGGGGAAACTCTTGGCTCAAATCTCACCTGATGGAAAGAGATGATTAGGCCGAAGATGGAAGCGAGTTTCACCCGGAATCCTCTTACACAGAGGAACTGGCTATCATACCTCTAACTGATGGAACACAACAATGCTGTTAACATTATTGTTATGGCGACAGACATAGACATGATGGTGGTAGCTTGCCAGGCGGACTTAGAACAAGTCTTACCATCAACCAAACCGAGCAAAAAATTTGTCTCCGCTGGGAATCGAACCCGGGACCTCTGGGTCTGAATCAGGTGGTATACCACTAGACCACGGAGGTGGCTAGTGTCACCTGTTTATCACCACCCGGGGACCACGTGTAGGGATCCGCTGAAGGGTATTCTCCTACGGACGCGGGTGACTCGGCCCCCAAAAAACCTCTTATGTCTATCAACATTATCGTAGGTGCCGGATTTTGTGATAAATTATATATTGCCCTTTACCTTTTGTTGTCTTTGTATCTGGCAACCGAAGAATTAAGATACAAATCGTTTTTATGACTGAAGAATGAAAATCACGATGGAGGTTGGTACCGCACATCTTTATGTTTTTATTTCCATTTATGAAATAAAGAGGTCACGTTCTTGTACTTGTGAAGTTGCTATTTCATGTACTCTTAGGTTTCAGGTTTAAATTTTTAGGTTTCCGTACCCAAAGGATAAAACCGGGACCCTATTACTAAGACTTCGCTGTCTGTCTGTCACCAGTCTGTATCTCAAGAACCGCGATAGCTAGACAGTTGAATTTTTCACAGATCATGTATTTCTGCTGCCGCTAAAACAAAAAATACTAAAAAACAAAATAAAATAAATATTTCAGGGCGAAAAAATCAAGTTTATCAACTATATGAGAACTCCATATAGACTTCAAATGTTTGTGCTTGATCTAAACTTGTTTTTTTTGCCGTTTTTATAGAAAATGGTACGGAACTCATCGTGCGCGGGTGCGACTCGCACTTGGCCAGTGTTTTTCTTGTTTGCCATGTTGTGCAATTACGCTTTGGGTCATAATCAGGTCAAATATATATATTTGTTTTTATTCTTTATTATCATTGTAACCTGTTGCCTTGTGAATAAATAAATAAATGTCGGTGATTCAATTACCTATATTGCAATATTTATTTTGCGCCAATCACCTAGGTAAGTATCATTATGAATACTTATTACCCTAAAATTACCTTATCATTTGAATTGAACGCAACATCAGGGTGCCAATCCTACTTATTATAGCAACGTTAGCATTCGCATGTTAATCGCAACCTGTCAAAAAATTTATGAAAATTGAGGATTTTTTTAAAGATTGTGACTGAGATGCGAATCAAAATTAGTGGAATTGGTCCTCAGCTTACCGAAGCAAACGTAATTTCCCACTAACCTCTAAGTTCAAAATTTGTTGAAAATGTCCCCTTTGTTTTCGCCTTGTTGGACGTTATCTCTGAACTTGTGGCGGATGCAGCGACGCTTGACCGCTTGCATTTGTGACACTTCATCGGTTCCTGCAGCCCTGGTACTTAAGTAGGTGTATGGCTGAACTTTGATAAGATTGATCGAGATGCCTGGCTACGTAAGCAAGATGAAACGGTAGGTGAAATGGTGATGTTAAAAATTTGTTGTATTGTCATGATAATAGTTTAGTAGACTAAACAAGCTAATTAGTCCGCCAGATTGATTTCCAAAAAATATCCGACACAGTGCGTCGACGTCACATATTATTTGATTTCAGCAGGTAGTAGCAACTTTTTAACGACAAGTGACGTCATTCGAGTTTTCAATACACTGTATCATGTTGTGCAATGATATATAAAACTATAGATACGTTGTCCGCACTCTATAATGACAACATGAAATGAAGCCAATTGGCCACATCGCGCTTAGTTACGCACCAACCTGTCGCGCGACACTACGTTTGTTTTGATGTCAATTCGACTATTACTTATCCTGTGACGTAACTGAACATGAAATGTATATTTATCTCCCTCTAGCAACAGGCATCCCGCCGTACGGTGACATATTTTCTTTCCCTTTCTTCATGCGTATTAGTAGCTATCTAGTATTTTCGCCGTTTTTAAGCGCCGCGATGTTGGTTTATGACGTGTCTACATATAATACGTCATTGATGTTGTGTACTTAATTTTTTGTTTACGTGAAAAAAGAAAAATTACGTGTTGGATATTGCGTTGAAATCTTTCTGACAGATCAATTAGATTTTAAAGCACCTTTCCCTATTTAGTGAAAGAAAGGAAACATGTTTATTGGACACAACGTTAAGAAACATATATATAGACAAGATAATGTAAAGAAATATAGCTATCCCCCGCGGCTTCGCTCCCGTCAGCTGCAACTTTTTCTTTCATAAGAACCTTACTAACACAACAAAAAAAGAATCAGTGAAATCGGCCTAGGCGTTTACGTGTGACGTGATGACCTAGGGAAATAGGGATTCATTTTTATAGATAAGCAAACTTTTTTTTTTAAATAAAACATTGTTTTCCTGAACAGTTGAACTAGTTCTTGCCTGATAGTACTTGCCTGATGCTGATTTTCAACTGAACATTTACATCGAGTGCCCATGCTGTATGTAAAAAGTTGCGTAGATTTTACATTTACAAAATATTGTTCGCCTGAAGTAGTAGTTCTACGGTTTCAGTCCACCCTTGAGCCCTTCAATTAAGCTACTTAACTAATTTCCAAGATACAGGTTTTTACCTAGTTTGGCAATCAGGAGTTCATTTCGGTTAGAAGCTTCTTATATGTTATGTTTTTAGTATTGAAACTGTATTAGGCTAAGTTCTGATTTTGTCCAATAAACGTTATATTATTATATTAATTTTGTCCCAAGAATTTTATGATCTGGCTCTGCTCTCAGTGTAATGCCATACTTTATTCTCTGACACTTGTTATCTGTTAAGTTTGTTTGTTGTGCTAAGTGCAATTTTAATCTATACTATAATATTAAAAGCAGAAGAGTTTGTTTGTTTGATCGCGCTAATCTCAGGAACTACTGGTCCGATTTGAAAAATTCTTTCAGTGTTAGATAGCCCATTTATCGACAAAGGCTATAGGCTATATATAATCACGCTAAGGCAAATAGGAGCGGAGCATTCATGGAAACTGTGACGCAGACGAAGTTGCGCGGGTCAGCTAGTTGTTTCAATAAGTAGCCTGGTGTAGCACGCCCAGTACTTTTCATGTGAAATATAATACATTGCCTGTCTATAGTTTCCGACGAACTTGCAGACAAATCCACTTTCCATAGCTAGTGTATATCGGTGACAGGTTTCAAGACAGTCTGCGTTGTTGATTACCCCGAGCGTCCTCCACTGACCCGCGTAACAAGATGACTCGCTTTGTGTCTGCAACTGACCACTAATTTGATTCTGCAATACTAATGATCTTGTTGTTTAGTTAGGAACTTGCAGTGGCTTAAGATACTGCCACAAATAACTAGATGGGACCGTCAGGATTTTTCAGGAACTTGGTTTCAGGAGTAATTTAAAATGGTTTATGAGATGCAAGCCGACCCGAATCTAGTTGAGAAATGGCTAGACAGTATAATTATGTTTTTGCTGAATGTGAAAGCAAAAAAATCCTGAGATTTATAAGTTACATGTTTAACCATAAAATGATTACAACTTACTGAAATATATGTCAATGTGACATCGTAAACTTACGTATATTTTTGGATATTGGACCCTGTTTCTGGAATGAATATTAGCGCTAAATATCTGAATTGCTAAACTTCTGTTATTGCTGCGATTGCAGATGAACTCGCTAGAAGGGGTTCAAGTATGGCAACGATTGGACCTGAACCCATCGTGCTGCTGTCTTTCGGGTACCTACGCAACTGGTAAGGAAACGCACCGGAGACAAACATCACTGTAGTACTGTGGGCTGACCATGGCACTTCCCTCTATAGATGGCCGGTTCACAAAACAAGGCCTAAGACTGACTAAATAACAGTTTTAATAAACACCTCTATGCTATAGGACTTAGGAGTCACTGACAGCCCACTATGCAGAGCCTGCATGGAGGAGGATGAGACAGCAGCACACCTGCTTCTAAGCTGCCCGGTAGTCGCGGATTACAGGACTAAGTCCTTTGGAAACCCAGGTACCCTCTGTGAGATAGTTGGTAGCACCAAGGCGTTGCTGGCCTTCCTTGGGGAGCTGAAGTGGATCGAATCTCACATTGGTTCGACCTGCATGCAAAAAACGCAATTAGTCGTGGAGTTGCGGAACCAGCCCTATTTACAAACATACATAACTGCAGCTGCGATCCGTTACAAGAATTTTCAAAGTTTCTTTCCAAAAACTGATTTTTAATGTATACTTCATATTCTTAAAGCCATGGTAAACTCCTACCCCGTAACCATATCAAATGAGTACCCACAACTCCAACCTAAAATCTAAACTGTTCTTCAATAAAACACCTTGAAACTTTATCCCGAAAAGCAGTACTTTCAGCACTGAAAGAAAACCAACCGTCGAAAGTAAAGCAAAGTTGCTTTCTGCATTACGCGTGTTATGTAAATCGAGCAAGTTAGTGAGGGTTTCTTCTGAGGAACTCGTTGAAAGCATCGGTGAACTGGGCTTCTTAAAAATTCAGAACGCTAAGAGTGATACCGCTGTGGTGTTTGAATGTGAAGCGTTGGATATGGCATTTTGAATTTTTGTTTTATTTTTTTCAACATTTTTATAAAGGGGCTTTTACGCATAACAAATGTCAGGGGGCCATGAAGTTGAACAGACCCTTCGCATCATCGTTATTTGGTTGAGATGGAATTGTGTGGAACATGCCTACAGTTTCAGTTCAGTTCAAATTCAAGGACCTTACAAAATTATTTCTACCAGACTCATATTGGCCCGCTATCATTCAATAAATGCTGTATGTTCTCAACAACTCCACATTCATCACAATTGGGTGAAGCAATTTTCTTCTTCATGGGTTTTTGGGGGCCGAGTCACCCGCGTCCCTTCAGCGAATCCCTACACGTGGTCCCCGGGTGGTGCTAAACAGGTGACACTAACCGCCTCCGTGGTCTAGTGGTTAAACCACCTGATTCAGACCCAGAGGTCCCGGGTTCAAATCCCAGCGGGGGCAAATTTTTTGCTCGGTTTGGTTGGTGGTAGGACTTGTTCTAAGTCCGCCTGGCAAGCTACCACCATCATGTCTAAGTCTGTCGCCATAACAACAATGTTAACAGCATTGTTGTGTTCCGGCAGTTAGAGGTATGATAGCCAGTTCCTCTGTGTAAGAGGATTCCGGGTGAAACTCGCTTCCATCTTCGGCCTAATCATCACTTTCCATCAAGTGAGATTTAGGCCAAGAGTTTACCCGTTTTGCATAAAAAAAAAAAAAAAAAAAGGAATTTCTTTCATGGATTGTGTCTGAAATTGTTGCTTTTATTATATTGAGATTGAGGCACGCGTTTGACCACTATCTCACCTGATGGTAAGCGATGATTCAGTAGAAGATGGAGCACACTTGCCTAAAAGTAATCTATTAAAAAACCCTTAGGTTGTAGCTGCTATGAAGAAGACATACTCTTTCAGGGAATTACACTGTTTAGCAGTATCTATACATCTCAGGAACTACTGGTCCGATTTGAAAAATTCTTTCAGTGTTAGATAACCTATTTATCAAGAAAGGTTATAGACTATATCACGCTAAGACAAATAGGAGCAGAGCATTAATGGCAAATGTGACGCAGACGAAGTTACGCGGGTCAGCTAATATATTCATAAAAAAACCAAAAACTGACTGACTAATCGATCAACACACAGCCGAAACTATTGGTTATAGAAAGCAGAAATTTTGCATGTTCTACGCTAGCTTCCCTACACTCCGTAGGCGTGCACTAAGAGAGGATTTCCCAAAAGTCTTTCAGGAACGGAAAAACGGTATATACGCGTATGACGTCACGGGCGAAAACTGGTGATCACATATGTCTTAGACAGTGCAAAGTGACAACACCCCAATATTCCTCGAAGCTTTTGTCAGTAGTGTTCACGTAGTGTACCTAGCTCGAATGAAATCGCAAATTGACGACCTATTTCAAATGAGACCTCTTCTGTAAAAAATTCTTCCAAACAACAAGAGTCATCAAAATCGGTACTTAATTAGCGAAGTTATCAATGAGCAAACATACAAAAAAAAAAAAAACAATCAGTCGAATTGAGAATCTCTTTCTACCGACTAAAAATATTAATTATTCGATGGTACTAATTTCTCTTCTCCTCGATTGATAAATGAGCGACCAAAAAGAAGATACACACCACACAAAGGTCCAACATAGTAACTAAGTGTGGAAACCGCACGCCATAATAAAATAAATAAACATCAAAACACTTCGACAGCATATCCAAAAGTCGCAGTCCTATTCTAACTTCCCAACATCAACTCACGTTCACTTTATCACGTGGCAACTTTTCACTTTCCACACGCGATTGACGCACACAGACAGATGGATACTCACTCAGCACTCGAGTTATCTAAACTCGCCAACTAAGTTTCGAGAGACGTTTACAGAATAAGTATTTTAAATTTTGATGGTCTTGTGCTGTTTTCTTTAGAGTGAGTACGTTTTAATATACTTTAGATGCTGTAAGGTAGGTAGTTTAAGTATTGTTAAGCTAACCAGGGTAATACAAAACATCATCATAATAGGCTAGTTTCCATCATTAATAAATTGCAAATCTATTAAGTTCATCAGTTAGAGTATTGAAATATAATGGACAACTATTTTTTGTTTCTGTAAATCAATGAATATTGACAAAGATAAAACGCACAAAGATAATCATGCAAAAACTCGGGAGTGGGGGTTTGTGACGTCAGAACGCAATAAAAATTATCAACATAATCCATTACCACGGCGTGATGTATTGAAAATATTGAAAGCATAGTATCTTCGTCAATTTTGGTTTACATAACAAAAAGAAAAAAAAAACATGGAAAATATTTTTGATGATCTAACTGATGAACTAATTAGATTTTTTCTGATGACAAGCCTATTATCCACTGCTGGACATAAGCTTCTCCCAGTGCATGCCATTTAACTCGATTTCCGGCAACTCTCATCCAGCTGCTACCAGCCACCCTGCGAAGATCGCCATCTCACCTAGCCTGAGTGCGTCTTACCTTGTTGCGTATGCCAATTCGCGGTCTCCACTCAAGGACTTGCCTATACAAAACATACAGACACACAAAAGTTAATAAAGGAATTTCGTGATAAACAGGTTTGATACCTTTAAAGTAATAAACAATTAATGTCTGCACACTGCGCTTTTCATTTTGTCCTCAAAAATTATGTAATGAATATTACTAAACACTACCACTAACTTCCCTAAAACATAATTTTCCACAAAAATTTCAATAAAAAAAGAAACTCCGAAAACACCAACAAAAAACGCAACCAAAAATCTAAAAGAACATGAGGAAACTACGAGAAGTTGGCAGACAGTCCGCAGTTCCGAACTTCATGACGTCACAAACTGCTTCGAAAACACTGCTCAGTAAAATTAAACGAAAAAGTGACCGATTCATTGCAAACTTTTAGTCCGAAGTCCGTATGGTTACGGACGTATTAGTTTTAACCAATGAATTAGTGAGATAAAATCGAATTAGAAATGTTAGTAACTTTATTTGCTATGTTTTCTGTTCTTGTTGAAAGGTTTTCGTTTTGTTTACGGTTTTAACGTTGGACATTTTGTGAATTGTGACTTGTGACTTTGCAGTAATTTACAAGCTAAAATATTTTAACCTCTTTGCCGATTTAAGCTAAGCGTCCACAGGTCGGTATCGTAAGCATCGGACGCATCGCATCAAACGGATCGTAGTATTCTTTGTATAGAGAGTCATACAAGTGCGTCCACTGATCCGCACTGTACGGATTACTCATCGGCAATAATAATAATAAATAATAATATCCTTGGACATTTCACACAACGCCATATAGTCCCAAGCTAAGCAACTTAATGCTTGTGTTATGGTAACGAGATGGCTGATAAACTACTTATATACATTTTTTTTTTTTGTAAATACATACATATTATAGATAGAAAACACCCAGACTCGGAACAAATACATGTAGGCCGTACAAATATTTGTTCCGTGCGGGAATCGAACCCGCGACATGCTGCGCAGCAGTCAATCGCTCAACCACTGCGCCAACCGTGTCATGCAATGCCGAAACCGATGCTCCGAGAGGCAACTATCGCGTTGCGTGCCGATGACGTCATACGGAATGCCGACCAGTGGCCGCGCTCCGCGCGCCCCATCTCATATCCACATATTATGTTTCCTTTTTTAGGTTTTTTTGCATTTTCTTCCTCTTCTGCTAACAAACAAGCAACGACAAAAAACTGTTCTTCTTCGCATTCCTCCATTCTCACAAACACACGTACGATCACTAAGAAAATCCGAATGAACTGGCATCGGCAAATCCGATTGCTGGTACTTGCGTCGGCAAATCCGATCTCTGCCGATACAGTGGACGCATTATGAAAAACTAATGCGTGTGATGCGATGCGTCCGATGCTTACGATACCGACCTGTGGATGCTTAGCTTTAAGACGTCATAGAGACTTTGTAGCAAAATTTCCACAAATTGGCTTTTTATTTACAGGTTTAACGTATCATAATTCTTGTCTTATAATTTTCAGCTCTATCATTTTAATCATGATTTCATATTGCATCAATTGTCCGAGCAAGTGAAGTAACACTATTTATCATAATTATAAATGTTAATTATCTAAGTGACAGTCTTGAACAGTTTTCTATGCCCATTATTTGAAAACACAATATTAATATTATTAAACAGTTTCCTCTCTGTATTATTTTTCTCTTGTCTCCTTTTTCTTATATTTTATTTTTCCGGTATCATGAACCCAAGATAATCTTTATTTCAGTGTTTATGTTTCGCTGAAAAATAAACACAACTATCCTCATATTATTACGATAGTTCTCAAGTACCAGCTAACGTCTTGTCTAGCAAGATGATAAGCAACTTATGCAGCTTATTCTATCTCACAATTAGTGGCACTCGGGGTGTAATATACCAACATTACAACTTTCATTGTACTCGTAGTACCAACAAAACAAAGAGAACGTTCGCACCAACTTAGAACTTTGACCTTTATTTTTTAGATGAGATTGTTCTTTTCTTTGTAAAGTTTAAAAGAATGTACTGTCTCTTGTGTTGTGGGAATTACGTGTTTGAAATAATAATTTCGTAGCAACAAAAGGTACTTTGACTTTTAGAATGACGAAATGGTGCAATGTAAAACATACATACAGTACACAGAAGCAACAGTACTTAACGTTTTTTTTTTAATTTAAATGAAAACTTTTGTTCTGTAGCTGCGTCGCTATGACTCATTTCACATTTCATGAAATACGTCATATCGACTCAATTTTCAAGAAATCTGAAGGCGCTTGATTCAATTTACTAAAGCAGCACAAAAAGTCTGTTACATTTTCACTGAACTTTCACCGGAACATATTAAAAAACCTTCTAATTTTATTTAGCAAACTTTTCTCGCCTAAGTATGAGAAGTACCCATTAATGAAACAATAATAGGTACCTACACCTATTATAACGTTTCATAAAAGTTAGATACTAAGGTTGTTTTACCATGCAGTCACTTTTTTTTAACTTTCCGATACGATTACTAAGGTTTATTGATCAATTACGTCATACTACAATCTGCAAAATGTTTGATAAACCCCACAAAAGCAAAATTTCACGATATCATCGAACAAAAAGTACCAAAAAACAGAATATAATTATTATTTAAAACACTATCTGCATCATTTTAACGCGGCTTCAGATAAACCACCCAAAGTTCGGTCATTCCAAACATTTTTGGAATTACGCAAAACGCTCAGCATGAATTATTACCCTTTTGGGTATTTGTATCATATACCAAACAGAGCCTATTAGCGGAAACAGGGCCTTTTATTGAGCTATTACGTAAATTAACAGTACATATGACCTTTATGTTATGTGGTACATTATAAATGGATATTGGTATCCTTAAATCTCCATTTTCATATTTGTCCTGCTGAAATTGCTGGCTCTTAAAGATTAATAGCTGAAAAGGTCTAATAGGGTTAATGGGAATAGTAGAATAGGTTATTTTAAAGCGCATTTACTCTACTTAGAGAGCGATTTACGACTCAAACAATCCAACATCAGCAAACAACTTGTCGACAGTTCACGTGACCGTGGGCTTTTCTTCGGCCAAAGAATCAGCATTGCCATTCAACGCGGCAATGCTGTCAGTGATCTGGGTACTTTTGCCATTGACAGCTATGTCGATAATTTTTTTGATGCCCAGTTATTAATTTTGTTTTTATACGCATTTGTACATAATGTAGATACTGTGATGAGTTTGATCTTTAGTTTACATTTAAATCCTATTAAATAAACATACGGAAAAACGAAAAAAAAAAACGATCATTAAACGAAAATGAAAGTTTCAACGAACTTCATATTACTTATATACGTATGAAAAATGGAGGTACAATATAAAAACTCCAAACTTTAGTTTCGGGTTCTTAAGTACTTTATCGGACTTCCGCAAAAAATGAAAAAGGGAATCCGACCTCTGCAATCAAATTAACACGACTTCTCAAAAAGTTGGTGTAATTATAAAACGAAAAAAGTATACCCGAAAACTGTTCAAGGGTAAGTGGGATAAAGCTGCCTATTCACTAGTCGATAAATGTGAATTCATATTTTCTAAGCAGAAGCAATAAATTACTGAACAGATCCGCTCTTTACTCAATCAGTAGGTACCATTTGTTTTTTTTTTTGGGATTGTTTGCTCTTGACTCTAGTCTTGGTCGGAGATGACAGAGACAAAGACTACGATGGAGCGAGCTTAACCAAAAGGAACCTGTTAAAATCTTAACCGTGATTAATAAATTATTGTACGGTTTTTTCCCTAGGAAATGGTAGCTAAACTGTAATAAATTGAAGCATTTCTGTATTTAAATATTCAGTATTATTTGTCATTTATTTATCTCCACTTTTATTGGGAAAACTGATAAACTTTTGCATTCAATATGACAAGAAGTCGCAAAAGTCAACCAGAATCATTTTTCTGTATCAGGCGATTTCCCCGCGTTTTGTCGTCTTGTGAATAGGCAGCAAAATTTAACGGAAAACAGAAGCAAGGCAGGTAGCTGTTTCTTTGACGATTTCAATCGCTGTTTCGTTGCTAACAATTTTTTTTACAAAGTGGATCTGAGCAGTCATTAAAACTTTTTGACGGGCCCTACTTTAATTGTTATGGATATCTTGTTAAAACTGAAATGAAGACAATAAGGTATTTTGTTTTCGAAACTTTTGGGACTTCACGTCTCTCGTTTTCAAGTAGTTTTAGAGATTTCTGATTTATTAGATTAGGCGGTATTTTTTTATGCTGTTGTTTGTCAGAAGTTTTTATGCCAAATACCATTTTCGATGCTCAATGACTTTTGTTTAAAAACTTTCTGTTTTGGTTACTTTGACATAGACGAGATGGTAATAGGCTAGTTTCCATCATCCACAAATTACAAAAATATTTAGTCCGTCAGTTAGAATATTGAAAAATAATAGACACGTATTTTTTGTTTTTGTAAATCAATAAATATTGACAAAGATAAACCGCATCAAAACTCGGGAGTGGGGGCCCGTGACGTCACAACCTGCCGGCGTGACGTAGGTATTGAGAATTTTAAAAGCGTCGTAACTTCGTCAATTTTAGTTCCCGTGACAAAAGAAAAAATACGAATCAAATATTTTTTGATAATCTAACTGACGGACTAATTAGATTTTTTCAGGACATAAGCCTATTATGATTGGTATGATTCTTAGGGGAGATTTCACCAACGAAACTGATCGCAGCTGCGTTCAAGAGTTGTCAGTGTCAACATTCCATAGAAAATAATGACACTGACAGCTCGTAAACGTGGTTCATATGCTGATTGCGTTCAGTTTCAGATTGATGAAATCTGTCCTTCCTTTATTTCAGGTTTATGGAATTCCTAATCTTACAGCCGGTCTAAAGGGAACGTACATGGCGTGTACTATGCTAATAGTGTGGCATATTCGAAATTTAAACGTTAATAATACTTGACACTGACGCTTCTTTTCTTGTCACCTTCTTGCACGCCGCTCGATGCTCAATGACTTTTGTTTAAAAACTTTATGTTTTGGTTACTTTGACATAGACGAGATGGTAATTATGATTGTTATTATACTTAGGGGAGATTTCACCAACGAAACTGATCGCGGACAAGCTGCGTTCAAAAGTTGTCAGTGTCAATATTCCATACAAAATAATGACACTGACAGCTCGGGAACGTGGTTCATATGCTGATCGCGTTCAGTTTCAGATTAATGAAATCTGTCCTTCCTTTATTTCAGGTTTATGGAATTCCTAATCTTACAGCCGGTCTAAAGGGAACGTACATGGCGTGTACTATGCTAATAGTGTGGCATATTTGAAATTTAAACGTTAATAATACTTGACACTGACGCTTCTTTTCTGTCACCTTCTTGCACGCCGCTCGATGCTCAATGACTTTTGTTTAAAAACTTTATGTTTTGGTTACTTTGACATAGACGAGATGGTAATTATGATTGTTATGATACTTAGGGGAGATTTCACCAACGAAACTGATCGCGGACAAGCTGCGTTCAGAAGTTGTCAGTGTCAATATTCCATACAAAATAATGACACTGACAGCTCGGGAACGTAGTTCATATGCTGATCGCGTTCAGTTTCAGATTAATGAAATCTGCCCTTCCTTTATTTCAGGTTTATGGAATTCCTAATCTTACAGCCGGTATCTAAGGAACGTGCATGGCGTTGACTATGGCATTAGTGTGGCATATTCGAAATTTAAACGGTGCTCAGCAACAGTAAGGTGCAGCGCAGACGACAGAATATCCTAGACGTACTTTTTAGTCTGTGGAAATAGAACCTAAGCAGTTATATGTGGAAACGTGATAACATTTTGTGCGCCAAAGACTCGATCGCACAGTGCGTCGTCTGTAATACTTGACACTGACGCTACTTTGCTGCCTTCCTGCACGCCATTTAGGGGAACGGGTACGAAGTAGAATGTACCATCTAGCATTCATCATCATCATAATTATATCAGCCGATACATGGGTCGATGGGTCTCCCCAAAGCGTCATCACAACGACCGGTCCTGTATTATATCTTATCTATCCTATCCTCTCATCCATTGGCTACCCGCGATCTAGCGTTGCAATATCGAAATTTATGGAATATAATATAAATATTTAAAATATAGTATTTAGTATTGAAATGAAGTTTTGTTTGTGTACTATTTATGTTATTTTAGTACCTAGGTTAAGTTAGAATACTAAGGTATAGGAAGTATGATTTTTACACTATTTACTGCTTTTTACATACCTAGATGACTATTTTATTTTATATAATTAGCGTGTTTATTACATAACACTTACCTACTTTCGCCTGAAACACAGGATGTCCTAGTTCAGGCATATAACACCCGTGAACTTGACATAGATTTAAGCAAAATAGTTATTTATAATGCAAGAGCGGTAAGTTGGTCTTTACAAACGAGTAGACAAATGTAAGCCCGAGACGAAGTCGAGGGTTTACCATAGTCACGAGTTTGTAAAGACCAATATCCACTCGTGTGTCATACAACGATTTTCGACACATTATATAAATAGATAATTAAACAAACTGTTTCATTATCGATTAAAAATGATTGTTAATCATTAAATAGCGTTCTCGCGATTTTGGCGGCAAGAGACCATTTTCTGCAATTGGCGCCTCATTCAAGATATCAGGTGGAGTAGATTCCATATTCATATCTGATTCCTCGCTTGAACACATATTCTAATTAATATTATAATTAAAAGTCGCAACTATCTTTGACGTTTCAAATTGAAAATGGAGCGAATTTGCAAATGGGGAAACGTGTGCGTTTTTAAAATAAGAACGCGCTTCCGTTTCCGTCTGTGTGAAACATTTTAGTAGAATTATATATAATATTGTAAATTGTAGTATATATTGTACCAATCGGATTTTTTGACAAAATCATTTATTTAATAAGTTACGTTTTTTAAATTGTCTCCTCGAGCCTTTATATTGATACCCCACTTGATAGGTCAAAAAAGCTGAAGTCATTAAAATGGCACCGAAGCTCAGATATTTTAATTTTTATATACCTATCCAGTATCATTCTCACTATTTAGACGAATCTAACGACACCTTTCAAGCTAAAATCTATGAAGCCACAGGGTTAGGCTGCAGTGTGCCAAAGAAATTTATTATTTATGTACACACAGAAAAATAGTAAAATTTAACATTATAAATATAAGTACAAAGGTACTGCTTATTTCAAATGAAATTTCTTCCAGCAGACCTGCGACAGGAGAAATGAGAAATAAATGTAGACAATAGTGTGTAAGAACAAGTGAATAGGAGTATGCAAAGCCTTAAAATTAAAGTTAAAAATAAATAAATACGAAGACATAATTATAAAATATAAATAAATAAATATATATATATATATATATATACCTACCGAACATTATAATATAATATATAGGATATTTAAAATTATCATAGTTGAGAGGAGAGGAAGTGCTCTTTGAGTCGATTCTTAAAAAGAGAAATAGATTTTAAGTCACGAATGCTAGGCGGAAGTGAGTTCCACAACCTAACTGCATGAACAGAGAAAGAGTAGGAATAATAGCTGGATTTATGAGGATGGGTTTTCAGGATGGTTCTGAGGTGTGATCTGCAAGGAGCGTCACTAGGCCGAGCGAAAGAAATGCGCTCACGCAAGTAAGAGGGGTAAGAAGGGTTATGAAGGATGTTGAAAAGAAGACAAAGACTCCGAGTGTTCCTGCGAAGACGGATAGGGAGCCACTTGAGTTCCTTGCGAAGGTGAGACACATGGTCATACTTCCGTAGACCAAACACAAATCGAATGCATAAATTTTGCAGTCGCTCAAGCTTGTTTAATAGCTCCTCAGTAGCATCCAGGTAGCAGGCGTCAGCATAATCTATTATCGGCTGAATAAGGGTTTGGGCCAAAGAGATTTTCGTCTTCAAAGGCAAGACACCCTGAAGGCATTTCAGCGAATGAAATGAGAAATAGACCTTTCGACTGACCTCATTGACCTGCGCACGCCAGGAAAGATTTGAGTCAATGATAACACCCAAATCTTTAACAGTTTCAGTGTAATCAATACGAACGCCATCGAGCTATAAAGGCGATAAAGATGAAATAATAGTAGCAGTACGAACGTATCTGCTGCTTATGATCATGGCCTGCGATTTAGTTGGGTTGATCTGCAAGCCAAATGACTTAGCCCAGGTGCTAATACAGGACAGGTCACGATTCATAGCAGCAATGGCAGAATCCACGTCAGCTACAGCAAAGTGTCGGTAAAGCTGCAGGTCATCTGCATAAAGATGGAAACTGGAAGAGATAACACAGGTAACGAAGTTAATGAAAATCGAAAAAAGAAGAGGAGAGAGAACGCTACCCTGAGGAACACCCTCAGTGAGGCTGCACCAATCAGAGAAGGACTCATCAAGGCGGACACACTGAGAGCGACCCCGAAGATATGAATTGAACCAGGCTATAGCGGAAGAAGAGAGATTAATAGATTTGAGTAAACCCAGTAAAATGTCGAAATCCACTGAGTTGAAGGCGCTACTAAAGTCAAGCAATACAAGGACAGTGAGCGACTTATTCTCCATAGCCCAGCGGATATCGTCAGTCACTTTTATAAGCGCTGAAACAGTACTGTGACCCGCTCAAAAACCAGATTGAAAAGGGGATATTAGCGAGTTTGACGTTAAGAAAAAAGATAGCTGTCTATGAACCAAGTGCTCAAACACTTTAGAAAGAAATGGAAGAATAGAAATAGGTCTAAAATGATTTAATGAAGATGGATTATTAATTTTGGGTAGAGGTATAATGTGAGCCTGTTTCCAGATCGACGGAAAGGAGCAAGACATAAAAGAGTGATTGAAAATGTGAGTGAGAACAGGAAGTAATGAAGGAAGGATAAGAGAAATCATTCTAGAGCATAACTTATCATTACCAACTGCAGAAGAAGTAATCGCAAGAATAGATTTCTTAACGTCATCCTCGGTAACGTCGCTAAATTCAAAGAGAGAACATTGTGGCAATGGCAAACCAGAAATACTTTCAAGTGTCGCAGCTTTAACACAAGGATCAAGAGAAAAGGGAAGGTGAGAGAAGTGCTTATTCAGGTCATTGGGGTTCACATCCTTATAATGGCAGGTGGTATGGAAATATGGCATCATACCTAAATACACTCGAAAAAAACAAAAGTGTAACAGTCGGGTAGTTAGAAATACATCTATTGTCTCATTTTTTCTTCAATATTAAAGTGCGACAAACCTTCTGAGCAAAAAGTTCTTCGCAAAAAAAACCGCGTATGGAACGCTTCCGGAACGGACGCAGACGGAAGCATTTTTGGCTGACAGATGCAGACGGATTGAATTTTTATAATTATATTGTTTATGGACATTAAAAAAATACCGTAAAGAATACGCACGGCGCCATACATCGAAGCGTGTGGTAAAGTAGGTACTTACTTCGAACAATGTATACAGGCTTCGTAAATGCATTTTATGAGCAAATGTGTCGAAAAATTTATTTACTGTTTTACACAATGATTTTGATTTGATTTTGAATTGAGTTAACAGTGACACCTGTGTGCTACCTCCTGTAAGTTTTTACACATTCCCTATTGTGAAAATTATTCATCGTGAAAACTTATATTAAGAACAGATTTCACCAATGAAACTGATCGCGGTCTACTACGGTCAAGAGTTATCAGTGTCAATATTCCACAGAGAATAAAATGACACTGACAGCTTTCATATGTATGCTGATCGCGTTCAGTTTCATTGGTGAAATCCACCCTTAGTGTGCTTGGAGTAAACTGTTATATTCCCTCAAGCTAGAGATCAAGTCACTTCACCTTACTTTTTGAGTCGGGATCGTGACAGAACAGTACTAAAAGACTCAGAACGTCGATTTCAGAGACTAAATAAAGAGAATACGACCACTTCAACCCGATATACCAACGTCACAGCAAGAATAAAACTGACCACAACAAACCCAAGTATTTCCACCACAGGCAACACACACCAGCAATTCCTTTAAAAGCAAACTATGTAATAAAAAATGCGTTGACGCGCTCTGACAAAGTGCAGTCGCATCGTATGGCGGGAAACAAAGTGTGGCCATTACTGCGTCCTGCTGCCGAGTCCCTGGCCAGTGTTAGGAGATTAGTTTTTGTTTATATACGTGATATTTTATATGAAATAATTAAAGTAAATGATGATGGGTGGGTTGAGATGAAAGAGTTGTAATTGTAGTACCTACCTACATTATTGTGTAAAAGTTTCATGTTATTTTGTTTTATACAGGGAAATTGAAAAACTACCCGAAACCTCTTAGGCAGTGAAAGTACACATGATTATAAGCAACTTTTGTTTTGGTAAAACTCCGAAATCTCGAAAAAAATATCAGCTGTTTCATACATTTTCATTGGCTAAATACTGCATTTTGTATGAAACAGCTGATATTTTTTTCGAGATTTCGGAGTTTTACCAAAACAAAAGTTGCTTATAATCATGTGTACTTTCACTGCCTAAGAGGTTTCGGGTATTTTTTCAATTTCCCTGTATATTTATGTAATTTAAAATAAAATGACATATTCAACTGTGTTTCCTTTTTAGTTTGCCCTCGTCCGTGTGTAATTACGGCATGCCAACTAAAACCTGTTTTGGGCATATGCACGCTCAACGCAATTTTACTATTATTATACTATTTTATTCAATGTTTGTTGATGATGTGTTGTGAGTGTGTCGAAGAAATGATTTCTATTGAATTCTAAAATAATAATGATGAAATTTAAAAGTATACAGTTAAAAAAAAAAAGTCACAATAATGCAGTTTCTCGTATCATAGCATGCTATGAGTAAAGAACAACAAAAAAATGGTATGTTTTTAAGATTGGCAAAATCTAAAAATGTAATGTAAAATGTAATTGGTGCATTCTGAATAGTTAAATTCTAAAAGATGATGTCAAAATATAAACGAACGAAACGGAAACAAATAAAATAAGGAAAGGCAAAAAAGTATTGAGTTTTCAACATTTATTATGGTTAAAAATTTTGACTTTAAAAAAAGTCGAATGAAGGTAATGTTTTGTCAGAACACTTATCTGAAATTTAGAGGAAAGCGTTTTCGTTCCCAAAATTGAAAAAAAAAAGTAAACAGTAGGTATTCTTTTTCACTGTATCATCGTAGAACGAGAAACGATCGATGGTAAGTATAATTATAAAATAACTTTGGGCTAAATTCAACTCAGTTAGAAAGTATTGGGGTTAGAGAGGATGGGTTAAACTCCAATGGAATTTAAGACAATAAATTTTAAATATCACTACATCATCACTACATACTATATAACAAAGTACTTTACCGCGTATGTCTGTCTGTATGTTCACGATAAACTCAAAACTACTGCACCAATTTTCTAGTTGTTTTCACCAATTGATGGAGTGGTTCTCGAGGAAGGTTTTAGTATATAATTTGTCAAGCGAGCGAAGCCGCGGGCATCATTTAATGATTAATAAAATGAAACTAAAAGCTTATAAGTTCCGCAAAAGAAATATTTCCTACTTTCATTCAACGGTCAATTAAGTAAATGAAAAGCAATTGAAACAAAAATAAGTACAAAAAAATAAAGAGAGATACAAACGCGTATCTCTATCTATCATTTCCAGTCCGGATTTAACTCAAGACTCATCTTAGAACGACGAGGAACTGTTTCCGTCAGCAATTCAGATGCAAATCGACTCTGCCCAAAGGAATATTTAGCGAGACGTTCCTTGAATTCTGACATCCACTTGAAGCAACAAACTGCGTATGAAATAAGTATTCTAAAGCTCCTTTCTCATTGGAAATAATGTTGGGCAACAGTTGACGTAAATTGTTTTCGGAAAACTCAAATGTAGCTCGTTTTTTGTTTACTACAAAGGTTATTAGCATCTCGCTAGCAATACTGCAACATTTTACATGGCCAACAATATAATTATTTTTGGGACTAAAATTGGAAAAAACATCATGCAGTTTTCTCCCAGGAATTCAGGTGAGGTTTATCTATACTGCCTATTGTACCGAAATAAAACTTCGGTCTAAAAAAAGGTCTTCGCCAACGTTACCCGTAAATTTATTTCTCAACACGAAAAAATGAATGTATAAAACTTAGCTTTCAGAAAAGGAAACAATTCAGCTCAGAGGTAAAATTCGAAAAGGTGGAATGTCGACAAAACTTTAAGCTGCATCTACAATGCTGCACTTTGTACATTTTTGCCAATCATTGAGTGATTTTATAATAAGAGCAAACCTATATTTATGTTACCTTTTGCTATCAGGCGATTACAAATTCAGACTTTGCGCCACTACTGTGGACCGAGGTCAGGACCTCATGCTCTTCAGAAGCGTTTATGATGCAGAAACAGAAATTATCGGCTTCAAAACCCAAATACGAAAGTGTAACTGAATCCCAAACTATGCCCCATATCTTATCCCGGCCGCGCATACGTCGACACCATTGATGCCGTGGAAGTGTCGAAGTGTTGTATCGAATTAATCTAGAGTCATTGTCATTTACGGTCTGCTTTTTCTCAGAGGGGCTAGGCAAAGGTCCACCCACCTTCGGCCACAATTTGTTAGTTGCTTAGCAACTTGGTTTCGCCAATGAATACGTAGCCTAAGGTTTCTAATAAGAGCGATAACGGAACACGTTTCTCATATCGTATTTGCGAGCCAATATGTCTGAATTGCTAGGGATGGGACCGGTATGGGACATTTTACTGTATCATGATCACTCGAGAAAAAACGCGGAGTTTTTTGTCACGTCGGGTAAACATGAATTTCTTTCATTGCTGAGTATTTTCTGTGGATGTTTGAATATAAAGAAGAGAAAATAGATACTAGCTTTGATAAACAAGTAGTATTTCTTTTCGTTTTACTATTGATAGGCATTCGTTTGACCACTATCTCACTTGATGTTAAACGATGATGCGGTCTAAGGTAGATCACGCTTTCCTAGAAGTATTAAAAAAAAAGTCTTGTGCTTACTAGTATTCTTAGAGATGCGATATTGTGTTTCACTAGTCTCGCTGTTTGTTTGTCCATCATAGCTGCATATTTGAGGAACTTTAAATAATGCTACCACTCGGGAATTTGTAATAGTTACGTGCCTAGGGCTAAAATGCCTACTCTCAATGCACGAAGTCCGCAGTTTTGGCGTTAGTTGCGCGCGTTAACCACTACTAATTAATGACAACACTAGTTGGCAGTTAGTGTCAAATAATTTGTCACGAATGACAACACGATTTGACAGTTACTGTCAAATAATTTGTCATGAATGACAACACGATTTGACAGTTACTGTCAAATCATTTGTCCGTAGGTGACACGTTGTAGAAAACGCCCGAAACTACGGACATCGGGCTTAAAGAGCATATCGGACTTAGCCCCCTTTTTTTTTAGAGATGGGAAATCATGAAAGGACTTCCCCCGCTTTGGGCGGAGCGGAAGGGAGTGTCAGACTCTTACTGACTAAAACCCATCCATGTTCCTTCAGTGCCCTTTGTGTTTCGTAGCCACGGTATCTCTTTCGAATAGTCCCGTGACTCCGGCAGGCGTCAGCCCTTTCGGGCCCCTCTGTGTGCTGACTCTCTTTGAGGCGCGCGTGGAACACGAACGCGCCGTCAACACGGCCTGTCGTCAGAAGACGGACGGACGGCGAGCCACCCATAGCTCACCGTCCACAAGCCCGCGGGACTTAGCCCCCTGGCGTAAATAGCTTGACATGTCTAAAACGTTAATTTTACAGGGCGGCTATTATTATAGACCATGCTTATACAATTACTCTTTTGTTTTTTAACTCACAAGGTTTAAAATGCGTTCTTGGTATTATTTTAATACCTAAAAGTTGAATGCCCACCGAAATAGAACTAAACTCCTCTAAAAATATACAAGGCATGTTCCTTAATTGGATAGCTAAAAGATAATTTTAACACTTGCATCTTTAAGTCACTGGCTGCAACTCTACTTTGGCTAAAATTGCAACTAGTCATAATTAGCTTAGAAACCTAATTACGAACTTGACTAAGTTCATTATGCGGGGTCTTAAGTGCTTCTCTAATTAGAATTTGTACAATTAGCTTCGCAAAGGCTGATTCCTAGAATTTAGTTATTATTGTACGTTGTTCACTTACAATTTTCATTATTTCTTTGTTTTTCTAAACTTAATAATCTTCTTACTGGAATAAAGTTGAACGTACGAAGAGGTACGACAAACCTCAATTTATTTATTCTGTGAAATATATAAAGAAAGAAATAAGAAATAAATGTTTCGTTTTAGTACCTATGCCAATAGAGGTCATTGCTCTTTCCCTGATACCTCGTCGTAGGTACCCAAAAAAAAAAATAATTAAAAAAATAGGATCACGGTCGATGTTGATGTTGCTTTAGAACATCTTTTTTTCTTTACTTCTGTATATTAAAGTAAAAAAAATTATGACCTATGTCTTTTTATCAGACTGCACCAGAAGGAGGGTTATGTTTTTGGAGTATATTTCTTTAGCATGCCAGTTAGTCGTAACTTCGTCAATTTTGGTTCCCGTAACAAAAGACAAAACACGGGTCAAATATTTTTTGATAATCTAACTGACGGACTAATTAGATTTTTTCAGGACACAAGCCTATTACTGTTACATTATGCTAAACCACAGAAACTATGCACAGTTATCTTGTGTTTCCACATTTTTTTCTTCCGATAAGGATTAACAGGCTTCCGTACCCAAAGGGCACTATTGCTAAGACTCAGCTGTCCGTCCGTCTGTCACCAGGCCGTATTGATTGAAAATTCCACAGATGATGTATTTCTGTTGCCGTTATAACAACAAATACTAAAAGAAACAGAATTAAATAAATATTTTAGGGGGGTCCTATACAACCAACGTGATTTTGAACCTTTTGTGCGCGCGTTTAAGTTCTAGGCCGGTTTTTACAAGACTTATTCAACTCGTTGATGTTCATGAAAAAACTAGACGAGATCAATATCAAATTATGGCACGATTATCACAATCCAAACTATTATTTTTAATGCAGAAGTGTATTTGGTATCCTATTTTTAACGCTTTTACGACTAAATCGCTGAAACGATGGAGACCAATTTTGGTTCAGTGATAGGTGAGGTCCTAGAGTCGGCTGTAGGCTATTATTTATTTTATTTGCGGGAATCTATATTGACGCGACCAAAACCGTGCGTGAAAGCTAATTTCTCATATCAGCGATACTACAGCTACACCCAATCAAATTATTCCAAACTAACTGATCTTTGATCACAACAGATACAATTTCCGCTCCCAACGCATCATTAAGCGTGTAATACCGGCTAATTTTCAATGTGCCCGCAAACTATTTGCATAATTAATTCTAACATAACGGTGCGCTGAAGTAAAATATTAAAATTGCCTGGTATACCCTTAATTTAAATTTCTAAATCGTTGGGAAGGATTAGAATGGATGGCTCGCGGTGGCGGATGTATTCACAGAACACGGAGATATCTTGGTGGCCATTGGGAAAGAAGGGCATTGTCAAAACCATAGATATATTGAACCGGACTGAGCTTTCTTGGTTTAGCTGTCAAATAATTAATTTACTGTCAGACATCTGAAAGAGTTCCCTCTTGCATATTTATGATCTATGTTTCTGACCGAATCATACGACCAGTATCTTTTTCTAGAATTCTAATTGGTTTTGGTTGCAGGTTGCCAATTCTACGTTCATTACTATAGGGTCATAATCACAGCGAGCTAAAGATAAGAGTTCCATTGTTGTGTAGTTTTTATCACCACATAACACAGTCCAGCTCTATATGTCTGTTGCGTATTTTTACGAAAGAGTCACTGCGGCCCTGGAACGCAAATGGCCCTCCTAGTGCCTTTTATCACAAATGGGTTTCAGCCAGAAAGAGTCTGACATTCTCTTCTGCTCTGCCCAGAGCGGGAGGAGTCATTTGATGATTTTCCATCCATTATAAAAGCATAAAAGCTTTTTTTTTCGTCTACGGTACACAGAAGTGGACGGCTCCTGACGATTTTTAATACGACAATAACGTTTGTAAAAGCCGTATATTGTTAGTGGTCAGACAGAGGCCAATAGTTTTTCTATAATAAACAGTGGACTGATAATCCAAACCCATAGCTTTTCATCTTTTGTTTCCATATTCTGCAATAGTACTGCTCCAACCGGGGATTGTCCTTGGGAATACTTTCACTGTGCATACAGGGATAATCGCCGGTTGGTGCCACATTACATTTGAAATGTCTAACGGGGCCTCTGCGAGTTGGTTTCGGCCCCTCGTCCGCCTACCAAAGGACCGGATCTCCAGGGACACGAGAAAGTAAAAAAAAAACATTTGTAACGAGCCCTTAGCGCAATTCCGTATCCACGAATAGAATGTACCTATTTGGCGTCATTTTAGCTGTAAATTTCTTTCATATAAGTTGCACAAGAGAGAAGAAGAAAAACGTATATATCGACATATTACGCGTGAATATAATTAGCAAAGTCGTCAAAATATATTCCCTACTCTATGTTAACGTATTCAACGAGCCGTGTTATTTTTATTTCAATATCTGTTGCGTGTTGTTTCAAACCGTTATTGGGGTATCAACAAAGCCTTTTTGTTAGGCCGCAAATGGACCGCATTATACCGTCATCATTAATTGTTATATCAAATAATGGAATTATGTTATTCCGAGTAATACGCAACGGTAGCGTAATGCAGCGTAAATTGCGAATTTTGTATAGCATATTTTGTTCTTTTTAGTAAAGTTTAAAATATTGCATCGATCACTAGCGAATATGCATGCATTTTTAGGGTTCCGTAGCCAAATGGCAAAAACGGAACCCTTATAGATTCGTCATGTCTGTCTGTCTGTCTGTCCGTCCGTATGTCACAGCCATTTTTCTCCGAAACTATAGAACTACGCTGTTGAAGTTTGATAAGTAGATGTATTTTGTGAACCGCATAAAGATTTTTACAAAAATATAGAAAAAAAAAACAATAAATTTTGGGGGTCCCCATACTTAGAACTGAATCTCAAAATTTTTTTTTTCATCGTACCCATACATGTGGGATATCTATGGATAGGTCTTTAAAAATTATATTGAGGTTTCTAAGATCATTTTTTCCTAAACTGAATAGTTTGCGCGACAGACACTTCCAAAGTGGAAAAATGTGTCCCCCCCCCCCCTTAACTTCTAAAATAAGAGAATGATAAAACTAAAAAAAATATGTGATGTACATTACCATGTAAACTACCAGCGAAAATTGATTTGAACGAGATCTAGTGAGTAGTTTTTTTTAATCCTACTAATATTATAAATGTGAAAGTTTGTATGTTTGTATGTTTGTATGTTTGTATGTTTGTATGTTTGTTCGTCAATCACGCAAAAATGGCTGAAGGGATTTGAATGAAATTTGGCACACATATAGTTCAAATCCTGGAATAACACATAGGCTACTTTTTATCCCGATAAAAGGCATAGCTTAATGGCGGCGGAGGAGGAAGTAGAAATCAGACGTTTCTGCTGCCTTAGTACTTCAGATTCACAAGTACCAGGAGAGCATAAACATGTCGAAATATTTTCGGGTCTGAATTTGTGAGCGCCAAAGATTCTCGAGTACCAGGAGAGCAGACATATGTCAAAGTATTTTTGGTCAGGTTTTTTTTTATTGCTGGAAAAAAGATTGGCTTTCATTGCCAGCAAGCGGTCATGTTTGTATGTTTGGATGTTAGTCCGTCAATCACGCAAAAACTGCTGAAGGGATTTAGATGAAATTTGGCACATATGTAGGTCACATCCTGAAATAACACATAGGCTACTTTTGATCCCGGTAACATACATGACTTAATGGAGACCGAGGAAGAAGTGGAAGTACAAAGTTTCTGCTACCTTAGTACTTCAGATTCAAAAGTACCAGGAGAACAGAAACATATCGAAATTTTTTACCGGGCTGGAATTGTATTACGAGTGCTAAAAGATTCACAAGTACCAGGAGACCTACAACATGTCAAATAATTTTTGGGCAAGTTTTTTTTTATTAGCACAGCAGAAACTTTTCGATGTATTATCAGGACTGGAATTCCGAGCGCTACAGATTCACCAGGAGAGCAGAAACATATCGAGGTATTCCAGGGCCGGAATTACGAGCGCTACAGATTCACAAGTACCAGGAGGGCAGAAACATGTCGAGGTATTTCGCCAGAAAATTACGAGCGCTACAGATAGATTAAAATACCAAGACAGAAATATCTGAAAGTTTTAAGTTGCTGGAATTATGAGCGCTATACATTCAAAAGTACCAGGAACGCAGAAACATTTCGAGATATTTTCGGTGCCGGAATTTTGAGCGCTAAAGATTTACAAGTACTAATAAGGATTTCGTAGGATAGTGGGACTTTAAGAGTAGTCCAGTTTTTCTTGAAATTGAGATAAGACGAGATGAGATGAGATGAGATGAGATGAAATGAGATGAGATGTGATGTGATGAGATGGGATGGGATGGGATGGGATGGGATGGGATGGGATGGGATGAGATGGGATGAGATGGGATGAGATGAGATGAGATTGGATGAGATGAGATGAGGTGAGGTGAGGTGAGGTGAGGTGAGGTGAGGTGAGGTGAGGTGAGGTGAGGTGAGGTGAGGTGAGGTGAGGTGAGGTGAGTTGAGATTTTTCTAACCACAATCCTACTAATATTATTAAAAAAAACCAGTCCAAGTACTTTCGAAGCTGGAAATATGAGTGCCAAAGATTCTCGAGTACCAGCAGAGCAGAAACATGTCAAAGTATTTAGGGTAGTTTTGTTTTACTGGAAAATAGATGGCTTTCATTGCAAGCGATTCAAAAGTACCAGGATAACAAGAGCAAATTTTTTTTTTACCAGGAATACAGAAACATGTCGAAGTTTTTACTGTGCTAGAATTGTGAACACTATAAGACTCACAAGTCAGAGAGAAGAAACATATCCAAATGTTTTGGGGCTGGTATTGTGAGCGCTAAAGTTTCACAAGTACCAGGAGACCACACACATCAAAGTATTTCCGGAGCTTTATTTGCAAGCGGTTTGGATTCAAAGGCACCAGGTAACCAGAAACATATCGAAGTATTTCTGACTCTGTAATGGTGAACAATTAGGATTTAAAAGATACCAGGAGAACAGAAACATGTTGAAGTAATATTGAAGCTAAAAATATGAGCGCCAAAGATTACTTGCCCAAAAATTATTTGACATGTTGCAGGTCTCCTGGTACTTGTGAATCTTTTAGCACTCGTAATACAATTCCAGCCCGGTAAAAAATTTCGATATGTTTCTGTTCTCCTGGTACTTTTGAATCTGAAGTACTAAGGTAGCAGAAACTTTGTACTTCCACTTCTTCCTCGGTCTCCATTAAGTCATGTATGTTACCGGGATCAAAAGTAGCCTATGTGTTATTTCAGGATGTGACCTACATATGTGCCAAATTTCATCTAAATCCCTTCAGCAGTTTTTGCGTGATTGACGGACTAACATCCAAACATACAAACATGACCGCTTGCTGGCAATGAAAGCCAATCTTTTTTCCAGCAATATAAAAAAACCTGACCAAAAATACTTTGACATATGTCTGCTCTCCTGGTACTCGAGAATCTTTGGCGCTCACAAATTCAGACCCGAAAATATTTCGACATGTTTATGCTCTCCTGGTACTTGTGAATCTGAAGTACTAAGGCAGCAGAAACGTCTGATTTCTACTTCCTCCTCCGCCGCCATTAAGCTATGCCTTTTATCGGGATAAAAAGTAGCCTATGTGTTATTCCAGGATTTGAACTATATGTGTGCCAAATTTCATTCAAATCCCTTCAGCCATTTTTGCATGATGACGAACAAACATACAAACATACAAACATACAAACTTTCACATTTATAATATTAGTAGGATGTGAAAGTTTGTATGTTTGTATAATTGTATGTTTGTATGTTTGTATGTTTGTATGTTTGTATGTTTGTATGTTTGTATGTTTGTATGTTTGTATGTTTGTTCGTCAATCACGCAAAAATGGCTGATGGGATTTGAATGAAATTTGGCACACATATAGTTCATATCCTGGAATAACACATAGGCTACTTTTTATCCCGATAAAAGGCATAGCTTAATGGCGGCGGAGGAGGAAGTGGAAATCAGACGTTTCTGCTGCCTTAGTACTTCAGATTCACAAGTACCAGGAGAGTATAAACATGTCGAAATATTTTCTGGTCCGAATTTGTGAGCGCCAAAGATTCTCGAGTACCAGGAGAGCAGACATAATATATGTCGAAGTATTTTTGGTAAGGTTATTTTTTGCTGGAAAATAGATTGGCTTTTATTGCAAGCATTCATGTTTGTATGTTTGGATGTTTGTCCGTCAATCATTCAAAAACGGCTGAAGGGATTTAGATGTAATTTGGCACATATGTTGGTCACATCCTGAAATAACACATAGGCTACTTTTTATCCCGGTAACATACATGACTTAATGGAGACAGAGGAAGCAGTGGAAGTACAAAGTTTCTGCTACCTTAGTACTTCAGATTCAAAGGTACCAGAAGAACAGAAACATGTCGAAATTTTTTACCGGTCTAGAATTGTATTACGAGTGCTAAAAGATTCACAAGTACCAGGAGACCAGCAACATGTCAAATTATTTTTGGGCAAGTTTTTTTTTATTAGCAGAGCAGAAACTTTTCGAAATATTTTGGGACTGGAATTCCGAGCGTCATCTCAGTCTCAGTCTACAGATTCACCAGGAGAGCAGAAACATATCGAGGTATTCCGGGGCCGGAATTCCGAGCGCTACAGATTCACAAGTACCAGGAGAGCAGTAACATTTCGGAAGTTTTTTTGGGGCTTGATATGAGCGCTTTAGATTCACAAGTACCAGGAGATCAGAAATATGTCGAAGTATTTCGCCAGAAAATTAGGAGCGCTACTGTACAGATAGATTAAAATACCAGGAGAGAAATATCTGAAAGTTTTTAAGTTGCAGGAATTATGAGCGCAATACATTCCATAATATACAGTGTACCAGAAACATGACGAACAAAAAAAAAAAGTTTTTTCAAGGCTGGAAATTGTAAATGCTATAGATTCACAAGTACCAGGAACGCAAAAACATTTCGAGATATTTTCGGTGCCGGAATTGTGAGCACTAAAGATTTACAAGTACTAATAAGTAATTTGTAACTAAAAGTTAGGACTTTTAATCCAGTTTTTCTTGAAATTGAGATAAGACGAGATGAGATGAGATGAGATGAGATGAGATGAGATTAGATTTTTCTCACCACAATCCTACTAATATTATTTAAAAAAACCAGTCCCAAGTACTTTCGAAGCTGGAAATATGAGCGCTAAAGATTCACAAGTAAAAGGAGAGCAGAAACATGCCGAAGTATTTTCGGGACTGAATTTGTGTGTGCGAAAGATTCTCGAGTACCAGCAGAGCAGAAACATGTCAAAGTATTTAGGGTAGTTTTTTTTACTGGAAAATAGATTGCAAGCGATTCAAAAGTACCAACCAGGGTAACAACAACATGTTGGAGTATTTCTGAGGCTGGAAATATGAGCGCTAAATATGCGTACCAGGAGAATAGACACATGTCTAAGTATTTTTGAGCAAGATTTTTTTACCAGGAGTACAAAAACATGTCGAAGTTTTTACTGTGCTGGAATTGTGAACACTATAAGACTCACAAGTACCAGGAGAGAAGAAACATAATTATCCAAATAGTTTTAGGGCTGGTATTGTGAGCGCTAAAGTTTCACAAGTATCAGGAGACCACACACATCAAAGTATTTCCGGGGCTTAATTGCAAGCGGTTTGGATTCAAAGGCACAGGTAACCAAAAACATATCGAAGTATTTCTGACTCTGTAATGGTGAACAATTAGGATTTAAAAGATACCAGGAGAACAGAAACATGTTGAAGTAATATTGAGGCTAAAAATATGAGCGCCAAAGATTCACAATACCTGGAGTTATTCAAAATATTTTGCGCAAGAATTTTTCTGGGCTGGAATGGTGAAAGCTATAGATTCACAAGTACTAAGATAGCAGAAACATTTTGAAATTTTTTCGGTGCTGAAATTGTGAGCAGTTAGGATTCAAAAGTAACAGGAGAACAGGAACAGGCCGAAGTTTTTTTTCGGGCTGGAATTATAAGCGCTAAAGATTAACAATTACCAGGAGACCAGAAACATGTCGCAATATTTCTGGGGCTGGAATTGTGAGCGGATAGGATTCTAAAGTACTTGGACACCAGAAACATTTCAAAGTATTTTTTCGACAGGAATCGTGAGCGCTTAAAATTCACAAGTACCTACCAGGAGATCACAAACATGTCAATGTAATTTTGGGGCTGAAGTATTACTTTCAGCGCACCGCAAAGACTCATAATATCTGGTTATCTGAATCATGAAGATGCAGTTCGAAGGATGAGACAATGAGGCAAAAAGTTGCGCGGCAGTTCTAAAGTCTACGCAGACGAAGTCGCGGGAAGAAGCTAGTACGTCATAAATCGTAAATCGCAACTTCTGATCACGGAACCCTTAGTGCGCGAGTACGACTCGCACTTGGCCGGTCTTTTTAAATTTGAAAAAAAAAAATACTTTAGAGTTAATAAGTATTTCATTTTTCAAATTTAATATGTAAGCAATCATGGTTTTTTTTTTATACTTTCTTCAGCGATAAAGTTATAAAGCTTCAAAGATTACATTTAGAAAGAGAAGTCCGATATGAAAGTTGACGTTCATGACGCCTATTATACAGCTGCCATAGAAGACAGTGTTTTCACGACAAAGACATATGTTTGTTTAAAATAATTATAATTATCTCGTTGGTTTTTCGAGTAATTTTGATTCTGTTTTCAGAGTTAGTATTATATATTTGCATATCTTAAAATAAACTATATATTTATTAATATTTCTTTCATGCGTATTCCCTATTATATCAGAAATTGCTTTGGTAACAAACAGAAATAATTTTATGATAATCTTTGAAAATGTCAGAAATTATTCATTAACATAGGAAATTAATTACTACGAATAAATTGAAATTGACTCTCTCGTTACCTAAGCTTGGAAAGGTTATTAAATATGCTTGATTCTAAGCTTATTCATCTAAATTACTGATTAATTTAGTAATCATACTTAGTAAATTCCACGAATGTTAATTTATATTCGTTCTATTAAGAAAAGACTACGTCTGACGTGTTAAGTAATTAAAACAAATTTTTCAGTTAAATTTCAATACGAGCTGGAAAAAATATAAAAACGGAAAAGTTCCAAAGGCTTGTATTATCATTTACGAAGCTTCGTACGTCAAAGTAATTAAAACTTTTAAGTAAAAATTCTGAATTAATAAGCTTTGAAGGAAACTGCCAACAACTTATTTGACGTCGCATTAATTAAATTTTCCTGGCATTAGAATGCAATTAAAATGTCATTAAGTAGTTTTGCAAGTACATGAGTACGTCAAATAGTTCGTAGTTTCGTGGATGCTCGTTAGTATCTTTGGAAATGACAGTATAACTTTCTTTGCTGGTAATATTTTGAATCTTTGTTTTCAGTTTTAAGTAATTTCAATTCTTCACCCTCTAAGCTCTACACGTTAGTAATTTGGACAACGCAAATCTTTCTTTGCAAATGAAGATCCGTAAAAGAACAGAAATGAACATTCATAGAAATGTTTGATTGTTAACTAAATCTTGTTTGGAACTTGTAGTATTCTGTAATGTCGAAAAGAAGTCTTGGGTGAAGTGATCACGAAATGAGCTGTCAATTCATGCAGTATTCAAGATGAAATGATAGCTGGCTTTGTGATCACTTTATCCAAACCTTTACTTCTAAATGATTAAAGAATCGACCAGAAGTACTGCGATATGGATAGAAGTAAATGCTCAGCAGAACTACTGCTAAACTTCTAAGTCTATCTGCTAAATACTGCAACCATCAATTACTCTACTAAATGTGATAATGGGTTATTTTTAACATCGGACTTTTGTGTCTAGTTTAAAAAAAAATGTTTCACTTTATAGTATTAGTAGGTACATGTGAACAAACTTAACAAAAAATTATTTGGTACCGGTACTCTTCCATAGACAAAAAACAACGGGTTGCACTCCGGGAGAGCCGGCAGAAGTGAAAACGTGAACATTAACGTTGTGCATTTTTGAATCAACCATCTTACAAATTTTCGATCAGGTCACGTGTCCTGACGCGTCATCCTTCTTACGAATTTTCGATACGGGCACGTATCCTGACGCGATCATTTCATTTTATACCCATCCCAAGGAAATTGCTCAATGAGGCTATAGAAGTTTACATTTTTTTTTAATTGCTTGTAGTACATGACCATATTCAACATGCTAATTTGGTAAGAGGTGATCCTTTTTCCACCTACGAAATCAAATCGCTCAGTACATTTTTAGTTGAAGTTCAACCTAACATCATCTTACCGTATACCCAGTTATCTGATCCGGTGGAATTGGTTTATCTCCGTTAGGTACAACCTACACGGTTTGAAGTCAATGGGTGTGTAGGCGGCTTGCCATTACAATTTTATGCCTTCGCAAACATTGGCTATAAGAGCCTTAACAAAAAAGAGGATTTTATCGCATACAGATATTCCATCAAAGGTGAAGGACACTTGTCTTTTCTGTTTACAAAAATATTGTATGAGGAATATCCTATCTCCTGGGTTAGGAGATATGATATAAGCTCATTCTGGGAAAGCTCGCTTCATCGTAGATTTTTTTTCCTTCATCTCTGACCTGTACTAGAGTCAAGAGCAAACCGATCATAAATAATAAGAAAGTAAACTAATATTGTGAATGAATTAAATTTGTTTTTTCAACACACTCCTAAACAGTTTTTTTTGTTAAGAACTAATTTAGGGAAATAATTATTCAAGTCTATTTTTGGTGTCCCACAGATTAATATTTTCATGAGAGCAAAGATAGTAAATGGTATGGATTAGAGGTAGCTACCCCATTTTGCCGCACGAGTACGATAAGCAATTCAATGCCAGCCCGAAAATGATGGGAGAGGTGAGCGATTAAGTGTGTGAATAATATTTCAGACCCATTAATTTAACCTAAAAAATAGCAACCAACGATTCAAAAACTAAATGGGCAATGATGATAAATATTATTTTAATATTAATACCAAAGTTTTCAGTTGTAAATGAACCTGCATTAAGCCCGTAGATTGACCACTAATGAACCACAAACGCGGTGCAATGACCACGTAATTGGCATAATCTATCAAATTCAAACATATCGTTAATGAGAATTCCGAATATACTGCGCAGGCATAATTAATGATTATCGTGTTATATTGACTAGGAAAGATAAAGCTCTAGAAAGTGATATTCGACAAAAAAAAATCTGTGTCAATCCCCACACATTTCATATTTTTCTAAAATCGTTTTGTAAAAATAATTTAAATTTGGCTAAAGCCGTTGCGCGTAGGAAGTTGCGGGCTAAAGCTGGTTCAATATCTATACTAATATTATAAAGTTGAACAAGTTTATTTGTACTGGTTCAATTTGAAAAATTATTTCAGTGATAAATTAATTAATTAAGCTCGCTCCATCGTAAACTTTGTCTCTGTCATTTCTGACCAAGACTAAGGTCAAGAGCAAACCCATCTCAAATAAAAATAAAAAAATAACATAGCTAATTTGTAGAATTGTCTATATATACGTGTGACCGTGAGCAGCAGCTGTTTTATTCCCTGGCTCCGTATCCAGGCATCCCGGTACTTCCAAGTGTTTCAGTCTAGAGCCTCTGAACGCGTACTGTGAGGACTGGTATGAGCTAGAGAACTTGGAGGAGGTATTTCCCCAGCGAGATGCGTCTTTATGGTATAATCCTGTCAGATATTATGAAGTGTACAATAAATTAAAATCAAAAGTTATTTATTCAAATTAGGCTGTCGCTTTTTTAACGTCAAAGTTTACAAAAAGACAGTCCACTAAAACGCCTCGCCTGTCACCACTTCTTAGTGTTCTAGTTGGGAAGAAGAAGTGGCACAACAAACTCCCTAGCAAACATTTGTCTGATGAGTTAGAAGAACCAGCAATTATACAATAGTTTGCAAAGTATTATTACAAAGAAAATAATGTAGCACGGTACAGGTATCACATAAAACCTTAAATTAAATTATTCACAAATTATTTATTCTTAAATAGTATTATTTTAACAACAATACAAATACAAATACAAAATCCTTTATTTCAAATAGACCAGTTACAGGCACTTTTGAATAGTCAAGTTCTGTCAGTCAAATAAATGAAGCTAATCCTGCCGCGCTAGCGACAAGAGCAGCGGGTTGCTCTGCAACATAACACACCCACCGACCCCATCTCCAGCGCGGCAGTTAAATGCGGCAGCAATATTGTAGAACTCAGAATCTAAAGTTAATACCAACAACAACTAATCCCTCATAAAAACCGTAAAAATAAAGAATCCAAATCAACCCGACTCCGCGTTAGTCTATTTCTCTCGAGTTTAATTTAGTGAGAAGGCCCTTTCAGTTCGTCAGACGGTTTAAATAGAGCAAATTACTAGGTGGATACAGTGCAGCAAGATTAGCAGTAATTAAGAAACTATTAAATAAGCTGCGCTTTGGGTAGGAAGACTATGTAACCAGATAAGAGGATTTCGTCCTGAAAAAATACGGTTTCAGATACTTATCCTTAAATGAGATAGACGTAGAAGAAACTTAAGTTTCTCTTTGAATGTTTGAAGCTGTGATTTGCGATATTAAAATATGCAAGGCTTTTTTGTATATCGGCCAGTATTTACTAAATTTTTTGCCCAAAACGTCGTCCTTAAAAAGCGACAGTCGCAATAATTTGTTCTTTAAAACCAGAAGACACCTTTTGTCAGCGCAACGATGTGTTTGTGTTTCTCGAACAAATGATGGCATTGGTCGTATATTTTTGCGATGATCGCTAAAGATTGACTGATGCAGATTTTTTTGTGGCCTGATGAAGTTCCACCGACTGTCGAGGACGAAACCCAGGTATGTCATCGTCGACCTGACACCGATGTGAGCCCCTCCTACCGTTATTTGAGATCCCGATGTTGGCCTGTTCCGAGAACCATAGAAGCACATGGCTTCGGACTTGTGTGGGGCCAGCTCAAGACCCAACTGCCGGATCCTCTCAACAACTGTCGCAACCCCGCGTGTCATAGCGTCGATCGCCGCCTGGTGCCACCTCCCCAGGACCAGCGTGTCGTCGGCGCGCAGCACCCAGTTGTTGCCGATGTCAGAGACACCGCCAAGATGACCCCGCCCCGAAAAATCGTCTCCTCCATCGAGAGGGCTCTCATGCGCATGATGGAGTCCACTGTCGAGGTTTTGAGGCCTGCACTTAGCACCCGTTTAGCACAAAACAGTAACTACTAATAAAATTAACTACCTAATCTGTCTCTCCTTTTTCTTCTCTAAGTTACTCCAACTCGTCAAAATGATAATTTGTTTCAAATAGTTTATTTTTTTATTCGTGATGGGTTTGCTCTTGACTCTAGTATTGGTCAGAGATGACAGAGACAAAGTCTACCATGGAGCAAGCTTACCCAGAAAGAGCCTGTTCACTCTAACTTTGAAGCTAAGAAAGAAATAAATTAATGTCATAACGAAAGCTCTAACACAATACAAGTACGCTTACCTCTCATTCATCCCATAAATCGTAGCGTTTATTGACTACGCTGCTACGCCGTAGCAACGATATCACTGACGTAGCATTTGGTAAACCGCCTACGCGTAGCTGTTTGCTTATCTATCCTATAGTTTAATTTCTATACCAAGTTTATTGTTTATTACATAAATCGCTATTGTTTCTAGCTAGTTTGATATTCTCTGAAAGCTGCCGCGTCAAGAGTAAATAACCCTGGTAACTATGTACAAGTTTTCGATACTGAATTTCGAAAATTCTTAGAGTTCCCTATATTGAATCACGGAATAGTTACTGAGAATTTCATAATTGACAGGCAAATTCGATATTCAAATGGACTGTTTATTAATTTCAAGATCCTGCCAGATTCTAAACATTGAGTAAATATGAGAGATAAACAAACAATACACAAATCAAAATGAAAGTTAACAGTTTTTGCCGAATTAAAAACAACCAAAGATATTTTAATTTTTGTTCATTAGTTTGAGTCTGATTATATATTTATTTACGCACACAGATGTATAAAAGGCGGACTTAATGTCCTCAATGCTCGTTGATTCGTAGTATCTTCCGTACTTACCAGTACACTATCTCATAGTAAGTTTAATTTCTCAATCTTCCTCAAGACTCACATACAAAACAATTTGAAGAAAACTTTAAAATAATCACATTTATGTATCATTTTACTACCACAATTACCATCCTTACAGTAAGCCCATTTAACTTTAGAATTGTAATTTCGCCTATTCAAGTCTCATGGCTACCCTATCACGACTGCATTAAGGCAGGCAACTGCTAACGGAATTGCAGACGCTTTGTGCTTTCACGTAATGGGTACGTTGGTACATGCGTCGATGTATGTATGTATGTTTTTGTAATTTGTTAGATGTTTCTCCGATGTGCATGGATTTTATTTGAAAATCTGTGATAGAAAGTAAAAATGATTTCCAATTAAATGTACGGCAGTTTTTATATTAGTGCCTTTTGCCTACACTTATGTAGGATTTTTAATTAGGAACGCATCAAAATTTTAAACGATTAATAGTTGTCTGAACGCAGTGATGAGAGAGAGAAAAAGAGATGATTGAGAAGTTTTAAGAATAAACGAGGATTTCAAGAAGCGCTTTTTTGGGTCTACCACATCCCCCTAATAAATTAAATTAAACGTATTTGCTTAGCTAAACTAAAAAAAAACACCCCAAATTAGGTACTAATTCTTACATTCTTACATGCAAGCTGCAATATCATCTCATTAGCAAGCAATGTCAAGAACATGTCAAAATGTAAAGACATTAGAGTAGTAGCAGCGTAGATAGAAAGTTTGCAACTGGGATGTCTGTATGAGTTCCTTAAACATACGGAAATTGCCCGTCTACTCAGAGTGTAACTCATTTTAAAAATATATAGGTGCCCAAGCATAGAGTATATAACCACTAGAGAGCGTATAGGCCGATTTCTTCTAAGTACGCGGCTCACTACAGCGGGCCGGGGGACGAGGAACAACGCGCGGCTGCAATTGGTCCGTTCAAGGTCAAGTTGCATAGGTAGCCTATGGTTAGTGGTGGCACTACTTGATTAAAGGAAAATAGTCGATATCGATAAAATGGATTTTAACATTATAAAAATACTCAATCCAAACAAACAGCGCTATATCTTGTTTAAACAAAGTTTCCCTATTAACCTTATCTTTCCACTTTTATTTTAATTCTGAAATCTTCGAAAATCTAAAATGAAAACATGTATGTCAAACACACAGATGAAAAATCTGAGAACCTCCTCCTATTTTTAAAAGTCGTTTAAAAGTAGTTACGTGTTTAATGTAAGTATGTGAATTGATTAAAAATTGTATTAGTTGTAATTTTATGATCATCGATAAATCGACTTCAATCATTAAACGTAACAGCACAGATTTTTACGATAAAAATACAAAGGGGAAGAAAGGGATAAAAATATAAGTATTTCCTAATGAAAGAAAGAGACTTTTCCAAAAGACATCAACGCGCGCTTCTCACAGTGTGCTCGTTCACCTAACCACCATTTTATATAGACCCCTGCAGTGGCTCATCATCTGATTCAAATTAAAAATATTTTGCGTAGTTTTTACTCTCCGATGAAAAGTTATGCCATCATTTTTGTAACAAAAGGTCTAGGAATGTTTCCCACACAAATTCACCGGGTATGAAGGCATTTTTATGCGTTATAAATTGCATAAAAATTAAAACGATTTGTAAAAACTTAGCATGCCCACAGGTCTAACAATTGGTCACAACTAAAATGGTTACTAGTGCCTGCTGCCTAACATCTGAGCAAAAACACTAATAGTTTTCGTGCGTCGGGGCACTGTATGCGCAGTCAAGTGGTTTAATAGTCTTTGTGCCCAAGACTTCAAGCTAACTCTAAGGCTGACTGTCCACTGGAGCGAAGAGGATAGGAGTGGAGGAACATTAACCAATGAAATAGGCATGAAAAAAGTATTTATTACCTAAACAATTTATCTAAAAACATACAAAAACATAATACTAACCGCCAAAATTGAATCAGTTTGCTCAAAAAACAAACGAGATGTAATTATTTTAAACAAATATATCTGTCCCTCTCGCGAAAACGCTGTTTTCTATGGCAGCTGTATAGACGTCATGGACTTTGACGTGTAAGTCCTTATCGGGCTTCTCTTTTTAGTTGTAATCTTTGAGGCTTTGTAACTTCATCGCTGATGTAGGTATTAAAAAAAAAAAATTCTTTACTAGACATAATAAGTATTTCATTATGCAAATTAAAAAAAAATCGCATATGCATTCCTTTTTTCATAAAATGAAAGAATGACGTTTACTTGGGACTAGCACAAAACACGAACAGTACCTTATAATTAATCATTACAATTTTCACTTATATGCTAACCAGTTCAAACGAGATCATGTCACTATCAAGCTTGCAACATTATGAACACCTGGCAAATGTTTCACGAAACCAACTAAGAATAGCCAAGGCATCACCTATAAACTATTATAAATTAAACAACGACTGGGTTATAATGTTAATATTATTGGAGCACTGGCTCAGCTCAAAGCTCATACAAGACTCTCTTAAACAAACAATCAGTTTCTTTTCCTTCTAATTTTAAATCTATTCTAAACTTTTTACAAAGCTTTATCGACTGGCCAGTACGAACTCAGAAAGAAGTTTCGTTTATACAGTAATAAATGTAGGTGAACCAAAGATACGTAAAAGGTTTGGTACCGTTAGCACCTAATGAGTCCCCGAGATCACTCACGAGGACATCTTTACATCTACCTAATGGGAGGAGGGAACGCACTACCTTTTAGCATCAAGTTGTTCCAGTTTGTAGTGTTAAAGTGGTAAATGAGTTACTGGAAACATTTAGTTTTTTTTTTCACAGCTTCTTAGTTTGGTTCGCACATTTCAGAATGATATTATACTCGTATATCTAGGTAGAAAACGCGGTGACCGGTTTAAAATTATAATTAATCGTATTAAATAAGTTGATTCTTTATTTTTTTGCGGTCTAGTCAGACTTTAAGTTTGATCACTAAATGAAAAATCTCTAAAAAGCTAGAACATTTTCTCTAAATAGATATATTTGATGTAGCTTGATGAATATAGTAGGAACTACGTTTTTGAATTTAAACTTTTTATTAAATTAATATTAATGAAACAATCATTAGAAACATACTTATTTGAGTTATATCGGAGAATTTACTTGGTAATTTCTTTTTTTTTTCAAAATTAAAAATCTGTTCATATTTCATTCCGTTAACGTACACAGACTTTTTTCACACTATTGTTTGCTACATTCTTTCATAATACCTTTTAACAGATAAATACATCAACATTAGTTAAAGTCACACACACAACACATCTTTCAAAAACAAACACAACAGTAGGACAAATACATTTCCAGCAACAATTTTAAAAGCTTAACCAATAACAAGGAGCGATGCAAGTACACTGACTCAGTATTGTACTTGACTGAAGACATAAAAGTACATGAGCCGTTCAGAACAAACGGCCTGAATATACGACACCGAGAGGTTTTATCTTCTCCAAGAATTATAGCGGTCTCTTTCTTTATCTGGTTTTTAGAGAGAGATAGCGTAAGGTATCAAAACTTCAGGTGTTTCATGTGGGTATGTTTGTAACGTAGAGTGGAAGGAAGCATTTTTAGGTCGCTGGTGATGGAGATACTAGATATTTGTCGGAGTGTGTGGTGATGGCAGTGGAGTGCATTATGCTCATATTTCTTGTTGGTACAGCAAAAGTGTGTTGAGTTGAATTTTACTTTTAGGCTGCTCTAACTGTACTGGGTTATAAAATAGACAGAGGATAGTCTCAAGTCAAAGCTTTTACATATTATAATGATTTAGTAAATTATGCTAACAGCATTTGTAAATCATTTTATATTAAATGAAACTAAGTTCAAAATTAAATGCAAATAAACTCGTGACATTTAGGTAGCGCATGTTAAGACGTTTAACCCTTACAAAACTTAAAAATCTCCTAATTAAACTAATCGACTGAAAAAGAGAAACAAAGGTTTGAAAATTAAAACATCATAATCCATTAAAATTTTATGTCATTGTGTTAAGCCATTTCAAAGTAGAAAGTTTAAAAAAAAACACTTCACAAATTGGCTTTTAAATACTAATCAACCTGCCTGCTTCATAAACTAGCCATCAAATATTTAATTGAGACCGGAAAGCAAAAACTAGCCGGTTTTAATATATATTTGAGTACCAGTTTATACGCAAAGGCTTTCAGCATTAGCTTTTTTGCATAAAAACATGTTACATACTCTTTTAACCGTCCATTAGAGAGGTGGTGGGAAAAGAAATATCGATAGCGGATAAATACTTGCGGATATTTTTGGCGCGAGTAAAAAATGTATACTTTTTGTTAATATTGTAAAAGACAATCAGTATCAATACAAATTATAAAACAAAGTCCTCCGCTGCTTCTGTCTGTCTGTTTATGATAAACTCAAAAAAAAAACTGCACCGATTTTCATGCTGTTTTCACCAATGGATATAGTGGTTCTCGAGGAAGTAGGTACGTAATTTGTCAAGCGGGCGAAGCCGCTGGCAGAAGCTAGTGTTATAATAATCATTTAATTTTGGCTTAGGAAAATAACAGTTTTCTTAAACAATTACAGTGGATTTGGGTGGTTTTGGGGGCCGAGTCACCCGCGTCCGTAGGAGCGCATCCCTTCAGCGAATCCCTACACGTGGTCCCCGGGTGGTGTTAAACAGGTGACACTAACCGCCTCCGTGGTCTAGTGGTTATACCACCTGATTCAGACCCAGAGGTCCCAGGTTCGATTCCCAGTGGGGGCAAATTTTTGCTCGGTTTGGTTGGTGGTAGGACTTGTTCTAAGTCCGCCTGGCAAGCTACCACCATCATGTCTAAGTCTGTCGCCATAACAACAATGTTAACAGCATTGTTGTGTTCCGGCAATTAGAGGTATGATAGCCAGTTCCTCTGTGTAAGAGGATTCCGGGTGAAACTCGCTTCCATCTTCGGCCTAATCATCACTTTCCATCAAGTGAGATTTGGGCCAAGAGTTTCCCTGCACTGTATAAAAAAATCGTGGAAGTGGAATCTCACTAATCCGCCTCTATTATAAACCGGGGGCTGCCGGATTATTGGAATGTTCGGATACCTGGATTGTCTACAAAAATAAATAAAATAAAACATTTTTTCATAATGAAGTAATTCTTATAAAATTAGGCGCAGGCGGAGCTTACTGGATGTGCCAGATTAGTGAGACTGTACTGTATGTGATTCCTGCCAAATATTATTTTACCATTCACAAACTGTGTATGTATGTAGGTACCTATAATTACAAAACAAAATAATTACAGTGACAATACACAAAGGACGGTGTGAACTGTTAGTCCCACATAATACCTCACAGTAGAATCAACTTCACGAAAAAGTGACCAGTAATTATAGCAGGTTACAACTGCCAATTAATTTAAGAGCATTCTGAAATTACCTATGAATATATAATTCGAGATCATTTTAATCCTCAACGGCAAAGTCGCTACTTGAGTTCTGAATTCAAATATTACTGAGCAAAACCATTGCTGTTATCTTCAACAAAGCCAGAAATAAAGTGCGAATGTATAAATAATACTCGCCCCATAATATTTCGGATCCAAAAATGAATAAAACCAACACGCACATCCCTAGCAGTCCGGTCTTATTAGAGTCACGCAAAATAACTTCATTGGTATACTGAAAGCAGTACACTGGCAACGTAAGCGTGTTGAAAAAAACTAATTTCTCATAATTACTGGCGCGATATTATTGTATTCTTGTTGCAGTGTTTACGTATAATGACTTAAGCAAAGTCTTGGTACAAGTAGCGACAAAGGCGGTGGATTTTATGGAAAGTTTTAGAAGAGATTTATGAATGAACAGTTCGTTTTTGCATATTGTGTGTATCAAAAATAATTTTAGATTACGGAATGTTTTTATTTTTATAATTTGGTGAGTACGCATTACTTCAGCTTTTTCTTTTATCGGCCTGAACTGTCATACTCCTAGAAAAAGGCTTCGATTCATTTTGTACCTTTTTCTCTAGCTAGGTCGTGCTTCATGACGCATAATGTAATGTCAATATTACTGCAAGTGATGGCTACGAGAACACTAATTAAATTGTCTGGATTGAACTCATGACGTTGCATGTTGCATGTCCAATTCAAAAATTTGAGCAGGACACATTATCGGGAAAATCAAAAAACTGGCCAAGTGCGAGTCGGACTCGCGCACGAAGGGTTCCGTACCATTATCGTATTATACGATTTATGACGTATTAAAAGAAAACTACTAGATCTCGTTCAAACCAATTTTCGTTGGTAGTTTACATGGTAATATACATCACATAGTTTTTTTTAGTTTTATCATTCTCTTATTTTAGAAGTTACACGTGGTGGGACACACATTTTAAGACCACCTTGGAAGTGTCTCTCGCGCAAACTATTCAGTTTAGAAAATAATGATATTAGAAACCTCAATATCATTTTTGAAGACATATTATCCATAGATACCTCACACGTATGGGTTTGATGACAAAAAAAAAACTAATTTGCGTTTCAGTTCTAAGTATGGGGACCCCCAAAATGTTTTTTTTTCTATTTTAGTGTAAAAATCTTAATGCGGTTCACATAATACATCTACTTACAAAGTTTCAACAGCATAGTTCTTATAGTTTCGGAGAAAAGTGGCTGTGACATACGGACGGACAGACAGACAGACATGACGAATCTATAAGGGTTCCGTTTTTGCCAATTGGCTACGGAACCCTAAAAAGGTAGAAGAAAGTTTAGAATGTTTTTGCAAGAAACAGGGGATCTTAGTTTCTATCTTCCAACAAAACAAGTTAGCAAGCTCTATTCAAGAGTACTTTAACCCCTGAAAGAACATTTTTGTCGCCAACAGTACTGTGATAAGTATCAACTTAGCTTGAACAATCGTAAAGTATATTTTTCAGTACTCCTTGCACGTAGCTTTGAGCGTTGCACTTAGCAAACTGTTGTGATAAAAATATGAATAATAAAGAGCTGTTTAAGAAGTTGCGCTTGCAAGATAAACGTGAAATATTTTCTTGTTACGTAAGAAGTTTTTAAGGATTTATATTTTTCAATTGAAAAAGTATCAAGACTGGTGGACCGTGTTTTATCTTGTTGTGTGTCTTCTGATCAGATAATTAGTTCATCTTATCTTACTAGTCCATCGTGTCTTACTGCTGGGCCGTAATTGCTGGCAAGTCTTCAAAGAGTCTCTTTTGTCCCACCACCTTTCTCTTCTTCTGAACATCCAAACAAAGATTTTCTATAGACCCACAGCTCACCCGTCAACTAACTTATGAAATATCTTCAAAGAAAATTAAACCTACACGGACCTAAAAATTTTACAGTACAAGAGAAACAAAAACGCAAACATAAATACGATCGGTACAGGTGGGACCAACTCAGCAACATCCCTACATCCGTAGATCCGCAGATCCGCAGATCCGCGCGCGCCAATAAAAAGCACGCGTTCACCAATATTTGTGACATGCTGATACCGTACATCGTATTTCACCGCTACGAATCCGTAATGTGCGTCTCCCACGCGACCCTTGTGGGTTCCTTGGTTTAGGAATACTGGAAGTGCTACAGGAATAATGGCAAATTAAAATCTGTTAATTCAGCAGGTTTTTTTCTTTTCATAGTGGAATTTAGTAGGTGGCGATTAAAATAATAGTGGACGTTAAACGTCATGTTGCATTTAAATATAATTAAAACTAGCTGACCCGTGCTCAATTCGTTAGACGGTATTTTTTGGGATTTTATGACACTTACAAAAAACGTGGCCTGTAATTGGTAACATAATTTCCAAAATCGGATCAGTTGATCCAGTACAACCTCACTAACTTAAAAACTTTACATCTTTATAACAATATTAGTAAAGAATAATAATAATAAATGCTGGTAGGGATCTTGACCGCACTTCCGGGATTGTCCTGATAGCCGTGGTATACCTCTCCACTCCTCTAGCACCTCAGGCTATGTTGCCTCCTTGGCGCTACGTCACTTTGTGCTAGCGACCGTTTTCGGGGGCCCATTCATTGAGTGTGCAAGTCACCCCCTGCCATTTAAAAGCCGTGTATATTGTTAGTGGTCAGGCAGGGGCCAATAGTTCTATAATAAACGATTATCAGTCCACTAAACTGCCCAAACCCATAGCGTTTCATCTTTTTTTTTTCCATATTCTGCAATATTCTTGCTCCAACCGGGGATTGTCCTTGGGAATACTTTCACAGTGCATACAGGGATAATCGCCGGTTGGTGCCCCATTACATTTGAAATTTCTAACGGGGCCTCTGCCTGTTGGTTTCGGCCCCTCGTACGCCTACCAAAGGACCGGGTCTCCAGAGACCCGAGAAAGAAAACAAAGAAATAATAATAATAACCCTACCGCAGTATCTCTACGTTGACGCCGTGGTGGGGCTTGCGCGTCCCGATGAACCTTAAGTCATACCTAGGGTGAGGGGCCAGACAAAGAGAGATACAATCCGCAAGGCAGTTTTGTGGCGAACTGTTGGGCAGTAGCGACCCCACGAACCTTATCTCCCGGGAGAAGTCTTGTTCCTCATCTACGGCTTGCCTTTATTGGCTGGCCAGAGTGAATACTGACGAGGAACAGAGCTCCCACCTCTCTCTTGCCTTAATTGGCCGGTCTGAGTGGAGATTCGCTAGAGCACACGTGCTCGGGAGAAGGATGTATAATCTAGTAAGATGCTGGTAGGGATCTTGACCGCACTTCCGGGATTGTCCTGATAGCCATGGTATACCTCTCCACTCCTCTAGCACCTCAGGCTATGTTGCCTCCTTGGCGCTACGTCAGTTTGTGCTAGCGACCGTTTTCGGGGGCCTATTCATTGAGTGTGCAAGTCACCCCCTGCCATTTAAAAGCCGTGTATATTGTTAGTGGTCAGGCAGGGGCCAATAGTTCTATAATAAACGATTATCAGTCCACTAAACCGCCCAAACCCATAGCGTTTCATCTTTTTTTTTTCCATATTCTGCAATATTCTTGCTCCAACCGGGGATTGTCCTTGGGAATACTTTCACAGTGCATACAGGGATAATCGCCGGTTGGTGCCCCATTACATTTGAAATTTCTAACGGGGCCTCTGCGAGTTGGTTTCGGCCCCTCGTACGCCTACCAAAGGACCGGGTCTCCAGAGACCCGAGAAAGAAAACAAAAAAATAATAATAATAGCCTTTATTCAACAATCTTACATATTTCCTTAATATAACATAGTTTAGTAAAGAATACGTGTAGATAAATATAGTAGCTTCCACAAGAAGAAGAATAAATAAACTTCCTTTTGAGCTTAGCTACAATCGAGTAAAATAGGAATGTTTAGGATTTAAAGAGACCTGTTGATAATATCTTCAATATTGTGAGATCTATCAACGATTTCATTCAGAGCCTACTACAAATATGAAATGATCTTTTCCCAGCAATCACTTTAGAAAACTACTTATATAGAAATATAGTAGAGCAAGATAGTTGAACAAGAACACAGTAGGAAAACAGTTAAGTTTCACAGTTAAAACCAACTGCGCTCTTGCCACATCCAGCTCCTTTAACTCCACAGTCCCATGTGAACGGAAAAATTAATAAAATCGAAATCGTATCTGACATCGAATTAAGCTAATGCTCCTCGATGCCAGACGTTAACCGTCCGTAATTAATATACGCGGAAAATATATGGAAATCCAGTAAAACCCGCCTCCCCAGTAACGGCCCCGTAGGTAAGCTTTTAAATTAATTAATATCAATTTCATAGCGTGTTTTTGACTGTCCATAATATTATGGACTGACTTACAATTAAATGTTGATTCCGAGGAGTATTGGTGTGTGTAATTTGTACTGTGCTGGGTCTGGTATTGTTGTCTTAAATTATTTAAAAGGAATTATTTTGTTTACTTTGTTGTAGCGGTGTTAATTTATTCTGCGAAATTTAAATTGTACTTGAATGTATTGTTGCCCATTTAATTATATTGCAAACTGATATTGAAATGAAATCGTTTTATTTTTTCATAAAAGGGGTTTAAAATATCCTTTGATTTTATTAGTGCAATTTATTGTAATTTACTAAAAATACACACCTACCTACATTTATTTTTCTCTAGTCTCAACTGTCCCAGATCTGGCAAAACTATATAATATCTACTAGAAAAAGGTTTGCAAGGATTTTGATCATGATAACTTTGGACCAATGTAGTCCCCAAGTACTAAGGGTAAATATCGTTGCAAATTACGTCTTGATTGTTCCATTTGAAGCAACACACTGAATGCCAGTGAACCTGTATAATTACAATTTCGCTTCTAAATAATAAATAATAATCGCTTTCCCATCACCAATAAAGGCCCTCATAAATGCTCGAACCCAAACAATAACATCACCCAAGTACACAACCTAAACCAGTGGTTCCCAAACATTTTTCGCACGGGGACCAATGACTTATTATATATAGACACGTCATACACCAACATCGCGGCGCTTAAAAACGGCGAAAATACTAGATCTACTAATACGCATGAAGAAAGGGATAGAAAATATGTTTCCGTACGGCGGGATGAATGTTGCTAGAGGGAGATAAATATACATCTTCAGTTACGACAGGCTGGTGCGTAACTAAGCGCAATGTGGCCAAATTGGCTTCATTTCATGTTGTCATTTTAGAGTGCGGACAACGTATCTATAGTTTTATATATCATTGACGGGGACCACTTTGATTTGTTTTTAGCTGAGACTAAAAGACCAGAAAAAATTAAAAGACCAAAAGGACATTGTTATAGAAAACTATAGATTTAAAAACATCATCGTTAAAATATAAAATTCTTCCGTTACTGAGTGAGTGACAACGCAGTGGAAACTACTAGTTGTAGGAAGCTAAATTTTGGCATTTAGGTTCCTTGGGGAGTGCACTAAGTCAAGATTTCCCAGGAATCGGAAAAACGTGATATGCGCGTACGAAGTTGCAGGATAAAGCTAGTGGTACTATAATATATATCAATATTAATAATAGTCGTAGAAGCTTAAAATTAGAATGCATCAATGATACTTGTTTTTTTTTTTACTTGAAATTGGTTGCTATTCTAGTCTAGGTCAGAGATAACAGAGAGCGAGAAAGAGAGAGAGTTGATGGCTTGAAAAGTTTGATAATTTAAACCTTTCGTGAACTACGTTTTAGCTCTTAAGGACCACCAGTGGTCCACTAACCACAAATTGGGAGCCATTGATCTAAACAAACAGCGCTTAATTGCTTAACAAGCAATATCATTCTATTACAAGCTCTCAGATAGCTTTCTCTCATAGATTTATACGATTAATTACCATCTGTTATCGGCGTTTTTCTTTAGTTACTCCCTTAATGGAGGCTTGTAGAAAAGGTCGACTGGCGTTAAATTGAATTCGCCCATTTTCCTTTCGTTAATCTCGCTGAAATTTTAATTTGAAATAGTTTTGATGCCAGTGTCAGCTGGGACGGAAATGATAGGGTTCGGGACAAAATTTTTGAGTTCTATGCAGAAAGTAGAAATTAAAAAAAAAATTATTAAACACGATCTTGGTCATTCACAAATGTTAGAACATAAATGTGAAAGCTGCCTATAATATTCTCACAGCTGGTTAACAGGTCTCCTCTTTGTGAATGCGAGTGAGTTTCCATACGTCTATAGATATGATCAGAGTGCCAATAGGCTAGATTCCATCATCCACAAATAGCAAAACTATTTAGTACGTCAGTTAGAGTATTGAAAAATAATGGACACGTATTTTTTGTTTTTGTAAATTAATGAATATTGACAATGACAAAACGCATCAAAACTCGGGAGTAGGGGCTCGTGACGTTACGACTCACTAAAAATTATGCGAAGGTGTTACGTATTGATAATTTTATAAGCGTCGTCACTTCGTCAATTTTGGTTCCCGTAAGAAAAGAAAAAACACGGGTCAAATATTTTTTGATGATCTAACTGTAGGATTATTTTTTTAGGACACAAGCCTTTACTAATTTTCACATTCGCATCGCATTTGCATCTCAATCGCAATCTGTCAAAAATGTATGAAAATTAAGGATTTTTTTACAGTTTGCGATTGACATACTACGAATGCGAAAGTTATTTAAAAAATAAGTAGAATTGTTCCTCAGTTCCAAGACATACCAGTAGGCATTTTACTTTGTCTTATCTATTTCATGACAACTGCTCTAAAAACGGTAAAGAAAACAGTGGAGACATAAATTATATTTTATCTGATAGGGCTCGCTGGATACGAGACACACAGGACCAGCCAAAATGGAGAAGCGCGGTGCATATACGAGAAGCCTTTGTACCAGTATAGGACTAGGATATCTTAGAGCTGAAATGATGATATGATTGGATATGTCACCGGAAAATAACAACTCCTTAAGACTATAATAAACCGATATTAAATTATAATTTCTCGATATAAAATGAACAAAAAATATTTATTTAAAGAACAAACTAGAAAAATAAAAAACGACTAAACACACTTAAAATAGAAAATAAAATATAAAAAAAACTCCTAACTAAAATATGGCATCAAAAAATTCGTCCCCATCGCTATCGACTGGAAGTGAGCCCAAAAGACTATTATGAAGAATTAATTTTTTATACAATATTCTATGAAAATTCAGCAGTTTCCGATATATTTGTGTCTTGTGGAGAATAATGAGTTTGCTATTTCACGCTATATTTTATAATCTTACGGTGTCTGCTATTTTCCGGTGATAACAAATGTGTATAGAATAGAATAGAATAGAATATATTTATATTGTAAAAAAAATAGTATACATCATAAAATGTGCAAGGTCTTATATAGCCGTTAGATCTGCATGTTTTGCCATTTATGGCATACAAACATAACATATTTGGTTTAAAATAACCACATAAGATTTGAGTCTAAACAACAAAATATATTTTTTTCCATCGTAATACCTACTTAAAAAGAAGTATGTAATAAGTAAAAGGCTTATAGGTAGATTGACTCGTATTGGCTGTGTAACAGTGTTGTGTGTCGTTTACTGAAAAATGATGCTAATGACGATAACACCGCAAAACTCCGAACCCATTACCAAAACCGATTCCCTCAATCAATCCAGCAGCCATCAAAAATCTACATCGATAAAAAGCCGCCAGTAAAATTTCAATACGAGCCCTCGAGTGCAGCCGAAGAACGACTAAATTCCCCATATTTTACGGGCCCATAAAGTTGGGTTCCGTCGGGTCGAAAAGGCGTGCTCACTCCATCGCTACAACTCTAGAGAGCTGGCAAAATTAGCTGGTTGCTTTGCATAAAACACACCCGTGTACGTAACGTGGATAGTGGAGTAAATGAAAGAACAAGCGGTTTGTTTTAATTTTTGTTCTCTTTTTGAATATGAAATTGGGTTAGATATAGCCATAGGGTTGAGGAATTTGTTTGAAAGAGTCACCGCGGCCCTGGAACGCAAAGGGCACTAGGTGGAAAATGGATGGGTTTTTAGTCAATAAGAATCAGAACACTCACTTTCTGCTCTGCCCAGAGCGGGAGAAGTCATTTGATGATTTCCCATCCTTAAAAAAGGGCTATTGTCATAGAAATTGTATTTAAATTGATATTATACAATCCGCAAGTTTTCGATAACATTTAGCGGAATACATTTGCGTAACGAAATTCGTTATTTGTTCAGGATTTCCCTGCTCAAATTCGGTACAAAATGTTTAATAAGTTTTCCATGAGCTTTAATAATCACGTTGTGATTTTTATCAATTTCATTTATGACTGACTCTGTTTATTAAAGTATTGATAGACGCATTTTCCTTAATTTAGCAAGAGAACAAAGCGATTTATATATTTGTTTGTAAGTATTGGTGACAGCCACGTGTTTATGTTTACCAGTTATATATAGCTCTAGTCTCTTTAACTTTGTTGGCACACACGAAATTCTCAGAAAAAAACAGTTCGCATTCCATTAGGACAGGTAAAGGTACGACTACAAAGTTTGTCTCCTCACTCAGCATCCTACAAGAGCCTTCGTCTTCTTATCGTATAAGCAGTAAGGTCTAACGACCCCAAACACCCCAGTGCCAGAGTTTCTAAACCGCCTCAAGAGCCTCTGACATGGTTGATTTGACTAACGCCATTTGGCGGCCGGGACCACCGTAAGCACGGAATCTTCTTTTTTCAGACAATCAGGTGATCCAAGCCTGCAATGTCCTGGACAAACTGGAAAACAACTTCACAAATTATGCTTTTCCCGCGGGAACCGAACCCACGACCATCGGATTATAAGGAAAATGCTTGAACCACTCGACCACGGAAGCAGCTTCAAGAGCCTAACAATAATGAACCGTACAGGTCGCGTCATGTAAAAAGAACGCTGGCGGTCAAGCTGCGCATTAGGCGATTTATCGATCTATTTGGTGGTATGAGGTGGGGCGCGGGGCGCGCGGGTCGCGCGCCTGGTGCTAGCCGGTGCGCTATTGGTTCGTCAGTTGACTTTTGTTTCCCGCTCAGTGTCCACGTTACGTTCGTTCTCAAAATTTCATCGCGCAAAAAAGTTTTATATAGAAAAGAGAGAAAAATTATATATGACGTATATTGTTTTATGAAGTGAGAGGCTGATAATAATGCAGTTGATAATTTGAAACAATGCTTGAAACGGACCGCAGAGGCAACAAAATGTTCAGAGTCTACAGTGAGAAGAATTGTAAAAGGTTCAAAAGATTCGGAATTTCTTACTGTCTTCCGAACTCCCGGCAAAAATAAAAGAATAAAAATCAGTACTTACTTTAATTTTTGGTTATTAGATTAAACATTCTACACTGAATCAAACATCTTTTAATTCAATTTAAAGATATTCCAGCAAATATAATTTTAATTTACCTTCCAATAACCAATATACGACGCCGCGAGCGAAAGTCTAGTTCAAAAATAAAACAATAGGCCTAGTACTTTCGTGCGCGAGTGTACCCATGCGCAAACACATCCCCTCCACATTCACACAGCGTTCTTTTTATGTGACCTGTACCATACTCAAAAGTTCAAAACCCAACGTTCTCAATAAACTTGTACCAAACTATCCCATGCACTGATTCAGGGTGGTTGTGAAGCCTTTGCCGTCACGCGATCCTGAGGATATAGAGCTATCTCGAACAGTAGGTACAGTTAGAAATGTTATGTCTAACTAGCTGACTCGCGCAACTTCGTCTGCGTCACATTTTCCATTAATGCTCCGCTCCTATTTGTCTTAGCGTGATGATATATAGCCTATAACCTTCCTCGATAATTGGGCTATCTAATACTGAAAGAATTATTCAAATCAGACCAGCAGCTCTTGAGATTAGCACGTTCAACCAACTAAACAAACAAACAAATTCTTCTGTTTTATAATATTAGTAGGTATAGAAGTATAGATAGGAACCGTGAAATGTGAAGACTCGTGTTTGTTTCAGTATGTGATTCGTAGTAGAAATTTGATGTAAGTTTGTACACAATCGTATTTGAAAGCGTTTCTTCCTGCCGGAGTCGCGGGATTATTCGCAAGAGACACCGTGGCTCCGGAACACAAAGGGCAATGAAGGAACATGGATGGGTTTTAGTCAGTAGAAGTCTGACACTCCCTCCCGCTACACCCAGAGCGGGAGGAGTCATTGGATGATTTCCCATCCCTAAAAAAAAAAAAAAAAAAAAAGCGTTTCTTTGTTATGTCAAAGTAGATTTTTCCCGCGACTTAATGCAATTATTTAATGTCGGAAAATATTTACTTCGTTTTGTGTAGATACGTCCTTTCTGCGTATGACGGCAGAACTTACATGCCAAATTTCAGCTTTCTACGACCAGTAATATCGACTGTGCGTTGTCGGTCAGTCACTCAGTCACTAATTAGTCTGTAACGAAAGAATTTTATATTTGACTAGCTGACCCGCGCAACTTCGTCTGCGTCACATTTTCCATTATTGCTCCGCTCCTATTTGTCTTAGCGTGATGATATATCTCGCTATATGGCTCGATAAATGGACTATCTAATACTGAAATAATTTTTTAAATCGGAACAGTAGTTCCTGAGATTAGCGCGTTCAACCAAACAAACTCTTCTGCTTTATAATATTAGTATAGATTCATGGTTTCCTTTAAGTTACAATTGAATATATGTCAGTTTTGAGAAAATCAGATGGCTTTAGGAATTTTTGTGACTAAAAAAACAATCATTTGACAAAATTATAGAGGAATGATGTCATATTTTTTCATCCAACCTAAGAATAAAATTACTTCTTCAAACTATCTGAGCTTGTTACAAGATTTACGATTATACTCTTTCAAAGAAAATATGACGCAAGCAGACATTTTACATTATATTTTATCGTAACTGATCCAGTTCTTGAGCGTGACTTAGCAACAACCCGGGGCAAAGCGAACAAATAAATAAAGATTAAATAAAGCTTCTTCAATTTAATAGAAGATAGGTATTGATTTCGTAGCTCTCACCAAGGATACTTCCAGTCAAATCTCAATAAAACCCATCCAGTCGTTTTAAGTGATTTTATCTTGACATAAATCAACTGCTTACGATCGTAAAATATTGGAAAGACCGAAGTTGTTTGCTCGATGTTATTATGTATGTTTTACGTTATTATCAACATACACGACATTTTCTTCTACCCATTTTAGATGAAGGTTCAAGCTTTCGCGTGATATAATTCTGATCGAAACGGAGCCATCCACTCATTTAGCAAACGATACCCACTATTATCGGTAGTACATTCTGTAAAACGTCCAACATTAAAATTGGATTTCCCGAAATACATAATGTTCTAAACGGAAGGAGTAATCTAAAAGTTGTTAAGCAAATCGAACATCACGATACGAAGCGGAGAACAGAAGGTCGCGAAACTAAACGGGATCTTAACATGCAAATATTATCAATACAGCTAGTCAAAATCGAAAATTTTATGAGCCGTAAAATAAGTCAATAGAATAATAAAATGTGGCGCTTGAACAGTTTACAAGTTTACAGCCCCTGCTGTATCTAATTTTGTTACTACATACATGCACCTTTTCTTCGGATATGTGAGGGTGAAATATTCGGAAGGAGCCCCGGCTGTGAATGGAACGACTAGTCGTAAAGTGTTCCGAACGATTAAACGCCTTTGACCCGATGGTTGCTGTAAAAGCGATTCTGTTATAAGCGCCAGTTTGAAGAACGTCATGTCACGTTGTTGGATTTTTAGTTAGTTACAAACGACATTTTAGCTTTATGTCAAGTTCTCTTCATCAGGTGACCCAACTTCTAAACGTTATCCATCAACATGTCTTGTGTCGTAATGTTTTTTCTTTATTAGAATTTTAGTTATTCACATGAGATCATTGCAAGTTTGACTACGCGCAAGTCAGTAAAATTGGCTGGAAGATAATTTCATAAATATCTTTAAAAAATCACTAATTTCATTTTTAATTTATCCGATGGACAGTTCCAATCTACGGATACAGTAAAATAGAGTCCCTTTAGTGCAAACTATGTATGACCTCAATCCGTACACCATAAGCTTAGTGAATAATATTCCAAACGTAACATTTGCAGGTAAGTTCGGATTACGGCTCCATAAATCGGGAGGTTGGGCCCGAGACATAATACTTGTAGGTTCAGTAAATCACCTTGCAGATTGTGTGTGAAATTTGGCAGTCAGGAATGGGTTTCTTGGTACTGTGTTACGATCTTTGCTTACGGCTGCTTTGTTTTTCTAAGATTGGATTTTAGTTTTAAAATATTATTGGTTGCAATTTTGATAATCTTACGTTTGTACGTTTGAACCTGCTATTACATCATCATGCTAATCTTTCTAGCTTCCCAATTATGTTTGGGCTGACTTCCAGTCAAACCTGATGCGGCTGGTTACCAGTATTCAAATGTATAAAAGTCTTCCGTTAACAATGATTGAACAGAACACGCACAGCCAAAACTACTGCTCGAAGCATGGCAGGCAAAGGCAAGCAGGCATGTTGGTTCGTTTGGGAGTGTTGGGGGGAACTAATTTTCCGTAATTCTACTGATACGGAAAAAAAGCCGGCCATGTGCTAGTCGGACTTGCGCACCGAGGGTTCCGTACAAACCTGTAGGTAAATATAAGCAAAAATTGCGGTTTACGATTTATCACGTATTAAAAAAAACTACTTGCTAGATCTCGTTCAAACCAAAAAAAAAAAAATTAATGCGGTTCACAGAATGCATCTACTTACCAAGTTTCAACAGCATAGTTCTTACAGTTTCGGAAAAAAGTGGCTGTGACATACGGACGGAAAGACAGACATGACGAACCCTAAAAACAGCATATGGGCGTACAAAGTTGCGGGCAAAAACTCGCGGGTAAAAGGATCCTTTTCAGCAAAACTGGTTGTTATTTCTTCAATCCACAAATTAGGAGATTATGTATTTCATTACATACATAATCTTCAAAACTCATGACTTTTAATGTCATACTAACAACAATAGATACTGAATAGTGAAACCAAAACGACAATAAAGTAACTACGATCGTTTTACACTGTAAATTAACCCGGCAAATCACATAGAACTTATACAAAATACTTAGTAAAATATACTCCTACGCCATTAGATCGTATAAATTACATCGTCCACCTCTCCCCTTCTAAGTTTTATTCAAACTCGTAACTCCTATTACAAATACCCATTTTCTCTGGTGGAGTACTATTCTTTCACCATGTGTGAAAATTTAATGAGCACGAAGAAAATGGACACTCCTTTTAGTGGTACTTGGTAGTGGAAAATTTTATTTCTTTTTATATTTTGTAAGTGCACTGCGGTTTCACTCTCGCATACCACAAAGCGAAGTGTGAAAATAGTAGAAGTAACAATGTTTGCTTTACATTTATATTTTTTGTTTGAATTTTTTCTGTACTTTTATTTTTCATGTGCATAACATGTTGACAGTAAAGTTAAAGGTGAAAAACCAGTCAAGAGCGAGTCGGACTCGAGCACCGAGGGTTCCGTACCATCATATAAAACGTGAAATGTTTTTATATTTTCTCGGTTAGGCAGAGAATAATGTTTTACAGTGCGCTGTAAATTGTAGTTTAAGATCAGCGCCATCTCTTGACCGATAGTGGAGCTTATGTAATTTTTGATGATGACTTCGGAAAGAAAATGTGCTATTTAGAGACGTTGTCTTATTTTTTCTTATATCTTTACATAAACATCTATCACAGTGAATAATTTCAGATTTTTCAATACGAAGATAAGATTTTATTTTTTTTCGTCTAAAGTCGAAAATGATAAAAATGTTTGAAAATGTGCAAATAGCGTAAAAATATATTTTTTATTTTTACTATTGACAGGCATACGTTTGACCGCTATCTCACCTGATGTTAAATGTTAGAAAAATGTTAAATTTTGACGGATTTATTTGTGAATTTTTGGAGTCTGGTTTATCCCGGACTGCACTTTTTAAATCTATTATAAACAGAGTCAACACGCATAAGTTGCGATTTATTTTTCATTTAAACCAAATGGTTTTGTACCTTAAATGCCAAACAGTTATAACTTTTCAAATTCTGTTTATCTTTACAGTGGATTTATAACATCACAGCTTTATAAAGCTGTGATGTTAGCATCAAGCAGTCCTAAATTTTTACCACCGAATAGTACCACTGGGTAGTAAAATAGTAGCTGAGGTCTAGGTAGGCAAAGGGTTTATAGCCTAAAGCAACAAAAATCTAGGTAATCTGACGACTAGATCTAAACCATAGCGAGGTAAAACAACAACTCAATTTATTTTTATGTCTTTTGCCTGTAACCTAGATTGTGTCACAATATTAACTGAAGATGACGGGAACGCTTCTAGAACATTGACTCGTTTTTATAAAAGCTGCATAATTCTTTTAATTTTGCCTCGTTTTAATCCTGGCAGAAAATGAAAGCTGTATTTTCTGTTTTATTTTTGTGTTTTTTTGTGTGTGTGTGTGAATTAGCAGAAACTTTTTTAACTACAATGGAGATAGAACCTTTGTGGCATAGGCAACATCCGCCAAAAATAGTCGAACTTCTTTGTATAAACTTTCTTTTTAGTCTATATTTTTATGCCAGACAGGACTGGGCCACACTTGCCCAAATCCAAGAGGAATAGAATACCTTCCATTCATAGGCATCATAGATATCTAAAGGCCTCCCTTCCTATCAAAAAGGCAGTGTGACAACAGTAACTAAAAATATTATAAGATATTTTGTGGGTAGAATAGTAAACAGCACGACGTCTTTAAAAATATACAAACCGCATTCTAAAAATCAGTTTAGTAAATCGAAAATATCCTTCAAACGTTTGAACTCAAACTTTAATACACGTAATATTTTGACACAGATTTTCAATTTTATATTCTTGCGAAATATCGTTAAGGCAATATAAGTAGAATGTACGTCAAATGTCTGCTCGCTTCCCATTGGGCGGAGCTGCAAGCAAGTCTTTGCTCATATTTTATTTTACGAAAATATTTCAAACGAAAATCGTGTTTCTAACGACGCAACGCTCCCTTAAATTTTGTAGAATTTTGTGCAATAGATTTATAGGCATAAAATAGACTATTTTAATCCTAAAATATTTTATTCCTACTCCTATTCTTTTATATGTGTTTTAAATTAAATAAACCATTTTCATAAACCAATACAACGATTCTCTTAGTCAAGAGTGAACAAGTTACTTCTAGGTAAGCGTGTTCCACTTTCGACCACATCATCGTTTACCATCAGGTGAGATAGTGGTCAAACGTGTGTTTATCAAAAGTCAAAACAAACAAAACATTTGTAGATGATTTTATTATCATCACCATTACTTACATTACCTGACCACTACTTATTAGTTGTATTATCATTCCATGGTTATGATGGGTTGGTTTGGCAATCTGAGAATCACAATAGCCAAAATTTTCAGGCTTAAAAAGATCCGCTTCGGGAATCTTGCTACATAAGTAGAACATTGTACAACATGTACCAACATAATTTTATGAGTGATTAGTTCAATAATAAAATTCAGTCAGGTGTTTCTACACCAAGAAAACGATCATAAATTGATAAAACAATGAACTTTATTTTAATCGAAAACTTTACTTGCGCGATGCAGAACTTTAAACTACCTTTAAACTTTGCGTCTCCGTAGTTCACTACTATCTCGCTAGATGGCGGAATTTTAACGTTTTTCGCCTTTATTGTTATAGAGATTGTTACATGGCCATCTGCGGTTCCCGGAGGATGATGTGGCTGCGATGGCACGAATATAAACTCCTCGTATCTTTAGTGTGGTGCTAAAGTATATTGCGCTGTATTTTCGCTTGTCTGAGCTAAAATGGCGTCTGCTAAGATGTTATGCTGCTGTTTGGAGCTAAATAAGGTGATTACTTTTTTAATATTCCTGGTTTTAGACTTGAGTGGAGTTTTGCACTAAAAATTAATAGAGAAGGTATTAAGTTAAATGGCGACGGTCAAAAAGTTGTAACATCATCTGATATAATTATCTGCGTCAGTTTTTCGCGGGAAAATTTATTATTCGTCTTCGTTTCCAAGTCTTTCTTTATTTTATATACACTGTTCTGTAGATTCATTATAAGAGGCAGCATGAAACAAGGTTGTTAAGCATGACAAGCTACTAATTACTTGATTTATAATTACTTGTGTGTGGTGTCTTTGGCTTGACTTGGTTGTTAATTTGAAAAGTACAAAGACTAAACACAAGTGATACATTTTGTGTGGTACCTATATCTACGTATATTTGCTCTCTTTTTTTGAATAAACATTTTTTTAGGCTAGTTTGCATCAGCCAGAGTTATTTTAGTAACTTCTAATTACTTGTAAATATTGGCCCTAAAAGGTTTGCACGCGATATTTGTTATAACCTCGTGTTTATCAAGTTTTTGGTGCAATTCGATTTTTTTTTTTTATCATCAAATGACTCCACGGATAGTGCTAGACCACATCCGTGTTCCTACAAGTGGCCTTTGCGATCCAGGTCACGGTAACTCTTTCGAACAATAACGCGACACTAGGATGTGTAATTTTGGATTACCATCAGCTCATCATTCTGCTCGTCGTGTACTCCTGTAAGGAGTACATAAGTAGCTGGTGAGTTCACCAATGCACCAAACACTTTATTGCTGAAAATCAGTTATCTCAGTAAAAAAAGAAAGTATTAACCAACGAAGCACCCTCGACATAATACACCTAGCAAACAAGACAACGTGCTAATAACTATCCCCTGAACTGCACTCGTTCAAACAAACTTGTGCCACTAATTGTTTTATAATTGCCGATGTGTGCATGCCTTTGAGCAGCGGCAACTGTTCAAATGGAATGATAAACAGAAACGCTTTGGTCTTTTGTTTTTGAATGTTCTCGTAAAATGCAATTTGGTGTTGCAGGTTGAACGCTGCAGTCATTGTTTGTTGGTATTTTTTGGGTTTGCTTTTTTAGAAGGCAGCAGAGCACGTCAATAACCAGTGCAGTTCTTAGTAAATTAAATAATATTGTTTCTTTCAGGAACAGAGGGCTTAGCACGAATGTTTTGACTCATGGTAACGTAACAGGTGTGTAATTAACTTTTCAATATAAAACGTGTCACGTAATGTAAAAAAAAACTACAACCCCAGACTATTTTGATTTAGTTTTAGCCGACATACAATCTGTATCAAACAAAAATATGAATAAGAATCCGATTCAAATAAATATGCTGTTAGAAAGGAGTATTTAAGTTTTGCTAAAACTTACGGAACGTTACATATGTCCAAAACATTTGAGCTACGCTCTCTAATAAGTTATTTGTCAGTTCCGGACCAGGCTTAGCCTATAAATTAGTTAGGTTTCGGCCCGTTTTGGTATGATAGGAAATGGAAGCCCAAGCTATTTTGGACATGAAAAATGAAAATCAGAAAATTAATTACATTACTACATTTACAAGTACATCTCAAAACACTAACGAAAATATTGATTCAAAATAAAGCATTCAAGCATTGATTGTTGTGTCTGTGCTCGTAAACTACCTATTTGATCTTTGCCAAAGTAACTAGTAATAATTTCTAATAACCAGAAATCCTTTGAGTCGAGTTTCTCGGGTCAATTATTACTTAAAATAAAGAGCACTGAAGTGTCACGAACTTGAAAGTGAAAGTTCTAAATTATATTTGCTGCAAAGCGAAACTAAACTGAAATTTCACTTTGTTTTTGAAATTATATTTCATGCTTGTTTTGCTAAGGAAAACGTGGAAAACGCTTTAATTACTCGTGTACAGTCGACGATTAAACGTTATTAAAGTTAATTTATATGGAAATAGTTTTGATTATATTGTTATATGAAATGTATCGTTCTACGTTTGGAAGATAAGGATGATTTTTAACCAACTTCTCAAAAAGGAGGAGGTTATCAATTCGGTTGTATGTTTTTTTTTTATTTATTTATGTTTGTTACCTCATAACTCCGACAATTATGAACCGATTTAAAAAATTCTTGTTTTATCTGAAACGATATACTTGCAGATTGGTCCCATTTAAATCATATCAAAATCGGTTACGAACTTTGGATTTTAAATCGAAATACCTGGAATTTGACTATTTAAATGATTCTTTAATAATCGAAATTGCGTATTTTGCGTTTTCTGCGATTTTGCAGTGGTGTTGTTAGGTATGGGGCACCACTAAAAAGTGAAAAATAAAAAACTAAAAAAAACACTACAAAGTAAAAAATTACTTTAATTTCGGAAGTCGGTGTCAAAACACGAAGAAACTAACAAAAACACCGACTTCCGAATTGAAAGTTATTTTTTACTTTGTAGTGTTTTTTTTTAGAAGTCGGTTGTATTATTTTGTAAAAAGTTTTATTTAATCTGTATGTAACACTAGCTTTGTCTGCGACTTTGTACACACATATCCCGTTTGTCCTGTTCCCGTAGGAATTTTGGGAAATCCTTTCCTAATGCTTCACTCCCCAGGGAACCAACATATCAAATTTCAGCTTTCTATGATTATTAAATTTAATTTATTTATTTATTATTTAAATAAATAAATAAATTAGTTTCGACTGTGTGTTGTCTGTCAGTCACTCTTTAACGAAATTTATTAACGAAAAAATTTTAAATAATAAAGATATAATAAACTCAAGCATTTATTTCAATCAAACCATTTCCAGCACTTTTTAACTGTCAAGGTATAATTCTGCAGTGCGATTCTGTTAACATGTCGGAGTGAACGCTTGGGTGAAGTGATCACGAAGTGAGCTGTCAATCCATGTAATCAAGATGGAGTGATAGCTTATTTCGTGATCCCTTCACCCAAGTGTTCACTTCAATACAACCCCTTTTTACCGAAGCGCTATTTTACGATATGTTGACATACTTATTCATAACAAGTATCCACATGAAGCCAGAAATAAACTGACCAACAAAACATAAACCACGTAAAAGGATCAACAAGTCTTTGACCTTACGTTAATTTGTTATTTAACCCAGCTTTATTAATATTAAGACACAAAGTTTACACTTCAGAACATTATTTATTTATCTTTAGGTTACCGGAGAAGTACCCGGAAGTGTTTTCTCACAGACCAAGGCGACGCCTTATCGGACAATGATAGTGACGTAATTTTTTGCGATAATCCCACCACACTATTACCAACCACTGTTACTCATCATCTGCCTAGCCCTTTCTCAACTACAATGAGGTCGAGTTCCAGTCAAATCAAATTCAGCTGAATGCCACTATTTGACGTAAACCGGCTGCTTACCAGACCTAACGCGTGTATCTTACATCGACGCACAAACGATTTCCATGGGTCCAGGGCATGATTCTGGACACCCCAGTGTTGGAATTTTTCGTCGGTTCTTTTCACATTTTTTCATTGTTTTTCAAGAGTACCACAAATAGGTATCAGCTCAGCTGAGCTGATATCTATTTGTGGTTTTATTCAGATTGCTCTTTTTAGTGAAAGTAGTTATTTAATTATTTTTTTATTAAAAGTCTCATTGGGTTAGGTCAGAATAACAATTATGAGCAGTCTAAAGACAAAAAAACCCTTGAAAAAAATGAAAAAATTAGAAAAAAAACGACGAAAAATTCTACGTCTAGGGTGTCCAGAATCATGCCCTGGACCCATGGAAATCGTTTGTGCGTCGATGTCAGATACACGCGGTATACAACCCATTAACTGAGCAACATGATACTCCTTGGCGATACTGGTATCTAGTTTTCTAGCTTTTGAATATTTTTAACGACTGGCACATATCTACAAATAACAGTCAGGACCAACGGCTTATCGTGCGTTTCGAGGCACGGACAGCCGCACGAGTCGATTTAGCTACGATCTCCTCAATCACTGCAACTACACTGATAGCTAAAGAAAACAGTAAAAGCCACTTCAAAAATTTCGACGCGTGAAGCAGTGAAGCTCGTCGAGTCCAGGAAATACAATTCAAAATGAACAACTGAAGAGTTAGTAAAACATAATTTCAACTTTTCTAACCGGATTGCGAACAGGGCTAGGCACCAAGGGACGTTAACAACTGGTACAACAGTGTATAGTTGCCAAGCAATAGGGAATATGCATGCGATTTTTTTATTTTGCAAAATGAAATACATTATCTCTAGTTAACAATCATGAAATTATATTTTAAATACCATCATCAGCGATGAAGTTATAAAGCTTCAAAGATTACAATTAGAAAGAAAAGTCCGATATGGACTTTGACGTCAAAGTCTAAACAGCTGCCATAGAAAACAGCGTTTTCGCTAGAGGAACAGATATATTTGTTTAAAATAATTATATCTCGTTTGTTTTTCGAGTAATTTTGAATCTATTTTCACTGTTAGTATTATATTTTTGTCTATTTTTAGAAAAACTATATAAATAAAAAATATTTTTTCTTTCTCTATTGCCAAGTAAAATTATCACAAACTAAATCTGAGATTTATCTGGCCGTCAATGCTTTTAATTTGTTAGTGGCTGACGGACAGATAAACGCCCGCTAAAGAACCTCAGAAACAGAGCATAAGTTGAGCTTATTTTATATTTATATATATAAATTGAGAATTTGAACACCATCCCGTATTCCGATTTAAAAATATCCAGAATTAATCTCTTAATACTTACGGATCACAAATTGTTGTGACGAAACCTTTTGGAAACCCACGCATATTTAAAAAGCTTTACTGGAAAACTATTAATAGCCCTCCTAAAATATTTTGAATATTTTATGCTAAGTACCGGGACTACGGTTACCGCCCACTTGAACATTAGTCATTCTAAAATAAAAGAAGTTTGACAAGAAAACACAAAGAATTAAGTAGGCTCACTAAAACAACTCGTTTTATGTCGGCCGCGACCTGAGTGCCAATTCTACTAATTTCGCATTAAAAATGTATGAAAATTTAGGCTTTTTTGACAGTTTGCGATTGACATGCGAATGCGAAAGTTGTTTAAAAATAAGTGAAATTGGCCCTCTGGTATGCATTTCCCGTTCCCACAGGAATTTCGCTTGTAAGCTCTTTGGGGAGTATTAAGACAGTCCTCAAGGTAAATTTGGAACCCCGTGCAGAGTACGCTACAATAGTGGCGAAAAGTCCCCTCTTTGAGGAGTGGCTAGGGATGCGCCACGGCGTCCTCACCTTCCGCCTGACGCAGGTCGTCACCGGACACGAATGTTTCGGGAGGTACCTGCACCCAATAGGGCGGTAGGAATCGCCCGGGTGTCACCACTGCGAGGATCGACCGGAGGACACGGCGGAGCACACTGTGAAGGTGTGCCCCGCTTGGGCGGAACACCGCCGCCATCGAAGCGGCGATCGGCGGCGACCTCTCGCGTTCGGCCCTGCTCCAATCAATGGTCCGGAGCGAGACCGAATGGGACGCCGTCACCTCCTTTGGCGAAGCAGTTATGCTAGCGAAGGAGGTGGTGGAATGGGAAAGGGAGAGAATCTCTCGTCCCGGCCGCCGTGGAAACGCCCCGGGCGTCGGATGCTACCTGGTGGCCGCCGGCCACCGTAGGTGCGGGCCTGTGGACGGTGAGGAATGGGCTAGCTCGCTGTCTGTCCGTCTTATGACGACAGGCCGTGTCGAAGGCGCGTTCGTGTTCCACGCGCGCCTCAAAGGAACATGGATGGTTTTTAGTCAGTAAATGTCTAAAACTCTTTCCACTCCCGCCCAGAGCGGGAGAAGTCATTTGATGATTTCCCACACCAAAAAAAAAAGGTAAATTTGGACTGCTGGTTTACATGATGAGCCAGCTTTCTACGACCAGTAGTGTCTTCTGTGTGTTAATTGTTTATCAGTCACTCAGTAACGGATGAGTTTTTTTCGCACTGTCGGTAATCTGGTGTACGGCGGATATCTTGATTTCTGATTTGATAACGGAAGAAAACTCCGAGGAAAGTCCTTTCCATTGCCCTTTTTCTGACTTTGAGCCTTCTGATAAGGCTCATTGTGAGGGATCACATATCAGTTCCATATTATGATGTCATTACTGACAACATGCGCTGGTTTTGGGCTTTCCTGTCACGAGAAACAGTGGTATGTGAGTCCCGCGGTCCTCAAAGGACATGGTAAAAAGTGGCCTATGAATCAACACATGCGAAACCTTTACCATTATTCCTAGTTTTTTTTTAAATTACATTTTAATGATTAGAATAGAACGGACACTTTTTAATTACGAAACCATTTTAAAAAGTAACTCACTTGGGTTTTATAACCCGGCGCCATTATTTTAAAATGAAACAAAGCGGTCTCAGCGCTTTAAGATTTTTAGTTACCTACAAAAATAATAAAGCGATTAAAGCGCTGTATGACACGAACACTATTGACACTGACAGTCGATGAAATGACAGTTGACACTTTGATTTAAGTAATGTATTTTGCATCTGATATCAGGGAATCGGCCGTCGACCTAAGTTACCACGCTTTCGTATGTTAGAAGAACATAGTAACACTACTCTACACCATTTTTTGGTTAGATAAAAAGTCTGGCAGCTCTGGGATCTTAAACCATTTGGTATGTTTCTATTGTTTGGTATGTTTTATAACCTCAAAATCCGAAATCATTTTGGATATTTTACAATTCCGAAAAGTGTCCGTGATTTTAATTTAGTTTCAGTCGAACATATGCATTATTTAAAACACAGATAGTGAATTCACGTCTCTGTTGGTTCTTAGGCGAACGATGTATGGGCGATGAACAATGTCCTTTAAAATGACCAAGTCAAGTCCTGTAGAGATGGGGTGATTTATTCCCCAAAACATAAAATCCGTAACAGGAAAAAATAAGTGGACTGATCAAACCATCAAAATAAAGGCAAAACGTGATACTTCAACACGTGAATGTTACAACAAAAATGGTTTGGTGAAACGTGACCGTTTGTATTGAAAAGGAATTTTTGGGACGATCGAGAAATATTCTTCGAAATTTAACTCGGCTAACAATCGAAGCCATAGGAACCTAGTTGGCTACTTTGAAAAGTGTATTAATTCTTTAAATTTTCATAAAATAGACATCCAGCGCTTTACTTTTCGTAATTCATTAATTTTTTTCAGTGAAATACCATCCTAATTGAACATAGTATTTGCTTGTTGACAAAAAAACTAGCCAATGGCGAGTCGTACACGCGTGCAAAGGGTTTGAACTAATTTAATTTTTTTTACATTATATTTTAACATTACAAACTTCTTATAGATTTGAGGTGGAGAATAATTATCTGCATTTTTTTAATTTGATACTTATTAGTTTCGCCAACAAAGGGAGGAACAAAGGGATGGTCATTTTTGGTCTAGTTTCTTGAATAACTTCAAAACTGTTCACTTTAAAATTATGAAAAAAATATAATTAAAACCCTCATACTAGCTCTATCAATTGATATATCACAGTCAATACAGTTTCAAAAAGTGTTGCTGGGGAGTTTGTTGGCCAATTCTTCTCCACAGCTAAAACACTAGGAAGTGGTGACGGGCGGGCGTTTTGCGGGACTGTCTTTTGTAGAACTTGACGTTCAAAAAGTGCTGGCTCTCAGCTTAATTTGAATAAATGACTTTTGAATTTGAATTTAAAAACATAAAAAAAACTAATTTGACCTCCGGAAGTGACCCTCATTAACAAAAAATATTTATTTACTTGACACGTCCGTGTTTGGGTCACAGAAGTATATATGTATACCAATACAACAGAATCGGTGCCATAGATTCGGAGAAAACTGGCTGTGATTGACGGACAGACAGACACCCGAGTGATTCTATAAGGGTTCCGTTTGTTTTTCGGAACCCTAAAAATTATAATAAATGAATAGAACAGATAGAATATAGGTTCTTCATTTAAACACCAAAAATAGTAACAGAACTCTTTTACACGAGCTCAATATTGTGGGTACAGTGGCGGCAAAATAAACAGGCCAAACGAATAATAAATTCGTTATTTAAATGGCAAATTATTTTCACGGTAGGTAGTTCATTGACAAAACATTTTGTAACCGTTTATTGAAAATATAGCGAAGTAATGAAATTACAATACTAATTAATACAATACGAGGATTAAGCGACGGCCTCCGGGCAACCGTTTATTTAATGTTTTATTAATTAAAGTACCTATTGTTAAGTATGCCTATAAATATGGAATTAAGTTCATTAATATTTTATTTACTGTCAACGTTCAATATTGAGGTGGAGGTGAAAAGTCGCGGGACTATTCGAAAGAGATACCGTGGCTCCGGAACATCAAGGGCAGTGAAGGAACACGGATGGGTTTTAGTCAGTAAGTAGAAGTCTGACACTCCCTCCCACTACACCCAGAGCGGGAGGAGTCATTGGATGATTTCCCATCCCTAAAAAAAAAAGGTGGAGGTGAATAATCAGTTACCGTGTTTTAATTTCAATATTATACTGTGAACAGAACTGCAGATATAATTTTATAAAATATAGGATGATCCAAATAAAGGACGGTTGAACCACACTGTAATTTATAGATAGCTGTCAATGATGATGCCTGATTTATTCGTCAATATATTTTAGTTTGATACTTGGTCCTTTAGATTTAAGATGGATAAGTTTTTTCCACTCATTCCATTTCATCATATTAGACGAAAGACCGCCACAACGACTGGTCCTCGCATCCATCGACTACCCGCAAACCTCACCAGGTCATTCCATATAATACAATTTAATTTAATTTAATGTTCTATTTCTATCATAAATGCGATAAGGCCGATATTTGTATATTTTTTTTAGTTTAAGATTTTCTTTATACCTGCCGGAGTTGCGGGACTATTTGAAAGAGATACCGTGGGTCCGGAACACAAAGGGCAATGAAGGAACATAGATGGGTTTTTGTCAGTAGAAGTCTGACGCTCCCTCTCGCTCCGCCCAGAGCGGGAGAAGTCATTTGATGATTTACCATCCCAAAAAAAAACAAAAAAGTTTTCATCATATTTTTTGGTGTACAATAAAGCATTATTATCTTAATAAATAAATAAATTGTAAAATGTTGAAATATATATACCATTATAAAAATTCAACTTCTCTAAACTTAACAGAAAGTTGTATTCTTGCACTTCTTCGTCTTCTTAGTTAATACACAAGAAAGTGGTGACAGACTGGGTGACTTACCTGTCTTCATGTTTTCAGCTTAGTTTGAATAATGTCCTTAGATTTTGATTTAAATGTTCCTTTCATTTTTATTTTTCAGTATTGTTATGTGATTTTTCAGGATGATCACAGGGACTAAATTTAACTAGTCGTCAAGATCATCAATATAATGTTGTTTCAGTACTACGAGTGGTATGTAGCGTAGCACAGTGCGTAGCAGGGGGTAAGCAACGCTCGCATTGTGCTACGACATAGCACTAATAGAAATAAAAAGAAACTTTTTTTATTATTCGTTTTATTTTTTAGCGCTTTTATGATAATACTACGATATTCAATATCTCAAATCTCAAAATGTTTATTGCAATCCATAATGTACACATACAGATGTTAGAAATAATAAAAAGAAACAATTATGGACCCTGTCGGGCACAGCAAAACATTAAATAATTAGGAGAGAGGAAGAGCGCTTAAAATAACTTTTAATTATAAAGTAAATGTTTATCATTTTCTGACTAGCTTGTACCCAACATATTTATTTTTGGATTAAGTAAAATTTTAGTTTTTTATTCGCCTGGAATTCCTGCGTTGGAATTAGTTTATTTAATTTTACATTCAATTTTAGACTTTTTTTTATGTATTCATTTAAAATACTACCTATATATTTAATAGATAATAAATCCGCGAATTTTACGATTTTTTCGCACATTGTATAGAATAGAAAAAAATTATTCGTTATTGGGATTTGTAATTAAAAGGGGTCAAAAAGCATTTGACAGTAGATTTTCTAGGCTAAAAATTCAACAAATTCTTCAATCAGAGCAATATTCTCCTCAAAAAAGAATATCCCCCGATCCCACCAATTTGGGGTTGCAGACCAAAATTACCATAAACTCATAAATACTGCTCGTTAAAAAAGAGAACAGCCTAAATTATTGAAACATTTACACTGTTGAGATACCGAAAAAAAATATGCCGTGCCTGGGGAATAATTCGCGGTAAGTTGGCCCATTAACTTTTATCTCGCGGGGAGGTTGGGCCCGCAGGAAACGGGGAGAGAGGGGATAAAATGTTGATACATGCCCCTCGCTGTGATGACCCGTAATGGACGAAAATGTTTTAGACGTCCGTTTCTAGGATGATCTGGCCAATGATAAAAAGGGTTTAACGTTTTATCATTAGCCAAGGAGTTTAATGTAAGGAATAAAAAGTTTTCATTACAGCTTTATTTTCTGTTGAGAAATGGCATTTTGTTGGGTTTTTCAGTTGAAATGGACCTGTATTTTGATGATCATTTAAACTGAAAGATTGCTGTAAAATGGACTTCATTAATTACTTAACTAAATTAAATTAGTTTAATTCGAAGTATTTAAACTCAAATAAGTTAATGGATTTCTTCGAATTTTAGGTTCTAAAACTAGCTAATTGCCTCATTTTGTTCATCGTTTTGTGAGAAATTGTGCAAAGATATTACGATTCCCATTAAAAAAAGTGCAGTAAACGAAAACATGGAAGATGATTTTCAATTCGTGTTTGGACGTCATTGATGAAGGGTAGCGCGAGACGGATCCCTGTCCAAAATGTTACAGGAAGCCTATGCTAAAAAGCACACTGAACTTGGATTCAATTTTTATTGCTCAAACAAACATTTCACAAAAAAAAAGCCAAATTGTCGAACAGGCGTTATTCAGATGTGATGGTCGAATGAGTTTTTTGATAGCCAATCGCACCAATTGACGTTTGATTTTAATAGGTTGATTATTTTTTCAAGTAACTAAGGATTAATAGTTCTGAGTAAAGAGCTTCATTATTTCTAATTCAAGGACTTTAAAGACCAGAATAATATTTTAATGCTCGCGAATCAGTGATCACAATAACGCACCCGTTTATAATGCAGTAGACAGTCAATGTACGCAGCCAGCCACAGCCCGCTACGTTAGCCAAGCCCGGAGTAATTAATACGCGTATAACTTATCAAAATGTGCGAAAATTACGCTAATGGAATGACTAGTTGAATAATAATGGCGGTCTTCTCGCCAAAAAGTAATAGTAATTGGTTTTATGTAGCTATTTTGCTCCAGGGACCGGTTTGTTGGATTATGTGGATTTTGTGAGATGAAATTTTTGTTTAATTTTTAATAGAGACAATATAAAAATTGGTTTGTGATTGACGTGCGAATTTCGCAGTGAACTATAGACAGTGGGTCATCACTGCAACTACAACAATATTGACGGGGTAATGATTTCTTGAACGAAGCAATCAAGTATCAAGACGTCTCTCCTCATCAGCTGGATAAGCTCCACTTACGCACACATTTTAAGGTTAGTTTTATACAAAAATATACCCCAAGAGTTTTCACTACAAGCCACAACCACACAAGCTAATAAACTGACAATCAACATTTCTAATTTAGCAAACCTCTCCAAGCACTTAAGCTGGCATTACTTAACATAGTCCTCACTAAGGAATTGGAATTATGTAGTTATATCAGCCCCCTTCTACCATCGGACATCCAGATGCACTGCATCCCTACCTTGTTGCTATTCCAACAACTCGCACTAAGCGCTTCCAAGCGTCTTTCATAATGCGCAAAGCAAAGGAGTGGAAGTCTTTGCCTGCGTCTGTGTTTCCGAATGCTTACAACCCTAATCTTTTCAAAGTTAGAGTGAACAGGCGACTTTTGGGTAAGCTCGCTCCATCGTAGACTTTGTCTATGTTATCTCTGACCAAGACTAGAGTCAAGAGAAAACCCATATCAAGTAAAAAAAACAAATTAAAAGAACCCGCAAGTTGGACTCACATTCACTAAATACTACAGTTCATAAAAAATAACACGCTTATAGACAGACCGACAGTGGAGGTTTAGCAATGTTGATTACCCTTGGGCACGGAACCTTAAAAATTACTCCCAATATTATTCACAAAGGAAAACAACATGACACAGTAACGAATATAATATTCAAACTACCGAATACAAATACGTACTATCCATCCACCATGCACAACCCACTCATTTCCTACGATGAACCCTACCCCAGAAAAACATTCCCACCCCAGCACTATGGCCCCCACGATGTCCCAAACATTCCCACACTCGGAATCACCGAACTGTACACTAAACTGCGAGTCCCTACAATGAAGGGCTCTATAGATACACCAGCGTTTCCTCCACAATCAGTTGTTTCCCCTTATCTCCCCGTTAATATCCTCTGCTCGAGTATAGTTCCGGCCGTCCGAAGCCTGATTATCCTGTGTCGTGTGTGTTCGCCTCTAGTTTAGAGATGTGTCGATTGTGTAAGACCTAGAATAGAATTTGTAGTGCGGTCTGGAGTGATTTTAAGTATCATTGGGATTTGTACAAACATGTTAATATTTTATTTGGTGATCTTTTCGATGTCTATAATTTCTTACATTTTGTCTTACAAGGAACTAGAATTTTTTTAGATTTAAATAGAAGAAGCAATAAAAAAACATTAAGATTATTTATTGCTTCTTGTCTTTTCTCTTGGTTTCTAGAATGTAATGTTTGCAGTAATAATTTGAGTGAAAACAGAAACCGTAAATTAAATATTCTTTCACGGCTAAATGTGCTATGTAGATTGTCTTAGATATTTTATTTTAATAATAATACTTTTTGCTTGCTATTTTAACAATGAGCATTACCTTTGAAATATGTATTCAAAAACCTTACGTCAACGAAGTCATTTATCAAAAATATAAATTAAGTTTACCTGTTTTTTAATAAAATATTCAATAATGGTTTAGTTTTTTATGTTTGTCCAAACAGTCTTTGTTTTCGTAAGAAAACCAATAAATTGTTTCTTTTGTATTTAAGTTTGATAAAATAAGACTTAGATTTTGTTAAATAATGTTGGCTTATAGAATATTTATTCAATAATTTACTGCATTTCTATTAAAATGGTTCAAGAACAAATATGGACCCTGTCCGGCACAGCAAATAATAGGAGAGAGGAAGAGTGCTAAGTAGTATTTCAAGGTATGAAATAGTATCAAAATTTATTATAAATGTTAAATTGGATGTATAATTATGTATATATTTATTAGGTCTGTATTTATTGGTATAGTATATTTATTGAATAGGAATAGTAAATAAGAATTATTGTAATTTGGAAACATATTAGCTGAAAATATAGTTACATTTTAAAATAATTCTTGGTAAAATAATTGTAAACGTCCATTTGACGAAACCAATTAAATCAAATACCTTCAATTCAATAGCCCCAACCAAAACCGAACCAATTTAAGAAATCTAAATGTACAAATGAGCGATAATTCCCTTCATTACCGAGTGTCAGTTTATTAAACCCCAAGTAAAAATCTGTTCCGAACAAAAAGGTGAAAGGCAGAAATACGGGGAAATTCGTATTTCGCCCCTAAATCATGGCGAGACAAGGTTAATGGGGTTGAAACCCCACGGCCTCGGGACAGGCACGTAGCTTAGACGAAATTTAATAAATTCCCTCTCTATTACGATTCTTCAGGCACATTATGAACTTAGCTTTGTTTACTTTTTATATTTAACGGATTTAATTTAATGGAACTTAAATTGGGAAGCGCACGTTCGAAGCAGTTTATTGTAACAATAATTTTTGGAAGGTCGAAATATTTTGTGTCCGTTTTAAATATTCAGGGTAAGGATTTTCGTTGGCGTTTCATTATTAATTTTGCTCGACAGTGTAAAGTACTAAGTGGGGGCTAACACTCGTCTATAATTAATTAAATACATTTTATGTTGTTCTGAATAAATAATATAGCGATGATAAAAATATCCTTTCCAGTAGGTAATTTACGGAACGAAGAAATACACGATAAGTATTATCGTGTCTGTTTTAAGTGATATCACATTTGCGCGCGTGGGAGAAGAGCGTTTGAAATTGATTGAATTAGTAAAATGTTTTAGGTTGACATTTGCAATAATTACTGTTCGTATTAGAATATGCTTTGATCGAAAAATATTTTATCATGTTTTTACTTAGTTATTATTAGACAGATGTACAGAAATGGTCGTCACACAAAAAAAAAAACAGCCAAGTGCGAGTCAAATTCTCACACAAAGGGTTCCGCAGCGGAAACCGAAAATAACACATTTCTTGAATGGCAGCCCACTTATTATTATTTTTTGTTATACTTGTAGCAGCAACAGAAATACACACTGTAAACATTTCAATTTCCTACTGATTACGGGTTTTGAGATACAGTCCGCTGATAGATAGACGGACGGACGTACAGCGGAAGCTTAGTAATTTGTAAAAGAGCAATGGAAAGGAAAGATATAAGCCTCCACGGTTTATATACACGAGGGACTATGGAACATCAAATGTGCGTAATAACCCGGATCTAACCATCTTAAAGGCAAATCCATTAAAACATAACTTACTTTAGTTGTGTTTCAAGACTCTTCAATAACCCACAATCATCGGGTTTTTCACAAAGTTAATGAAACTGCACCCCGACATCGAAAAATGACCGCGCATTTAATGGCAGCTCGCTCGCTTTGAATTGAGTTATTAAAATGCTCTTTGAAATGTAATAACGATTTCTGATACCCATTAACGGTTAGTTTACACGGTCGGTTCACGGAAAGTGGGGCCCATTTAGATTTGAGTGTTTACTGGGTAAAGGATAATGATAGGTTTGTGTATTTTATTCGAAATTAATGGATTTTGATATGAAATTGAATAAAAGCTGAACGATTTTCATACTTTGATCAAAAATTTATATTAATAACCAGGCAAGTGCGCGTTAAAAACGCACGCAACGTGTTCTAAACGTGTCATATTTATTTATACTAAATCCATCGACTTCAGAAAGGTTTTCCTATATCCTATAAGTAAAGATTCTTTTCTCTCAACTCATACACTTACCTACACACACACACACCCCGCACACACACACACACACACACACGCACGCACAAAACACACAAATCCTCTACTATGTCTTATCGTGTTCTAAGTTCTATTCTCTTGGTATATTATTATCTTGGTATGAAAGAGTGGAGTCTCCTAATATAAATAAAATAATCCTAAATAAAACATAATAATTTTTAATTTAATTTTATTTAGCTCCAGTACTTACGGCAATACATTACATTAATATACTAAGTCATCAATTCTCAAATCTCAAAATAAAGAGATTGCAATCCATAATGTACACACATACAGATGGCTTCGCTATACGTCAATCCGATGCTCGTCGCTTCAGCCAACACGGTACGTCGCCAGGTTTGGTGTTAAGGGATGGTCAATTTTCTTCTAGTTTTAGCGAAAAGTAAGCCCACTTTATAATTTATTTGATTCCTTCACGCGTCTCTGTAAAGGTCATAGATGTTTGAAAATTAGAAATAACAAATTATAATCAGTCTAGTAGATTCGGAACAAATTGGCTGTGACCGACATGCGAGTGATCCTCAAAAGCTTTCAATTTATCTTGCTATATTTTATGTGATATTTGTGTGACCTTTGATACATTTAAATATATATATACATACTAGCTGTCCCGCGCAACTTCGTCTGCGTCACATTTTCCGCTCCTAAATAATATTGCAACAAAAAATTGAGATTTAAACTATCCTATCTCTCAAGTTGGATCGAACTGCACATGGTGTGCGAATTTTATTATAATCGGTTAAGTGGTCTAAGAGTCCATTGAGGACAAACATTGTGACACGAGATTTATATATATTATATTAAGAATTACTCCGCACACAACCCAACTTGTGCTAATTAGTTTATTAACCGAAATATAATATAATTTAGCACTTTTATTTTAATTAAAGTGTTTTTTTTTTAAACATAAGGGTTAATCAGCCACCTCGCAACCAAGAGCTAGAACATAAACAACATATATTTAGGAACTTGTTCATCTGAATTTTTATATTTCCCCAACGGGCACTTGAACACTCAATTCCTCATCGTTGAAAATACAAAACCTAACTTATTAACTTATTTATTTATTTATTTATTATTTATTTATTTAACTCCACAACCGTATAGATCAAAGTGCAAGTCCAACCACTCAACACCAAAAGATCATTAAGTGCCCAAGCCTTGTGAATACGAGCCCCCTTTAGCCTCCCAGCCGTCCGCTGCAATTACTCTTCAACTAAAATCAAAGGGGCTATTTATTGCCAGCAGTGTAATCATTCTACCTCGATGTGTGCTGTGTGATCAAAACTCGGTCAGTAAAGACCCTGGTACACAGTTCTACTCTGCACGGTGCAGAGAATTTTGCATGTTGGTTACAGTTGTGAGTATTGCTTGATGAATTGATACTAAGCTATATTTTGTACTTCTTCTTAATCTTCTTAGCTTGTCAACGGCAGTCTAAATGGAGTTTGTTTTTATCAAGGTATAAAATGTGCTTTATTAAAGTGAAACTTTTATTACATCGTCTAAAACTTTATCGTCTGTGTGTTGCATGTCGCGTGACGGTCGGCCGCGGAGTAGGGATCAAGTGCAAGGCGCTCGTCAGAGCAGCCGAGGGCAATATGGCGGTGCCTATGGTTCGCATCAACTGACCTTTTTTAGTGAAGTTTCGCTTTTAACGAGGTTCCATAAGACCACAAAATCCTTTTATTATAAGGTAGGTACCCGATCACAGACTGGCAAAAGTAGAGTTCGCCAAGTCGGGTTGTGGATGATGATGAGGTTTGATTTCTACTATATTAGTACGATTAAATATCAGCACATTTATGTCTACAAATCTAATGTCTTGAATTGATGTGTAGATACCTGTTTTAATAAGGAGTACCCACGTATGTGAATAGGAAGAGCAAATCGAAATGACAGCCGGTCCAAACTAGAGCAGGGTCGCTTGTGTTATACGACAATGGAAATTATAACAGGAGATCTAGATATGCTATGAGGCTACACATAGAAGAGACATACAGAAAATAAGATACTAGGCAAGCAAGACCTCCTGCCAGGGTTGTGGAATTTGTTCGAAAGAGTCACCGCTGTCCTGGAACGCAATGGACAATAAGAGGACAATAAGGGTTTTAGTCAGAAAAAGTCAGACATTATCTTATGCTCCGCCCAGAGTGAGAGGAGTCATTTGATGATTTCCCCATCCTTAACAAAAACAAAAAAGCCAAGCAAGACCTTATGATTTGTTTGGATTTTGAACTGTGATGGTATGTCAACTAGGCTAAGTTCGGCTTCTAATTAGCTATAAATGAACTATATAACCTTGTAAGTACGTCGAACGTTACCCTTTGGTACGAGCCTATATTCGGATTAAAAAATAAAACAAAATTATTGGCAACTGACGAAAGAACAGAGGGCCAATTCTACTAATTTTTAAACAACTTTCGCATTGGCATGTCAATTTCAAATTGTCAAAAAAGCCTTAATGTTCATTCATTTTTGACAGACTGCGATTGACAAGCAAATGGGATGTGAATGTGAAAATTAGTAGAATTGACAGTCTGACGAACACATTGCAGACTGCAAATCCCAACTCGTGGGTACCTAACCTAACCTAACCTAACGAAATATTTACCTAAGATTGATAACAGAGCTTGAAACCAGGTGGCACTAACAAATTATTCACTCGCCATTGCCGTACACAGGAGCAGGTTAATTGCAATAGCCGAAACGCGAATCTTAACGGATGATTTAGCCAGTGAGTTGGGTCGAATGGATCGCCCGCCGATTTTTACGACCCACGCTGAATGAGTTAATAAATTATGAAGTGTATCGTGATTTTAATAGCGCTGAGGATTATTTTTATGTCGTGTGTTTATTGTTTTTTAATTTGTTAATATATGGTCTGGATATTAATTTTGTGTCCGATTGCCTTTTGAAAATAAACTACCGATGGAAATGTAGATTGGAAATATTAATTGGGTCGGCTAGTAGAAATAATTTTCGACGACCAGAAAATTAATTAAAACACATTTTTTTGTGTTGATTACCTACTATTACAAAAATGTTTAAGCACTATTAATGAATACTATAGAAATACCAACTGGTAGGAATACTACAGGTAATAAAAGTTTTTGATATGACATTGAATCCTACACGGAAACCTACATGGTTATCTTGCGGCCTAACAATTACATTGTTGTTCGTTACTTTTTTTTTTTTGTTGCTCCATCCCATCTTCCTAGCTCGTCGTGCTGTGCTGGTTCTTCTGCTGCGGCTGCTGAGAACCTGAAACGGCGGAAATATAGTCGCCTTGTTGGCGATTTTATTTTTGAGACGTTTGGTGTTGAAACCCTTTATAAATATATAAATGTTTATTCATCAATCATAAGGTAAATAATAAATACAATTTTGGCTTAACTTTACGTAAAGTTCACACATGTTATTTGCCTGAACTAGGTAATCCTGTGTTTCAGGCGATAAGAGGTAGGTACAATTCTTTTTTCTTGTTAGATAATCACATCTAAAATAAACGTTATATACTAGTCATCTTATACAATATGTTTAAAGGTGTAAATGAAAATAGATTTAAATAAAATACGAACAATCTCTATCTTAATACAATTAATAACTTCTCTGTGTCTTCATAGGACATACTTTGAAGAGTTTCCTTGAGAGTCCTCTTGCAATTACAATAATTTAGGGAATAAATGTTTGTTAGTGCGTTTAGTTTGTTATATAATAGTGGTCCAAGGAAAGGTCCTTGAGCCGTGGGACCCCACGGTTATTAAAGAACTACTTCGCATGACCCAAGGGCTGGCTTTTACCTCAGGCAGAGGTTAAGCATTGCCATACAACGTGGCAATGCTTATCCGCCAGTCTTTTAGACTCACTCTCAGTCGACAGTGATGAGGATGAATTTTTTGTTAAGAGTTTTATTGTCTATCTCAAATGTATACAGTTTGCTTTGGTTTTGGATGCATGTTTGTTACTCAATCACGCCAGAACGGCTGAACGGGTCTGGATGAAATCTTCTTGGAACAGAGATAGACTATAGTCTGGAGTAGCACACAGGCTACTTTTTCCCGGGAGTATGTTCCCTAAGAATCACGTGAGCGAATCCGCTGGCAGACCCGAGTTTGAAATGAATGCATTGATTTGATTTGAATTGGAACGCATTAAAAGGCCTCAATTCCCAGCCGGTACAAATTTGTATGCAGTTTTATGTAGTATGGTGTTTTATTATGCAGTTTTATGTGCGCGATGCCTGAGAGGCATTTATTTTCCATTTCATGTAGGTATTGTCCACTATGCTTTTTTTTTAATTATGGGAAATCATCAAATGACTGCTCCCGCTGTGTCTCGCGTGAAGCAGGAGGGAGTGTCAGACTTCTACTGACTAAAACCAATCCGTGTTCCTCCTAATGCCCTTTGCGCTCCAGGGCCGCGGTGACTCTTTCGAACAAATTCCGCAACCCCGGATTATCCACAATGCTGCTTGCATGTCGGCAACAACAAATAGTCCAGTCTCGCATATAAATTCCCATAAATCTTTAGTTGTTTCAGTCCACACAAATCTTCACTCAATGTTCACATTTCAGCACAATTGAACAAATCGCTTTATATACAGAGTTATTCAAAAGGAAATCGATACACTCCTGTAGTAGTTCACATACAGCGTGAGCGTATTGTGGGGCGAAAGACATTAAACTTGCATCTGTTTGTGGGTGTATAGACGTCAGGCCACGAAACTTCCGCCACTGTGTTTTGGAAACATACTGTATGTCAATGTGAATGGTACTGCGGCGGTCGAAGGTACCGAAAAAAAAAAATACATGATTTGAATTTCTGTTTAACTTTAAACGCAGAATATGCACCCAGCCTAAAGTTGCTGACAAGCTCATGTGATGACCAGAAAGTCGATTCTGTAAAAAAACTCGCAATGAAAACTTAGATGAAGTTGTTTTGATGCATTGGATTGATAGCTTATTTCATATAATTTATCACGGTGAGATTGTAACAGTCGATTCAGCAGTGCGATACTGTTATCATGTCCAAGTGAACACTTAGGCGAAGTGTACGACAGTTATTAAGCTGCCAAACAATACAAACAAGATAAGAATGACAGCACACTTGTCGTTCACTCCACTTAGGTGATCACGGTGAGATGTTTACAGAATCTACTGGCTGATTAGCTCTAGTGATGTATGAACGTCATCATCATCAAATCAGTCGAAAGACGTAATCAGCTGGACATAGGCCTCTCCCAAGTATCGCCAAAAGACAGGGCCTGTATTGAACCTGCAATAGAATAGAATAGAATAAGATAGAGCATAGGCACTGGTCGCCCTATACAGTGGAAATTGAGTGTAAGGAAGGAGTGTGGTTTTAGTCGGTTGGAGCCCGACACTATTCAGACTGGCTCGTATTGTGAGGCAGCCTGGGTGTAAGTCCGACCTGGATTTCCACCTCCTGCCATTAAAATAAAAAAGTGTCGCTTAAGCAACCGGTCCTGTGCATCTCGCATCCATCCGATACCCGCGACTCTCACTAGTGAGATGCCTCAGCCCACAAAGTGGACTGATGACCATCATCATATTGCCGCGTCTTCATGTACGTGGTCGCCACTCCAGAATTTTTCAGCCCCATCGACCATCTGTTCTACGAGCAATGTGCCCTACCATCTGCCACTTCAGTTTGTCCATCCTTCGGGTCATTTATGTATGTATTATATAAACATGTATTAGAAAACAAATGGTATTTACAATTAATCTTTAATTATGAATCCGATACCAAAAAGTGTAAGCCTGCCTTTCCAACAATAATTGTGACAAAAAATCTCAAAATAAATGTTTACTACGGGAAAATACTCACGAATCCTTGTGAGATGCATGGGTTACTTAACTCCCATTGTTGGGTTCAAATTAATGGATGGACATTCTTTATCTCATGGTATCCCTAAATCCTTGTTGATTGAATGAGACAATAGGGCCCGTAACATGACCTTTTGTGGGCCAGTTTAAGTATAGGATAGTTGCTTTGCACATGGTTCAAAATCGCATGACATTCGATTTTCTGTAATTTTTACCCGACTGTCTCAGAATGAGAATAATAATTATCAAACGTAGGTCTATCTGTCTTTTTAGAAAGTTCTGTGTAGCATTGATTGACGGTTTGATGGATTTAAAAAATACTTATCATTAGATTTGTGGCGAGCATCCTTAACGAGTCGTTGTTTCATTTGGACGTGTGGGGTTTTTATATAATATTTATTTAGTAAGGCACAACGCCAACTTTAAAACCATGCATACTAACATTACAAAGCTGGAAATGAAGTCTGTTTGTTTGTTTGAATGCGGTATTTATTATCTGGGAACTGCGAGTGGGATTTGGAAAATTCTTTTTGTGTATGATAGCTACGGTCAAGAGGCTATACTGGAATGGAAAAAAAAACGGAAGTATGCGCGTATGACCTCGCGGGCAAAAGCTAGTTTTAAATATGAATGATAGGCAATATAACATTAACCTGTTGAAGAATACCTTTTTTATATATTTTTTACTTTTAAAAGACACGCGTTTGGCCACTATCTCACCTGATGGTAAGTGATGATGCGGTCTAAGATGGAGCACGCTTGCCTAGAAGTAACCCATTCTTGACTTAAAGACTCCTAGGTTGCAGCTATCAAGAAACACGACATCGTTTTGTGCTTGTGGGTGGGATGTCACCTTACGTCTTGTGGTATGATGATGGAACGGGCTTGGCGGAATAAAATTATGCAATTCCGTAGCACATTCCCCAAAATGCAACCGGTAGAAAACCGACAGGCCAGCAATTAAGCATCGATGCTCAAGACTTTGGAGCTTCGACTCGATTAGCCTATCATTATCGATGACCCTTTAGGCTCGTTTCTCAATTGACTCAAGGGCATCAAGCTGGTATTTGTGGTTTTAGCGTTTTCTTCCCTACAATAATATAGCCGCGTGTGTTTCTTTTAAGACGCGATGGGGCCGAAGTTTTGTTAGTGTCATCTGGAGAGAAATTTAGAAATTTAGAAGCTCCAGTATTGCTTTTGGCTGTATTGCTCACTTGCTCAGTAGTACTGTCTCAGGGGTCAAATTTGATATTTTATTTACGAGCGTTAACTTTAAGTGTATGTTTTTAAATTTTACTTTTAATGCACGAACAACTGTTGAAAATTCTTTTATCATTGCAATTTTGTGAGCGTAAATAAATGATATTTATGTTTTTTGGTCATTTTAATCTAGACGAGGCCGGCGTGTCCTAGCTGACTACTCTGCGAAGAAACACCGAAACAAACTCAGAGGTCAAAGTCTCTTTTATAGTCCATACAATCGTACTGGTCAAATCATATGAGAACCATGTAGGTTAATGTCTGAAGTGGTGGTAAGTAACACACAGATTTGAGTGGACCTGTCCAGACAGTGCAAGCATTTGCCAGTTATCGTGTAGCTCAAACTTAGAACTTAAAGGAGCTCAAAGTAGTTTTGTAACATTTTCAACTAGCACTGAATAAATTGGTTTCATGAAGATAGTCTGTAGTTTTCATATTTAGACCCTTTAACATTTACCTGGACTGTGTTCTGACACGGTTCACTATTCAAATGAAATGTATGTGACTGGCGATTTCGTACGCGCATATCCATCTTTTCCTTTTCCCGTAAGTAAATCGGGAAACCCTTTGATCATGCTCTTCCCAAGTAACCAACATGACAATTTTCAGCTTTCTACGACCAGTAGTTTTGGCTGTGAGTTGTCTGTCAGCCACTCAGTACCTAACCAACTAATTGGCTACTTTATATGTCCCTAAAAGTGTAGAATCAAAAAAATCGACACTTTCTTTCAGTACTGAAGAAAATTCTTGATTAATTGTTTTACCTGTAAAAAATGTTTACTCTACAATGTTTACAAACGCAAACGATGAGTCCGATGTCCGATGAAACCAATCACATTGTCTTTCATTTTGAGAATTTTATCAAAATGAAAGACAATGTGATTGGTTATATAATTTTGATTGTTACATCGATATCCTGTTGGACGACAATCATTAAGTTCACTTTCCAATTAGATACTTATGAATAAATGGTGTAAAAAGGGGACAGGAAAGATGCCATAGAGAATCGAAAAATTCTTCAAGACCGCTGTCAACGGGAAAGTGCCCTGAACACTGGCCGCATTGCCACGTTGAATAGCAATAATGATTCGTTGGCTAAAAGGCCAGTGGGTCTAAAAAGGCCACTTTAACAGAATCAGAAAGCATATCTCGTCACTGTCATTTTTTTTTTCAATCAACCTTGAACCTAATGCGTTAGCGACAAAGTTGAAAATGAAATTTGACAGATTGTTGTTTAATTCATATTATGAATCTCCTAAAGTGGCATTTTTAGCCCCCATCACGTAAAGAGTCAACCAAACGCTTGCTGATCAAACGAAAACTTGATGAGCGGATACTTAATTGCCTTCCAATTTTCCTGGAATATCCATATCATTATGTTTATTCAAATAATTTTAATTAAGGCTCACTGAACCAATTTGAATAAAAACATTATTGTTGGTGAATTCGGTTCATAACCCATGTTTGTCTGAATAAATATTTGGAGATTCGGTATTCGCCTGCTGTGGGCGAGACCGAGAACTGAGGTTTCGCAATTTATTTCGGTATTATATTTGACGTTCTGATTAAGACTATGAATACTAATAGGTGCTTTGTATTTATAAAAGAAAGGATGAAATCTAATTATATATACTGAAAGGTTCTAGGAGGCTGTATATCTGCTGAAAGTTATGCCATACCAGGATCTATGCTTGGCATATGTACTATATATCATATCAGCCAATAGGCTTGTGTCCTGAAAAAATCTAATTAGTCCGTCAGTTTGATTATCAAAAAATATTTGACCCGTGTTTTTTCTTTTGTTACGGGAACCAAAATTGACGAAGTTACGACGCTTTTAAAATTCTCAATACGTCACACCTTCGCATAATTTTTAGCGAGTCGAGACGTCACGAGCGCCCACTCCCGAGTTTTGATGCGTTTTATCTTTGTCAATATTCATTGATTTACAAAAACAAAAAATATGTGTCCATTATTTTTCAATACTCTAACTGACGGACTAAATAGTTTTGCAATTTGTGGATGGTGGAATCTAGCCCATTCCGTTCACTTCTGAACGTAAGCGTCCCCAAAACTGCGCCAGCCACCCCCGTCTTGAGCAGTCCGCACCCATGCGCTGCATGTAGCAACCTTCTTCAAATCACCGATCCATCACCAATGCGTCCCAAGCGTGATGACTTACGTAGTTGAAACGTTGACACTCGCCAGGCCTGACTACAAATTCAAGCTTGCTCAGCGTTCAATGGAGAGAGCAATCCTCAAGGATTCTCTGGTGAATGGAATTCACAACGAAGTCGTTCACAGTGAACTAAAGTCACCAACATAGCGCGTAGAATCGGCATGCTAAAGTGGAAATGGGTTGGCCATGTCTGTAGATGAACAGACGGTCAATGAAGCAGACATCACTGCTTGTAGTAGGGACGCCTTGCGACACGATAGTACTATACTGGTATATGTTGAGTTCCTAATAGACCGAGTTACAATTAAAACACCCAACAGTTTTGCTAAGAACAATAGTATTTAACAATAGTATTTTGTCAAACAACACATAACAGTACAAAATACAAAAAAAAAATAGTTTCAAACACACAATCATGATTTATGCAGATGTACAAAATAACTTAGATATCTACTTAAATCTACGCATATCTTGTAACCCAGTCTTTTAAGCTGGGTAGTCCTGTATCTTAGGAGATAGTGTCAGCCAGGCGGCTAGTCATATAGCTGTAGTTGCAGTCAGGGTCTTTAGCGCGCGGGCCTGTGGACGGCGACCTATGGGCAGCTCGCCGTCCGTCCGTCTTATGATGACAGGCCGTGTCAACTGCGCGTTCGTGTTCTACGCGCGCTTCAAAAAGAGTCAGCACAAAGAGGGGCCCGAAAGGGCCGACGCCTGCCGGAGTTGCGGGACTATTCGAAAGAGATACCGCGGCTCCGGAACACAAAGGGCAATGAAAAAACATGGATATTTTAGTCGGTAAAAGTCTGATACTCCCTCCCGCTCCACCTAGAGCGCGAGAAGTCAATGGATGATTTCCCATCCCTAAAAAAAAAGGGTCTATAGTGCAAGGATAGTCATGCGTTTGTGTGCGGGTGTATAAATGTGTTTGAGTGTGAGTGTGTGTATGCAGCGATAGGGGAGGGTAGTTGAGTTCGAGAGGTGAGCTCGTGTATTGAGTGTGAGTCGGGTAGTGGAACAGATTGGGATTATTCTATGAATGTAAATTTGGATTTGATTGTAGGATTGTCAGAATCCAGTAAATCTGACTCTAGTCTTGCTAAGAAGTACCGTGTTACCCAGTAAATGGGCTGAGCAGGTCTGGTAGGCAGCCGCTCCATGTAAAATACTGGTATTCAGCTGAATCCGGTTTGACTGGAAACTGACCCCAATGTAGTTGGGAAAACGCTAGGCAGATGATGATTGTGTGTCTATTTATAAAATCTTTATGTACTTTACATTATTCATCATCTTCTTGCCCTTATCCCATGTTACTTGGGGTCGGCGCAACACGTTTTTTTCTTCCAGTCTGCCCTATCAGCCGTCAAACTTTCACTTACTCCTTTTTCTTTCATATTGCATATCAAGAAAAGATGGATGGATTGTGTAAGACACTATCCATCCATCTTTTCTTGGGCCTTCCTCTCCCTCTCCATCCATCCACATTTATGTTCATTACTCTTTTAGTTAAATGCGTTTTCTCTCTCCTCTTCACATGACCATACCAAGACAAGCGATTCCCTTTTAACTTTTCAGTCACTGGCGCAACTTTTAAACTACCTCTAATGTAGTCATTTCTCACTTTATCCATTCTTGTTACTCCACACATCCATCTCAACATTCTCATCTCCGCCACATGCAATCTATTTTCATCCGTCTTTTCACAGCCCAACATTCTGATCCATACATTACGACAGGTGTTATCACGGTCTTGTACTTTACATTATTACAAATGCAAAAAAAAAAAGTATTGCAGCATAGGAGAACAACCCTCACTGTATCTATCTACCTTCCTTCCAACATAGGACTTACTTAATAAGTACCAGACATATTTTATTTCAAAGTTTCCTTTACCGCTTAACAGTTTCGACACGAAAACCTTCCTCGAGGCGTCTTCTATAATTATTATACCTTTGTAATAATATAGCCGGAGATTGCAAGAGGAAACTGGGTCGCTACGGCACTTCTGCACTATACTCATATAATTTTACGTTCCAGTCTTAATGTTGAATGGAAACAGAGTTTCGGAATTGGTATTTGAATGGCTATTATTTTAAGGTATTTTCTGTTAGCACTTTACGGCTTTGCCTTCAAGCCATTCTGGTTTGAGATCATTGTCTCTAAGTTTGTAATAAGTGTTAGAGTGAGTCTATGGTATAGTTTATTTCCTGCCAGGGTTGCAATACAGGTTGGTTTTATTAGTCAGAAAGAGTCTGACACTTCCCCCAAATCAGAGCGGTTTGGGGGGAAGTGTCAAACAAGTCATTTTTGATTGTATCCATTTGCTGACATCAATATATCATTTTCTTAATTGGCCAATAATATTGTTCTCTTATGTGAGAGAGGCAGTGAGCATTTATTCATAGCTACTAGCTGAAGACCCCGGCTTCACCCGCTCAACAAATTATACAATAAGACCTTCCTCAAGAACTACTCTATTATTGATGATAACCGTATGAAAATCGGTGCAGTAGTTTTTGAGTTTACCGCGTACAGACAGACGGAAGGGTTGAATTAAAATTGTAACGATAGTTTATGGATGCATGTTGATTTCGATGGAGTTAATCAACTATTATGACATAATTATAATCGGCCAGCCATCTTTGGGAGTCCGACAGGATGTAGAATAATGTCACTTAGCTTACCATACATTTTCATCTAAACTAAAAGTGTTTTTTTTTTACATACTCATGGTAGGTGTTAAGGCTGACAGTTAATATGGTAGAGTATGAAGTTAATAGTTAAAATGAAAGACATGACGCATTCATGGGTACCTACTAACTGGCAAACTAACAAAACAAGTTGAAAAAAAAACCGTCGATATATCTTGCAAAAACAAACAAGACATACCGACACAAAATACTACAGCAAAAATTGACATACTCGCCAACGCAAACAAGTTACCAATTTCAACCATTATTTACTTATCCCCGACAAAAATCACACAACGGAAGCTCTTATAGAATAATATATAATGTAAGAAAACCAAATATAAACCACGTTCCCTAATATACAGAGAGTATTGTTGTTTGCACATCACAGTGAACGAAATAAAAATGAATAATATAAAAATAAACAAAAGCAAGGACTCACATAATGTGGAGTCGTCGCGCAGTACATTATATCTTTAGCAGGAGGCCGCGAAATTGGCGGGTATGTGTAACGACATACCCGCCAATAGGGAATATGCACGCGATTTTTTTATTTATAAAATGAATTACTTATAAGCTCCAGTAAACACTCTAGAAAATATTTTTTAAATATCTTCATCAGCGATGAAGTTATAACGCTACAAAGATTACTTTTAGAACGAGAAGTCCGACATGGAATTTGACGTCACATTACGTGACGTCTATACATCTGCCATAGAAAACAGCGTTTTCGCGAGAGGGACAGATATATTTGTTTAAAATAATTATATCTCGTTTTGTTTTTCGTGAAATTTTGATTCTATTTCCACTGTTAGTAATATATTTTTGTATATTTTTAGATAAAATGTTTAGATAATACATTTTTTTTTATGCATATTCCCTATTGGGTATGATTTTGTTTGACCATGCTGAAGTTGTTAAGGTCTAACGACCCCACACACCGTAGTGTCAGGGTTTCAAAACCGCCTCAAGGGCCTTTGACATGGTTTAATTAACGACCGCCATTTGGCGACCGGGACCACCGGCTTATACGTGCCTCCGATATACAACTTTATAAAGTATGCTTTCCCGTGGAAATCGAACCCACGACCTCTGGGTCACAAGGCAAACGCCTAAACCACTTGACCACGGAGGAAGTTTATGCTTATATATGAAACTTAAAAACTAGTCACCACAAAATATTTGAAAGCGTACTATCTACTCAAAAGTGGGAAAATCAGATATAACACCTAGTTGTCTTTATTCATAATAAGACAGCGCTTGGTGCCTACTCTGTACGTATGAGAAGCACTAAATACTATGTTAGTACTTATGCAAATATGATATTACAGTCCATTTCTAACAGGTCTTGTTTGATATAATAAATATATCAAATAAGACATAAAAACAGTAGGTTGTCTTTATTAGCTTCAGGTACAAATTCACCACAAAAGCTAACTGCTTAATTGCCCCAATAATGAAAAGCGAAATCGCCAAAAGCATCAGTGACTTCTTTTGATCTACCCGCTTTATCAGAACTAGATAAAGAGACCTCGTATGGCGTGCTATGACTATTTATTTATTTAAAATACAGTTTTATTATATGTATAGATAATGCCACATCACATACATTGTATACTTAAGGTGGCACTAGTCGCGGGCTCGAACTCAGTGGTAGGCATGGCCAAAAAGCACGAAGTCTCACCTCGCATCATGCTCGACAGAGATAGTACCAGTGATGAGCAGTTAGACGCTAGCCTTCATGCACGTCTAGTTTGCACGCACACAAACATCGTTCCGAACCGTTCCGAACTAAATCGAAGTTACACGATGCACACATACCGCCACCGCGCGCCGCTGCGCATAGTCGCTCGACGCTCGCCGAGAAATCAGCAACTACCTACCTAAAAACTCTTACTAAAAATAGTAGGCGCTGTGTTATCGTTTTATACCTCTACGGCCCTATAGGTACCTAATATGGATTGCTTATTCTATTGTTATTATGTTTACTTTTTCCTTGGTGGTAATGCAGCCGCCACGCCGCCACCGACAGATCTGATGCTTACTTGAATAGTCATCGCAGTTTATGTCCGTACCTAGGTGCTAGATACATCTACACTAATATTATAAAGAGGAAAACTTTGTTTGTTTGTTTGATTGTAATGAATAGGCTCAAAAACTACTTGACCGATTTTAAAAATTCTTTCACCATTCGAAAGTTACATTATCCACGAGTAACATAGACTATATTTTATTTTGCAAAAAAATAGGGTTCCGTAAGATATTTGGGTTTTTCGGACACAAGGTGTAAAAATCAACCAGAAAAGTAACTTATTTTGCGTACGCTGCCTAAACTATAAAAGATACAACCATAAATTGTTCTAATTAATTGTAGATCTTATAAATATCTACAAAAAAGTCCGCGACACACTATACCTATCTATGTCGAGTGAGGCACAACAACCATTTTTTTATTTAAAAATCTAGATTTTTTTTTGGACTACATTTAAACACGTTTATTTTACTCATGCTATTAATCCTTAGCAAAATAAAGTATTTTATCACTAAGTACAGTTTATGTAGATCATATTTGGTCTTTGAATGATTAAAATCGGACGTTTGGTTTTGAAGTTATGGCGAAATTAAAATATTACGATTTCTGCTGTACGGCCCGTTGCGGCGGTCACCAAGGCCGGTGCGCGTGCGGGACCAGTTTAGATCTATGTAAGGTACCCGCGCGGCTCAGACGTGAGGTAGGTAGGTAACAGTTTTTCTCACGGTTTTTCTGTACCTAGTGTATTTAGTATCAGAATTGCACCCGTGCGAAGCCGGGGCGGGTCGCTAGTACCTAATAATGAAATTAGTTCTACCTAAGTACCATCCTATAAATTGTTATCAAAATTACTTACTTACCTACCTGTCTTCTTAATTTTTAGGGTTCCGTAGCCAAATGGCAAAAAACGGAACCCTTATAGATTCGTCATGTCTGTCTGTCTGTCTGTCCGTCCGTATGTCACAGCCACTTTATTCCGAAACTATAAGAACTATGCTGTCGAAAACTCTAAACTTGGTAAGTAGATGTATTCTGTGAACTTACTACCTACCTAAACCTGTAGGCCGGTATAGTATGGATAGGGGTTCTAAAATGATATCGAGGTTTCTAATATCATTTTTTTCTAAACTGAATAGTTTGTGCGAGAGACACTTCCAGAGTGGTAAAATGTGTGTGTGTCGTGTAACTTCTAAAATAAGAGAATGATAACACTAAAAAATATATGATGTACATTACCATGTAAACTACCAGCGAAAATTGGTTCGAACGAGATCTAGTAAGGAGTTTTTTTTAATAGGTACGTCATAAATCGTAATCCACAACTTTTGCTTATATTATAATATTTGTACGGAACCCTCGGTGCGTGAGTCCGACTCGCACTTGGCCGGTTTTCTATTTTTAGTTACCCCTATTGGTTGACACAGACGTGTTTAGATTTGCATTCATTATTAGATTGCTTTAAATTATCAGACAAGTGCACAGTATATTGTGACAAACTGACAAGTGACACATAAAGATTGTTTACTTAGCTCCTACATACCTACCTACCTAACGTTAAAATTTTAGTGTCTACGACGCCAACGGTTTGTTTTATGGCATCTTTGCTTGTAGGTAAGTACCTACCTACGTTAATATAACAGTAGGTACCTATTAGGCAGAGAGCTATGTAAACTATGATGTTGCAGAATTTGTTCGAAAGAGTTACCGCGGCCCTGATAAGTACGGTACGCACAGGGCATTAGGAGGAACACGGATGGGTTTTAGTCAGTAAGAGTCTGACACTCCCTTCTGCTTCGCCCAAAGCGGGAGCAGTTATTTGGTTTCCCATCCATAAAAAAAAGTCTTGTCCGCCGCAAAAGTACCTACGAACACAAAATTAGGTTTGTCAATTGCAAGAAACTATTTTGAAAGCAAATAGAATGAACCCAGTAACAAACATTACATTGACCCTGGCTTGAACTTTGGATTTCGCTACCTGCTACCTAGGTACTCAACTAAACGAGCGACACGTTGCCGCTGGCGGCCGGCAACCTTTGTCGTTGGCTGTCGACGGCGCTTCAACTACCACCAACGACGCTTGCAGTTGTCCCTGTCGTAGACGCGTGCGGCGGCGGTGGCACGGCGGCGTCATGTCGCTCGATTGTAAGAACGCTTAGCCACCGTATGCACGGACGTAAAAATATTCCGTTCAGCCGAGCGTTGAGAACCCAGCACTCAGCAGAGTTAATCCCAACGCGTCAAAAAAAGACACCGTTTCAACTTATAATTATATCATTGGTTTCAACATCGAGAGTTGAAAATTCATTGCGCGATAGCATCCCGCCGCGATGATTTTACACTGCAGAGGGCGCGGGCAGCGACGCGGTGTCGAAGACCCGGTCACGACGCCAAATTATGACTTTTCTACCTATTGTTTATAATATGTGGTTTTTAAAACTTTTTCAATGATTCAAAACAATGTCACGTACTTATGCAGCGTCCACTCAAAGCAACAATAACAATTTCAAACGCAAATACGGAGTCCAAACTACAGTGCGAAGTCAAACAGATATAAAATATAATGTTGAAATCCAAAAATCAAGCCACAATGAGTCAATATAAATTAGAGCGCAAGTATAGTCTACCTACGTATGTAACGTATGAACGACATAGGCCACAGGCCACAGCACACCGCAGCAGACACAGTCGTAACTTGAATACGCACGTGTGCGTGAGCATTGTCCCCCCGCACCGCACCGGGGGGAACATTATTCAGTGAGAGGCACGATAATTCATAGTAAAACGCGCGCGTAAAAAAAATATGAAAAGGCCTTTCGTAAATCGAGTTTTATGAAAAAACTACTGCATATATCGATTAAAAATAAAAGTTATTGAATTCTTCGATAGTTGAGCTTTGTCGGTACCGACTTGGTTTTAAAGATTTTACATTGTGTTTATTACTTATTTACGCCCAAAGATGCGTTAAAATTGGCAAGAAAAACGAAACTTTGGTGGCTCATAACTTTTTAATGGCGTTTTATTTTACCATTCTGTTTCCATACAAACAAAACTAATAATATGACAAAACGATATTATGTTTAACTTTTGATGTACTCTGTCAAACAGCGGAGTAATACCCTCCCGAAGTTTCTATGGAAAAAATATCGACTAGAGCCACCTTAACAAAAGAAAACTCCATGACAATAAATCTGATGACAATGACAATTAAGGCGTATATTGCACTGAATAATAGTGCTTGCTGCCTTGAATAAATGCCAACAAAAAAAAAAAAACAGTAACAAACACCACTCATAAACTAATTTGAAACATAAATATAATACGAATAAACTAGTAGACACAATAATAATTAATCTATACCACAACCACTTTCATAAGAACCGAAAAGCAAGTTGTAAGACAGTTCATAGTAAGAGTAACTCCGCTTATCTCGTGGCCCGCTACTAAGTAAGAGAAAACACAAAGCAACAAACAAGCAGTACATTCGACCCGCCGTCAAAAACAACTTTTATAAAATAAATTGTATTATTCCATTCGGTGTGAGGCGCTGTCTCCAAGATATTATGTGCTTGCAAATATACACACGTAGTAAAAAGCCAAACCACAGGAAAGGGAATATTATTATGTACAAAGATACTTTTCTTTATATAAAGTAAAGATATGCTAGGCATCTCGATGTGATTAAGTTATATCAAAGGGAGTGCCTATAGTCTTTATTATTTTATGTTCGTAGAACTCGCAGAGTATTGCTCAAAGAAAATATTTTTTTAAAATTTTGCTTTCATTTCATTTATATCTCATGTTCTCTATTTTTTATCAATTATCTACCTTAAGTTTTCCTCCATTATATATGTATTCTGCGTAGTATTTATGGAATGATTACTTAAATGACTACAGTAGAGGTAGTTGGTTGGTATATGCTTGCCCGCAGGTTCGCTTGTTGTACTACAGACGTCAAAGTTACCCTTTTTAAGGCGTTCTGTCAATCCTTTTACACGAGTGGTTTGTGGGTATCATACACGCGCCGAGCCTACAACGACCTGCGTGTCCAATTTAATAATGCTTTTAGGATGCTGTTGGGACTGCCATGGCGTTGTAGTGCTTCAAGAATGTTCGCGGAGGCTCGCACAGATGGTTTTCATGCCATCATGCGAAAGAAAGCGGCCTCCTTACTACAGCGCTTGTACGGTAGTGATGACAGCATCCTGAAAATGATAGCTGCCAGACCGGACTGTCCCTTCCAGGGACACTGGGTGGGGACAGTCTTAGGTATAAATAAATAAATATTTTATATAAACTAACAATACTTACCTATTTCGTAAGCGCCATTGTTACTAACACCAAAATACTAACTTAATTATGGACTAATAGTCTGAAATAAAGATTTATTCATTTATTTTATTTTTAAAAAGTGGCGCCAGTGACGGAAAAGTTAAAAAGGATTGGTCATATGAAGAGGAGAGAGGAAACGCATTTAACTGAAAGAGTAATGAACATGAATGTGGATGGATGGAGAGGGAGAGGAAGGCCAAAGAAAGGATGGATGGATTGTGTGAGAAGCGATATGAAAGAAAAGGGAGTTGGTTATAGTTTGACGACTGATAGGGCAGAGTAAAAGAAAGAAACGTGTTGCTCCGACCCCAAGTAGCATAGAATAAAGGCAGGAAGATGATGATGATGTTGATGTTTATGGAATGCTTTTTATATGGATTTACCGGGGTCATCAACTCGATCTTATCTTGGTCCCTATTTCACAGGACACAAGACTCTTTTTAAGTTTCGCCAGTAGCCGCATCGTTAGGCTTACCCTTAAAAACTCTTAACTTATACAAACATAATAACACCAAAGTTTAAGCTAACTAACTTACATCGAGATAAGCGCTAATTAGTATGCGTTTTAAAATTGATTAAAAACAGAATTAAATTAATAAACAATGGATTAATCCATCCAGTTCACTATAATTTATAATCTAAAATGGCAGTCCAAGCCGCGGGGCAGAGTGCTACTCCAAAATAATTAGATCCAGAGGCTGTATTGTATTACCAGTTTATAAACCTTTGTTATTTTACTGCTGTAGGAGAAGAATCGGCTCAATACAAACAAAATCAAATTAGTACAAAATAAAATACTTATATTAATCTGCAGACGTTTTCCGTCGCAGGCAAAGACAGAATAGTTTAATAAAACACACACACGCTCAGTACTAAGAAATTAAACCATAAGATGTTATTAAGTAGAACGCGCTTCAGAGCTCTTAAATTATTTTGTAGTATCTTTCTCACGCTCACCAAGAAACACGACTAGATACGATCTCTACGTCTGTACACATCCATTGCTGTTCTAATCCTTAATCGTTCTTCTATATCTTCTGTAACAAAGCGATGCACATTAAACAAGAGATTCGTTCTAATCTAACTTAATTAGAAGGTAAATCGCCTAGTAAGAGTCTACATTTAGGTAGAGGATTGTTCTAGGAACTTGTCTGAACTCGGACAACGTTAGCTTAAATTAATTTTAATTCAATCCTTCTTGGTAGTAGTTTTGTGGAAGATGCATCTGCTTAGCTAAAGTTTAGACTCGTTTGTAGAAAGCTGGAGTTTGTTATCCAAAGTAGAAGTAAATAGGATTTTAGAACAGTCTAGTCTGGATGCTAGTTTTCCGAGGAGACATGATTATGACGGGAACGTTGAAGTTTAATGGGGAATTATTTTCTTAAAGTGCAACTGACGAAAGTTTGGTGTATAGTTTTAGTGTAGAATGTTTTAGATTGAACTTAATTTATTGCACAGTTTCTTCGAGCGATTAAACACCGTATGACAATTTTTTTAACAAAATATCGTGTGTTTGAAAGTGGGGTAAAGCATTCGTAATTGTCAGGTAACTTTTATTGAAATTGCTTTAGAGAATGAGTACCTTTGCGCTGTATCTTAACAGTTCCATTATAAAAAAATGTTTTCGTTACGAAATTGTTGACGAGTTTATATGTATTTATTTAAAAGGGATAAATAATAATGCGTTGTAAATCAAAAACAAAGAATAAAGAAACCAAAAAATATGTTCTCTTTTAAACCGTTTGCACACCAACATCCTTCATAAATTGACCGGTCAGTAAACACAACAAACAATTTGAATTGTATCAAAAATATTACACTACAAAATGAGCATTCCCATGAAGCGAATACTCGTGTGAACAGTACAAGCAGCGAGGCAGCATATGTGCGATATGTGGAAATTAAAACGTGGGGTAAGTCTAACGCCGGTTTCACACGCTACCAGTAGGTACGGGGTCAAGTGGCTCCAACATTCGTGTGTAAAGGAAAAGTTGATAACTGACGGGTCAGTTTTTTTCACTTTTTTAGAGTTCAAACATCCGTAAAAAATTGGAACCTAACCTAATATCATTCAGGTACTGTCCGTCTGCCACAGTCTGTCTGTTCCAGATATACTGGATTGATCCTGTTAAAATTTGATGCGTTACTACAATAAATAAATCTTGGGTATGGGGTTCATTTTGGGTGTCAAACCAGAAAATAAAAAAAAAGTTATTCAAACTATACCGTGTGAAATATCGAATGTTTAAGTTATATGTTTTTTTCATAATTCTGAAATAAATAGTTTTGAAGTTACTCAAGAAATTAGACAAAAAAATACCATTCCCCGTTCCATATCGTCGAGCCTAGAATTTTGAAAACAATGCACATAATAGTTCTTTACCTACAGATTACAGGAAAACTTATTATAAGAAGTCTATAGCATTAGAAAAAAAAAGTTACAAAAAATGGAAATGGTTCTAAACAGACTCGCACCTGGCCAGTTTTTTTTTCTCACTTATAATATTCTCATTTGCCTTGTAAATTTACTTTTGACAGTGGCGGAATGGTCGGACACCGGCTTTGCGTGGCGCATAAAAATATACCGCGTGTATCTGACATCGACGCACAAACGATTTCTATGGGTCCAGGGCATGATTCTGGACACCCTAGACTTAGAATTTTTCGTCGGCTTTTTTCTCATTTTTTATTTTTTTCCAAGGGTTTTTTTTTACTTTAGACTGCTCATAATCGTTATTCTGACCTAACCCAATGAGATTTTTAATAAAAAAATAATTAAATAACTACTTTCACTAAAAAGAGCAATCTGAATAAAACCACAAATAGATATCAGCTCAGAAGAGCTGATACCTATTTGTGGTACCTACTCTTGAAAAAAATGAAAAAATGAGAAAAGAACCGACGAAAAATTCCAGCACTGGGGTGTCCAGAATCATGCCCTGGACCCATGGAAATCGTTTGTGCGTCGATGTCAGATACACGCGGTAGAACAGTAGGTACTTATATACTTCTACAGGTAAAGTAGATACTGTGATGCCCCAGCTAAGACTAGCTAAGACATCACCAATATTCTACTCGAAATCAAACAACGACTGGGTTAAAATGTTAATTATATTGGAGCACTGGCTCAGATCAAAGCTCATACAAGACTCTCCTATCTAAAACAATCAATTTATTTTCCTTGTAATTTTAAACCTATTCTAAACTTTTTCAGTAACCCTTACAATACTTTATCGACTGGCCAGTACGAACTAAAAAGAACCAAGAAGGTCCACAATATCTATGATCGGTATTATTTACACCTTACGTGGGCCGGTATTAGGTTTATACCAGCTAATACTTTAAGCTGATACCTACTCTAATACGGTCTGCGGTCTGTCACTAATCCCAGATTACTATGACTTAAGGTTTAAATTAATTCCTTTATATCTTTTTACAAATCGATCTTATAAAGCAAAGCCTCTTAGCAATAATTAGATATATTCAAGTAGATACTTAGATATAAAATATGTATTTTGGATACTCCCAGACGCTTCGACGAGCTCATGGATAAATAGAAAAAGCCGCATGGGTCGATCTTTAAGGTAAAGCAACGCTTGCCAAGGTTGGTCAGTGGATGGGTGACCAACTTAACATACCGAGTTTTTTCCGTGCCTCAGAAAGCACGTTAAGCCGTTGATCCCATACCATTACTACCATTTGAAGATCTATGGCAGTCGTTACGGATGGTCAGAAGCCAGTTAAATTGACTCCAGTTTTGCCATGAAGTACCGTGTTACCCAGTTAATGAGTTGTGGAGGTCTGGTAGGTAGCCGCTCCACGTAAAATACTGGTATTCAGCTAAATCCAGTTTGACTGGAAGCCGACTTTTATATAGTTGGGAAAAGGCTAAGCTGATGATGATATTGAAACACTTTGAATTGACTGTATTCGTTTTCCATCACTAATGTATCAATTTCTAGTTGAAGTACGAAGTATAGACTATCATTGGGCATGGTGGTACTCTCCACTGCTGCGCCACTGGATATGCTTAGTTGCTTACCCGTAACCCAGTAAACCTGCAGTGGACCCTTGAACAGTTGCCGCTTATCGAACTATATGTAGCTATGGGTGAACTTTTTTTCATTGTTATGTGTCATTCCATTGTGTGTTGTATATTTGTTTACGAGTTATATCGTTAACTGTGAGCAGATGTCTGAAATAAACGTAAATAATTTTATTATTATACCTTTTTTTTTTCAACAAAGTATAGGTACGAGTCACCATATTTGGTCACAGATATCCTGAACACGCCGGAGAAACTGATTTGTTTCTGTAGGGAGGTTGGGTGGTTGGAGTGACGGCCGCCATGGCTCACGCACAATGGTCCAACATCAGGAGTAAGTGCGGAAACCAAACCCCCTAATAGAATAGAACACAAGTATACGAGTAACTATAAAACATCCATTACTAGCTGACCCGCGCAACTTCGTCTGCGTCACATTTTCCATTACTGCTCCGCCCCTATTTGTCTTAGCGTGATGATATATAGCCTACAGCCTTCCTCGATAAATGGGCTATCTAACACTGAAAAAAATTTTCAAATCGGACCAGTAGTTCCTGAGATTAGCGCGTTCAACCAAACAAACAAACAAAAAAACTCTTCTGCTTTATAATATTAAGTATAGATAATAATAATTGCACACTTTTCCTATGCTTTTGGGATTTAAGGTGACGTAATATTATATAGTGGAACTAGCTGATACCCGCGACTTCGTCCGTGAGGATGTTTTCGTTGAAAGCTCCCAGACGGTTTATTTTTTTCTGACACCTCCAACAAATATCATTATATTTAAGCCAATATATACAAAAACTGGACACAATATATACTAAAAACCTTCCATGGGAACCATTCTATCCACTAGTGTAAACAACATGAAAATCAGTGCAGCAGTTTTGAGTATAACACGCATCAGACAAAAGCGGCGGAAGACTTTGTTTTATAATATGTAGAGTCATGTGTAAATAACAGGGACAATTCCAACCATGGGGATCTTTTTCCATTTAATTCCCATAGATTTACGACCGTTTACTGTCAAAAACCATCGATTAACCATCACATAACAATACTTCTTCACAACCCGATAGTTTTGCACCATAGATTATCATAAAACACCAATAAAAGTAACAAATGCCCACATGTTTAGCAACCTCTTGCCGCTCTACTAAATATTTATTATTTACGATGTCGTTAACTTGTAAAAGTTGTAAATTACTTCGATAATAATCTTTGGGAGGGCTATAAAATTTTAGGTTATTTAATTAATCGTTAGGTACTTGTTAGTATAGGGGGTAGGTAAGTAGGTAGGTCCATTGTTTGGCTGTGTGTCGACTTGCATGTTGATTACCCGTTGTGCATGTATTGCACGCGAACTGGGGAATTTAAAAATAAGTAGAAAACGTAAACGTTAATAGCTATGTAAAATCGCTTTGCAGTTATAGTGGCATTATAGTCTATACTAATATTATATAGCAGAAGAGTTTGTTTGTTTGTTTCTTTGGTTGAACGCGCTAATCTCAGGAACTGCTGGTCTGATTTGAAAAAATATTTATTTAATTAAGATTTATTACAATCTAACGGAATCTGCGACTTCTTGGTGACAAATATACTTTATGGTAGATGCTAACCTTAATTCTGTGGACTCTCCTCGAGGCTCGACACTTTTTCCAGAGTTTTTCGTTATTCCTTGTTGGGCCAACCAAAAAAAATCACCCTATATTTTGGGTCGGCTTCCAGTTTAACAGCATGCAGCTAAATACCACTATTTTACATAGAGCGGCTTTCTATCTAACTTCCAACGCTCAGTAACTGTGTATCACAGTACCTATTGGCAAGACTGGTGTCAGATTTTACGGTTTCTGACAACTTGTAGCGACTGACTAAGATCTAAAAATTACTGCCGTGACTAACGGTTTAACATGCTCTCCGAGCCACATCTACAGACCGTCCTCGGCAAGAGATGCTTAACTTAGAAGATCGACCCATAAGATTGATTCGTTATTTAGCCACAAGCAAATTTTAATGAGTTTTAATTTTTTTTTGCAGTCAACCGAATACTAAACCAAAATTTCAAAAATCTCTCCCACATTTCTACACAATCGTCTAAATTAATACGTGTAAAAGTCAGTATATCAAAGAACACACAGAAGCTTTTACACTGCGAGAAAAAACCGAGCTTCAATCAATGTTAACGAGATGTGTATTTTATACAGCATGGAACTAGAAACGGAAGCCAGTAACGCTTTACAGATTGGATTACTCGAAATAAAAGAAAAAAACCTTTTCATCCGGTGAAAATTTAGAGTAAAATCAACATTGAATGATGGAATAATCCAGTATCAGACAAAGGCCTGCATTCATTGATATTGTGTAATGTATGTAGTGAACCAGTACTTGTATGTAGATTCATAATTTAATGAATGAATGCTGCAGATTCTGTAGACTAGGTTCCGCACCATGATTCTATCATTCGTTGTTTGAATATCAAAATTAGACTTTCCACTACCTGCCTGCACAGGATACTGGAATTCTTTAGCCACATAGCCCGAAAAAATGGTCACAATCTCGAAAAACTTATGGTGGCAGGCAAGATAGACGGCAGACGGTCTAGAGGTCGCAGCCCTATTAGACGGTCTGATCAGATTCGCTCAACGCTCAACATCAAGCTGCTTGATGCGCTCCATGATGCTAAGGACAGGCACCGGTGGAAGGACATTGTACAATGAAAATTGACCTCACGGCCCTCAGCAATGAGGAATACAACGCAAGAAGGAATAGGAGGAATTTACATAGATTCACTGAGATCGAAAGAATATGAACGTTCAATTTAGTGTCCTAATACTGTGTGTTTAGTGTTCTAGTTTTTAAGGCTAATAAAACGACTAGTCACATTCTCCTTTGGATCAGAATATGCCACTACTACATTAGCCTTGTTTCTTTTGCAGTAGGTCAAATACTTCTTACCAAGATAGAGACCGAGAAGATAATCTATTTCGAAGTTTAGTCAGCGCATTTTAATCTGCCATGCTGTTATACTGGATGGTTTTCATAAGTATATCAAACAGCTATTACTTAACCAATAAGTGGTAACTTAAGCATTTATTTAACCAACTTCAAGTCGTTTGTGGTGCGGGTTCAAACTCACCATGTCGAGATCTTCCTTAAAGCAGATGTTTGGCCGAAGGGTGTCGTGTATCAATGCTTCCACGGCCAGCTGCGCGACACCAATCAGTGAAACACAACGCCGTCCTTTTGTATGCAGTAGTTTATAGTTTAATCAATCGTAACATGTATTTACTACCTTTCGCTCGCGACTTCGTACGCGCATATTCTTCGTCCCCGTAAGAATTTCAGAAAATCCTCTCCTAGGGGTGCACCTACGGAGTGTAAAGAAGCTACATGCCAAATTTCAGCTTTCTATGTCTAGCAGTTTTGGCTGTGCGTTGATCGATCAGTCAGTCAGTTTCTGCTTTTATAAATACCGCGTGTATCTGACATCGACGCACAAACGATTTCCATGGGTCCAGTAGTGCGATTCACTAAGGAAGAACATCTTTGCAACCAAGAAATCATCGTTCAAACATCTGATGTGGCATATATTTAACAGATGTTTCAACGATGATTTCTTGGTTGTAAAGATGTTTTGCCTTAGTGAATCGCACTACAGGGCATGATTCTGGACACCCCAGTGTTGGAATTTTTCGTCGGTTCTTTTCTCATTTTTGTCAATTGCTCCTTTTAGTGAAAGTAGTTATTTAATTATTTTTTTATTAAAAATCTCATTGGGTTAGGTCAGAATAACGATTATGAGCAGTCTAAAGTAAAAAAAAAACCCTTGGAAAAAAATAAAAAATGAGAAAAAAGCCGACGAAAAATTCTAAGTCTAGGGTGTCCAGAATCATGCCCTGGACCCATGGAAATCGTTTGTGCGTCGATGTCAGATACACGTGGTATAGATATAAGATTTACTGCTGTTTTTTTAATGTGTTTTATTTTATGGCCCTAAATGCCTGAAATAAAGGATAAATTTTTTTTTAATACCTCTGCTAAAACATAGGCCAATCTGTTACTGAGAGGGCCTGGGCTGTTATCCACTGTGCGAGTCTAGTGTGGCTACGTGTCACGTTTTTGAATTTTTGGTAATTATACAACTGAAAACGTTTTTTTCTCCAGAGCCCGATAGAAGCAGACGTGTGCTAAAAGTTTTATAATTTTAATTAAAGCTTAACGAAGTAAAGTGACCCTTATAAGTGCATAGTTTAAAGCCTAATTAGCATAATTGTAGCTATCTAATCACTCAATACCTTGTGTCCTCACGCGAAAGTTTGCCTTCGCACGCGCAGCACCGCTCACCCCCGCGGGGAAAAGAGAGCGTCCGATATTTTTCTATCTCCTCGCACGCACTCGGAACGCAGCGACATGAATGTGCAGAGAACACCGCCCAAGGCTACACTGATAAGCGGCAGCGAGAGCGGTAGCGGGTCGGTCCCAAACTTATCCACTCTCACCGATGAGGACCTACATGCTAACATCACTTCAAGAAAGCGGAAGGAGCGTACAGAAGAAAGTGATTATGAAAAAGACTTCCTGGATTTCCGCATGGAAATGATGAGCTTCCTAACCAATTTTGGCAAAACACAAAATGAAAACCTAAACCAAATTAAAGAAGAAATATTGGATATTAAAAACGAAATTAAGTCAATAAAATTAACTACCAAAAATTTTACTCAACAGCTCGAACATACAAACACTGAAATAGAAAATATCAAAGCTAAAACAACGGTCACGGAGGACAAAATCAGAAATATAGAAACCAAAATATCCCAAATCAAAAATGAACAACATACAAAAGGTTCGGCACTAAAATCGCCCGTCGAGTGTCACGAAAACCTCATCCTAGAACTTAAGGACCGATGCGACCGCGAGAAGAATATTGTAATAGTGGGTATATCGGAAATAAACGACAAAAACTGGAAATCGAGAGAACATCACGATAATCAAGAAGTTATGAAGCTAATTACAATGCTTACTGAAAACTGCCCTAAGCCGATAAAATCTAAGCGACTGGGGAAATATGTCCAAAATAAGAACCGACCCATAAAAGTTCACTTCGACAATTCCGAGACTGTAAAATACTTATTAAAAAATAGAACTAAATTACCTGGAAATATACAGATGTTCTTTGATCAAACCCCAAAACAAAAACAATACTTAGAATCTCTGAAGGAAGAGCTAAATAAGCGTACACAGGATGGCGAAAAAGACCTCACTATTAAATATGTGAAAGGAACACCTACAATAGTTGTTGTAAAACAAAAAAACCAGTAAGCACCTCATCACAAAATGCCAAACCGACGAATAGTTCTAAGAAACTATCCCATCAAAAAGTAAATAAATATGAGGACATTCCGTTGCATCCGTCTTCACTTAGATTCCTATATGCGAACTTACGCAGTATTCGCTCGCCTGGGAAGTTCGACGAAATAAAATGTATCGTAAAAGCCATAAAAATGACTACTCATCTATTGATTTTCACTGAAACGTGGATTAACTCAGAGTCTGATGCGAAGCTATACCAACTACCTAGCTATAATCATATCTACAACTATAGACAGAATTGTAAAGGCGGAGGAGTTTCCATATATGTGCACGACAGTATTAAATATGAGATAACGGAAGAACTATGCGAGAACGGAAACCACTATTTATGGATTTACATACACAAACTATCATTAAATATTGCAGCGATTTACAAACCGGGGGATACCAACGTAAATAACTTTTTAGAAATATATTCATCACAATTGGAGCGACGAAGAAGGTCAATAGTTTTTGGAGACTTCAATATAGATTTACTTAGTTCAAACAGTAATGCATCAAAATACCAACATGAAATCCAAGAAGCCGGCTATAGAATAATAAACAAAATCAACAAATCATACAGCACACGTGACACGGCTACAACAAACACAATACTGGACCATGTATGTACTAACATAAACAATCATTCTCTCAACGTCTCGATAATTGAATCAAGTCTTTCTGATCATAAGCAGATATATCTACAAATAGGAAGCCTGTCTCTCCAACATAACAAAAAAAAACATTATAAAGCGCTTGATTATGAAAAGTTATACAATAGCACACAAGAAGCAAATTACAGCAACGACGACCACGACTACAACCACCTAGAGACATTTATCTCAGAACAGATAGACAAGAACAAAATAGATAAGATTAAAATTCTAAACCCACCCCAAAAAGACTGGATTAATCAGAACATAATTAACGCAATTAATTCACGAAATAGTTTATGGGAACAAACCAAATCAGACTCAGATAACGAAAATTTACGGAAAAAGTTCCAGAAAGAAAAAAAGAAAGTGAAGATGTTAACAAACACGCATAAGAAGAGCTATTACTATAATTTATTTCAAAACTGCAGCAACCAACCAAAAAAAATGTGGGACCTGATTAATAACTTAAGATTAAATAAAATTAAAGACAGCCCTGCTCCTCCCAAACTAATGTCAAATGCTGGACTTCTAACAGAAGGTAACTCAATATGTGACTTGTTTAATTCTTTTTTCTCATCTATAGGTGCAGACTTAGCAAAAAAAATACCAAACACATATCACACAAATACGGGCAACACACTAATGTATGATCATAACTACACACATGACATAACACTAAGCGATCTGACGCCGTGCACCACAGACGAAATAATTAGGATCATTGACGGCCTCGATAGTAACACCAGCACTGATCTGGATGGTATTAGTACTAAAGCAATAAAATGTTTAAAAAATATAATCGTTGAGCAGCTAACTAACTGTATAAACGTCTGTTTACGACATGGTACTTTTCCGGATACCCTCAAGGTGGCTAGGGTCAGTCCTATTTACAAATCTGGAAATAGAACTGACCCGAGCAACTACAGACCGGTGTCAGTGTTGCCTGTAATGTCCAAAATATTCGAACGCGTATTATATAGCCGCCTAAATAACTATTTGACACATAAAAAATTTCTAATAGACGAACAGTATGGCTTTCGCTCTAAATCAAGCACTCTCTCGGCTGCAACGGATCTAGTCACCAAAATTAAAACCTGTATAGATCAAGGGAGCTATGCCTTAGGCATATTCATCGATTTAAAAAAAGCATTCGATACTGTGAGTCATCAAAAACTGCTACAGAAGCTAGATAACATAGGTGTTACAGGTACAGCTCATAAAATGTTCAAATCGTATTTGGAGAACAGACGTCAAGTTGTCAAAATGGGAAATACTTACACTAGCTCGGTCCGAAATATCTCATACGGCTGTCCTCAAGGTTCAATAATCAGTACGTTACTTTTTCTCATTTACATAAATAACATAAATAAAATTGGGTTAACAGGACACCTAACACTATATGCAGACGACACCTGTCTCTTTTACTTTGACAAATCAATTCATAACATCATAAAAGACGCTCAACATGACCTTGAGCTGTTAAACGATTGGTTAAAGTACAACCTTCTCACAATTAATACCTCGAAAACCTCGTTTATGATTTTTACCACTAAAAATAAGCGCATACCGGACCTTCCAGCCTCTTAGAATAAATAACGAAATAATAAAACGATCAACCAACGAAAAATATCTTGGATTACGGGTAGATGAAAAACTAACTTGGAATTTACACATCGATCATCTCAGAAGTAAGTTAACATCGTTATTGGGAGCATTACGGAAAGTAGCAAACTGTATCCCAAATAACGTGCGCACTTTGATTTATAACTCGCTAGTCAAATCGCATCTAGAATATTTAATTGAGATATGGGGATCCGCAGCAGTAACTAATTTAAATTCACTTCAAAGGGTTCAAAATAAAATAATCAAAACTTTGTACCATTATCATTATCTCAGATCCAACAAAGACCTTATACGGAAAAACAAAACTATTAAATATTAGACAGTTATACATTTACTACACTTGCATTCTTATAAAAAACATAACTACAAACTCAATACAAACTAACATACAAATAAAGAAAAAAACGATGTCATATAACTTGAGAAATAGATATAAAAACAAACTTGAAGTCATTAGTGTACGCACTAATTACGGTAGAAAGACCATATTATGTGAAGGAGCACAGCTGTTCAATGGATTGCCGGACGAGATAAGAGATTGCGATAACGTGAACACATTTAAAAATAAGCTTAAGAAACATGTATGTACATTATAACTTCTAATACTCTGGAGGAAATTGTATTTGTACTGTATTATCATACTTTGTATCTCATTATAAGCGGACTGTAAGTTCTTATGAGAAATAAATTTCTTTAAACCGAAAACGTCGTTTGAGTATTCGTTATCAATTCCAAGCACAACACAATTTACCTCAAAATCTTGAGATTCAATCAAGATTCTCACAAACCGCCCTACTACTATCTCCAATTAGAACCTAGTTAGTCAACGAAGTTACCCAAAATCCTTGCTAAAGTCCTAACACCTTGGTAAAGTCTCGTGAGTTCGGAACTTGCAATCTGTTTGTCTCTGGTCGAGAGATTGAGCGGACGAATTTGATGCTCTATTCCAAACACGGTGTTTCGGACTTGAGTGATTTTATAAACGTTAATACTTTTTAGCAATAGCAATTCTTTACTGTTTCAAATACAGAACATCTCCATCAAGTATGACCACCCACATCTGAAACATGCCATAGACCCATAGACAATACTGAACTGTGTTCTGTTTTGTCTGTGATGTGGCCAGTAGTGCGATTCACTAAGGCAGAACATCTTTACAACCAAGAAATCATCGTTGAAACATCTGCATCAGATGTTTTAACGATGATTTCTTGGTTGTAAAGATGTTCTGCCTTAGTGAATCGCACTACAGACCTGACATAGCTTGATAATGAAACAAATTTAATTTAGTTTTTATGTTGTAAGTTGTTAAGTGATTTCCTTCTTTAATTTTGTGTTTTGCGCGTAATAGGCTTGTTTACTGAAAAAACTAATTAGTCTGTCAGTTAGATTATCAAAAAATATTTGACCTGTATTTTTTCTATTGTTACGGGAACCAAAATTGACGAAGTTACGACGCTTTTAAAATAATTTTTAGCGGGTAGTGACGTCACGAGCCCTTTTTTTTTTTTTTTTTAGGGATGGGAAATCATCCAATGACTCCTCCCGCTCTGGGTGTAGCGGGAGGGAGTGTCAGACTTCTACTGACTAAAACCCATCCATGTTCCTTCATTGCCCTTTGTGTTCCGGAGCCACGGTGTCTCTTGCGAATAATCCCGCGACTCCAGCAGGCGTCGGCCCTTTCGGGCCCCTCTGTGTTGCTGACTCTCTTTGAGGCGCGCGTGGAACACTAACGCGCCGTCGACACGGCCTGTCGTCACTAGACGGACGGACGGCGAGCCACCCATAGCTCGCCGTCCACAGGCCCGCGCCTACGGTGGCCGGAGGTCACCAGGTGGCCCCCGACGCCCGCGGCGTCCACCACGGCGGCCGGGACGAGAGGGTCTCCTCTCCCGCTCCGCCACCTCCTTCGCTAGCATGACTGCTTCGCAGAAGGAGGCAACGGCGTCCCATTCCGTCTCGCTCCGGACCATGGCTTGGACCAGGGCCGGACGCGAGAGGTCGCCGCCGATCGCCGTTTCGAGGACACGGCGGTGCGCCGCCCAAGCGGGGCACACCTGCACAGTGTGCTCTACCGTGTCCTCTGGTCGATCCTCGCAGTGGTGACACCCGGGCGTTTCCTCCCGCCTGATTCGGTGCAGGAACCTCCCGAAACGTCACGAGCCCTCACTCCCGAGTTTTGATGCGTTTTATCTTTGTCAATATTCATTGATTTACAAAAACAAAAAATACGTGTCCATTATTTTTCAATACTCTAACTGACGGAATAAATAGTTTTGCAATTTGTGGATGATGAAAACTAGCCTATTTCTGGCAGAATAGACGTATTTTCTCTCTCTTTCCTTTCTTACACACCTTGTAGACATAGAACTGAACTGGACAGTACCTTCAAGACATTGAGTTATCCATAAAAAGTGGCAGCAAGACCGATTGTGGAGGTATTTATGGTCGTAGTGACCTGTTATGACGAAGTGACACTGACACACTGTGACGTGGACCAATCAGAATTCTAGAAATAGACAATAACTGGCCGCACGATCGCTTTGTCTCTATCAAACATTTCTGACCGTTTTTACTTTACAGCCAGCGAGGGAACAGGCGCCCAAAAACCTCATAATTTTTTGACAGATTGCGATTGAGATGCCAATGCGATGTGTTTGTGAAAATTAGAAGAATTGGCACACTTATTGTGAGTTTTATAAAGTACTAAAGTCCGGCTGCGAAGCAGAAAGAATTTCGTCCGTTGACCTGTTATTACCTGTCTCTGTCACTCCCGCGTACATAGAATGAGTCTCGCTCGCACAGATGCAATGGCCGCCGTCCTCAGGGATTGTAAACCTTTGCCTGAGAGTGTAAGGTTTCTTCTTGTTTGCAAGTGTAAGTCACGTAAAAAAAGAAGGAATCGAAATTAGTTAAACTAGATGATAATGTAGATAAAACTGTTGATTCTTTTGTAGTAAATGTGATAGGCGAGACGTTTTCGGAAAGCGGTAAGTAACTCCGATACAGAGGAATCGGATTCTGATTTTTGATTTTTATTTTTGCCGTATTAGTAATTGTAACTCGATTTTTATAACTTATAATATAAAATCTGAATACATCATTTAAATGACAATAATACTTTTTTTCTAAGTTGGTACTTTCTCCTCATTCATGTAAACCGCACTTAATACAAAAATGTTTGTGACCACTGTCAGTAGGTAAAAAGGTCATTGTACGAAATTTTTCCTGCTCCGCGACTGGACTTTAGATCACGTTAACGTAAAAGTTCGCTTATGTCAAATTGTATAAAATAAAAGGTGTTCCGTAACTGTCATCAGACGGCACTTATTCAGTTTCAATACAAATAGACGTTCACACGCAAAAAAACTCTCTGAGGGTGAAGCCAGACGAGCGTAATTTTGTGAGTTGTGAGTCGCGTAGAATGAGTCGCCGGAATTTACGCTGCATTCAGTTTTAGCCACACGGCGACGCAAAATGATTTGGACTATATGAAACCGAATTCCGCCGACTCATTTTACGCGACTCACAAACTAACAAAATTACGCTCGTCTAACTTCACCCTAAGGCCACACATCTCTACTTCTATGTTCTATTCACATAAGTTGTTCGATAAAATGTGACCAAATTATGTTGGAGACCAAGTTCGGAAGTTGGGAGGCAGTTCGTTATTTTTATGAATTGATATGAGTTCGTATGGAATTGTTTAACTTATTTATGTTGGATAACTTAGCATTATTGGCTGTGTTTTATATTGACGTATAAGTTACTTGAAGTGTTGTTTCGTAACTGTTATTATGGCGGTATTCTCTTTCATTTTGGACATTTCGTGGTGTTAAATAAGTAAGTATGTATGGTCGACCAGTCCTGAAAAATAATGCCTAATATTAAAACTATCTTAGTAGAAAAACGACTATCAATATTGTGATATTGGTCTTAGAATAAAAATATACGTAGATATTTTATGATGCGCAAGCAACTTTCATTCAACAAAAGAAGTACGTAAGTAAGTAAGTATTCATCTTATATATAAAAATGAATTGCTGTTCGTTAGTCTCGCTAAAACTCGAGAACGGCTGGGCCAATTTCGGTAATTCTTTTTTTGTTTAGTTCGCCAGAATACAGGGAAGGTTTAAAAGCAAAAAAAAATGCATTTGACGGGAGCGAAGCCGCGGGGGACAGCTAGTTATATAATAAAATCAATTGATAAGCCAAATAAACTTCAGTGTTGTTGCAACAAGAACGGCTATGCATGACTATTACTTACGAGTATGAGCCTTTAATTTTAATGCTGGGAGATCATTAAATGCCTGGAGCGGAAGGGTGTGTCCGACTCTTACAGAATAATACCCATTCGTGTTCCTCCTAAGGCCCTTTGCGTTACGCGCGGTGAATTTATCGAACAAATTCCTCAACGAGCATGACCCCTAGTTCTTCGCACTAAGAAAATGCTTAGAGAAGAAAGAGTCCTACCCTACCCCTAAGAGACCCCCCCCCAAGAGTCCTACTTTTTTTTACAAACGTATTTCCTGTATTTGTTATGAGGTGGACAATTAAGTATATAATATTAATAAATAATTTATATACATCTATACAATGCAACATATAAATAAAATTGGAGTGTCTGTTTGTAATATTGAAATACCCGTTTTTTACTACATGTAAATGAATGATACGGTACATACACCAAAATAACATTTTTTTATAATTTTTGTCTGTCTGTTTGTTCCGGCTAATCTCTGAAATGGCTGGACCTATTTTGACGGTACCTTTACTGGCAGGTTGCTGATGTGATAAGGAGTAACTTAGGCTACGTTTATTTTAATCGATTGTTAGGCAGAACGAAGTTCGCCGGGTCAGCTAGTAATAAATAAGAAAGAGTCCTAAAGAATTTAGTTGCAGCTAGAGTAAGTTCATAAATCGTAGGAAAATTAAAGCCACGCCTTAAAAAGTCCATTCACTCAAGCATCGATTGCTTTAAATTTCACACTATCGCTACTACTTACATCCAGTAGAAGCTTTCAAGCGATTGAATTTCAACGTCGGACATCTAGCTTGGGGCCATATGTTGCGACTTGTGACTTTCCTATTGAATTTTATTTATCCCTGCAGTAGGGTGGTCCTTATTCCTAAGAAAAAAATGTTTTTCCTTAATTTCGCGGCGCACCACATAATTTGATTATATAACAAAATAAACTATTTTTTTTTTTTGAAATGACTTTTAGGGGTCGCTACTAAAGTTTGAATTTTAAATAAAAGCTAAAAAAAATGAACTCCATTCCATTGGCCTTGATCTCAACCTTTCTAAATGTGAACTATTCTTAGCAGAGCATACTGACAGACAACTGACACTTTCAAAATTTAATACAATAGCACCTGGAATCCAAATTATTGATAAGAGCTCTCTTCGTCTCCTGGGATCTCCAATCTTTGATACTTCATTTCCCGATTTTATTGCAGAAAATATCCAAAAATTCGATGACGTTTCGGAAAGATTGCTCCAAATCAACATGCATTCGGCTGTCACCATCATTCGTTTCTGCTGTTTTGGCCCAAAATTGACATATTTTCTTCGTGCTTCCCATTTATGGAAGTACACTCATCTTTTAGACCAAATGGATCAAATTATCCGACGAACTTTGTCATTAATTTTGAATGTCGCCTTGGACGACCAAGCTTGGGCTCAAGCTTCTCTTCCCATCCGCATGGGAGGACTCGGCGTTCGCAAAATGTCTAGTTTAAGTTTACCGGCTTTCATATCTTCGGTCCACGGCACTGAGGAATTAATCAGGAATATCCTGGCTTCCACACTGGTTGATTTTGATGTGCCGTGCTTTACCGATGCTATCGATGCCTGGAAACTCGCTTGCCCGAGTACTGACTTACCTAACAATCCATTTTCCCAGAGGGGGTGGGACGAGCCGCTCTGCAGAGTAGTTCAGAATAACTTACTGTCCACGTCTGCTACTACTGCTGAGCGTGCACGCCTGCTGGCTGTGGGAAAATGGGAGTCGGGTCTTTGGCTTCATGCACTGCCGTCGTCGAGCCTAGGCACTTTGTTCGACGACACCACTTTCCGCCTCGCTGCTTCTTTACGTTAAGGAGCCCCTTGTTGTTCTCCTCATCGCTGTCTCTGTGGGGAAGTTGTCAACAGCCTCGGGCACCACGGCCTTTCTTGTAGCCGCAGTGCAGGCCGTTTTGCGCGACACGCTAATTTAAATGACATTATCCGACGAGCTCTCGTCACCGTCGGCGTTCCAGCCGTATTAGAACCCAATGGCTTGGCACGTGACGATGGCAAAAGACCGGACGGCATGTCTTTGTTTCCTTGGAAGATGGGTAGACCTTTAGTGTGGGACGCAACCTGTGTCGATACTCTTGCGCCATCCCATCTTCCTAGTTCATCGTGTTGTGCTGGCGCTGCCGCTGCGGCTGCGGAAAACCTCAAGCGGCGTAAATATAGTAACCTTATTGGTAACTATATTTTCGAGCCGTTTGGGGTTGAAACCCTAGGGCCGTGGGGCCCTTGTGCTCATAGCCTTTTCAAAGAAATTTCGAAACGGCTGGTTGACACTTCCCGTGACCCAAGAGCTGGCTTTTACTTTGGGCAGAGATTAAGCATTGCCATTCAACGTGGCAATGCCGCCAGTCTCTTGGGTACATTACCAGCTGACAGCGTGGAGGACGAATATTTTGATGCTCTACTTTAGTCTTTTGTTAGTTTAGTATAATTTGTTAATTTTGCGTTTTAAGTATATTGTGTGTACATAAATAAATTTATATAGCAAAAATCTGTATTTATTGGATTCTTTTATTCATAAAAATTTCCGCCAAATTTATTACTTCGCAGCCGCCAAAGTCGCATTCATGAATACCTTTTTTATTATTTTTTCTAGTAAAAACACAAACGCAATACTTCACCGATGGATGCAACGTTGATTGTACAGAAAACGGGTCGAGGGGAGGATGAGATCAAGGAGCTATTGTCCATGCAAGATTCACTTGCACCTAAAAAGTGATATAAGCAGTTAAATGAAACGTTAATGAAATTATCATTTAAGCCATCATACAACGCTTTTTATAAAAAAAAACTTTGCCAGCTGGTAGCGACTTCTAAATCTTAACAAAAAAATAAAAATAACTTATGTAAGAAAAAGAGTTTATTTGCGGTAAAATTATAAATATGAACAATTAGAAAGATATGCGTCAAATCTGCGCAAAACGGTCATATTTTTAAATGCATAATTATAATAAAATGACAAAGTGCCCCGGGGATAATTCAAAAGTCGAAAAATAAGGACCACCCTACCCTGCAGCAGGCTATATCGATATTAGGTGAAGCGATTTCGATACCTACATAAGTGAAGCGGTAAATATGGCTATTTTATCAATCTGATTTGTAAGAACGAATTTGGGAAGCGTAGCTCCCCCATACGTGATTGGCGGTATCAATTTGTGAGAGAAAATTACCTATATTTAATTTATTTCATGTGTGTGTCTACATCGTCTAGACAGGTGTGCTTGAGGTTTAAGTGAATAAATATTTTGATGAAATTTTAAGAAAGTGAATTGAAACGTATCCTACGTTTCAATTCACTTTCTTAAAATAGAAATGTAACTCATGAAATAAATTTAACATTCAACTTTTTAATGTTAATTATTTTTCTATTTTTTTTTTTTTTTGAGATGGGTTTGCTCTTGACTTTAGTCTTGGTCAGAGATGACAGAGACAAAGTCTACGATGGAGCGAGCTTACCCAGAAGGAGTCTGTTTACTCTAACTTTGAAGAGATTAGGGTTGTAAGCGTTCGGAAACACAGACGCAGGGAGAAAGTTCCACTCCTTTGCTATGCGCATTATAAAAGACGTTTGGAAACGTTTAGTGCGATTTCGTGGAATAGAAACAAGGTAAGGATGGTAAGTTGCAGTGCGTCTGGATGACCGATGGTAGAAGGGGGCTGGTGGAATGAGGTCGTGGAGTCTTTTCTTTGGTGTAAAGTGTTTGTTGCTGTTGTGTCTTTGTCGAACAAATGTTTTTTTTATATATTTTTGCCCGCGATTTACTTTTAATATCCTTGGATAATAATAATAATAATATCCTTGGACATTTCACACAACGCCATATAATCCCAAGCTAAGCAACCTAATGCTTGTGTTATGGTAACAATATGGCTGATAAACTACTTATATACATTTTTTTTTGTAAATACATACATATTATAGATAGAAAAACACCCAGACTCAGAACAAATACATGTAGGTCGTACAAATATTTGTTCCGTGCGGGAATCGAACCCGCGACATGCTGCGCAGCAGTCAATCGCTCAACCACTGCGCCAACCGTGTCGTCATTATACTTTTGTACGCACATATCCCGTTTTTTCTCGATCCCGTAAGAATTTCGGGAAACCTTCTCTTAGTACTCTCCTATAGAGTATAGGAAAGCTACATGCAAATATTCAGCTGTCTACGACCAGTTATTTTGGCTGTATGTTTTCTGTCAGTCACTCAGTATCGGAAGAATTTTATGTATTAGATTTACTCAATGGAGATTTATCAAGAACCCAAGGATATGGTACTGTTGCGGATTTTTTTCGAAAGAGTCACCGCGGCCCTGGAACGCAAAGGGCACTAGGAGGAACTCGGATGGGTTTTAGTCAGTAAGAGTCTGACACTCCCTTTTGCTTCGCCCAAAGTGGGAAGAGTCATTTGATGATTTCCCATCCAAAAAAAGGGTTATGGTACTGCACAAGTCTGCGTGTAAACACAAGTGCATTGTCTTTTTCATTACTTCTATAGTTCGGTGGGACGGCAATCCGTCACGACGAGAGATAGATCAGTCACAGAAACAACTGTCCATGGCACGAAACTTTTTAAAACGTGTTCTTAATTCAATAGCTGTAATAAAACGTTTTAATAACAAGCACACTATGTAATTGAAATAGCAGCAGTTTATTTGGCTTTCAGACAGGCCATATTAAAGTGGTGCCTAATCATTTAACTTCAGGAGCCTAAGGTAAATTTATATCAAATGCAATCTCATTACTCCAAAAACCATAAAACTTATTACAAGTACACTCGTGTTAAATAACTACTGAACAGCTTATTTTCGCACGTAATGAATAGGTTCATAAAAATAAAAAAAGATTTTATGAAAACAGGCATAAAACATAAAACTTCGCCGCACTATCAGGAGGACATAAATAACGACGTGACAGCGAAACATGGAGTGCCAAGCATTCGCCACCGTGACTGAGGATTGATTAATACTGCCTGCCTACTTTTATATGGTAACACTGCGTTAAAAACATTACATTTAAGCTCAGTGGAAAAACCACAGTTATTTTATTTTTAAGCACCTAAGAGCTCGTGGTTAAATTATTATTTACTAGCCGTGCGGCTTTTTTTTACTATTCATAGACCGCCATCTCACCCGATGTTAAGTGATGATGCGGTCTAAAGTGGAGCACGCTTGCCTGGAAGTAACCTATTCACTCTTGACTTAAAGACTCCCAGGTTGTATCTATCAGAAAACACAGACTCCGGCAGGGAACTCCACTCCTTAGCTGTACGCGCAATGAATGTATTCCCAAAATGTTTTGTGCGTTTAAGTGGGATGTCCACCATGTACCGGTGGCGCATCGCCGTACGTCTTGTGGTCCGATGGTGGAATGGGCTTGGCGGAATTAAATTATGCAATTCCGTCGCACACTCCCCCAAATGTAACCGATTGAAAACCGGCTACGACCGAATATTGACACTGACAATTCTTGAACGCACTTTAGATATTTTATATTGATAGCGATCAGTTTCATTGGTGAAATCTGTTCATAATCTGTGCTAACGCCACTGATCAAAAGCTTTGATTAAAAATGCAAGCACTTAACAAAAGGTACCTAGCGTCAGACTTAGTTCAGATAAATACATGGGTAATCTATACAGATTTAAAGGTAGGACACATGTAACAGCATATCCTAGAACCCCTCATTATGCAGAGTCTTTGATCATTAGAAAATATTTTGGCTGAATGGTATCGATGACACAAAGCTACGTCAAAGCCGGAGGCTTACCTACCAATGGTCTAATCAACCTGTCGTGAGTGTGCGGGATAAACAGAAATATAGAGTGAATCCATGTGAGGAGCTGGTAGCTAAATAATAACAGCCGCACAGGTCGATCTTCAAAGTTAAACAACGCTTGCAGAGTTTGCTCTTTGGATGGGTGACCATCTTAACATACCGCGTTTCCTCCGTGGCTCGGAAAGCACGTTACCTAAGTGGTTGGTCCCGGCTGTTATTTCTCCAAATGACAGCCGGGACCAACAGCTTCATCACCATTTTTAGCAGTCGTTACGGATAGTCAGAAGCCAGAAAATGTGACAAAAGTCTTGCCTAGGAGTACCGTGTTAACTACCTAGTTAATGTGTTGTGGAGGTCTGGTAGGCAGCCGCTCCACGTAAAATGCTGGTATTTAGCTGAATCTGGTTTGTCTGGAAGCCAACCCTAATATAGTTGAGAAAAGGCTAGACAGATAATGCAGATTGAATTCATGATAACACTGCCTGCATAGAGCAGCGACATAAAAGCACGTTACTATCATAAAAAGTAAAATTGATCGCTGAAAATTGTAAAACGATATTTATTTTGTAAATTAACAAATATACTAAACTAACAAAAGACTAAAGCATAGCATCAAAAAATTCGTCCTCCACGCTGTCAGCTGGTAATGTACCCAAGAGACTGGCGGCATTGCCACGTTGAATGGCAATGCTTAATCTCTGCTCAAAGTAAGAGCCAGCTCTTGGGTCACGGGAAGTGTCAACCAGCCGTTTCGAAATTTCTTTGAAAAGGCTTTGAGCACAAGGGCCCCACGGCCCAAATACTGAAAATTTGACAAAAATATATAAAACAAACAGCATAAAAATAAGGCAATCTTTCTGAGAATTTGGGAGAATTATTAACGATGCTCGAGACGTTTAAATGGTGCTCGAAATGCGCGGCGTATTTCCACCAACAGTTCTTCACAAAGAAAACCTCGAGCCAGTGATAAATACCCTTATACAGGGAAATTGAAAAAATACCCGAAACCTCTTAGGCAGTGAAAGTACACATGATTATAAGCAACTTTTGTTTTGGTAAAACTCCGAAATCTCGAAAAAAATATCAGCTGTTTCATACAAAATGCAGTATTTAGCCAATGAAAATGTATGAAACAGCTGATATTTTTTTCGAGATTTCGGAGTTTTACCAAAACAAAAGTTGCTTATAATCATGTGTACTTTCACTGCCTAAGAGGTTTCGGGTATTTTTTTAATTTCCCTGTATAAATAATACGTATTATAACAAGCATCCGCCAAAAAGCAATAAGGCTAGAAAACAAATTTTATTTAATTCGTTCGCCAAGTGCAATTTGAAGGGAGAACGGTGAAAAGTTTCGGAAATAACGCCTTTGCTCCGCTATTCGTCTCCCGTGCCGCCGTCACGTTCCTTGTTTTATTGTTCCCAGAAAACTTCTTCAGAAATTTCTCTTCGTACACAATGTGGTACAAATAAATATCACGCAAAAATCAACCTTAAAAAAGCTATGTTTACATTCGATATGTTTTAATAATACCTGACTTCAATTTGCCTAGCGTTTCTCAACTATGTTGAAGCTGCCTGTTAATCTAAATGGATGCAGCTGAATACCAAGGTATTTCAAAACGGTTTTCGTCGAAGTAACTTGACGTATTCCAGTTCACTTCTTATTACATCACTATCACTACATATTACAAAACAAAGTTCTCCGCCGCGTCTGTCTGTTCGCGATAAAATCAGAAACTACTGCACCGACTTTCATGCTGTTTTCACCAACCTTCCTAGAGACCCACTCTATGTGGTTCTCGAGGAAGGTTTTAGTATATAAGTCAAGCTGGCAAAGCCGCGGGCATCAGCTAGAGAAATATAAACATAACCAAATGTTTGTGTACTATAACTAGACCTGTGCATAATTTTAGGCGATACAGGCTTTATTCTGAGTTATCTAGCTAGAGACACAAATGAGTGCAGTGAACCTGATTATAGAGAGTGTGATTGACCTGTCGTAGGTCAATCTAGAAACGTGGTGGTCTCCTTCTCCGAAACAGTTACTGCGCGGAAGGAGGCTGCGGAAAGGGAGAGGGAGATTTCGACCGCTCTCCCGGCCCGCAGCAGGTGCACCGGGTGTCTGAGGAAAGCATACGCTGCCCTCTTCCGGCCCCCCTAAATGGTGGGTCCAGGTGCGGCAGACTTGGGGATGTCCGTCGCCCCTCATAAATCCGGACCCGAGGTGGCGCCGCATGGTGTTCCCATGCGCCCCTCTTTGACTTCGCGGGGGGGAGTCAAACCCCTCACTGCTGACCCGAGGTAGCCCGCAGAGGCGGGCCGGAGATTACGGAAGTCGCATCAGTTCCTGCGATCCCTGGCGTAGTAGGTGAGAGATGGAACACCGGGATGGTTTTAGTCAGTAAGAGTCTGACAGACCCTTCCACCCGCCCCAAAGTGGAGGACATCCATGATGATTTCCCCTAGTAAAAAAAAAGTTCAATCTAGGAGGTGGTCGTCTTCTTCAAACTTATCTGTTTATGCTTCCAGCCAAGGCTTATTAAAAAAAAAAAAACAAAAAAAATAGAAAACTAGCATGCCGACGGTTGTTATTCATAGTTTTACATGGCTTAAATTGAGAATATTTTCGGCAAGAAAATGTTCGAAACTAATAAATTCCATTTAGATTAAAACATTTCCTAGTCAAAGCCGTTAATAAGTTGAAATTCCTTAATATGTAACTTCGTACCATGATTGATTTACTTTTCACATTCGTTTCAACGAACTAAACTAACAGTGAGGGCCCTTGAACCAATTAGAAAGGCTCGCTACGAAGTTATTTTCTTGTTATTGACAGTGACTTTGCTCAACAGTGTTGTAATTAAGTTTTAAGGTCATGAAACTTTAACAGGTATTAAAGGGGGGGGGGGGGTATTTAAGGTTTGCTTAGCAATGTCGTATGCTTAAACCTATTTTACAATGCCAGAGAAACATAAACATTAAAAGAAGATTAAATTGTGTCGTTAGCGTTTTTACAAAAATGTTTTTTTTTTTGTGTTTGTGGTAATATTTCAAGTTTAAGTATCTATTTCATAAATTCTACTTATAAAGTAAGAGAAAACTTTAATGGTTGGCAGTGACACCAGAAACATTGCATTTTTTTGTTTTTATTAACGTAACCTCGTGATGTACTGTCACCCCAGATATCCATAATTTTTAAATATTATAATATTTTACTTTACTTTCGTATTTGGCCAAACGTTCGTGTCACTTTGCAACAACAAAATCGAATTACATACCTAAATTATTTGTATTGAACAAGTGACGCAAATATTTGACCAAATTACACCAAGTGAAGTGACAGTAAAAACATTTAGCTAAGCGTTGAATACTCTCACCATAACCGAACCGCTCAATCCGCCACGCAAGCATGACGCGGTACAAAAAGCTATCAGAGCTAATTGTGTGCCAACCAAAAGAAAATTTCGATGGAAAGAACCGATCGCCCCCTCGATAAGGAGCCATTATAGTAAACTTTGAGTGTTCCACAGAAACTTGGTGCATACGCCCATATATTTAACAAGTCTTAACGAGTTCGTTTTTTTTTTATTTTATTTTCGCGTGATTGTATTTAGGTACGGTTTTTCGACAAGTTTACACCAATTTCGATGAAGTAATAACCGTAATTTTCGAAAGAACAACGGTTTTCGACTGTTAAATTAGTTTTATTTGGTTATATTTTGAGTCGTCAGAAAATGAGTTTGGATTAGGTGCTGGGGTCTGTTTTATGATAATGTCTTATTTTGTTGAGGAAATTTTTTGAAGGTCGAAAGGTCAGAGGTAAGGTAGGCCTTGAAAAAGTAATGAAATTGAAATAGGAACAAGCAAACGAAATCTTACACGTGTTATCGCGCCATCGTCGTACCTAGCTGTTTCTACTCAAAGATGTAACATAGCGACTCTAGAATATTTGACTAAATGATTATCAAGCTCACAGAAATACAAAGATAAGAGCTTCACGCAGCTTTGTATCACGGCCTGAACCAGTAAATTACCGCGATAAGGTTGCATCCGTCAGAACTCAGAACGCGTCATGACTTTTCTTCAATACCACATCACAACATGGCCATTTTTAAAAACCCTCAATGCGAATTCTTGTTGAAAGCATTGCGAGCAATAACCCTTTCGCTCATTCGATCAGCCGGTCGATTCTGTCGAAATCTCACCGTGATCACTTAGATGGAATGAACGACAAGTGAGCTGTCATGCCATCTTGTTTGTATGGTTTGACAGCTCACTTCACCCAAGTCTTCACTTCGACATGTCTACAGCCGGTTGATTCTGTCGACATCACACCGTGATCACTTAGTTGGAGTGAACGACAAGTGAGCTGTCATGCCATCTTGTTTGTTTGGTTTTACAGCTCGCTTGTCGTTCTCTTCGCCTAAGTGTTCACTTCGACATGTTAACATAATCGCACTGCAGAATCGACCGACAGTTTTTTAACCTAACTTATAAGTGTTTCGACCACAGATATAGATAGACCTAGTTATAGCAAGTAGGTATCACGATCTGTATGAAAACCAAGTGTGCCATTTTTTGGCTACCTACTCTAAGACGACAAGCACTATTTAGTGATGGGAAAATCAAATCGATTCAAAGACGCCGCCCACCTAGCCCCACCCCGCCTTGCACCAGCGCTCACCCAGCCAACGTCCGACTAGCGCGATACATCTATGCAGACTGAGCGCGAAAGTGGCCACTTACGATTTTTGTACGTAGCTTACGTACGGGAAGTGGTTGCTCTTGCGTTATCTAGGTCTATCCATATCTGTGGTTTCGACAGTTAATTTAGCTCGAATTAATATTACTACTTATTGCCAACTTACTAACTCAATTTATTTGGGAATTTATGCGCTATTGGCGTGTTCAAACTAGGTAAATTGTTAAATACCTAGGTACTCTAAACACACATAATTGGGCCGTGCCTGTCTACGGCACAATTAAACACGTAATATTTTATTGGGAAATTTTAGATTTCTTAACAGAAATGAACTATTAAATAAAATGAAAAATGAAAATCTTTATTGCAGACATAGTAGAATGTCCCAAAATTTTTCTTCATCAAACCCGTAGGTTTGGGGTATCTATGGATAGGTCTTCAAAAATGATATTGAGGTTTCTAATATATTTTTTTTCTAAACTGAATAGTTTGCGGGAGAGACAAATAGAGGTAAAATGTGTCCCCCCCCCCTGTAACTTCTAAAATAAGAGAGTGATAAAACTAAAAAAAATATATGATGTACATTACCATGTAAAATTCCAGCGAAAATTGGCTTGAACGAGATCTAGTAAGTGGTTTTTTTTTTTAATACGTCATAAATCGTATAATACGATAATGGTACGGAACCCTTCGTGCGCGAGGGAACAACTATCTGTAGGCCATACAAATATTTGTTCCGTGCGGGAATCGAACCCACGACACGCGACGCAGCAGTCGATCGCTCAACCACTGCGCCAACTATCACATTCACATCTATACTAATACTATCTATACTAATATTATAAAGCAGAAGAGTTTGTTTGTTTGTTTGTTTGGTTGAACGCGCTAATCTCAGGAACCACTGGGCCGATTTGAAAAATTCTTTCAGTGTTAGATAGCCCATTTATCGAGAAAGGCTATAGGCTATATATCATCACGCTAAGACCTATAGGAGCGGAGCAGTATTGAAAAATGTTACGCAGACGACGTTGCACGGGTCAGCTAGTAATATTATAAAGCAGAAGAGTTTGTTTGTTTGTTTGTTTGCTTGTTTGGTTGGTTGAACGCGCTAATCTCAGGAACTACTGGTCCGATTTGAAACATTCTTTCAGTGTTAGATAGCCCATTTATCGAGGAAGGTTATAGGCTATATATCATCACGCCAAGATAAGGATAGGAGCAGAGCAGTAATGCAAAATGTGACGCAGACGAAGTTGCGCGAGTCAGCTAGTACGTCATAAATCGTAAACCACAACTTTTGCTTATAATATATACATGTTTGCACGGAACCCTCGGTGCGCGAGTCCGACTCACACTTGGCCGGTTTTTTAGGACATAGTTTATCGGTATACCAAGTTTCATTCCAATCCGTTCAGGCGTTGGGGCATGATATATTAACATCACTCAAACACCTAAACATCGCTCATCATAATTATAATGAGATTACATTAAAGAATAGGAAAAAATGGAAGACATAATTAGGTACTTAGCAGTGTATCTGGCACCTCTACAATATTCCCCAATTAAATCAAAACATAACTTCAATCATTTCTCACCCCTACACATACAGGAACTGAATCAGTAATGATTGACATTTTAATAATTAAACGAAAGTAATTATTATCAGGGAATGACGGTCGCGTGTCACTATGATTGATGACTACTATCTGTTGACATCGCTGTGACATAATTTTGTTTTGACGTTCACTAAGTTGGAGTGTCGTCCATAGACCTTTATTATTAGTTTCGGGATGATGTAATCGTGTGTGAATGTGTTGATGTGTTTTGGGACGTGTTTGGAATCGTACGTATTTTTTTTTTTGAGATTTTGGCAGTATTGTTATTTTAGTTTGTAAAATTATTTTTTTCGTTTATTTGAGATGGGTTTGCTCGTCTTGGTCAGAGATGACAGAGACAAAGTCTACGATGGAGCGAGCTTACCCAGAAGTAGCCTGTTTACTCTAACTTTGAAGAGATTAGGGTTAAAGGCGTTCGAAAACACAGACGCAGGCAGAGAGTTCCACTCCTTTGCTGTGCGCATTATAAAAGACGTTTGGAAATGCTTAGTGCGAATTCGAGGAATTTTTGTTTTCATACCATATTTTGGTCTTACAAAATAGGTAGGTACTTGGATATACAAATGAACAAAAATAATGATTTGAATTGGGTTCAATTCTAGAGTTACTTTGTGTGCATTTGTAGTCAAAGACAGACAACGTCCAATGCAAATGTAATATAGCTATTTAACTACACCCAACGCAAAAAGAATTATCTACAAAATATTAATGAAATTCTGCCTAAAACAATTGGAAACGGCGACGAAACAGTGCAATGTTTTCTCAGGACATAATATAACGTCTCCACTCCAAAGTAGATTTGCGCGAATTCATGAAACCCCCTACAAATAGAAGAGGGCAAACAATAACAGGCGATATTTCCTCTGTAGTCGCGTGCAATGGTGGCGCGAATCTGTTTTCTCTCAATGATTTGTCTCCAAAACGTACCGAATCTCTGCTGGGATCCAGCCAAATGTGCAATTTATACAAACATATCTACACTGTCAGCATCACTCTTATCTTTCAAAGTATAAAGTCCATTGTCTATTGTTCAAACAGCAGCAACAAGTTTGTAAGTATGTAGCTTGAATTCCGTTGTGCTACTATGCTAGTGGCAGTCAAGCCACTCGACTCTCACGTGATCCTTCCATGAAAATAATATTTTATTATTGTCATAATATCCGTTCTGATGGTCTTTGTTAGTATTTATTTGCTTTTGAGTCCCTATTTGAAATTAATATGCAGGTTTGATATTGTTGTTTGGACATAAGGGTTTGTGGTTTATAGTCTTATTAGCGTAAAAAGAGAGCAAAGAACTTTAAGTCCCATTAAAAATTTCGAACCAACAATATCGTAGATCGTGTGGGTAGGTATGACCTTCCCTGAGTTGTTTGTTACCTTGATTCCTACTATAATTCCCAATGTCTCTACCTTTTTAACCAGTGCAATGAAATTGTCTCTTGACATGAATGAAATCAACTCAAAACCACAGTCTATTTTCTTTCAAAACAAAATCCAATATAATGTTGTCATAATTAACAAATTATCTCAATGTTCTTGCAATCATGTCTTTTTGTGCACTCAACCTTTCAGAGCATTGAAAGTTGCAATTTACAGTGCACGTCTCTTGAGTGGGTCTTGTCTGCATAAAATTAAAAATGGCGACCCGTCGGCTACACCACACAGGCTTTTTGCTTCAGGACCGGCTTTCAGAATGCTTGATGACATTAATTACTTAAAAGAAAATTTACTTGAGTGCCTCTTCTGCTTTTTCTTAATTATTGAATAAACATATTATGCTTCCTTTGTTGGTTCTTTGATTTTATGAAGAAAGAAATCTTTATCAAACACAGCATTCTCTAGAGAATTCCTAAATATTATGACATAGCAGAAAATCTAAATAATATCGTGTTTTTTCAATTTATAGGCATACGTTTGACCACTATCTCACCTGATGTTAAGCGACGATGCGGTCTAAGATGGAGCACGCTTGCCTAGAAGTAACCTATTCACTCTTGACTTAAAGACTCCAAGGTTATAGCTATCAGGAAACATACACTCAGGCAGTGAATTCCACTGCTTTGATAAACGTACAATGAATGTATTCCCAAAAATACTACACAAAAATGAATTAAAGTATTGAAAATACTATAAAGAGGTATACAAAATTTTACTTCAACGTTTTAACAGCTCTTCACCAACAGGATTTGTAAAAACAATAAAGTTCAATGTATTACAAACAAAATATCCTTCTTCCCCCATTATTGCTGTTTTATTAGGCACTTCGCTAGCTTTAAAGTTCTCGTCCAAACAGAACATAAAACACCCCAGGCTGTATTTCACACGTCATTAACAAAGTTGTCGTTTTTAAAGTTATTTACTGTGTTCAACATGCAACTAGAAAAAAGCACTAATGAGCCTATTCGAATTCTTTCATCGCATTACGTAGAAAAATGAAGTCATTTCATGAGGAGGCAAGGGGGTTAAACGAACCACCCTGCATTTTTGCACGACCACAAAATAAACAGTATTTCAGAACACCAGGTCTAATATAAAGTTGGGCATCATTTGACTGTACGAAGTTGCCTCTAAATGTTTGAAAGGGGAACCCATTTCAGTCGAAATGCAGCTTAATTAAAGTTTAGCCGTGCTGTTGAGAGGGAATGGCCCGCCCTCATAATTTATTCCTGCGGGATATAATTCGGCCGGATTTAGTAACAAACGCGCCAGCGAAAACGTTTAGGGTTTATCCAGATTTCTATATAAACATGCTTTTAAGGGCTGAGAAGTAGGTAGCGATCGAAATTAAATCGAAAGTCGTTCTACATAAAGTTTAAATTGCAGTAGTCTTTCTGTGATTCAGCCTTTATTTTTGCTTGGAAACGATCCGCATTTTTCACAATTACTTGGACGTTTCCACGTAAATCTATCTTCTTTGTCTCGCGGTTGGATTTCATTTACGGAACAAATCGCGGCATTGACTCCTTTTGTATTAAATTTGGAGCTTTCGCTGACAATTATTCTTAGCTTTAACTCTCGAGTCATTTACCATTCGAAGCTCTGTTAATTGATTTTGTGAGGTAGTCAAAAATTTTGTTGGAAGAAGCTGCAAAGTTTACGTTTAACTATTAATATTATCATGCGTGTGTGCTTGACGCGTGTTTGTATAAAACAGTTTAATAGCGGTTACGAATCTAACACGTTATAGCAAAATGTGTTACTTATAATATCTACACTCATATTAATAGTATAAAGAGGAAATATTTGTATTTTTGTATGTTTGAAACGAATAAACCCAAAAACTGCTGGTCCGATTTCAAATTCTTTCACCTTTAGAATGCTACATTATCCCTTTGTAACATAGACTATATTCATAACTAGAAAAAATTAGGGATCCTTAAGAAAATTGCAGCTAGGACGCCGCAAAGTGCTAGTGAATAAGAATGAAAATAGTCATGAGAGATTTACTTACATTTTGAATTGAATTTGATTGAATAATGATCGTTTTTATATAGCAGCCAATCATGATAAACAGTTAGTGCTCGCTTACGGAGAGGCGGGGCGTCGAGCGTTTCATGCGGCCGGCGTGGCGGCCCGCTCTAAATTCAAACATGGCTTTGTTGTGAAAGTTCACGGAGAAGCGATTTCGAGATCGCGGCGTCGAAGGCGGCGGCTGCCAACCCACCACCGCCGACAAGCGTTGCCAACACTGATTTATAAAATTTCTCGAATTGAAAGAAAAGAAAGAAAGAAAGACAAAGAGTGCAACTCATATTCCCCAATTTTGAGACAAAAATTCTATTAAGTCCCCGATTATTCCTTTAATTCAATGGTTCCCAACCTGTGGTCTGAGGACCACCAGTGGTCCACAGACCGCTTAAATATGGTCCGCGGATTTAAAATGTCAAACTTACTTTTCCGAAAGTAACATTGAAGCGAACTGTGTGCCAATTGTATCAAATTTTAAACAAAATCCGCATTCGCATGTCAATTGCAAACTTTACTGCCTTAATTTTCATACATTTTTGACAGATTGTGATTGAGATGCGAATGTGAAAATTAGTAGAATTGGCCCGCTGATGTTTAGTTTGTAACGTTACATTTTACAGGGGGAGCCTGTAAAATGTGAGGTCACATATAGCACTCACCTACCTAGGAGGGGAATGCGTACTAAAAGGGAAAAGGACAAATAAATAGTATAAAGATTTAATGATTACAAAACTTAAGAACGGATGATGAAAGAAAAGGATGAGTGGACGTGAGATGGAAATGAAATCTTCGTTGAAGATCCGGAGGACTGGAGGGTCCGTTGAAGAACCGGAGGACCAGCAGGGTCCGTTGAAGAACCGGAGGACTGGAGGGTCGTCACTCTTCAATGGGCTGGAGAGGATGGGCCGAGTAACGTCTTCCTCCCAGGCTCGTTCAGCCCAGGCATCAAGGTGTCCTTTAAAGGCGGCAAGGAGAGAGGCCGACTTATCAGGTTCGAGGAGGTAAACTTGGAAACGTCCTCCTCTAAGTCTACTCTCAATATAGGAGGGAGGGCGACTTCTCTGGTTCTCAGGAGGCAAACTGTCCTCTCAGTCACTCTTAAGGACTTTTTCCGAGTTGTTGCTTATCTCAGCTCCAAACGTAGACTGACCATTTCTTTACGACGGCTCTAAAATGAAGGCTCGCTTTTATTTTGAATTTGATATGAGTTTCTAGAATTTGATGGAAAAGGAAAAATTGACTTTATGAAGGTCTGATGACAGTTTCATATGCGACCTAAAACTCCTAGCTAACTTCAGAATACAAATAAAAAGAAAACTAGGTCTGTCTAAATGACAATGTCATAAAACAAGAAATGTAAACAAAGCATTGAAGATAGCTAATTTGCAGAAAAACTTAGAAAATACAAATTAAAAAGAATCTAGGAATCAAGTTATGGCTATGCAGCTATGTATTAATTTATCTAGGAAGTTTATAGAGAGCGTAGGTACAAAACAATAAGACACACTACAAGTTTCGATCAGGAATATTGTATTTTCTACGTTTATGCTTGTTAGTTTTGAGTTTAAAGAATAGGTTGATGTTAGTAAGTATTTTTATAGTAGGAAGGATTTGTGGTCCCTGCTAACAATTAAGGTGGCTCTAGTCGATATTTTTTCCATAGAAACTTCGGGAGGGTATTACTCCGTTGTTTGACAGAGTACATCAAAAGTTAAACATAATATCGTTTTGTCATATTATTAATTTTGTCTGTATGGAAACAGAATGGTAAAATAAAACGCCATTAAAAAGTTATGAGCCACCAAAGTTTCGTTTTTCTTGCCAATTTTAACGCATCTTTGGGCGTAAATAAGTAATAAACACAATGTAAAATCTTTAAAACCAAGTCGGTACCGACAAAGCTCAACTATCGAAGAATTCAATAACTTTTGTTTTTAATCGATATATGCAGTAGTTTTTTCATAAAACTCGATTTACGAAAGGCCTTCTCATATTTTTTTACGCGCGCGTTTTACTATCAATTATCGTGCCTCTCACTGAATAATGTTCCCCCCGGTGCGGTGCGGGGGGACAATGCTCACGCACACGTGCGTATTCAAGTTACGACTGTGTCTGCTGCGGTGTGCTGTGGCCTGTGGCCTATGTCGTTCATACGTTACATACGTAGGTAGACTATACTTGCGCTCTAATTTATATTGACTCATTGGCTTGATTTTTGGATTTCAACATTATATTTTATATCTGTTTGACTTCGCACTGTAGTTTGGACTCCGTATTTGCGTTTGAAATTGTTATTGTTGCTTTGAGTGGACGCTGCATAAGTACGTGACATTGTTTTGAATCATTGAAAAAGTTTAAAAAACCACATATTATAAACAATGGGTAGAAAAGTCATAATTTGGCGTCGTGACCGGGTCTTCGACACCGCGTCGCTGCCCGCGCCCGCTGCAGTGTAAAATCATCGCGGCGGGATGCTATCGCGCAATGAATTTTCAACTCTCGATGTTGAAACCAATGATATAATAATTATAAGTTGAAACGGTGTCTTTTTTTGACGCGTTGGGATTAACTCTGCTGAGTGCTGGGTTCTCAACGCTCGGCTGAACGGAATATTTTTACGTCCGTGCGTACGGTGGCTAAGCGTTCTTACAATCGAGCGACATGACGCCGCCGTGCCACCGCCGCCGCACGCGTCTACGACAGGGATAACTGCACGCGTCGTTGGTGGTCGTTGAAGCGCCCGTCGACAGCCAACGACAAAGGTTGCCAGCCGCCAGCGGCAACGTGTCGCTCGTTTAGTTGAGTACCTAGGTAGCAGGTAGCGAAATCCAAAGTTCAAGCCAGGGTCAATGTTATGTTTGTTACTGGGTTCATTCTATTTGCTTTCAAAATAGTTTCTTGCAATTGACAAACCTAATTTTTTGTCGTAGGTACTTTTGCGGCGGACAAGACTTTTTTATGGATGGGAAACCAAATAACTGCTCCCGCTTTGGGCGAAGCAGAAGGGAGTGTCAGACTCTTCTTGACTAAAACCCATCCGTGTTCCTCCTAATGCCCTCTGCGTGCCGTACTTACCAGGGCCGCGGTAACTCTTTCGAACAAATTCTGCAACATCATAGTTTACATAGCTCTCTGCCTAATAGGTACCTACTGTTATATTAACGTAGGTAGGTACTTACCTACAAGCAAAGATGCCATAAAACAAACCGTTGGCGTCGTAAACACTAAAATTTTAACGTTAGGTAGGTAGGTATGTAGGAGCTAAGTAAACAATCTTTATGTGTCACTTGTCAGTTTGTCACAATATACTGTGCACTTGTCTGATAATTTAAAGCAATCTAATAATGAATGCAAATCTAAACACGTCTGTGTCAACCAATAGGGGTAACTAAAAATAGAAAACCGGCCAAGTGCGAGTCGGACTCACGCACCGAGGGTTCCGTACAAATATTATAATATAAGCAAAAGTTGTGGATTACGATTTATGACGTACCTATTAAAAAAACTCCTTAGGTACTAGATCTCGTTCGAACCAATTTTCGCTGGTAGTTTACATGGTAATGTACATCATATATTTTTTAGTGTTATCATTCTCTTATTTTAGAAGTTACACGACACACACACATTTTACCACTCTGGAAGTGTCTCTCGCACAAACTATTCAGTTTAGAAAAAAATGATATTAGAAACCTCGATATCATTTTAGAACCCCTATCCATACTATACCGGCCTACAGGTTTAGGTAGGTAGTAAGTTCACAGAATACGTCTACTTACCAAGTTTAGAGTTTTCGACAGCATAGTTCTTATAGTTTCGGAATAAAGTGGCTGTGACATACGGACCGACAGACAGACAGACAGACATGACGAATCTATAAGGGTTCCGTTTTTTGCCATTTGGCTACGGAACCTTAAAAATTAAGAAGACAGGTAGGTAAGTAAGTAATTTTGATAACAATTTATAGGATGGCACTTAGGTAGAACTAATTTCATTATTAGGTACTAGCGACCCGCCCCGGCTTCGCACGGGTGCAATGCTGATACTAAATACACTACAGAAAAACCGTGAGAAAATCTGTTACCTACCTACCTCACGTCTGAGCCGCGCGGGTACCTTACATAGATCTAAACACCCCTCCCGCACGCGCACCCCCGCCTTGGTGACGGACGTTCACTTCGCAACGGGCCGTGCAGCAGAAATCGTAATATTTTAATTTCGCCATAACTTCAAAACCAAACGTCTGATTTTAATCATTCAAAGACCAAATATGATCTACATAAACTGTACTTAGTGATGAAATACTTTATTTTGATAAGGATTAATAGCATGAGTAAAATAAACGTGTTTAAATGTAGTCCAAAAAAATATTTACTACTAGATTTTTAAATAAAAAAATGGTTGTTGTGCCTCACTCGACATAGAAAGGTATAGTGTGTCGCGGACTTTTTTGTAGATATTTATAAGATCTACAATTAATTAGAACAATTTATGGTTCTATCTTTTATAGTTTAGGCAGCGTACGCAAAATAAGTTACTTTTCTGGTTGATTTTTACACCTTGTGTCCGAAAAACCCAAATATCTTACGGAACCCTATTTTTTTGCAAAATAAAATATAGCCTATGTTACTCGTGGATAATGTAACTTTCGAATGGTGAAAGAATTTTTAAAATCGGTCAAGTAGTTTTTGAGCCTATTCATTACAATCAAACAAACAAACAAACAAAGTTTTCCTCTTTATAATAATAGTGTAGATGTAGATGTATCTAGTACCTACGGACATAAACTGCGATGACTATTCAAGTAAGCATCAGATCTGTCGGTGGCGGCGTGGCGGCTGCATTACCACCAAGGAAAAACTAAACATAATAACAATAGAATAAGCAATCCATATTAGGTACCTATAGGGCCGTAGAGGTATAAAACGATAACACAGCGCCTACTATTTTTAGTAAGAGTTTTTAGGTAGCTAGTTGCTGATTTCTCGGCGAGCGTCGAGCGACTACGCGCAGCGGCGCGCGGTGGCGGTATGTGTGCATCGTGTAACTTCGATTTAGTTCGGAACGGTTCGGAACGATGTTTGTGTGCGTGCGAACTAGACGTGCATGAAGGCTAGCGTCTAACTGCTCATCACTGGTACTATCTCTGTCGGGCATGATGCGAGGTGAGACAGCGTGCTTTTTGGCCATGCCTACCACTGAGTTCGAGCCCGCGACTAGTGACACCTTAAAAATCCAAGATGGTCCTAGATCAAAATAAGGTTGGGAACCATTGCTCTAATTTAATAAATATACAACATCTTGCCAATCCCCAATAAAATCCCCACAGTTTGAGGAATTTACTGCTGGCATCGCTGGCTTGAGTGTCAAGCAACTCGCCGCCACCGCCGCGGTGCACGCCGCGTCCGACGCGGCGTGCACGGCAGCGGACGCTCAACGCCCCGCGAATCCATAAACGGGCACTAAGGAGAACAATATCTGACTAGGCTTGACTTAAAATGTCCTCTCATTTTATTGTTATTTAATATCAATATTTTTTTTAAATTTTCAAACAATACACATAAGAAAGTAACTAAGGACGTATAAAAGAAACTTATTTAGTAACGACCAGAGCTTCTGCCTGTGGCTTCACCAGCGTAATCCCAAGGGAACGTACTTCCGGGATAAATATAGTATGTGGGATCTAGGTTCTGTCCCACATTTCTTTTGCGCTGGATTGGAGAATACACTAAAAGTTCAGTGAAAATTCCGTTGTTCGATTTGAAGATTTATTGTTCACAGTTATATACACAGTTACATAGGCACAAATCACATAAAAGTCAATCAAATAAGAGTCACATAAAATAAGGCACATAAGACAAGTAATAAGACAAGTAAATAAGACAAGTAAAACATTAAAACCAGAATACTGAACCATACTATTTACAATAAGAGAGATCTGTAGAACTGTTCAACTGAATACTGAATTAAAACGCTAGGATTCTCATAATATATGTTCGTTCCTGTGGGCGCAAGTAGTGATGGATTTGCCCTATCGAAGACCAATCGATGTTCGGTGGGCTGAGCCCGATTTTTGGTCTGACCAATCACAGTCCTCTGTCCTTCGTTCAGGTCTGGACAGGTTCGGACAAGTTTCGACTTGTCGAGCAGACCGTTGGTGTTTCCTAATTAGCATATTATTATTTAGGAAAGTGTCTTATAGCTTATGTAGAGAAAAACTAATCAGAGATCAATGTAAACAAAGGGTAACTAAGATTATTAAAGACTATTTACAATGATTTTTAGGCTAATAAACTTCTAATCAGTTTGTTTGTGTGGGCGTCCTGCACATTCCTCCCGCCGTGCGTCGTCCGCCGCTGACGACGCAGTCGTAGATGGTGCAGGATCGCTGCTCTCGATTGGGAGCACCACTATCTTCTTTACTGGACGTCGTAGGGTTCCTCCTTTTGTCGTCACGTCCACCGTTCGTATGACTCCGTCCGGACCGGGAAACGTAGCGCTGATGCGTCCTCTGATCCATACGTTCCTTGGAAGGTTCCCATCCACAATGAGTACTAGGTCTCCGACCTTTGGAATCGTTCCCTTGGTTTGTGGCTCTCTGCGATTCCGTAATTCTGGGAGGTATTCTGTAAGCCATCTGTTCCAGAACATATCGGCGAGTCTTTGAGCAGCACGCCAGCTTGCTCGTAGATGAGGTCATTGTCGCTGAATTCTCCTGGCGCCGCGATGCGACCCGGACCACCCAAGATGAAGTGATTGGGTGTCAGGGCTTCTGGATCTTCGGGGTTCACGGACACGTGGGTAAGTGGCCGGCTGTTCACAGTGTGTTCGGCTTCAAGGAGTAGTGTGTGAAGCACTTCTTCGCTCGGGAAACGCTCGTTCAAGGTGGAGTTCAGTGCTGTCTTTACGGATCTCACCATGCGTTCCCAGGCGCCCCCCATAAAAGGAGCTCCAGGTGGGATGAATCGCCAGTCGATCATCTTCTTTGAGGATTCTTCTGCTGTGGCTGCGAAGATGGCGGTCCGTAGTTCCTTTTCAGCACCATGAAAATTAGTCCCGTTGTCGGACCACAGCTGTGTCGGACATCCGCGCCGCGCTATCATGCGACGCAATGCCATGATCGCTGAATCTGTGTTGAGCGATGTCACAAGTTCGAGATGAATGGCTCGTGTTGTGAGGCAGGTGAATAGGGCAACGTATCTCTTCTGATGACTCCGTCCCACAGTGACGGTCAGTGGCCCGAAACAATCCAAACCAGCGAAGGTGAATGGTCTCTGATGGTGCGCTAGGCGACAGGTCGGGAGATTTCCGGTCATCGGTTGCGGAGGGACAGCTGTCTTTATGCGACATCGCAGGCATTTACTGACAATGTTTTTAACTGTCGGTCGTAGACGGAGCACCCAATGTTGTTGACGGCATTCATTGACTGTCATCTCGGTGCTTGCGTGGTGCAGCTGGCGGTGGACATGCTCGATCCACAATCGCGTCGCACGATGATCTCCATCAAGAACCATTGGTTTCTTCAGGTTCTCTGTGATGTCCGTCATGACTGTTATCCTGCTCTTCAGGTGAATCTCTCCCTTTATGAGTTCTATACTCAACGCGTTCAGGCGACTGCTTCGTGGTAAGGGTTTATCGTTCTTCAGGGCTTCTATTTCATCTTGGAAAGATTCCTCTCGCGAAGCTCGCAGGATCAAGTTCTCGGCGTTGTGAAGAAATTCGGCGGCAAGAGGTAAGTAAATGTTTGTGGTCTCTCGTTTCTCTGCCGTTTTGACTGGCAATGTTCGTTTGTACCTTTTCCAGTCAGGATCGTTGCTATTGTTTTTCTTGGTTCTTTTGTAGTTGATTTTCTGTTTTGATTGGCGACAAAGATGCAGGAACTGTAGAATTCTTGCGGTGGCTCGCAAGTATTTCTCCCAGCGTGAAAATCTGTTGACGTCTGGTATTGCTTCTTTGATTTGTCCGTTCTTGTCAGACAAAGTACAGGTCTTCTCTTCCCCTGTGATTATGATGGGACCCTTGTCATCGCTTGGCCAATTTTCCGGGGGACCGAGAAGAAATTCTGGGCCTTTGAACCAACGATGATCTTGACAGTAGTTCTCCGGTACGTCTCTTGTGGCGTCGTCCGCTGGGTTCATTTTTGTTGGTAGCCAGCGCCATTCGTTGGTGGAGCTATGTTCTTCGATTGCCGCGATGCGATGAGCGACATACGACTTATAGGATCTGGATCCTGTCCTGATCCATGACAGTGTAGTTCTGCTGTCGGTCCAGAACGTGGTTGATTCTGGTTCCTGTTCATGTTCTTCTTTAACTGCTGACGCTATGCGCGCGCCCATCACTGCTGCTTGCAGCTCCAAACGAGGGATCGACATCAGCTTCCGTGGCGCTACCTTGGCTTTGGCTGTGATTAAGCAGACATAGATTCTTCCGTCTTTCGTGACTGTTCGCCAGTACGCTGCTGCTACGTAGGCTGATTCGCTAGCGTCTGTGAACACGTGGAGTTGTAGGGACTCTGTGGCGCTGAAACCTGGGTATGTTCGTGGAATGGACATGTGTTCTAACTTCTTTAAGTGGATGAGCCATTTCCTCCAGCTGGCGGCCAGGTCACTATCCAGGGTTTCGTCCCATGTTGTTCCACGACGCCAAACTTCTTGTAGTATCTGCTTGGCTCGGATGGTGACCGGAGACACAAGTCCCAATGGGTCAAACAGGGACATCACTATTCTTAGAGCTTCTCTCTTTGTCGGTGTCTCGTTCTGTAGGACGTTCTGAGGGATACGCGCCAGATTTAAGTTGAAGGCAAGCGAGTCATCTGTTGGTTTCCATATTAGACCGAGAACTCGTTCTGTCTTGATGCTGTCGTCCAGCTGGATTGTGTCTTCGGTTTTGGCGATTTCCCCTAGTGCTTCTAGAAGGGTGGTGGAGTTCGATGACCATTTATTGAGTTGAAAATGCGCTTCCTTATGAATGTCGCGCACGGCTTGTGAGACTTTCACGGCTTCTTCTAAAGTTTCAAAGCTATTCAGATAGTCATCCATGTAATGTTTTCGTTTGATAGCGTTTACTGCTTCTGGATGTTCATGCTGGAATCTCTCGGCGTTCGTGTTCTTTACGTAGATGGCCGTCGCTGGTGAGCAAGAAGCTCCGAAAATCGTTTGCAGCTGTGTTGTTTTGATCGGAATCGGAGACAACGAAAACACAGGCGATGTTTCTTTGCGATGTCCCATCTTGCATCAATAGTTGCCTTCTTGAATTGCTCGCATTCCACTATGTTGTGCCCCTGTTGGTTACATAGGCCACACTTCGGTTTGTTTGTTTCTTGTGTGGCATGTACTCGCTGCTGACGTCGATGTGTGTTCTGAGGAGTTGGGGTTGTTGCAGCGATGTTCTCTGGTAATGCATAGGGGCTGCATATTTCTGCTTCGATCTTGATGAATCGGGTAAACTTCAGAAGGTCAGGTTCATTTCTGGGTTGTGCTGCTGAGAACTGGTACCATTGCCTTTTCAGGGTCGGGGTAAGTTTCTCGACCATGGCTTTTGTGACTTCTGGGTTGAAGAGGTAATATTCACAGTTGAGTGCTTGCATAGTCCCAACTATGTTTTCCACTTTGGTGGCGAAGGTGCAGACTTCACGCGGAGATTCGGTGAGGCGAGGTAAAGATCGGAGTCGTTCCATCTCGGCCATCGCTATTGAGTCTGGTCTACCGAAGCGTAGCTCGAGTGTCTTCATGATTTCGTTCGGATCTGCGTTCACTATTAGTAAGCCTTGCACGGCTTCCTTTGCTGTACCTCTCAGACTTCTTCTAAGTCTTGACATGTTCTCTATTGCTGAGAGTCGATGAGCTGTTTCACAGTAGGCGGCTCTGAAGGTTAGCCAGTCTTGATGAGCTCCGTTGAAGCAGGGTAGTTCGCTGTGTTTCATTGGTTGCTGGTACTGTGCGGTCTGCACAGCTTGCGTGATTGCAGCGGCAAGTTCCCTCATGTCCGTCCTTTGTTCTTGAACGGACAGTGTCTGCCTGACGTTGGCTGATGGCACAGGTGGAGGTACCCAGGGCATGGTATCAGGCCCTGGATGATGCTGCGCCGTAGTGTAGATCGGTTGCCATGACGAGTTCGTTGCCACGTATGTTGAGTACTGTGGCCAGGCTGCGGCGGCGGCTGGCGGCGGGTTGTTCGTGTTCTGCTGCCAGGCTGCGGCGGCAGCTGGCGGCGGGTTGTTCTTGTTCTGCTGACAGGCTGCGGCGGCAGCTGGCGGCGGGTTGTTCGTGTTCTGCTGCCAGGCTGCGGCGGCAGCTGGCGGCGGGTTGTTCTTGTTCTGCTGCCAGGCTGCGGCGGCAGCTGGCGGCGGGTTGTTCGTGTTCTGCTGCCAGGCTGCGGCGGCAGCTGGCGGCGGGTTGTTCGTGTTCTGCTGCCAAGCTGCGGCGGCAGCTGGCGGCGGGTTGTTCGTGTTCTGCTGCCAGGCTGCGGCGGCAGCTGGCGGCGGGTTGTTCGTGTTCTGCTGCCAGGCTGCGGCGGCAGCTGGCGGCGGGTTGTTCGTGTTCTGCTGCCAGGCTGCGGCGGCAACCACTGGCGGCGGGTTCAGGTGCGGCTGTTCAGTCGCTAGGTTCAGCTGCCAGGAGGCGGCGGTTCTCACTAGCAGCGTGATGTTCGAAGGCGCCCCTAAAATAGGCGTAGTGTTCCTAGGTGCAGGTTCAGTATTCTGGTTTTCAGATGGTGGCTGCGTGGCGCTGACTCCCGCCGGTAAAGTCGCCGGAATGGTCCATGACACGGCGGCGGTCACTGGGACTGTAGGTTCGGTCGACGACTTCACTTCGGGTTGATGCGGCTGGTCGGTTATGGCGAGCAGCTGACTTGTTTGTAGCCACGTAGTCACTCGATGATCATTTCCCATTTCTGAGTTGATAGAGGATAAGTCATCGTCCGTAGATTCAGCCTCTATTTCGGCCAGACGCGCGGCGGCTAACTCTATTTGACGTTGTGCTAACTCGGCCTTAGCTTGGGCTACGCGACGCGCTTTCGATTGTTTATCACTATTTTGCGACGTAGGTTTACTGCGGCGACCACTTTTTTTATTTTCACTCGCGATATTTTGTTTACTGCGGCGATCACTTTCTTTATTTTCACTCGCGATCTTTTGTTTCGACATTGCACATTTCACTGTAGACGCGGTCGCGTCGGGCGCCTCTGAGGTCTCAGCTGTCGTACCTGTAGCCTCCGTGGTGCACGTTTCAGTGGTTGTCTCGGTAGTCGTCTCGGTAGCCGTTTCAGTAGTCGTCTCCGTCTCGGTAGCCGTTTCAGTTCGTTCTGTAGCCGTAGTTGACGCCTGGCCGCGTCTTTTCCCCGTAGACCTCGTAACTGGCATTGTTCCTATTTAAATCTTCAAAATAAGCTCGTTGGAGTCTTCTTGATAGTGAATTTCTCAGATCCGTCTTTGAAGGACCAATATGTGGGATCTAGGTTCTGTCCCACATTTCTTTTGCGCTGGATTGGAGAATACACTAAAAGTTCAGTGAAAATTCCGTTGTTCGATTTTAAGATTTATTGTTCACAGTTATATACACAGTTACAATACACAGTTACATAGGCACAAATCACATAAAAGTCAATCAAAGTCAATCAAATAAGAGTCACATAAAATAAGGCACATAAGACAAGTAATAAGACAAGTAAATAAGACAAGTAAAACATTAAAACCAGAATACTGAACCATACTATTTACAATAAGAGAGATCTGTAGAACTGTTCAACTGAATACTGAATTAAAACGCTAGGATTCTCATAATATATGTTCGTTCCTGTGGGCGCAAGTAGTGATGGATTTGCCCTATCGAAGACCAATCGATGTTCGGTGGGCTGAGCCCGATTTTTGGTCTGACCAATCACAGTCCTCTGTCCTTCGTTCAGAAGGTCTGGACAGGTTCGGACAAGTTTCGACTTGTCGAGCAGACCGTTGGTGTTTCCTAATTAGCATATTATTATTTAGGAAAGTGTCTTATAGCTTATGTAGAGAAAAACTAATCAGATATCAATGTAAACAAAGGGTAACTAAGATTATTAAAGACTATTTACAATGATTTTTAGGCTAATAAACTTCTAATCAGTTTATTTGTGTGGGCGTCCTGCACATATAGGTAGCCTATGTGATACTCCAGAATATAATCTACCTCTGTGCCCAATTTCATGAAGATCCCTTCAGGAAGGCAAGAAACATCGTATTTATAAAATTAGTATAGATAGTAGGATTCTTAGGCGACGAATTAGTAAGCAAAAAATGATTTTATTCAGTACCAAGACCGGGTTTTGAAGATTTTTCGGTCGCTTATCAGTCCGTAAAATATTTCTCATAACGCCATTGGTTGGTGAATGGTTAACGGGCATATAAACGACCGATAAAATGTCTCATTGACCGGGCATCGGTCAAATAGTGTGTAGTTTATACTACGAGTGATTAGCAAGTTATTAGCTTGTAACTAGAGTCCAGCCCAATAAGATACGATAACAAACAGTTCTGCTAACTGAGCTAGTACAATTACTATTCTCTAGGTATCTTAGCCAGTAAACTACACTGAAGCAAGCTATGTTGAATAGGCCACAAGATACTACGAATTACTTACCTTAACAGAACTTTCTCAAGTGTCTTGAACGCTAATTTCGTGGAAGACTTTGGTATAACGATGTCAGTACTGTTCAAAGTCTACGATGGGGCAAGCTTATCCAGAAGGAGCCTGTTCAGTCTAATTTGAGAGAATTAGGGTTGTAAACGTTTGGAAACAGAGACGTAGGCAAAGAGTTCCACTGCTTTGCTGTGCGCATTATAAAAAAAAAAACGTTTAGAAACGCTTAGGGCGAATTTCTGGAATAGCAACCATAACTTTGAAAGAGTCCTTTGGAAAAAAAAATGGTTTTACTATTCATAAAAAAGTTATAAGTTACGGATCTCTTGACTTCCAAACTAAGTAAAACTTGTATTGTGGAAGTCAAGGCGCTCTCTCATTTGGTAAGAAAATTGAGAATATAATTAAAGGAAAGGATACATGCAGCAGGAAAATAATAAAAAATAAAAATTAAAAAAAGAACATTTAACAAAAAAAAAAGAAAATTATATTATTATCTACGACTACCTGTGAGATGTAGTATAATCTGGTAAATATTCAATCTTTTGCCATTCCGTTCAAATATGCGTAGGCCATTATATCCAGCAATCATACCAGCTGGTTACTTAGTACGGTGTACAGGATAGTGATCTTCACGTCACATTTCTGAATCTAGGACAAGTAAACTAGCATAATATGCCAGAACTTTTCAAATAACAATTAAGATAGAGAACTGCTATGATCACGGCCAGAGGCTAGGCACAAAAGATAGTTGATAACTTGTTAAAACTTAGTAACGAGATTAACATATAACATTATATTATTTTGTAGTGAAGTGGAGTATATGATTTCTAGTGATGCTAATGAATATAGGGTGGAATGTACTCGTATCTTTGCAATATACTAGATTTCGTTGTGACGAATAACAACAGACTTCCAAAAAAATAACACTACAAATTAAAACAACTTTTTACAAAAAAACACAACCGACTTCCAAAACAAAAACACTACAAAGTAAAAAATAACTTACTTTTGTTAGTGTCTTCGTATTTTGACACCGACTTCCGAAATTAAAGTTACTTTTACATTGTAGTTTTTTTTGAAGTCGTTTGTATTTTTTTGTAAAAAGTTTTTATTTATCAGTTTTTAGTGGTACCTTCCTTACAACACCACTGCAAAATCGCAGAAAAGCAAAATACGCATTTTCGATTACTTGGATGACATCAAACCATCATCCAAGTAGACGAATTCCAGCTATTTCGATTTAAAAAACAAAGTTAGAAACCGATTTTGATAAAATTTGAATGGGACCAATCTGCAAGTATATCCTTTCAGATAAAACAAGAATTTTTCAAATCGGTTAGTAATTATTGTCGGAGTAATGAGGAATCAAACATAAAAAAAATTAAGGACAACCGAATTGAGAACCTCCCCCTTTTCGGGAAGTCGGTTAAAAACGAACTAAAGAACTGCCTCCGCAGTTCTATAGATGACGTGTCATTAATATTATGAATCCGTTGCGGAAAAGGAATCGTTCTATTCGTTGTGTATATCACTGTCTTTCTCTCTCACTACGGTTTCAAAATGGGATTGGCACGTCATTGTAGGAGGGGTGAAATATTAATGAAGATGGTTATAGTAGGTATTTCGGTTTACGCACATTTAAATATAATTTTTTAATAAACCTCAACATAAAACAAGAATCAGTTATCAATCAGTTATTTTTCATTATTAGTCGTCCTATCAACACTATCCTGCTTCTCCTTTCTTTAATTTAGATTTTTAAACGAAGACGCCAGAACATTTTATAAAAATCCATAAAGAAATCCGTTCGAACTGAACTTCAGTACGTCTCATGAATTGTTAGCAGATTTTTTATTGCTTCAGACAGACATCTTTAATTAACGAGTTAATTAAAAAATGTAATTGCCATAAGAAGAAAAAGAATTTCAAAGAAAATAATAATCCGCAGATTTAATTTTTCTTTGCATTTCGTTTCGAGGGGTATTTAAAGGCACAAAAGAATAACATTGTTTAAAAGATATCTGAACGGATTTGCTGTTTGAGTTTCTTCAGTTTAGTCAAAAAAAAAAAATTGCAGAAAGACTTTTTTTTTACTTCAGGTTTCAGTAGTAGGTACTTTCTCCCTTAACCACTAAGCAACCAAAAGCGTTATGACAAATAGATTTAACGGACAAATAAACGACCAATAAAAACTTAAGAACCGAGTGTTATTAATGTAAACTTGAATGCTCACCAAAACTGTGACATAGCTTTTATAATACAGCTGTTTTAAGTATAAGTACAATACTTATTTTTGATAGCAATATCTTTCAGACTACCTTTTGATGTACTAAAAAAGCTCAGTGCGGAAGATTCTATCAATATCTCGGCAGCGTTACACTTTAGGGCACCAAGTTTCTTACATTTTTTTTTGTTTAAGTGCCAATTTTGAAAAAAATAATCAAGAGGGACCTGCTAAAAAAAGTATGAACCTCTTTGCCGTCTAACTTAAAATAATAGACAGATTGAAAATATGTTGACTGCAGGTAGTCTAGCACCACAACTAACCAAAATCACACACAAAAGATACGAAGAATTTGCAAAGGGTACACCTAGGGTGCACCTTTGCAAAGGGTACTCCTAGTGAAACCTAGTAACAACTGTAAGAAGCGCCGCCAGCCGGATTATGTAAAGCCGATATGAAAGGTTACAATCCGGTCTCAGAAAATTTACAAAACATAGCAAAGTGAGACTTTTCCCAAACCGGGGAATATTGTCATTTGAGTATGTGATAGGGTTAAAAAAGAAAGTAATGTCTTCTACATGTACTTGTTAGGTTTCCGTACCCAAAGGCTAAAACGGAACCCTATTACTAAGACTCCGCTGTCCGTCCGTCATTCTCTTACCAGGCTGTATCTCATGAACCGTCATAAGACAGTTGAAATTTTCACTGATAATGCATTTTTGCTGCGGCTATAACAATCACACTAAAAAAACAGAATGAAATAAATATCTAAGGGAGCTCCCATACAACAGACATTATTTTTTGCCCTTTTTACAGATAATTAATGGTACTAGTATATACTATCCTTAATCAATACTATCCTTAACCTAATCAATAGTATCCTTAAAGTTGTCTAAAACTTTAACTATAAGATTAGATTTAAATCTTACAAAGTCCTGTAATTTGAAAGCTACTGGCTTATGAATAGAGAAAGACAAAAGAGTTTAATTGATTTAATTTTTTTAATTTTTCTATTCAGCTTAAAGATTAAAGGTTCGACTCTTCCGATAGATACTTACCGGCATTTTTTTTATTATTTTGATGGGGTCTCTAAGGCATCCGAAATTGAACCTTAGTTTATTTTTTTTATTAGGAGAACACAAGCCTTTCTTCACACCTTTGTTTTGTTAGTTTACCTACAAGTAGCATTGACACACCCACTCATATTTTTATTTTACATTTGGCCAGTTTTTTTTTTCATACATTCCTTCGTTTTTTACTGGTTTGCAAGGTGGAAGCACTATCATGACTAGTGTTGTGCACACTAGACCCGAACCCAAGGAGTGAGATGATACAGGCTGAAGTTGCCACTACTGGCAACTTCAGTAGTTACAAGGTAAAAATAAAGTAAACCAACCAAGGCGTCCGTTAGACGTATGTTAAAGAACAATGTCTTTATTGTCATTTTATTTAAATTACTACATTTATTAAGATTATGGAAGCTGTATTTCAATGGCATATTACTTTACAAAAACTTTTTCACAATTCATTTAACATAATTTACCCTCGTTAAGAGTAAAAAAATTATGGCAATTAAAAAAAAAACTATCACCGACAGGCCGGGACGCCAGTAAATTCGGCGACTGAAATTAAATTATCCGCATATGTTGTATATCATATTAGGGACCTGTCCGGAGCGTCCCTAATTTAACTGTTTATATTCATAGCGCCAACTCCATGTTGTATCGCTGGAGAGCGCTGTTTATCTCGGGAACGACAAATTTGTGGCTAAAAAGTTGGACCAACATGGGACTTTCATAGACACACCATGTGTGTTTATTTTTTTTTCTGTTTAGAAAGGGTCCGATTTATTTGTGGTTCCGTGCTGAAATTCTAATCCATGGTTTTATTAATTAGATCGCGTTTTGAGAAAGATATAATTAATTAATTTGTTAGTTGGAAGAGACGTAATAATATGCTTCCAAATAACATAAAAAAACATTATATTTATCTAAAAATCTTACAGTTCTTAAAGTTAATACCTCACCTCAAATGGTTCACAAATAAAATGCTTTTTAATATTGTCTTTATTGAAACAAATTTAATGAATTCCCTCTGAAAGATAAAAAGCTATAGATCATCACAAGGAAATTTTAAGCGAGAAACATAATATCCCTGTCCATTTTACAAATTTTTAAAATATACCCTTCAACATTAATGTAGGTCAGCCAAATAATTAAAATTCAGATGGTGGAGGAAAACACCGCGAGGAAACCCATGCATTAATAACAAATTCTCATCGTGGCTTGCTCGAAAGCGGGGATGTTGTGACGAGCCAGGATTATAATTGGACTACTTACATGGTATTTTGGTAAGTGTACAAGGAGCCGAAGCAAACTAAAGCCGACGATTATTCCTGTATGCACTATGAAAGTGTAAGAGCTCCGAAAACTTAATTCTTCATATTCCTCCTCACCACAGTGGGTTCTTGTCCAACTCCTACGTTATTTCCACCATTAAACTTTGGAATATGCTACCCCTTGACATCAAGAAGTCTGAGTCAAAATTTTCTTTGAAGCTTAAACTCCGAAAGCACTACTTAAAAGCCTGTGATTCGTAGTTTGGTCTCGTAATAATTATTGTAAGTTCTCTTTATAAAACATCATATTTATTAGTTTATAATTTTAGCATATATGTATATGTATTTTATTAGTATAAATATATGTTATTATATAATTTGTGTAATGTATTGAAAAGATTCAATTTAAATGTTTTTATTATTTGTTGTTGTACACCTACCACAATGTAGTCTTTTTAACCCAAAGGTTGACTGGTAGAGACTGCATTGTTGCATTAAGTCCGCCCATGTACCACTATTGTGCATAAAGTTTAAATAAATAAATAAATAAAGTATACCTGAAGAAAATCCCCGCTTGCGTAAATACAAAAGCTGCCGCAACACACACACACATAGTCTGTGCTGCATTATGTTGCGGATGGCTTAAAACAGTTATAGCCTGTCCAAACCCAGCTGTAACACAGCGGTCTGTAGTGCAGCCGCATTTATTTCTATAATTCAATGAAAAAAATGAAAAGACGGCTGCAACACAGACACCCATAGTTTGTGCTGCTACGTTTCTTGCGAAAGGCTAAACGCAGTCCTCATCAAGCTGCAACGCAACAGAACCCGGATTTGCGGGGCGGGTTATTTTTTTTTAATCCCCAGAGTTAGGACCTCTGGGTGGTTTAAAAATAAAATAAACCAGCGGCCAAGTGAGAGTCGGACTCGTGCACGAAGGGTTATGTACCATTATCGATAAAAACGGCAAAAAAATCAAGTTTGTTGTATAGGAGCCTCCTTAAATATTGTTTGTATTTGTTGTTATTGCGGCAACAGAAATACATAATTAAAAATTTCAACTGTCTTGCTATCGCGGTCCTTGAGATACAGCCTGGTGACAGACAGACAGCGAAGTCTTAGTAATAGGGTCCTGTTTTTACCATTTGGGTACAGAACCCTAAAAAGGAAGGGGCTTCTAAACTAACCTATCTACATCGTTGTTTCGAAGCGTTTATACCTGTGAAAAATTACAGCACGGATATTGACGTTGTTTTAAGTTATTTTTTGCAACAAAAGAAAAAAGGATTCTTCAGACGCATTAGTTCAGTCGAAAGTAGGCCTTTGTTTTAAAGCATCAATCAATCAATACAAGCATTTGTTTCAAACAAACCATGTACAAGAAAGAACAATGGTGAGATCTTAGCTGAAATTGATAAGCGTCTAAAAGTGACTTATATACGAAGGCAGTTCCATTATTTTTCTACGTTTTTTCAAATTATCACATTAATTAGTTAAAGCCGGATAAAAAAGATACTTTAAATGAAAAGTAATTTGATTTTTTCATTGACGTTTAGTGTCGCCATTTTATATTTATTCGGCCAAGTGACAGTAAGCTCAGCATTATTGTAATAAAATCAGTTTTAGTTTGTTATTTTAATTAAACGGAATAATGGAATTAACAGTACTGTTTATTTCTAAGTGGAAATGTACCTTACAGGGAGGTAAAAATATTGTAGTGTAAAAATAAATCAATTACTTTCAACTAATGACGGACAAAAAGACTAGTATCCCAAATCTAAAAAAAAACATAAGTTAGTTTGACAACTGTTGATTCGTAGTTAGTGAAACACGTGTCACAGATGCGCCGCGCTTGTTTTCGAATTGGAATTACCGTAGATATATTCTACAAAAGTTCATGACTGAATTTCTATTAATTTCGGCTTTCTCGATTAAAAATTCTTGCACAGACTAACTCAGTAGTTGACGCCGAGTTAAACAAGATATTTTTTATTAAAAGACGCAAGAATTTAATCTCAGCTAAATTAATGTATAGGTGGCTGCCATTGTTCTTTCGGACTGTCAAGAAATCAATAAATACCTACCCAAGAATTGCTGGTACCGTCGGGAGCCAAAATAAACTCCAATATTATAAAAAAGTTTCGTTGACGACAAATAAAATAATTAAAGCTCGTTCCTCAGATTGACTGGTTGACGCTTTACACTTTGTTAAAACACAATTTTGACTTAAATTAAACAAGTTTCTTATGAATGATGGTGTAAATCCTTTCATTAAAATTGTTCGGCCACAGCGTTTTATAAGATCTGTAAGTCGGATTCGCGAAATAAAACTAATTAAAATGGAGGGTAACCGAAATCCTTTTGCGGATTCTCACCGAAATTCGGGAAATGGAAGAGGATATTGTTGACGTCATAATGGAAAGGAAACCGCGTTATGACCATTACAAATTTAAAGAATTCAAGTAATTAAGAAAAAGAGGGTCAGGCTCAACGAAATTGCCGTGCCGACGGCGCGTTCGTGTTCCACGCACGCCTCTAAGAGTTAGCACACAGAGGGGCCCGAAAGGGCCTATGCCTGCCGGAGTTGCGGGACTATTCGAAAGAGATACCGCGGCTCCAGAACACAAAAGGGCAATGAAAGAACATGGATGGTTTTAGTCAGTAGAAGTCTGACATTCTCTCCCGCTACGCCCAAAGCAGGAGAAGTCATTTGATGATTTCCCATCCCAAAAAAAAAAGGCTCAACGTAATTTGGAGACAAGTGAACATGGAGATAAGGGCTTGTAGGTTGTTTGAAGTATTACTTCCAAGCTTGAGCTTAATGTGAAACAAAACAGAGAACTTCGTGACGTCAATCGAAGAGAGACTTGGTGATTTTGTATTATTTTGTACCATAGGTTGAAAGTAGGTTACTTCTAGGCAAGCGTGCTCCACCTTAGACCGCATCATCGCTTACCATCAGGTGAGACGGTGGTCATACGCGTGGCTATCAAATATAAAAATAAAAAATAGACAAAGACACAAAAGACACGGGCAAGGCATTCCATAACCATACTGCTCGAACTGTAAAAAATTGAACTTAAATTCACTGTCTAAGCATTTTATGTAAGAATCTATAGCTTCTTTAATAGTGGGTAATATAGGCATCTTTTTTGTGAAATTAATATGTTAATTAAGTTAGTATTTTAATAGAATATTTTCTAGAACAAAAGCTTAATGTTATAATTCAAAAACCATGGGAACCACTTCAGAGCATTCCTGAGAAAAGTTTTAGTGGTTATGATATGGGCTAAGTGATGACCTTACAGCGATAATAAATAAAATCACTATTTTCTTTAGGTACCCAGTAAAGCTTTGGCCTTGATGGAAACGCATACCGCACTGACAGGGTTGTAAAGACACATATAGGAGATTGTAAACAGTTGCTCCAAGGTACAGCTGGTCGATTCTGCCGGTATATTCTGTTGACATCTCACCATGTTCACTAAGGTGGAGTGAATGACGGGTGAGTTGTCATTCCATCTTGTTTGTATGGTTTGAAAGCTCACTTCGAGGTCACTTCAAACACGCCTTCACTTCAACTTGTTTACAGAATCAACCGGCTGTAAATATGTCAAACCGAAAGCTTGGGTGAAGTGATCACCAAGTAAGCTGTAATTGCATTTTGATTGCATGAACTGACATCTTATTTCACTGCGACATTTTTACAGAATTGCACTGTCAGTACCTACTAAATTTCACATAGTTACTCTAGAAGACCGCCCAAAAATTGTAAAGTGCCATAGTACAATATACTGATTGTAAAAAGGTGTTAAGTATTTTTATATAACCCTTCACAATTTTAGGGCCCTTCTCCTGTCATGCGTGTTTTCGCCCGTGCGCGGATCTAGTCCGCATGCGGGTGATAGCGGGTGGCCACATGCAGGACAAAGATTTCGTTTGTCGCCGCAGTGTCATGCGACCCGCGTCATAGTAAAAGCAACACTGAAGACAGAAGAAGTACACCCGCAGCCAATCCGCATTCGGCGCACCCACATACTAGGAAAAACGTGTATGAAATTATAGAATGACGCCGCGCGCGGATCTGATCCGCATGCTGGCTAGCATGCGGATCAGATCCGAGCGCGGCGTAAACACTCATAACTGGAAAAGGGCCCTTAGTAGATTCTGACACAAAAAAAAGTTTCTTCATAAAAAAAAAAAAACTACTATCTGCTACAACAAACAAAATCGCATCGCATATGTAGGACATGGGAAAAAAATGGGCACAGAAAGTGAAAAATATGATACACAAAATCCCATATTGATTGACAAATTGTCTCATCGAGTGTGGAGTGTCGTACTACCAAGAGTGACGTTTTCAATCTCCGGATGGTTTTTGCTCGAACGTCCGCACTCAATGTTTTTACGGCATGTTGGATATGACGATCGGATTTGGAAGCTTCCTTGAGTATAGATGTTTCTGTTCTGGCATGTCATGTGTGTTTACTTGTTTGTAAAGCTGTGTTAACAGAGGAGGAAGAATATCATTGGTTTGGGATTGAAGTCAATCATGCATAGATTGATTTTTACAAGGATAACAGTCAACTTGCAATGTGACAAGCAAAATGATGTAGTCATATGTTATGAATGAAAAATGAAAAGATGAGTACATTTATACATATATTTTAAAATATCATCTCTATGTAGGTATGTTTGAAACGGAACTGTTGAACCAATTTTGATGAGTTTTGGTAAAGACATATATTGTACCTTGGATAAAACTTTTTTCCGAGAATACAATCCCTTGGGATAAATTACAAGCCGTTTGCAGAAGCTAATCCTAATGAAGAAAATGCGATTTCAACTGCATTTTGAAATGAGTGAAAATCGCTTTTTAACCGGGGTCCCAAAAAGGAGGAGGTTCTCAATTCAGATGTTTGTATTTTTTTTTTTTTATGTTTGTTCGGGCATAACTCCGTCGCTTGCCAACCGATTTTAAAAATGATTTTTTTGTTGGAAAGGGTATATTCCCAAAAAGTCTCATGATAAGGAAACCAAGATCTGATGATGGCATCCCAGAGAAGTCGAGGGGAACTTTCGAAAATCGTATGGTATCGATTTTGTAGTGGTTTTGTTAGGTGTGGTGGGGTACCACTAAAAAGTGAAAAATAAAAAACAGCACTCGGTGTTTTATTAGTTTGTTCGTATTTTGACACCGACTCCCGAAGTTAAAGTTATTTTTTACTTTGTAGTTTTTTTTTTGGAAGTCGATTGTATTTTTTTGTAAAAGGTTTTTTTTTTCTACCATATTTACTAATAAAAGAAAGCGTTATAGATTAACATCCCTCAACTTGTACTACACAATGTAACAGGATTCCACTGGCTAGAACCAGTTCAAACCGGCCTTCAACTATTTCGCAAGCCACCCCTTTGATCTGGTTTCGACTGCAGCATTCCATTGGCTATAACTGTTGGCGATTCCGCGATAATAAGAACAAACTTTCATTATGAGCTTCGACAAAATGTAGCTTGGAATTCTGTAGTTCTGAGTTTATTTCTCGGCATCAAAAATTTGCATTTAATGTGGTTTAAATTAACATAGCTAACAGAAGAAAACTAATATTATTAATGGGAAATTGAATTTTATACTTTTCTGTTGAACTCTGAAATCTTTTCTTAGGTCGCGGACACGAACTCAGGGGCGGCGTTGGCGGCGACGTGAGCAGTTCCATATAAATCTATGCATTTGAACACGCCGCTCGCACTGGTCGCGTCAAATGCATGGATTTATAATTTCATTATGGAACGGCACGTACCGCTGCCATCTCAGCTCCTTGCCCGCTGAGTTCGTGTCCGCGGCCTTACTGATTGAAGAGCGGATTTTGGAGTAGTAGATGGTAATCGGCTAGCTAAAAACCGGTTTATTCAATTAGAAAACAGAATACTTACCAAACTAAAGTATTCTCTATAAACTACTAATTATTTATTTATAAAGTTACTTAATGCTAGAGTTACAGTGGAATACGAACATCGAGTTAACTTTGTGAGAGACTGGTGCCTGATGTAGGTCTCAATAAAGACCTGTATAACAAGTCACCAGGGCCCTCCCGCATCTATTTGTCTGCTTTGTCCTACATTAAATTAAATTGAAACTTTAAATTCGCAGTTTATCATGTTCCTTTTAAACTAACTTCCCTTGAATTTGTTCTGTTTTATTTCAAGGGGAAACGTTTTCTGCTACCAAATAAATAAAAATATATTTTTTACAAAACAAAGTGTACACCTGTTCGCGACAAACTCAAAAACTACTGCACCGATTTTCATGCTATTTTCACCAATGATTGAATGGTTCTCGAGGAAGGTTTTAGTATATATAATTTGTCAAGTGGGCAAAGTCGCGGGCATCAGCTAGTAGAAAATAAAGCTTGCTTGAAAGTCAATTCATCCAAACAAAAACCCTGTAATGCAATAAACATTCGATAATTAAAACAAACAAACATCTACGGAAAGAAATAGAACACAAATAATAATTTACTCGAAACCAGTAAAAATGCCAACAATTATTGGTTTAATTGAACCATCACACAACGAACACGTCAACCCCCACAATAATTGGCTAAGTGGGGCAGTATATTAGATCCTGGGGCTGTGGTCACGCAAGCGGGGTGCTGAGGGCTTATACCTTGTGTCAATGAGGTTTTTTGACTTAAAGGGGCTTAAGTTAGGGGGAGGTGTGAATTGTGTAAGGTACTTATCCCTTAACTAAATTAGTGATTACTGCCGGGCAGGTGAAGAGTAATGACGTACAAGTTCTAACGTCACTCATACATTGACGCGGAGCGAGGCAGCGGAATAAGGGACTACTTACATTTATTCAGCTCTTTTCAGCTTATGCCCATAGAAAACAACGATTTTGTATGGAAGCACGGACGTATCTTTTCAGCTTTCGCGGCAAACAATTTTAAAATGAGGACAAATGTGTTATTATCATGCGAGTGCTATAAATAGAGTTCAGAGTTGTTCTGCCGCTGCCGTCTTCTCATTCTCACGATGGTGTACGCGGTTGATAGAAGCGGAACTGCCAGTCGATTCTGTCTACATCTCACCGTGATCACTTAGGTGGAGTGACCCACAAATGAGCTGTCATTCCATCTTGTTTGTATGGTTTGACAGCTCACTTGTCATTCACTTCGCCTAAGTTTGCACTTCGACATGTTTACAGAATAGCACTGCTGTATGAGTGTGACCGAAATCGTTTAGCGAAACGCGAATGGAGCTAAATAATATAAGTGTGAGTAGTCCCTTATGCGGACCGCAGCGACGGAATAATGGGGACGGAGTTGCGGTCTGTGTCTGTCCGTTGATGCGAAACGAGGTAGTGCGGAGTGAAATTGTGGCCTGTGCAGAGTTTACGCGTTGAATAATCTGAGCGAGTGGTGAGTTTTTCCGCTACCCCGCTGGTAAACACGGTTATTATATTCTTGGCAAGACTGGTGTCAGATTTTCTGGCTTCGGCATTATTTAATTCCATTATGCCCGTTCCATCATCGGAACACAAGACGAACGGCGATGGGCGATTGGTACATGGCGGATAACCCGCCCACAAGCACAAAACGTTTTGGGAACACATTCATAGTGCGTAAAGCATAGGAGTGGAATTCCCTGCCGGATTCTGTGTTTCCTGATAGCTACAACCTGGGATTTTTTAAGTCAAGAGTGAAAAGGTTAATTCTAGGCAAGCGTGCTCCATCTTAGACCGCATCATCACTTGCCATCAGGTGAGATAGTGGTCCAACGCGTGCCTACCAAAAGTAAAAAAAAGAGTAACGGGACGAACGGCTTAACGTGCTTTCCATTGCTTAACCTTGAAGATTATTTTTTAATGATTTATTTTAATTTTATTTTAATTTTATAATTGGATTACTTATAATCCAATTATTTATGTTTTACAGTCATTCAATTTAATTACTTTCATTTGTTAATGTATTTTTTTTTACTATCGCTAAATGAATTTACGTTGTAAGTATGTATGTTATATTAATGTGAAAGTTGTGCATGAGGCGTAAGTGGTTAATTTACAGAGGACCCTTGATGTCACATGTTACATCATTAATTTTGTAAATAAGTTGTTGGTGTGCGTTATAAATAAATAAATAAATAAGATCGCCCCATAAAGACTGTTATTATTAAAGCCACGAGCTCCTCTGTCATCATTCTTTTTCTATTACGTATTATAATATTTTAAGATAACCTGCAAACTCATTTTTGAAAACAATATCTAAATTGAAACCACTCACTGAAAATAAAATATTTCTCAGCTGCGCTCTTATTCAATAATACACTATCATTACTACAGAAAATAACTTTGTACTCAATAATAATGTAATGAAAAATAACCCTTCGCTAAGTTCATATTTCTAAACCAAATGAATGAAGAAAAATCGGTTAAGTGCGAGTCGGACTCTCACATGAAGGGTTCCGTACAATAAACCGAAGAAACACGTACCTTGTATGGGAGCTTGTAGCCTTTAAGAGCGTGTATTCCGTCCACTAGCGCCGCCAATCGTTTTTTATTATTTGTGGTAAATTTAAGACACGTAGATAAAAAACCGCTCTGTAGTGCACTGAAGAAATGTATTTATTATGTTTTGAGAGTTATGTTTTGTACTTTAGAACAAAAATTGTTGCCAAAGTTGATATTTTTGCTAAAAGTGGCCACCTTTAGCAATAATTGCCGTTTTGGCTATTTAGCCATGAGTTATGTATTAAAAATAGCTGTAAAAAAATTATAGATACATTTCTTCAGTGCACTACAGAGCGGTTTTTTATCTACGTGTCTTAAATTTACCACAATTAATAAAAAACGATTGGTGGCGCTAGTGGACGGAATACACACTCTTAATGTTTACTATTAGTTGTTTAGCGGCAATAATATAAATATACACTCTGTGAAAATTTCAGCCGAGACAGGGACCTTTTTGGCCTCGCACAGATTTAGTATTAGTATTTCAGGATGTAGCTTAACTGTGTCAACTTATTTTTATAACAATTAGTTTTACTTATTTTACTTTTATAGGTTCCGTTCGTTACCCCTTGGGTACGGAACCCTAAAAAAAGAAAAATCGACGTCGTGCACTTGCGTGTTGCCATACTATGAATAAATTCTAAGTTCAATGTTTAAAGAACATTCTCATTTCTTATGTAAAGGTATATTATGTGAGTGTAATAAAGTATTTAGGCCTGAAAGACCTTCATGCTCAGCCTTTATAAGCTTGATATGTGTTGCGATGAAGTTTGTAAGTGACTTATGTTTTAATTATGAAAGGGTTTGATAATAAACGTTGATAATTATTTTCTTAAATGAACAGATTTTATTTTAATAACCTAGTGTTCTGTAAGAGTATCATAAATATAGATCTTTGAAAGAAATTCTAAGATTTCATTTTTCAAATTTTTAATGAAAATTTTAACGCCATTTTTCTCCAAACGTTCCGTTGAAAGGATTGTTGAAGCTTAAAAATATTGATGAATTGAGTACTTATACTAGTCATGCACAATTTACTTACATAGTTAAGAAAATTCCTAGGTTTTAGAAACGTTATAGTGTTTTTTTTAAATCATACTTTTATATCACATCAAACACAATGCAACAAAAACTCGTTCTCCATATTCATTCGGTCACGAAACGCACGCCCGAGTCAATACGCCTTACCACTCAATTATGACGAAGTGAGAAGGTAACGAATCGTAATTTATTTACTACTCAACGGAGGGCGATTCTGAATATGTAAATTTATTGTAGCACGAATAATTTATTGTTAAATAATCGCTGAGCCTAAAGAAGCGGGTGCTTGGTGCTTGCGTGACGGTTAAGTCGTGTAGGGAGTGAGTTATAAGCGGCAGCGGCAAAGGAAGCGGTTTTCAATAAAAAATACTGGACTATTGATTAGTTGGCATTTTTTTACTATTAATAAGTACGCGTTTGTCTACTATGTTACCTGACTGATGGTAAGCCATGATGAACCCGAAACATTTTCACAGTGTTAAAACTCAGTGTCAAAAAAGGAAGTGGTAGCGGTTTATAAAAATGTAAGTTGTTTTGATTTAGTTAAGGCTGTTTGTACAGTTTGCAACTGACATGCATTTCTATTGACTTGCAATTCTTTCAAATTAAAAGTTTCGCATTCAATATATTCTCTTAAACTTTCATGGTCACTAACATTATAATACTTATTAACGGGATTGATACCATGTACCATATACTCCGTGATTATGGCGCTTGCAAAGGTGCCGAAACATCGGATACTCGCTAATAAAAAGATACATGATATCAATCCCGTTAATAACTATTGTTTCGCATTCAACTTTTAAAATTAACGGCCTGTTATTCGAATTTTGGCTGTTTAAGACTCTATTGAAAATGCTCAAAATATTGAATTTAAGCCTGGAAAAAAATATATGTGAAGGACACATCCTTGTTCTAGAGGCAAGAGGAAGTGAAAACACGAAATAGTATAATTTTCCCGATAAAATTTTTTTTTGAAAAAGGGTCGATTTCAAAAAACCATTTTCAATCTCATTTCCTAATTACAGCAGAAAACAATTAAAAAATTCTACGAACTGAAAGTTAATCGTATTTTGGAAGGACGAAAGCGGCTAGATTTTTGAGTTTTCTAATAAATTTTTTTACAAACATCGAATTTGTGCAGAAAAGCTTACCTTTGAAGACCGCACAGTCCTACGGGACGTGTTCGGAGCCAGACCTGCGACACTTTTTTTGAAAAAAATCGCGGAACTGTTGTTTAAAATATCAATAGCCACTAAAAGAAACAACAGGAAAATAATGACACTCACGAAAATTCCGAAGGTTGGGCAAAATATGTTGATAGAATATTATTGTTTTAATTCACATAATTATTGTAATGGAAGATGAAAATATTTTAATTTGTTTTGTTGACAATTTTGACATCTGACAATAGGGTTCGACACATTTCAAATTTTATACATATCGATAAATTTAATGTGGCTACCATAAAGGAGTTTCAATACCTCTTTAATTTATTCATAACTAGCTTCTGTCAGCGGCTTCGCCCGCGTGATACCTAGGGAACATACTACCGGGATATACAAAAAAAAAAAATATACGGCCTATGCGTTTGCATAGAATATAAATAACTTCCAGACTATAATCTAAGCGAGGAGCGATGGTGGCAGGCAACGTGCGCCACCATCGCCCCTCGGTCCTCGCCTTGCGCGGATGGCGAGCTTTCACCTCGCAGACGCCGCGTAGCTATCGCGCTGGATGCTAACCGTAGCCTAAATTCGAAGAGACGCTGTGCTGCTGCTGTGCCATTGCGGTGCCAAAATAATGTGCCATGACCTGTAATCATCACAGGATCAGGACCTGCGGAGTAGCATATTAGAGAATCCGTTTTTTCTCCAAAAAATATGTTTTTTTTTTCCAATGGAGAGGGTAATTGTAGAGAGGAGAGAGTAATTGCAAGGGTCTTGCAGTCTCCTTGCGTGATGGAATCAGGGATGTTGATATCCGCTAGAAAACCAAAGTTACCGAAATTGCCCAAAATATTGCCAACTAAAGTTGTGTGAAGGGCACATTGCTCGCGAACAGATGGTCGATGAGGCCGAAAAGATCTGTAGTGGTGACCGCGTATCGGTAGACGTAGCTTTTGAAGGCTTCCCACTAGGCGACCCCCACCAGGTCGCGTGCAGCCGATGGATGTAACCGCACAGGTCAGGTTGGTGAGGCGACACGACTATGTCCAGGGGGGCTACTCTCTAAGCCCGTAGTCCGTCGTTTCGGGCTTAGTTGCGGCGGTATTCTACTCCGTATCAACTACAGACTAATGATTAGTCCCGAACCCGAACTAAGAATTAATGACAACACGATTTGATAGTACCTAACTGTCAAATCGTGTTGTCATTAATTCTTGGTGGTTAGGAGATACTGACTAAAATACGCCCGCAACTAAACCCGAAACTATGAACATCGGGATTAGAGAGTAGCCCCTCAGTAGTGGATGTCTTTCGGCTGATAAGATGATAACCGATTTATAAAGTTTATTTACAACCATTTTCACCTTAAATTTTTCGTGACATAGTTATGTTAGGTATCAAATTAAAGTACTCGACGAGACAATTCTAAATATGCTTAAGAATATTTTATTCGATAAATTTTTACTGAAGCTATAATAGCAGCACGACTCTAGTAGCCAAAAAAACAACAGAATATGATTACAGTATAAGCGTTACAGTAGAATCATATAGCTCATTTACATATTTATTAAACACTAGCTTCTTCCCGCGACTTTGTCTGCGTAGACGTTAGAACTTGCTCGCAACTTTTATGCGTCATATTCTCATGCTTGGAAGTGCATCTTCATGATTCTGGTATCCAGATAGTGTGAGTCTTTGCGGTGCGGCTGAAAGTAATATTCAGCTCCGAAATTACTTCGACATGTTTTTTGGTCTTCTTGTAAATCTGTAGCGCTCATAATTCCAGCCCCGACAAAAGTTTTATCATGTTTCTGGTCTCCCGATACTTTTAAATCCTAATCGATCACAATGCCGAAAATTAGTGTTGACAATTCCAGCCTAGAAAAAACTTAGACACGTTTCTGTTCTCCTGGTAAACAAAATTCTTGCTCAAAATACTTTGACATATTTCTTGTGAATCTTTGGTTCTCATATTTTGCTTCAAAATTACTTCAACATGTTTCTGTTCTCCTGTTACTTTTGAATCTTAATTGCTCACAATTACAGCGTCACAAATATTTCTGGTTCCTTGGTACTTTTGAATGCAACCCGCTTGCAAAAAAAGCCCCGAAAATACTTCGACATGTTTCTGCTTTCCTGGTACTTGTGAATCTGAAGTACTAAGGCAGCAGCGGCTTCGGATTCCCTCTTCCTCCTTACTAAGCCACGCTTTTTATCGGGATAGAAAGTAGCCTATGTGTTATTCCAGGATGTGAACTATATGTGTGCCAAATTCCATCGAAATCCCTTCACCCATTTTTGCGTGATTGACGGACAAATATCAAAAACAACCAACCTACACGGTGCCATTCTAGTCGTCTTACAAAGGCGGCTCACTTAATGTACCGGATATAAAATACCTCTAAGCGCGATTTTTTTTTATAATTCAAGATAATGGGTACAATGCAAATATATCGCTCCTGGATGATTCAAACTACGTCATTCGTTATGACAATGAGTGATACTTAATTTTTATAAGTGGTTTTCACGTACATAATTTGCTATTGTTATGTGATTTACGTAAATATGTCTGTTAATTTAGGTTATTAACGTAGGTAGGTTTTAGTTATATGTTTATATTATCAAACAAAAGACTTGTAAAACAAATAATGGCTCACAAAAAAAAAAAAAAAAGAAAAAAAAAGCTAATGGCACAAAGTAAACGGTGTGGTTGTAATAAATGCTTTGATTTCAAGATTTTATCGAAACTTTCGGTTTTTTTCTGTTACTACCATGCTAATTTACTTTTTTCATAAAGCTACATAGTGTTAAAAAAAAAACAAGAACACTACATATATTATAAAACTAAATCTCCCGCCATGTTTGCAATGTGTTTCAATAAAATGTAACAAGTTCAGTAGATCAACTACAAATATTTTACACTGTGGCGTATTTATTCTGCGAAGAAGTCGGCGGTCATCGGCAGTACATCGTATAACATCGTCGTGTTAAACATGAGGGGTCGCGGGCGGAGGTAGCGTTTTCAATGACAAAAGCCCCGAATAAGCAAGCCTTAATGGAATTGGCCCTCAGGCAAAACTATTTTCTCGTCACTACATTAAACTACACTTTATTACCAAAAAAAAGACTGAAATCGAAACAAAATAAATTATTCAATTGTTTTCGACAACCATTCGGCACTTTACACTGACCGCCCACCATCCATCACTTAGACCCACTCGATAGCCACTGCTACCTTAAAACGGCCTATAAATGTACGCCAATTAACAAATAATTGCTGCTATAGATAACAGACTATAACATTTATGACTTGCTTACTCGAATATCGCTTTTGGATAACGTTTTCTAACAAAATATTAAGGTATAATTATAACGCTTTTAAAATAATATTGATTGGGAGGTAATCACGAGGTTGGTGTGGTTTAGCACACCCTGTTTTAAGCTCATATGATATTTGATGTATCAGTTTAAAATGTAATAATGATAGTATTGTTCTTCCTACTTTAAGTTGATAAAATGTGACAAAGCTAGTTTTGTTTAGAGTTGCCTTTTGCTTGATTTTTTGGCACGATGATTAGATGTGCGGATTTGTTAATAGCAGTTTTGCAAAAAAAAAAATAGAATATAATAGAAAAAATATAATTCGACAGCAAAAAAATACAATATAAAAAAAGAGACAAAAAAAAACATAAATTAAAGAAAACTAATGGTAGATTAAAATTGTTAGTCTCTTATGTCACTTATGGTTATTACCATAAGTGACATAATAGACTAACAATTTAATATTAATATTAAATTAATATTTTATTTAATAGATTAATCTTTTCATGGTAATTTACTGTAGTTTAGACCAGTAGTGTTATTTTTAGTCCAAATAGTCATTTATTTTTCTAGCCTGCTATCTTCTAGGCTATCATTTACCTTAACAAACCCTAATATTTCATTTTGTATTAAAACAAACAACACAAAATAATCAAAAACACACACACAAAATAATAAGACAATAAATTCGTTGTTCTAGTTCCAAAACGTAAATGAAAACAGAATAAGAAAAAAAATCTCTGTTGCCGACTCAAAGATAAACAAACAAATCCTGATCAAATGGTTTGCTCTTAACAGAAATATGTAATTAAAGTTAACTAAACTCACTGACTTCCAGGAAATTTATATTTTAACCTCGCTTATTAAAAAAAAAATACAATCGTTCTTTTCTAATCGTAAAAGCCTTTGTAAAAAGCTCTTTTAAAATTCGAATCTCTTTAATATCACCTAGTATCACATTATCTAACGAGGTAATACGTTTAAATCACAAACAACAAACACACCAAACGCTCAATATCAACAACAACACAAAAACAACTAATATTCACCCAAACAACTTAAAAAAAATTGTATTGTTTCTCAACAGAAAATACTACATTTGGTGGTGGAAGCACATAATGTACCCGATATTCGCTGCGGGGTAAACTTCCATCACAAATAAAACTATTATTAATTTAGCTTTATTTTATTTTACCCCTTTACCCACAGCAATTAGTGTGCGTTTGAAAAAATGGAATGAGTCTGTGAAGTTATGTATCAAAGGCAAAGGCTTTCTGATTTAGTCTCTTGTTTCGCTATGCCAATAATACTTTGAGACATGTTTACTTTTGTAACTAGAAAAGTGCTTTTACTTTATAATTTTTTTAAAAAAAGAGTAGTTACTGAATTCATGTGTGTTTTTTTTACTTCATATCTCCGCCATAAGTAGTTTAGGTAAACCAAAATAGCCAGAAAAATATTCCATTCCAGTAAATGAAACCACGTATTTTGCTTTCCTGTGAATTTCCAGTAGAGGTTACTAATAACGAAAGCGCGAAATAAAACAATACGTTTTTACAAGAAAATAAATAAAAGTGATGTTCAAATAAAAAACAATATAACTTTTAAATAACTTTCAATTTGGAATTCGTTGTCAAAAACGAAGATACAACCAAAAACACCGACTTCCGAATTTTTTATTTTTTATTATTATTTGGAATTCGGTTGTATTTTTGATCGTATCTTTACAAACATAGCCTGAGGTTTGAATGACATCTAGTAACTTAGTTCACAGGGTGAAAAATTTTAGCAGTCTCTGGAAGCACTCTAAATATTTCTGCTTCCAATTTTTCTCTCGGAAAACATTCGCCATTGTATAAGTTTCTTGCCTCAATGGGAAATCAAATCAATTGAAATGCTATCTGTAATTTATGATTCCATTCGAAAGGGCACATTTTAACCATCACATCACTGTGTCAAATATTGCTTCGTGAATTTGAGGTGAAACATACCTTAAAGTAAAATTGGTATCAACTATATTTACAGTTTTTCCTCCAAGGTCCGTTTCATCTTTCCACCCTGTAACTTGCTAGCACTCTCAGTCTCTTATTACATTTGACTTCTTTATCACATTTTTTTCCATTATATCTTTCACTGCAGTAACTTAATACAGTCACAAAAGAGAAATGTCAATGTACTTCTAAGTACGTAAAGTGTGTGTTGAGTTTCTTTTCAAGAATCCCATCGCGTGACTGCTATATTAAAGAATTCTTAAAGCTCAAATATTAAGCAAGGTTGTTTTAATCATAATACTTAAGCTAAAATATAAAGCTTACAAAATGAAACCGTTATGCAAAAAATTACCTCACCAAGTAATGAGTTTTGGGTTCAAATATAATTAAACCGACCTTTTGTAGCTTTTTAATGAATTCTGGACACGTTTCACAATAATAATATCAGTACAATTTCGCTGCAAAAGATTCAAATGGAAAAATTTGCTTAAGTACACATAGGAATGAAAAGTTGGATTAATTGATTGAGTCATGATGAATATCCGCGTTTGTCTTTTAAATTGCTCGTAAATTATAATTTTTACTCGTTCATAGGAATTACGTACTATTTTTTTTTATTTACGCCTAAATTTTTATTATTTTCCGATTTACTTTTCTAATGAAATCAAACTACTACTTGTCGTGTTTCATTTATCAAATTCAAAGTTAGTTGTCCCCTTCATTCCGTCGTTGCAACGTTCTTAGCGCAGCTACAAGTATTTGAATCTTTCTCAGATTGTACCCTGAATGAAGTCTGGAAGTTGATGGTGTGTCACCCTCGTACCTTGGAAAGCAAGTGATGTAATCGCTAGCGCCAGTATAACTAGACTTGTGTTAGATCTAATATTGATCGTTTCAAATTATTGTGTCATCGAAATATGAGATTATTTGAAAAGAAATTATGCTCTTTTGGGCACTCATTCGCACACTCTTGTACTATTATAACTCCTGCGCGTGTTTGGTTTGTTTCAGTCCCAATTGATCATCGAGGCCCGAATCTGGTCCCTACAGTAGAAGAGAGATCTTGAAGATTACACCATCAAAATGTAAATCTATTTATTACAGAAACTTTAATACCAGCCAATATTATAACTCGATAATTAGCTATTGTTTCTTCAAATTCAAATGTAATTTTATCTCTGTTTCACAAATCTATCAAGTCTGCATAGATTCGCTTATTGACTTTATTCGAATTTATATACTCAACGATTATAACACTAAACCAGTACTTAACTCACCCAAATTGAAAAAACCAGTAAGCCGTGTTAACCCTTTCGATAAAATCTCATTTTTAAAAGATTTTCGGAGTTTTCTCATTGCAAAAAATACCTCAAACATCGTCCGTTATATACACGTCCGTTAATAATGGACACTGGTCATTGTACTCCGAAGGGTCATCTCGGTCACAACGTGGACAACATTCATTTCAATAGAAGGAACCTTAAAACTCACACCTAGGAACTCCATACGTCGTGATAGTAACACACACAGAAATAGATAATAGAACTAAAAATCATAAAACAGACAAATACAGAGGGCCATCTCCATTCAACGAGCGAAAACAGGCGCACGCATACACACGCGTATGTACGTTGCAATCACTCAAATCTGTGTGGTACATTCCTCAAAATACCACTTCAGACATTAACCTACATGGTTCTCATATGATTTGACCAGTACGATTGTATGGACTTTAAAAGAGACTTTGACCTCTGAGTTTTTTTCGGTATTTCTTCTCAGAGCAGTCACCTAGGAAACATAGGGCCTCATCTAGTTTAAAATGACCAAAAAAGATTGACGTGTAAAAGTGTTATTTACAACCTACTTAGAAAATAAATATCATTTATAAAATCGCTGTTAGTGAAACGTGTATGTGTGCGTGCACCTTCACCAGATGTACGGAGTCAGTCTTCTGTGCATATTTTTGGTTTGTGTTACAATTCTTACATAGATTCCAACAGTTTGTGTTAGTGTGTGCTTCTGAGAGTATGTTATTGTTGTACAAATATTTCTGAATGACCAGCCTCCTTCCTTCTCCAGTCGCCAAATTGTAGGAGCGCAGGCACACCCATTGTGTTACAAACATTCATTTTTATTATTACTCTGGTGTCATTTAATTTTCTGGGTCTGTGTTCGGATGTTTAAAGTGTCGTACGACTTTTTTTTCGCACGGACCGCAAAGGACATCAGCGTTTACTTTTATTTGGGGTCTGTTTTGGTGATTTTTTGGGAGGGCTGCAGGCTTTTAGCTTTTTCTGTTATACCCATTTTCTATATTTTTTTGGCGTTTATTTTAAGTTTAATATAAATGTGGATAGAGTCACATTCTTTGCAGTGAGTGGAAGTAGTTGGTGAAATTTAAACAGCCGTTATCCAGCATACAGTCAAACAGGATGTTGATCGATTATTAGGTTGCAAGAAAAGTAAAATTTGAGTACTTTACAAACCAATGATCAATGCCCAAGGTCTGGCCCTTTTTTTCATGCGCGTTTGGAATTGATTGTGTGTTCACCAAGATCTTGAATACAAGAACATACACAGATCGTTCTGAAATACATCCTTAATCAAAATCCAATTCGATTCCCTAGATTAATCCAAGCAGTACTCAAGAGCCTGTCAAACGAAGAGCACTAAGTGTCTCGGACATTCGGACATGGAGTACAAACGAGGGACTTGGTAAATAGGGCGATGCCACAATAAACCCACCGAGTGACGTCATGGAGTCACAGACAATAGAAGAGACGCAGTTTGACCCTGTTGATCCTCCTTGAAAAATGAGTGAGGAAATAAACTCGAAACACAATAGACTCAACTATGAAGGGAATTATTACGTAAGTACTCGTTCAATAGCGTTAAATGTTGAGATTGAAGAAGTTAATGCGATTTGTGTTTGTGAAAAGGAATATGAGTGTGGTTTTTCTTTTGACAATGCTTGGTAGCGAGTAATTGTACTTCGTTTGTGTGGTTGGAAAGATATAATGTAACAATAAAAGATTTTTGTTGACAGTCAAGGCTTGTCTCCTCTTTTATTCTACCACGATCGTATTGTCTTGTCAAATTGAATAACCTTTAGTTTTACTTCTATAAATAATAATAATAATAATAATATAATAATATCCTTGGACATTTCACACAACGCCATCTAGTCCCAAGCTAAGCAACCTAATGCTTGTGTTATGGTAACGAGATGGCTGATAAACTACTTATATACATTTTTTTTTGTAAATACATACATATTATAGATAGAAAAACACCCAGACTCGAAACAAATACTTGTAGGTCGTACAAATATTTGTTCCGTGCGGGAATCGAACCCGCGACAGGCTGCGCAGCAGTCAATCGCTCAACCACTGCGCCAACCGTGTCGTCCAAATAAATGTCATACTGTGAAAAAAGGCACATCACTACACCATATTACCGTACTATCCGAAGGCAAAGATTTTCAATTTCATCAATCGTACCAAAAAACCTCCGTTTTCAGTTACTATTTTGCTGATCTTACAAACCCCTTATTAACCTAATATATTACCCAAATATATAATCCTAAAATAAGATCAAAGGACATTACATGACCAATGAAAACAGACCAATAAACATAATATTTTATTACAAGGTCTGTCAGCTGTCTTTTGCTAACAGATTCTTTGTTACGTAGAGTATGTTTCCTACCTCTTTTTCCTCTATTTTAGTTACATCAGCAGCAGTCATATCAATATTTGATTCTGGTGTTAGCGTTTTTTCATGAATATCTTCATCATGCAATACTGCTATATCGTCTTGAAGTTTGCTGGACATATGCCAGGATAGTTCAGAAATCAGTAACTGTACTAAAACTATCGTATTTCCTGTTGGGATTGGTAGTATTTTATCTGTATTATGAAGATAGTTATGGTAAGATCTTTTCTTCTTTGCTAGTTCTTTGATATGTAAGTTATTATTATGGTGGGGCCAAAAGTTTGTAGTTTCAGTAGTACGCTATATATTTAATAGACAGACAAAAATATGAATATCACTTCGAATGCGTTTATAGATGCGGTCATAATATGGTTTATGGTGTTAATATTGAGTGACAGACCTAACCAAACAATATGAGTGAAAGAGCCGAGCTCTTCTATAGCACTTGTGTAGTGTTAAAAATGTTAATGCTAATACAAACATCCATCCATATTAATATTTGTAAGTAAATCTGTCTTAAGATTAGTATGTTACCTATTTACGTCTTTACGGATTCGAATAAAACTTCGCACACGTTAAGATTATTTTATGTTTTGAAATGCACATAGTATTTTTTTTATCTATGGAGTATATTCCTTGGCGGGTCGAAGTTCACGCGGGAGAAACCGTTGGGAATAGCCAGTTTGATGTAAATGCGAATCCCAATAAGTGCTATATTGAAATTTTCACATTCAATCCACTACTGTTACAACTTTCTCACGCTTCATGCTGACACTTCATAAACTATCAAAATAAAATAAAATTACTTAAAAAAAAAACATTTTACCCAACTGTCCCTAATCCCCAATTCCGTGTGAAAGCAGAGGTTGTGGAGGTGTCATCGTCAGGGGATAATCCTATCGATTCACACCAAGCCCCTGCCACTGTATGGCTTCAGTATCAATTTCAATAGTGCCTACTGCCTAATCTATCTCTAGTATTTTGGTTGGTATTATATCGATTGATTAGTTTACATTGTTTTGTGGATATGCTGTGAGTACCGAATGAAAATGGAGTGCTGACGCTTTCTGGAGATGTCAAGGGGTTGTGTTTGGATTGGTATGGGAGCTGACTGCTGTCATAACAGGGTGTGCCGCTAACGAAAATATTGCTGATGAGATCGCATTTTTCGATATAACTTTACGGATTAGCGTTATCGGTTACTAAAGATTTTATTATTACGGATATTTGTATTATTTTTTTTTCATAATTTTCATTTACATAATCATTTTATTGCTTTGCAAACATGGGTATGGTACATACATAGTTGTTTTTATAATAATAAAGTTGTCCATATTTTACCGTCACATGGGTATGCAAAGGTTTACAAATTCGGGTAAAAATTTAAAAAATGTCAGTTTGATTACATCAATAAAAAAAATAAAAAAATGTCAGCGTGATTACATATTCAATAAAAAAATTAAAAAATAAATAAAATAAAAGAAAAGGACAGAAGACGATCATAATAATTAGGTATGTCAATCAGAGGAATAGTAATTCAACTATTTAGTGAATTATCGTCAATTTTATATTAAGTTTTTATCATTAAGAATTCGTTTAGCGCCCTTTTAAATTCTAATACAGTCATATTTTTTATATTACTCTATTATATACGAGGGGAGCAGTACCAAAAAACTTTTTTTCATTAGTGCGGTTTAACATTTTACTTGACATATTTGGTTTATGTATTGATTCCGTACTACCTATTCGTGTTTATTTAAGTTTTTATATTCGTATTTTCGTTTTATTTCGTATATTCTGTACGGGATTGTTAACGATTTCAAGGAAATAATGTTATTTATTACAAATAATATTTATTTATAAGTTATATTTGTTTTTCTTTTCTACATATTTTTTTAATTGACTTCTGATTTCTTTGAACTTCTGAAAATGTAGTAATATTCCATATTAACTGAAATTATCTCTTGAAAGTGAAGCTCACGCATTCCTCATTGGAAAAGTTCTTGACTACAACATATCTGCAATAAAAATAATCCATTGCTCATTATTTTCTAACAAAACTAGACCAAACAAAAACTAACTACAATTTTTATAACAAAAATAATAAGACAAGCTCTGAACAAAACCAACTCACACAACACATTAATAAACATTTAGTCCCAACAAATTTACTATAGTACGGAGCCACGAAGTTAGCTGACGGCGAACGCGGGGAAGTTCATTAAACTTGTATGTGTGAGACTGGGACTACCGTCTCTGCAATTTTACTTGAATACTGATACGTAACCAGGTTATTTTCGTAAGTCTGAAGTAGTTGCTTTAAGCGCCTGTGTTCCGTCCACTAGCGCCGCCAACCTTTTTTTATTATTTGTGGTAAATTTAAGACACGTAGATAAAAAACCGCTCTGTAGTGCACTGAAGAAATGTGTTTATTATGTTTTGAGAGTTATGTTTTGTACTTTAGAACATAAATAGTTGCCAAAGTCGATATTTTTGCTAAAAGTGTCCACTTTTAGCAATAATTGCCGTTTTGGCTATTTATTTAGCCATGAGTTATGTATTAAAAATAGCTGTCAAAAAATAATAGATACATTTCTTTAGTGCACTACAGAGCGGTTTTTTATCTACGTGTCTTAAATTTACCATAATTAATAAAAAACGATTGGCGGCGCTAGTGGACGGAATACACACTCTTAAGATTTCGTGTGAGGCAGTTTTGGTATTGAAGTGAATGTGTAGCTGGCTGCTTTTAGGGTTCCGTAGCCAAATGGCAAAAACGGAACCCTTATAGATTCGTCATGTCTGTCTGTTTGTCTGTCTGTCTGTCCGTCCGTATGTCACAAATAATTAAATGAATAAATACATCGTTTACACACACCACACACACAGCCACTTTTCTCCGAAACTATAAGAACTATGCTGTTGAAACTTGGTATGTAGATGTATTCTGTGAACCGCATTAAGATTTTCACACAAAAATGGGAAAAAAGTGTTTGGGGGTCCCCAATTTTTTTTTTTTATATCCATACTTAGAACTGAAACTCATTCTTTTTTTTTCATCAAACCCATACGTGTGTGGTATCTATGGATAGGTCTACAAAAATAATATTGAGGTTACTAATATTTTTTTTTTCTGAACTGAATAGTTTGTGCGAGAGACAATTATTCCAAAGTGGTAAAATGTCCCCCCCCCCGTAACTTCTAAAATAAGAGAATGATAAAACTAAACAAAAATAAATGATGTATATTACCATGCAAACTACCAGCGAAAATTGGTTTGAACGAGATCTAGAAAGTAGTTTTTTTAATACGTCATAAATCTTAAATCGTAACTTTTGCTTATAATATAATACCGTCAGGTTTGTACGGAACCCTCGGTGCGCAAGTCCAACTCGCACCTGGCCGGTTTTCTTAGTTTTGAAGAAGATGAGCAGTAAGAAGGGAACAGCCGATCGATTTTGTAAACATGTCGAAGTGAAGGCTTGGGTGAAGTGATCACGAAGGGAGCTGTCATTTCATCTTGATTATATGGATTGACAGCTCACTTTGACAAATTTACAGAATCGCCGGCAGTTTACTGAAAGTGAATGACGGATGAAATTGCCTTCCTTATTTAAGTACACTTTCGGAGCATAATTGTCACAGAAACTTACTGGATAGAAAAAACACAGGATTACAGATTTAGCGACACTTGTATTTGTGTGATATTTTAAACCGACTTAAAAAAAAGGAGGGGGTTCTCAATTCGGTTGTATTTTTACCTAATAACTCCGTTATTAATACATGTTGTTGTGATGTGTAAAATTATTATTTCATGTGAAAGAGTGGTCCCACAGTAATTCATCAGCTTAAGTAAAGACTGGTTGAGTAAAAATCATATGTTCTAAGGTGACAAACTACCCAGCCTGTTACCTCATATTTATTTTGATAGATTTGTATGACAACCCCCTTTAACGTCATTATCAAATTCTATTTATATAAATATTTCAATCAAATTGTTTATAAATTATATTTTTAATCTCATCATAATCATTAAGTCCTCCCAAATAATGCCAACTTTTTTCCCCACCTCCTAAATTAGGCCGACATTTTTGCCCAACACACACTGCCTGTCAGTAGCCAAACGCTTATCTCTTAGCCAAACGCTACCAAGTTATAAATGATCACAGGTTGTCCAAACATTATGCGACGCCACGCGCCGGTCAAGCCGAATAATTAATGCTTACGTAGTCGCCAGCAACGCTCAGTGTTGGCAAAAATCGACTTTGAACATAAATGAGTGTTTGTTTTATTTATTTATTTTACTATGGGCTTCTGTTATGGTGTTTAGAGTTCTTTAACCAGCCCCTGTAACCAATATTACTTTCTACAAGCGTTATCGAAAGTAGAAAGCTTGAAAATGTATGAGACTGACATTTTGTTTCGAAAAGTCACGTGGTCATCAAATGTTAGTTTCATACAGGGGCAGGCAGGAGTTTCGAGACTGTTTACAGAATCTAGCTAGTCCGTACATCTGAGGTGTTGGTCGGTTTGCCTACTTGTCTGTGTTTCCGACGTCTCTCCGTCTGTGTATGTCTCTTATACATTTGTAAGTTGGGTTCCTTTGAAACAAAAAAAAATGGGTTACTATTCAGTTTCACATAAATACAGGGTGTCATTTTAGTCGTTTTTTTTTGTAATTCATTAGGGTGATAGGTACAATAAAAATAAATAATGCATTATGTAGCGGCATCAATGTCGCCACAAGAAAAAACAACGGAGCAAATCTACATCGCAACAAAAAGAACCGTACGCCCGCTCCAACTGGCGGTGAACTAAAATCTTACATCGCGCAAGCAGAGTGTACCATGCGATTTGAACATATATATAGCCTGAATATCAACTATAGGGCAGGTGCCCGCCGCGCTGCGCCGCAGGTGGGCCGGGGCTGCTTTCAGGCGGCTCCTTCCCAACCTGGGGGGACCAAACGCCTCCTACCGGAGGCTCTATTTGAACGCGCCCCAAAAGGTGGTAGCCGTAAGGCTGGGCCGAGGGTACCGCACGATCTCGCGCGAAGCGGCGAGTCTCCTTGCCAGATTGCCACCATGGGATCTGGAGGCGATAGTACTCGCGCGCCTGCATGATTGGCGCGCGGAGGTACTACGCCGGGGGGAAACTACGCTGACGCGGCAAATTGTCGCGCAGCGGGCAGACTTCGGGCGCGTTCTCATGGTGACATGGAGACGACGACTATCGCAACCCAGCGCAGGGCACGCCACGACAGTGGCGATAAGTCTCCTCTTTGAGGAGTGGCTTGAGAGGCGCCACGGCGTCCTCACCTTCCACCTGACGCAGGTCCTCACCGGACACGGATGTTTCAGGAGGTACCTGCACCGAATCGGGCGGGAGGAAACGCCCGGGTGTCACCACTGCGAGGATCGACCGGAGGACACGGTGGAGCACACTGGTGCCCGCCAGACACAACAACCACCTGGTCGGAGGATCCTCCCTTTTCAATGGAGGTTTGTGGGACTTTACTCTCTGTACCGCCTGCCTACCTCTGAACATTATGATTATGAACCACCCTATTTAATCACCCTATTTAATAATAATGAACTATCTGTCTACCATTAACTATGTATATACCTAACCTTAAATTCGGTTAAAGGCACCGTTTTCTATAATAACCCTTTAAATAAACCCTAATCAATAATGTGAATATATATATAACAAGTGCGAGTCGAAATTTCACACCAAGGGTTCCGTATTATAAACCGAAAAAAAAAAACGGGATCCCTACTTTTCGCTTAATGTTCTTTTTCCTAATACACTTTGGCATAACTATTTTAGTATCATTTGTTTTGCCACAATAATACTTGCCATACTTTTTTGCCATAGGTACAGTTTTTTTTCAGTTCAGTTCAGTTCAGATTATTTTAAGAATGTATACAATATTGAACTTCTTCGCTTGAAACACAGGACCCTCCTAGTTCAGGCGACAGTGATATTAATACCTGATATTAATACCCCGATTTGAGTTTATGTTGGCATAATTATCTTGAAGCCAAATTTGTTTCGGCATAAATTTAATTTGCATAACATTAATAGAAATAACGGAAATAATTATATTTAAAGCTCAAGACAAAGCTTTTAATTTAAGAAGATCCTTTTAATTTAAAATTGAATGAAATTTTTATTATTTGTTGTTAAATAGCGGTAATTGAAGTACACAGTGTGTGAGTCTACCTAGATTATTAAGGCCACTGACAGTTAGACAGACGGACTGACAACTGAGGCTTAGTGACAGGGTTCCGTTGCTTACCGTAACTTGTACGGAACCCTAAAAAGCAGCACAACGTGTGAAAGTAAGTAAATAATAATTAATTCAACAGTAATTTATTATTCACGATAGAACTGATAGGCCTTAATTGGCTGTCTGTATGTTGTCGAATCTGTCTTCACTCTTACATATTAATCGAGCTATTTAAAGCTAAAACAGGCTATTCTGTTTGACTCCCGTAACAATGGGATCTAAATAATTTAGTGTATTCAATGTTCATTTCGAATTCAATAAAATTAAACGTGTCAGTGTTTTCGAATGGGGTGAATTGGTAAGGTTTTGAATTTTGTATTAGTATGGTTGGGTGGGTACCCATGAAGATTTTAACAAAAAAAAACCCACGGGTTGCACTTCGGGATTGCCGGCAGAAGTGAAAACTTGAACATTAACGTTGTGCATTTTTGAATCATCCGTCTTACGAATTTTCGATCAGGTCACGTGTCCTGACGCGTCACCCGTCTTACGAATTCTCGATTAGGTCACGTGTCCTGACACGAGTTTAACATTTTAAACCTATCCCAAGAAAAGTGCTCAACGCCGCTAAAGAAGTTTTCACTTCAAAAAAAACAATAATCATCGCCGATGTTGGCAACAAATCTGCCAAGATGAAGTAGAATTGGTTGGGTCACATATTATGTAGGATGCATCAGGACAGATGGACCAGAGTCGTCACGCAGTGGGAGCCAGAGTACAGATGTCTTCGGCGAGAAAAGCCCAGGAAACGCTGGCTCGACGACTTAGAAGGGTTCGCGACGGACTTATGCTTCATTTCGAGTCGATGGTTAACTCTTTCTACTATTTTGGCCCAGTAGGTGGCTACGTTAATGGAAGCAATGGTGACTTTCATTAAATCAGGAGTATGGGCACTTCGGGCACTCTAACACGTGGCATGTTCTGAATAGGGGCACCGCACCAACTGGGTATCCCACAAATCTACAGAACACCATTTCGCCATCTTGTGTTTGCAGCGGCCAACCAGAGTGCGCAAAAAATTCAGCGCTTTCCAAACAGGCCCCAGCGCCATCCTGACCTCGTGCGCCAGCCAATGGGACTCGGTACTGTTGGCACCTTGGATAGACTCGGCACAGGCGACAGAAAGTCAAAGCAAAATTGTACTTACTAACACTATGCTAAGAATATTGTTACTAACAAACATAATAATTATGGACTAAGTCATAAAGGTACATATTGCAGTTAACGACCTGGGTGGTCGTTAACTCCTTGAGTTTTATAAATTACGGATTGGTCGGAAAGAATAACACACCAAGTGTAGTAGTAGTAGTAAAGAGTGGAAGGCTCTGGGCTAGCTTTACCCAGCATTGATGCCATATAGGTTGAATAAAAAAAAAATATTGGCATAACTTGGCCAATTTGAGCTGACGCAGATAAACACACGTACAATACCACTGAAGTAGGTATGTAACAGAATTAGCAAACTTCTTTTGCAAATTGTATTACTTACTTTAGATGAAAAGTTGCACTGTGCCTGTAACTTTACACAATATTATGTAAACTTAGTAGGAACGGTCCCTTGCGTGAGAGTGGTACCACTTTGACCTAAACTAGAACGGGTTAGCGGACAATCTTGACTGAAACTTATGTGTTTTTTTCTTTGAAAACAGTTTAAAAATAAAATTAAACTTAGAATCAATGTTAATATCAGCGGCTTCGCCCGCTTGACATATTATATACTAAAACCTTCCACGAGAATCATTGAATCTATTGTTAAAAGAAGCGTGAAAATCGGTGCAGTAGTTTTTGAGTTTATCGCGAACAGACAGACATACAGATGCGGCGGAAGACTTTGTTTTATAATATTTAGTGAAGTGTTTGTTGTTGTTGTGTCAAATATGTTTTATATTATTTTTTAGTCTACTGAAAAAATGGTTGGCTAAAATGAACAAACTCAACCATATCTGTAATCACTGCTCAAACAAGATCCCCTCAAACAAACACCATCCTATTTCTAATACCAATAATAATCCATAGCAATGAAATATCATCTGGTATCCGTTTCCGACAATCAGGCCAAATGCGGGCCAATTACGAGCTCAGGTGTTGGCTGTTCCCTGCGTTGGCTGTACGCCAGAATTTGGCATCGGATAAACAATTCTGTTTTCGAAAATGTACTATTAGGGCACGTGACGTTTACTAAGTATGGTTTATGCTGATGTTATCTGCGGGGTAGGAGGTTTCGTCATGTTAGGTAGAAGGGAGCTTAAGGATTAAGTCTGAGACAGGGAGGCACGTTTCCTTGTCTAAGTTAAGAGTTCATGAAGTGGGTGTTTTGTTCAGAGGTGAATTTAAATCAACCATTCAAACACTATATTTAAAATTCGACCGTTACCATCTGAGTGTCAATAGGGAATATGTATGAATTTTTTTTATTTGCAAATTGAAATACTTGTTAGCATTAAAGAACAATCGTAAAATTGTTTTTTAAATATCTTCATCACTGATGAAGTTATAAAGGTTCAAAGATTACAATTAGAATGAGAAGTCTGATATGAAATTTGACGCCAGATTACATGACGCCTATACAGATGCCATACATTACAGCGTTTTCGCGAGAGGGACAGATATATTTGTTTAAAATAATGATAACTCGTTTGTTTTTCAAGTGATTTTGATTCTATTTTCACTGTTAGTATTACAATTTTAAATATTTTTAGATAAACTGTGTATTTAATAAATATTTTTTTTCATGCATATTCCCTATTCTACAAATTTTTACATTCGTATCTCAATGGTAATCTGTCAAAACTGTATGAAAAATAAGGCTTTTTTGACATTTTGCGATTGACATGCGAATGCTAAAGTTGTTTAAAAATTTGTAGAATTGGCCCTCTGATTTAGTGACTGACCGACAACACGCAGCCGAAATTACTGATCGAAGAAAGCTTAAATTTGCAATTTGCTTTAATTAGGGGAGCATTAAGAGAGTCTTGTGACATAATTTGACATACTAGTTTTTAATTCTTGTTGAGTAATTATTTTTTTTACTTATTTTTTTGCCATTGTTGTCGTTATTGTCTATTGTTTTTCATTTTTATTTGTCATATTAGAAGCAAATTAATTATTAGTTTTACTGCATGTGTACCTAGTTGTTAAGCTTTAATATTCGCACACAATGGAAATTGTTTATGAATAAATTAATAAATAAAAATGAGTATTTCCGAACTTGCAACGGGAAGGCGACAAAAACGGGATATGCCTGTACGAAGTCGCGGGCAAAAGCTAGTGTTTAATTAAACCTTCAGTTTTAAAAGTATTAACTTGCATGAGTTTGAGTAGCATTCACTTGGCTGAGTTAACTTCCAATCGAGTGAACTTAAACGCATATCTCTTGTCACTTCGCTAGGAAAACGCCTCCCTGAATAAATTCAAGACAAAAACAAAAGAAGACTTTACATTATAAAATTCAGTGGAAAAGTAAAATAATTAATTAAATTTAGTGTTCAACATCTTGACCTCGTAAAACACAGTGTTCTAAATACCAAAATTCTTGAGCTAAAACCTTTCTCCTACGTCCTACACACAAAGGTTTAGAAATCCTACCTCTGTTCCTTTTGAATGCAAGAGGTTCGTCAAAGGACAAAGGATATAAATCCGTCACAATGGCCGCTGAAGTTAGTCCAACGGCCTTGTTTGCAAACCTTTCAGAGAGTTGCATGCACCTACGTCAAGTATACCTTACAAAGGATATTTTAATCATAATCATAATCATTTATTTGCCAGAATATGGTACATAATGGTCTTTAGTTTAAAATAAAAATAAAAATAAAAAATGCCATGGTTTTATTTCTTCTTGGCGTTTCAATATTATAGCGATCTAAATGGAGTTAGCCCAGATTTCCTTCCTACAACCTAAAAATCGTTTCTGAAAGAATCATTTTCGTTTGTAGATTTCATTTGTTTCCTCCGTCTTTGTAAATCTTTGTGCAGTCGTTATGAATTGTCAGAAGCCAGGAAATGTGACCTCAGTCTTGCTAAGAAGTACCGTGTTACCCAGTTAATGGGTTGCTGAAATCTGGTAGACAGCCACTTCATGCAAAATACTAGTGTTAAGCTGAGTCCAGTTTGACTGGATGCCGAACAATATAGTTGGAAAAAGCTAGGCAGATGTTGAAAGAATCTACTTGCAAAGATAACGCGTTATTTGCCTTGTAAATGTTATAGTAAAACTGTTAAAAAATTTTGCTCCTGACGGTTAAAACTGTTTATTAATAACCAAGTTTACTTGCCTTCTTGGAAATAGGCTAGATTCCATCATCCACAAATTGCAAAACTATTTGGTCCGTCAGTTAGCATATTGAAAAATAATGGACACGTATTTTTTGTTTTTGTAAATTAATGAATATTGACAAAGATAAAACGCATCAAAACTCGGGAGTGGGGCTCGTGACGTCACGACTCAGTAAAAAATATGCGAAGGTGTGACGTATTGAGAATTTTAAAAGCGTCGTAACTTCGTCAATTTTGGTTCCCGTAACATAAGAAAAAACACGGGTCAAATATTTTTTGATAATCTAACTGACGGACTAATTAGATTTTTTTAAGTCATCTACCCTATTAATGAAACAATTTAAATTAAACTTAATACGTAGATAAAAGATAACCTAGGTCTGAAAACTTGAGAATCTTGTAGAAGAAGATTTATAGAAAGAATTCAGAGTGGTTTTTTTTTGCTAATACGTATCAAACACTAAAATCATTTCATTCTAGAAAAGAACTTGCCAGTTTGGATATGAAAGCGAGGTTTACCTCCCCGATATTTAAAGGTCAAGTCTTAATCCAAAACAAATGAACATAATATCGAATTTATTTTCAAGTAAGGTGACCAAAAAGGGGAATGGTCGAAAACCTTTTTAGATCAATAATTAAGACATGAGCAATTTACCTAAACATAAGAGCCTTTATCCCCAAATTAAGGAAAATACAGACCTTATCGCAATATTAAGTATTTTAACCCTAATCTGGTCCCGTTTTTGCCCTTAACAGTATTAAGGCATTAGGTTACCGGTCAAGATAACCAAACGTAAACATTTTCAATAATCACTGACACCAGGGCCCTAATGACCGGAGCAATGAGATTATTGTGCTTGGAAACATACTTTTGATAATACTGGTATTAACCGTTGACTTCAAGAACTTGATCCTTTCTTCTTGACCTGTGCCATCATCGTATCAGCCGAAAGACGCCCAAAGCTGGACGTAGGACTCCTTCAAGTGTCACCACAACAACTGATCCTGTGCTTTTTGCATCCATCGGCTACCTGCGACTCTCACCAGGTCATCACTGCGTCTTTCGGTACGCGGTCGCTTTTCAGCCCCATCGACCATCGTGTTTTACGACCAATGTGTCTTGCCCACTGCCACTTCAGTTTGGAGACCCTTCGGGCTAGATCGGTAACCTTGGTCCTTTTGCGGATAACATCATTCCAGGGGGGCTACTCTCTAAGCCCGAAGTCCGTAGTTTCGGGCTTAGTTGCGGGCGTATTCTGCTCCGTATTATCTAACTACTAAGAATTAATAACAACACAATTCGAAAGTTACTGTCAAATCGTGTTGTCATTCATTTTTAGTTCGGGTTAGGGACTAATCGTAAGTCCGTAGGTGATACGAAGTAGAATACGCCCGCAACTAAGCCCGAAACTACGGACGTCGGGCTTTGGAAGTAGCCCCTCTGACTCGAAGACGCAAGGAAACTCCAAGCATTGCCTTCTTCGTGGCCCTTTGGGTGGCTGTGGAAAATCATGAACTGGTTTTGGTCGCTTGATACAGAAGAATAAACGTTAAAAATTATTTACGAAATAGATACACCGTAAACAAGCTTACACCAGTGTATTTTTGTTTACCACAGTTAGCTTTACCTGAAAAATAGTATTTTTAGATGGATGACAAAATACAAAAAGATTTCCCACAAATCTTGACACAGAAGCACCGCCAATTACCTACGATTCACGACTCCCATTCCCACCTGCATTCACTCTCAGAAAGCTTCAAGTACTTAAGTTAATAGCTGTCCATTTTCTGTGTACCTGAACCATTCTAATGACGTAGGCAACCGACCTACATTTTAACATGTCGCGGCAGGTTCGTTCAGAAACAGGAAACGTACGTATCCTCGCAAAGGTGCGGATGTTTGGCGTCGAGCCAGCCGGTTCGGATCCGGTCCGTCAGATTATTGCGTTTTAAACGGTACGTTTTGTATTAGATTCGCACTTGCTCGAGATTTTGACCTGTGATATTTTATATGGGGGTGGAGATTTTATTGAAAAGGAGCGCAGGTCAACTGAATGTTATATACTTGGTTGGTTCAGAGGTAGTGTGTTTGTTATTCTATTTAAGATCATTTGCCTCGTAGTGATTGATTCCTTCTAGATTTACGATTTTTTTCAAACCTCAAACCCTACTAATACCCCTCTTGGTGGTGCAAGATGGCTGAATACCAAAAAAATCATAAGTATAGCAGATCTCACTTTCTCGTTTAAATTAGGCTTTATATTAGCAATTAGTTTACATGAAAAACACTTTGTATTAACATTCAACAACTCTTTCAAAAAATTCAACGACTTTGCAGAATAGGTCGCCCAGGTAACAAAAGGTAATTAACGTTCAACTAGCAATATTTCTGTCCACCAACCTTAAACGGTGTACAAAATCGTCCCGATGTTGTTGGCGCCTGCAACTACAAAAAAATTGGCTGTAAAAGAAAAAACATTGTTATTGGTGACACTACCTTCAATACACAAAAGGCTATAACTACCTTTTAGGCAAAAAGTATGACAAAAATCTAAATTGAGGGTGCATTGCGGGTTTTGGTTTGGCTTAATATATTTTGTCTGTCATTATTTCTGGGGTGTTATGTGGGTTTAGTTGGCAGGACATAAAGGCTGGTATATTGTCTGGTGCAGGTTGTAAATGTCAGGAAATGGATCGCCCGTAATGGTCCTTTGGAGATGTGCCGCTAACAGCACATTATTGAAATGGGCCTGAATACAGCATCGGAAAGAGTAGTTGTTATTTGTATTGTCATGCCTTTCATGTATTATTGTAGCTTTACTTGTTTATTGGATCTGCGATTAAATACCTCTTTAGGTAATCCTACCATTATTATAAATGCGAAAGTTAATGAGGATGGATGAAGGATGTTTTTTGCTCTATCACTTCAGAACGCTTGAAAAGATCTTCTTGAAATTTGGCACAGAGATACCTAATTTATAGTCCGGAAAAGGCAATTTTTTATGCCGGGAGTATATTCCCTAGGGATCACGCGGGCGAAGCCGCTGGCAGAAGCAAGTAGAAAGCGACCCGTGGCTCTCGGATTTGAAACTCTATTAATATAACTAGCTTTTGCTCATGGCTTCTCTCGCGTTAAAGTAGCTTCCTTTGCTTGCGCAGACACCTCGCGCGCCTGAAAGAGATGTCAACATAATTGATGGGGCCAGCTAGGGCCAGTGCCTGCTATAGTTACGAAAAGAATGCCGCGACCCTGGAACGCCAAGGGCATTTGGAGGAACATCGGTGGGTTTTAGTCAATAAGAGTCTGACACTTCCTTCTACTCCGTTCAGAGTGAAAGGAGACATTTGAGTTCCTATCCAAGAAAACGGAAATATTAATTTCTGTATCAAAATTCATTAAAATTGGTTCAGCGGTGTGAGAGCACAACATACAAACTGATTTTCGCATTTATTATATTAAGTTAGGATTATTAAACAGTGGCCATTGAAACCAAGCAGTCTATCAAGTAAAATAGACCCAAGAAATATTTGTACAATCCGCAGGGATGAAACGAGATGAAATATGTTACTATGAAAATTAATCAAATCCTCCGAACCTCTCTAATTTGTTAGCCAAACGAAGCAAATTTAATACAAATGATTTTAGGAAAGCATTATATTATAAAATATTGCTGTAATTAACGGTCTAAACGGTTGGCAACAGACGGCATCAGGACGCTGGAATGATGCCAAGCACACACCTCTGCTACGTATTCATTTCCATTGATTTTAATTTGATTACTCGATATTGATTTTTGGGGAAGTCCTACTACAGTCATTTTAAGCGTTATATTTTCTGTGTATGACGTCAACATAAATAACATTGTCTTCAATTTATCTTTGCACATTTCTGGTGGAAACGCAGCCTGAGGGCAGGAAAATGATGATGGCTGGAGTGTATTTGACATTTATTTTGTTGGTGGTCTTCCTAAAAGTCACCTGTATTATGAGATTAGACTGTTCGATTTGTTAAGTAATTAAAATCAGATGGCCAATTCTACAAGTTTGTATTCGCACGTTAATCAATCTCATCTCGAAAAACCTTTTTCAAAAAAAAAAAAAAAAAAAAACTATATCCGACCTCCAAACAAAACACTACAAACTGTAAAATAACCTTAACTTTGGAAGTCTGTGTCAAAAAACAAAGATTCAAAACTAAAACACCGTTTATGAAATTAAGGTTGTTATTTTCGTTGTTCATTAATTAAGGTTTTCGCAATTTTTCTTTGAAGTCGGTAATTTTTTTTTGTTAACGTATGTTATTTTCCACTTTTAAATGGTGATACAAAAACGGGAACAAAAGGCCAGTGTGCAGGTGTGCCACATCGAACTAAAAAATAATCACACATATAATAATTATTATATAATCGGTGTACATACAAAAAAAAATCCGCCGAATTGACAACCTCCTCCTTTTTTGTGCTTTTTTGACAGTTTGAAACTGACGGGTGTATCCTTGTTTAAAAATTTGTAGAATTGGTACTTTAGTGATGATTGCGGGAGTACGTTTGGTGTGAGAAGTTAAAAACCAGTCAATGTAGTGACGTTTTGGGGACGCATAGTGAATTGACATAATTTTGAAGACATTCATTCAAAAATTTTAAAAAGTAAAGCCAGTATTTTATCTGCAGTAAACACAACTCTAAGTAAACTTAAAGATAAGTCCACTTAAAGTAAACAGGTGCAGTATAAAGATAGCATTATTGCACCAAGTTTTAATAGTAACAAGTTCTTAGCTCAGAAGTATCATAATAATTCACTTCCTCTAGCTAACTCTTATAACTTGCTGGCTTTTACCGCTCTGCGTGTGAGCTAAGATACCTATTACCACTTAGGGAAACAAAATATGTATAATAAAATATGTAATCTATAATAAATTGCCAAAAATGTTTAAATTGTTAAATTATACGTTATTTAAAACCCAATTATATAAATGGCTTAATAATAATAATTTCTATAGTATTTATGATTTTTTTAATAAGTAATCAATGTAATGTATTTTTATTAATATTTAATTTTTAATAATATTTCAATGACATAATGTATTTTTAGTAAGTAAGTTTGCACGCTTATTTTTTAGCAAAACATGTTTGATCTACATAATATTCCAATAACACCTTGTATACCATGTTTTAAGCAAATAAAAGTATCTTATCTTATCTTATCTTATCAAAATATGTATGTACTTATTTTTTCTGCGTTCCTGTATGAAAATTTGATTATTTTTTATTCTTTATTATTATGAGCCTGTTGAGTCCCACTGCAGGGCAAAAGCCTCCCTTCCTGCCTTCCACTGTTCTCTGTCCGTTGCCACACTCGGCCAATCCTTTAGGTAGTAGTCTAATTCGTCCCGCCATCTCCGCCTGGGCCTGTTGCTCGGAATCCAATCGGTAGTAACTTTTGCCCAGTTCTCTTTTTTTTTGGATTGTAATTAATTGGATTTTATCAGCAATAAAATGGCTTAATTAAAAAATATGAAATACAAAATACACTTAGGCGTATTGTAATCATAATAGAAAGCGATAATCTCTCGAATAGGCGATCGACGCGACTCAGACGCGACTCAGACGTAGTACGGCGTACGGCGACGGAAGATTTTTGTATGTTAAATATTTTGATCCCAATAATTATGATTATTTATTCAGACCTGCAGACTAGCCGTACAGTTATCTAGTGATATAGCTATTAAACAAACATAATACGAATTCAATGTGAAAGTTGTACACAATCATACTGACTGCCCATAGGTAACGTACATTTTAAACCAAACTATTGGCTAATAGCTAGTATTTGATCTAAATTAACTTGAATATCGCTCATTGCATACAATTAAACTTGAGGGCATAGATTAAAGGAGGATGTTCGGAAATAGACGGTAGTTGCGATACTTCTTTGAGCTTGCTGATGTTCAGAAATTTTCTAGACATGGGAAAATTTAAAAGTAGTTTAATTACAGTACGTATTTTGTAATTTACTGAAATCAAATAGAAAAAAAAAAAACTTACTTGCTTTTAGGCAAATGGGTTCGCTCGCGATCAAGAGTTTTTTGCAAGAAACTTACCCTATATCCATCTCAAAATTCCTATATATCACCATTTCAAAATTTATCTTTAAGTTTTCAGCAGTTCAAGCGTTAATGCTCGCCTACCAGAATAAATAAACAGATGAAAAGAGGTCGCGATTTCGGGTTTACTCCCATACTAAAAGTTATTTACTATGATGAGTAGGTACAATTAATTTTTTTTAGGTTTTGCGATTATTCTGTTAGTGGGAATTTGTCAGGTTGGATTCTAGACAAAGTGGCATTCTACCAGCGATTGCGAGTGATTGTCAAAAGTTATATGTTGTTTAGTTGTTATATGTTGGTCCAAAGGTTCTCACGCTGCACAGGTGCCGTTAAAATATCACTTTTTAAAGCATTCTGTCACGTTTTTTAGACGTGTAGCCTCTGGACAAACTACACTCAAAAAGCCGTTAATGCTCTTCGCGTCCAGTACAATAATGCATTCAGGATGCTGTTGGGGCTGCCACGCTTCTGTAGTGCTTCAGGGATGTTCGCGGACGCCCAGACTGACAGCTTCGCTGCAATCAGGCGCAAGCGAGCAGCATCGTTGTTGCACAGGGTGCGTGCCAGTACCAACGGTCACCTGAATGTCATTGCCAACAAACTGGATTGTCCTTTAATCATGTACAGTACACATGTTAAGCCAGCTACATGCCCTTAGAACTGTTAATGTCTACTAACATAGTTGTTAAGTTTTATGTTACTAACATCTTTGTATTTGTGTAGGTACTAACATAGTTGGTAAGTTGTAATGATACTAACAATATTGTATAAATATGGAAATAATTTCTGAAATAAATAGATAATTTATTTTTTATTTATTTTAAAAGTCCAAAATCTTTAGTTTGACCACGACACATATTAGTGGTACATGACAATCAAACTTTCACTTCACACTCTTTATAATAATTTTCGCGGATAGAACTTTGTCTACGGCTTCTCATCTTCATATTAATTAAATTTGAAATCGAGTTCCTAAAACGTAACAGACAGATGTGTTGCTGGGGAGTTTGTTGGCCACTTCTTCTCCACAGCTAAAACACTAGGAAGTGGTGACGGGCGGGCGTTTTGGGGGACTGTCTTTTGTAGAACTTGACGTTCAAAAAGTGCTGGCTCTCAGCCTAATTTGAAAAAATGACTTTTTGAATTTGAATTTTGAATGGTTCTAATTATTTTTAAGCCTAACTATAATTCAAAGAGCAAGCACATACTTGCCAGCAATTATGCAAATGCATCACAAATGTAACACGTAGCTCCCGATTAAAGCCTCTAAGTCTCCCTCAGTTTTGGCATGTCAAAGGCGTCGAGGTGCTAAGTAATCTTAAGATCTAGGGCAGGTGAATCTGCAAATCTCCTGTACTTATAACGGACTTTGGAATACGGCCAAGTCAGGCGATGTAGTTTAGATAAATCGGACAAAGAATACGGGGTGTTTTTCAAGAATGATTTTATGAATCGGGTAGTATTTAAACGAGTGACTGTAAATTTAAGTTTTAAGTGACAAAAATAATTAATTTACGTTATAGTATTATTAAGTGACTGACTGCGAGTGACGAGAAATCAACAGAACAACATACCAACATTCATTTGTGTTACTTAAAATACAAAATGCTAACCTAACCTTACCAGGTCCGCGGAAATTACCTAGGTTTAGGTTTAAAGATATTTATTCTCAAAGAATACAAAGTCACTTACATGAGAACAATGTTTACCTTATGCTAGGTATAATTGAGTTCGTCAATAAAATAAATTTAGTTTTTCACGCATCCAATGCATTCCCTTATGTGTAATTATTTGCCTCGTTATTATTTATTTATTAATTAAATATTGGGCTAATTGCTTCTTAAATGCATTGAATGAGTGTACATTTTTTATGCATGACGGTATATTGTTGTACAACTGTGCTCCTTCAAACAAATAAAGACTCTTAACAAATAAAGTAAAAAAACCTAACCTAACCTATCTATTTTAATATTGAAGTTGCCCTCTGTGTATTTTTTTTATTTGTGATTGGTTTGCTCTTGACTTTAGTCTATTATTTCTAGTATTTCTAGTCGCTCACTTAGGCATTTAGTCGCACGGCTAGAATTTTAGTATCTGAAATGGATTAATCGTAACCCATTTTTTTGTAAGTTCGTTCTGGATTTGATTATTTTACAATATTCGTCCCTAGTTTAGTTAATTTTTCGCTTACAAATTCATACCGCTCAAATTATTAAAACTGTATCTCATCATCAGTCGCTAAGTTTTTTTTATTCGATCGTTTTATAATTCCCCTTTTGAATCTCAGTGAGACATAACGTTTCGAAACAAGTAAAACTTTTCGTTGAAACTCTAACTGTTACACAAAGAGTGTGAAAAGAAAATACCTTCTAGACACAACACATAATCATCATATAAGCCTAAAGTTTATTATTAATTTATTTATTACAGGATTTTTTTTTATCAAACAAGTGTACAATGGACGGTCTTATCGCACAGGGCAATCTCTTACAGACAACCTTTGGAAAAAAAAAGAAAAGAAGAAGATGAGAAGATGTTCATTGCTAGACATAGGTCCTCCCCCAAGCGTCACCACAACGACCGTTCCATTGCGTCTCACATCCATCGGCTATAAACTACCTTCACCAGGTCATCGGTACACCTTGTGGGAGGCCTTCCAACGTTGCGTCTTCCAGTACGCGGTCGCCACTTTTCAGCCCTATCGACCATCGGGTCTGCGAGCAATGTGCCCTACCCACTGCCACTATAGTTTGGCGATCCTTCGGGCTATGTCGGTAGCCTTTTTTTTTTTTTTTTTTAGGGATGGGAAATCATCCAATGACTCCTCCCGCTCTGGGTGTAGCGGGAGGGAGTGTCAGACTTCTACTGACTAAAACCCATCCATGTTCCTTCATTGCCCTTTGTGTTCCGGAGCCACGGTGTCTCTTGCGAATAATCCCGCGACTCCGGCAGGCGTCGGCCCTTTCGGGCCCCTCTGTGTTGCTGACTCTCTTTGAGGCGCGCGTGGAACACTAACGCGCCGTCGACACGGCCTGTCTAGATGGACGGACGGCGAGCCACCCATAGCTCGCCGTCCACAGGCCCGCGCCTACGGTGGCCGGAGGTCACCAGGTGGCCCCCGACGCCCGCGGCGTCCACCACGGCGGCCGGGACGAGAGGGTCTCCTCTCCCGCTCCGCCACCTCCTTCGCTAGCATGACTGCTTCGCAGAAGGAGGCAACGGCGTCCCATTCCGAAATATGTCGGTAGCCTTGGTTCTCTTGTAGATATCATCATTCCGGATTCGATCACGTAAGGAAACTCCAAGCATTGCCCTCTCAATTGCCCAATGAGTTACTTTACGCCTTCTGATACACCACAGTTCACACTATTTCTCGTGACTACAAGCTACACAGCAAGCCACAAGGTAAACAGATGACCTGGCGAATGTAAGAAATGATCGATTGATGGGGCGAGGATTGGAACAGGTTTTATATTCTTTAGTCGACCTCTTTTGGTTATCCAAAAGAGGTGGAGAAAGACAAGACATGGCTGTGGTGGCTGAGATTGGAATTGGATTAATTTGATCAAATTTTATGATTCAGGAGATTCTTCAGGAGCATCACAATTATTTAAATATATTTCCAATACCTACTTGTGATTATAATACTGCTTAATGTTGCATGCCAAACGGTGGAATGTACTGGATTCACATGTTTTATTTTTCCATCAAAACTATGTTTTTGTTACATACATTCTGTGCAAATAAATGATTTCTGATTCTGATCATCATGTGCCTAGCTTTTACCCAGGTAAATTGACGTAGAGCGACTGCCTATCAGAACTCCACAACCCTTACGAATAATATTATTTGATTTTAAGGGCTCAACAAAAGCATTTTCAAAGAAAAACACATGGATGTTAGTATCGATTCCCACTCCGAGTTTAGTAGCTGCAACTTCATTCTACAGCTAAACTAAAAACAATGCTCCACATTTTTCTACAATTCATCCTGCGGCCTGCCAAGTTTAGTGAATAATGACCGCGGCAATATCTCTTCAAGATCGTTCATTGTAGCAATTTATGCAAAGGCTAGACACTTATGGGCCAGTAAAATGATAATATGGAATGATAACTATCTCTGCCTAGGTTGCGAGAAAGAGACCTAAATAAATTATTGTGAGGGCTGTAATTGTCCCATTAGAAGAAAAAAGTACTTTTTCATGCAGAGTTGGAATCAGAATTGATCACACGCTTCTTTTGGTGATAAAAGACTCAGAAAAGTCTTTGTTTCCAGATGTTTTCGGGGGGCTTATTGAGAACTATATGTAAACTATGACAAAACCAAAAAAGTTTCATGCTTAAAATAAAGAAATAAGTTAAATGATTCGTTAAAATTAACTTTAAGGATAACTGTTTTATCTGCAACTTCATATTTTGACAGTTTTTTGTTTGGTTGCACTCTAGCTAGGTAAAACCTACTGGTTCTAACTTGAGGACTGGACTTGTGAACTAGAAATAATATTTTACACGTAAGTATGTGATATTTATTGTAACGGTTTTAACTACAAATCTAAAAACCCATTTGGATTTATCCATTTCAAAACCCTCTCCCATCTCATTCACGTCCAAAATTATTAATCTATGACTGTGTTCCGAAATACATATATTGCTTGGCTCATTAAAACTTTAATTAAGTTTCGCGGGGGATTCGAACGTATAATCCTCTCGCGAACAGCTCAAGATATAACTGAGGGTGCCAAATATGGCACTCCATTAAACGCATGTAACCCCTAGTAGCCATTAAAAGTTACGTTAATGGTCTATTTGTATGGGATTTTTCCGAGTTCTCTTACTGTTTGGCGTTTAATGAGTTTTTCGGTACATAGTGCTGGGATTCATGTGTTTAATGATAGGAATGTGTTTGCTTAGGTCGCGGATTTTTTTTCTATTTAGGTGAGATAGAGCTTACATACCTATACAGTTTTCGACTGATGTGTGCTGTTGGTGTTATGAGATTCCTGGAAATAACATGATCCATTCAGCCGCTGGACATAGGCCCTTCTTGCTTCATCTCACCGACTGGTCTTGTGCTTCTCGTATTATAAGGATATAAGCATCTTCCAGTTCGCGGTCGCCTCTTCAGAAACTTGCGTAGTCGTGGGTTTATCGAGAGCAAAGTGTCCATACTGAAAATATATCAAATGGAGATTGATTTATTCATATAACTATTTTATCACTTTTATTGGATTCTTTAGCGAGTTAACCTTTGACTTTGCATTTGTGGGTTTAAAATCAGTTTAACATAGCATAATAATATCGGTAGATAGCTCATCCTTTAGGTAGTTGATCTTTGACCTTTTGAAAGTCGTATACAGTACAGTCGTTTGCACAAAATGTAAAAGAATTGCCAACTTTTCTTTTTTATTCGATAGGGTTTGCTTTTGACTTTAGTCTAGGTCAGTGATGACAGAAACAGTCTACGATGGAACGAGTTTACCCAGAACGAACCTCTTCACTCTAACTTTGAAGAGATTAGGGTTGTAAGCGTTCGGAAACACAGACGCAGGCAGTGAGTTCCACTCCTTTTCTGTGCGAATTATAAGAGACTTTTGGAAGCGCTTAGTGCGAATTGGTGGAATACATGGTAACAAGGTAGGGATGTTAAGTTGCAGTGCGTCTGGATGTAGGATGGTAGAAAGGGGCCGGTGGAATGAGGTCGTAGAGTTCTTGGGCGCACTCACCGAAGTACAATCTGTAGTAGACCGACAAGCAGGCAACCTTGCTATGTTAACTTAAGTTTAATTACTTGCTATGGCAACCAACTGTGTTAAAAATAATAAAGTGATTATCAAGAGCGAAGTCTTCTACTTTTCGTTTCCAGTGGACTTCCACAAATTTTACCGGAGGCTCTAGAGTCAAGACAATGTGTCATTTTACCAGCGAAGGTAACACGATCACGTGACATTTCGACCGCGTTTGTCAATCGTTTTTATGACGTATAACGTTTTATTTTATGTGATGTTTTTAACGTCGACTTTGTCACGTTACCGCTGACAGAATGTCACTTGATTAGAGCCTGTAAAGGCTCCTTTAGCAGAATCAGGAAGCACATGAAGTAGCAATTTGACAGTGACAGGTAGCTGTCACTTGGATAGAGGTTTATCTGTGGATGGGTGACCTCTTAACATACCGAGTTTCCTCCGTGCCTCAGAAAGCACGTTAAGCCGTAGGTCCTGGCTGTCATTTGGAGATCTTTGGCAGTCGTTACGGATAGTCAGAAGCCAGAAAATCAGACACCAGTCTGCCAAGGAGTACCGTGTTACCCAGTTAATGGGTTGTGAATGTGTGGCGGGCTTGTCCCATAAAGAAAAGCAACCTTGCTATGTTAACTTTAGTACTTGCTTTGGCAACCGACTGTTAAAAATAATAAAGTGATTATCAAGAGCGAAGCCTTCTACTTCTCGCTTCCAGTGTACTTCCGCAACTGTCACCGGAGGCTCTAGAGTCAAGACAATGTGTCATTCTACCAGCGACGGTAACACGATCACGTGACATTCAGACCGCGTTTTTCAATCGTTTTTATGACGTACTAGCTGTCCCCCGCGGCTTCGCTCCCGTCAACTTTCTTTTTTTTTACATAAAAACCTTCTCCTGATAATAACAAACACAACAAAAAAAGAATTAGCGAAATCGGTTCAGGTGTTCTCGAGATTTGCGCTTACCAACACATTCAGCGATTCATTTTTATATTATAGATTACGTTTTATTTTATGTAATGTTTTTAACAACGACTTTGCCACGTTACCGCTGACAGAATGTCACTTGATTAGAGCCTGTAAAGGCCCCTTTAGCAGAATCAGGAAGCACATGATGCTACCTGTCATTGTCAAAATTTCCCAATCAACCTTGAACCTAATGCGTTAGCGATAAAGATGATAGTGAAATTTGACAGGTTGTTATGTAATTAATATTATAATTCTAATAAAGTGGCCTTTTTAGACCCGCAGGTCATCAGTAACACTGCTTATATCAGTACGACGGTAAATAGAACCTTTCGGTCCTATTGATTTCATGGTCCTACAAAACAGTATCAAGACGTCAGTTGCTCATCAAAAAGTAGAAAAAAAGTCGTGAAACTTCGGGAAAGGCTTACGCCCTAAAATAACGTTACATAAACAGCAATACAATCCTGATGTAACTAGTAAGCAGAAATATAAGTATCTACTAAATTTTTATGAAGCATAAAGGGAGTCGACGACAACGGAATAGAATAACAGTAGCATAGGTATAATAATAAAAAAATATCTCATGTTGGGTTCAGACCAAGTGAACGAGCGAACAAACGCTTACGAATAGGATTCACCAGTGGTCACCGCAGGCTCGTTCACCTTCTGCCGGAGTTGCGGGACTATTCGAAAGAGATACTGCTGCTCCGGAACACAAAAGGCAACGAAGAAACATGGATGGGTATTAGTCAGTCTGACACTCCCTCCCGCTCCGCCCAGAGCGGGAGAAGTCATTTAATGATTTCCCATCCATAAAAAAAGGCTCGCTTACCTTTTTTGTTTTCGGTTATATACCAAAGGAATTAGCTAATCTATTCTTTAAACATGAACATTGATAGCTCACGCTGTCTATCTGTGCAAAGAAGATGGTAACAAGACAGTTGACTTCAAGCTCACTGCACCTAAGCTTTCACGGTTAGATTAATTTTTATACAATGGAACTACAGCTGTGAAAACATCTATGTTTTCACAGCTGCAGTAGTGTAGATTACGTGAGCGTCATTTAAACCGATGCTAGGGGTTGACCATTCACTTCACCTTCAAGTTATCACGCTGTTTTTTTTACAAAACAGCAATATTTACGAGAGCGAGCAAACGAACAGTGTCCACCAGCGATTCCCGTTCGTTCGCTCTTTCGCTTGGTCTTTACCTAAGCATTATATTTTTTTCTTTTTGTTTTTCCAACAAACGTTTTGCGGAGACATAGTTTCAGTATGTATGTAAATGTATGATGACGTCGTAAGTAAAGCTGTAACGTAACATAATGCCAGGAAATTATTGTGTATGGCAGTATCATGGCACTTCGGTTAAGTTATAGGTTAGACTGAATTGAAAGAACTGCTGTTTTATTTTCGTCGTTTTTGCGGTTTTTGTTTATTAGTTGGTATTGTTGTCAAATTGTTTTATTTTACAGGAGGAGCTCGTGGCTAAATAATAACAGCCAAACAGGTCAAACTTTAAGGTTAAGCAACGCTTGCCGAGGTTTGTTTGTGGATGGGTGACCATCTTAAGTCATTTGGTCCCGGCTGTAATTTGGAGATTTTTGGCAGTCGTTACGGATAGTCAGAAGCCAGAAAATCTGACACCAGTCTTGCCAAGGAGTACAGTTTTACCCAGTTAATGGGTTGTGGAGGTCTGGTAGGCAGCCGCTCCACGTAAAATACTGGTATTCAGCTGAATCCAGTTTGACTGGAAGCCAATGCAATATAGTTGGGAAAAAGCTAGGCAGATGATGATGTTGTCAGATTGGTTTATTTTGTCGATTGAGGTTGTACTTGTTTCTCAATATTCTGTTCCTGCTTATTAATCTATTTTTGGTGTTAATCAAATAACATAACCTTCATTTTATGCCCAATTGTTACGTGTACTAAAGCAGTTGGAAGCATCTATACTTTAAGTTATACCTTAAAAATGAATGTTCTCCTTTGATGTAATTACCAAGCTTTTAGTTTTTTACATCAGTTTTTAAACCTACCCAGAGTTCTTGCCATGTTTATACATTTTGTGTAGGACATGCATACTTACCTGTAGAGATGATGAGGACCTTAAAGGTACCAATTGTGAAGAGTAAAATCAGCGACACGGGTAGGTAACTATAGTCCAATCTCACTAGCCACAGTGCTTGACAGTTTGCTTAATACACAGCTGGACCAGTTGATATGTAAACACTCATGACTGTCAATTTGGTCTGGAACCAGGACTGCCTACTGGGTCGGCTATCTTGTGTTCTGTGAGGGTCAATATGATCACGTGTAGGTTGGTTCGTTGCTCGGGGGCCGTCAAAGAAACTCTGTTCATAGCCTTTTGTACGTCCCTGTTCTCAGCCAGCCTGTGGGTGTCATCACTCATTCACTCAGAAGCAGTACAACACTCTCGGTGGTCAGTATAATAATGCGTTCAGGGTGTTGTTGGGGCTACCCCGGCTCTGTCACTTGTCGGGGATGTTGTTGACGACACCCGTGTCGACTGTTTCTTCACGATAATGCAAAAGCGGTGCACATCTAGGCTCCGGAATACCTCCAATACCATCCTGAGCGTATTTTCCAACAGGTTTGATTGTCAATCATTGTGAAATGAAAAGACAAAAAAATGACTCAGAGGCAAGTGTATTATTGATGTTTTTAGGATTTTATATGATTTTAATTTGATTTGGTTTGATAATTTCAATTTTTTATGTTTTTTTTTTTTTCAAATTTATTATTTATTTTTTACTTTCTCGAGTGCCTGGAGACGCGGTCCTTTGGTAGGCATACGAGGGGCTGAAACCAACTCGCAGAGGCCCCGTTAGACATTTCAAATGTAATGGGGCACCAAACGGCGATTATCCCTGTATGCACTGAAAGCATTCCCAAGGACAATCCCCGGTTGGAGCAGTACCTACTATTGCAGAATATGGAAACAAAAAATTAAACGCTATGGGTTTGGGTGGTTTAGTGGACTGATAATCGCTTATTATAGAAGAACTATGGGCCCCTGCCTGACCACTAACAATATACACGGCTTTTAAATGGCAGGGGCCCTATGGCAGGGGGGGGGTATTTGTTTTTTTTTTTAAATCATAAAGAGAATTTCTATAAAACCTTAGAAATGCACGGTTACTGTGGAAACAAGCAGTAGGAAAAAGCTAGTCAGTCAGATTTCAAAATTCAGCACTCATGTTTTCTTTCTGTCCCCTTGTCGGAAAACAAAATAGCCTTCTCAGATGAAAATTCACAACGGTCTTAGTACACAAGACAATAGTAGGCATTCGCACCGTATTATTTTAGGGTCCCGTAATAAATAAGGCTAGCGGCAATTTGCCTCAACCGTCTGTTTGTTTGTCCGGCCCCTAATTCAAAGTAACACAGTTTGCACAACAGTGGCGCGTGTATTTGTGTTAGCAATTTACTGTACAACGTAGGTAGATAATATCTAGCTATTCAGGTGTACGCTTCTAGGAAAATGTGAAGGGTCCTCGTTATTAAAATCATGTTGGCGACCCCTGGTTTTATGATGAAGAGGAAAATCAGGGTGGGATAATTATTTTACATGCCGTTTTTTGGACAGCTCATGACCAAAACCTTTGCCATAATTAAACGTTTGACGCAGCTGGGTAAAAAGTCATTAAATGTTTTCCTATGTTTTTTTCCTTTTGTTTAAATCAATCCTGGGTTGCTGCAACTGCAACGTACTGTTGCCACCATGAATTGGTTGTTGTGAAAAAAAATGGCGCTATTCGTCTTGTATAGCTCCATCTTTCTCTCTAGCAACGGTATCATGGTGGCTTCATTTTTAAGGATGGGAAATCATTTAATGATCTTTCCGCTCTGGGGAGACCTAAAAAAAGTGTCAGACTTTTACTGACTAAAACCCATCGGTGTTCCTCCTAATATCCTTTACATTCCAGGATCGCGGTGACTTTTTCGAACCAATTTCGCAAACCTGGCGACTCTGGTAGCATGAGGCGACATAGACATACCCCCACTATGCTGGCTCATCGCATTTAAATAACAGAATATACGAACTAAAACACATTACATACATATTCTAAAATTCAAAAGTTATTCATTCAAATTAGGCTGAGAGCCAGCTCTTTTAGAACGTCAAGTTTTATAAAGTACAGTACCCCAAAACGCCCGCCCGTCACCACTTCCTAGTGTTTTAGCTGTGGAGAAGAAGTGGCCAACAAACTCCCCAGCAATGTTTTCTATATCCTTCAACGAACGGGTTCAGTTTGGGTGGGCCTCCTGTAAGTGTCTAGTCATATTAGGACCCTGACCCGGAAGATAAAAGCAAACAAAAGTAGGATACTTGTGTGTCATTACTGATTTTTCTTCTCTCGCAATATTTGTACATTTCACTCAGAACAGAGGAACCGTTGACCCGAGCCCCGCCATTTCATCACCATCAATCAGCTTCGTTAAAAACCTATTGTTGCTTGAACAAAATGAAGCATTCCTCGCGGTGGCGAGTTAAAAGCAACATTATATTGTAACATTTTATGCAAATGAATGTTCGCTCAGCTTTCAGCCTTTCTAGGCACTTTGCAGGGAAAAGTACAATAAAATGGGGCTGCCACAGCTTTGCAAGGATTATACAGTGGGGGCCTAGTGCGGCGTGTTTTTATCCGTCGTGGCGCGGCTTTTATGCTCTCTGTCCGAGTCGTTAGCGGTTTAATGGATCCAAGGGCATTGTAATGGTTTATTAATACTCTGAATTGACTTCCGTGTCTTGACATCTATAAGAAAGAAGCATTAATGTTGACTGAATGAACTGAAAGTCATTCAGCCATTTGTGGACAGTTTATATGCACGTTTACCTGCGGTAGGTAGGCATTAGATAAATTGCAATAAAGTACATTGATATTTTCCTAATAACCCATCGTAGATACTCGAACAATAAACTATGAACCGATTTTCATTGCAAGAAAACTTAAAGGATCACGATACAAGCCGATTCAGGACAGCTTTGTCTTTATTTCTGTGTTAAATATTAAGAAAGTCAACAAATGTATGTGGGTCAGTGACCGTTGCTGCACATTCATCTCGCGCCTACCAAACGCATACCACGATATTAGTTCGGAGCCAGATATTGCTCAAAGCTAACTGCAAATCGGGAGCGAACACAATCTGAGATTAACTAATGGAGAATGGCCTAGAACAGATCAGTGACCATAATTTCGTCAGCTTAGTTGATTCGCAGGCAATTTGCAGGTGATCAAGCTATGTTGACAGTTGGTGGTAGCTGTAATGCTTATAATGAATATATTAATAACTTAACGTAGATAAATAAACGAAAAGTGTATGTGTAGTAATCGTGAATCCCCAGTTGCCTAAGGGCGATAACCACGTCTCACATTCCGATCATGCACGAATATATTGTCATGTAATCTTAATAAAGAATGCTTGAGACGTTGTTTGGAAGCATCCACGAATACCAAATAGTGTGCCACGTACTATAGCAGCGGATGTTTCCAGCAATTTGGAGGGATGTGCCCTTAATACAGCCGGAACACATCAGCGCTATACCACAAGACTACGCTTTAAGGCGGAAGCACCCAAGGTTCCGGGTCTCGTCGCCTTGCGAACTCCCAGCTTCTACGATACAAATAAAACACGAACTTTCCACAAAACCAGATTCTCATCGTCCCAAAAACACAGTTACAAACTGTAATACTCGTACAACTCCTACCGCCTTATTATGATATCAAAATACAATAGCGAACTGAAATAAAAACATCCAACAGTCGGAAAGTTTAACTCCTCAAACTCGACGAAAAGAACAAAAGATATCCAGTAATTGACACCCGTCATAAAATAAAAAGGCGTAGGACGGGAAACTTTGGTTTCGAATCACGCAAAGTCCGAGTCGAATCGCTTGAAGTGGAGGGAACTTTTGACTCGGAGTGACAAACTGGCCCGCAAAGTTGGAGTGTTCGGAACACCCGTTAGGTAGACGCGACCATTGTGATTGTGTTGTGGAATTTGTACTGAGCATGGAATACCAAACAAGTTTTAGGTTTACATATGTCATAAATGTCGCGGTTGTTCGTAATTTTAGCATTGACCAAATAAATAGCTACAAAGTTGCACTGTAAGTTAAAATTGAGAGATTTAGTTGCACTTCCATATTTAAATACAGGAGAGGTAGTATTCAGCCGGTCGATTCAAACAAACATGACGAAATGAAGGCTTGGGAAGTGGCTTTCGAAGTTTTCATTCAATCTTGATTACATGGATTGACATTTCACTTTGTGATAATGTCTTCACCCAAGCCTTCACTTCGAAATATTCAGAATCGCACTGCTGATAAAAGTCACCGTGAACGGTTAGGTGAATTGAGCTTGAAGAGAGTCTTCATCACAAGCATCAATGGGATCACAACTCGCTTCAAGCTCACTTTACTTCAGTTTTTACAGTGAGCTTATAACAGAATACAGCGCGCGTCAAGAGTTTTATAAATTACTTCCTATCTGTTGATATCGATAACTTTATAACTACTTAGCTGCAGCCTAAAAATAAAAAATGACCAGTTTTACACCCTGCATCGATGTGTAATTTAATGTTATTCAAAGCGTTTAGCTCTCACGATCCGCTGAACCGAAGCACAGTTCAGCCTACAAAATAATTTTGTGCTTTCAGCATTGACTCAACAAACCAGTTTAGTTGATCATTGCCGGGGGTCCTAAATGCACAGGAATTTGAAACAATTGAATTGATTTCGACAGCCAATCAACGAACCGGAGTTGATTTGCCAAAACATGAAATGGAAGCTAAAATTAGAAGACTAATTCCACGTGAAACGTGATTATTGAATAAAATTTCAACTTTGACGTGAAATAACTTCTCATGCAAATAAATTTTTGACAGTTTGTGCTGCTAGTCCATAAATATTATGGATTGTAAGAAAATTATGTGGAAACGCCTTTTACAAGGTGATGATGGAGATGAAGTGATGGCTGAAGCAAGAAGCATAGAACCAGTCAATGTGGTATTTCATTATAATATTGGCAATGGAAAAAAAAACAGACTTTGATCCATATAATGTTACTAATATAGATGACATACCACAAAGACTTTGGGTTGGTAGGTTTCTATAAAATTTGTTTTTTGGAGTTTAATCCTACCAGTGGTGTAGATCTATTCGAAAGAGGAACATGGATGGGCTCTATTCACTAAAAGTCTGACTTTCTGTGCAAATAAAGATCTACTCTATTCTCCCTTCCACTCCGCCCAGAGAGGAAGAAGACTTCATGATTTTCCGTGATAAAAATAAACCCTACTTTAATGCAAAAGTTTAACAGATTTATTGGCTAATTTGACGCAATAATCAGCATCAAAGTTACAAATCGGAGACAATTTATATCCAAAATAAAATTAAGAACTCCAAACTACGACTCAGTCTCTTATTTGAATGAAATGTAGGTCGCAGCACCTACTCAGTAAGTGTTGTCGAATCACGCAGTCACCTAGTACCGACTTAGATTGATACCCATTAAATAAAAAAATTGTTTCCTCCAATTGATTCGATAGACTTGCAGGATGATGACCATTAAGCTATTTATGAGATATTTTTCACTTTTGTTTTCTATGTGAAGATGGTTTACCAAATGTGTCACGTACGCTGGACTTTGGTTCTTAGTATCTCAATAATAGAAATATCCACTATTATAATATCTTACTTATGTATGACGCTCGGCAAAAGTGTAACCTCCTAGTATAATATGGTCATGTAACAAAATAGGGGAGTTATTTAAGGGAAATGCATAAAGTCAGGACAATGCAATTTACTGCGATATAAAGCGTTTAATCTGCCTACGGTGACTGGCCTAAAATTTTAACGTACAATTTTGATAATCCATTACGATGATTACCTATAATCTATTACAAGACATTACGTGTATGACTATTGTTTAGCGGCAATCTACACTAATGTTATAAAGAGGAAAGATTTGTTTGTTTGAATTTAATAGGCTCCGAAACTACTGGACCGTTTAAAAATTCGTTCAGTGTTAGATAGCCCATTTATCGAGGAAGGTTATAGGCTATAATTATATCATCACGCTAAGACAAATAGGAGCGGAGTAATAATGTAAAATAGGAGCGGAGCAATAATGAAAAATGTGACGCAGACGAAGTTGCGCGGGTCAGCTAGTACAACTATATATATTTTTTTTTTTTGTAAAATGCCCAATATTTCCCACTTAAAATTAATCAAAATTACAATATAGAAAAATATATACTTCTACAGATGATAAATAAACTTTATAGTAATCGAATCAGTGCTCTTAAAACTTATTGCTATGGTCTGCTTTTTAATCCCGAAGACTAAATTAACAAGTGCAAATGATAAACTGACAATCACGATAGCACTTCAGTCAGTTACAACATAAACATAATCACAAGCATCTGGCTAACCTAACAGGCCTTCTATACCTAAACGCTAAAACTAAAACTTGGATAACCGATACGCATCTGTCCCAAACTATTTGATTCGATTAAACCAAACATAGGAACATATCGAGGGCGTAAAATCCGCAAAATGGCATCGGACCTCAAAGTTTGAATCCTCCGCATTCCATTTGATCAGATTTCACTCCCGTTCGTGGCCTTTGCATACATCCGTGGGATTTACTAAGGCCGTGACCCAACATACGACATCCCAGTTTGTGGTCGCTTTGTCATTTCAAAAAAACTCTTTGGTCGTGAATTGAGGTCGTGAACTGCTCTAACTTGTGAATATGTTCCGCTAACGTAATATATCTTGTCATCTCGAATGGAGCACATTTGGCATCGTTCAGTGTGGAGTTTTCAATTTGTGTAATGACTGCAGTTTGTTATGCATTGTGATACGCATTTGGCTAGATTTTATTGAAGTTCTTTATTGCTTTGTTGCATAGAGCATTGAACTGAATACGGTAGTTGAGAGTTTTGGCTAGAATGTGCAATCACATTGCCACGAGTAATTTCCAGAGCTCCTAACAATATCACATAGATACTTGCAGCATCTAGATAATTTAATTTTACGATTATACCCGGAACTAGTATGCTGCAGTTGTTTCTACAAATACAACTATATAGTATATACATTTCGGTACAGTGGAATAGTAACAGTAAATTCTATTAATCCAGAACTTCTTTGCAGACACTTCTGTCTGCTTGCAAATTCGTTTTACAAGAAACAAAATGGACCAAATGTAAATTGTGATTTTAATCTGTCGAGACATCGCCGGCACAGCAAATATTCAAAGGCGAAAACCAACATAGCATTTTTATCATCTGATTTTAAATAAATTCAACAAAATTTTAGTTGGAGCGTGACTTGGCATGCAAAATGTCTGTATAGCTATATTATTTTACCGCTGAGCAGTCAAGTTTTTTACAGACTTAAGAGCAATAGAAAATAATCGTTTCGGCATATTTTTACATAAATTTATTGGTCGAAATGGAAAACGATAAAAGGCTTTTAACGAACCCGATTTGGGTTTGCCAACTTTATTAGTTACGTCACCAAAACTCTTAACGAATTTCAGCATTCAACAGTTTTGTTCGTTTTAAAAAGTACACTTAAAAAGCGTTTATACTCATGCAACTTCCTGTTCTAGAAAGGCAATTTCAAATAAAACTTGTAAAATATTCCAACAACTCTTTTAAAGTCATCACGGAACCATTAACTTATTTTACTGTAACTTCACCGTTAGAGTACCTACCTTAATACCAGTGTCTTCACCCCGAGACTGACAACTGTGGACTGAAAATCGCCCTGGAAAAAAACAGAATGTTCAACTGTTTGCTGGTTTATAAGCGCTGCCGGTAGCTGTTATCTATTTGGAAGCAGCGCTGTATATCGTCCTTATCAAAAGGGCAGAATATTAGTAATTTATAGAGGCCATTGTGTTACGGGGTGCGAAATGGCTTGGATATTCCAGGGCGTTTCGACGCAACTTAACACGTATGAACTGTTGAGGCTTAAAGTTTGTTATGCAGAATTATCTTGGCCATCCAGTGGTAAATTATGTCGACATATAGGAGGCAAGCCTTCGGCGCTGTTATGGCTTATCCGAAGTACAACGAACCTGGCTCGATTCCAATGGTTTTTTGGTATCACCGCCGTTTTGTGATAAATCTGTATACTTTTTTTCGAGAACTTTGCCATGCGTGAATTCTGCGATAGTTGTTTTGTTCTAAAACGTTAAAGTTGTATTCATGAAAACCCTTAAAATCTATAACATCTACAAGAGTATTTCTATGACCGTTGAATTCCAGGCTCTCAATTATTCTGGTAATAAAGAGCTTCTCTAAATCAAGCGCTTTCGTGATGCATAACGTGGTCCCATATTCCCTTGCATTTTCTCAGTTAATATATCTTTTAAACGACTTTCTTTGCTGTCCGCTGCGGCGGGGGTATAAATCGCATACCACTTTTTACATCGTTCTTTCGTGGGATCCGCTAGATTTAAAAGACTCTATTAACAGAAAGTGTCTTATAAAAATATTACAACATTTTTTATGTGACATGTAATTTTTAAGACAAAACTCGTATGTTTTGCCTTTTGTTTTTAAGGCAAGCAGGGGTAATATCAAACAATTTTTTTTCCGTAATATAGTGTGCTAAGAATAAAATTTGGCGGTTAGTGATCACGATAGCTGTAAATTATTGTTGTTCTTTCATATTAGCATTTTATCATACATATTGAAGAGCAATAGAACGGACTGGTAAATTATAGTCGTTTTTCAATCAGATAAGGTAAAACTTTGCATGGATAACCGAACGAATGCTTATTTATGGTCTTTAGTTTCATTACAATCACATTAGACATGATGTGAGAAAACAACAGTGTTCTGAGAAGAATGCAGAAAATATTTACTAACTGCATAGCTTAATTTGAAAAAATATATTAATTAAGTTATGATATATACATCTCATCACAATGCAAAAGACGTATGTTTATAGTCGATCGCGAAATTTTGTAATTTCTTTCTTGTCAACAAAACACGGATGTATTGAAAAGTTTTGAAAATGACTTGTTCACAATAATATAGGTACTCAGTAAATCTAACGAGAGGTTTGCAATAATTCGGCAACATATATATGACACGGGAAAGTGGCAAACGCCGTAAGATTGTAAAACACCGCGTGAAATTGTAAAATTGTAAACTTTTCTTTCTAAATAATACTCGGATAGGTTGAAAACCATAGAGTATGTATAAGATTTATTATAAACAAACTGATTTCTTCATAATATATCGACAAACTGTAAATTAAACAAGATTTATTACAATCTTACGGAGTCTGCCATTATCCTATGGCATACACTGAGACAAATAAAAAGCAAAAAAAATATCTTATTTAATTAAAATGAAAATGACTCATGAGCTATATGCTGGCATGAGCTTCAACGTAATGCACTAAAACGTCGGTCAGTTAATTCTTTTAGAGGAAAAATGTACTCAAAAGTATTTTGTCAACCTACGTTCACTTGATGCGATATAATTTTCAGATTACTCTGTAATGACTACCTTTAGTGAAGCCCATTTTTTCACATGACTAGAAAAATGTGTCAACGTGCCCATTATAATATTCATGCCATTGATTATTCCAGATTTTACACTTTTTTCGAGTTTCTCGGTATATTTTAACATCATGTCATCGTGGGTACGAAAAATTCGAGCCGTGAGAACGTTATTTTTTATACTGTTGATCGGCACGCGTTTAACCACTATCTCAACTGATGGTAAACGATAATGCGGTCTAAGATGGAACACGCTTGCCTATTATTATTATTATAGTAACCTATTCACTCTTGACTTCCAGATTGTAGCTTTCAGGAAACAGACTCCGGCAGGGAATTCCACTCCTTTGCTGTACGCACTATGAATGTGTTCCAAAAACGTTTTGTGCGTGTGGGTGGGATGTCCACTATGTACCAGTGACGCATCGCCGTTCGTATTCTGGTCTGATGATGGAACGGCTTGGCGGAATTCAATAATGCAAATCCGTCGCACATTCCCCAAAATGCAACCGGTAGAAAACCGACAGGCTAGCAACTTGGTGTCGATGCTCAAGACTTTGGAGCTTCGAGTCGACGAGCCTATAATTACCGATGATGATCTTCTTGGTTTCTCTCTTCGTTTTTATTTTTTAATTTTTTACTCTTGATTTGGTTTGCTCTTGACTCTAGACTTGGTCAGAGTCGACAGAGATAAAGTCTACGAAGGAGTGAGCTTACCCAGAAGTAGCCTGTTCACTCTAACCTTGAAAAGATTAGGGTTGTAAGCATTCGGAAACACAGACGCAGGCAAAGAGTTCTACTCCTTTGCTGTGCGCATTATGAAAGACGCTTGGAAGCGCTTACTGCGAGTTGCTGGAATAGCAACAAGGTAGGGATGGCAAGTTGCAGTGCGTCTGGATATCCGATGGTAGAAGGGGGCTGGTGGGATGAGAGTTTGTTTCATTTTGTTTTGTGAGTCACCTGAAATAGACTGCTGCAATGAGAAATCAAGGTGGACAGTCACATCTTATTTCTATTCCTCCTAGTATAATATTATAAACATGATATTAACTTTCGTGTAAATTAACTGAACGCTTAGAAGAGTCACCGCGGCCCTAGAAAGCGAAATCTTGAGCATTGACACCGAGGTGTCGATGCTCAAGATTTTGGAGCTTCGACTCGAAAAAGCCTATCATTACTGATGATCCTCTTGGTTTTGGAGCTTCGACTCGAAAAAGCCTATCATTACTGATGATCCTCTTGGTTTTGGAGCTTCGACTCGAAAAAGCCTATCATTACTGATGATCCTCTTGGTTTTGGAGCTTCGACTCGAAAAAGCCTATCATTACTGATGATCCTCTTGGTTTTGGAGCTTCGACTCGAAAAAGCCTATCATTACTGATGATCCTCTTGGTTTTGGAGCTTCGACTCGAAAAAGCCTATCATTACTGATGATCCTCTTGGTTTTGGAGCTTCGACTCGAAAAAGCCTATCATTACTGATGATCCTCTTGGTTTTGGAGCTTCGACTCGAAAAAGCCTATCATTACTGATGATCCTCTTGGTTTTGGAGCTTCGACTCGAAAAAGCCTATCATTACTGATGATCCTCTTGGTTTTGGAGCTTCGACTCGAAAAATCCTATCATTACTGATGATCCTCTTGGTTTCTCTTCGTTTTTATTTTTTACTTAATATGGGTTTGCTCTTGACTCTAGTTTTGGTCAGAGTAGACAGAGATAAAGTCTACGATGGAGCGAGCTTACCCAGAAGTAGCCTGTTCACTCTAACCTTGAAAAGATTAGGGTTGTAAGCATTTGGAAACACAGACGCAGGCAAAGAGTTCTACTCCTTTGCTGTGCGCATTATGAAAGACGCTTGGAAGCGCTTACTGCGAGTTGCTGGAATAGCAACAAGGTAGGGATGGCAAGTTGCAGTGCGTCTGGATATCCGATGGTAGAAGGGGGCTGGTGGGATGAGATTTTGTTTTTTTTTTTTTTGTGAGTCACCTGAAATAGACTGCTGCAATGAGAAATCAAGGTGGACTGTCACATCTTATTTCTATTCCTCCTAGTATAATATTGAATGAATGATACATTTATTTGCAAGAATATAGGTAGGTAGCTGCTATAAGTTATTTTATATAAAATTCTCGTGTCACAGTTTTCGTTGCCATACTCCTCCGAAACGGCTTGACCGATTTTGATGAAATTTTTTGTGCTTATCCGGTATCTATGAGAATTGGCCAACATCTATTTTTCATCCCCCTAAATGTTAGGGGTAGTCCACGCCTAACTTTTTTTTTATTTTTTGGCAATATTATTCATGAATAATGTGACGCAGACGAATTTGCGCGGGTCAGCTAGTAAGTTCTTAAAATCTATGAGTTTCACTATATTCGGCATTTAAAATCGGCGAATTCGGCGTGTAAAATTAACTGAACGCTAAGCTTTTAAGGAAACGACTGCAATATGTTTGAATTTGGAATTTGTTCGAAGAAGTCACCCCGGCCCTAGAAAGCAAAGGGCATCTGGAGGAACAAGAATGGGTTTTAGTCAGTAAGAGTCTGACACTCCCTTCCACTTCGCCATTCCGCAGAAAAGATATTTGATGATTTGTCATCCTTAAAAGAGGGTGTTTCCAATACTCTCTATTGGTTAAACAGTTAAAAGATATATTCTAGAAACCTACACGCCCTTTACGTCACTTTGAAACAAGTTTTATTTAAAAAAATACAAACACTTATTATTTTCCTGTATCGTGGGTGCGTTTATAAACATAAAATGTCATAAACACAAGCATATTTTGGAACCAAAACAGCAATTTTTACCGCCCCCATGATGTGTGCGATATTAATGTTTGTTCCTTTTCCAACACCCACGGCTACTAGCCGTGACCTATAATCTATATAGCAGGGAAGTACGAAACATGATAACTGACATCTGTGGGTTCAATTCCCACGGAAAGCATACATTGTAAAGTTGTTTCCAGTTTGGATAGGACATTGCAGGCTTAAATCACCTGGTTGTCTGATAAAAAGGTAATTCCGTTCTTCGGAAGGCACGTTTAAGCCGGTGGTCCCGGACGCCAAATGGTGGTCTTTAAACCATGTCAGAGGCCCTTGAGGCTGTTTAGAAAATCTTACTCTAGGGTGTGTGGAGTCGTAAGACCACACGAAAAGAAGATGAAGTGGCTTGTTTTGCTAGTGGTCGTAAGCGTGATTTCTGCTAGGTTGGGTGTTAATCAGTAAGTGTCTGAGACTTCCTCCTCCCCCGCCCAGAATGGGAGAAGTCAGTTTTGTCAGGAAACTGTCTTACTCCTCTTTTACTCTTTTCTGGTTAGTTTTGTTGCGCAATTCTACGGACTCGTCAAGCTCCATTGATTCGGCGTTTTTTCTGGTGGTCGCCACGATTGTTTCTGGCTTTCAGGAGTTACAGTATTTGGGAGCAGTGTGGTGGTTTTACTATGGTCCTGGAATCGATTTCTTGATCGGTAAAAATGTTATTGGGTTTTGAATTAGGAGATTTTTTAGGAACAGAAAGAATTGTCGGAATGTACTAGTGTGTAGCGATTGATTGGAATCCTCAATGACTAAGAAAGCGTGGCCGTCCGAAGAGGAAAAAAGCAGAGAAATATTAACCAATGATATTGAATTAAATCTCCGCTCGTGGAGATTATATGCAATTCGATTGGTTAATACTTATTCGCTCCTCTCCTCCCCGCTTCAGTGGATAGTCAGCCTTAACATCGCACATATTAAGGTGGCACATACAGATGTTGCGAGTTCACGCTTCGATGTAAATTTGCATGACATGTGTAGTCACGAATATGAACGTCCATACATGGCGTAGCATGCGATGAGCGCCTGTTCGCTGCGCATGCCTCGCAATGTTTGTATCCGCCTTAAAATATTTGGAACCCTTAGAGAGTACCATACCAACCACTCTGCTTACTCATTAGAAGAGAAAAAGCGTGCTGTTCTATTACAGAGCAACAGTTTACAGGACAATTTCACCGAAATCATAAAATAAACACCCACACCGATCTATTAATACTGCAAAACTAAATGTTAATCACAACCCTTAGTTAATGATATCAAAATTAATTACGATTGACTACACGTTAGTCGAAAACAAAGCAATATTGGTTCATCGGTAACGGTAATGTATATAAACATTGCTAACATTATTTGCCTCGTGTTTGAATATTAAGTCCAAACAGTGTTGAGGAAAATAATCCATCTGTTTTTCTAAAATAGCTCAATAGTCAAAGAAATTTCCTGTTTACGAGGCTGTGAGGCTTTATGGTATTAATTGGGATGTTTTTTAAATTAATCTTTTAAGTAGGTATACTACACCATTCGAAAATAGATACTTGCAACAAGTCAAAACGATTCAGACCATCGATTACACTTTGTCCTACAGTAAAACATGAGTTCTTCGTGCGCAAGATTCTATAATAAGATAGTCAGGAAAGATGCCTCTACCAACTTTGTGGTATAGCCAGGTTGATTTTATTATGAGAGTGAATAGGCCCGCTGAACAGCTTTTCGATAAGGATTCAGGATGAGGGTAAGAGGCTCAAGCCCCCCCCCCCCCTACCAGATCTCTTTGGTAGTCTACAAGGAATTTACGAAAAAAATAACCAAGAAGGCTTGTTAAGCGTTAAGCAACATAAAATTTGGAGAAGGCCTATATCTCTCAGTCCACGTCTTTTGACGATGAAGAATATGTGACTGCTAGGCGTGCGCTATCGTCAACTGAAACATCATTTACCATCAAGATAGATAGTAGTCAAATGCAAGTCCCTCGACAACATCATCATCTGCCTAGCCTTTTCCCAACTATATTGAGGTGGGCTTCCAGTCAAACCGGATTTATCTGTGTACAAGTATTTTACGCGGTACGCGGTACTTCATGGAAAGACTGGAGTCAGATTAACTGGCTTCTGACTACCCGTAACGACTGCCAAAGATCTACACATGACAACCGGTATCAACGGCTTAACGTGCTATCCGATGCACGGAGGAAACGCGGTATGTTAAGATGGTAACCCATCCACAGACCAACCTTGTCAAGCATTACTTAACCTGGAAGATCGACCCTGCGCCTTTTTATTTTTTTTATATAGCCACGAGACCCTTGACAGCAAATAAATTATTTTTCAAAACTATTATTTTTAATACCTCTTACTGTTGATGATAAAAACCTATTAGAATCATTTACTACATAAAATCATCCCACAAAACAACTCGTGTGACCACAATTTACTTGGACATTAGGAACAGTCTATTAAGGTCAGGACATTATCCTTGTAAATCACAGGACGGTCAAGAACTAATAACATTAAACTCTGCTGCCTCATAAAAAAGATGGCCGTGTTATTACTGGTCGCCTGTGGGTGTACTTGGTCGGGCTGAGATTTGGTATAATAGATATTACCTACTGTGCAAAGAGATTCACATACCTTGGTGGTGTCTATAAAGAAGAGATCAGCCTTGGTCTTCCGGTTTTGAATTAGGTATATACGTATATTTTAAATGCCATTTTACACTAGTCCTAATAAATAAACTTCTTCCGATACTGAGTTACTGAGAGACAACGCACAGCTGAAACTACTGGTCATAGAAAGCTGATATTTGTAATTAAGGTTTTTTTAAAAAACCGCGAAATTCCTGTACGAAGTCACTTTGACAAAATCGAATTGCTCAGGTTGACTAAAGTTGAATACCGCGCGTCACAAGATGTATATTGATTTTTGAATTGCATACAACAATTTTATTATTTAAAAATATTTACTTTACTTTAAATTAGACCAATTTTTTTTCAAGCGATATAGCAACGCCACTTTAATTATTAAATATTTTTATTTGAATTCGGATTATAATTTCATAGATAAAAATTATAGTTTTGTACGGAAAATTGTCAAAAACTCTCAGTTTTACAGAATTATTTTTGGTGTATTACTGTATGAATCGTAATAAATTGATTTGAACATTCCAAAGTAGAAGATACAGTTGTACCGTGGATATTTTTATAAATGATTAAATTATAATATCTTCGGTGTACCAAGGCATCAAAAGATTCCCTAAAGCAACGTTTTGTGAAACATCCTTTGCGGAGTCATGGATTTTACTGATGTACGTGAACAAATTGAAATATTTATTTTGAACACTCCCAAGACAAATTATCAAACTGTCTTAGGCATATTTTTGTTTTTTTTTTTAGTCTATGTCTAAAGCAAAATCACACATCAAAACTCGAATAAAACGCTAAAATTCAAGAAAACTTGTGAAAGCCCTCTTAAGAGTTTGATATGAATAGGCTTCGAAATTACTGGACCGATTTAAAAAAGTATTTCACCTTTAGAATCCTTATTTATCTATACTAATATTATAAAGAAGAAGAGTTTGTTTGGTTGGTTGGTTGAACGCGCTAATCTCAGGAACTACCGGCTCCAATTGATAAATTATTTTTGCGTTTGATAGTCCATTTATCGAGGAAGGCTAAAGACTATATAACATCACGCTATGACCAATAGGAGCGGGGCATTAAAGGAAAATGTGACGCAGACGACGTTGCACGGGTCAGCTAGTCCCTTATATTATTCACGGTGACATCGACGTCTTACAATGACAGCACACTTCATACATTCAATGACCACTACATTCATAAAATTTACTCTTCACAAAGTGGTAAACATGGAAAATTCATTATTTAGCAATTTTAATTTACATTCTCAGACATAATTTCACAGTATCTATTTATTTTATTTTATTTTATTTACCCTCGTCCGTGAGTCACTGCAGGGTGCCAACTGAAAACCAGCGCTGGGTGTCTGACGCCCAGCATATGCTGAGATGGTAACCCTTTCGGCATGGGCACGCTCAGCACAATTTTATTATACCATTCTTTTTCTTAATTTTATGTTTTTGTATCTCTTATTTCTTAATTTTTGTTTTTTTATTATATTTTTTTCATATTGTGTTTTTGCTGTTGTGTTGTGTCTGTATCGAATAAATGTTTTCTATTCTATTCTATTCATTAAATAAGGTTATTTATGAACATTTGAATTATTAAAAAATAAAATTGTTCATTGCCATGACGCGTGACATAGTTTGAAACGTCCAGGAGCGAGCTCAGTCCGAGTCTTGTGTATGTAAAGAGAAATTCTGCGGTTTTAGAAAAGCATTTTTTTTACTTTCTCAGGTCCCTGGACCCGGTCCTTTGGTAGGCGTACGATGGGCCGAATCCAACTCGCAGAGGCCCCGTTAGACATTACAAATGTAATGGGGCATCGACCGGCGATTATCTTTGTATGCACTGTGAAAGTATTCCCAAGGACAATCCCCGGTTAGAGCAGTACTATTGCAGAATATGGAAAATAATAATAATTATTATTATTTGTTCATTCACCAGATTACATGATCCATTATGGTTAGTAACGGTAGGAGCTTATAAACTATGTTAGGGGGAAAATGATGCTTGCCTACTTGCGTGTACGAAATTCGGTCAAAGAACTATTTTAAGCAGTAAATAAATCGAATAGTCTCAAATTATTCATTCGAATATCGCAAATTGAAACATTCTTAAGATACTTGCCTCTTTTTCTATAAATAAGATTCTAAACTTGGGCAGGATCAGTCGACTGGCTGGTAATGGACATTCGAATGAGCGAGCACAAAAATATCTCCTTCGGCTAGTGTATTCAAGGTATATAAATATGGAAACAAGGCTTTTAAAACGTACTTAATGATACATGGTTTCATTAAAAACTTCAGTGATATGGCTGCCTTTATAATCTAATATCAGTTGTAAAAAAAAACGTTTATTAACCACATATTTTTAATTAAAACCTTTTTGTGTAGAGTGAGTGAAGTGATGAAGATACGAGCAATACCATGAACTAAGCAGATTGACATTCTATCCATACTAAAATTATATATACCAGTTTGTTTGGCTGAACGCGCTAATTTTTGAAACTACTGGTTCGTATTGAAAAAAGTGTTTTAGTGTTGGATAGCCTATTCATCGTGGAACGTGGAAACGTCGCTACGACCGATAGGAGCGGAGCATTGACGAAAAATGTGACTCGGACGAAATTGTACGGGTTTCTAGTGCATAATAAAAGTTTTAATTGATCAATGACTACTTTTGTCATGACAAAACCCAACAGCTATATGAGAATTTAAACCACAACCTTAAAAGAAAATATAAAATCATAAAAACACCCAACTAAACTTCACAAAAGCTATTTAAAAGCGTGTTAATGTTTGGCACTTACAAGCATACTACATAGAGAAGAAATATTGCCTATTTTTGGGAGCAAATTGCCGCTGGTCACAGATGGGCTTTACAACATGGCTGGACCCTCAGAACACGGAAAGCCGTACCAGTAGCGTCCAGAGTAATCATTGCATAAAATATATTAGGTCACGCAATAGGTAAAAATATAGTCTATAGTATGTTTACAAGAGCACACATGACATTGATTTGTTAAATCTCATTCAGCAGGTGACAAGCACAGGTTTTGAACCTAAAAAAAAGATAAGACTTGATGAAACAAATACTTAAAATCTCAGGAAACTTCGAATTTCCATCGTTTTAAAGTCACTATTTTTACATTTATTGTAAAACAAAGTCCTCCGCCGCGTCTATCCGTCTGTCTGTTCATGTTTAACTCAAAAACTACTGCACCAATTTTCATGCTGTTTTCACGAACAGATAGAGTGTTAAGTATATAATTTGTCAAGCGGGCGAAGCTGCGGGCATGAGCTATCTATCTATAATATAAAAATGAATCGCTGAATGTGTTGCTAAGCGCAAATCTCGAGAACAGCTGAACCGATTTCGCTAATTCTTTTTTTGTTGTGTTTGTTATTGTCAGGAGAAGGTCCTTATGAGGGTAGTCAGTTGAAGAGAGTTAAGCCGAGGGGGACAGCTAGTTGTATGAGAAAAGAAACAGAAGTAATTGCGTGTGAAATCAGTAGCAAATAACTCTGCGCCATCCAGTACTTACAAACGACGTTTTGCGTGACAGAAATGCGCGTCTTCTATTTTTCTACCAATTTGTTTATTTTTGCACAAATCTTACTATTTAGTCAATCTATACTAATATTATATAGCAGAAGAGTTTGTGTCTGTTTTTTTGCTGGTTGAACGCGCTAATTTCAGGAACTACTGGTCTGATTTGAAAAATTCTTTCAGTGTTAGATAGCCCATTTATCGAGGAAGGCTATATACCATCACGCTAAGACCAACAGAAGCGGAGCAGTAATGAAAAATGTTTCGCAGACGACGTTGCACGGGTCAGCTAGTTGTTTTATATAAGTTTTCATTCTTTTAAGTCTGCCTCCGTGGTCGCTTGACTGGTAAAAAAATGATTCCGTGCAACGGAAGGCACATATAAGCCGGTGGTCACGGCCGCCATAATGTGGAGGCCCTAGAGGCGGTTTAGAAACTCTGACAGTATGGTCTAACGATGTCTCACACACCCTGAGTCTGTGAGACATCGTTAGATCTTACTACCCACAAGAAAAGAAGAAGAATTCTTTACATATTCAATTACATGTTCGCAATAGGCTATTGCGTTGAGCCCAATACATTATGTTCAGAATAATCACGGCCCATCAATAGGCTAGATTCCGTCATCCACAAATTGCAAAACTATTTAGTCCGTCAGTTAGAGTATTGAAAAATAATGGACACGTATTTTTTGTTTTTGTAACTCAATGAATATTGACAAATATAAAACGCATCAAAACTCCCGGAGCGGGGGCTCGTTCCGTCACGACTCACTCAAAATTATGCGAAGTTGTGACATATTGAGAATTTTAATAACCTCCTCCTTTTTGGGAAGTCGGTTAAAAAGCGTTGTGACTTTTCGTCAATTTTGGTTCCCGTAACAAATTAAAGAAAAAACACGGGTCAAATATTTTTTGATAATCTAACTGACGGACTAATTACCTAGATTTTTTCAGGACACAAGCCCATTCCTATGAGTTAACGTAGACACTCTCTGACATGTCTGGATAGTATGAAGAGTTTAGACACAGGTGTCTCAGTGCCCGCTTTGTCCTCTCTGTGCTCTATGGTCGGTCCAAATGTTCCTGTGTTAGAACGAAGTAAGGTCCTTATTGCACTTGTACGCTATTTATATCTCTGAAATATTGTTACGAGTATTGTTATCATCTTGGTATTGTTTACAAGGGCGTTGACCGTGAGAAGTTTTGGGTATGTTATACGGATGTGAAACTTATGAGAAAACTTTTGCATACGAGTTCTTGTTACTGTATGATTGTAAGAAGTGTTATGTTTTATGAGGATTTCTACATTGATTAATTGATAATTTTACTGTGAGTTTTTTGAACATTAGGCCTTATTTATTTATGCAGGAATATAAAGTAGCGGTTTCTATTTTCTCATTTAGAAAAAAAAAAAAAACAAATGTCATTTATTCAAATTAGGCTGAGAGCCAGCACTTTTTGAACGTCAAGTTCTACAAAAGACAGTCCCCAAAACGCCCGTCCGTCACCACTTCCTAGTGTTTTAGCTATGGAGCAAACTCCCCAGCAATACATCTGTCTGTTACGTTTTATGAACTAGAATTTATGCACTGAGAAGAATGCAAAGTAATTAGTACATGACACAAAACAAAAAAAATAATTATATAACAGCTAGCACACTATGATTCTATGATACTATAAAACAAAATACACACTCAAGAAAGTGTTGACGTTAAAAAAAAATTACCTACATAGTGACCTACATAAATAATTAATAAAAGACAAAAACGAAATAAAAAAATAAATAAAAAAAAACAATATTATATGAACACATAATATAACCTGTCATAAAATAACTACTTATAGAAAAAGAACATGATAATATGTCTTGCGTTCAACACAGCGACCAACTATTCTTATCTTCTAAATAATCATTAACAGAATAGTATGCCTTCGAACAAAGGTTCGATTTTACTTTAGCTTTAAATGAGTTAAAAGGCAGATCAAGAAAAGAAAGTGGAAGTTTATTGTATAAACGGATACCGAGCCCCACAAATTAATCATGGACCTTACGAAGTCGGTGTGAAGGAGCATGTAGCTTATGCTTGTTTCTGGTATTAAAATTATGGATGTCACTCGTTTTACTGTATAACTGTATATTTTGCCTAATGTATAAAATGTTTGCAAAAATAAATTGAGATGCTACCGTGAGAATTCCAATCTCTTTGAAAATTTCTCTTAATGAAGCTTTTGACCCTAGCTGATATATTGCTCGCACATCACGTTTTTGTAAGACAAATATATTTTGTATATCAGCAGCTTTACCCCACAATATAATACCGTAGGACATAACACTATGGAAATATCTAAAATATACTAACCGAGCAGTGTCTATCCATTAATATAGGCACTATTAATTCGAACTTATAATATGCTTTGTACTTGGCATTATGTAATATTCCAATAGTATTCGTGTAATTAAGAGCTTTCAAAAAGATTCTGCAACATCTTTTCTAGACAAAATCTAAGTAGATCTTCAATGTTATCAAGTATTTTGGTTGACTGAGTATTTAATAAGAATCTATTGGATTTGTTACTGACAGGACACACCATATGTGACGGTATTGAGGGCACTCCAATATGAGGGTGTTCGCCAGTCAAGCGTGACATGGCGGACAAAATACTGCGAGGAAATGAACGGAGGCGGTTTGTGTAACGAATTTTAATCAATTGTACTGGTCTGATGAGTCCGTTACTGAATACGGTGTGTTGGAATGTTTGTGTATTTCTGGGAATAATTATGCATTGTGTTGCTATGACAAGACTTCATCTAAACAAGTTTATATACTCAGAGGCAAAATTGTTTGCATTTAAAAGAGTAATCTTGTATAACAGCTGTACGATTCAATCTTCAAGGTTAATCAGCGCCAGCCGGGGTCGGTCCATAGATGGATGACCATCCATTACAAACCAAGATTATTCCGTGACTCGGAAATAATGTTAACCCGTTGGTACAAATGGTCAGAAGCCAGAAAATTTGATAATATCAGTCTTGTCAAGGTTCATTGTATTACCCAGTTAGTGGGTTGTGGAGGTCAGAAAGGCCGTTACTCCAAAATAATAAATTATCTGACAAATCCGGAATACTGGAAGTCGACTCAACATAGTTCGGAAAAGCTGGAAGCTGGAAGTACCTACTGATGCGATTCCAAAGCTTGGTGTATTTTACTGAGTGTTCTTTTTACTCTTGAAAATTAACCTGTGACATGTTGCTCGTAGAAACCCTGACAGCCTCGAGAAGATTATGGTAGTTGGCCAAGTAGACGGGAAAAGACCATGCGGGCGCTCATCTACCCGTTGGTCAGACCGAATACACACGCTTACTGGCCTATCAATACCCGAAGCTTTTAAGACCGCCGAGGACAGAAATACGATCAAGAGCATTGTGCACCGAGTGTTCAGTACCTCAGACTAGACACGACCTTCAACAATGAAGACAACGACTAGAAGATACCAATAGACAACGAGAGCAAGGCCAATGATGACACTGAAAGTCTGAAAGTGATAGAAAGTAGTGAATCTATCTATCAGTATAATGGGCTTGTGTCCTGAAAAAATCTAATTAGTCCGTCAGTTAGATTATCAAAAAATATTGGCTTATGTTTAACTTACCACCAGATATAGTAACATTTAGCAGTCAAAAATAGTAAATGATCACCAAAATTAAACATCTTGCTATCCTATTTAAGCAAACCAACTCCAAAAAAAATATTCTAACCCAAAAATAGTTAAAATGATTCGCAAAAAAATAACATATCGTTATCCGATTTTGCTCGGCGGCCGCTGCCGCGGCACGCTCGCTTCGCTCGCTCGCCTTCGCGCGCAAAATTGACGAAGTTACGACGCTTCTAATTTTTAGTGAGTCGTGACGTAACGAGCCCCCACTCCCGAGTTTTGATGCGTTTTATCTTTGTCAACATTGAATTACAAAAAAAAAAAAAAAAAAACACAAAAACATTCGAATTGAGAACCTCCTCCTTTTTGGGAAGTCGGTTAAAAACAAAAAATACGTGTCCATTATTTTTCAATTCTCTAACTGACGGACTAAATAGTTTTGCAATTTGTGGTTGATGGAATATAAAAATAATCCTTATTTCCCTTGGTCATAGCATCACGCGTGAATGGCTGGACCAATTTCACCTTGTTCTTTTTTATTTGTTGTGATTGTTATTGTCAGAAGAAAGTTCTTATGAAAGAAAAAAAAATCGCGGTAGCGAAGCCGCGGGGGACAGCTAGTAAGTGATAAAATGACATGCTTTGCAAATATCCCAATATACTGTACCCGTATATAATTTGTGGTTACAATACTGCCCACAATACAATAACAAAACCTACCTGCTCATATCATAAAACCTAAAGACCATTCTGTTTAATTTCCATGAAAACAGTACACCGGTTTTTACAACATACTATTCGAAATATATCTTTTCGGATAATATATCAGTGATATTACGCGGAAACATTTTATGGACGCATTACGTAATGGGGTCCGACGATATTTTATTCTAATACATAAATGTCCGTGCTGGCCAGTTAGTGATAGGTATGTATACGGTTCGTATTTGGATGTGTCGTGCTGGTGCCTGTTTTTACCTGGGTGTGTTCTATTTTTATTTAACTTTTGTTTTGTTTTTTAGGGTTTCTTACCCAAAGGATAAAAACGAAACCCTATCACTAAGACTTCGCTGTCTGTCTGTCACCAGGCTGTATCTAAAGAACCGCGATTGCTAGACAGTTGTAGTTTTCATAAATGATTTCTGTTGCCGCTTTAACAACAAATACTTAAAAACAGAAAAAAATGAATATTTCCAGGCTCCCATTCAACAAACTTGTTTTTTTTGTCCGGAACCCTTCGTACGCGAGTCCGACTCGTACTTGGCCGCTGGTTTTTATTTTTATTTAATTTATTACATTATTTTATTTTGTTAGCAAACAATTTAAACTACATATACAGGGTGTCCCAGAACTCATCGTCAAGCCGGAATCGGGTGATAGGATAAATCATAATAATTACCAGAAAAATATAAAGAAAATCCTAGTGTAGTATTTTTTAAATTACGGTAATTTCTTTTTTTTTTTCGAAAAATGTACATCCTGTGATTATGGTTTTGAGCTCCTTTAGCTTCAAATGTTTGGTACTCTCTTCGTTTTTTTTTGTAATCTTGAGTAGCCTGTTGTTTTATAGTTGTTTTAATTATTCGAAAAAAAAAGAAATTACTGTAATTAAAAAAAGGGCCACGCGAAGTGTCAACTAAGCGTCTTGACAGATCTTTAAACAAGTTATGGGCACTCGGACACCACGACCCGAGAGTTTCAACCCCAAACGGCTCGAAAATATAACTTCCAACTAGGTCATTATTTTTCCGCCGCTTGAGGTTCTGATCTAAGAAGATGGAATAACGCAAGAGTATTGACACAAGTAGCGTCCCACACTAAAGGCCACACATTTTCACATTATTTTTTAACTCCAAGTCAATTGCTTACACAAGGTTATATAAAAAGTAATTATTTTTTATATTATAGTAACGATAACAACTCACTTATAATTAAATGATATGTTTGGTTTGTGCAAGCGGGCCTTAGTTGTAAGTTGATAAACTCTTAGTTACTCGTAGTAAGCTACAAGTACTACTACTACAAGAAGTTTCAACTTGTTTTCTCTAGGAGTTTCCCTTGGCTTACCTATAGGTCCATAATATTATGCTAGCTTTTTGCCATACCTGAAAGTTGATTAATCGGTCTTGAACCATCACTGCTGGCATCATTGTAAAATTTGTGTACTTATTGGCTCGCCTACGCACCACCACACGTGCTACCGGACTGACGGTCGAACACAGACAGACCCCAAGTCTACCCGCAACTGACGTAGACGCTCGAGACAAACAACAAATATACACACTACTATTATAATTTTGGAATAGGAGCGGGATTGCTACCATGTACCTTCTTATTAGCGAGTTTCCGATATTTCGGCACTGTTGCAAGCGCCATGATCACGATGAAATCCCGTAATTAACTATTCTAATGTTAGTGACCATGAAAGTTTAGAACGATAATGTCGGAGCAATATAGATATATATCGATATATATATGTATTAGTTTATTTTTATATTTTGTTGTAAAGGTGTATTTTATTTTGTATGGGCTACTGTTGCCTGAAATAAAGGAATAATAATAATAATAATAATATAACTGTCGTCTATTTAGTCGTTATACTGTCTTCTGTTTGTCGTCCCCCGGTTTAGCTATAAAGTCGTTTGCACCGTCTATCCAGCGGTTCATTGGTCTACCTACACTTCTATGGCCATGCACAATCGTATTTAAAATTGTTATCATCATCTGTCTAGCCTTTACCCAAATAGGTACCTATATGTGGGTCGGCTTCCAGTCAAACCGGATTCAGCTGAATACCAGTATTTTACGTGGAGCGGCTGCCTACCAGTCCTCCACAACCCATTAACTGGGTAACACGGTACTCCTTGGCAAGACTGGTGTCAGATTTTATGGCTTCTGACTATCCGTAACGACTGCCAAAGATTTTCAAATAACAGCCGGGACCAACAGCTTAACGTGCTTTCCGAGGCACGGAGGAAACCCGGTATGTTAAGATTTTCATCCATCCACAGACCAACCTCGGCAAGCGTTGCTTAACCTTGAAAATCGACCTGTGTGATATTTAAAATTATTTTCAGGGAGGCTAAATAGGCCACTTTAGGAGAATCATAATTAAGAATTATAAAATTCATCACTCAACAAGCTGTCAATAGTCTTTTTCATCTTTATTGCTAAAAAATAAGGTTGAATGTTGATTGGAAAATTTGTCAGTGATAGGTAGGGTGATTTGCTATCTGTTTTTTTTTTTTTCTTGAAATGTGTTTGCTCTTGACTCTAGTCTAGGTCAGAGATGACAGAGACAAAGTCTAGGATAGAGCGAGCTTCTGCTAAAAGTGGCCGTAAAACCACTTTTCACACCCTCTGATCATCATAAATCATAAATTCATTTATTTGCAAACAAGTGGCACTTTTACATAAAGCTCTGCCTCCTGAACTAGGTAGTTAACCTGTATCTCAGGAGACAGTTCCCTTCCTTAATACATAAGTAATTCATTTTGTTTACATGCATGTTAAGGTGCTATTAAAAACATAAAAAGTAATAAATAAACATGTAATTTTAACTTAAAAAAAAAAAATACTAACAACATAAAAAGAAAATTGAAAAATGTCAGATATAAAAGTAAAATTTAAAAATATGATTATCCTCCAATTAAGGATCACAAAATATAACTTTCCTATTCAGTCCTAAAAACTCACACATTTCTCTACTCACAATTCGAATTTCATTGCTGTGAAACTTTTATTTTTTATCGTTTGTGTGTTTGTACAGCATGCAGTAACGTCGGTATTGCTGTTGGTACTTTTCGAGGCACTTTATCACTTTGAGGTTTTTTTTTTCTCATCTGATTGCGTTTTGAAGTGATCTCGTGCGTAAACGCACTTGACGATCAGTCGGCAGTTTGTGCCCGTTTTATTGCGTAACAACCGTTGTGATGTTTAATGCAGTTATTTTTTTTTAACCGACTCCCAAAAACGAGGAGGTTCTCAATTCGGTTGTATGTTTTTTTTTACGTTTGTTACCTCATAACTCCGACAATTATGAACCGATTTGAAAACTTATTTTTTATCTGAAAGGATATACTTGCAGATTGGTCCCATATAAATTTAAACAAAATCGGTATCGAACTTTGGATTTTAAATCGAAACAGCTGGAATTCGTCTACTTGGATGATGGTTTTATGTCATCCAACTAATCGAAATTGCGTATTTTGCTTTTCTGCGATTTTGCAGTGGTTTTTTTTGTTGTGGTTTAAGTGGTAGTTGAGTTCCTTACGGAACTCTAAAAACTGGAATCGTTCAACTTACCCCAGAGATACCGCGGCTCCGGAACACAAAGGGCAATGAAGGACTCTCCCACCCGCTCCGCCCAAAGCGGGAGAAGAAAAAAAAAAGGGTACCTACCCAACGGAATCCTATTACTAAACCTCAGCTGTCCGTCCGTCCGATCTTATGAACCGCAATAATTTTCAGTGTGTGTTTCTGTTACCTACCGCTCTAACGACGAATAATAAAAATACGATTGTACGGAACCTAGCATGCTCGAGTCCGACTGGAGCTTGGCTGATTTATTCCATTTCAAGTGATTTCATGAAAATTTTGTACAAAATTATTAAAGGGTACGGCCAGATATTTGCCACACTTTTTGAAACTACCTACTATAATATCTCTCAGTAAAAAAGCAAAATACTTTATTTTTGAAATGGGTAAGTGCTTTGATTGATTAGCTTCAAATTTGTGAAATTACAAACGTTCTCTTTGATTATTCCAGAGTATCGCTGATTTTTTCAGACCTTTAAATTTTGAGCCAACTATCCCGTAAGTAAATGGGATAGTCGTTTTATCTATTTTAATTACATATAGGATTGATGCCACGTCGAGAAAAAGGAATTTTATCCCGCAAAAACTTTAATCGTACCTTGCCTTACAGTGCAATCGCACAAACACATGCAACGTGGTCAACTTAGTGGTAGTTGTAGAAATAACATGTAATTCGTTCACGAAACTAGAGTAATTAAAATCGAGGCAACTCTACTCCTGGGGATACTGTCCTGGTTTTACCCTATGCGAATAATGTTAACTATTACGGCGTGTATTTATTATTTCAGTCTATTTTAGTTTTTAAAATATCAGTAGTCATCTACATAACACATAGGTAAGTAATCAACAATGATATATTTATAATACGTCATTGGTAATCAAGACGAAATCGTGAATACAAATAAGTTGAAAAAACAAACAAAATAGTACCTGACCGACACACGACCCAATAAACCTCGATATCCATATAAAAACAAATGTCAGCCATCAGAAAAATTGCGATGAGAACATAAAACGAAGCGCCGATACCATAAATGACAGGTTACACGACATGGTTATGACATAACCACAGACGTATACAGGTATGATAATAGTATGTTACAGCTGGTGCTATTATCTAGTCGTAAAGTATCCAGTTTGGTTTGGACATTGCAGGCTTGAATCAACTGAATATCTGATTAAAAAAAACTGTTGACAAAAAATACGACCGACTTCCAATTAAAAAAAAAACACTACAAAGTATAAAATAACTTTCATTTTGAAGTTTTTTTTATTTTTGACCGACTTCCCAAAAAGGAGGAGGTTCTCAAATGGGTTCCTTTTTTTTTTTTTTATGTTTTGTGACCTCATAACTCTGACAATTATGAACCGATTTAAAAAATTCTTGTATTATCTGAAAGTGTATACTTGCAGATTGGTCCCATTAAAATTTTATCAAAATCGGTTTCGAATCGGTTCGAATCGGTTTATCAGAGTCGGTGTTTTTGTTAGTTTATGTTTCGAAATTAAAGTTATTGTTTACTTTGTAGTGTTTTTTTGGAAGTCGGTTGTATTTTTAACCGACTTCCCAAAAAGGAGGAGGTTATCAATTCGGTTGTATGTTTTTTTTTTATGTTTGTTACCTCATAACTCCGACAATTATTATGAAATTTAAATTTCGGAAGTCGGTGTTAAAATACGAAGAAACTAACAAAAACACCGACTTCCGAAATTAAAGTTATTTTTTACTTTGTAGTGTTTTTCTTTTTTTGGAAGTCGGTTGTATTTTTTTTTGTAAAAAGTTTCATATTTTCACTTTTTAGACAACAAAAATACACCCGAATTGAGAACCTCCTCCTTTTTGGAAAGTCGGTTAAAATGATTCCGTACTTCGGAAGGCACGTATAAGGGACTACTCACACTTATTCAGTTCTATTCAGCTTATGCCTATAGAAAACAACCATTTTGTATGGAGACGCATTCGCATCCGTTCAGCTTTCCGCGTCTATTCAGCTTTCGCGGTAAACAAGTATAAAAAGGAGGACAAATGTGTTATTCTCATGCGAAAACTATAGATTGAGTGCAGCACTATTCTGCCACTGCCGCCTTTTCATTCTTACGACGCTGTACGCGGCTGATAGAAGCAGAACTGTATAAGTGTAACCAAAATCGTTCAGCGAAATGTAATTGGAGATGTATAAGTGTGAGAAGTCTCTAAGTCGATGGTCCCGGCCGCCAAATGGCGGTCGTTAAACTATGTCAGAGGCCCTTGAGGTGGTTTAGAAACTCTGACACTAGGGTGGGTGGGGTTGTTAGACCTTACGTATGATAAGTAGAAGACTGAAGACCTTTTATAAAATCGACGGTGAAAACTGCCTTCAAATTTTGGCTGAAACGTTTTAATAAATGAAGCAGATAGCTGTACAAACGGAATAAAAATGGGGAGGGAAAGAAGTCAAAATCGATGCCAACGGAGAAAGTGCCAAGAAGACTGGCAGCATTGCCACGTTGAATGGCAATGCTTATTTGTTGGCCAAATAAAAGGCCACTTTTCTAGTCACGTGAAGAGTGATGCGTGTGATGGTTATGCATGTAGCCAAAGGCCCGATCCCATTTACCCATAGCATTCAGTTTAAATTAAATTAAAATAATTCACGGACATCAGGGAGGTCAATGTAAAATGGTCTAGTAGCTTTGCCAGCTTTAAACTAAGTTGACGATATTAAAGAACCAGAGGTTCCATACAAATACAGCATAACGCATTATAAGCATTGCCTAAATCACTGATTTCACATTTCTACCGCGTGTATCTGACATCGACGCACAAACGATTTCCATGGGTCCAGGGCATGATTCTGGACACTCCAGTGTTGGAATTATTCGTCGGTTGTTTTCTCATTTTTTTTCAAGGGTACCACAAAGTATCAGCTCAGCTGAGCTGATATGTATTTGTGGTTTTATTCAGATTGCTCTTTTTAGTGAAAGTAGTTAATTAATTATTTTTTTATTTAAAATCTCATTGGGTTAGGTCAGAATAACGATTATGAGCAGTCTAAAGTAAAAAAACCCTTGAAAAAAATGAGAAAAAAGCCGACGAAAAATTCTAAGACTAGGGTTTCCAGAATCATGCCCCGGACCCATGGAAATCGTTTGTGCGTCGATGTCAGATACATGCGGTATATGTAGTTTTAAATGGTATGGTAGGTATGAAAACGAACCGTAACGTAAAGTGCAAGATGTTGTGTGATGGGTTTACTCTATGTAATGGGCTCTAGTTTAGGTCAGCGATGACAGGGAGAAAGTCTACAATGGAGCGAGCTTACGAAGAACGAGAGAGTGAACAGGCTACTTCTGGAGTAGCCTGTTCACTCCAACTTTGAAAAGATTAGGGTTGTAAGCGTTCGGAAACACAGACTCAGGCAGAGAGTTCCACTCCTTTGCTGTGCGCATGTAAGACGTCTGGATGTTTTTTGTTTAATTTAAAACTAAATGAGCAGACGGGACATATCAATTTTATGTCGAGGTAGAGCATGCTGGAATTGTCACTATGACTTTTGGGAGGAAATTAAAGAAACTGAACTTGGTTTTGAAGTCTTAATGAACATTTCAATCGAACAAAGAAGTCAGAATTAAATGCCTGATCAAATTGGTGTTGTAAATTGTGAAAACACTTTATTCAGCAAATAAAATTACATACTTAACCATAACAAACTTTATACAAAAAAATACTAACTGAAAAGATTGCGTCAAAACCTTCGTCCACATTGCTTTTGACTGGATGTTAGCCGAAAAGACTGGCAGCATAGCCACGTTGTATGGCAATGCTTATCCTCTCTCCGAGGTAAAAGCCAGCCCTTGGGTCACGCAAAATGTCAACGCGTAAGCTAGTTCTTTAAAATAACGCGTGAGCACTCTGACCCTTCGGTACAAGTTTCAACCCCAAACGGCTCAAAAATATTAATACCAACAAGGTTACTATATATCCGCCGTTTGAGGTTGTCAGCAGCCGCAGCGCAGTACCAGCACAACATGACGAGCTAAGAAAATGGGATGGCGCAAGAGTATCGACACAAGTAGCGTCCCTCATGAAAGGCCTTCCCATCATCCATAGAGACAAAGACATACCGTCCGGGCGCTTGCTATCTAGTAAGCTCTTCAATCAAATATAGGTAGGTACTATGGAACAACAGTCGATTTTTAGAAAAAACTTTTTGTAATATATTTTTTTCAAATATATCAGATCAGAATATACGGAAATGAGGAGCTCGTGGCCAAATATTAACGGCCGCACAGGTCGGTCTTCAAGGTTAAGCAACGCTTGCCGAGGTTGGTCTGTGGATAGGTGACCATCTTAAATACCGAGTTTCCTCCGTGCCTCGGAAAGCACGTTAAGCAATTGGTCCCGGCTGTCATTTGGAGATCTTTGGCAGTCGTTATGGATAGTCAGAAGCCAGAATATCTGACACCAGTCTTGCCAAGGAGAACCCTGTTATCCAATTAATGGGTTGTGGAGGTCTGTTAAGCAGCCGCTCCACGTAAAATGCTGGTTTTCGGCTAAATCCGGTTTGACTGGAAGCAGACCCCAATATAGTTGGGAAAAGGCTAGGTAGATGATGATGAATATACAGGGAAAAAATGATGTTTATTGCACTACGAAGTTTTGATAATAAAAGGTACATCAATCTAGACAAAAATAAAACCTATCTAAACCCTATTAACCATAGGGTTTTGTGGACATGTCTCATTAAGTTGTTCGGTAGATATTTTAACTTCCACCTTGACATAATAACAAATTATTAACTCCTACATATACACCTTTGACATATTGTTTTTCAGTCTTTTGATTACACACTTTACATCCTACGCAAACTGTTTGACTAAATGTCAAATAGTTTAAATAACTCTCTTTGTGTTTCAACTTCTTAGGACCATATACAGGTTCAACGACAAAATGCTGAAACATTTCGTAGATCTTATCTATAGGTTGAAAGAACCTTGAAAGAAATACAATTTTTTGAAAAATACCTCTGTTTTTCGATTCAAACCAAGTAAAATATCAGAACTATTAACAAACAATCAGAAACGAAGTCATTCAGGTCACTAGCAAACAAAATAATAAAATATCCACACTTTTTCGTAGTTCATAAAGTCCCGGAATCGAGTATCAACCCCCAACTCGTGTTTAAGTCTCCGGCGGGCTTGAAGTTAAAACTCCTTGTATCAGGACGGCCTAGCACGAAACCAACCAAACTTCGCCCATCTCCGCCAACTTTAATACGAGTTTCGTCTTCGGACGTTATCGTTGTAAAATCAAAGACGTGTTTTACTTTCTTTATTGTCTCTTCATAAGGTTAACTATGAGGATTTTTACATAGACGAGCGTTATAACAATAATGTCTTTGAAATTCGGAAATTACTCGGCTGTCCTGAAATCACAATCCAACAGTTTGCAAACGGAAGGTTAGCAAAAAAAGAATAACTAAAATGTATAATTAACAAGAACGAAACTGTTCAATTAAACTCGTTTGAACAGTGGCAGCCAATCAACAAAGTACGACCGGTACTAATTATGTTACATTTAATGACAACAATAAAAATACAAATAGCCGTCGGGCCATTCAGACGAAAATTGACTAAACACGGCACGTGGTGCCCGCTCTTGGAGGGAAATAGCTGTGAGGATACAAAACATTTGATATCGTCCCTCCCCTCACCCTTGGAGCCTTTAACGGCGTGTTCAGTTCAGTCGAACGGGACGCTCCAACGCGAGCGGCTGCCTCGTCCGAGTACACGGACGACACGAACTTTCTGTTACGTCACACGTACGGCTCGAGGGTGAAATTCTGATCGTAGATAATAGTGTCCCTTCTGAGGGTAATACATCAATTATTGGTTCTGTGGGATGGTGATTCTATAAAGTGCGATGGTGCGTTGTCGAGGTGTAAAGCGAGTGACCATCATGCATGCCTGCACCACCCTGCTGTGGTTGGTCACCTGTTTCAACGGTAAGTTTTGGTACCCAGGGTCAAACTGTACAAAAAGGGGTTGCGGGGTAATTCGACGCGGTTCGGTGGTCTCGACCGTTACGAAGTTTTAACCTGATTATTCTATTTTAGAACAAAGTTTCTGTAGTCCGAATGGGAATGATGTTGTCGTTTTAAACGTATGTTTCATAATTTAATTGTTTTGCAGTATATCGTTGAGGGAATTTAAAACTCGTTCAGCAGTTAATTCGATAAAACGTTGGGCCTTCTGTATATTCGTTGGACCGGATATGTTTTCAGAGTTATGCGAATTCAATGATCGTCCAAAGCATGGAAATTAAATTCTGTTTGCAGTGTACCGTTTACATGAAAGGTTTATGTGCGTTTACTCTGTAATTGAAAACTTGTTTATCGAGCTTTTCATTTGATGGCTGTCTTTTATGAGCCATTTCGTGTACGTATAATTTAGTTTATTGAATTTATTATGCTGTAATGATTTTATGTTTTATGGACGGCTATTAGAGTTGAAATGGGTTCTGACGATTGCAATAAGGATTGTGAATTGAACTTCTGTTTTTTTATTCACAAAACTTCTGATTTGAAAATTTCTTTTTTTAAATTTTCTTTATTAATCGGAAAATTTCAAGCCAAATGCAATTAACAGCCATATTCTAACTTTTAAATTTATGAGCAAGTTCGTTGAATTTAAATAAAATTCTTACCAGCTGTAATCTGATTTTCAGTTTTATGTCTATATGGATAATTTTACTGCCTCCGTCTCCTCATTTTTGAAGAACTCATTTAAAAGTCATCAGTCTCAAATGGGTAATTTTCACTGAAATAACTTGCAGATTAAGGAGTTAGCCAAATTATGAGTTTTGATGATAGCAATTTGGTTGGCATAAATTGAGCTTTGAGCTTTATTGTGAAAATTTTCTAGGACTAAAACAATGATTAAGTTTTGGTCGAGGACCTTTACTTTATTGTGGCGTATTTTAAGTCTCGTTTTTTTTTACTTAGTTTTCAACTGAATATTACACATAACGACTAAGAATAGTATTTATTGGAAAGGATTCGAGTACAAGTAGTTGATAAACCGTACTTTAGCGATTCTTCTTCTACTTTTCGAGTCAATGGTGTCCCTCAAATATTTTGTACTCGGTAGGTGGCTATGTTCACAGTGGCATCAGTAGCGTACATTCTATCAAGTATCTGGTGTACAGATATAAATTGTATGTAAGTATATGTTTTTATAAAAAAATATACCTTACACAATATCCGGAAGGTTGGTTTCATAAAATTACCAACGATTTTTTAATGTACTGAACGTACTTAAAGCAAACTGACATTAAGTCGTTACTTTTGTAGTTTTCTTTTATGTTTTTATCAGTGTACAATTAAATATAGGTACCTATAAAATTAATAAATAATAATAAAATAAAAACAAAGTGTTTTTTAAAAGACTTTTACTATTTCTTAACATGATTATTATCGGAATTAGATAGGCTCCTAAAATATAAATAAGTTCGAGATTGACTTCAATAATAAGTTTTCTAAGTTCAGATTGATAAACACTGACATCGGTGAAATGAAACTTTGTGCAGTAGCTGAAACCTTAAATAAATGATGAATTGGTCTAAAATCCACCAATCACCTTTAGTAGACCATTCTACGTAATTGAAGAAGCTTTTGCCCAACTGTGGGATGGATGTAAATAGACTTGCCAGTTCAGTGTGAAGTTGACAGGTCCAAGATGTGGTAATATTTACCTCTAATTATTATTCATTCTTATAGGATACGTTTGTCGTAGGACAAGCGGTTATAACCGAATATCGATGTTCGGTCATTTGTACTAATCAAATCAATTTTTTTTTGGAGCACCTAGTCCTAATTTTTAAATTTAACTAGCTATACCCCACGGTTTTGCTCCCGTCAACTGACAACTTTTTTTTCAAAAGGAACCTTCTCCCAAAAAAAAAACAAACACAACAAAAAAAGAATGAGCAAAATCGAACCAGCCGTTCTCGAGTTTTAGCGAGACTTACGAACAGCAGTTCATTTTCATAAATATAATGATTAAAACATAATATAATAATAATGGGACCACATTTTTATTTTACGCAATTCATATTTATATTAGTCAATACTCAGCAGTGGGTAAAGGTGAGCTGATTATGATGACGATGATGATGAAGGACATTTATTTTGATGATAAATCTTTTCATTACTCGGTCAGTGGGTCGTCTTAGGGGCGGATTTCTCTGTAAAACCAGCAATAACTGTTTATTTTACTAGGCCAGTTACAGTGAGTTCATGAATCAGTCTTAAACTTGTTAATTTTATCATAACTGCTACATGTATCCATGTTAGTAATGGCTACGATGTATAAAAATAATAAAAAGTAGACCACTTAAATAATTATTTATTTATACTTTGTGATCATAATCAAAATAATAAAAGCACTCAAATAAAAAAGGAAGCAATAAAGTTCGACTAAAAATATGAAATAACAAATCGATAGGCTAAGTTCTTAGTACATGGATAATATTATCTAAATGTTTTTTTATTGCTGTTGATTGACACGCGTTTGACCACTATCTCACCTGATGGTAAGCGATGATACAATCTAAGCTGGAGCATGCTTGCCTAAAAGTAACCTATTCACTCTTGGCTTAAAGTATCCCAGGCTGTAGCTATCAAACACGGACTCCGGCAAGGAATTCCACTCCTTTTCTGTACACACTATGATTGATTGAGAGACGTCATATAAAGTTATTAAAGACAAAATAATTTCGTTCAGAATACCTCAGCATGAGGACAATATGGAATATAATAAATAAATTTGTACATTCACCTGAACACAGAAATAAAATATAATCCCTGAAAGTAATAAAATTTCGAATAAAATATTCCAACACAAAAAGTATCTACCAGTTGATGAAAAACATGAAATTTAATTTAGACGAAATACTAGTTGGACATTTATTTTACTTTTTATTTTGCGAATATTAAATTGTAACGTGAACTATATTAAATTTTATTTACTTCGATATTGCTCTCGAGTTTTAACTTTAATGTTCATGTTTTTCACAATAATCACCGTGGATATTTAAATTGAGAGCTTGGCCATTACCATTTCTTTCGTTGTTCGCTTTGAAATTACTTGCCAACTTTTTTTTCCGGCGAAATTGATACGATCTTGAAAAGGAACGAAAGCATTCTCGATTTGAATTTCGGGAAATATTATGAATAGAGCTGTGAGTTTTATGTACATAGAAAGTATTCGGCAATCTTGTTTTTTAATTAATTTCATCGAATACTTAAGAATTCGTTTATTAATTCACAAGTCTAACATTTATTTGTTGCTATGTTGATTCGTATCAACATTATTTAGTTGTGCATAATGAAATTAAAAACACTTACTTCAACAGTAACTACCAGATAGCACTTCTAGCAAAGTTTTGTATATTATAACTACTCGTATAAATTATATTTCTATATTTAACTTTATCCTCCTATTTTATGACGTTAATTGTCTTTAAATAACACAATTCTAACTATAACGACATTTACTTGTTCATTTTATTACACTATCAACTAAAACAACTTGTGGTATAAGAATTTATAAAATAATATCTTATAAATCCTTTTACCGCAATAAACAGGAAAAAACGTTCACAAACTATCAAAAACAAAAGGCATAATAAATCCTTAAATTTTAACTCCACCGTGCACCGTTTGAACAAAGTGATTTATCGTATCGTACCGGACGTTCTTTGCCCATCGTCCCAGCACTACCCCCAACGTATCGTACAGTCATCTTATCGTATCGTATCGTATCGTACGTGCGTTATGCTAAGACTAACATAAGCTTACGACTCCTCATAAAGATTGGAAGACCCAAGATTAAATCTGCTTCATTGACTCCCTGCCTAATTGATGTAAGTGTCACTTTAAATACTTGCTCAAGTTTTATCTTATGCGAAGTGGGGTAAAGTCTGTTTTTTAACCGATTTCCCAAAAAGGAGGAAGGATATACTTGCAGATTGGTCCCATTTAAATTTAATCAGAATCGGTTACGAAGTTTGGATTTTACATCGAAATAGCTGGAATTCGTATATGATGGTCTTGTGTCATCCAAGTAATCGAAATTGCGTCTTTTGCTTTTCTGCGATTTTGCGGGTAAGCACTAAAATAGTGAAAAATTAAAAAACTTTTTACAAAAAATACAACCGACTTCCAAATAAAAAAAAACACTACTAAAGCAAAAAATAACTTTAACTTCGGAAGTCAGTGTCAAAATACGAAGAAACTAACAAAACACCGACTTCAGAAATTAAATTTATTGTTTACTTTGTTGAGTTTTTTTTTGGAAGGCAGTTGTATTTTTTTGTATTTTTTATTTTTTTATTGAGTGGAATGCCTAATGTTTGCATAACTATAAGGAAGTTCAATCGGTATTTTGATTCTAAAATATTCAATGAATTATATTGTTCTTTATACTTCCCATAAAGATAGGAAGACCCAAGATTAAGTCTGCTTCATTGATGTAAGTTTGCCTCAGCTTCTAGCTCAACTATCTCGATGTTTTATTAAACTTTTTACCTTATACGAATTGGGGTAAAGATTGTTTTTGATTGGTTGACGTTTGCTTAGAAACAAGTTCAGTAGGTAATTCGTTTTAACGTGCATTTTGCTAAGAAACGATCAAATATCCGAAGAATCCAGATTAAATCTGTGTCATTGACTCTCTGCTTTATAGACGTAAGTGTCGCTTTAACTTCTTGCTTAACTATCTCGATGTTTTATTAAACATTTTATCGTAAACGAACTCAGGTAAAGATTGTTTTTGAGTGAGTGATATGCCTAATATTTGCATAATTATAAACAAGTTTAGTTGGTAATTTATTTGAAAATATTTCATAAATCGTCATTTTCATGCTTTATATTAAGACAAAGATCAGAAGACTTCCCATGAATGTACGACGACTCCAGATTAAGTCTGTCGCATTGACTGTCTGCTTTATTTATGTAAGTGTCGCCTTAACTTCTTGTTCAAGTATCTCGATGTTTTATTGAGCTTTTTATCTTAAACGAATTGGGGTAAATATTGTTTTCGATTGAGTGATACTTATGCCTTATCTAACTAATATTACAAATGCGAAAGTTTTGATGTTTGTTACTCAATCACGCCAGAACGGCTGAACGGATCTTGATGAAATTTGTAACAGAGATTGATTATAGTCTGGAATAGCACATAGGCTACTTTTCATCCCGGGAATATTTTCCCTAGGGATCACGCGGGCGGAGCCGCTGGCAGAAGCTTGTGTGAACATTTAAACAAGTTCAGTTAGTAATCAGACCTTAAAGTTTCCATAAATTATATTGTTTTTGCGATACGCTAAGAAACCATCAGAAGACTCCACATAAAGATTAGAAGACCCCAGATTAAGTCTACTTCATTGACTCCCTACCTAATTGATGTTAATGTCGCCTTAACCTTTTGTTCAACTATCTCGATGTTTTATTAAACTTTTATCTTATAGGTACTAGCTGACCCGCGCAACTTCGTCTGCGCCACATTTTCCATTAATGCTCCGCTCCTTTTAGTCGTAGCGTGATAATATATAGCCTATAGCCTTCCTCCACAAATGGGCTATCTAACACTGAAAGAATTTTTCAAATTGGTCCAGTAGTTTCGGAGCCTATTCATTTCAAACAAACAAACAAACAAATCCTCTTTATAATATTAGTGTAGATGAACTGGGGTAAACATTGTTTTTGATTGAATGGTTAAATGTGTTTATTTGGTTCGTTATAGTCGTACTGTGTTAGTTTTAAAGTGGTGTAGATAAAAAGAAAACTCATACCAATATACATATTTCATATACAATTTTAAATTTGAGATGGGTTTGCTCTTGACTCTAGTATAGGTCAGAGATGACAGAAACAAAGTCTAAGATGGAGCGAGCTCAGTCGCAATCTGTCAAAAAAGTCTCAATTTCCATATATTTTTGACAGATTACGACAGAGTTGTGGATGTTGAAAATTTCATCTTTGTAGAATTGGCATCTCATGTAGTTATCATTAATTACATAAAAAATGTTCTCTAATATTCTTTTTATTAAGTAGGTTGTTCAATATAACAAAAAAAAAATCATTGGCATCTTTACTTGATCAGGGTCTACTAGAGATTTTTAAATCTTTCTTTATTTTTCAATTGACGAAAATAAGTCAACTTCGTTTCAGTGAAACAGATTGAGAGAATTTAATTTTCAGATTTTAGGGACCGTTTTATCAAACTGGTAGCGCCTTAGATTAAGATAAATCAAATGACGTCTCGTTAGCCCAAATTGATCTTATAAGAAAATTAGATAAAAATTTGTTTACTTCGACTTAGTAACAGAAGCCAATAATTTTATCCTCCCAATAAGTGGCCAGATATTATATACTAGAGGCCGCCCGACTTGATCCGCGTATAAATTCTCGTTATTCCCGTGTAAATCCCGATCCCTCGGGAACTCCAGGATAAAAAGTAGCCTATGTGTTATTCCGGGTCTTCAGCTACCTACATATCAAATTTCATCGTAATCGGTTCAGTATTATTTGCGTGAAAGAGTAACACACATCCATACATACTCACAAACTTTCGCATTTATAATATTAGTAGGATTAATATGAAATTGAAATATTGGAAGTATCGGAAATTTCGTTATCCTATTATCTCTGTCACCGGAAATTGGCAAACGCCGTAAGATTGTAAAATATCGCGTAAAATTGAAAACTATTTTTTTCTAAATAATAATGTATTGGAAACTATTGGATTTGGATAGGATACTTTTATACAAAACGATTTTTTCATAATATTTCGAGAAATCTACAGGGCGTATTTGACATCGTAACGCAAACTTCGGGAAAAGGCTACATCTCATGCCACTAACCAAATTGTGGAAGTCATTAATCTCGCTAATGAACGGTTACAGAAATTGTCAATTTCGAGCGCGCAATGTATTGTGAACAACGCGATACAAACGCGTGAGAGCGTTGCACGCAATACATACCTACTTCACGTCTTGCACACAAACGTACATGGTCTGCGACGCCGCCGCGGCGACGCGCCGCGCCGCACCGCGCGCGTATGTGTGTATGTAGGTAACTACGAACGAATCGCCACATGAAATTACTTAATCACTGAGAAATAACTACGGTGCCTACCTGCTGATGGTAGGAACATGTTTATGCAGAATGTTAGAGAAAAAAGCTGACCTTGAGCTATGTTTCTATCAGCGAAATGTGTTTGAATTTGGATTGCATCTAGGTATCGTCTAAATGGATGGCAACTAGCAAGGTCACCTTGAATGGAACACTGCATTACATCCTTCTTAAACATGCTTAAGAACTTGTTTTTGAAGAGCTTAAGAGAAAAGAAGGAGCCATAAGCTTAGTCTTTTAAAATCACGACTCCGATAAAGATTGATTACAAAAAATAAGCTTGTAAGTACATCGAGATCCGGTAACGCAGCTAGCTAATGAACTACCTAACTCTCTTTGAGTTTGAATGTACCCAAATACCTACGAATATCACCCTTCGCCGACGGCAATAATATCACATAAAATAATTTTAATCACTCAAAAATACCTACCTACTAACATGATTATGCAGAAGTTAAGGAGACTTGCTTAGTCTCTTATAATCACGAACACGACTCCGATAAGGATTGATAACAAAGCCGGCGATGTGCGAGTTAGACTCTCACACAAAGGGTTCCGTACCATAACCATAAACAAAAAACACGTTTCTTGTATGCGAGCTTTCCAATGGAGCTCTCTGTAAATTTTATTTTTTATTTGTTAGAAATACCATGCCTGAGATACAGCCCACTAACAGACAGACGGACCGGCCGCGGCGGCCGAACAGCAGAGGCTTAGTAATAAGGTTCCATTGGTTACCTACTCTTCGGGTACGGAATCCTAAAAAGAAGCTTGCAGTAGGTATTAACGAGTAACTACCTAGAACTCACCTTAGGCTCGCTCACCCCTAATCAGATAGGGTTCGAAGAATCGAAGTGGCCGGCGCCAGCACTGAGCGCGGCGCAGAGTTTCAGCGTGGACACGGGGCAGAAACGTTGGGTCCTGACGCTGAGGCCTGAGCACACTCCTCACACAGCGACGCAAACACATTCACTATGCAATTCCGCTTCTCGGCTGCGGAATCGCACTCTGCTGACACAAACACCTTGTCCTTGACATAACCCCAAAGAAAAAAACCTAATGGGGTCAAGTCTGGTGAGCGAGCTGGCCATGGCTCCCGGCCGAATCTCCCAATCCACCGATTCCCGAATGATTCGGTACCTAAGGCAGCGTCACATCATCAGCATGTTACCGTATTCTTGGGCACTGAAGTTCTCATTAAGTCCAGATGACATTTTTCAATGAAACACAAAGACACACAAAAACACGCAAGTTCACAGAAAGAAACCAAAATTTGTCTTCTCTAACGTTTCGAAAACCGATTTTTGCAAAAAAAAATGCACTCGTTCGCGATCAGCGTGCAGCGTCAACAAGGAACTGACAAAAATCCATCATTATTTCATTAAAAATGTTCTTTCGATCTATCCTTTGAGGTCGCCGACAGATACCTACATTGGACCTACAGTGCCAGGGCCGGGCTTGCGATGATAATAGTATGAAAATTCATTTTTTTGCTTTTAATTTATTAATGTTTTTTTATCGAATAATTTTGGTATTGTAAAACTGAACTTTTTTTTAAAACCAAACAGAAACAAATTAAGGTCATCAATCGTCATGATTAAGTTTCAACACCCGTGTTGATGCCGTATTTAAAATTCTGTCACATTAATTGTATCAAAGCGTACAATGGGTATAGCAAGATCCAATTGTAATAAGCATAACATTACTTATTTTAACTTATTTATTTATTTAACAATTTATGTACAAACATTTTATCAGAACATAAGAAGAAGGAAACAGAAAACAAAGCATTATTATGGTTTTACGCAATTATTAATAGTAAGAAAAAAAAAAGATTATTTTCTCGGTCGGATATCATCGTGACTCCACATAAACGCTTATTAAAAAGCGTTATACCGGTTGCACCCAAATACGTCTCTGGCGTCCGTCGGTTTCGTCGGTAAAGGTCAAAGAGCGCGCGCTACGTGTTGCCGCCGCAATATGAAAATGGGTTTTATCGACACAAAACAAAGTAACCGATTTTCAACCTTAATCTATTACGTTAATGTTGGAAATCGGCTACTTCGTTTTGCTGTGATACGTTTCATTTTCTTTGGAATGCAGTCTTAGGCGGCATGCTTTTAACAAATCATACACGCGTGACACACATGCATACTTGTTAGTGTGTGGGCAGCTACTATGCATTGCGTTGACCTTTCGTTTGTACTTTAGCACAGCTGAGCTGATACCTATTTGTGGTTTTATTTACATTGCTCTTTTTAGTGAAACTAGTTAATTAATTATTTTTTTATTAAAAATCTCATTGCGTTAGGTCAGAATAACGATTATGAGTAGTCTAAAGTAAAAAAAACTCTTGAAAAAACTGGAAAAATGAGAAAAAAGCCGATGAAAAATTCCAACTCTGGGGTGTCCAGAATCATGCCCTGGACCCATGGAAATCGTTTGTGCGTCGATGTCAGATACACCGTGTATACTAATATTATAAAGCAGAAGAGTTTGTTTGTTTGATTGTTTGTTTGTTTGGTTGAACGCGCTAATCTCAGAAACTACTGGTCCGATTTGAAAAATTCTTTGAGTGTTAGATAGCCCATTTATCGAGGAAGGTTATAGGCTATATATCATCACGCTAAGTCAAATAGGCGCGGAACAATAATGGAAAATGTGACGCAGACGAAGTTGCGCGGGTCAGCTAGTTTTAATATAATCAAGATTGATTACAATCTTACGGAGTTCACCATTTTCCGGTGACATGTATATGGAATTTTTCCGTTACTGGCTGAATGACTGATATACAACGCACAGCCGTAACTACTGGTTGTACAAAGCTGAAATTTGACATGATTGGTTCCTTAGGGAGTGAAGAGGTTCACTAAGAGAGAATTTCCTGAAATTCTTAAGGGAACGGGAAACATCGGGATATACACGAGCAAAGTTTATTGTTCTTCTCTCTCATAGAATTTTACAAACAGTAAAAAAAAACAAAACATTAGAGATAATTGCTGTGATCTATCTGAAAGACTGGTTTCTATACTAAGAGACCTGTATGACAGATTACCAGCCTCTCCAAACTCCGGACAATAGGTGACAGCTGTATACAACATCAGAAGACTAAAGCTAGTTTCGTCATAAAAGACAGCACCCGCAAATAAGAAGAACAATATAGTAAGACAACTTTGGCTCAATAGGGGCTTACAGGGCGTTGACAGGTTAAATAGTTCGTCATGTACCTAAGTCATTTTTCAGAACATTTTGTTCTACCTGTAGTCATTGATACAATTTCTCGAAAATCCCCTATAATTTTCGTCTCGTCTTTTACTTATCTGATCTCGTAAATCACTCCAGTGGGTTGTAAAAAAAAGAATCTAGGTACACTTAATTTCTTCAGTAGATATATCTCACTACTTCTCGAGATTTACGGCTAATAAAATAACTTGGCTGGTTCTTGCTGTAACTTTTTATGATATTAATGTTTGAACTTTTATTTGTTGTCGCTACGTACTCACTTTTTATTTTTGCTAGTTATAATGATGGCCGTCTTGTGCATTATTAGTCTACTTTATTAAATAATTTTCATAATGTTCGTTAGAAAAATATTCTTAAAAAATATGTACATGCCATATTCGACCAAAAGAACATATAGTTTGAAAAACCGATGTGCAAAACTGCTGAGAGCTGTAGCGTATTTTTTACTTACTTTTTTTTTTTTCCTAAATTTTTTGAGCTACAAAATCTGATTTCATCATCATCATGAAAGGCGCCAACTGCTGGACATAGGCCTTTCTCTTGGACATAAGCCTCCCCCAACTGACGCCACAACAACGGGTCTTGGGCAATTCGCATATTTTTGTATTTTTTTTTTTGCGACAGAATATTAAAAGTCTTGCTGGCATCTACATCATCTACAAACTATAAAAACACATCTAATATTGGGTTCGGAAGTTAAAGGCTTGTCGACTCTTATGAACAATCTTTAAACGTCCAATCTATGTGGTTTGGTTAACTCTAGTTAGCGTTAAACAAGTTGTTATTTTGAATAATGGCTTTTAGTTCAGTACTTGTACAACGTCAGTATTGTAGTATCCATGGAAATTATTTTAACTTGTCCATTGGGTTTTATTTAACCTGACTGCCAATTTCTACTAATTTTTAAACAACTTTTGCATTTGCATGACAATCGCTAACTGTCAAAATAGCCTTATTTTTCATAAATTTTTGACAGTTTGCGATTGAGATGCAGATGCGATGCGAATGTAAAAATTTATTCAATTAACACTGTTAGCTTATGTGACATATCTAGAAATTATAAATCAAAGACTATGTAATCCGAAATGGTAAGGAAGTCAAATATCTTGACTTTTCTCGCGAGGTTGTCGACATGTGGGATGGGAAATCAGCAATCATTGTACCGATAGTTGTGTCAGCCAACGGCTTAATAGCCGTGAGCCTCGACCAACACCTTAGGAGGCTCTCGTTAGGTAGCTGGATCAAGGGCTTGATTCGGAAAGCTGGACCTGGACACGGCTCGCTTTGTTACGGCTCTCTGGAGCCCTGTTGTCGATATCAGTGGGCTACTATTTTTGAAGTGAAAACTTCTATAGCGGCGTTGAACACTTTTCTTGGGATGGGTTTAAAATTTTTTCTCTCTTTTCTTTTTCTTCCTTTTTTTTTAGTATTCTATTCTATTCTCTTTTTGCTTCGTAGAAGTAATAATGTATGATTACTGTAATTTTGTAAATGTATGTGTGTTTTGTTATGTTTGTTTATTAAAACTCGCATCAGGACACGTGATCTGATCGAAAATTCGTAAGGCGGATGATTCAAAAATGGACAACGTTCAAGTTTTCACTTCTGCTGGCACTCCCGGAGTGCAACCTGATTATTTTTATATTTTTAAAGAAATATTTTAAAATGTAATGATTGGTACAGTCTATTGAATAAAGGATTTAATCCCACTAAAATATTTTCGTAAGTACTCATTAATTTGTTTGCGAGTACCTTTCCAAGACGTAATGCCCAAATATGGCTGTCGAGAACACTTTTAGTTATTAATGCTATAGGTACACATATTTTCTCGTTTCTTTACCCCAAAACATCATCTTTAACAAGCATTTCCATTCTGATCTACGGCCTCAACTCGTATCAATCATATGATTTGGCCCAAACCCGTAATTTAACCCCAAAAAATGACAAAAACCGTAACATGAATAATCGAAAATCCTATAAAATTGGAAGGTTAAGTATCTATCAGTTGGTAGGTACACAGCGCCATTTTGTGAATAAAATATTAGTCGGGCAGGGTTCTAAACGAGCGTCGTCCAAATCGGGTCCCATCGATCACAGAAATCACATCTCATCTATAATGTACCGCAGAGTACCGCGTAACAGTTAAATCATTGTGGAAACATACGGGTGGGGTGTGGTCGCGGAAACGTTGAAGATATTACATGGATTTTAATTTCCAATTCTACTAATTTTTAATCAACTTTCGCATTCGCATGTCAATCGCAAACTGTCAAAAAAGCCTTAATTTTCATAAATTTTTGACAGATTGCGATTGAGATGCAAATGCAAAGCGAATATGAAAATGAGAAGAATTGGCCCTCTGGAATTCAATTTTGATGTCTTTTCACTATCAGCCAATATTTAGTCAGACCAGGGGACCTAGTAAGAATGTTTTTGTCGAATAGTAAAGAAACATACATTTTATTTTAACTAAAATACTCGCGCATAATATTTATTTGAATTGGATATTATAATATTTTGAACGATACGTGATTGTGTATGTCGCAAAAAATTATGCCAAAATACTATAAGGTTGCAGTTTTTTTATATTCAAAATACACTTACGTTAACGTTACTTTTAGTTTATTATGTCGTGCCAATGCCGTTTTGATTCTACTGTATGAGAGAAAGAGCTATACAAGTCGAATAGCAATCTTCCTTTTTCACAACGGATTCATGGATGGAATGATACGTTATAGAGTCTGTGTAGTCAATAAAAGACAGATTTATCATTCGTTTTGTTGAAGACTTAAAATATGCCAGTGAACATGTAAAATTTAAAATAATAAAAGATGTGTGATGCCTGCCTGGGGGATTCTGTAGGTACAGAATCCCCCAGGCAGGCATCATCACCTTTTTCCGGAAATTCAAATAAAGTTAGTACAGTTGGTCAATCTTGTAGCCAAGTCTAGCCTACACCAAAATTTGAAGCCTTAGTTGTATTTAGTTTTAGTACTTCAACAAGTATCCGCTTCTTAAGAGTCCTATTACGAATCGTAAATGCTCGTTTGCAATAGACGAAGTTACGTTGGTCTGCGTTGGGAGTACATCTTTAGTCCGCGAAACAATTTTGATTCTTACTAGTCTGAATAGGATTATAGTTTATTTGGGCGCTCGCGCGAGACTGAGGAGCGCGCGCGCTGAATTGACGCAGAATATATAGTACTTTAATTTTATTGGGTGGACTTTAGTTACCGGTAGCACGAAGTGAGCACCAAGAGGGGTCAAAGGTGGTTCGGTTTGGGTCCCTGATTATAACGGTATCACTCTTATTAAAAGGAAATGGATATTTTCCGAGAAATTACAAAAAATAGTTTTAACCTCAAATCTGACAAAAATGAAAAACGAAACGTAATTTTGGGCGATTGACAACCAAAACTGTACCAGTATATTGTCTGTGGTATAAAATGTCGTGGAAAATCGGTGAAAAGGAACGTAAAAATAAAAAATAATAACGCAATTTTACGTCAATTTTCAAATGACAGTGACACTGTCATTACTGTGTGTGTCTGTGTTAATGTGTGTGTGTTGTTTTCGTTGTTGTCATTTGTATGCAGTTCATGGTTAAAATAGGTCGAATCTGTCCCAAAACCGAATCAGGGCACCCCGACTCCACCTAGTCTTTTGGCTGCTACCCCTAGAGTGTTTATAAAATCCGGAGGCGCGGAGGGAGAGCAGCCCCCGCCCGCTGTAACAAAGTATAGGCGCCCGTGCGAGCCGGAGCGGCTGAGGCTGGTCGCCGGAGGCGACCAACAAGCCGAAGCTGCGGAGGTGAGCATGGGTGCCTATCCTTTGTTACGCAAGGGCGAAGGGGCTGCACTTCCCGCAGCGCCGGAGACGTTCCAGAAGCGACTTTGTTGACAAAAAGTGTTTTGAGGTTAGGTTACAATAATTCGTTTTTCTCAAGAATGGTGCATTTCCTTTTCATGGGAGTGGTACCGGGGGGGATTGAGGGGGCCCCCCTCCCCCCCTTCCCCTCTCAACCCCCTTTTCGTGCTACCGGTAACTAAAGTTTACCCATTTTATTTATTGTAATTTTGTTTTATTATATTGACAAACGAAAACTTATGAAACGTATTCATTGTAGATTGAAATTTTATATCATATTAATTTATTTGATAAAATTGTTTTTATTTGGAATATAATGGACGCTGAATCAAGACATTTCTGGCTTAAATTAGGATTTCTTTACGTTTTTTTCCGTGAAAACTCAGGGAATTTTAAGAAATTCTAGAACTCCAATAAACAAGTAAAACATTCAAATTACCTTTTAGTAATTTCAGCTTTTAAAAGAATTGATTGTAACAATGTGAATTGGACCGTCAAAGTTCCATCGCCGACATTTTTTCTTGCAAACTGAGTTCGTAAAATATTTATAGTAAATTACACGAAAAGAAAAATGAAAATGTGTAACTCCAACTTACAATAAAGAGACTGGCACTATCGTTATTCAGGATCAAATAATTAAAATATCTTACTGCTGCTGAAAACTATAGCGTCAAAAATCATTAATTTCCGTAAAAAATGTAATAGGACTCTTAACAGATTAAGCAAAATTCCGTTTATTTTAACAAGGATCTTGTTAAAATAATCAAATTCTGCCTAAGACTGTGCTATCCCTAGAATAATCAGATTCTAAAACCGTTAAACCTCTTATCTCCACAATTTTTTTTTAATAAACTAAATATAATTTCATATAATATTGTTTATTCTTTTGTTTATTATCACTAATTCTAATATAATTTCATGTCCGAATGTTTGCTGAATGTAATTTGACTATGCTGCTATCATAAAAATGCAAAAAAAAAAAATCCTAAGCCGTTTTATTAGCATTTAATTAAAAAGGGGCCAATGAGGCTTGAGCATGATAGTTTATTTTATGAAATCCGCTCCAATGTGAAATCCTATCGGCAGCACATGGAATGTTACTTTTAAGTTCAAATATAGGTAACGAAACTCAATAAAAAAGTGTTAGTACGTCTTAAATTTGTGTTATTTTTTTCAATATTTAAGTTTTAAAATGTGTTGCTGCTGTGTTATTTTATAGATTTATTTTTGCTATAATTTGATTAATCATTGCATTAAGTTATATCCTATGTAACAAATAAATAACGATTTAATTCTAAATCTGATTAATAAAAAAGAAAATATACTCGGGCATAAGTTGGAAATTACGATTAGCATTCTTTAGAACTTTTTGCAAAATTTAAAAAAATATTTCGCTCCACGGAACTAAAAGACAAAGCCCTACAAGTGTCCCACAAAAACGCGTCCACTCCTGCCACGCTCTCCGTATGTTTCCACTTTTTCAGATCTGACATCGTCAGTATTTCGGCCTTCTGGGTAATGTCACATTGTTTATAGTCATAAATTCAATACCACTATACATTACAATTTAATGTGACGTACACACGCTACGAAGCAGTCTTATAAAGAATATTACAACTTTATAATCAGTGTAATGGTTGCGTTAAATATGTACGGAATTAACATACCCATGTAATTTCCATATGAAAAGTAGCTTTTGATAAGGTGTATTCATTTCACAGTACAAGTAAAATACTGGTATTCAACTACGGAGAGGCTCGTGGATGACTAATTTAATTAATTATAGTAATAACATTATAAAGAAGAACGATTTGTTTTTGTTTGTATCAAATAATCTCCGAAACTACTGGACCGATTTTAAACATTTTCACTTAGGCTTTAATACATTTTATAAAGTAAGATTACATAATTATTATCCTAAAGATTTTTTTTTAATGAAACTTATTCCCACACTAGTAATTTCTCCTGTATTGTAGGTGCGTTTACAAACATACAAAGTCACATACACAAACAGCCAATTGCAATGCAGACGAAGTTGCGGGCAAATTGCTAGTAAGTAATAATATTAGACGCACTGCTCAAGCTTCAACGTTAAGCTACACCTGCTTCGGTCATTTCGTGGATGGGTGAAAACCCCTAACTTACCTCGAAAAGTACGATACACTTTCTGATCTGGGCTGTTATCTGTAGATCTTTAGCAGTGTCTACCAGTAGTCAGAAGCCCGAAATCGCACAAAAAAAAACTTCCCAAGGAGACTCGTATTTCCTAGATACTGGGTTTATGGAAGACGAATAGCCAGTTTTTTTTTTTTTTTTATGCAAAACGGGGAAACTCTTGGCTCAAATCTCACCTGATGGAAAGTGATGATTAGGCCGAAGATGGAAGCGAGTTTCACCCGGAATCCTCTTACACAGAGGAACTGGCTATCATGCCTCTAACTGTCGCAGTCGCCCAAGTAAAGTACTAGGTATTTAGATGCATCTATTAAGACTGCAATCGTAGGTACTCCAAGATAGTTGGAAAAGGGCGATTTAAATTTTATAATTTGTACTAGCTTTTGCACGTGACTTTGTACGCGCATGACGCGTTTTTTTACCGTACCCATAAAAAAATTCAAGAAACCCTCTCTTAGTACTCCCCTACACTCTTCAAGGAACCTACATTAGCCGTGTCGACGGCGCGTCCTCAAAGAGAGTCAGCATTGGGAGGGGCCCGAAAGGGCCGACGCCTGCCGGAGTCGCGGGACTATTCGAAAAAGATACCGTGGCTCCGGAACACAATGGGCACTGAAGGAACATGGATGGGTTTTAGTCAGTAGAAGTCTGACACTCCCTCTCGCTCCGCCCAGAGCGGGAGAAGTCATTTGATGATTTCCCATCCCAAAAAAAAAAGGAACCTACATTACAAATTTCAGCTTTCAACGAACATTTTTTTTTAAGGATGGGAAATCATCAAATTACTCCTCCCGCTCAGGGCAAAGCAATAGGGAGTGTCAGACTCTTACTGAGTAAAACCCTTTCGTGTTCCTCCTAATGCTACTCTTTAAGCCCGAAGTCCGTAGTTTCGGGCTAAGTCAAAGTTCAAAATTCAAAATTCGAGCATTTATTTCAATTAAACCATTTACAGGCACTTTTGAATTGTCAAGATCGGTCGGTCCAAAAAGTTGAAGCTATTTGCACGTTCCAAAGCGTAGATCTCTATGGAGAAGAACGAAAATAATAAAAATAATAAAAATAGTTTATTGGTATAACAGCTACAGTATTAACAAACGTGATTATATATTACACACTGCCATATAACTCTATACTGATCCTCTGACCGATCAAACGTACGCCTATAAATATAAAAAAAAAAAAGAAAACAATCGGCCAACTTAAATCGCTAGTGCGCGCAGGCTCTAAGTAGGATAAACAAGCTTTTGTATGAATATAGCGTGGATTATGATGTGAGTAATTTTAAACTCTGGATTATGAAAATATTTTTAATTCAAAGCTTTATTTCATGAATACGTTCTGATTAATCCGTAAATCTAAATTCACTATGATTTATGCCAGTTATGAATACTGAATGTTAATTACACTTCTTTGAAACTAATTACCTGGAAGTTATTGGAAATAAATTAAATACTGAACCTGAATAACATTATTGGTTCTTGGATTTGAAAGCAAGTTTACATAAGTAAGCTTGAGTCCGAGAAATATATAATCATTGCCATCTGCCAAGCCTGTTTCTATCTATAATGGGGTCGGCTTCCAGTCAAATCGGATTCAGCTGTAGTTACAGCACCGAAAAAATAACGACATCACTAGATTTTTCAGCAAGAAATTACTACCAATACTGTAACATTTGGCGTATAAAACAAATACTTAGGCTGCATATAAAATTTATGTAGCTATTAAAAATAAAACTAGTCACTAACGACTACACATACATTTATCACACACACACATATACCTATTGATCTAAACTTCTATACTAATATTATAAAGAGGTAAAGTTTGTGAGGTTGTAACTGTTGTAAGGGGTAATCTACTGCTGATACCCACGGCTACGCCAACTTGACAAATTGGATACTAAAACTTTCCTCAAGAACCGCTCTATCCATGTGGTGAAACAAAAAACAACATGAAAATCGGTGCAGTCGTTTTTGAGTTTATTGCGAACAAACAGACAGACAGATGCGGAGGAGGACTTTGTTTTATAATATGTAGTGATGATAGAAAGCCACGTTATTTATGAGTGTCATAGTCTTTACTAACACGAAAAATACCCCTCAACGAAGTGAGCACGGGTCAGCAAGTAAACAATAAAAAATTATACTAATAAGCTAGTCAGTGATATTACAAACATCACGAGGGTACCAAAGAGCTGAAATTTTCAAAAAATTCTCACCCAACATTCATATTAAATTACTCACTTAAAAAGTAAATTATTTATACTAAAAGCTAACCTACATCTACTCTTCTTTTTTCTACTTCGCCACATACAATTACTTCAACAGTGGCCATGTCATGACATGGCATTACTGCTAACTGATGACCTCTACGTTTGAGGTCACTACTTTATATGTGTGCTACTATTCTCAGATTTTGGTTGAATCGATCGAGGGTACAATAATTGGAGCCAATTTTCAGGTATAGTGTAGTGAAACCAATAACGGTAATGCATCTTTTAAACAATCGTAGTTGTTTAAACGGAAGATAACCTATCTTCTATTCGATTATTATCAAGAAGTATAATTATGTGAAGAATTATTTCGAAATTCAGATGATTTTACCTGCGAATAAATATGGTTGTTTGACATATTTTGTAAAAAAAAATTGGTAATCGCCATTTTTATTGCGATGATTCAAAATAATTCCATATGGACAAAAATTACTATTTATTGAGTTAAATGACCTCCCTGCAAAAAAGCTTTGCGGTGTTTATACTCGCCAAGCTTAGTAAAAACATTGGTGACACATCAAAACAATAAACTTCTATCGAGAACATTTTATTTCTCCATGAAACTACCCTGAAATAACCAAGTATTTGTATGTCATTCACCCACGTTACCTATCAATTTGTGGCCAAACCATTCATTTTCAACTAGCCAGGTGCCGATAACTGTTATTTCACACAAACTTTATTATTTAATACCTTGAAGGCTTTCCTTAACATTAGTTCGTAATTGTACGTAAAATTGTGTGACTGTCGCGGTTAACGGCCATTTTGTATTTAATTTCATATCGCTAGTGAATAAATAAAATGCCCATGATAGTTTATAATTCTATGTGATTCAATAAGCTTTTGGTTTCTGCAAATTGTTTTAATTCAAGTTCAAATTAACACATCATATTATGGCAAAAAATTGCATTTTGTGTCAACTTAGGAGCCTGCTAAATATTTTGGTTCCAGTTAGTTTTTATTTTTAATGTTGAAAGAAGATATTTAATTTTATTTTATTTATTGATTCAACTAAAACACAAATACTACAAATATACAATTAAATAAAAAACTCTTAGCCAACTGAAATTAATTAATCTAATGGCGTCGAAAAATTCATCCGCATCGCTAGCCACTGGTAATTTGTCCAAAAGGCTGGCAGCATTGCCACGTGATATGGCAAAGCTTATCCTTTGACCGAAGTTCCAGGTACTCGGGCCCCACGAACAAAGAGTTTCAACCCCAAATGGCTCAAAAATATAACTACCAACGAGGTTATAATATTTCTGCCGCTTGAGGTTCTCAGCAGCCGCAGCGGCAGCGCCAGCACAGCACGAAGAGCTAGAAAGATGGGATGGCGCAAGAGTATCGATTTAATAAGTGGTTTTATACAATGCAGGCAAAATATTCTTAAGCCAAATTACAAAAAATAATATAGAATTAGAAAAAAGAGAAAGTATTTCTTGTCTCAGAACTGACACCCTTACAAAATTATTCTTTAACGATAGCTTTGAACCGATGGAAAGAAATGTCCATAAATAAATTATTAGTTAAGAATCTTTTGGAGTCTTGTCTTCCAATAATTTTAATTAGGTACTTTGATGAATGAGATAAAAGATACTTTCAATGCCATTACGAAGAAACAAAACTAACCATTAATTTGAGACTAATTGAAAGTATTGATACTGATTAACAAGAAACACGAAAAAATACTCTCTCTTGTCCTTCACAACTTAGAAACTTTGTGGGTGGTGATAGCCAGTGACTGACATATACTAACAGTTTATTATTTTGTCTTGTTCCAAGTGTTTACTAACACGTTACCTGTATTTCATAATATTTATAATTCACTTTAGTTGAAAATAACGTGGGTTAAACCAAGCTATTCCAGCTTCGTTCGCAAAGTATCGAGAATTTTAGAATAAAATAGAAAATTTATTTGCGTAAAACATGGTACATGTGGTAACTATGGGACGGAAACATACTGTTGGAATAGAATGTATTCATTACTTAATGACGATATATTTCATAGGTAAAGTTGTACTGTTTTTCTTTGTGTATTCCTTTTTAGATTAAGAGTAGATAAGATTACATTTAGGAAAATGTAAAAAAAGGATCTTATTTGTGTGACAATGGTTTGAAGCGTAAACGGAATGAACGAGCCTGGAGCTCACGACACAGGGAATCCTCGTGTGAGTTCCAGCAGGAATCAATTGTTTTGAATGTATTTTTTTTAGATACTAAAATATTCTTATTCTTATTATTATTCAGAGTGCCTAATTCTCCAATATTTTCAACAATTTTCGCCTTCGCACGTCAGTCGCAATTCGCCTTCGCACGTCAGTCGCAATCTGCCAAGAAAAGAATACGGAATGTCGACGCACAAAATATCGATAAATGCTAATACGATGCTACAAAATTGCGATGCACGTTACGGCGAAAGACTGTCTCTGCGAATCCACTACACTTCGATGCACGTTACCGCGATAGATCTTCACTGTGATACTACTTGACTTCGATGCACATTACCGCGAAAGATTTTCACTGCGATACTGCTTTACTTCAATGCACATTACCGCGAAAAACTACGGAGCGACTTGACTTCGATAATCTATTGCGAAACATCGTTACTGAGAAACTATTACATAATTAATTCATATTAATATGTTTTGAATGGGCCTATAAAAATATAAACCAAAAAGCATAGTGAACAAGTTAATATTATATATTCCATAATGGTTTGTACAGTACATAATAAACAATCATAATATTATTATGTATAATTAATCATATTATAAGTATATTTAATCAACTTGACACAAAGACAGAGTGAAATGCAACAAAAATGTTAACAAAATATAAACAAAGTTATAATAATAATGTTATTGATTGATACAAAAATATAAAAGAATAAAAAAATTCGTAGGGGAAAATTTGTTTTATTTCTTTATGTAGAAAATAAATGCAAGACCATCCAAATATGTTAACATATCCATAATTATCACCTTTCTTATAATATAAATGCTCTTGGAGTTTTTTGTAGTACTGCGTTTTTGTTTTTCCTTTTTTAGGGTTCCGTAGCCAAATGGCAAAAACGGAACCCTTATAGATTCGTCATGTCTGTTCGTCTGTAATAACATTATTATTATAACTTTGTTTACATTTTGTTAACATTTTTGTTACATCTATCTCTGTATTTATGTCAAGTTGATTAAATATATTTATAATATGATTAATTATACATACTAATATTATGATTGTTTATTATGTACTGTACAAACCATTATGGAATATATAATATTATCTTGTTCACTATGCGTTTTGGTTTATATTTTTTTAGGCCCATTCAAAACATATTAATATGAATTAATTATGTAATAGTTTCTCAGTAACGATGTTTCGCTTTAGATTATCGAAGTCAAGTCGCTCCGTAGTTTTTCGCGGTAATGTGCATTGAAGTTAAGCAGTATCGCAGTGAAAATCTTTCGCTGTAATGTGCATCGAAGTCAAATAGTATCGCAGTGAAGATCTATCGCGGTAACGTGCATCGAAGTGTAGTGGATTCGCAGAGACAGTCTTTCGCCGTAACGTGCATCGCAATTTTGTAGCATCGTATTAGCATTTATCGATATTTTGTGCGTCGACATTCCGTATTCTACTCATCTGCCAAAATATATGGAAAAGAGCCGTTTTTTATTGATTGCGAATGAGATGCAAATGCGAAAGTTGTTGAAAATTTTTAGAATTGTCCCTCGGGTCATGGTCTAACTGTATTTCAAATTTCTTCCGAATCCGTTCAGCCGTTGATTGATAAACATACACACAGACCTACACATTTATAGCCCAAAAAAACGGCAAAGTGCGAGCATGTTGTAAATTATAAAGTTATTTTAGAACCATAGACTTCTTACAGGTTCTTCTGTAATCTGACTGAAAATAACTTTTTATTATACATTCAAAACGTCTGGCTGTTTTGCATATATAAAAAATATTTTCTCTGTCTCTCTTTCGACAAACAGATACGAGCCAAAGGATATACCGGGTTCCAAAAGGATGTATGGATAGAATAAACTCACTACACACCATGTTTTTCTTCACAAAATTGGCTCGGGAATTTTGCAGGGTACCAAAAGTAGGTATTATAAAGACAACGGCCGGTGGCCAAGGTCAATAGCCCTGTCATCCCTACTCAATTGACCCTGAATACCGCACAAGCTATCTAAATGTAGGACCGGGCCATAAAATAGATAGGGAAGCAGAAGATCTATTCTTGATGATGCTCGATAAGGTAGATATAGACAGAACAGCTACAAATTAGCTGCAAAATATCGTTAAAAAACAAAATACTACATTTCGATTCTTTACTTTCAAACTAACTAGATTGATTAAAATAAAATACCATAGATACCGAAATGGTACTTAATTCCAAAATAAAGGAGAATGGCAGAAGTTCATAGAACGCTGGCATTAAACTTTTTAAGTTTCTACAGAAATCAAAGTGGCATGGTTTGATAGGGAATATTATAAGCTATTATTAAAAAAAAAATTAAAACGTTAAAATAATAGGGTTAAAGAGAAATTGTAATTTTTGTAAAAGTGAGGTTAAGTGCGTTAATGATTGTACATATAGGGTCTTTCAACTCTATTTCTATCATAACGCATAAATGTTTATTGTATACATAACATATTGCTAATTATGCTTTCTAATGACTTGAAAACTACTTGTTGAAGTTTGTTTAGTTCAATGATTTACCTACACACTGATCATTTACCTAATGACAGTTTAGGTAAGTGTACCTACCTACTCCGTCAGCTTTATGTAGGTAGTCACAGGAAACTCAGGAGAGTTTTTAAGAGACTCATATCTAAGAATCTAAGCACATAAGGAATAATAATCCTGTTAAGGATAACAGGATTATATAAGGTAAAATTAAAAACTCATAAGTATTGTAGGTATTATATTTTATTCATGGTCATCATCATATATCAGCAATATATTATCTAAGAATGGTGCAGGGGGAGACAGGCTATCTTGATGCCGTGCCCATGCCAAATACCAGATGATTGACATGATATGGGCACAGCATCCTACTGTTCTTCGTCCAACAATGCAATTGCAACAGTATTGCTTTATAGCTTCTTGGCCACTTAGAGAGCTGTCAATCAAAATATAAACAAAGTATATTTTTCTTCCTACATGTCTAGACCTAATTCTTCCCCGTAAAATCCAAGATGTGTTTGATGTTGACAGCTCTTCCAGTAGACTCCTGTCAACCTCCCTGCATACTTCTATAATATAGGTGCCATTTGCCCTTACGTGCTCTCCATAATAGGAGCGAGATTGCTTTATTTGATATGTTCCAAGAAAAATTAATATAAGTTCACTGCATAATAGCCGAAGAAAATTTGTTAGGTTATCATTTTCAACAGTAACACTTACAAAATCAGCTCGTCGTTTAGTTGATTAACATTGACAAAATCAGACAAAAGATTGTTTACAAACATGTTCGCATTTATTATATTTAGGATTTCCCCGGCATCACTTCTATCAGTTATTGAAAGCGATTAATTAATGCAGCAGCTATTTTAAAATCAATCATAACATGTTTTGAGGCTAAGTTAAAATATTCCTGTCTAAACAATTTAAAATCTCTTTTAAACCTACCATTGACTGCTTCTACAACCCATCTAGAAATAGTAACCGACCTTGATTTGTTTGCTGCTAGTGTTGATAGTTGCGTTTCACCCCTCTGTAATGAAGCTGGAACATGGGTTTTATAACCACAAGCATTCAGCAAGGGCAAGGCATCTCTGAAACCCCTATCCAGTACAAAAGCATCACCTTCTTGAAAATGTCTGCGTAAATAACTATTTTCAGTTTCAAATTCCCTTTGCATTATAGCTGCATCTGATGTTGTAGCTGGATAAGGGCCCAGAACATCTATAATATAACCATCAGAACATACTAACATAAATGGTTTAACAAGATTTCGATATTTATGTAAGCTGTAAGTATTTTTTTGATATAGATAATTACAACTTTTTTGTATGTAGCAATATGAACCATCAGCTATGACTATAGGGTTTTCCTGGCCATCACTTTGAACTCCAAACAATCCACGGGGTATCAATAGATTTCTTTATATTATTTGTTCTCTTGATATATGTGCTACTCCCAAGTGAGTTGGAACGAACAACAACAGCAACAGTTCTCGAACCTTTGCCATCAACACCTCCAAAGTTCTCCTTGGAATTTGAAATAGTGATGCCAACCTTTCATTGGGTTCACCTGTCCTCAGTTTCATTAAGAATGCAGCGAGAGCCGTTTTACCTCTTCGCATTTCATTTATGGTAGGTATTTCGTGTAATAACTGATTGAACTGATCTTTTGTGTAGCCAATCCAGTGACGTACAAGATGGTCTTCTATATTATTTATATTTGAAAAATCTAATGCATTAACATTAGAGCTCTTTAAATTCAACATATCTTGTATATGTGTTGCATTAAATGCATTTGAATAACCACTAATACCAGCTTGAAAGTCCCATGTTTCTGTATTTAGATGGTTACTGCACACGCGACTATTTACTGGTACATAATAATTAAACTGTAAAAGCAGCATTTTTCTAGTTGAAACTGGTAGCCTGAATCTTTCACTACCCTAACAACCTTCAATAATGCACCTTGACCCAGAGTCTACAGCTCTGATATAATCAGGCAACACAATTGTCTCTTGTCTTCTTGATATGGGCTGAATTACAAGATTAGGTTCAGGCTGATCTTCAACAACAGGTTCGGGATGATCTTCAAAATCAGATGCAGGCTCATTATCTCCATTAGCTTCAGACACCATTTCAACATTAGGTTGAGGCGGAATTTCAGGATCACGTTGAGGCAGTCTTTCAGGACTGTCATGGGTCATGGATACATTATCAAGTGTACCTTCAGAAGTTTCAGAGTCAAGATGAGAGCGCCCACTTGACGATGTGGATGCCCTGGATACAAAATGACGAGAAGCTTTGTGTGCTCTCACCCAGCATCGGTGACAGACATTGTTTGTAGTCCGTAGCTGCAACAATAAAACATTTATGTAAAACATACTCACACATGTGGATTTTATATATAAGTGTGAACACATTTTATAAGAAAACTAATAATACTAAATGTATTGATGCATAATCACATTATGCGTCAATATAATATTATATATATTACTGCGGGGACATCCAATTTTTGACATTGAGATCAGAATGTTATTTTTATGTAATGTATCTAAGCTTGTTTTGAAAAGAGTTAATTGATGACTTCATTGCAAGCTCTTCTCAGCAAATGCAACTTTCCCAGCTGGTATTAGAGCCAGACTATTCATAAGTATGTATGTCCAAAGTCCAAAAAGTAGTAAGTATTATATTTACAAACAAATAAGTATAATATTATGTAGTATATCAGCTACTTCGTTTTCAGATGTATGAGTAATGTCCCAGGTTTTATGCATGTCTTAATGAATAAGTTTGAAAATAATATATTACAATTAACTTACTTGTCGGGGTAGTATCCATTCTCGAACCACATTATATATGCCTCGTTCTCTGTCCGAATCAGTCCGTAGTTGGTGATTTCTTGAACTTGCTGTAGATGATCCACAATTGACACACACCTGTCGGTGCCCAAGGGTACAAGAAGGTGGATGTGGTTCAGGCGTAGTGTGTACTTGATTTAAATAATTGTTTACAAGTACCCAACAGGCGTTACATAGACGATCCTGATTGCACACCTAAAAAAAAATGAATTAAGGTTAAATTATTATTATAAAAACCAATCGAAGTCTTTCATAAAATAGGTGCATAGTAAATGAACTTACAGGCTCAGGAGCAATCCAGGAGCGAATGACCGATAGAATGGATTCATCTTCCAAAGAATGTGTTGTTATCGTACTGCAACGATTTGTAGATATTCTACAGTTTACGCAGCGGTCCATGGTTGACATCACGTTGACTCGTAATGTTAAACACACAAAGGATAGATGAACATAAACTATCTTAAGTAATATCAGTGTCCAAGATAGAGCGCCAAGGTCGATCATATAAAAGAAGGAAACGTCGAGGTCCAAGTCTTGCAACAGTTGTACAGAAAGGTAGGAGTCTTCAAAATCCAAAGGCAAGCCAGGTCGTTGTAAAAATCCACGTAAAACTTTGGAAGCACAAAACATTCACACCAGCACAAAGCAAAGGAGCGAGCGAATGTGAACATGAACAATCGGAATCGCGAATGTCACACTGACGTATTCAGTGGAATGTCACAACAAATGTGACACGCGGGTTTTAGTGTTGCCAATAAGCAATAAACATTTCTTTGCTGGATCAAGTCCTCGTAAACTGTTCGCATAGTTTTTTTTGTATTTATTTTTTGTGATTTAGTTGTTTTAATTATGTATACACAATTAATTAAAACATTATGCAAATTAATTTAATGTTTTTTTTTTATATTTTTCAATGACAAACAAAGCTATCAAATAGTTATGGTTATGACAGTGCTAAAAAGCCTCGTATCCCATGGCTTTAGAAATAAAGACCGCCTCTGTGCTAAATAAAATCAAGTTATCCACTCTTATTATCGAGATTTTATTTCCACTGTCAAAAATAAAGTTAATCTGGCTATTAACTCATAAAAATAAGCGTTAATTTTTGAAATAGCTTTGAATTCTGTACCTTTCCAAAATCAGTAATGCCAAAAACTGCCATCTCCTTTGTAAAATTCACGAAAAAATGCATTGTGATAAGAAATTTTCAGTTTTTCATCTGAAATTGTTAAAATAAATTTCCAGTTTCTCATGACTTGCCTACTTAAAAAAATGTTAATGAATATTATTTTCCAGCCTCATAATAATACTTCTTTTAAAATATTCTTTACGTATGTACATACTTATATTATTTTCATTATAATCTTATCAACCGAAAGGTGTCCTCTGATGGACATATGTGTCGCTACAATAACCGGACGTGCTCTATTATTTCAAATAGGTTTCATTCTGAGCCTTCTGCAATAACTTTAATCCTGAAAAAACTCAACGATTATGTATCATTATTATGCCTACTACAGAACAGAACGTGGTACAATTTGTACAAATGGTATTGGTTTCTTGACGTAAAGAATGTTCGAAGCTTTTAACTTAAACTGATATTGTAAAGCGAAAGGTTCATTTGTTAGATAGGAATTTCCATCAAGACTGTCTATTTGATGTCGAACTGTGGCCATGAACTTGTCTTTTTATTCTTTTCTTCGGTTTATTTCAAGCTTTTCGGAGACTAATAAACTAGAATTCTTCAACGTTTAGTAGGTTGAAGAATTCTTTACTTATTCACCATAGAGGCTATAATGAAATGGAATTATGGCGTTCGCATCTGCCAAAACCCCCTTTAATGTCTTCAAATTCTTTCAAGTAAATTCAACTTGGCAGTTCTTACACAATAAGTGAATCTTGGACTTCATTGTCTTAAGGTGAACCATCAAGAAAGTTAATTAGACGTAAGTTAGTAGTTATAGACTGTAAAATTTATTTGTAAAGATTTGATAGTACTATTTTGTCTTGCATACTTCTATCACTATAATTATCACAACGGAAATATGTCTTTGAGGCACCAAGTACCAAGGTGCCAAGATTAGGTACCAGATAACTACAAGTGTGGTGACCATACTCCTAAAGTCGCTGTAGAGACGTTTCTCGGTACCAAAATTGCAAGCTCATTCCTACTAACCATACATGGTAACAAAATTATGTAATAGTTACACGTTCAAAGCCTTTTTTATCTCCAAATTCACCATTCTACATCAACTAATTTGCATACAATCTCTCTAAAATATTGCACTCGAAATTAACCTCCCAAAAATTCTATGTCAGGATTGAAAAAGCCTCATATTTTACGGCAGAGTCATTAATGTCAGAAGCAAGATGGCCGTTCCATAAAATATGTTATTATAATGCCGTACAGGGCCCACTTATACCAAGTACGGTCACTTTACATATCGTTCGGTATTTTAAGTTTAGTTATAGCAAATGAGACGGTAATGTCGTCCGTATTTTGTAGTGGTTTTCTGGTATTAGGATCTAAAGCTTGAAAATTGTAGATACGTGATGATTTGAAATTTGTATATCTATAGGTATAATTATTGATGGGCAATAGACCGGGATGTAACGTGATTATTGGCTTTAAAACCAACTAAGCCCGATTTCATAGACTGGTAATCAACCGGTCTTTAAACACGATAACTCGGTTTAAACTACATATCCGTATCTCATCTCTTGGACTCTGAAGCTATTGGCTGGTTGTACTTTGAATATGGAAGTACGGCCTGTTGAACGATGCATGCCAAAGACTGGCCCGCAAAATCTTTTACCGATGTTCACAAAAACTACGTTTGGCGATGCGCTATATGGTATATGGTGAACCTCTCATCCATACGCACAAAAATAAAATTTTAGGAAAACTTTAATTGTGCGTACAGCTAAGTAACGGAATTGCCTGTCAGAGACTGTGTTTCCTGATAGCTATAACTTGGAAGCCTTGAATTCAAGATCGGTTACTTTTAGGCAAGCCTGTTTCATCTTCGACTACATCATTGTTTTCCATCAGGTGAAATAGCGGTCAAAGTAAAAAAACAATAACTACAATTATATTCCACGCCAATTCGCTTGCAATTTCAGGAAAAGATTAGGGGATTGGAACTACAGTCGCGTGGAATGCGATAATACCGCCCATTGTATATAATAATATAAGTATAAAATAAATAAGCTGTTTTGACTCCGACCACTAGATTTTCCGAATAGCAATGCACAAATAACTCCGATCTATCCCGAATAACTGCAGCTGCATCTTTCATCCAGATTTCAAGAATACCATCACGAGAGGTGTCGAATTTGCAATAGAGCACACATTGCTATGACTCGGGAATTTTTATGTGTCTCCAACATCTGCGACAAACAGCCTCTGTTGAATAATAGAACGTTCCTTCTGATATAAGCTGAGTCATATTCGGGGAAATGACATGTATAATGTATGTTTGAGTAATTATGTATAAGCGTATTGTTTCTGTTTTGTATGGCTGATGATGAGGATTTGGACACTTTCCGTCTTTGTTGTACATAGTGTCTTAGAGATGAGACTTCTAAATAGGTGTAGAAAGTACTGTATTTTATGCTGAATAGTGGAAATCAATTCATTAACCCAAGATCTATTTAGAGTAAGTATGTAATATTACTGTATCTAAGAGTGGCGATACTCAAATTAATGTATTTCAGCCGAGCAGAGCGAAATAAAGAATTACAAATAGCTCCAGGCGTGATGGTCATGCCAGGAGCTATTTGTAATTTTCTGTTTATATTTTAGCTGTATTCTACAGCTTTGCTTCTGTGGCCAATTCAAAAGATACCTATCGTGTATTTTCTGTGATAATATGAATCCTAAAGCACTTAACAAAATTAACAGTGTAGCAGAACATCAGCATAAAACAACAACATTGTAACATCTTTTTTAACAATTTAACTTCATTTTAAAATATGAGTTTCGAAATTGAATCCAGTTTGACTGGAAGCCGAACCCAAATTAGTTGGGAGAAGGCTTGATAATATTAGTTAACTTCGCAGATACAAGAGAAATTTCCGGTCATGTTGATTCTACTAATTTACCATTCAACACAAACGCGTCTGTCTGTCTGTTCGCGATTAACTCAAAAACGACTGCACCGATCTTCATGCTGTTTTCACCAAAGGTTAGAATGGTTCTCGACGAACGTTTTGACATATAATTTGTCAAGCGGGCAAAGCCGCGAGCATTAGCTAGTCCCGTATAATAGTGAACGTTCACAGGTCAGCAATTATGAAGCAACGCTACAGACCCATAACCTGGTGCAGATGGCAATCGATTTAATATAAAGGGTCATGTCCAGCGTTTACGGGCTGACAAGGCCAGTTTACATGTAAATTGGGATTGTAACAAAACCACAGACTGTGCACCAGCTGTGTGTCAGTAATAAAAGTGGATTTGAAGCAAGAAATAACTAAGTTTCTACTTGGTTTTATTAGTCTTCTAGTTCTGCAAGAAAATCAAGTAAACTATTATTATGGGAAATAAAAACTCTATAAATAATGTAACACTAGCTGATGCTTTGTCCGCTTAACAAATTATATACTAAAACCTTCCTCAAGAACCACTCTATCCATTGGTGAAAACAGCGTGAGCGTGAAATCGGTAAATAAGTTTTTGAGTTTATCGCGAACACACAGACACACCGACGCGGCGGCTTTGTTTTATAATAATGTGGTGAATTATGGATAGTGATTTTCTGGTACGATTGCCTGGCCAGTTTCAAATACATACATATGGCCACATTTTTTAGTATCTAATAGGAAAAGATATTTAAAAATAAATACCAATCATCATCTGCCAAGCCTTTTCCCAACTATATTGTGGTGGGCCTCTAGTCAAACCAGATTTAGCTGACTACCAATATTCTGCGTAATGCGACTATCTACTAGACTTCCACAACCCACACTTAACACGGTACTTCTCGGCAAACCTGGAGTCAGATTTTCTGACTTCTCACAATCCGTTTGACTCGCAACACAACCAAGTTTAAAAAAAAACTCTGACTGTTGGAATTGGACCACATTTGTAGTTGGTTACCCGTGGCCAATAAGAAGCACTGGGAGAGATACTAACCTAAAATACTGCATTCTAAACCTAACAATAGGATAGGAACAATAAGAGCTAGTTTTCTTGATAGCGTGTAGAAACATAATTTTTACTACATACTTTTATTTAAAAAAGTGTATGACACAGAATATGAGTTAACACTATAAATATGGAATACAAAGGAACTGCTTATTTGTAACGAAATTTCTTCCAGCAGACCTGCGAAAGGAGAAACTAAAAAGTACCAGTAGAGCAGAAACATGTCAGAGTATATTTGGCCAATTTTTTTTTACTAGAAAACATATAGGTAGATATGGAAGTTTTTTCCGGGCTAGAATTGTGAATGCCATAGATGCACAAGTACCAGGAGACCAGAACCATGTCGAAATATGTTCGGGGCTGAAATTACGTGTGCTATAGATTTACAAGTACCAGGGAAAAGAAAGATGTCGAAGTATTTTTGGAGCTGGAATTGTGTGCGCTAAAGATTCACAAGTACCAGGAGACCAGAAAAATGTCAAAATATTTCTGACGCTGGAATTGTTAGCGGTATAGATTCAAAGGTACCAGGAGAACATAAAAATGTCGAAGTTTTATCGGGCTGGAATAGTGATCGCTAAAGATTCACCAAGTACCAAGCGACCAGGAAAGATGTTAATGTAATTACGGGGCTGAAAGTAGGTATGAATAGCAAAAACATACTCAAACTAGCAGATTCATGAAGATGAATTCCCGAGGTACAAAATATGGGACAAAAAGTTGCGCGAAAACTCTAAAGTTTACGCAGACGAAATCGCGGGCAGAAGCTAGTTGTGTAATAAATTACAGAAAAAAAAATTAAGTACAATTGAGAATTAAAAAATGTAATACATTACAAGCATATCATTCCAATATTACTAAGTCTCACATGAACTACTATATGAAAAAATATAGTTAAGTTACACTAAGTCTGTTTCCCAGACTTAATGAAAACTAAAATATAATACATACGTAACAAAACAACCCTTATACCCCACACAGATAACCACCGTAAAAGGGGTTACTGGATCTGTCCGAAAAAAATCACCAGAGATAACGTGACCGCCGTTTTTAATGTCGTACCGGACGCGGCATCCGGCATATTGTGCCGGCGTTAACGCCTCGATGGACCCGGGTCCGACTCTGTTCCGGCCGTTGCCCGGTAAAAGTTTTATGTGCTCGCTTTGTTTCCTTTTTTTTTTCATTTTATTTCGCGCCGAAAGTACTTTTTTAGTATCGAATGGTTGAATTGTGTGATCGGATGTTCTGGTAGGGGATGTTTTTTGGATGGCATGCAAGCAGTACTGCCTTCGTTTGAATTTTGTTTAAAGCACTTTAGCGAGCGTTATCTGCACGTCGTCGTAGCGTTAAAAAAACGCCTTGTGCAAAGGCCCTAAGAGTATTTATGTCAAAAGTAAATAATTTACTTGTAAGTTTGCCTATCACGGATCACATTCATCCATTAGGTGATATAGTGGTCAAACACACGTAATAAGTCTGTTCATATAAGGAAACAAATATCTATAGCGCCAAACCGATTACCGTTCATATTATTCAATTTAAGACATTATTTTATACCACTTAAGGTCACTTTTACAACAATCCTCACTCAATAGTTTGGGTTCTGATAAATAACAAACGGTAGGCAATATTTATCCAACTGCGAAGAAGGGTTATGTTTTTTATCGATGAAAAACAGTCCGTACGGCAACGCACATGACATTCCGGCCAACTGGTCCCTGTCGCTGACAAAATAAGTCGAATGGAACCTCCAATAGGGAAACAGTCAGTGACCCACTTTGTGTTACCCACCGACAGGACCAGACGTTTATTGGATCTGCAGATATTAACCATCTTTTTTATTGGTTTGCTCTTGATTCCAATCTTGGTCAGAGATGACAAAGTCTCTGATGGAGCGAGCTTACCCAGAAGGAGCCTGTTCACTCTAACTTCGAAGAGATTTGGGTTGTAAGCGTTCGGAAACACAGACGCAGGCAGAGAGTTCCAATCCTTTGTTGTGCGCAGTATAAAAGCGGGAGGAGTAATTTGATGTTAATTTTTTTTTATGAAAAAATGGAATTAGATCTTATAATAATATCCTGGCTAATCTAAAAGTGAATATTTGTTTAAGGTACTTAAGAGGGCGTATTCCGTCCACTAGCGCCGCCAATCGTTTTTTATTAATTTTGGTAAATTTAAGACACGTAGATAAAAAACCGCTCTGTAGTGTTCTGAAGAAATGTATTTATTATTTTTTGAGAGTTATGTTTTGTACTTTAGAACATAAATAGTTGTCAAAGTCGATATTTTTGCTAAAAGTGGCCACTTTTAGCAATAATTGCAGTTTTGGCTATTTAGCCATGAGTTATGTATTAAAAATAGCTCTCAAAAATAATAGATACATTTCTTCAGAACACTACAGAGCGGTTTTTTATCTACGCGTCTTAAATTTACCACAATTAATAAAAAAAGATTGGCGGCGCTAGTGGACGGAATACACACTCTTAAAGCACATGACTTGGGCTTCAAACTTTTCAGGAACAAGGCTCGGGAATTGTATCGTCTGCCTAGTATTTTTAGGGTTCCGTACCGGAAGGGTAACCAATGGAACCCTTTAACTAGGCCTTCGCTGTTTGTCCGTAAAATTAAGTTTAGTTTAGGAGCTTGACCACCCGTAATGACTGTCAAACATACTGATGTCAGCCAAGACCAACGGCTTAGCTTGCGTCTGATTCAACACTCCACTTTTGGTCTTCCATCAACTGACTGACCTTGACAATCGTTGCTGAACCTTGAAGATCGACCCATACAGTTGCTGTTATTGAGCGCCAAGCCCTCTACACCATTTGTCAACGAACATCAAAAAATCCACTTCAGACAAATTACAAGCACATGTCAATTTGACAGCCAACATGATAACGAAAACTCGTACCTATAAAAAATACACATCGGTGAACAATAAAGTATACACACATTTATTTGGTGCCATTAGGGGTGCTAATCACCAAACATAGCCCAACATGTCACACAGTGATAAATTACACAAAATGTATCGATTATCGATTATAAAAATACACGTTTATTGCGACTGCCATGCTGTCAATGTGTTTAAATATTTCAAAATGGTAGGCTGGGTTAGTTCTTTTGTCATTAGCCATTTTTTTCTTTGAAGGTTATATAGTTTTTAAAAGTATTTTGGGTTATAAATTGATTGTTTACATGAGTAGTGAGAGTCTTTTTGGCTGTGATTATATCATGATAATCGAATTGTATCAATTGAATAAATTATCACTTGCATTTTTATTCTACAAATTGAAATCTCTATTTGCCTTTTAATCCGAGGATGCCTATATCATTTAATCTTCTAATTTACCTATATTTTATTATAAAGAGTAGGCAAAATACCAAATGTCGTAAAACTAAAAACTGATATCTGTTATTCCTTCAAACATTACTCCCATGCGGAAATCAAAGCCAAGACCGCACACCGCAAACGGACGCGTCGGCACTGCATCACTTAATCCGAGACACGGTTCAGATACTAAATTGGTTCAAATAGTGACAAATTGTTTTACTAACGTAACGTGATGTGTCTCACAAGTAAGCGACATATCTCACGGTAGGGTATTCGACCACTATGAAAAATATACGAAGGGTCCATTGCAATAATGATGAAACTCCATTTTGTGAAAAAATCTAAGTAAAAACTTCATTCGAAATACGACAATCTCGTTGACAGTGCACGATACCGAACATTAGACAAACGCACAATATTCAATAGAGTCTTGGTTTTTAATAATTAATTAAAATAACATCCTTTTTTTCTAGTTCATGAAGAAGAAATAATAAGAAAAGTAATACAAACGTGCTATTGATTGAGTGGAGAGGAGTTCGTGACAAAATAATAACAGCCGCACGGCTCGATCTCCAAGGTTAAGCAACGCTTTCCAAGGTTGGTCTGTGAATGAACCATCATATCCTATCGAGTTTCTTCCGTACTTTGCAAAACGACCCACTGACCCTACTGGTCGTAGGAGGCTAGAGTATGGCATGAAGCTTCCCTACGCTTCTAATAGGAGCACTTAAAGAGGATTTCTAGAAATACTTACGGGCACGGGAAAAAATAAGATATGCACGTACGAAGTTGCGGGCAAAAGATGGTATTTACTACATTTTTTAATTATTCCATACGAGCGGCCACCCATGGTCTTCTCAATTTTAATATTTTATATGTTATCAAACAAAACGAACTGATGAATACCTAATCAAAGTAATTAAAATGTTACAATTTCCGTCAAAGTATATTCTTGAATGTCGAATTTGTAAAGTCTATTTTTAATAACTGTCGTTTGAATATTACAGTTAAGCTGACTGAAACTTTATTTGATCAATTAAAAGTTATTTTATAAATGTCACAGTATGTAATTTTGAACTTTCGTGTTATTTAAATAATTATTTCTTTTACGATTAGTTAATGAATGAACATTTAATTGACGATTATTATTTTATGCCTTCTTCTTTATAAGATACAATTATGCTTACGAAGTCGCAAACAAAAGCTATTATTACATAAAAGTCTAGTTTGGTATAGTTTCAGAATAAAAAAGAAAGATATTTTGTTTCTGAAAAGTGTTTTGTTTGTTCGTACTCTATCAACATTGACGAAAAAGGCATAAAATAGAAGGTTATCATTTATGACTAGATTAAAGGTTATCATTACTAAAATTAGCAATAGTAACTGTAAACTTCGACTACGTTCTAAAGAAAGTTTTGATTTTAACTTTCACTTTTCTTACTTTCTTTCTCTATCTTTTTCTTCTTCGAAAAACTATAAAGTATACTAAATATATACTTCCGCACAAAAATAAATTCAAAACTGAAAAATCTTTTAGAATTTGAAACTATTCAACCACATTGTTAGGGCTGAGTAAATTTGTGAAACATAAAAAGAGCTCATAAAAATATAATTATATTAACTGAACACCCACACAGTAATTTTCACATTCCCGGATTACGCAATAAATCCTCAAATAAAACTCCTTTACAAATATACATTTGATGTACAAATAATCCCAAAATAATTGAGTATCAAAAGCCATTAGAGTTTAAACACAGTAACAGAGTGGCTCCGAGTTATTGATGTTGGTTTTCCATTGTTCCCTCTGTTATCATTTGTTGAGCTGTTTTTTTGCACCGCAGTGTACGCCGGGTGACGTAAACGGATGACGTCACAGGGTATAATGATTTGTAACTCCTGTTCGTTACAATTTGTTTAACCTTTTATGACATTGGTATGCAAACTGAGTACACTTGCGGTGTGAACATGAAAAATTACATTTGTGACATTTTTATAGACCTATTTTATTTGTTCCCACGGGGTAGATAGTATTCATATTTGTCGTTCAAATTAACTGGGGCTATTCATTGCGATAGGGGTCGGTACAGATTTATTACACAGGAAGTTCCAATTTATTTAGGCTCAAAAATTCAAACACTCAATTACTCAATGCCGCTCAATTCATAATACCAATCAAGAAGAGCTACACTAAAAAAATTGCAGTCTGTTTCCAATCCAATATCTAGTATACCAATTGACCTACAACACCGGCTGACGAAACGAAACAATTGAGATACAATATGGCGGGCCGATGGCTGCCGAATAATCCCGAAAATTTGAATTCAGAACAGTTGAATTCTCGTGGTCAACCAGTACGAACGCTTAGCTTAGTTTGAGAGGCTAGATATTAATTATGGATCTAGCTTTCTACTATGAATGTTGTCTTCTCCCAAGAGATGGAACTCGAGCTGTAGGAAACAGATGCTGAGGGAATGCTCCCGGCTAAGAACATGCTAGTTTCTAAGATTGCACGTTTACAAGTTCCTTGTTTGCGCGTTTAGATTGAGTTCTAGTTTGATATTAGATTATCTTGTGAAATTCTCTGTTTGTAAGTATTGATTTTAAGTTTCAGTTATGAATATTTGACTTCTGTTACAAGATAAAATAATTGTTTAAGTGTTTTCCAATTTTTAATATAAAAAGTTACTCTTTTCTTGTTACAATAACTTATAACTAGGTAATGTATGAGAAAATTGTGTGCAAGGATTATAAAAAATCTGAATAAAAAAGTGTACTTTTAACATAACTGTTTTTTTTTAAGTGAAAACTTCTTTAGTGGCGTTAAGCACTTTCTTGGGATGGGTATAAAAAGTTAAACTTGCGTCAGGACACGTGACCTGTTCGAAAATTCGTAAGACGGATGATTAAAAAATGCACGTTCAAGTTTTAACTTCTGCCGGCACTCCCGGAGTGCAACCCGTTGTTTTTTTTATTGTAAGGCTTGCCCTCTTCTGCAAAATTCAGTGCTCGTTTACGGAGACGCGGGGCGTTGCGCGTCGCGTTTATGACGCGGCGTCGCACGCTGCGGGCCTGCACTAAATCTATACTAATATTATAAAGCAGAAGAGTTTGTTTGTTTGGTTGAACGCGCTAATCTCAGGAACTTAAGAAAGAACTGGTCCGATTTGAAAAATTCATTCAGTTTTAGATAGCCCACTTATCGAGGAAGGCTATAGGCTATATATCGTTACGCTAAGACAAATAGGAGCGGAGCATCAATGGAAAATGTGACGCGGACGAAGTTGCGCGGGTCAGCTAGTTCAAGAATATGACGTTTTATGAGAGCGTTTACGGAGAAGCGGTTTACGCACATCGCATCACACGCAGCGGGGCACGCCTAACGCCCCGCGTCTCCGTAAACGAGCCCTTATGTGCGAGAGAGTGGCCCATATTCCACCACGCAGACCAAGTGTGGATGTAGTCACATATAAGTATTCGATTGCAAATTATTAAGGCCGTACCCTGAACAAATAACCTTGAGCATTTTTTCCCTCAATAACAGCGCAAGAGATACAATAGCGAATACGCTCACAATGTTGAATAAAATCGTTATAAAATCTAATTTTGGTTGTTTATAAAAAATATTTCAACCAAAATGTTCATAATTAAATTGCCTATTCATTAGTGTAAGTACATAATCAAAATACTCGTTAGTTTTCGAGAAGGTGCATGTTTTCAGTATTTATTTCTCATTTCTGTGGTTTCGTTGTGAGGAGATTACTTAAACATTATACTTAGTAATAAAAAAAAAAATCTACCATTTTCAATCCATGAATATGTAGAAATTTAATGATTTTTTATAAGTTGATATTTCTTCTGCATAAAGAATATATAGCTCCAAAAAACTGCACAAAAAACGGCTAGCGCTGCGTTTTTCTCGGGGACGCGCCTTAAGTGTAATTTTTTTTCTCCATATTTCCTAATTTTCAGTCTAAATGCTACCTTAATATAAGTAAGAAAACCAGACAACAGCCCAGCCTTAGTAAACACAATGATTATATTATATCTAAGTGGGTAGATCCTTGTCATGTACAAAGTACCATTAGAGAAGATGGCGAAGGAAGCTGTACATAATAATTATAGTAATTTGTCGCTGAATTCTTTATTATTTTGCTGACGTCATTATGTTAGGCGTCTTGGATTCCGAGCTATATTAAATTTTAGATACATAATATCTATGTAATTATCTGCCTACGTTATTACCTAGCTTTTGAGATTTGGATAATTATTTTTTGGGTCCGCGGGTCGTCTTGAGGAGCTCGTGGCTAAATAATAACAGCCGCACGGGTCGATCTTTAAGGTTAAGCAACACTTGCCGAGGGTAGTCTCTGGATGGGTGACCATCTTAACATATCGAGTTTCCTCCGTACCTTGGAAAGCACGTTAAGCTGTTAGTCCCAGCAGTCATTTGAAGATCTTTGGCAGTCGTTACGGATAGTCAGAAGCCAGAAAATCTGACAGCAGTCTTACCAAGGATTACTGTGTTACCCAGTTAATGGGTTGTGGAGGTCTGATAGGCAGCCACTTCACGTAAAATACTGGTATTTAAATAATTCGGTTTGACTGAAAGCCGACCCCAATATAGTTGGGAAAAGGCTAGGCAGATGACACAAATGATGATGACGTCGTCAAAGTCGAAACTAAGAGTGGATCGAAAATAATACAAGTTAGGACTGTACCGAAATGGAAAGGTTTTTTTTTTAATAGTAGGCATACATTTGATCACAATCTCACTTGATGGTAAGCAATGATGTGGCTGATGATGGAGCATTCTTGCACACTACGGTAGGCGCCAAATGAACTTGCGATAAAGTACATTGACATTTCCCTCATTTCCCTTCGTTTTATTACGATAGAAGGTAATCAGGAGACAGGATCACGAGTCTTTATTTCTATTTCCGATATTAAGAAAGTCAATTAATATAATGTATGTGGGTCAGTGATCGTTATTACACATTTATCTGACGCCGACCATACCAGTCAGATTTACTCACTTCGAAGCTATTATTCGAATTTGACAATAGATGGACTCTCTCAAAGATGACTCTAGTCGAAAAGGGATAACTACTTAGATGATTTATTTGCTCGGTGATCGGCCTCAGAGCATCGCAGCGCTGTTTTCTCTGGATCATCAAGGATTGAAAAATATACCTTATCTCGATTAGATAACAATTAAATTCAAATGGTAAATTAAAAATCCTCTACCGTGCCGACCACCAGTGTGCGTGAGCCATACTAGACAGGATGAAGAAGACATGTTGACCCCAAATAAAAATTGGGATTCTGTCAAGAGATTGAAGACCATTACGCCAATTTTCACTCCGGTTTATATCAGTATCGTATATGCATAACGATTTGTTATAAACGAATAGTGCTTCATGAATGTCGCTAAACCGACAAAGGAAACTTAATTAGAAAATGTGCAAAATACACAAAATTCGACACGGTGAAATTGGAAAAAATGCGCCAAACATTTTTTTAGAGCTCTCTATCTCTTGTTCTGAAATTAATCAAAAGAGAAGAGGAAATTTTAGTTAAAATTTTACACGAAAATGTTCCATTGAGTTAATAATGAGAAAGTTTTTGACACGTTGCAATTGCAATCATGGCTGAATATTATTTGGTCGAAATAATTTTTGGGATTTTTTATGATATTCATCATTGTTTTTGTGTAAAATATTTGGTAAAATACTTGTAATGATACTAAAAATTTGGAATAGTTTAAGTATAGAATTTATTTCTGAAATAAATGTATTTTTTTTATTATTAGCGGTATGATAAGCCGCTGAATGGTTACATCATAAAGGTGATCATTAGTACAGGGTATAAGTAAATAATATCGAAATAAATAAATATATACTAATTAGGTACTATCCCGAATGTTGGTAGATTAGATACATAATATGTTTACCTACCTATGAGTGTTTAATCTATGCAAATAGTCTACAAAAATAACGATGTCTACTGTACATCAGTTTCACTAGCTGTAATCTAAATATATCTCTCAGAAACATCTTACACATTCTCCTAATAATAATATTAATAAAGTTCTCTGAGCCATAATGATATTTAGATGAAAAACACGAGATGAAAGACTTATTTTCAGCAACATAAAATTACTGGATTATTTAATCAGTCCGCTACGAAATGAACGCTTTTCATTACGTTATTTATTTACAAGTCAGCTTCTTGCTTTCACAACCAATGAATTATGTGTGAAATATGGTGGCCATGTTTTTATAAGGAGAGGAAGACTTTCCGGATTAGCAATTGCGCTTTATAACAACGTCAAAATACTTTTAGGGAAAATAGGCCAAGTGCGAGACGGTTTCGCACACGAAAAGATATCTTAATTTTTTTATTTAATTTTAGGTGGAGATTTGGTTTTTATATCAGCAATAGAAACAGACAGCCAAATAGAAAGTAAAGGATTTGTAATAGGCATAAGTTGGTTGTCCTTTGGGTACAAACACTTTTACAATTTGAATCTTAAATCTCTAAAACCTAATCTGTACACTTTTCTTCTTTTTTAAGTAAGTATTACGACGAAAATAATTTTTAGACTCAAATTTTTTGTGGTTATTTTAAATCTAATATGTTGTTTTTGCACATTTTATGATGTATACTCATGTTTTACAATAAAAATAATTAAATAAAACAAATCCCTAGTAAAAAGCGGCGTCGGATTTTACCGACAGCAAACGAGCACAAAAAACCCTAAGTCTCATACTTTGCCCAACCTCAGAATCTAATTCAGGACCTCATGCTTATCAGTAGCACTTGTTACTTCTAGACTTTGATAATTACTCTTTAATCCTGTATATTTTTGAAGGGATTCAGGTCAGTGGCCTGCAATTAGAGTGGCAAACACACGCCAGTCCAACAGACAACCAACAATCAACCTCTGTTGCGTTGTTAGTGGTTAAATATCCTGTAAATTGTGTGGTTAACGCAAATTTTTGCCTAACACCGAATAAAAGCCGACAGTTGGGAACGAATTTACTCCATTGTGAACACTGACCTTGTATAGCTAATCCAGATTTAGATGGGTAGTGTTTTATGCTTGCGTTTATTTTTATTTTTACTTTTTAGGTAGTCATAAAGAAGACAGAATTCAATTTGCTTGAAGTTTATTGCTGAGTAAAAGACGAATAAAGCCTAAACCATGCTAAATTCATCTCACATTTCTCGTTTTGTTTCGTTTAATATTTGACGTTTTTTTATTGATTCGAAATTTTTCCAGCGGTTTCCTTTGAACAAAAGCCTTGCGTTTTCCAAAAAACCTGTCCTTTGTGTCTCTGAAGTTTTAAATAAATTTAATTAGGCTTACCAAACGTAAGAACATTATGTTCGACACACCTGCAAACATTACCTTCTTTCAAAGACTTTCGGGTAAGAATGAACCCAGATAAGTCTCCTAAAATTTGGGTAAAAATTAACCCAAATCAGTCTCCAAAATCGCTCAAACATGGCGACCCTACACTAACGCTGAATATGCTCGGCTCATATGACGTGTATGTAATTACTTAGCGAGTCGGCAGAGTCATGCCTTGTCATTTTAGCTCGCCAAGCCGGGGAAAAGTGGACTCGTTTGTGTTATGAGTGTTGAATACTGATACGCTAAAGTGGTTTTTGTGCTATTTAATTTTATGTCCTTAAAATGTGTTAGGATATTCTGGACACAGTAATTATGTTTCGTGTAGGTTTGTTGTGTTTTTTGTTGGCTTTCGAGTGTATTGATTTTGTTGAGTTTATGTTTTACAGTGCCTACTTTTATATTCTTCAAGTACCACTTTCAATATTTAGATTTGGAATATTTAGGCTGCCTCTTCATTGACGCTGAGCTAGACAGCGGAGCGGCGAAAAAGAGAAATTTTAACCAATCAAAATTTTATAAAAACTCAGCGACTCACGTGGTGCGGAGATTTTAAGCAATTCCATTGGTTTAAATTATCCGTTTCTCCGCTCCGCTGGACAGGTAGCCTTACTACAATATTATAATTGCAGCATACTGCAGAGCAGTTTTAATGACCCAATTTGACTTAGTACCTTTGACTTTTTAAATGAACTTTGCGCTACAGCTTATATAATTCGTACTTGTACTCACATGATTGAGCCTAGTAAACTATTGCAGTGAGAATAAATAGTAAATCGAAAAACATTTACCGAAAACAAAACGATATTCCTACTAGCTTATCCAAACAAAAAACGCAGGAAAACCTATAACTAAAAATAACACGGCCATATGTAAAACCGAATCCGAAAACACACGGCTATGTTCTGGCATGTTTTTATTTTATCTTTGTGGGTTTACCTGAGCAGGCCGCGGTCATCCGATAGTATAAAACGCTCAGCCTTTTAGCCTTTGAGCAAGAACGGCTCAGCTTAACTTGGACTGCCCTGAGGCAAGCGAGCGTTGCGTCTTTTATACAAGCTGTCATGCTATAGTAAATGTTGAGCGGCTCTTATACAAGTTGACGTGCTATAGTATCGCTTGCATTATTTTTTGTTCACGTTGCTATTTTTATGATATGAATTAGGAGTTATGGAGGCTTATCTAATTCCGGGATTATTGTACCTCTTCAGTTTCAGTCAATCTATACCGTGTTGAGTTAGAGGAACTCGTGGCTAAAGTATAACAGCAAGGTTTAGTAACGCTTGCCGAGACCGGTTTGAGGATGGGTGACAATCTTAACATTTCGAGACTCCTCCGTGCCTCAAAAAGTAACATTTTGTAGATATTTGGCAGTTGAAGGATCATAGGTCATAAGCCAATACATCTGACACCAGTCTTGCCAAGAAGATCCGTGTTACCTAGTTCATGGGTTGTGGCAGTCTGGTAGGCAGCCGTTCCACGAAACATAGGTACTGGTATTCAGCTGAATCCAGCATGAGTGGAAGCCGAAACCAATATAGTTGGGAAAAGGCTAGTCAGGAATCGTAAAGTGTTGGCATTACAAAGTTTCTTTCTTAATAGAAGTCAAGTAGATATTTATAATTACAAGTTACTAGCTGACCCGCGCAACTTCGCCTGCGTCTCATTTTCCATTGATGCTCCGCTCCTGTTTGTCTTAACGTGATGATAATAATATAGCCTATAGCCTTCCTCTATAAAAGTAACAGTGAAGAACATTTTTCTTCATAATTTTGTGAACCATTTGTCAACTCTTTTCTTTGTATGGATGGGAAATCGTCAAATGACTCCTGCTTTTGTCGGAGCAGGAAAGAGTGTCAGGCTTTTAATCACTAAAACCCATCCGTGTTCCTCCTATTGCGCTTTGCGTTCCAGGGCCACGGTGACTCTTTCAAACAAATTCCGACCAACCCTGACAGACACTGGTCCTAGCGGGCTCCGTCTAATATGCTGACATCTCTTTGAGACCATTCGTCATCTAGCTTCATTATCCACTACATACCTTCAAATTATGATTCAATAAGAACACTTATAAAATGCAAAGTTCCTGAAACGTTAAGATGGAAGCGCCAGGGTAGCCCGCGAAATTGTGATGTTGAAAATGTTATTTCGTGAAAAAGTCATTCAATCGAGTTGTATGAACTTAGAGGATAATATTTATAATTTAAATGGGTATAATTCTTTAGGTAAATATGCGTTACGGCCGCGAATTGTATTTCGTTCAACATAAAGCTTCACACTGACCGACAAATTGCAAAAAACATAAAAATATTTGAACTTCGCGGGCTACCCTGGCGCTTCCACCTTAAGCTGAAATAATTCGGGTCACGTTACGTAAGCGGTACGGAAGCGGGGAACAAACCGTCTTTTAAACAAGCTATCGTAAGAATCCACTGCACGAAATGTTTTACTGTACATACAATCGGAAATGTTTTCAATTTATGTTATGCCGAGGTAGACAAGTGACATTCTATCAACGGTAGCGTGTCGAAGGCGATTGTCAAAACGTCAGAAAGGAGATGTTCCAAAATGCACGGAGCCTGGGCCAAGTCTTTGTACACTATAATACAATAAATAAAAATATAAAAAATAAAATAAAAAAGAAAATAGTCCTCAACTGTCCAATTTCCTTAAATAAAAAATAGGTTTCCTATTATTTTGACCAGGCGGCGCTTTATTCAGTTTAATTTACTTAAACGTCTATTTCCATTGACAAATTACAAACAGAGTACACAAAAACTCGCAAAAAGGCGACAGTTCGTTTTTTTATTGTCGACTATACTCAAAACAATGACCTCAAATATCTTCCATATCCTATGTAGTTTGATAAGATTACCATTGTTGTAATGCCAAAAACGTCATCATATGCCTAGCCTTTTCTTAACTATATTGGAAAGAATAGGCATCTTCAGGGCACGCTCGCTCCATCATGGACTTCATCCATCGCTTTCCATTAGGCGTGATTTTCGTCAAGAGCAAGCCCATTGCTTTCAAAAAAATGGGGTCGGCTTCCAGTCAAATCGGATTCAGCTGAATACCAGTGTTTCACAACCCTTTAACCTGGGTAGCACGGTATTTCTTAGCAAGACTGAAGTCAGATTTTGTGGATTCTGATAATCCGTAACTACTGCCAAAGATCTACAAATGACAGCCGGGACCAACGGCTTAACAAACTACGGCTTAATGCTTTCGGAGGCACGGGGGAGTCTCGGTATGTTAAGATGGTCAACCATCCACAAACGGACCTTGGAGTTGCGACCATGTGACTCTTGTCATTTAACCACGAGCTTCTCTATGCCAAGCGTCATAGAGCATTATTTCCCAATGGACCTTTTAAAGACCATCTCCATCAAAGCATCCATTTACGAGCAGATATGACAAAGCATTCTGCAAATGACATTTCTGCCATTAACACAAAGTGTTCAGTCGATCGACTCAGAACCTAAGATTCAACGAAGAGAAATGGGTCGTTATAGTACAAGAATTGGGTTGGAAATCGATTTTTAGTCGCACTGTAAGACGCAGACATTGAGTGGTACCTACGCTGGAAGAAACATGCTTGGAATACTACTGTGTTATGACATGCGATAAGAATACTACGATGTGAGTTTATGATATGATGTGGTAGTATTTTGGCGTGAAGTGTACCTGTGTTGTAAAATATTAAGGCTGCGTTTCCACCAGAGATGTGCGAGGATGCGTAGCGAGGGTTGTGTTTGTTAAGGACCAATAGAATCGCGTCATTTACCTAGCCTCGCTCAGCGCAAGCGATTCTATTGGTTCTTAACATACACATCCCTCGCTACGCATCTTCGCACATCTCTGGTGGACACGCAGCCTTAGGCTCGTGAAAAGTTTGTTCTTATTCGGGTAAGCTTAAGCTACCTCATAGGTAAACATACTTGAATCGAAACATTTGAATGACCAAGAATTGTGGACATTACACAACTGTAATTTCCACATTGGGTATGTGTCCTGAGTAAAAAAAAAATCTGATTAGTCCATCAGTTAGATTATCGAAAAATATGAAACACGTATTTTTCCTTTACCCAATTCGACGAAGATAAAACGCATTAAAGATGAGGGCTAGGAGAGGGGGCTAGTGGTGTCACTTATATCCTTCAGAAGTGTACTGAAATCAAATGATATATGACGTCACATGAGTTTTTTAACGAACTGTACCTATCGTCTTATTTTTTTGTTAACGTGAAAAAAGAAAAATATACATAATATATAATAAAAAATAACATAATGAGATTTTTTTTTCCATCCTTTTCAGCTTTATAATTTTAGGTTTAGGTAAATCTATATTATAAAGCTGAAGAGTTTGTTTGATTATTTGTTTGCTTGAACGCGCTAATCGCAGGAACTACAACTGGTCCGATTTGAAAAATTGTTTCAGTTTTAGATAGCCCATTTATTGAGGAAGGCTATAGGATAAATAACATTGCATTGCTAAGACCTATAAGTGCAGATCAGTAATGAACAACGTGACGCAGACGAAGTTGCGCGAGAAACCCAGTTAGAAATAAGTATCGTAAACGATTTAGAAGCAATTCTTGGAATCTTGCTCCCAAATAAAGGCCTAAAGGTACTTACAGATAACAATACTGATTCACAGGAATCTTACGTCATTAGAAGGTAACAAACCATTACAATTCAAACACATATATTTGTTAATATTATCTCTCACTAACGACTTCGGCTTGGTTTCCTGGAACTGCGTACTGCGAAGCTCGATATGTTACACACAAACATTATAATTTATACAAGAGATACCCAAAAATAACTTTAGCGAGAAATCAGTGTTAGGAGCTACCCCAATTACTGTTGCCCGCAGTGCCTAAATTATTAACATCAGATAGCCAACATTAGGGAGCCAAGGATCCCTCAGGAAATGAAAAGCTAATTCATTTTTCATGTCTTCGTTTGAAAGTTTTAATAAGTTCGTGATGTGAGTTGTATTCTTGATCTTTTTTTAGATATCTATACTATATACTATAATATTATAAAGCAGAAGAGTTTGTTTGTTTGTTTGGTTGAACTCGCTAATCTCAGGAACTACTGGTCCGATTTGAAAAATTCTTTCAGTGTTAGATAGCACATTTATCGAGGAAGGTTATAGGCTATATATCATCACGCTAAGACAAATAGGAGCGGAGCAGTAATTGAAAATGTGACGCAGACGAAGTTGCGCGGGTCAGCTAATCTGTTATGTAGGTACTTGTAACAGTAATTATTGTAAAGATAAGTGGGTAGTTGCCTGCACTTAGTTTTAGGAAACGACTGCTGCGTCATATCTAAAGATGGTTTTTTTTTTTTTACTTGACATGGGTTTGCTCTTGACTCTAGTCTTGTTCAGAGATGAGAAACAATGTCCAAGCTTACCCAGAAGTAGCCAGTTCACTTTAACTTTGAAAAGATTAGGGTTGTAAGCATTCGGAAACACAGACGCAGGCAAAGAGTTCCACTCCTTTGCTGTGCGCATTATGAAAGACGCTTGGAAGCGCTTATTGCGAATTGGACTTAAAGAGGTTCTGTACCCAAAAAGTAACCAACGGAATCCTATTACTAAGCCTGCGTTGTCCGTCCGTACGTCGCGACCGTCCGACCGTCCGCCAGTCCGTCTGTCTCTCAGTGAGTTGTGTCTCAAGAAACAAACGAAAAGGTAGACATAGACAGTCGACGAATCGAAGTGTCAGAGTGTGTATTTAAATTGCCGCTACAACAAAAAATTTCATAAAAATTAAATTTAAAAAAAAAATTAAAGGGAAGAACACGTTTTTTGTATGGACAACAAACGTGTTTTTCTTCGGTTTATGGTACGGAACTCTTCGTGCGAGAGTCCAAATCGCACTTTTTTTTACATTTCTTCATTTTTTGTGTCTTTTACACTGAGAGTTCGTATACTTCGTAACTTAACAAGACGTATTGGAGCTGTGATTTCAGGTTTGGAGGCTGAAATAAATCCGATTAAGCTATAAATATTTGAAACAAAATTAAGGCGAAAGAAGTCTTGGAAGAATTCGAAATTAGAAACTGCTTTAGAATAGCAGGATAGCGGGTCTAAAATGCCACTTAAGCAGAATCACAACAATCTGTAATACAACCGACTTCCAAATAAAAAAAAAACACTAAAAAGTAAAAAAAAATACTTCAATTTCGGAAGTCGGTGTTTTTCTTAGTTTCTTCGTATTTTGACACCGACTTCCGAAATTAAAGTTATTTGTTAAATGTTTTTTTTATTTGGAAGTCGGTTGTATTTTTTTGTAAAAAGGTTTAGTCTATACATACTAATGTAAAAAAAAAAGTTGAAAAGAATGTTTGAATGGATGGATGAATAGAATAGAAAAAAAAAAAACTATTCAGCACAGACACAACTTACAGACGTAGCAACAAAGACAAACATAAATCTATACTAATATAATAAAGAGGTAAAATTTGTTTGTGAGTTTGTATGTTTGTATATATGGGGTAATTCAGTGTTAGATAGCCCATTTATCGAGGAAGGCTATAGGCTATAATTATATCATCACGCTAAGACAAATAGGAGCGGAGCATTAATGGAAAATGTGACGCAGACGAAGTTGCGAGGGTCATCTAGTAAATAATAAGTACATTATTGCGCTGAGCGTGTCCATACTGAAAGGGTAACCATCTCAGTATTTGCTGGGCGTCAGACACCCAGCGCTAGTTTTCATAATTATGGTTCCCCGAAGGGATGGCTTTTTGTTACCCAATCACGTCTGAACGGATCTTGATGAAATTTGGCCCAGAGGTACCTATATAATTGTCTGAAACAGGATACTTTTTAACACGAGAGTATGTTCCCTTCGGATAATTTTCGACATTCAGCTTGTACCTAAGTACTACAAAGATTTAAATAACAATATACATAGTTTTATCCAATTTAACTTTCTGTTCATTCCTCCAAAACTGAGAGTAACAAGGATAGGTACTTTGGCTTGAAGGACACAATTCGTACCAAGTTTGTTACGATAGGAACTCTGCCTGACTTTCCAGTTCGTGGCTAAAATAGCTGGAGAGGAAACTTGTTCCTCAAGTATGCGGTCACAGGCGAAGGTACATACAGACCGCTATAGTTCGGTAACAATTATAAGGGAATTTTACTGAAATTATTGCTGGTTACAGATTTACAGGATAGTAGGTTACTGTGTGATTTTAGTAGCTATGTATTGTATTGAATGTTTAATTAGTATAATATGTCGCCGGAAAATGGCAAACGCCGTAAGATTGTAAAATATCGCGTAAAATTACAAAATATTTTTTCTAAATAAGCCACGGATGTATTGAAAACAATTGAATTTGGATAGGATATCTATACTTCTATACTAATATTATGAAGCAGAAGAGTTTGTTTGGTTGAACGCGCTAATCTCAGGAACTACTGGTCCGATTTGACAAATTCTTTCAGTATTAGATAGCCCATTTATCGAGGTAGGTTATAGGCTATATATCCGAGCAATAATGGAAAATGTGACGCAGACGAAGTTGCGCGGGTCAGCTAGTATATTAAATACAAAACGATTTTTTTCGAAATATTTCGTTAGATTATAATCTAATCAAGATTGATTACAATCTTACGGAGTCTGCCACTTTCCGGTGACATAATTATATTATACATGGTAACCGACTTAAAAAAGGAGGAAGTTTTTTTTTACGCTCCTCGGATACTCGAAGATGGCTGGACGAATTTGGATGTTTTTTTTTGTTTGACGGTGTATATTTCTAGGTGGTCCCATGATCACCAAGTCAGGATCAGATGATGGGATCTTGGAGAAATAAGAGGGAACTCTTCAAATTTTACAGGCACACTTGAAGCGATTTGGGTAGTTTTTGGAAGTCTGTTCTCGTAGTGGTCTCATTTAAATTTAGTGAAGATCTTCGGAGATAGGCAACGGAACTCCTCTATAAATTATAGTAAATTGACCGGGATTGCTGAAATCTCATGTCTGCCTATTGTTCACACTAGTTACTTACTTAGTAAAATAACAACCGACTTCCAAAATAACAAAACACTTCAAAGTAAAAAATAACTTTAATTTTGGAAGTCGGTGTCAAAAAACACAACCAAAAACAACGACTGCCGAAATTAAAGTCGATTGAACTATTTTGTTATAAAAAAATTTAAAGTAAATCTCAGATTAACAATATTTGGATGAAAAAAAATTATCGATTTTTTGTTTAGTCCGTCCAAGTATTCTTGGAATGGAAGGTGTCCCTGCTGGAGTCTGTATTTCCTGATAGCTACAATCTAGGAGTCTTTAAGTCAAGAGTGAATAAGTTACTTTTAGGCAAGCGTGCTCCATCTTCTATCAAATTATCGCTAACCAGGTAAGATAGTGGTCATGCGCGGGCCAATCAATAGTAAAAAAAAGTTATACTATATCAGTTTTAGTATACAGATCGACAAGTGAATTATTTTGGACTTTAAAAAATCAAGGAACATTCGATTCATTGTCAGATTGAAAACCTCACAAATTAATTCAAATAAAATGCGGAGGATTGGAAGGTACCCAAATACTTTCAATGTTCTTTCTTTTAACGTTTTTTGACAAAGCGAAAAGAATATTCATGAATTTACCTAAACCAGGATTCTAGGTATTTAGTCAATTGTTTTTAGATGCTGCGAAATCACAAAATGGAATGACAGAGAGAAAGTGAAATTGGCTATTTTCTTAGAATCATTTCTTGTAGAGGTTTGATTATGGAAGTATTACAATTAGATTGAAATGACGACATATTAGAATAGAATAAAATACTCTTTATCATGTACACCATATAAGTTACAGAAAAAATAGATGAAGAATACATTACATAGGGTGACACAATGGGCGGCCTTATCGCTATGAGCGATCTTTTCAAGACAACCTTTGGATGAAAGACACATTTTGTGCTTACTATGTGCAAGAAAGTTACGATGCGCTCCTTTCCTCTCTTAATTTCTACTTTCCATCTATGTAATACGTTAACAAAATATATTTATTGATCGGTCACCTCAACTGTTTGAAAGTTTCTATCTGTCCTCGTAGTACACGTCTATAGAATACTTTTTTATTTTCATGCGAGCGAAGTCAGTGGAAAAAGCTACTTACCTAATTAACTGCATAAGTCAAATTAATTTGTTTTTACCAATAAGTACGCATTCCTGTTTAAAAAATTACTTTCGCTTACCCCATTTTCAGTGTATCTGAGGCCCAAGACAAATGTCATTCTTTTAGCGAATGCGCTTGTCAAAATGCCAAAATATAAAGGATTGATAACGTGACGTTTCGACAGCGTTATCAATCCCATAAAGGAGATGTTTCAAATTCGACCAAGTCTTTGTACACCACCTCAAAAAAAAAGAGAAAAATCCGTAGAGTTCGGGAAAAATACAGAATAGAATAGAATACTCTTTATTATGTACACCATATAAGTTACAAAAAAAAATAGATGAAGAAAACATTACATAGGGTGACACAATGGGCGGCCTTATCGCTAAGAGCGATCTTTTCAATTCAATTTAAATGTTTACTGTTGTGGTACTTACTTAATTGATGTTTATAAATTACTTTTATCGATCTCAGTATGGCGTAGCACCGATATAGTTACTCTGTGGTAAAACAGTGACAGTAAACCATAGATTATAGAAAGATTACTGTCAGCTGTCACAATAATGCCACTTCAGTCATTTTTGTCTCGTTATCGGTAAATAAACATGTCTGGAATAAATGTCAAACAACATTGATCAATCAAAATTACAGATTACCTGCAAAACGGGTTTTTGTTGTGTGTTGCGATTTCTTGTACTTTACCAGTAAACAAAGCTATTTTAAAAATTTATACAAAGTGAACGTTTACAATAAAGCGGTCGAACTTACACTATGGCTTCTAGTGATAGAGAATGGTTGTTATTAGCAAATTAAAGAAGATTAAATAAAAGTTAATTTGGTTTAAAAAAACCTTGTAAAATTTTGTATGAATTAGTACATGCAGTAGCCTGTTTAATTGCTAGCAACACTGGCAGCTGGGCTCAAAAATTTTTGAGTCAGAATAAAAATTTAAATAATTTATGATTGGAAAATGCCTATGGCATTAAGTCTGCCTTTGTACAGTGTATTTACTTGTGCATAAAATTTTATTAAATAAATAAATCATTGTACCAATAGTCATTTCAACCAATGGCTTAATAGCCACGAGCTTCGACCAACACCTTAGGAGGCTCTCGTTAGGCAGCTGGATCAAGGGCTTGATTCAGAAAGCGGTAGTTCTAGATAAGTTCCTCTCTCTAGAGCCCTGACCGCCGGTAGCTTGATCCCTGTTCCCGGTACCGGTGGGCTACTTATTTTTAATTTTTATTTGAATATTAAAAAATGTAATTAATAAGTTTTTTTAAATGAACAAGAAATTAAAAAAAAAAATGCAGAAATACGATGGATAGTAAAGAGTATTCCATTTTATTCTAATCTATAGATTTAGTTATAAATATTACGGATCTATGTTTCTGACTTGAATTGTCACACTTCTTCAAAGCACATTTTCGTGTTCCGCCGACCACCCTATTCGTTTAAAAAAGTGGTACTCAACACAAGAACTATTTAACCCGGTCACTTATCAAAGTGTAGTACAGTGACCTCGTTTGTGTCAAATGTCAGACGAGATACGTCGTGCTTTCAAGAAAATTGGCGAGGCCGTCTTCGTACATACTTACGCTATTTTTATACCGCTACGCGCCTGTAATGTGAAATGATGTATCTTTTGTTGATGTCACGGTATACAATATGTATGAAGTGGGGTTTTGTAACTTTTTTAGTTGAGGTTGACATTTGACACGGTTTGTCGTTAAGTTCGAGTGGGTGTTTTTTAGTGTTTTGTGTATTTTTATTTGGAGTTTATACTCCAGCAGAAACCAACACTTTCTATATCTTATTCTGTAATAGGCTTATTTATTTAAAATTGCATAGAATATTTTTATGATAATTTAGATCAGGGATAATGGTAAAGGGTAATCCGTAATTAGAACCGAATCCGGTATAATAGTTTTGGATATTTTTGGATGAGGGCGGGAACTTTTTATTTTTTTTCATATTTTCTGTGTTACAGGAATATTTATTATTTATTTAGATAAACAAGTAATGAATTTTCTGTCCGGTGGAGCCGAAACACTAACCGCGCATGTCACTTGCATTGCTATTTAATCATTTCTATTGCTTAGTCACATAAAAAACTAAAATACGAAACCGAAACAATGGATAAATAATTTCGTATCCGTGACCATTTCCGGAATCGGTAAAATTTTATTTCTTTATCCATAACAGCCATAGGTTAAAAAAATAAGTTTACCAACAGCGCTATAATCAAAATCAAGTTATCAAAAACATTATTCATAAAACTGTTGTTGAATAAAAACAACTCATCAACTCATAAATGTTTATTTTTACACATGAGATAAGAATGCATTCACGTTACCTTACTTATCAATTGTAAACAAAAAGCAATTAATTGTAATAATTCCTATCTATTGAAGACGTTATCAGTGTTTATTATTTACCGACAGTTTCAGACGCGGACGTGACCGTTGTGACCCTGCTGGAGTTGCGGGACTATTCGAAAGAGATACCGCGGAACACAAAGGGCACATGAAGGAACATGGATGGGTTTTAGTTAGTAGAAGTCTAACACTGCCTCCCGCTCCGCCCAAAGCGGGAGAAGTAATTGGATGATTTCCCACCCCTAAAAAAAAACCGTTGTGACCAACAATTGGCCCGCTATATTTGTTTACTGATGTCAATTTCACTTAATATAAAATCTTTGTTCCTAATTTAATTATATTTTATGTAGTCCTGTTGAAACCAGGGTAGTGGAATTGGTTTAAAAAAGTCATCGCGGCTCTGGAATGCAAAGTGCATTTAAAGGAACACGAATGGATTAAAGTCAGTAAGAGTTTGACAATCCTGAGAAAGAAGTCATTTGATGGTTCCAATTCTAAAAAAAAATGTATTTTAATATGTGTTTATTTTACTATTAATGAGCACGCATTTCACCACTACATCACCTGACGGTAAGCGATGATGCGGTCTAAGATGGAGCACGCTTGCCTAGAAGTAACCTATCCACTCTTAACTGAAAGACTCCCAGGTTGTAGCTATCAGGAAACACAGACTCCGGGAGCCCATTCCACTCCTTAGCTGAACGCACTATGAATGTGTTCCTAATATGTGTGGAAATTGAATTGTTTGTAGTGGGTGTCTGTTGATCAATCATGACTAAAGGGTTTTGGACGAAAAACACACAGTCAGCCCATGGCCAGGATTAGGACGTACAAATCTTTTAATTCATTGCCTTGCGATAAAAAAAAAACCTTTTCACAGGAGAGAAGCAGCCGGCATAAACTAGTGATAATATAGGTTATAGTTTTATCTGCAGCAGCTGTCAATGTCTATTATGACGTAACAAGTTGGAGATAAAGTGTAATGTAACCAACGCCTATCTGTGGAACTTGATGACATTTCTGACTTATGCTCTTTGTGTAAAATTATTATTTTTATCATCAGAGGATGTGGCAACCCGTATGTTCATTATTTTTTTATGTATTTTGATACATAAAAAAATTACACATACATAACTTATTATAGTTTTACGATTGACATATGATTGGGCTGTCCTAATTTATAAACCGTTCTATATTCTGTCTTTTCAAACATTTGCTTTACTGGGAATAGTGGTAGCAGTCTAATTGATGTATTTTTTAGAATTCAACCAACGGAGCCCCTATTGGATAAACCTCCACTGTTCGTTCATCTATCTGTCAATAGGCTAGTACGGAACCCTTCGTGTTCGAGTCCCACTCGCACTAGTTCACGATCATTTTGTGCATATTGTTAGGATTAACTAATCAGGTGTTTACGCTTTCTGTTTTCACCCCATCAGCAACAAGAAAATCTAACATAAAATCGCAATGACTCTACCTTTTTAGGGTTCCGTAGCCATATGGCAAAAAACGGGACCCTTATAGATTCGTCATGTCTGTCTGTCTGTCTGTCTGTCCGTCCGTATGTCACAGCCACTTTTCTCCGAAACTATAAGAACTATACCGTTGAAACTTGGTAAGTAGATGTATTCTGTGAACCGCATTAGGATTTTCACGCGAAAATAGAAAAAAATAGAAAAATAAATTTGGGGGGTCCCCATACTCAGAACAGAAACCTAAATTATTATTTTTTTCGTCAAACCCGTACGTGTGGGGTATCTATGAATAGGTCTTCAAAAATGATATTGAGGTTTCTTCCAAAGTGGTAAAATGTTTGTGTGTCCCCGTAACTTCTAAAATAAGAGAATGGTAAAACTAAAAAAAATATAAATATGATGTACATTACCATGTAAATTTCCACCGAAAATTGGTTTGAACGAAATCTGGTAAGTGGTTTTTTTTTAATACTTCACAAATCGTAAACCGCAACTTTTGCTTATAATTGTATATACCTACAGGTTTGTACGGAACCCTCGGTGCGCGAGTCCGACTTGCACTTGACCCGTTTTTATAGTTTTTATTTGCAACATCTTTGTCAAGGTTCTATAAAAGATTTGATGCCACCTCTAAAACCAGCTAATAAACATTCTATAAAAAGTCACCTCTAACATGTCGAGGCATCTTTAAACAGAACGATAAACTTTGATATTACTCTTGTTGCTATTATAGGTAAACGAAATAAAACTACCAATCAAGACTATTATGTTGTGTTTTTTTTGCTGTTATGTACATTATTTTTTGAGACTATAACCGTCTCCAAAGGCTCATCTATCTCTCCAGGGTAGCGGAATTTGTTGTGTCCGCGGCCATGGAACGCGAAGGGCATTAGGAGAACACGGATGGGTTTTAGACAGTAAAATCTTACACTCCTTTCTGCTCCGTCTTAAGAAGGAGGAGACATTTGATGATTAGCCGTACTTAAAAAAGAAAGAGGAGGGCCCTTACCTACCTTTGTACCAACATTCATCAAAATCGGTTCCGTGATTTATGCATGAACGCGTTATAAAAAAAAGAAAACAATTACACCTTCATAGAATAGGCTAGTTTCCACCATCCACAAATTGCAAAACTTTTTATTTCGTCAGTTAGACTATTGAAAAATAATGGACACGTATTTTTTGTTATTTTAAATCAATGAAAATTGACAAAGATAAAACGCATCAAAACTCGGGAGTGAGGGCTCGTGACGTCACAACCCGTAAAAATTATGGCATGGCGTGACTTATTGAGAATTTTAAAAGCGTCGTAACTTCGTCAATTTTGGTTCCCGTAACAAAAGAAAAAATACGGGTCAAATATTTTTTGATAATCTAACTGACGAACTAATTAGATTTTTTCAGGACACAAGCCTATTATCAGGATTTGTTCCCACAACTGCGCAAAAGTTTGCCCTGCAAATACAAATAGATTATATAATGCCAAAAGCCAAAAGTCCGCCCATGTACCACTATTGTGCATAAAGTCTAAATAAATAAATAAATAAATAAATAAATAATGTCACACAAGTTTTTGCTCGCGACTTTGTAAGCGTTATCCCGTTTTTGCCCGCGACTTTGTAAGCGTTTTTGCCCGTTCCCGTAGGAATTTCCACTCCCTAAGGAACCTACATGTCAAATTTCACTTTCTTACGACTAGTAATTTCGGCTGTGCGTTGTCTGTCAGTCGTTTACTCAGTTACAGAAGATTCTCACCGTGGCGACGAATGGTGTGAAATATACTTGTACTACATGTACTCAGTAGAGTACATGTAGAGAAATTCAAATCTAAGATATTTAGTACCTACTGGTACTAAATATCATTATTATTATTTCATTTATTTATTTTCTGTACATATTTTTTACATTTTTAAATATTTGTATAAAACTAATAAAAAAAAACATTTAAAAATATAAAAAATAGTAGCCTACCGGCATCGGGAACAGGGTCCAAGCTACCGGTGGTCAGGGCTCCCGAGAGAGAAACCTCCTCACAATACGCGCCGTGTCCAGGAGTACTTATTATTATTATTACTAGCTCGTACTGTCCCACTGCTAGGCAAAGGCCTCCCTCCATTCCTTCCAATTCTCTCGGTGTTGTGCCTCTTCCTTCCAATTCGTAAGGAAGGCATGCAGGTCGTCCCGCCATCTCTTTTGCGGTTTGCGCGGCCTTTTCTCGACTAAATACCTACTTATTAATTTTATTTTTCCTACTGATAACTCATAACCATAAACAATACACTACTTTTTCACAATAAAGTACCATTATTATTCACGCTTCTTTTATTCCCTTACTTCCAGTTATTGTTCTAGAAGTTGGGTACGGTTTCCAAGTTCCGACACAGTTTTCTTTACTTCGTTTGCTCTTATATAAATGTGGGTAGGTACATGAAAAACGGGAACACATAATATTAACAAAATAAGAGACAAACGGAATGGCGCGGACCGCCCCACGTTTTGAGATCACGTAAAATTACACGCCTTGCAGCTTTTAAGTATGGTACAAGTCTTGAGAAAACAGCTTGAATAAATATCATAATTATACTATTGTACATAGTTGAAAAAACTAATATTTATTACTTACTAGCTGTGCTCCGCGGCTTCGCTCCCGTCAACTGCATTTTTTTTTTTTATTTGCGTTTAAACCTTCCCTGTATTATGACGAACTAAACAAAAAAAGAATTAGCAAAATCGGCCCAGCCGTTCTCGAGTTTTAGCGAGACTAACGAACAGCAATTCATTTTTATATATAAGAGATTCAGTTTTCGGTAATATTTATTTAATTTCTATTCAATGACTTATATAATTTCAGTTTTCAATAATATTCCTCTTAAAACTGTATTAATATTTCCAACACAAGTAACAATCATAAAAAAAATACAAATGAGGCCAAAAAGGATTGTGTGAGGGGCGATATGAAAGAAAAGGAAATTAGTGATAGCGTGACGGCTGATTGGACAGATTCGAAAAAAAAGTGTTACGCCGACCCAAAGTAATATGAGACATTTATAGGCAGGAAGATGATAAAATTATTTTATACATATTTCTAAACTTAAAAAATTAGTTAAATATATTCACAAAAATCGTATTTGGGTAGTAATCTAAGAATTCCTGAATCAATAACTAATGCCACATTCATACAAGTTAGTACGTTGGACAAACAGATAAGTATGCAGCCTGCTAAATGCAACTTATATAAATGGTGGGCATTTTGGCCAAATCCCATTTCAGCTTTTTTTTATCCTCAATACTAGACTCTGATGCAATACCTATAAAACTGAATGCGTATTTATTTAATTTATTTTTAAATTTCTATATTTAAAGTAAGGAGAATAAAAGGAAAAGAAAAACAAGCATTAAAGCACTGCTTGTTTCAATTCCAGCGGAGGCCAACAAGATTTTATTTTACTATACATGATTACATATTTTTATTAACAAGGAAAGTCGCAAAACTGCAACTTTTTTTAACAGCAGTGTATAAAATAATATAGACATTGTTAAAAAAAAACCGACCAAGTGCGAGTCGGATGTCGAACTCTTACAAAAAAGGTTCCGTACCATAAACCGACAATGAAACATAGCTAAAATGGCAATAGAAATACACACTCTACCCATTACGGTTCTTGAGATACGGCTCGGTGACAGACAGACAGACAGACAGTCGGACGGATAGACTGACTGCGGAAACTTAGTAATAGGGTTCCGTTGGTTATCCTTTGGGTACAGAACCTTAAAAAACATTTGTTATTATCCTCTTATCGCTTGTGACTTAGAGCTCAGTTTTACATCTTTGTAAGTTACTTCACGACGGTCTGACCTACATTTTGTGCTCGTTTCCATCTCACAGAAACAACGATATTTTTGTGTGGCAAAAGCTACTTTGTTCTGCATCCGCCGTTTGGGCCTTAATTAATTAAAACTGTAGCGTGTTCCATCTTTGTGTGAGGAATTTTTGAGGTGGCAATTTGAAATGTTTTTTTTTTCTTGGTATTTAATTAATGACTCTTGTGTTGTCACTAAGAAAAAACATTATGTGGATATTGAGATGGCTCTTTTGACATTATAGTTTTGGTGTGTATGACGAAACCTTAGTTCGTATTAGTATGACTGTAAATATTACAATAAACGAGTGTACGAATATCCTTTTTATCACTCTTGGGAAAAAACTAGTTTTTAAACTTTTTTTTTTCTCGACTGTTTCTATCAGTTTAGTTAGTTGTGTAGTCATTATAATAAAATTGTGAAAAGTCCCTATCGATCCCATTTGTGCTAAAAAAATTTCAAAAAAGTCAAAGCTCGCAAATGTGGGTTTTTGGTCATGGTGAGATGTCAACAGAATCGACTGGCTGTACATCTAAACAGCGTTCAAGAGCTGTCAGTGTCAATATTCCACTCAAAGTAATGACATTCACAGCTCGTAAACGTGCTTAACATGCTGATCGTGCTAATTTTCACTAATAAAATCCGCCCTAAGTATGGATTAAACACACTTACCAAAAAAAACTTTTTACAATAAAATACAACCGACTTCCAAAAAAAAAAAAAACACTAAAAAGTTAAAAATAACTTTAATCTCGGAAGTCGGTGTTTTTGATAGTTTCTTCGTATTTTGACACCAACTTCCGAAATTTAAAGTTATTTTTTACTTTGTAGTGTTTTTTTTTTGGAAGTCGGCTGTATTTTTTTGTAAAAAGTTTTTTATTTTTCACTTTTTAGTGGTACCCCACACCTAACAACACCACTGCAAAATCGCAGAAAAGCAAAATACGCAATTTCGATTACTTGGATGACATAAAACTATCATCCAAGTAGACGAATTCCAGCTATTTCGATTTAAAATTCAAAGTTCGTAACCGATTTTCATAAAATTTAAATGGGTGGTCCCATTTAAATTTTATGAAAATCTGCATGTATATTCTTTCAGATAAAACAAGAATTTTTCAAATCGGTTCATAATTGTCGGAGTTATGAGGTAACAAACATAAAAAAAAACATACAACCGAATTGATAACCTCCTCCTTTTTGGGAACTCGGTTAAAAACACAAGTAAACAAGGCACTGATTTAGGTCAGATCGCTTCACCCTAATATGTAATTATGTTAGAACTTCCACAAGGTTCTCTACTTTATTCTACTTACAAACTTAATTATCTACAGTCTAAATCAAGTCCTTTATAGCTGTTGTTAGTCGAAACTCAGACTACCCTCGTTCTAGTCGAGTGATAGTTATTGTATTTAGTAACTTAGGTAACAAATTAAACGGGGTTCGCTTGAAATTGGCTTGAAACCTATCCGACCAGCCAGGAAATGCTCGAACAATGTTGTGAGGCATCGAATTACTAATCTGTTTTATGGAACTGTGGTTAGGTATTGAATTCTTAGTTCGTCTACAACGTCCTCAACTTCTGCCTAGCCTTTTCCCAACTACATTGGGGTCGGCTTCCAGTTAAACCGATTTCATCTGAAAACCAGTATTTTACATAGAGCGGCTGCCTAACAGATCTCCACAACCCATTTACTGGGTAACACGGTACTCCTCGGCAAAACTGGTGTCAAATTTTCTGGCTTCTGACTATCCGTAACGACTGCCAAAGATCTCCAAATGACAGCCGGGATCAACAGCTTAACGTGCTTTCCGAGGCATGTAGGAGACTCGGAATGTTAAGATGGTCACCCATCTACAGACCAACCTCGGCAAGCGTAGCTTATGCTAAACCTTAAAGATCGACCTGTGCGGCTGTCATTATTAAGCCACGAGCTCCTTTTTATTATTTAACCACAGGCTTTTGTCCTCATTTTTACATAGAGTCTAATAATTAGTTTAAGGTACTGATAATAGAAGACCTATATTAAAGTCCATATTGTATTTTAGTAGAAATCAATTAAAATCTACACTATATTGTATGGCAAAATTTTTCAGATACGCGGCATTGAATCAATGAATGAATGAATTTATCCACCAGTAGTTCCGCAGATTTGCACGATATTCGATTTGATGTTTTCTGTCCAACAACGTAAAGATTTTGTAACCTCATCAACCTATCTATAGAATGGTATCTATCGCACACCTTATAAATGACATCCCAGCCACAGCCAAGTTCATTCAGCCTAGCCCTAGAATGCCCCAGATCATTAGACACTACTGCGGTAGTGCAGGGACCGTCGGCGTCGTGTCCAATAATTGGCTGAATGGCCTTTGTAGGGGCAAATGGTCGTCTATGCTGATTCCTCTTTGGAACCAGGACCTGTGTTGAGTGTAAGTAAGATGAGATAGTAGGAGCCCAATTTGGGATGACAAGGTAGATTTAGATGTGGGCCTGTTGGTTATCAGTTTTTTTTATTTTTATTTCTTTTTCTGTCTTACTACAAACGAAAAAAATTGCACTACATACCACTACGTACGTTTATCTATTTTAAACAGCTAGAAAACATTTTTTTTTTGCAGTGTTGGGGGCTGACTTTTTTTCTTAATTTTTTTTTTTACGCTTCTTCTAACGAAGGTTGCTTCACTACTATCCACTACTTATTGAAATCTACCAAAAAACCCAAAAAAGAAAAAGAAAGAAAAAGTCGCTGCGAAGTTGGTGATTTTAAAGTTAAATGAAAAGATTTATATTCATCTATATTTGCATTGAATTATGTGTGAAGATTTTTTTATGGGTTTAAAGCTAGGAACCAATAACGTATTCTTTAGAGCACAAAAATAGTATAAAATTATGCAAAATAAAATTAATACATTATTTAACAATTTTAAAGCATGTTCTTTTTTTTGCTATCTCTGGTCTCTGGAGACCCGGTCCTTTGGTAGGCATACGAGGGGCCGAAACCAACTCGCAGAGGCCCCGTTAGACATTTCAAATGTAATGGGGCACCAAAACGCATGTTCTTATTATTATTTAATTTAATTGTAGCCTTTATTGAAAAATTAATTATTTGAGATAACAGTCATAGTATGTTTTTTTTGTATGATTATAACTTGACTTATTTTTTAAATATATTGTATGTATGAGTGTGAATTCTAAACAATTAACAATAAATATGGTGTCTTTTTGTGTGTGTTTTTTTTGTCGAGTTTTATGAATGGGTTATGTGAAGTTATACAATGGGTAGTATCACTGTAGACAAGACGGAATGGAAGAAGGAAATGCATTGCTTTGGCCAGTTGGATCTGTGCAGTAGCTTCTAAAGTTTTATTATCACCGACTTTTTTTAGGGATGGGAAATCAATCTCCCGCTCTGGGCGGAGCAAAAGGAGGTATTTAAAAATATTTCATGATAGTTTACTAGAGCTAAAAAGCATGACATTTTGCAAATTAAGTAATCATTTTTTTAGTATTGATAGGCATACGTTGAGAACGCTATCTCACCTGATGTTAAGCGATGATGCGGTCTAAGATGGAGCACGCTTGCCTAGAAGTAACCTATTCACTCTTGATTTAAAGACTCCAAGGTTGCTATCAGGAAACACAGACTCCTTAAAGGAGTTCCACTCCTTAGCTGTACGCACAATGAATGTACTTAAATTTTTTAAATTGTTGTTGTGTGTTATTTCGTATTAATCGAATGCAAATTCTCGCGGAAAAAAACACAAATATTATTGACTCGACCTGGGAATCAAAACCATTCTAATATTATCATCATCAAAACTATTCTAAACATTTTACTCAAATTAAAAGCTTGAAATATTTTTCACAAATGGCCAAACTTAACTTAATTTCAATTGAACATTCCCAGTAGAATAAAATAGGTATCTTAAAGCTGCCGATTTGATTTTTTTCAGGCCACTTTATTCCTTTTCATCTTATTCTAAAATTCTTCGTTCACAAGATTCATTCACTTCAATAACTATTGTCAAACCTTGAATGGCTGAGCAAATTGTAGTCAATCGCGTTTGAGAGACCCACTTATATAATATAGCTAGCTTTGTGGAGTAATCAACGCTTTGAGGCTATTCAACGATGTTGGTGGCTTAGGGTATATTTGTATTTATGAATGAGCAGGAAATTAGCTTCGATTTATTGATGATTTTCTTTTTAGTGTACGTCGAGCTAAAGAGTGGAACTCTTCGCCGGAGTACGTGTTTCTTTCTGATAGCTACAACCTAGGTCGAGCGTTTTTGAGTCAAGAGTGAGTAGATTACTTATAGGCAAGCTCGTTCTAAACATTATTGTTTACCATCAGTTACCTAATATAGTCGTCAAATACGAGCCAATGTATAATGAAAAATATACACCTGCTAATGAAAACATTACTACTTCAATGTCATCTTTATTCCGTTGTGAAAAAGGTATAGTGCTATGTGTCTTGTATCACCATCTCTCACACCGGAATCATGAAGTTTTAAGACGTCATAGTGAACTGGAAACATGCAGTTTCCGGGATGAAAAGTATCCACTCAGTGCAGCTTTATGCTATTGTTAGAAATTTCGTAATTGAATACAAACTTCATACAATTGTACCTGTGTGTAGTATTTTTTTCTTTTTCTTAAAAAAAAGTTGCCCCAGACTAGGAATTTCTCCTGTATTGTGGGTGCGTTCACAACCATACATACTCACATACACAAACAGCCAGACCCGGAACAACTATATGTAGGCCATACAAATATTTGTTCCGTGCGGGAATCGAACCCACGACACGCAGCGCAACAGTCGATCGCTCAATCACTCAATTAATTGCCAAAACTGCAGTGCGATTCTGTAAAAATGTAAAAGTGACAAGTGAGGTGTCAAACCATACAAATAAGGTGGCATGACAGCTCACTTGTCGTTCACTCCACCTAAGTGATCACGGTGAGATGTCAACAGGATCGACCGGCTGATGTAGACGAAGCCGTCTATTTCAATTTTGGCAATTAAAATCATAGTAGGTATAGGTACCCAATTTTAAAAAGGTATATAAACCCAAAATCTTTAAATAAGTCTTTGTAATCTAGTCGCCATAGCAACTGCGACGATCAACACCTTTACTTCGTTTTAAGCCGGGACGAGATACCTACTAAAATCGTCTAACTTTGAAATCAAATTCAAGACCAGACACTATTCCGAATTCTAAATAGGTCCAAACTCCAAAGTCTTAGGTATTGATAATGTCAAAAGTTTAGAGGTTTTAGGTGAACAAGACGTCTTACCCAAGTTTCGGTGTAATAAAATTAACATAAACATTGTTTAAAACATTAGTACTAATCTGATCAGATTCACTGCCCCTTTGGTCTATACCATAGAAACTGTGACTTGTTTGGGATATAGTAGCGCTGGGATATTTAGCAGTAGTACCACATCTCATCAGTGTTTGAGTCAGGTGAATGGATCAAGACTCCGGTCCGGAGATTATCACATAAAACATAATCAAATTGTATTTTAAATGACGAAACCTTTCGTGCATGAGTCTGACTTGCACCTTAACAGTTATTATTAATTTTTTGGTTTACAGTTCTGTTAGTTGACTTCCAAGTATGGAAGCCTGAACGCAACATCTAGCTAGATAAAATCTAACGCTCATAGTTCTCGTAAGCAACCAAAACTCAGTGATTTTTAGTAGACAACTCGAAGTTTCGATGACTATAGTTATGAGAATTTTCTATCATTGAGTGTCAGTTTATACAGGGTGTAAGGGACAGCCTTCCACAAATGGGGTGGGACACAGGGTGCAATCAGCTCCTTATTTTGAATCATATTCCAGTGGAAATTTCCTCAGGATTTTTTTAATTTTTTTTTTCGATTTTTATTTTTTTTGCTTTATTTCAATGTAAAGTTACATCATCTGTATGCAGAACTCCATTAATGTAAATAACACAGATAAAATGAAAAAATAAAAAAATAAATAAAAAAATCTCATGAACGACGCATGAAATCAGCTGTTAAAACGTAGCGCGGGCGCAGCTATCCTTTCGAAAGCTCGCTGCGCTGCCGGTCGCTGCGTGCGTTTTGCAGAGGTAGCGATACATTGCGAGTGAGGTAATTAAACAAATCAGTTTTATTGGATTCCCATAAAGTTCCTGAAATAATTTCATGTACCGGTCAACTTAGTACGATATACTGAAATCACCCTATCAGTTTGAGGAGGGCTGTCCCTTACACCCGTTATACCTTTAACCCCACCTTATGAAATGGTTTTTCATCGCTAAGTATAATATATATGCCCTACTTATTGGAGTGTCCCAAGTGCCTTTACACCTGCACCATTGAGGATCTGATGAATGCCACTGCGCCACTGTGAACGTGGAAACCTACTGGTGCAAAATATTTTAAGGTTCACCATCGACCCTGCCGGAGTCGCGGGATTATTCGCAAGAGACACCGTGGCTCCGGAACACAAAGGGCAATGAAGGAACATGGATGGGTTTTAGTCAGTAGAAGTCTGACACTCCCTCCCGCTACACCCAGAGCGGGAGGAGTCATTGGATGATTTCCCATCCCTAAAAAAAAAAAAAAAAAAATGGGTCACCATCGACTCGAAAAGAAGAAGCTGGTACGATTAAGGTACATTTCCGAGCTTGGCGACCGCGACATGCAGCCGTGACCGGCGAGAATCACGTGTGATCATGACCGGCGAGAAACACGTGCGATCGTGACCCATTGTCAGGGCATGATTGCTGACAGTCTGGACTCCTGTATCGTAAATCGTTGCCCAGTATCTCAGCTGGAATACTGTAACAATCATTATCTTGTTGTGTGTTCATGTAATTGTTACACGATTACATTTGTAAGTTTATTTATTGTTACTATATTATGAGCCTCATTGTCACTCTGAATAATTAATTGATTACTTTAAAGCGAAAAAAACGAGAAGCTCGTGGCTAAAATAATAACAGATTAATCTTCAAGGTTAAACCACGCTTGCCGAAGTTGGTCTACGGATGGGCGACCATCTTAACATACCGAGCTTCCTCCGTGCCTCGAAAAGCTCACTATGCTGTTGGTCCCGGCTGTCATTTGGAGATCTTTGGAAGTCGTTACGGATAGTCAAAAGCCAGAAAATCTGACACCAGTCTTGCCAAGGAGCGTGTTACCCAGTGAATGGGTTGTGCAGGTCTGGTAAGCAGCCGCTTCACGTAAAATACTGGTATTCAGCTGAATCCGGTTTGACTGGAAGCCAACCCCAATATAGTTGGGAAAAGGCTAGAAAAAGGGAAGAAAACGAGCATACATTTATAAACTAACAGAATAGTCGAATTCTTATCCCGTAATAGAGAAGTTAGTCAGCACTTAAAACTAAATCTTGAAACTCGGGCAAGCTTAGTAAGACGTATATCGTCTAAACGGGTGACCTAGATTGTACGAACATAACTGATACTATATCAATTAAGGCGCGTCCCCGAGCAAAACGCAGCGCTAGCCGTTTTTTGTGCAGTTTTTGGAGCTATCTACTCTTTATCCAAAAGAAATATCAACCAATAAAAAATTCATTAAATTTCTATATAATCTTGGCTTCAAAATGGTAGATTTTATTTTTGATTACCAAGTATAATGTTTAAGTAATCTCCTCACAACGAAACCACAGAAATGAGAAAAAAATACTGAAAACATGCATCTTCTCGAAAATTAACGATTATTTTGATTTTGTACTTACACTAATGGATAGGCAATTTAATTATGAACATTTTGGTAGAAGTATTTTGTTTAAACGACCAAAATTAGATTTTATAACGATTTTATTCAACATTCTGAGCGTATTCGCTATTGTATCTCTTGCGCTGTTATTGAGGGAAAAATGCTCAAGGTTGTTTGGTCAGGGTACGGCCTTAAGTTCATTTACCCGATATCGCGTCGGAAAAGTAGTGTTAACGGGGTGGTAATGAAAACGTTCGATCAATAATGCTAGGTTCCTGATAACGATATTGTATCGATTCAATTTTTTTTTTTTCACGTAAATCAATTTTGCCTCGTATTTATCGTCAAACTCTAGTGCTCAGTTTGAATTGATAATTTTCAGTATAAAGAAATCAAAGTACATTTTCTCAATAAAAATGATTTAATACGAGAGGATGCACAGTTATGATGTAGATCTACTAAGTATAGGTATACTTACCAAAAACTACAACAACAAGCTACATAGCAATCCCGTAATTAACTATTCCAATGTATATTACACTTCTACACTAATATTATAAAGAGGAAAGATTTGTTTGTTTGATTTGAATAGGCTCCGAAACTACTGGACCGATTTGGATGAAATTTTGTACAAAGATAGTTTGAAGTACGGACAGCTAGTTTATATGAATTGCTGTTCATTAGTCTCACTGAAACTCGAGACCGGCTGGCCCGATTTCGGTAATTATTTTTTTGTTTAGTTCGCCGGAATACAGGGAAGGTTTAGTAGCAAAAAAAAATGGGTAGGTAGGGTAGCCAGTTGTCGGGAACGAAGTCGTGGGGGACAGCTAGTATTGAATAAAAGTTAGTGAAAAGGTCAACATATCAAATGATCTATGAGTCTACACCCTGTTGATGATGATGTAATGGCGTATTTCCTTTCAAATTATTGGAAAGAAGATATATTATTGTTTTAGTAAAAAACCCATTCAAGGAAAATGACATGCATGTATTGCACATGTCGGCGCCAGATACACGTGCAATAAAGAACATTAATTTTTCCCTATTATTTCCCTTCATACTACTCACACTCACACGGTACTCGAAAAATTAATTATGAATCATTTTTTATTACTAGAATTCAGGATAGGTTTAGTCGATTCAGGATATGTTTATGTCATTATTTGATAATTAGAAAGTCAATATAGTCGTGCAATTACGGTCATTGACCCCATAAATTTAATGGGGTACATGACCGTAATTGCACGAGTATCTGACATTTAATATAGCGAATCAGACTAACGCAGAGTTTGGGCTTCTGACTATACGTAACTGCAAAAATCTACAAAAGACAGCTGAGACCAACAGCTTAACGTGCTTTCCAAGCCACAGAGAAATCTCGGTATGTTAAGACGGTCACCCATCTTTGGATCGACCTTGGCTCGTTGTTTGACGTTGTAGATCAAACCGTGTAAATGTTATTAGATAGCCACTAGCTCTATGCTCCTACATGATGAACTTCCTGTTTTAAAAATAAATACATTCTCTTCCTTTATTCATCAAAATTGTAAACTAAGAAAATAATATGGTAATGGGATGAATTTATTCCATCTTAACGGCACCGTTTTGATGACAGCAAGAGAACATTTAAGTACGGTCATCTGCTCACTAAGTATGTACTAATTGTATCTACTTAAGCCCGTAAAGGAAACATTATACTGGCCAAACGGCTCTTCAACTGAAAATCGATAAAGGTCCTCGCTCTCAGTTCAATTTCATTAAGTAGATCTAGTTTATTCGAACTACGGCTTATCGCGTATTATTTCAATGTTATTTTTTCTTTTCCATTACTGAAAAGCTTACGTTTCTCCACTATCTAAGATGGTTACTAATGTCGACGAAACATCATCTTCCTGCCTTTATCCCATGTTACTTGGGGTCGGCGCAACACGTTTTTTTCTTCCACTCTCCTCTATCAGCCGAAGGAAGTTAGTGATAGTTTGCTATCACTAACTCCCTTCTCTTTCATATTGCACCTCACATAATCCATCCATATTTTCTTTGGCCTTCCTCTCCCTCTCCATCCTTCCACATTTATGTTCATTACTCTTTTAGCTAAATGCGTTTCCTCCCTCTTCTTCCCATGAATATACCAAGACAAGCAATTCCCTTTTAACTTTTCTGTCAGTGACGAAACAGCACGTATTCAAAAAAATCTAGACACACCCACATTGTAGCTATCAGGACACAGAGAAAAAAAGCTAGAAAACTTATTTATTCTTATTAAACATGTTTCTAGGTTCTCTAAGAACTTGTATAATAGCCGCACGTGTAAATTTCAAAGTAAGGCAACGCTTGCAAAGGTTGGTCTGTATATGGGTGACCGTCTAAACATACCGAGACTGCTCCGTGCCTCGGTAAGCTGTTGGTCCCTGCTGTCATCTATCTATCTATATATATCTATACATATAATAAAACTGTAGAAAAGTGGTTTTTGTAGGTACATGAAAAAAAAAAATAGCAATGGTTTTAAAGAACAACCAATAGAACCCATTTCCAGCATTTTTAGAATTTGTGTCTGTTTGTCTGTTTATTTGTTCGGGCATCACGTAAAATCTGCGAAAGCAATGTAGATCACTTTTACACACAAGGATTGAGCGTAACTTGGAGTAACATTTAGTTTTTGTTTCATTGCAATCAGTTCAGTCTATCAAAACATATTTTGAATTTAAAGTTTTCCAGAAGTAAAATATTGAAATAGCGCCATCTATCAAACTTAGACTGGACTATACTTAGAGATCAACGGCGTGCAGTATTCGATAGATGGCGTTGGCGTGTGACGTCAATTTTCTGAATCGCGGTGTTAAGATGTTCCTTGAAAGAATGACCTTCGCCCATGTCTGCATTGAGTCAAGTTGATTTATCTATTTTTTATCTATGCTAATCTATAATAATATTATAAAGTAGAAGAGTTTGTTTGTTTGTTTGGTTAAACGCGCTAATGTCAGAAACTACTGGTCCGATTTGATCAATTTTTTCAGTGTGATATAGCCCATTTATCGAAGACGGTTATAGGCTTTAATGTATATATTATCACGCTAAGACAAACAGGAGCGGAGCAATAATGGAAAATGTGACGCAGACGAAGTTGCGCGGGTCAGCTAGTTCGTAAATATTTGACAGTTACCGTGTTATCCAGTTATGTATATTAATGGGTTGTAGAGGTATGGTAGACATGCAGCCACTCCAATTAAGACACTAGTATTATCTGCAGTGCGATTCTGGAAACATGTCGAAGTGAACACTTAGGCGAAATAAACGGCAAGTTAGCTGTCAAACCAAACAAACAAGATGGCACGACAGCTCACTTGTCGTTCACTCCACCTAAGTGATCACGGTGAGATGTCGACAGAATCGACCGGCTGAATCCGGTTTGACTAAAAGCCGACCCCAATATAGTTGGAAAATGGTTAGGCAGATGATGATGAATTTTGTGACCACGGTTTGAATACCCATTACCCAGGTTGTCGGACGAATTAAGTTGGTAATATATTTATAAGAAGGTGCTGACAGCTCAAGACCGGGATGGTTGGCATTCTTTGGTGGCTTAAGTTCAGCAGTGGATAGAAATTGACTTAAATGATGGTGATGATAATATTTCTGCTAAGATCTTTCTCCATAAAATTACATGTTTATATTTTTTTAGGGTTCCGTACCCAAAGGATAAAAACGGGACCCTATTACTAAGATACGCTGTCTGTCTGTCTGTCCGCCACCAGGCTGTATCTCAAGAACCGCGATAGCTAGACAGTTGAAATTTTCACAGATGATGTATTTCTGTTGCCGCTATAACAACAAATACTAAAAAACAGAATAAAATAAATATTTAAGGGGGTTCCCATACAACAAAAAACTTGTTATTTTTGACGTTTGTATAGATAATGGTACGGAACCCTTCTTGCGCGAGTCCGACTCGCGCGTGGCCGGTTTTTTTATTTCCAGCCAGCACATTATGGGAACCATACATTTTAATAATGGCCGATGCTTCAATTTAAAACATTTTACAGTTAGTTTTGATAAAGTTTCGATGTAGAAATATAAATCAAAGTAAAGCGTCAATTCATTTGACTTAACAGCTTTAGAATACGATATAGATTATTATCAATTTGCTATAAGAGCTATGAAATATTGCAAGCCCGTAAAATGTTTAAATGTTTAATACTAGTATAGTTGGAGCGGGTCAGGTGCACTAAAAGTCTCCTAAAAAGGGATGAACTTTTATAAATTCTTGTAATATTCACCTAAGTTTGACAACCCGCGCGCGTATAACTCGCGCGCTATGAGAATGGGATGCGACTTTTTGGAACTGAGAAGCGCGCGGCCCGCCGGCCAGCCGTAGCGCAAATATGTGTAGCCTAAATTTAGCTTGATTTGCTTACGTGAATTTTGATCACAATAAATCTGGCTTCAATATTAGTCTATCGAATTGCATCATAAATATTAAACAAAAATAACGGAACTTTGTTAATTTGGAACAACTATCTGACAATAGCAATTTAATGATAATAATAATATGGCTACGGGCGAGTGACATACTAAGAACTGTGGCGGAAAGTATCGACTCTTCGATTATTATAAGTTTTGTGAGACGGACAATCACCATACAATAGTTTGAGGATGTTCTTTGCACAATGCTATTGATTGCCTTATTCTTAAATTTTATTTATAACTACTAACAATAGTAATAAGATATAATAAGTATTGTTTATTAACACGCTGGATCATTGCTGTCCGAAAACAAAGAATATAATATAATAATTAAATAACACCTAACTTTAATTTAATTGAAGCTATCTTTATTTCAGACGTAAGTCCATATTTTACAAAACACATCAATAATAATACACACAAAAATACAAATAAAACTAAAAGGTGTTCGTAATTTGTTAGTAATATCGAAAATATTATGTACGTGTCGTTCCTCTCGACTTTCCCCTAGAATATATCACTCCACTCTGACAAACCCAAACACACAAAATAAAATAATTTAAATAATATAAAAAAGAACTCAACACGATAAATGACTCAGTAAAAGCATTGTCGTTACTGTCACATACATATACCGTAGGCAAAGGAAAGCCATTATTAATAGCCACGGACTTGCCCAGAGGTTGCCGCTGGGAAATAATATATCGTGACCTTTTGATGCCGGTTGGGACTCGAAAATATTGTCCTAATGTTACCCTGTTTAGTTCAGCTTGATTCTAAATTAGGGTGGATCGCTCTTGTACGGAGTTTTTTTTAAAATTGAATTTCCTTGTCGCGGTATGCGGGATAGATGCTCTGGCACCTATCGATTACAACTACCAAATATTATTTAAAAATAATAGTTAGAAGTACTGCCACAAAGTCGTTAAAGTTTTAGAAAATCAGAGAGAATTGATATTTATACAAAATAGATTTATTTTAATTTACGTTTACTTATTCAACGATTTTTTTATATATAATCTGTTTTTGATCAGATAATTAATCAATTGCATGAAATGTCTACTTTCCTTCATACACTTTTCCCGTGTAAAATTGATCAGAATTTTGCCTATTTTACTGTAGCTCAACACCACCCACGCCTGTCTCCGGGGTGCGGTGTGCGGGACGCGGGTGTGAGCGGATTGTTATGTTATTAGTATTTGTTTCAATTGCACAATAATGAAGCACGTTGTTTTGGTTTTTAAACTGTAATTGTGAGTGTAACGAAAGTATAATGAGTTTGCGTAGTAGTGATAAAATCTGCCCCATATTTGGTTCTGGCAAAGAACTACCTACTAGTTTGCTACCGACCTATGAAGACATGATGAAATATTTCATATTCTGCAATAAATCAGAGAAACGACTGCAAGATTTAGTAAGAAACACAAGTGAAAATGCTGCAACTGACATCGAATTGATCTGGAAAAAAGCGTCATTACCTATAATAGAACATCGTACAATCTTTGCCAGAATTAAAGCATACCATGATAAATATCGCATAATTTTAAAACCCTATCAAGCTAGAAAAAACAGTGAAAGCTACAGAAACAAGTTGAATAAGTTTAAAATGGATAGTAAGGCTTTGTTCGATATTGCTACTTGCAAATGTAGTTCGTTTGACATTTGTTGTTGTGAAAAGGCGCGTATAATACCAATCAAGGAAAGAGACTTCCTATTAGATCAGCGAGGTGAAAGAAAAATGATGATTAGCTCGTTGGATAGAGAAACTACAAAGAAAAATGAGAGCAATATTGCCAGACAGTTAAAGCGTAAGTTATACGAAGAAACAGCCATACCATCTACTTCTCAAAGTGTTAAGCCCTCCAAAATAAATGCTAAACTACACGAAGACCAAGAAACAGACTTAACTTCGGTCTCGTCCTCTTTCTCTGTCATCATGCCGTCTGAAAATCGATTTCAAGTCGTAGCCAGAACAGTGGATCGTTATGGTATTTCAGATCGAGCAGGAGCTGCTATCGTCTCTGCTACATCAGAAAACATCGGTATAGTAACTGAAAGCGACACATCAAATGCCATAGATCGTAACCAAGACAAGAACCACTTTGACGACCAATGAAATGCTAAACTTTAATCAATGTATTAGCATATCGTTCGACGGCCGTAAAGATAAAACATTAATTAACGAGGACAATCGCGGAAAAGTTGTAATTGAAGAACACATAACTTTATTGAAAGAACCTGACTCACAATATATTGGTACACACATTTCTGTGGCATCAGGTGACGCTAAAACGATATCCAATAAACTGTTGCTTACTTACAGGCTAAATCGATTGATTTGAAGCTAATCGTGGCTATTGGATGTGATGGAAAAAAAACAATACAAAACTGTGATTTCCTGAATTTCGTTTTTTTTTTTAATTGTGGTTGTTGTTTTCGTCGGTTTATTTGATTTTTTATTCTTATTTATAATTGTAGTTCTAGTTTTAAGTACTAAAAAAATAATAAATATTGTACATCATTAAAAAAAATCGTTTAATTAAGCTCAGACTGAATCCTAGATTTAGACGATTAATGAAAACTTCAATATACTTGTGGCAGTACTTTCACTTAAAATATCATAATACTGTCATATAAACTTTTAATTGTCTCCTCTTAGAGCATCTTTTCCACACCCCGCCTCAAAAATATATCAAAAAAAAAAAAAACGATCCACCCTATTCTAAATGTATTAAGGTTAATATTTCGGAAGTTTTCTCGTAATTTTGGATGGAAAATGTTTGTTTTGTTTGTATGATAGTTTCTTAGTAATGATACAAATAAAAATTCAAAATCCTTTATTTCAACTAGACCAGCTACAGGCACTTTTGAATTGTCAAGATAGTTTCTTTGATAATGGTTTCTTAGAAATATAGCGATGAAAAGAAATGGGTTTATCATCTTCTTTGATAAACATTGTAAAAATCTGTTAGTCCAATTAATCATTTAGATAAACAACGTATTTTATAAAAGAATCACTTATAACTTATCAGAATAGCTTAGTTTCTTTATTAATGGATGAGAAATACTCCAATTAGAATGAATTTAAATAAAAATAAAAATAATATAATAAAAATTGTTTATTGACACTAAAATTTTCAACATTGGTACTTAAGTATGGACAGTATTAAGATGTTTGTTACAATATAATATGTACTGATGCTGAATCCCAAACTAGGCCAAATAGCATCGGCCATAGTTCATATTTGCTCATGTCACTCGGACCTTAGATCCTGGAGCAGCCTAGGACAGAAACTAATATAATGTATACTGTCAACAATTAAAAAATTTCAATCACAGTGAACAGGTACCAATTCCACATAATTAAGTATTAACCAAACCGCTTAATACTCAATAATAAACATCTACAGAACGAAAATTTAAAGGTGAATATTTCTATTGAACCATCAGCAAATACATTTCCAATTAATTTTCTGCTATAGTGTTGAAAATTGATAAAGTTTAACGTTCTTACTGCCATTCGAAGCCCCAATTCGATTTCAGATACAAATACGATGCCTACAGTGTTCACCGGACGAAATTAAATATAAATAAGATCGGAGGGGCGACTAGGGATTCAGAATCGAATTAAAAAATAATAACGCCTTTCAGTATTACCAATGTTGTTCTATCGATAAGGCTTCGGGAAAGTTCATTGGTTTTAAACTTAAACTTTTGTAAAAGAAGCGTTCAGAGGTCTAAGTGTGTCTTTGAAGATTATTTGAAGTAAATAAAGTCTTTTGCGTAAGTTGTACTAAGTCAATGTTTTCATTAGAGATATCGAACTTCGTGAGGCAGGATTTAAATTCTCGTTTGTAAGTTAAAAAAACATTGCTGTAGGTTTTATCAATACTTTCGTATCCTTTTTGTTTTACATGTTAGAAACAGGATGAAAATAAAAAACCGGCCAAGTGCGAGTCGTACTCTATAAAAACCGAAATACCACATTTTTTGTATGGGATCTCCCTTTAACTTTCAATGAAATTGAATCCTACTAATATTATAAATGCGAAAGTTTGTGAGTATGTATGGATGTTTGTTACTCTTTGACGCAAATACTACTGAACCGATTACGATGAAATTTGGTATGTAGGTAGCTGAAGACCCAGAATAACACATAGGCTACTTTTGACCCCGGAGTTCCCGAGGTATCGGGATTTACACGGGAATAATGAGAATGTATACGCGGATGAAGTCGCGGGCGGCCTTTAGTTTTCAACATTTTTTATTTTAGCGGCAGTAAAAACACCCGGTGGAAATTTCAAGGTCTACCTTTAAGAGTTCTTGAGATACAGCCCGCTGAAAGATAGACGGACTAACAGACGGACGCACGGACAGCGGAAGCTTAGGAATAGGGTTCCTTTGGTTACCCTAAAAACAAACTCACAAAATAAGTAGGTACAAAACCTGTACGCTGTAACTGTAATCATTTAGGCCTTTTTGATTCATTTGAAACATCATCTAAATACGTATCTAGTGCACCAATGGTTCTGTAAACAGTCCCTCCGCGATATATGAGATTTCGTCAATACCGTGAAATAACGGTTCCTGTTGTGTAGGCAATTGCCAATATTGGGTCAACTTCAGCGGCCTTTGATGGATTACCAATGTGAGTGACCGTTTGTGTACGAGTGGACCAATAGACATTCAAGTGTCCCCAAAATGGACCATTGTCAACGGAGCCAATTAAACGAAACCAATTTCTGTTACTGCTCACTACAAGAGAAACATAATCAAGATAATTGAACTAAGTAATAATAGCTTTGTATCCAGAATATCGTTGTCAAACTTTGCCAATACAAATTGAACAGAGCCTTCAATAGTTAACATTAATTTTCGTGGACGTGTTTTGCGCACAGACAAAACCCTGGCAAATGAGTTAACAAAGTTTAATTAGACAATCCATGTTGCCAGATACAAGAAACAGTTCGGTTAGCTCTTGTCCCAGTTGTTCAAGATATCTGTTCGTGTGTTCACAACTTTGTTGGTTTGAAATTGTGATTTCCTATGGGGATGTTGCGTTGGAAAACATGCCTACAAAAATATTTGTGGCTTGAACTTTGTCGCGGGTGATTTATTAAAATTGTTGACTTGGAGTTACTCATTACTTACGTTAAATTTTACAGACTTGTCAGTTGTATAAATATTATCCGTCAAATTAAGCTAATATTGATATTAACTTTCAGTTTTGGTACTTTATTTAAAACGCGGCTGGCTGCTGGCTTCTATCTCTGTTTCAAAAAGAAAACAACTTTTTATTTTTCTTAAATAGTCAGTGTATTTATGATGAATACCACAAAGAAAAAGTGCCGGTCCCGGCTGTTGTCACAAGATAACGGAGGCTTTACGTCATGACAGAGCGAACTTCGCCACCAAAAACGTTGAAGAAGTTGAAGATACGACTAGCTGTATAATAATGTTGACCCAAACTTGTTACTGACATTTTTTAGCCCAAGCCACAAAAAAATGAACACAGAAATTTTCGAGTAGAATATAAAACTGAAAACACAAAAGTTTTGCTCGAAATAAGGCTCTTTAAACATTTTTAATCCTAAACTAAATCCGGAATCTAGATTACGGAAAAACATCTGTGTTTTATTGAAACTGAAATGGTTGTAAAACATTTTCGTTTTATATATTCGTCGGGAAAGCTGGGCGGCTTTCGTGCTGAGTTGCTGACGTTATCGCTTCGCAACAATGGTCACTAGAAAGCCTCCTGACCGCAACACCGCTACCCAAACTAACGTTCAGCTGACCTCGCTTCGCCTTCATTCAAATGTGACAACTAGGATAGTCACCTCGTTAGTGCGAATTTTGAAGTTCTGTGGCAACCGCAAGTGCTCTTGGACAAGCAGACGAATGCGAGTAACGACGACACGTTTTGAAGAAATCACTCGTGTTTTAAAAATATTCCAGGTGTTTTTTTTTGCTTTGTGTTGTTCGTATGAGAAACACGATGTTCTAGTTAAATGAGTGAATTCTTAAAAAAAAAAAAATATTTGTTGTGCGTTAATTATATACTGTACATCTTATTGAGAAACATCGCATTCTTTCCCAGTAGAATCATTATTAATATTAAATACCATTTCAAATCCTTAAACTGTCAAAATACACACGACTAAATTCCATTTCTATTCAAAAGCAATATCAACCCCAATAACTATTTGCTGAAAGGGAAGATCTTCAAACAGAACTGTATCTAAATTATACCGTTTTAATATTACCTCTTAAACTGGGACACATAAATAAGCCAACTATTTTGTACGTCAAGATATTCGATGGCGATGAAAGCTGTAGACTAACTTGTTGGCAGTTAAGAGGCTATTACGTCATCCTCTGTATCACCCCTACCTAATACAAACTTGCTTTAACACTCCAACAATTCCCTGTGTGCAGTAAAACATTTTAAAATAACTTACCCGCATAGCTAATAGCTTGTCTTTATGAATTTGTTATTTAACACTTGTCTACATTTGCTCCAGAAGCATCCACTAATAAAATTTTAAGTGCTACCGAATCAAATTTTTAGGTTGTGCCTACTCTCGCTTTTAAGTAGGACCAAGGATGAATTTAAATGAGCTTTCAACAGCGTTGACTTGGAATTGCATAAATATTAATGGTTCGCGGACTACAAGACTGATGGATATGGATTAGCCGGAGGGAGTTTTCTTTAAGCAACTTGAGGGGACAACGTGTCTTCAGCAAATTGTTTGTTGCTGTCCAATGAATATTAATCATTTACATTACCGAGAAAACGCTTGGATGCCCTCTTTCCGTCAATATTGCGTTCCGATTTATTATTGTTCCTGTCGACGCTAATGCGTCGTTGTCAGTCAGAGAACTTGCTGTTAAAGTTAAGTTTATTATCTTTGCAAGCACTCTTGTTTTTGCTGTTTTAGTACTAATAAATAAATCTGTAAACACGACTTGTAATGCCTCTGCAGTACGAAGCCTCTCTTTAATGAGAAGCCGTTTGTATTTCGTTTCATTTACATTAAACTTGGGTTTAGCGTGAGAATGTAGGCAGATTCCTGAATATTAATAGCTACCTTATTAATGTTTGAACGTCGCATTACCATCAAATTATCGAAATTAGGTTTCGTAGCTCTGTTAGCAGTTTTTAACCAATTTTTTTTTTGTTTCAGGTTTACATGCAATAAAAATAGTGAAGTTTGTAGTGCCAGAGATAATTCAGTACGGTGTTCAAGACTCAGTTATATTAGACTGTGATTACACGTATGGGAACAGAACTCCAGGCCTTATGGTGAAATGGTTCTTCAGAAGCAAAACAAAACCAGTGTATCAGTGGATAGTGTCACAAAAACCCCAGGACATAGGTATTTTGAGGGGTCGGGTGGACTTAAATTATAAAGCGTCAGATGACCCCTTAAAAATGTATAGAGCTCTTCGAATAGTTAAATTAGATACGGACATTTCTGGTGAATATATTTGTGTAGTATCAACATTTCTTGATGAGGATGTCAAGAGTAAACATATGACAGTCTTTGGTGAGTATTCAAACTTTAATTATATAAATAGTATTATAATAAGTTTGATATATTTTCTTTATTCCAATTATATATAACATTCAAATACACGTCACATTCCACTAGAATAATACATTGATGTTATCTTAAGCTTTATGTAGGCCCCAATTCACCCTCATATTTTCATTCCCATACATTCTACTCCTCTACTTACATGTACACGTGCCACGACTGTACCACTCGAAAATTCGTGATAAACTTACATAAAGTTCGAACGCAAGACATCCAATCCATACTAAGGAAACATTGAATTTCATATTTGTAGCCTGCTTGCTCGTAAACCGTTTACTTTTCCGCATTACACGTAGTGGGTTCCACTGACACAGTTATAACCGAAGTGGTGCAAGGAATAAATGAATTTGGGGTCATATTTGTTACAGTATCTGGGTTCCTAGAAAACTGATCTTTGTAAGATCAATATTTTATGTCATTATTATTATCTGCAGTGTCCTGTTATGATGCAGTGTATTTATTTTTCTTCTACGTATGTATGTGTTTCGTAGCTGTCAAAATTCAAAAGTCGTTTATTCAAATTAGGCTAAGAGCCAGCACTTTTTGATCGTCAAGTTTTCCAAAAGTCAGTCGCCTAAAACGCCCGTCCGTTACCACTTCCTAGTGTTTTAGTAATTTAGGTATTCTCAAAATTACTTTGCCAAATTATCCTCTTAGTGTCATCACCGCTCTAATTATTAACACTGTCATCTCCTTGCTTGATTTGATAACCTTCATTTACAATATGTCGAACTTCATCCTTGACATGTTACAAACCAATACTGATGACTAGTTAAATCATTATTGATTTACGTGTAATAATAATTACAACTTTACTTCTAAAGTGGTCAGAGACTATTGGAAAGTCCATTATATCTAACCCCTTCTACCCTCCTTTGGTTAACCCTTTCATGCTTTGTGAATTAGCTTCGTTTGATGAGAATTAATTGATTAACCTAAAAATTAAACGCCAATCATGTAAGTAAAACAGAATTTATTGGTACTTACAAACTATGTGCTGTTTATATTTCATGTTAAATTGTATTCTATATTTTGAGTAACTAGGCTATCAACGCTTAATGTGGTCTTCAAAGTTATTGGAAGAATAAGTAAAGTATAATTGCAATTTAGACATTGTTATCATTCGTAAAGTTGGGTAAACAACTGTTTGTGTTATTGTTTGGTTTATATTTCACGATGATCTCGTTGGATCTATTTCTCTTTGTTTCACTACAAATATTTAGTGTTTTAGCTGTTCTGATAGGTTTGGTGCTTTAATTTTAGATTTTTAGGTCCTGTAAACAAATGTTGTTTATTAATGAAGGCTTAGGGCGGGTTGTTTCAACTACACTTAACGCACGCGTAAACGTTAAAAATGGTGCTAACTATCGTCAAATCAAAAAATTGGGTTGTTTCACAAAATGTCAGCGTTAACGCACGTAAAATATAACGTTTACGTTAACAGATGGTCTGAGCACTGATTAACGTAACTTTAGTTGCGTCAAATAGAACAATATTGTGAAATTTCTTTTGAATTCCTCAATACCAGTTCTTCTGATGACACAAATTAGTGGTGGAATGCAAAAAAAAGCTATTTAGGTAGGACCCGTGTCAATAACTTAGCTATTGGGATGAGCAGGAATTTATACCAGAATGTTTTGAAACAACGCTTCTAATTTAACGAACGTCAAACATCGTCCGTAATCGAAACATTTTGACGTACGTATGTTACGTTAACCAACTGTTTGATACAACCCGCCCTTAATGAACAGTTGATATTATTTCGTTTTCATCGACGCTTAGTTACTCAACCTTTATCAAAGTGTTTCCACAATCGATTGTTACTGCATTGGTTTTTTCATTTCCTTTATATGCAAAGTTTTATTTTTAGCCTTGAGTACTCGCTACAGCTTCTCCCTTAAATCGGATATCCTTTTTGTTTAAGCAAGCTAGTTTTATACATTCAACATCTGCTGTCCGCAGCCCGCTCTTTTTGTGTCAATGACACTTGTAAGCCTTCCGCCAAAATAAAACTATACCGAATTGCTCTATTCCAATTCGACTTTATGCAATCGGGGTTATTTGTTCTGGTAGCAAGAGAACTGGTGCAACTTTTTAGATTACGAATTACATGTTATCTACTATGTAAAGATTTTGTTGTGATTTAATTAGAAATGACAACAGTTATTATAATTTTTAGACTTTTTCTATACTTGTAGTATAAGACAGTATTCAACTGAAAAACTCAATAAATTTTGATTCTCGTGTGAGTGTCGAAAACTAAAAAATAGTGTGTCGGCCGTAACTTTATTTAACAATAACTTAGAAGTTCGAATTTGTCATAGCTTCAAGGGACTGTAGATTTGAGTATATGACTTTTATTTCCATTCCAATCCACTTGATACCTCCACACGTTGGCGAAACAAAGGGTCTTGCCAGACAAACGGACGGGCGGACGGATAGACAGCAAAGTGATCCTATAAGGGTTTCGTTTTTGCTTTTGAGATACGGTACCCTAAAAAAGAGACTATGCGTTCTAAAGAGGCGAGCGTTGCTATAATGTTGGGTTATTAATCATAGCGCTTTAATAGTTATAGAGTAAAATATAAACTGAAAACTGGAACCTTTTAAAGTAAAATGTTTTCTATCTTCTTGTTTATTTTTCTACTTGACAAACAAGTCACAGCAGTTAAATAAATCGTAGGAATTATATTTTACTCTACTGGTGCATACAAAATAATGTTTTATTTTCGTTAGAACATTGTCGTTTTATTTTAGTCATTCTCTATCTAAAAACAACGTTTGTAACCACAATTGGTTCAACTTGGCCCAATTCCCAACCTAATTTCGAATTGACATGCACTTGGCCAATTCATTTATTAAAAGCAGGAAAGAAAGAAAACGTTTCAGCTGCGTGTTCAAAGAAAGTTATATAAGTTAACTAAGGGTAGAATAATTTAATAGAGACCGTTAAACGTCGGTTAACAGCCTGTTAGTATTCAGCAACTATTTTTATTTTGTTTTTATATTGAGTGAGGAATCCATCGAACGAATGCAGTTGGCTGGTAGTTTGAAAGATTTTGTTGGTAGCCTTTTTACTTCTAGTATAATAGTTTTGTTATAATTTTGATCTAACTTAATGCGATGTTAGTGTGATTTTGTTAATTTTTATCTATATTGAGTTTAATAACCACACATCTACTTATAAGTTCGAATATTCATAGTCATGTGAATCTTTCTGCTGTTTAATATAAATTTTTCTGGGACGGGAACAACATGAGTTAATGTGAAAATTTGAGTGGTTTTATGGTGGGTTTTCTACCAATTTAGATACTTGTTGCGTGAGATGTTTAAGCTTAATCACTTGGCAAAGTTAACGGAAGTGCCAGAATATAAACGGATTGTATGAGGAACGACATTAAAGAAAACGGATTGAAGAATGACAGTTGAGGAAGGGAAAATGAACCGCTAAACAAAAACAAAAGCAAAACATGCGCATAAAGATTGACTTTCAGTTGAAACACAGCAATGTCCTTTCCTCTTAACCTACAAGTCTTCAAAATACACTAACAATCTACACATATACAAGAACCACAAACAACGCTCTAATGTCGTGTACAAAACTATCAAATTTCAGTGCCGGAGACGAGTTTCCGGCTGATTCAGAACAAGACGGATGACGACACGGTGAACGTCATCTGTGCGGCGGACGGAGCATTCCCTTCGCCGAACCTCACCATAGCAACGCCAGAAAAGTAAGTATACCTAACTAAATAAGTTTTGAGGGCCCCACAAGAATGTTTTTGATGTATAGTAGCGTAAAAAATTGTTTTACTAAAACTATCATATATTTTATACTATATATTTGTTTGTTGTACACCTACCACTACCACAGTGTAGTCTTATGAACCCAAAGGTTGACTGGTAGAGAATGCCTTGTTGCATTAAGTCCGCCCATGTACCACTATTGTCCATAAAGTTTAAATAAATAAATAATACTCGTGAGCATGAGAGTTGCAGAAGCCGATAGTTGTGAGACACGCAGGACCGGTTGTATAAGAACCACTATAAAGTACAAAATAACTTTACGGCTGTACCAGACCGATACTTAAAATGGGTTTTCACACCACCAGCACGAAAACCACAATTTATTCGACATGCAAACCTAACCTAAAGTACGTTATTCTAACCCACGAGCGGCTCATGTCAGCCTCCCCGCCTAGGTACGCTGCAGCAAGCGTAGTCAAAAGTGTTCCAAATTCAAATCACATTATTGTCCGGCGGTTTATAATGAAATTCAGTACAATATTATTACCTGGGTGGGCTGGAGCCACAGCTTCGAACGCGTGACCTGCTCCTTTAGCGGATGCCGACGCGCGCCACCTGTTTTCATGGCTAGACCACAATTTTCTCGCAGTAGGTGTGAAAAGAGAGAGTATGTCCCGTAGGGATAAAGGTGTCTTTGACTGCGGCTAGGTGAATCCCTTGAAGCATTCAGGATTCTTGTATTAACTCCCTTGCTTTCCTGGTGAGTTAAACTTTAAACGCCTTCACTACGCTCGGTAGACAACTCTTAAATCCTTCATTGTGTTCGTGATTTTATATGACGCCCGTGTCATAAAACACTGCTTTATCCCCTCGTTTGATAATCTACTATTACAGTGTTAATAGTATGGTGACCCCTTAAATCTTATTTTTAACCACCTTCAGCAATGAAAGGGTTAACATCTGCATCAATGTGGGACGTTGATGAGGGGTGTGTTACTATTTCATATCTCCCTTTTCTTTTGGAAAAAAGGGGTGATGTTTTTAATTTATTTTTCTATAGAGAACCAGGTTTTAAATTCGGACGTATATATATTTCTTTTTTTGTTTGAAAGAGGTTTAATTCGAAATGGTTCTATTAAAATTTAAACAAAAAAAAAACAAATCGATATGGAAGGAATTTTTGGGAGAGTAACCAACTAACCAACCAACCAACCTACCACAAAATAAGAACCACTTAGATAAAGTAGGTACAAAATATATGTGGAAATTATATTTACCTACTCCTCAGCTGTAGTTTTCTGATTAATTTCGATGCGGGATCCAAGACAGTTGAATCCTTTCTCCGTGACTCGTCGGGCTAGCTCGACGTTTTTCTGCTGGTCGCCAATGTGATTCTGGCTTTCAGGAGTTGCAGTGGTTGCGAATGTGTGGCGGGCTTGTCGCAATAAAAATAAAAAAAGTGCAAAATAACTTTAATTTTGGTAGTCGGAGTCATAAAACGAAGAAAACAAAGCAAAAACAACAACTTCCAAAATTTTATGTCACATCATACAATAAATAAAGCAGGGATCCAAAAATCAATTTTTTATCTGAAAATTGTAATTTAAAACCTCTCATCGAATACCATGAATTTCTTTAAAATCTCACTCATACAATTTTTGCAGTGAAAAAGCTCTCAGTAATTAAAGTTTCCAGCGGGAATTATTCGCTTAAAAAAAGTTAGACACAACTAAAACTACTCTTCGCCTTATTTTCAAGTGGGAAAATTTAAAAGTATCAGTTATTTTGCTGTCCAAATTGCTGGAGTTACTCTGAATGTAGGTTACTGGTTAATGTGGTTGTATGCCATCCAGTTTTCAGTTATTTTTTTTGTACTGTGTCACTCTTTCATGAACTGCAGTTGTCAACTTTACTTTGTTTTTTTTTTATCCAGTAATAGGGAATATGCACGCGATTTTTTTATTTATAAAATGAATTACTTATAAGCTCCAGTAAACACTCTAGAAAATATTTTTTAAATATCTTCATCAGCGATGAAGTTATAACGCTTCAAAGATTGCTTTTAGAACGAGAAGTCCGACATGGAATTTGACGTCACATTACGTGACGTCTATACATCTGCCAAAGAAAACAGCGTTTTCGCGAGAGGGACAGATATATTTGTTTAAAATAATTATATCTCGTTTGTTTTTCGAACAATTTTAATCCTATTTCCACTGTTAGTAATATATTTTTGTACATTTTTAGATAAAGTGTTTAGATAATAATTTTTTTTATGCATATTCCCTATTGTCGGTTTTATTGCGATCAGTTTGATTAACTGTATTTTTTTGTCAACCTCACTTCTAAGCATCCCCATGTTGCATTTTCTCTATGTTGGGTGTCGTCGCGCCTACTCACTTATAGGAAGTTAAGTTAGTAAGAGAATTACCTATTAAAAAAAAAATTACTGATTAACACAATATTCCACCAATTATATTAATGGTTCAATGTAATTCGTTGAAACGGCTTCGCAAATCGAGAGTCCAGGCTGTTAATTCAATGCTTATAGAAAAAAACTCTGTGATGGATGGACAAAACAATATATTCATTTATGGGTTCTGATTACCTTTAAGACACCCTTAAAGTTCACCGAGCGTATCTTACACAGAACAGCGCTTTGCCTTTGCGTTTGTATATTTTACCTTTATTTACGTCTGTACCCTCACGAGGGAATGTATTTTTTTTATTTATTCACACACCTGACGTCGGGCAATCAAGGATCCATTATTGTGTCACAGCACAATCATACTAAAATAACATGAGACTGAAAACACTTCCATGTCTCTAACTCATTGTAGGTATCTATAATATTAAATAATATAAATAAACTCAACAAAAATAAGTTACTCTGCTTAAACAACAAAGATATTATTATAGTACTGTTTTCATGTTCAAAGTAAAATTTAAGTAGGCTTTTCTCAAGGCAATCTGAGCGTAAAACGTTTAATATTACATAATTAGAACAACAAAATAAGCTTCTAAATTAAATCACGCTCCATTTTTATTTTAGAAAAGTGTTAATTTAATCAAGGTTTTTTAAAGAGCTTTGCTAACAGGAGCGATCAATACTTTGCGAGGTAACATTCTTGTATTTGTACTATATATAGGTAGGTACCCAGTTTCCAACTCGCCTCAATAGTTTATAGGATGAGGAATTATAGAACAGTACTCTGATTTTCCTCTAATTTCCACCATTTCCAATTTCTGATAAGGAAGCAAGCGGCCATCTTAGATAGACCTTCCTCACTTCCCTTGTCGATGAGACTACTGGCGTCACAAGGGTTTGTGAGAGTAGTATTATGTGTCTATAAAGGCTAGTCAGATATAGATGTATGAAGTTTCTCGTAGTACATAGCGACCGCATTGCGGGAAGTGTCCGTGTAATGTTCTGGGCGCAATTTGATATGGAATGTCCCGAACCGTTTGGATGGGATTTGAGGTGTTCCACGGTTCACGGTCCTTAGTGTTGTATTGTTTCCTCGTTCTATTGTTAGTTGAATTCTTGGTTATTGTCTATTCCGTCGGAAGTAACGCTGTTTGGTAATTTTGGCGAATATTTACGGCTGATTATGTCCTCTTTGCATTTTCTACATTGCAAATATCGGGATCGTAAAACAAGATTTGGTTTCGGATATCTGTGTTTAAGAAAAATAAGATCTATAAAGTTTAGTGTTGATAAAATATCACAGATTCGCTACAAGGTTTTAGTCGTAAAAGAGTTCATACAATATTTATGATTTAAAACACACCAATGAAATCCAACGATGTGAAATATATTTTTCACGGTTGTCTAGACTTGATGCTGAAATCAGTGATTCATGTTTGTGAAACGGTGATTAGTTCGTAAATTTAGACCGAATAATCATCACGTTGATATGAATGACGCTTCATTCAATATCAAGGGTTTGACTTTGCCAACTGAACTAGTTGGATAGGTAAAAAATAAGGGAAGTAAGCCCTTATTTTTAGGGTCTCGCACTGAAAGGGTTACCAACGGAACCCTATTACTAAGCTTCCGCTGTCCGTCCGGACGTCATTCCATCTCTCAGTGGGCTGTATCTCAAGAACTTGCTTGAAACAAACGCTTTGACTTTGACTTAGAACCGCGTTTTTTCGGTTTATGGTACAGAAGTCTTCGTATGAGAGATTGATTCGGATTTGGCCGGTTATTTACGCAATTTCTGAAACAGAATGCGATCATCACATCCATGACAATGAAAAATATATTTATTCTGTAAGCAGGTTGTAAATAACACTTTTACACGTCAATCATTTTTAGTCATTTTAAACTAGATGAGGCCGATCTGAACTACGTTCAAGTTCTACGTTCGTTATTGTTGGGTACATGGGCAATGACAATCTTTGACGCTGCTAATCGTCTTGTCAAAGTCTTGCTATCAGGCAAGTCAAATGATATAATTTCAATTGAAAACTCATTCAACCAATCGCAAATATCACAAATTGACAATTTTGGTTCGAGAAACTGGACCTACAATGCGTAATACTCGAGAACATTTGTCTGTGAAATTATGATGTCTTTTTAATCGTGAATAACCCACCATGTTATGTCGTCACCTCCGTTTGTTGACTAATAGAGAATGCCAAAGGCATGACTGTCGGCCTGAGTACCTTTGTGCATGAAGCTAAAATAAATGAATTCACCCTTAGCTGTCTTGGGATCACGGCAAGAGCAAAGAATTCAATTCAAACTTTTGAAAACGGCAATTTAGAACGTTTTAACACCTCACTGCTTCACAAAAGTTTACTTTACAATCTTTCAAAAATCCACAAGGGTATAGTTTAAAATAATATCACATTTCGAACAATTGATTATAGGGGAATAAAAGAACTTGGCAACGTTTGGGGCCAAGATTAAACTTGGTCGGCTTGGCTACCATCTGGTTCACCTGCCAAGTACCTGGCCATAAAATATGCTTTGCTAAAATTTTCATTTTGGTCACCGAGTATTTTTATTTGCATACTACGCTAATTTTTTTATGGTGTCAAGTTGAAATGGTGGTAGGAGTTTTGGTAATAGTAATTAGCAAAATGTAAACATGCAACAAATTTATCAGTTGAGAAGGAAATCGGTCTAGGTTGATATTGTCCCATTGATTGCCAAAGGACTCTCACATACCATTCCAATCTTCTCGGCTTTCTCCGACCAATTGGTCATGAACGCCTCTAAGGCGTCAAACCATATTTAATTTTTTAGGTCTTGTCACCCGTCCTATTAATCAAATGTGCAAACTATATCTGTGACACAAGGATAAAATGATAACGAAATAAAAATTCTGCTTTTTCTTTTTTATTATTTGAGGTTGCTCCTGACCGTAGTCCAGGTCAGTGATGACAGAGACAAAGTCAACGTTGGAGCGAGCTTACCTAAAAGAAGCCTCTTCACTCTTATTTTGTAGAGATTAGGTTTGTATGCGTTCGGAGACATAAGACTCCTGGTTAGGTTCCCTTTTAGGAACCCAAAAAATGTAATAATGTTTCACACAGGTGGTTTTTAGCAGCGTCTTCTCAGCTAAAATCGTACAAAAAATATTCTTGTCAACAGTCCGAAGAAACAGCCCACGAATATTTTTACAATGAATGTGCAAACTAAAACGATCTCAACTTTCTAATTTAACTTTGTGTAACCGACATTACAAGCGGCGACCACATATTTGCTGGGAACAATGAAGTTTTCCCTCCTCGGGGAAATATGTCTTGAAACTAACAACAAAATTTAATCAAAAGAGAATGTTTTAAAAACTACGACCATAGACTCAGCCGGGCTTTGAATTATTTGCGGTGATTTTTTACTGCGTGCGCCCTATCTCTGAAGCAAAACATCGCATTCTTTAAGTAAAAAGTCAGAAAATGCATTCTCTTTTTTGTTATCCTCAGTAATGAATGGGGAGCTAGGAAAAATATTTGTTCAGGAAAATTTAATTATAGCTATCTTTTAATTATAGCATTTAGAGCCTTGAGCGATGCTTATTTTGGAAATTAAATTAAATGGAATCTCAGCTGCTTTTGTTCCATTCATAATATTCAGCTGCTATTGTGTCCCTTGGAAAAATATGCAGTTATTTTTGTATCTTAACATAATACGCATAACAAAACGCTGTGAGAATTTCATATTATACAAAATATGGCAATAAAAACCCGGTGTTTATTTCCAAGCGAGATTGTCCAGAATCCAAGTGGTTACATTTGTTATAAATTGGATTTCCACTGTGTCTTTGACAAAACTATATTTCCGAAACTACTTTTGTTCTTTCGAAATGAGATTGGCGTGAAAGTGGAAGATTCGTATTCATACACGCGACTCGTAGATTTTCATCCAAATCTTGTGAAAACAAAATGGTAGGAATAATGAATGATTAATCATATCCTTTGTAATGATACTATACCTAATTAATTGCACTAATTAATTTATTTATAAAATTCCAAATGTGGAAGTTTGTGAAGATGGGTGGATGGATGTTTTTATATTATTTCATGCAAAAACTAGCGTATCAGATTTTAATGAGGCTCACATGTAGATAAATAAAAATGAGATAAATTAATCTTACACGTGACTTCATCTGAATCGCAGGCAGAAACTAGTTTTAAAATGCAAAAAATACTTTATATTGACCTGACATTATAGTTCAACCTTTATCAACTCCCATTATTTATTCATTACTAGCTGACCCGGCAAACTTCGTTCCGCCAAACAGTCGATTCTTTATATTTTTTTAAATAAACGTAGCTTTAGATACTCCTTATAACATCAGCTACCTGCCAGTAAAAGTCCCGTCAAATAGGTCCAGCCATTTCAGAGATTAGCCGGAACAAACAGACAGACAAACGGACAAAAATTGTAAAACATGTTATTTCGGTGTATGTACCTTATAATTATATATTCATTTTACATGAAGTGAAAAACGGTTATAAAATTACAAATAGACACTCCAATTTTATTTATATGTATAGATTTAGAACAGGCATCAAAATAGCTCGTCCTGGCTGAACATAACTGTATAATTAGAAAATCGATACGTCCTTGTTCAACGAGAAAGATCAAAAGCGATAGGTACATATTTCGCACAAAACGTTTTGGGAATACATTCATTCAGCTAAGGGGTGTAATGCTGCCTACATGTGTGTTTCCTGATAGCTCCAAAGTGCGATGCTTTAAGACTATTTTCTCAAAAAAAGCGTGCAGATGAAGCAGCTTTTTGTCAGCACTCACGGAGAAATTTCATCGAAAAAAAAAGCAGTTACTAATCTACATGTTATGATATGTAATTTGGTTTAGCCATAATTTTCCTATCGGAATTAAGTAATAAGAAAAAAATCAAATCACCTCCAAATCGTTGCGATGAAACCATTTTATTCCTTAATTTTAATTAAACGAGTGTAAAAAAATATTTACAGCTTTGCCATACAAACGAAAATGATTTAATTTTGTTAATTTAAAAAAATATGTATTACTAGCTGACCCGCACAACTTCTTCTGCGTCACATTTTCCAGTAATGCTCGGCTCCTATTGGTCTTAGCGTGATGATAATATCATCACGTCGAGAAAGGCTATAGGCTACATATTATGTAGCCTATAGCCTTTCTCGATAAATGTGCTATCTAACACTGAAATAATTTTTCAAATTGGACCAGTGAATGTTCCTGAGATTAGCGCGTTCAACCAAACAAACAAACTCTTCTGCTTTATAATATTAGTATAGATTTTTAAAATACCTAATAGATTTAAATGCGATCGGTAAAAGTCCGTGTCTATATCAATACCGTACTCGGTCTAATGCACAAGGCAATTGGCATGAATACAAGCCTTAAGGCGCGTCCCCGAGCAAAACGCAGCGCTAGCCGTTTTTTGTGCAGTTTTTTGGAGCTATCTACTCGTTATTTAAAAGAAGTATCAACTTAAAATAATTACATTAATTTTTTACATAATCTTGGCTTCAAAATGGTAGATTTTATTTTTTATTACTAAGTATAATTAATCTCCTCACAACGAAACCACAGAAATGAGAAAAAATACTGAAAACATGCATCTTCTCGAAAACTAACGATTATTTTGATTTTGTACTTACACTAATAATGGATAGGCAATTTAATTATGAGCATTTTGGTCGAAATATTTTTTTCAAACGACCAAAATTAGATTTTATAACGATTTTATTTAACACTAGCTTCTGCCAGCGGCTTCGCCCGCGTGATGCCTAGGGAACATATTCCCGGGATGAAAAGTAGCTTATGAGCTATTTCAGACTATAAACTATCTTTGTTCTAAATTTCATTAAGATCCGTTAAGCCGTTCTGGCGTGATTGAGTAACAAACAACCAAACTTTCACATTTATAATATTACTCGTTTGGTGTAAAGCGAAATTATAACCATCTTCCCCTCGACATTATAATTATTAAAGGATATTGCAAACTGTCGTAAGCCGTTTTCCGAAGCTACTCGCTAGCCTCTAGGCGCCAAGCTAGCCGCCTGCCTGTGCGTTCGCGACCACGCGAATTCACGCGCGATGGCTTATTATTAGCGTTTTTCAAGTGTAACTTTGGTGTTTCTATACCGATTTCTATGATTCTTTTTTATGGAATAGTTAATAATGTTAACTGTTATTAATGTTAATTAGGGACGACTGAGAGTTTTATAAACGTAAGAGTAGACAAATACAATCAGAAAGCTTCGAACTGCTAAGCTATCGGGAGTTACACGTGTTATTGTTCGTCAATCATAAAATATAGACATATGCTGTCGTTGGATATTTTTTATATAATTTTAAGGAGAACATTTCCGTCATACATGATTTCTGTGTAGCTTTCACCATTAAGGTTGCACACGCGACGGAAGCTTAAAAAATGGAGTAACTTCTCCCGTTTTCCCAACATTTCCCTTCACTGCTCTGCTCCTATTGATTGTAGCGTGATGAAAAGTATACTATAACCTGCTCAGGAGTATGAATAATAATTGTACCAAGTTTCATTAATATCCTTCGAGTAGTTTTTGTTTCTATAACGGTTATACAGACAGACAGACAGACAGACAGACAGACCGACAGACAGACAGACAAAAATGGTACTGATTGCATTTTTGGCATCAGTATCGATCCCTAATCACCCCCTGATAGTTATTTTGGAAATATATTTCATGTACAGAATTGACCTCTCTACAGATTTATTATAAGTATAGAAGATATAGAAGAAGATAGATTCTGAGCGTATTCGCTATTGTATCTCTTGCGCTGTTATTGAGGGAAAAAATGCTCAAGGTTATTTGGTCTGGATACGGCCTTAAGTAAAAACAACTTTACTGCTCGGCAAGCGTGCTCCTTCGTCGAAACATCATCGCTTTCCATCAGAGTACCAATTCTACTAAATTTCATATTCACATCGCATTTGCATCTCAATCGAAAAACAAGTCATATCAAATTAGATAATAAAAGTTACAAATAATAATATCCTTGATAATAATATCTTTGGACATTTCACAAAACGCCATATAGTCCCAAGCTAAGCAACCTAATGCTTGTGTTATGGTAACGAGATGGCTGATAAACTACATTTATACATTTTTTTTTAATTTAAATACATACATATTATAGATAGAAAAACACCCAGACTCGGAACAAATACATGTAGGTCATACAAATATTTGTTCCGTGCGGGAATCGAACCCGTGACATGCTGCGCAGCAGTCAATCGCTCAACCACTGCGCCAACCGTGTCGTCAAATTAAAATGTATGAAAATTAAGGCATTTTTGACAGTATGCGATTAACATGCGAATGCGAAAGTTGTTTAAAAATAAGTAGAATTGGACCTCTGAGCAGAAGAAGTCATTGAATGATTTCCAATCCCTAAAAATAAATGGATACAATGTGCCTATGTCTGAGGTTTTTTTTTCCTTTTAGCTGAGACATAAACTGTCTATTTAACAAAATGGTTTAAAAAATAAGCGAGCTTTAGTACCCACATACAAAATACTTCTCTATAATGTAAGATCGGAATGGCTTCGAATAGCGCTGATACACTTAAATATTAGTCCCAGTTGAGTTGGGCGGCATTAAACCGAAATTTATAGTCGTAGCAGGGTAAAGTATGGATAATAATATATCAGGATTAAATATAAAAGGACCGTTATATTAATGTAATAGGGCTGTTTAAGTATCGGTCATATTGTGTTGCTTTGAATTTTGTTTCCAACAATTATGTTAGATTTTTTTTAAACGGATAGTAAAGAATACATTTTCAGGTCTGGGGTTTTTTGGTGATTCTTTTTGTGGACGCAGTCCGACGAATAAAAAACAACGAGTTGCACTCCGGGAGTGCCGGCAGAAGTGAAAACTTGAACTTTTGAATCATCCGTCTTCCGAATTTTCGAACAGGTCACGTGTCCTGACGTCTTAAGAATTTTCGATCAGGTCACGTGTCCTGGCGCAATTTTAATATTTTATACCCATCCCAAAAAAAGTGCTCAACGCCGCTAAAGTATTTTGCACTTCAAAAATACGACACTAAATTGCAAAACTCTTTTTTAAATATCTTTGAATAGCAATAGAAATAAAACTGAGATTTTTTATTTATTTATTTGCCTGTACCTACTAATCAAAACAAAACACGGCTGCAGCCTAAGCCATATAATATTAATTAATAGTCAACAAAGCTTTTAAATAAATTGTTCTAAATTAGTTTGTTCATTGATAACACTAATTAACTACGCATTCATTTAATTCCTAATTTAATAAAGTAATAATGAACAGGCTTTTTCTGAGTAAGCTCGCTCCATCGACGAATTTGTCTCTGTCATTTATAACCTAGACTAGATTCAAGAGCAAACCCATCTCAAATAAAAAAAAACCTCTAATCGTTCGAAACTGTAGTTCATCTTTCAATTTGTGCTCATCATCTGATTTTCTTTATCCAGGCACCTACAAGGAGTGGACCACAGAGTACATCTAGTCAACGGGAGGTACTCCGCAGTCTCCTCTGTTACCCTCAATGATGTGGACCTGCCATCACCAGCAGAATTCATCTGCACATTAAGAATACCACAAGCAAAATACAATGTCAGAAAAGAGGCCATTTATTATCCAGGTAAGAACACTTAAATTAGTGTCTTTTACATATGTGTATTAAACGGACCATGCACTTTCAAGTAATTTAAACAAACATGTTGGTTCAAACTGTTTGATCGGTTTGTGAATGGTTCTTGTGTTAGCGTTGTATAGGCTCAAGTACCCTGGGAGTGTCATGGTCACTCAAAAGCCTAGCTGATGGTGGCGTATGCGTTGGCTCCATTCAAAATGGTTGAGACGAATGGGGCTGGCGCATGTCATGGCGCCGTCGCGGTCGGTTGGGACTGGTCACTTCTCAGCTGCCATGGTTTATTTTAATTATTTCTGTGAATTGTTCCTTTTTTATTCCTGACGTTTTTATCATGCTCGTCACATCTATGTATAATTCTCACATGTAGGTATGTATAATTTCAACATGATGTCACAAAACTTTGTAACAATTTATTATTTTTAAAAGAGTGTCCGGGAGTTTCTTGCACGTTATTCTCCATAGAGATCTACGCTTTGGAAAGTGCAAATAGCTTCCTCTTTTTGGACCGACCGACCTTGACAATTCAAAAGTACCTGTAAATGGTGTAATTGAAATAAATGTTTGAGTTTTGAGTCTTTGAGTCTTGAGATACAGCCCGCTGACAAACAGATGAGCGGACGGACGGATGCGCTGGCGGACGGACGTAGTCATGGATAGCGTGCTTTGGATACGGAACACCTATAAAATAAATCAAAAGGTTAAAAAATTGTGGTATATAAAAAAGACCTTTTAATTTTAACAATAATAAAAACCGGCCAAGTACGTACAAAAAAGTAGGTATTTTAAGCAGAAGTTGCGATTTACGATTTATGACGTATTAAAAAAAAACTTCTTACTAGATCTCGTTCGAACCAATTTTCGCTGGTAGTTAATATGGTAATGTACATCATATTTTTCTTTAATTTTATCATTCTCTTGTTTTTAAAGTTAAGGGACACACACACACACACATTTTACCACTTTGGAAGTGTTTTCGCGAAAACTATTCAGTTTAGAACCAAAATGTAATTTTTTTTTCTATTTTTGTGTAAAAATGTTTATGCGGTTTACAAAATACATCAACTTACCAATTTTCAACAGCGTAGTTCTTATAGTTTCGGAGAAAAGTGGCTGTGATATACGGACGGACAGACAGACAGATAGACAAGACAGACATGATGAATCTATAAGGGATCCGTTTTTGCCATTTTGCTACGAAACCCTAAAAATCAGAAAATACGCAGTTTCAAAACATACACGGCCATTCAAATGTGATTATCACCTAAAATGTTTTGTACGCTGTAAAAAGCCGGCATCACCCGATTTTAAAATATACGCGAAAAATGTTTTAGCACTCAACAGTGAGCGAGTGAATTCTAAATGTTTTTAATTTGCATAATAGTGCCTCAATGGAATAATCAAGGTTCGAATAAAATTTCCAGTGGAAATTTTCTTGCAATAGCTCTTATTCCCTTTGATTCGCTGCCGGCGTACAAAATAGTTTCGGTTGACTATAAATAAGCTTTTACGCTGTGGCAAAATTGATAAATTGAATTTCTATTGAAGTCATGCTCACCATGTATGAGTATGTGCGTACATGTGATACAATAGATTACCGTTTTAGAATAAACCTGTCTAAACTGAATTGAGCACTGCTGGTAGGATTAGCTTTAGTTACTACATCATAGAGTCTAAGTTCTCTGTGGTTATAATATGACTATTGGTATTATATAATCGGTAAGTAAGAAATAAAATAAATATTTGTTTTTTTTTTTTTTGTTATAATTTTATATGATTTATTTTAGAAAGTATTCAAAATGTGTACTATATGTAAATGAAACGTAATAAAGGATAAAGTTCCGGATTAAACAACTAATGATTAGAAACCCAGTAATAAATCACGATTTCCTTTTTTTTTTTTTTATTCAAAACGGGGAAACTCTTAACTCTTACTCTCTCTTCTCTCTCTTTTGTATCTAAAAACTTTATTATTAAAATTTAAAGGCAAACAAAAGAAAAATAACAAAATTTGGGATAAAATAGGCAGATACATAGAAAGACATTAAAAAGAAGCTTACAAAAATAACTGAAAATAAAAAAAAAAACAAAATGACGAAAAAGCTGCTTTAAAGCTGTTTATTTATTTTAAAAAGCAACTTAACCGCTTTATAAGTCTACGAACGTCATTATTGTGCCCGCTCAGCGCAAAGAATAAGGAACGGTACCTATATTTTTTAACGGGAGCCATGAAAATAACAATTTTGCGGAATAATTTTCGAGAGGGCCATTCTGAGCTTTTTATCAGTAGAAAGTTTGTGTATACAGGCTATCTAAAAGTACATGGGACGAACGTTTCCTACAGTCCTCGTGAATAATTTTATGCTTCGTTAAGTCCATTGTGGAGGGTAAATGCGCTTAATAGAATATCGGTGGCGCGGTGGGCGCTTAAACATTTTTTCTTGGCGTTTGTTCCTTATTCCTTATAATCCTAATGAAAAGTCAACAAGCGCCTGAACTAAGTTTTACCTCCGAAAAATCTTTTTAGATTGGACATTGAAAGATGGATTTTTATGATGGATAGAGTTTTTTAGTTACATCAATAGTGATGTCTCGGGGGTTTAGACCAATTTGCTGTTGACAAACTATTGGTTGGCGTTTGGGCCGTTTTTTCGATATGGATAGTTTTATTCTGCCTTTGTTTGTAACGTGGTTGTAATTGCAATGATGTTCTATGTTTATATGAGAGGTGTTAGGATTTATTCAAAATAAATTTACAACAATATAGTCTTAAATAATCGAATGAGTAGCATTAATTCACGGAGTCGTGGCTTGTCGAGATTAATACCTATCTTCAAAAGTCGAAAAAAAAATTAGCATCAATTGATCAAATTAGCGATTACACGGCAACGGTAGACAGACAGATGGACAATGGAGCAGACATGTGTTAGAGTGGAGACCGCGTGTGGGCAAACGTAGTGTGGGACGTCCTGCGGCACGATGGACCGATGATTTAAAGAAGCTGGCTGGCAGCGGATGGATGTGGACTGCTCAGGACCGGGATGGTTGGCGCTCTTTGGGGGAGGCTTACGTTCTGCAGTGGACGGCAAGTTGCTGATATGATGATGATGATAAAAGATAACATAAACACAATAACTATTTGAGATTTTTTGACGATAAAAGAACACTTATTCATACGATAAACAATTTTAAATTGTTTATCGTATGAATAAGCAATTTTTTTTTTTAATTCTCTAAACACAAATAATAATGAGAATTTCTATCAAAATGTAATAAACAAAGCTTTGCATTCAATTTCACTCGTGTTTCAAAAACAAATTAACTTATGAAATATTTTTTAAGCCTGGAACGGGTGATTTAATTACAAAAAAAAAGAAAAAAATCTCGTTGAATTAAACTTGCGTACAGGCTTTATTCAAAGTAAAAAAAGAGCTAAACTAATAACAAAATAATTGAAGATTTCCCTGATCTAGCAGCTGTGATATGATATATTTTTTTAATCAATTTGATATCATGATTATGAACGTGAATAAGTATAGTTTTCTTTTCAGGGTTCCGTACCCGAAGAGTTATCAACGAAGCCCTATTAAGAAGCGTCCTATGTCCGCCTGTCCCTCCGTCTATCTGTCAGCGAGCTTTATCTCTAGAACCGTAATAGACAAAAAATCATTGCATAAGATTTTTTTTCATTTTATGAAACAAAACCCTTCGTATGAGATTCCGACTCGCACCTGGCCGGTTTTTAGTTGTTAAAGATAGTCACAAGGATTAATGTATAATGTGTTGAGACCATGTCGTAAAATTGGTTGAGGTGGCCATTTCATGAAGTGGCTGGCCAAATTATTAAATAGCCAAATTTTACGTTAAAGTCACGACATTTAACTCTTCATAAAATGACTTAGGAAAATAACAAGTAACAGCTCAGAAATATATCTATATACATAAAAACAGAAACTGGCTGACCCATCGATTAACGCACAGCCGAAACTACTATTCGTGAAAAAACTGAAATTTGGCATGTAGGAGTGTAAGGAACACTCCGTATTGTTGCACTAAGAGACAATTTTCCAAAATTCCTATGGGAACAGTAAAAATGGGCGCACGAAAACTCGGGCGAAAGCTAGACATTAAATAGACTGACATATTTAAACAATTTATCCATACCAAAATCAAATAAAACTTACCAATATCATTTTAATAAAGTTCATCACAATATTCTCGAAACGAAATGGTAAATTGTAATAGTTTAGGTACGTAACCGAAAATTGATGGTAAGCGTTCTAGCCATCTACACGAAATAATGCAATAGCTTTAGCACGAGTAATAGACGCCAACGTTTCAACTACCAAGCGTTTATACCGCCACATTTTCAGTTAGAGCTACTTCTAATTTATGTACAACTGGCTTCTGCCAAAGATTTTTATAGGTTTTTAATTTTTGCACGGGACCCTAATCCTTTAAATATGAAAGTTAGCCTAAGTTAGTCCTTATTCGATCAACTACTAGTGACGGTTTCGTCAAAATAAATCAGGCCGTTTCGGAGATGAGCCGGAATAAAACAGGCAGACAAACAGACTGTCTTTTTTGTTATAAGAATGGTATATAACATGCTACGGTCAAAACTCATAACCGGTCAAAACCACCTACAAAAATCAGGCAAAAGTGCTTTTGACTGATGCCTTCAGTTAAAAATAGTTTTGACTGATTTTTGTAGTCAAAAGTGGTTTTGATTTTGACCAATGCCCTTAGTCAAAAACAGTTTTGACTGCAAAAACCAGTCAAAAGTGGTTTTGCCTCATTAAAATTTAGACTAGATATCATGCAAAATTCATAAAAAGTTAAAATTAAAGGTTAGGTTAGTTTTTTTTACCATACAATTTGGTCACAAACACTATTACCCAATATTTTACAGTTAAAAGTAATTTTGACTAAAGCCCTTAGTTAAAACCACTTTCGACTGCGAAAATCAGTCAAAGAGGAATGCCCATCAGCCATACAAAAAAATGACTGAAACGAACAACAATGAAATATACGCCAAATTGCACTGAAAATCGTAGGGAACCCATTACAATTTCAATAATTATCAAAAACCTCGGGAGAAGCCAGTTACAAGCATTTTTTCTAAAATATAGGTTAAGTCAAGGTTAAGGATTAATATGCAATAATTAAACAACAAAACAGCATTTAAATGTTATAATCATCATTAGAAACCACTAATAGTCATCATGAAACTGCAGGAGGATAAATATTGGATTGGTACCGAGCCCATGGTAAGTACCATATTATTGACATAGTGTGGGCTCAATAATATGTACATAGGCAAGAGAACAAGGGAATCTCAATACTTACAGCTACAGTGATGTTATCTATGCCTGTATTAAACAACGTCACTTCTTCATCATACTGTACACATCATTCACACAACTTCATCAGTTTGCACTGATATGAGATTACGTATCATCGTTGCAATATCGAGATAGCTAGAAACAGTGTACGTTTCAATCCATTTTTAAATGTACCTACATGGTCCACAATTCCAAAACAATAGCAGAATCGTATTTAAAGCAGGTTCAGGTCCGTCGTCATTTAGGCGGGTCCAATCTAAGTCGTAACAAAAATGGGTAACGTGTGCAGAAGTAAAATCAAAATCCTTAAAAAATAGCCACAGTCGTCGTTATAATTAACTCGAGTCGCAAACGCAAAACCATGAATCGATAATTCAATTCGAAAAAATAAAAATGCGTTCATGTCAAACTATCAATAAGGCAAAGGACATGTGATGCATACAGCCTACGATACGTTTTGTAATTCGAGTTTTTTTGTTTTAAGTAATATTGACACGCAAATACTATTTTGATTAGATTTACGGTATAAATAGGTCGAATAATATTAAATGAATGATAACTGTGCAAAAATTCTATAAAATATTACGTTAGACGATTTCTGTTTGTCTGAATGTCGGTTACTCATGCCAAATAAACACTGACCGCCATTACAAATTAAGAATGACTATGACGGATGTCAAAGTAAATATTTTAATTATCGTTATATTTTCACCCTAGGTATACAAACTTGAGAAATATTTCTAAATACATATTTTATTCTAAATAGAATTAAGGACTTTCAGTAGTTTTTGTCTATTTCAGGCATTTTTTGGGCGTTTGCCTTTGTTTTTAACTAAGGTCATCGGTCAAAACTACTTTTGCCTGATTTTGCAGTCAAAAATGGTTTTAATCGGTTATGAGTTCTGACTATTACATATACATGTAACAAAAAATAAAATAAATTATGACATATGAAAGAATCTGACTTTTATATGCTTTTTTTTTCACAGATAAATATATAAAAATCTATATATAAAAATCTATATAAAAAGATAATTTAGTAAACTAAGCCCCAAGAAAGATTCATAGGTATGTATTCAATAAAAAGCTGTTATTGTGATTTATATCAAATAGACACTTTAATTTGATTTATTTGTATAGAAAACCTGGTTTTTCCATTTTCCGTAGGAATTTCTGGAAATAATCTTTTAGTGCTCTCCCAAGAAAATTAAATGCCAAATTTCAGCTTTCTACGACCGGTAGTTTCACCTCTCTAGTCCAGTATTTTTATTACGTCACCATATCCTTGACGGCCCGCAGCGCCGCGGGCGGCCGCTTATCTGAAGTGAAATCTGACACCGGCCACAAAAAACGTTATCGCAGCGTTTGAGTAGTTTGTATCCTCGCACTTGAAATGGTTTCGAGTTCGTAAATTATGTCGTCATGAAATAAATTATAAACAAGAGTCTTATTAGTACTCGAGAAACAAATATATCCTATTGAAATGAGAGAACTTGCTGAATGTAGTTATGTTGCTGTTTATGTTATTACTGACAAAACTATTGGATCAATTTACACCAAAATTTGGGAACTAGCTTATGAAAAGACGAGTAATCTAACAATGATCTTTTATATGAGTTCTATAGCCGATTATAGCAATATTCAAGCTCAAACTTCATAAAGTGCGGCGCCGTTTGTTGTTTTTTATTGCGTAATTCAATGCGCTATTTTGATGACGATTATCCGAGTTATATCAAACAGATTCCAATTGGAAAAGCTTGTAGATTACTGCCTATATATTCATCAATGCATTGTTAACCATAAGTCGTTAAAATATTCTTACTTTATTTGTAAAAATTGTCAAAAACCAAACAATAACAATGTTGACCTTGGCGAACACTCGGAACTACGTAACTTTTGTTGGCTCAACAAAACAAGTTTTGTGATGTTATTTCATGCAAAAAACTAGCTACATACTTGTAGGAAACAGTGATAAATGATTATTTATCCACTTACCCTAGTATATCACACTAAAACCACACAAAATTCACTAAAATCACTGCACCACATGCGCGCGAAATCACCGTGACGTAGAAACTTTTGACAAGAGTTTTTGAAATGTCGGCTGTCATATTTTTAGTATCTGTTTGTGTTTATGGTTGGCAAATTTTATCTGCCATAGAGAACATTCATTCGCAAACGATTCTAAAGCTTAGTTTACACAATATTAAAGTTTATATCAGTCGCGGTGTGCTGGGTCCAATTTCACCCAGCGGGGCTCGACAGCGATTTGACATTACTGGGTGAAATTTCACCCAGCTGGCCGCTAGCGGTTCAGCTGTACGTTGTCTGTCAGTCACTCAGGAACGGAAGAATTTTATATACCGCGTGTATCTGACATCGACGCACAAACGATTTCCATGGGTCCAGGGCATGATTCTGGACAATTATTCGTCGGTTCTTTTCTCATTTTTTAATTTTTTTCAAAAGTACCACAAATTGAGCTGATATCTATTTGTAGTTTTATTCAGATTGCTCTTTTTAGTGAAAGTAGTTAATTAATTATTTTTTTATTAAAAATCTCATTGGTTTAGGTCAGAATAACGATTATGAGCAGTCTCAAGTAAAAAAACCCTAGAAAAAATAAAAAAATGAGAAAAAAGCCGACGAAAAATTCTAAGTATAGGGTGTCCAGAATCATGCCCTGGACCCATGGAAATCGTTTGTGCGTCGATGTCAGATACACGCGGTATAAGGATAATATAAAATTAATTTAATAAAATATTGTTCGCAGGACCTATAAGCACTACTCCTGAAATGCCCACTGCAGCTGATATGCAGCTTGCAGCAGCAGTTAGTTCTAGAGGTAACTTATTTTCAGTATCTTCTTTACAAAATTCTTCATATTGTAATTTATTATCATTTGTTTTCATTATAATTTCAAATAGTGTTCGTAGACTTCATTTGAAATCATAAATAAAACATAATATTAAAAAAAAATACAAACGCGTAAAAAAAAAAACTAGTGGACATCAAAAAACTCATCCGCATTGCTGTAAATGGCAAAAAGCACAGAACACTGAATACCAATGCTGATTCTTTAGCCGAAGAAAATCGCAGCCCTCTGGTCAAGTGAACCGTCGTAGTATTTAAAAGAGTCAATGAATTTAACTGGAAAACCAGCTGAAACTGTAGAACCATTTACCAGTAAATATCAACAGTGATATTCAAACAACTACTTAGTCCAGATTAAAACAATTAACATTCTGATATTTTCACAAAGCAATCAACCACTATTTTGTTAATTATTATATGTTTCATTAACCAAACATATGACGATAATCCCATATTTCTCGTTTCGAAAAGCAATACCCTGCCAAATGGTTTATCGTTATACTCTGTGCTGTTGAAAACGAATAAAGTGTTTTAATTTGTCTTGTATTTTTTTCTTTCAGAGGCGAACTTCTTTACGGCACTTTCGATGGCTTGTTTGCCAGTGCTAGCACGATTTCTCGTCTCATAAGCACGTCAGCAAGACAATTTCGTTCAGGTGGAAATACTTCTTTTTTTACTTTTTCATCCAAATATGTCTCATGGAGAGACAGCCAGTATAATTGACAGCCTTAACATGACGTTTGATAGTCACATGTAAACTTTTTTCTCAATATCAATGGAATATTACAGTTCTCAGCATAATTTCCAGCAATAGAATAAGGCTTATTGTAACTGACACATTCCGTATAGTTCTAGTCATACCCAAAGAAACTAAAACTAAACCCAATAGGTTTAATAAAAGAACAGCTTTAGGTACACAATTTTTGTAATTGCCATGCAGAAAAAAAATAGCTTTATATGTAATACACTAAGTTACGTACGTGTTTGAAAGCAAGAAAAATAATTCAAAATAATAAAAATAGATAATAATAAATCTTGGTGTATGGACTTCGTAATTTGAAAGTATTTTTCATGGCGTTAACCAAAGTTTAATGTAAATAAAAATATGTTTCTTTGAAAGAAAATGTACAGATTGGTAGCTAACTGTGGTCATGGGCCTAAAATGGGACACTTAAGATTCGTGAGTGGTATTTGAATGGTGCGTTTGGGTCTGTATAGATAAAACGTTTAGTTGCAGGTAAATATATGGAAATAGCAATCAATAAAAAAAGTTTAAAGTGAATGTTGAAATATAAGCTGCATTTTATTTATATTTTAGAATGTAATGGAGTTATTTTAAGTTGCGAATCTAAAAAAATCTTGAAGCAGATGACAATCAATATTTTGAAATAAAATGCAATGCAAAATAATACCTACTAATAATGGCATGTGGAAATGTTGGTAAAAAATGTGTATTTTTTTTTTTCTTGAAAACTGTTTTGAATATAGAAAAATGCTTGTAACGTACGAAAACATAATATTTTTTTGAGAAAACACCTAATTTTATGTTTGCAAACAAATAATTGTCATTTGCTCCTTATCAAAGACATGTGAATATATCACGAGCGATAACGTTTAGCTTCAATTTATTAAAGCTCATTCCTTTTAGTGTTATTTTAAAAATAATTCTGGCTTAATTTAATCAAAATGCAATATTTCGTTTAGGTGTTTTAATTATTTCCAAAGACGATATACGTATAACCTGTACAAAGTCAAAATTTGTTTATTAAAAATAAAGTTTATATTTATATAATAAAGATACGACACTCCTAAGGATATTGAAAATATTCAAACAGCATTAATTTGTTCTTGTAAAATAACTATTTGTACAAATTTTTAATTTAGTCAGAATTGTTCAACAGTCAATAACAACAAAATTGAAACTCACATTTTCTATAAATCAATAGTATTTGAAATTTTATTTTGATATTTTGGGTAAACTCACTCCATCATCGACTTTGCCTCCGTCACCTCCGTCACCTACTACTACTAGGTGACACCTAGACTGACTAGAGTCACGAGTAAACCCATTTCAAAAACAGAACTACTTACGTAATTTAAACATCGAGTGTCATTTTTTTTTAACTTTGCTTACTTCGTGTTTCAAGGAGGGATGCAAAGGTCCTTTCGTAAACAGGGTATCGAATTTAGTTCACTTTAATTTTCAATTTTCGCCACGGTTCGGTATGAATTTTGGACAATATTGTAAAAAAGTTTCGCCCTTATTCGTAAACTTATTTTTTTGGCTACAATACCAATCTGTTCGATCCTAAACTGACAAAGCAAAAAATTTAAGGTTTTTTAATAAAAATGTAATACATAGTTACCGTATGAAGTATTCAATAGGTTAAGTACCTACAAGCTTCAAGGAAAATTAGTTCATGAATAAGGGTATTGTAAATAATTGTATGGATTTAAAATCATAATTTTCTTCTGTTTAAGTAGGATAAGGTTTTAGTATAATATTTGCTGTGCATATTGCCGTTTATGGATAAGATCCAATCAAGACTTTTATTGTGAAATTTCCTAAAATAAAAAGGATCGTTGTGTATTTATTGTTTTATTTAATTCCTATTTATATACATAAGATACTGGATTTAGTTATGACGCAATCCCACAATAATGACTGTCCCGGTTATACATATTTATCGAAGCTTAAACCCACAAGGTCCCTTGTAATCCTTTTGGGCTCATTCCTTGACGGAAGTAACAAGTTATTGGCGCAAATATACGAAGTTTAAATGGGATATTAATATAGTTACAAAATATTTATTTCTGAGAAATGAACTCAATAAATTTTCATTAAAGACGCACAACACACACACACACTTGTACATTGAATGCCAATTTGCTTTATTTTTGAGGCACCATTACAATAAGATGCACAGGACTGGTTTTTGTAGCGACATAGATAGACATCCTCAAAACAGGCCTAATCCTCAGACATTACGCTTACAACCCTAATCTTTTCAAAGTTACAGTGAACAGGCTACTTTTGGATAAGCTCGCTTCATCGTAGACTTTGTCTCCGTCATCTGTCTGACTTAGACTAGGGTCAAGAGCAAACCCATCACAAATAAAAAATCCTATGCTGGATGTAAGGATTTGATGATGATGGTTACAATCCGTGAGCTGATAAAAGAACTGAAGGAAGGATACACTTATTGTGTGTTTTTTTTTCTATTGGCAAAGACCCAATTCTTAAAAAAATCAAGATTTTGTTAAGTTATTTAATAGGTACCTCGCCAGACAATGAATGATGAATAAAGTAGTAGATTACAATCATTGATTGAAAAATCGTTGTGGAAAAAAAAATTCCACAACGGTTTTCGAATTTTACTTGTTCGGTGGCGGGTCCATTAAGGCCACTTTAGCAGAATTATATAAAAATCATAATGTTACCCACACAACAATCTGTCAAAGGGAAACGCCCATTTTAGGCCAAGTTTCGCCCATCTATGTAAAAATGACTAAAAAGATACTAATTTAGTAACTTAAATATTGCTATTATCAGTTTGTAATGAAAACACCGGAATCAAAAGCCGATTTTTATAAGACACTCAATCGTTCATTGCATTATGTAGGTAGATAATGGTGGCTATTCCTGTCAGTGTCAAAGTAGGGATTGCAATTCTTAATTTCACAAAATGGCGATTCACTAAATACCGGTTACCAAAATCGGTAGGTATATGGCAAATATTTTTTTTTAAATGTTTACATCATTTATTTTATTTCTTACGGGTTAAACAAAAATGTTTATCAATTTATGGACTTCTATATACGATTTATACGATCCATTGAAGCAATGCCGCGTTTCCGGTTATCCGCAAGAATATCGATTTGTCCATTAACCGATGTCACAGCTACATCCCTAAATGTCAATAATTGATGGACATTGAAAAATCACAGTTCGTTATTTTGGTGCTGTTTTAAAGCGACTTGTGTTTTTTCTTGCGTTTTACATCGGATATTTTGACGATAAAGTCGTCAAAATATCGATTATGGACCCTGAAACCGCTCCTGATGACGACCTTGGCTTTACATTGGATTCAGTACCCGCTTCTCACGACGACACCGGCTTGCCAATGGATACCGTACCTGTTTCTCACGAAAAACCACTAACATGGAACCTGATTTACATGAACGTTTCCCACGGAGCGATCTCTGTTGCAATTGTGGTATAAATACACGAAGACTTAATAGATTGACCGTAACCAATGTGGAGGTGCGATCTATAATTCAGCAATGGATTGCACCACTACTAGTAAGTTATTTACCTATTTACTTTCTGTAAGAACATAACATAAATAAAAAGTTCGTGACTTTATAATAATTATATTATTGTAAAGTCACCAACATCGTTTTATTAGTCGTTCATCGTTTCGTTTATATTTGTGATTTATGAAGTCCCACCGAGTTCTATGTTAAAAATAGCGGTTGTTTCCTTATCTATGATGTCAATCCTAATGTCTATCATTTATTTCTTCCATGGGCACAACTTGGCCAAAACTTCCTAAGCAAATGGGCATTTCCCTTTCATTTTCGTCTTTAACGCTAACGCATTAGGTTCAAAGTTGATTGGGAAAATTCAACAGTGACGGGTAGCGTGATGTGCTTTCTGATTATGCTAAAGTAGCCTTTTTAGACCTCAAGGTATTTCAGTCATAAGAAATCTTCTAGCTATTCATCTATACTAATAATAAAATTAAACTACTAAATAATATGTATTATAAAGAGGTAACATTTGTTTGTAAGTTTGTATGTAGGGGGTAATCTCAAGAACTACTGGTCCGATTTGAAAAATTATTTAGCCTATGTATTAGATAGCCTATGTATTGAGGAAGGATATAGGCTACATATCATTACGCTACGACTTAAAGGAGCCGAGCATTAATGGAAAATGTGACGCAGACGAAGTTGCGTGGGTCAGCTAGTACTTAATATTTTGAGTGCGAGAGTAACTCAATGTATCTGTTTGTCACCTCTTCACGTCTTAACGGCTTAACTGGTTTAGATGAACCTAGGTACACGAAAGATCACCAAACTGAAGTGGCAATGGGCAGAGCACATTGATAGCAGAACAGATAGTCGATGAAGCCGAAAAGTCTTGGAGTAGCGCCCCCGTAACGGAAGATACAGCATTGGAAGACCTCCAATAAGATACACTTTGTTCGAGGCCTGCCAACGTCAGATGAACTGGTGAGGGTCGCAGGTAGCTGATGGATGCGAGACGCACAGGACTCGTTGTTGTAGCGACGCTTGAAGGAGGCCTATGTCCCGCAGTGGACGACTCCTGGCTGATATTATGATGACGACGAGGCACACTAGAGACCACGTCCCGTTTAGGATATGGGGTATGATGGAATATTTAAATTAATATTTGTCCTGTGACTGATCGGCTCAAGCTTCTTGGTATGGAGTTGACATTCAGTCTGGACTTCGGCGCCACCATTGAGTACAAAGCCAAAAAAGCTGGGCATTCTGAATAGAGTGAAGCGATATTTCAGGCCTGGACAGCTTTTAACCCTTAATTTACAAAGCACAAGTCAGATCCTGCAGAGTATTGCAGCCACCTTTAGGATGGCTCAGCTAAGTACCAGCTTGCCATGCTTGACTCGGTGGAACGCAGAGCTAAGAGGCTCATCGGCGACAAAAACTGGTGGATGCCAAGCTTCACAGCTTGGCTTATCGCCGCAAGGTTGCCTGCTTCTCGGTCTTCTACAGATTCTACTTAGGTGAGTGTGCCTAAGAACTCCACGATCTCATTCCACCGGCCCCCTCCTACCATCGGACATCCAGACGCACTGCAAATTAATCCCTACCTTGTTGCTTTACCACGAATTCGCACTAAGCGTTTCCAAACGTCTTTTATAATGCGCACAGCAAAGCAGTCGAACTCTCTGCCTGCGTCTGTGTTTCCGAACGCTTTACAACCCTAATCTCATCAAAGTGAGAGTAAACAGGCTTCTTCTGGGTAAGCTCGCTCCATCATAGACTTTGTCTCTGTCATCTCTGACCAAGACTAAAGTCAAACCAAACCCATCTCAAATAGAAAAAAAAACTTTTTAATTTCTGGCTGGCAAAGCCACTGGCAGAAGTTAGAACATTATAAATGTTCATCCCTTAAAAAAATCGCTTCCTCCTCTACCTTCAAACCGGCACTAAGCTACCCTCATTATCATTAATACCTTTGTCTTTGTGAAATTTGAACTTGAAAGGGTTCAGAATACCTGCGTCTAGTAAGTACTGTCCTTTCAGACATATTTGGCGAGGTCTTAAAAAAAATATTCCTTTAGAAATGGGAAGCGAGGTTTCGATAATGGTGAAGACTAAAAGATAGGGTAAATGAGGGTGAGGAAAATGGGTGAGGTGTTCGAAGAAATTGAATCAAAATGGGTGTTGTTTTTACATTTATTTTGGAAAGAGATTATTAAAATTTGTGATGAAGAAGAAGAAGTAGATTGAACTGAATATCACAATTGGTGGCTAAAATTTGACTCAGTAAGTCACTTGTTTCCTTCGGCGATAAGCGAGTAGCGAGAAAATCTTCAAACTTGAAACGAATTGGCGAGTGATTTCGATAGTTTTGACGCTCGGCTTTAAGCGAGTGCTTTAGTGTGCTGGCTTTTATTCGCAATACTCGCTCCGGCCCGCACTATAGGTAGAAATTACCGCTGGTTGGTGAGTTCTGACCGCCCAGCGACCATCGCCGAGCGAGTGTCGCTGAGCGATTACAATCTTTGTTAGCTCTTGTCGATGCGATCAGCTTGAGGTAAGAGCTGTCAGCGAGTAGCAGAGCGATCCATGTATTTTGTCCCTTTCCTCAGCGAGCAAATAGTCGATAGCTTATCGCTTCCTCGCCGGCGGTGAGACAGTAAGTACGGTACATTTATTTTCTAAATGTCCCTCGGCAAACATCGTGTTTCGTCAGTCGTCGGGTTTCTTGTGCTTTGCACTTAGTGCAGACCCGATGTTCTCATTAATGATTTATTTTAAAAATGGGAACAGCTATTTTGTATTCGGAATTACGATGGTTGCCGACTGCTGACGGACATTAAGAATATAGTTTAACTGTAATAAATTTTATTCATCTGAATATAGGATCTACTACGAAATATTCACATAAAAACATATTGTTAAGTTGCAATGCTTAAGTTAGCAACAAAATACTTACAAAAGCAGTTTTCAGAGAAGGTATATAAGGTAGGGTAGGGTTATTTTAACACCTCTTTCTCTTGTTTTTGTATAATAATATACAATATATGTATGTATATAGTATAGGTATATATTATAGTAAATATGTATGTAAGTGTATTATAAGTTTATAACTTATTTATGTACTGCGTACCCATTCTATTTATCATTATGACATCTTATATTATTATTATTTTTTATGATTGTTCCTCTCAAAGAGAGCACCTGCCATCTAATCTCTTCACCACCCTTGTTTGACTGGTAGAGAATGCCTAAGGCATTAAGTCCGCCTTTGTACTTTTTTTGTGCGAAAAGTTTAAATAAATAAATAAATAAGGTATGGCAACAACGGAATATTGACATGAAGCATAATTTATCACAAAATGGCACAGAATAAACTTCTGATCAAGATTATTCGGAAATGTTTTCCCCGTAGAAATCAAACGACACATCAATCTTTTAACACGTCCAAACAACGATTCAATCCGAGATTTTTTCGTACAAAATTAAATCATAACAAAATTCGTATGAGCGATCCATCAAACGGTAACTGGGTCAAAAATAGAAAACATTTTCGGATGCATTAGACCATTCCCACGAGTTTCGGACTTTCCATTGAATAATAGATACGTTTGCCTCTCTCTCGAACGAATTATCCGGCTAAATTATTGAGCAAGCCACCTCTAACCGAAGGCGTACGTATAAATCGACTTCGTTACCTATCTGGACTATAGCTCATACGGAGTCAAAATGGAAGCTTCCTCAGTTTGGTTTGACGCCTAGAAGTAATTTGGGCTTGAATGATTGATCGTGCAGTCAATGTGGGGGTAAACAAATAGTCTTTTATGCTCTACTGAATTAAATATAAGCTCGGTGTATATTCTACTAACATATTTTTGTTTTTCGAGTTCAATGTTATGGTAAATTCGATACTCATTTGCTCCATATAATATTTAGAGTTTATTTAAAGTATTATAATTGAAGGAAGAAGAATTGAATGGGGTACACTGCAAGATTAATTTACACAAAATTCGGGTAACTGTCTGAGTGATTCATAGATAACGCATAGCCGAACGGAGGATTTCCCAATATTCCAACTTGAACGAGAATAAACGAAATCTGCGCGTGCAAAGTCGCGGACAACAGCTATAGTGTCAAATAAAATATTAATGGTATATAAATAAGAATATATTGGTAATAAATATATTGGTATAAAATATAAATTATGTTTTAATTACAAAATAACGACTAGAATGGCTCTACCAAATCACAATTAAGAGATAATTCCGTTGATAGTTATGGTTCCTATCTCAAATATTAAGTACTAGCTTGAGAAATAATATACTAAAACCTTGCTCAAGCACCACTCTATCCATTAGTGATATATTATGATAATACAATGAAAATGTTAGTAGTTTTTGAGTTCATCGCAAACAGACAGACAGAAAAACGTGGAGGACTTTGTTTTATAGTTGGTGATAGAGATAGTGATTAACAACACAGCTGGATAGACGAACATGTAGTAACCACATCTAACAGCGATTGGTGATTTTTGTGTGGTGCCCTCTGCCCAGGTCATCGGAGCATAGGATCTTAAGAAGAAGAAGAAACACGCCCACGGTCTATCGCTGCACCATTTTTAACCTTCTGAGGATCCCGAGAATAACGAGTATGTTTAGTTAAAGATATAGTCGATTACTGCAACGACCAGCAAAAGAGGTATTGATGGACGACGAGTAAATGTGGACCGAGACGGACTTACGTAAGTGTGCCTAAGCCGTGGCCAAGGCTTGTATAGTACTTTTATCAAAAAATGCGCGGAAATTAAAATACAATTACTTACTTTTCAAAATCAAAGTCGAACAACCAACAACAATAATAATTCTCGCGTAAAAGTGTTAATTTTTTATTTCAATAAACAGCTATCTATTTGCATGCCTGTTCGAAATTTAAATAAAACCTTTGATAGGTTACCTCCTCGGTTGCCATGTTTCGTAATATAAGATCGTTCCATTTTTAAATAACACGATAGAATATATTATGAGTTTAGTATGTAATTTATTTGGCAGCAAAAACGATAGAAATGGATTTTCATACAACTTTTGCTGGCCGCTGCTCGGCAATTCTGATATATCTCGAAGAAGTTTGTCAAAATAATACTGAAATTTCCAAGCATGTTTGAGGAAAATTCAATTCAAGTCTTACTTCGAACAATATGAATCTCAAATCTGGTTTATTCGGACGGATTTCTTGGTAAGTATATCAAACACAAAAACTGACCAAATGCGAGTCGGACTTGAACACGAGAGGTTCCGTACTATAAACCTTAATTTTTATTATCTGTTGTTATAGTGACAACTGAAATACACAATCTGTGACAATTTCAACTGCCTATCTCTTACGGTTCTTTTAGATACAGCCCGCTGACAGACAGACGGATTGCCGGACGGGGGGAAGGACCTACTGACAGCGGAGGCTTAGTAATAGAGTTCCGTTGTTACCTTTTGGGTACGGAACTCTATAAAAGACTGATCAAATTCAAACGGGGTAACTATGACCAAGATTAAACACCCTCTGGGTAAGCTCGCTCCGTCGTTGACTTTGTCTCTGTCATCTCTGACCAAGACTAAAATAAGAGTAAACACATCTTAAAAAAAAAAAAAAAAACGTTAACCCCGATAAGGCAAAAAGAAAGAAAGAAAAAAGTTTTGTCGGGACTCGCACAATACATATAAAAGTAACTGTTAAAAAAATAAGTTGACATACTATGTGATAATAGGGAATATGCATGCAATTTTTTTATTTGCAAATTAAAATACTTATTAGCTAAAAAAAAACAAAAAAAAAAATAAAAAAAAAAAAAAAAAAAAAAATTAGCTAAATAAATAACAAAAAAAAAAAAAAAAAAATTAAAAATAAAATAATAATAATAATAATAATAATAATCTGTGGCTCGACTGTCAACCGAAGTGACAGGAAAATTTTTCTCTCCGATTTTCAAACTAAAATAAAATATGAAAATAAGCAGAATAAAACGAAAATCAATAACAAACATCAATAAAATTCATACGACATGGATACATTATAAAATACAATAGAAATTATGATCACCTAATCGTTCGCAATCGGAAGGAAGATATGCTGACAAGAGCCGCAGCTCGACGAGCACGCCCACCACCTCCGGCCTCGCCGCTCAGCTCCGCCTCGCCGCCGTCGGAACCCAGCCCCTCCGTGAGTGCTGTGACACCGGCCGTGGCAGTCGCGTCGAGCTCGAGCGACGAGTACTTCTCGCCGCCCACGACGCCACCACCTGCTCGTCGGCGAAGAGGACGCCGGCCGCCGGACGGCTTAGGACCTCGAGGCCCACCGGCCTCTGACAGGGTCCCAGCTCCCGGCGGAAGTGTGCAGCGCATGCGATGGACACAAGCCATCAACGAAAACGTCATGCGCTCATACTATGGGGCTACAGAGGGGGGAACTAACCTGACTGCGTACCGTGGTCGGATGCTCTCTCTGTTTCAGGTACTTGAACCAGCTGTCAACGTTTCGGCCCAAAGACTGTCGGATCAGGTGCGCGTCATCCAACGTAACCGTATGTTGGATGATAGTGTGCTTGATCGCCTCCGAACTGAAATGTGTAACCATGTCATTGCTACTCCGTCGCAGACTGTGGCACCACCACAGTCCACCCAAATTACCAGTCACGCTGACGAGGAGAGTAGTGACAGGGTTACAAACGTAAGTACCCAGTGCAATGACGAATTGAGGAGTGCTTTAGAGTGTGCTATTCGGGAATATCGCTACATGCCGCCTGAGCTTAGACCACGCTTACCTCGTTTGCCCATGCATAACAAGAACCGGGCGCTGGTAGCTACTCTGGATTCGCAGTTGTCAAATTATTTTGATGACTGCGAAGACCTCACTGATGCACACTCGATAATGTACTGCGCGGCTGTAGCGGCATGTCATGTAGCTCATGTTAAAATAACCAATGACAGAGTTACACGACCAAAACCAGCCGTACCAGCTTGGCAGTGCAGGATCGAGCGTCGTATCGGTGAGGCCAGAGCACTAATCGGCAAACTTATCTGCTTCAGGGAGGGAAACACTCGCCCTAGAGTGATGCGCTTTGTGAGACGGGCATTTTCGGGGACTGACGTCAGTCCTCGAGATTATATATCCCGTGTCACAGAGCGCATCGACTTCCTGAAGCAGAAGGTGTATGCATGGGCAAATCGTATTCGTAGGTATAGGCGGCGAGTGGAGCGCTATACCCAGAATCGCACATTCCGAAGTAATGAAAGGTGGGTATATAGGGATTGGGAGCGACCGGATCAAGGTGCGACTGATATGCGCCTGCCGGATGATGACGCCATGTGTTCATTCTGGCGCAGCATCTGGTCGGTGCCTGTCAGTCATACCGAGGGCGATTGGACTCGGGAGGTCGAGCGCGCGTGCAATCCAATACCAGAAATGGGGGCAATTACCATCAGCCCCCAAGATGTATCTTGTGCAGTCCGCCCGTTGCCTAACTGGAAATCTCCAGGGCCGGACGGGCTGCACAATTTCTGGATTAAATGGTTGACAAGATCGCACGCTTGCTTGGCGTCTCAATTCCAATCGGCCTTAGAGTCTGGGTCGCTACCCCAGTTCTTAACTACAGGAATAACCCACCTGCTCCATAAATCAGGTAGTACTGCGGAACCTAAAAATTATAGACCGATCACGTGTTTACCGACGGTCTATAAAGTTCTTACATCCATTTTGAGGGCAAAGATTAACAGCCATGTTAACAACAACAACATCATGTCTGCCTCTCAAAATGGATGTAAGAATGGGTCCCGCGGTACTAAGGAGCTACTCCTCATTGATATGGCCATTAGCCAACAGGTTCGTCGTTTCCGAAAGGATCTGTCAACATGCTGGATAGACTATAAGAAGGCCTATGACTCGGTGCCTCATACATGGCTCATGAGGGTGCTAGAATTGTACAAAATTGATGCAACGCTACGTACCTTCCTGATGTCGTGTATGGGGCAATGGAGGACAGTCCTTCGCTATCCAGGATGTCGAAATATCCAGGGGAATAGCGAACCGGTAAGGATTGAGCGGGGTATATTTCAGGGCGATAGTTTGAGTCCGCTTTGGTTCTGCCTAGCCTTGAATCCTCTTAGCACACTGTTGGAGAATTCAGGGCTGGGCTATCGGTTGAAGAGAGGTGGTCAGGTTATATCTCACCTCCTTTACATGGATGATCTGAAACTCTTTGCCCACAATAATCTGCAACTGATGGAGCTACTGAAGGTAACTGAAACTTTCAGTAACGCCATCAGGATGGAGTTTGGTGTGGACAAATGTGCAGTCATGCATGTAAAGCGTGGAGAGATTATGGAGTCCGTGGGAACTCAACTCTCGGATTCCATAAACCTGAGATCCCTCTCTTCAACTGAAACTTACAAGTATTTGGGTATGTCGGAAGCGTTAGGCATCAACGTTACTGACATGAAGCAATCGTTGAAGGAGCGCTTCTTTGGTCGCCTGAAGAAGGTATTCAATAGCCTTCTATCAGGCGGAAACAAGGTGCGCGCCTTCAACGGTTGGGTCATGCCGGTATTGATGTACTCTTTTGGCGTGCTCAAATGGACTCAAACTGAACTTGACGCCCTGGATAGGCGGGTCCGCACACTGCTTACTTCATATCGAATGCATCACCCACGGTCGTCGGTAATGAGACTGTATATCCCGCGAAAGTGTGGAGGTCGAGGCTTTTTAAATGCTAAGACTCTCCACAATCGCGAGATATGCAGTCTCAGGGAATATTTCCTAGCTGTCGACGTGGGTATGCATCGAGATGTAGTGGCGGTGGACAAGGGACTCACCCCGCTCTCCTTGGCAAATGAGAACTGGCGCAAACCTGCGGTGCTTGACACTAACGATCGCAGGGCGGTATGGCAGAGTAAGGAGCTTCACGGACGCTTTTTCCGGGCCCTTCATGGGCCCGACGTAGATCAACTAGCGTCCGTAGCCTGGCTGCGTTTCGGTGATCTTTTCGGAGAAACCGAAGGTTTTGTCTGTGCAATTATGGACGAAGTTATCATGACGAATAACTACCGGAGATTTATTGTGAAGGACGGCACGGTCGACATATGTCGGGCATGTCACCGTCCGGGAGAATCAATTCGCCACATTATCTCTGGTTGTTCTCGTCTAGCTAACGGAGAATACTTGCATAGGCACAACCTTGTAGCCAGGATTATCCATCAGCAACTTGCTCTGAAATACTCTCTTGTGCAGTCGGAGGTGCCGTACTACAGATATGCGCCCGACTCAGTTCTCGATAATGGCGATATCACATTGTACTGGGATCGGTCCATCATCACTGACAGGACTATTGTTGCCAATAAGCCTGATATAGTGGTGGTGGACCGAATAGTGAGGCGTGCAATGATTGTCGACATAACCGTCCCGCATGACGAGAATCTCGTGAAAGCCGAGAAAGATAAACAAATCAAGTATATTGACTTGGCTCGCGAGGTTGTCGACATGTGGGAAGTGGACTCTGCAATCATTGTTCCGATAGTTGTGACAGCCAACGGCTTAATAGCCAAGAGCCTCGACCAACACCTCAGGAGGCTCTCGTTGGGCAGCTGGGTCAAGGGCTTGATTCAGAAAGTGGTACTTCTTGACACGGCTCGCATTGTTAGGAGGTTCCTCTCTCTGGAGCCCTGACCGCCGGTAGCTTGGACCCTGTTCCCGATACCGGTGGGCTACTGTTTTTTATATTTTTAAATGTATTTTGTAATGTTTTTTTTAAGATATATTTAAAAATTTAATTAACAAGTATTTTTAAATGAATAAACGAGATAATAATAATAAATTAGCTATAATAAACAATCAGGAAATTATTATTATTATTTTATAATAATAATAATAATAATAAATTAGCTATAATAAACAATCATGAAATTATTTTTTAAATACCTTCATCATTTATTAAGTTATAAAGATTGTTTTATTTATTAAAAACATGAAAACAAGTAAACCTAACTATATACAAATAAATATACAAAAACAAGATACGCTTAGGCGTCGAAGAATTCCTCCGCATCGTCGTCATCCGGAAACGTGCCCAGAAGACTGGCAGCATTGCCACGGCAATGCTAATTCTTTGAGCAAAGAACGAGCCAGCCCTCTGGTCACGCAAAGTGTCGATTAGTCGACGAGATATTTCCTTAAAAAGGAGACGCGCACTCGGACCCCATGACCCAAGCGTTTCGACCCCAAACGGCTCAAAACTGTAATTACCGATAAGGTTACAGTATTTGCGCCGCTTGAGGGCCTCAGCAGCCGCAGCGGCAGCGCCGGCACAGCCCACCGTACTTGGAACATGTGATGGCGCAAGGGTGTCGACACATGTTGCATCCCACACCAGAGGCCTACCCATCTTCCACGGCACCAACGTCATACCATCTGGTCTCTTCCCATCGTCACGTACCAAGCCACTAGGTTCTAATACTGCCGGTACGCCGGCGGTGACAAGAGCCCGACGAATAATATCGTTGATGCTAGCATGTCGCGCTATGCGGCCTGCGCTCTTGCAGCAGGAAAGGCCATGGTGTCCGAGGCTGTCGACAGAAACTCCGCAATGACACCGATGCGGAGCAACACAAGGTGCGCCCAAGCGGAGACAGACCGCGATCCGAAACGATGCGTCATCCATCATAGTACCTATGGTGGATGACGGAAGTGCTTGAAGCCACAAACCCGACTCCCACTCTCCCACAGCCAACAGACGCGCGCGCTCAGCAGTATTCGATGACGTATGAATCAAGTTATTCCGTACAATACTGCAGAGCGGCACATCCCATCGTTTCTGGGAGGTCAGGTTGTCGGGCAAATCCATGTTGGGACAAGCCATTTTCCAAGCATTCAACGCATCAGTCAAACACGGTACTTGAAAATCAACCAATGAGGATGATAAAATATTCCTGGTTAAAGTATCAGTACTGTGGACCGAGGAGAGGAAGGCCGGTAAACTAATACTTGAAATTTTGCGGACGCCGAGACCACCCATACGAATGGGAAGTGTGGCTAGCTGCCATGCTCGGTCGTCCAAGGCCACATTTAGGATTGAAGAAAGTGTGTTTCTTATAATTTGGTCCACTTTTTCCAAAAGATGTGAATGTTTCCATAGATGGGAGGAGCGAAGGCTATATGTAAATTTTGGTCCAAAGCAACAGTATCGAATAAGTGTAAAGGCCGAATGCATGTTAATTTTGAAAAGTCTATCCGAGACATCATTAAAATTTTGTATTTTCTGCTCAATGAATGTTGGAAAGGATTCATCAAAAATTGGGGAGCCCAGGAGGTGAAAAGAATTTCTATCAGTGATTTTGATATTAGGAGCTACAGTGTTAAATTTTGCTAAGGTAGTCTGTCTGTCAGTCGTTTGAGGGAGGTAAATTTCGCATTTCGAAAGGTTGAGTTCTAGCCCAATTGAACTGAATTTATCCATCAAAAATGTTAAATCTTCAAGGACTGTATCTACATCACCTCCTAGAGTTCCATCATCCAAATACCAAACATTGAATTTAGAATTTAGCTGCCGAATTATGGGATTTATTGCCAAACTGAAAATGACTGGCCCAAGAGGGTCACCTTGTTGACAACCGACTGCTGACTCCAAAAGGTTTTCTTTATAAAGTAATTTAGAAGGATGCCTGTAACACTGATGAAGAAAACTGTAAATTTTGGGTATTTCTTTTTTAACTTCTGTCAGCAAGGTGTCCCTATTCACGGAATTGAAGGCATTCTTAATGTCAACCTTAAGAATGACCTCACCTTCATTGCTTTTGAGGTACGAGGACAAAGCGTACACCGCAGCCTCACAGCCCCCTCTGGAACCGAAGCCCAGCTGTAGGGGCTGGAATTTGCTGGCCAGAGATTCACTATAAAAAGCACAGCAAATTTTGGCTGCGATGCGCCTGTATGTAGACCCTACGGCAATGGGACGAATGCCGCCATCCTTTTTGCGCAGGGCACATAAGTTTGCCCCGTACAAAATATCAATGACGGCTTCGTTCACATTGCCAGAGAGCATTAGGTTGATGAGGGCCGTCAGCTCCTTCAAAAGAGACTCACCGGCTTCCCCAGCGCCTGCACACATTAGGTCCTTGAGATGTTGAGGGGAGAGACCATCGAGGCCACCGGCGGAGCCACTTCGGAAGGAACAGACGGCCGCACATACTTGTTGACCTGTAATTTTAAGTATATTTGTTTCTGGATCAGGTAGTTCGGGGAAGGTGAGATCATCTGCCGGGGCGGGGTGTTTGCTCTCCAGAGCCTTAAGTGTCTCTGGAGAGTCCGGCGCAACCACATCACTGCTAAAGATGATCCTAGCTGCGCCCCTGATATCACCCTCGCCTAGTTTAGATTCCACATGGTGCAATAAACCTCTTTGGGGAAGGTGTGATGGTGAATTTGGTTCGAAACTTTGGGCCGAAATGTTGCAGTTTTCTTTAATTTGGGCTGTTAGCGTTTTTTTAGTTGCCGAATTTTTTTGCACATGTAGAATCCTAAATGGAAAGGTGAGCAGTTGCTCCCAAGCACTTTGTGAGTTCTCTTGGGCGACGAGGCGGACACAACGTGCCAAACTCGAAGCGACGGATGGTCTCGCGCCACGAGGAACTCTTTTTAGTACTGGTGTCGATGATTTTAATTTTGTCAGGGTTTGCCAAAGGGGTTGAGGGAGTGAATTAGGTGTTAGAGGAGTGGTGATAGTTGGGCATGATGAAGGCACACTGTGGGGTTTGTGTTTCTTCCCCACATGTACCTTCAAGCCTCGTTCACCCTTAAAATAACGTGCCTGGGAGCAATGGGGGCACCTCACTAAGTCATCCAGCGATGTGGCAGGTTGACTAGCACATCGGATGGCATCGCTACTATCCTTTAACCTAAACATAAGCCTATATAATATATACAATACTTACAGATGAAAACATAATTTGTAGCAAAAAATAACCTAAAAAAAAGTTATAAAGCTTCAAAGACTACAGTTAGAAAGAGAAGTCCGATACGTAATGTGACGTCAAATTACACGACGACTATACAGCTGCCATAGAAAACAGCGTTTTCGCGAGAGGGACAGATATATTTGTTTAAAACAATTGTATCTCATTCGTTTTTCGAGCAATTTAGATTCTAATTTCACAGTTAGTATTATATTTTCGAATACTTTTAGATAAACTGTTCAGATCATAAATACTTTTTTCATGCATATTCCCTATTCTCGACATTCACGTGGAAGAAGGTGCTGAGCAAAATCAAATAGTTTATTGTCAACAGCGATACGGAATACTGCTTCTCTGAAGAAAAATGTTTATTGACTTTGTATGTTTTCAGCAAGAAAACTTTCTGACGATGTCTTGTCCTTAAGCTCGCTTGACTTTCCTTACACAATGTAAATCTGGACTCTTTTTAGGGTTCGAACATCCGTGAGAAACGGAATCCTTATAGGATCACTTGGATGTCTGTCTGTTCGTCTGTCACAGCGAGTTTTCTCCGGATCTACTGGACCGATTCTATTGAATTTGTTAAGATTTCTGTGACCCAAAAACGGACGCGTTACGTAAATAAATAAATGTTGAGTATGGGGGTCACTTTTGGGGGTCAAACTAGAAAATTCAAAAAACAACAACATCCATCTGTACCGTGTGACACGATCATCATCAAATAAAAGTACTTACTGTGAGGGTTTACTATAATTAAAAAAAAAACAGTTTTGAAATAAGGTATTCAAGAAATTAAGCTAAAAATTACCATTCCCCCCAAATTGCAAATAAAAATATTTGAATACAGGAAAACCTACAAGGTCTATAGTGTTAAAATAACACGTTACAAAATGAAATTGGTTCGGATCCCGGACTTGACCAGTTTTATATGAACATTCTTGAATAACTAAACTATCTGAGATGTTGTAGGTTGCCAGTATTTCCGCATTGGTGTCGAGTCAACGATGAAGTACCTGAGACTCGTCCTAGACAGCCGATGGGACTTAGAACCGCATAGGCAGCGTCTTGTCCCCAAGTTGATGAGCAATGCAGCTGCGTTTTCACGGCTTTTGCCTAATTTGGGAGGAACCAACGCCTCTTGCCGGAGGCTCTACGTGGGGTTCGTGCGGTCCATGGCCCTATATGGAGCACCCGTGTGGGCAGACAACTTGACGGTCCGCAATGCTGCAATACTGCGAAGACCGCAAAGAGCGATGGTTGTCAGGGTGATACGGGGCTATCGCACGATCTCTTACAAGGCGACAACGCTCTTGGCCGGATCAACGACTTGGGATCTTGATGCGAAATCTCTTGCGTCCCTCTATTGCTGGCAGGAGGAAAATCTAACGCGCAATCAGCGGCTGGTCCCGCGAGAAATAGAGGCACAAAGTGCCGAGCTGTGCCCTCGTTGCGGCACTTCGCCTAGATCATCTCTCGCTTCCGTCAGTAGTTAAATCCATGGTCGGAAGCGAGAACACGTGGAATGTTACCGCCTCTTTCTGCGAGGAGGTGATGCATGCAAAGGAGACGGCGGAGAGAGAGCATACCTCTCAATCCAACCGCAACAGAAGGGCAGCCGGGCGTCGAAGGGCGCTAAATGATCTCCGGCCACCACAAAGAGGGGCCTGCGGGCGGCTAACTTGTGGCCGAATAGCCGCCTGACCAGCCAGGTCTAAAGGAAGTGGTGCGCAGTTCCAACCGGCCCTTATTGGAGCATGTGCGGTCGTAGAAGTGGCCACGCTAAGAGTTGGAGCTCGCGAGCAATCACGGGCGGTCGGGGCGCGCGTGAATTTTTCTGTATCCTGGGCCCCCGACTCATTGTAACGGTAGGAACTGTGGGGTTTTAGTCGGTAGGAGTCCGACATAATACTTCATATCCACAGATGGAGTATATCCTTAAGGATGACTCTACAAAAATAAGGTTGCCAGTATTTTAACTGCATCCATATTTGCTTAAGCCAAATAAAAGTAAATAGTGATTATTGAGGTTATAGACGTCGCATAACACGAAATTTGTTATTGTATATGACTTTAAAACCAGAGATCTAAATTTCGTATTTTTGAGGAACGACCGTATAGGCATCAGAGTCGCAATAATTGATGTAAGACTATTGTAACTTCAATTTGAACATTTTTAAAAAAAGAAAAAGGTGATGTTATGTCACCGTTGTAGCCAGAGAGGCAACTAAAACTAGTCTCATATTCATTTAGTCCTGTTGATTAGTATCCTAAATTACTATTCTAAATACTAAACCTGAAAATTGATGCAGATACCAAATGAATAATCAATTAAGGATATAGATCCAATAAAGCAACATTTCATATCATAAAAAATATGCAATAGGTATTTGCATTGTTTATTTGCCAAATTTTGACCCAACAGCGCAAACACTGGCACTTATGCAATATCCATCGCTTAATTTACCTAATACATTGATGAATCTTCTAATTACAAATGCAGCAATGGACGTATTTCATTTGCCAACAGCCAATGTGTAGGCATAACAATGAATCATTTGCCTGTGATGTACGGGATCAAGCAAAATACATTAGGTTCATAAATCGTTGGGATGCGTTCCGAACTGAGATTAAAGCTACGTCAGCTTATTAATGTGATTTTGTTCTGCTGTTTAGTGAATATAAATGGATTTTGAGGTTAGGAGTGAATTTTCAGGACTTATGGGCAACTAGCTGACCCGTTCAACGTAGTCTGCGTCACATTTTTCATTAGCGCTCTGCTCCTTCTCCGGTTTTAGCGTGATGATATATAACCTATAGCTTTCCTCGATAAATGGGCTATCTAACACTGACAGAATTTTTCTAATCGGACCAGGATTTCCTGAGATTAGCGCGTTCAAGCAAACAAACAAACAAACTCTTCAGCTTTACAATATTAGTATAGATTTCGAGTAAGTATGTATTAGTTTACACTAGATGATGGCCGCGGCTTCGCCCACTTGACAAATATATACTTAAACCTTCCTCGACAACTACTCTATCCATTAGTGAAAGCAGCATGAAAATCAGTGCAGTAGTTTTTGAGTTTATCGCAAACAGACAGACAGACGCAGTGAAGGACTTTGATTTATAATATGTAGTGATAGTGATTCTACAATCTGGTGTCGTAAAAATATGAGTAGGAAAATAGAATCCGATATGTAAAGCCAACATTTTTTCTGTGTTGTTATCAATTCGCTTTTTTATGATATAGGTACCTAATTACCTATGCATAAAAGCGATTTTTCCATGAAGTTTTGTGGTTAGAGGGGTATTCTCCCTCAAGCGTTTTTGTACCGTACATGCATGTACATTCGTATAGTATGTTGATAATTCCAAGTTCACGGAACGTTTTTTAAAAAAATATACAAACTGAACTGTAAAAAAGTTTCCAATATTCATACAAGGTTCGAACCCCAAAAAATATTGCAACTTGACATTGCCACTTCTGTAAAACTACCTCCTTAGAATCTTCTTCCACCCAACATCACAAAAAGGCAACATATTCAAATCTCAATCAAATTCCAAAAACCACTCCACTCACCCTGCATCTCCATCTTTTCCATATCCGATAACAAAGTAGTTTATGAATGAAAAATATTTCATATCTAAGTGCGATACTTCTCTCACTTGTGATTCAGTGGCAGTCAGTTTTACGTGAGCAGGGATACGCACTCACCTGTGCCACAGATATAGGACAACTGGAACGGCTGAACTTTGGAGCGTAGTGGCTATTGACCTGAATTAGACTGGATTGAATGTGTTCGGGCTATGAGATCATTGATAATGTTGTGTGGAGTTTGTAGAGCTATGCTTTGTATGTATGGTTTGAGTGCTATTGGTAAGTAATGGCAAATGTTAAGAGGAAGTCGTGGAAGTACTGCTAACTTACGAAAAAAATTACCATTGTTCGGTAATTATTTATTTAAAGAATAAACTATGTATATACACTTAAAATAGAAAAAAAAACCAAAACGGCTCAAAAATGTAGTTGCCAATAAGACTACTATATTTCCGCCGTTTGAGGTTTTTAGCAGCCGAAGCCGCAGAACAAGCACAGCACGACGAGCTAGGAAGATGGGATGGCGCAATAGTATCGACATTGTTCGATTAAGGCGGGGTTGCAGTACTTTTTAAGATTTTTGAAAGTCTGAAAATGTAAAAAATCATTACATAAAAATTGAACATACCCTCAAGTAAATCGTAAAGATAGAAACGCGATTTAGAATGATTGGCTCGTTACTTTTTTTAATCAAACATGACACTAAATTACAATTTTAAACGTGTACCTACTGCTAAGAGATTTCATCACGAATATATATATAAAAGTTATATCAATAGATAGAGCTTTTAATTTTGAAGCAAATGTTGAAACCATATTGTATAATTTCTTTATCAGTTTTCGCCAAGAAGAAAAAACAATCAAAATTTAGGCATTATTTCGCTCGCCGGACAGTCGCTGTTGTTCGTCAAAACACACAGTACTGCAACCTCGCCTTAAGAGCGGATGTCACCAATGAACTGATCGCACTCAAGCTGCGTTCAAGAGTTGTCAGTGTAAATATTCCATAGAAAATATTGATACTGACAGCTCAAAAACGTAGTTCATATTATTATGCTGATCGCGTTCAGTTTCGTTGATGGAAGAGACTTTACTCACGAGTTTTAGCGAGTAGCGAGTAAAGCTTCAAAGTCGAAACGAGTTGGCGAGCAGCGAGTGAAAAGGTTCGATAGTTTTGACGCTCGGCTTTAAGCGCTGCAGCCTGTAGAAATTACAGCTAGTTGGCGAGTTCTGACGCCAACTACTCGTAGCAAGAGAACAGAACTTTTTTTTTTCTTAATAGTCTTGACACAGATATTGTAGCAAAAGGGTTTACAAACTATGACAATAGAGGTTACTGCTTTGTATAGGATTAATTATTTTAGATACATTTTTACAAGTTCCGACCGCCAAGCGAGTGTCGCTGAGCGAGTCTAATCTTTGATAGCTCTCAACTAGAGGTAAAAGCCGCTCGTCGGCAGTGAGAACAGCCTACGCTATTAATATATGTCTCTTTTACTCACACGAAATCTATATCTATTGTCTCTTTCCACGGCGCGCGGCGGTGAGATAAGTGCCTTAGTTCTGCCAAGGACTCAATTTACAACACACAGGTGTTAGTAAAGACATAGAAGAAAGGCTTTAGAGATTATAAAACCATAGTTTCCATTTTTGGGGTTCCGTACCCAAAGGATAACAAACGGAAGAATTTTTCACAGATTATGCAATTTTCTATTCCGCCATAACAAAAAATAACAACCCTTCGTTTGCGAGTGCAACTTGCACTTAACCGATTTTTTAGAAATATTCTTTACAACGAAATTGCAATGTTTATTTAATTATCTAAGTATTTATCACTTACTATGGGATCGTATGATAATCAATGGAGACCCTCCCCATTCCAAAAATAAACGACCTATCCAGAAAAATAACTCCAAGTGAGCCGTCTCATTTGTTTTGCACGACGCACGTAATAACGCGATCAAAACGTATGAGAATTTTGACAGCGACGCGTGATGTGGAAGCTTAAACTGTTAGGGAGAATTTATTTGGAGTGAATCGTCAGCGTTGGAACACTCCTCGCGATGTTTGAGGAGCTTTTGACCTTGATATGTCATTGGTGGCAGTTATTGAGGAAGCGGGATATTATTTTGGGACGACATTTTTATAAGGAGTGATATTAGGAGGTATTTTTGAATTGTGAATGTTTTTACTTTTGGGTGCTACTTTTAAGGGTAGTCTGAAGTGGTTCATAGGTTGCTTGAAAGATGAAATGATGTAATTACGGCTGATAGAAAGGTTAACATCATCTGCCTAGCCTTTTCCCAACAGGGTCAGCTTCCAGTCAAACCGGATTCAACAGAATACCAGTATTTTATGTGGAGCGACTGCTTACCAGATCTCCACAACCCATTGACTGGGTAACACGGTACTTCATGGCAAGACTGGAGTCAGATTTTTATTGCTTCTGACTATCCGTAACGACTGCCAAAGATCCACCACAAATGACAGCCGGGACCAACGGCTTAACGTGCTTTCCGAGGCACGGAGGAAACTCGGTATATTAAGATGGTCACCCATCCACAGACCAACCTTGGCAAGCGTTGCTTAACCTTGAAGATCAACCGGCGCGGCTGTTTTTGTTTAGCCAAGAGCTCTTCCATAGAGAGGTTAACATTAAAAGATAATTCTATGCTCTGAGGGTCAATTTACTATTTTTTAAACAACATTCACGTTCGCATGTCAATCGCAAACTTTCAAAAAATCTTTAATTTTCATACATTTTTGACAGTTTGCCATTGAGATGCGAATGCGATGCGAATATTAAAATTTGTAGAATTATCACCTTTAATTTATATACATATACTTTTGTACAGTTCTCCCCTCTCCTTCTAGAAAACAAAGAAGAAGAAGACATAGAAGAATAGGCTAGATTCCATCATCCACAAATTGCAAAGCTATTTAATCCGTCAGTTAGAGTATTGAAAAATAATTTACAGGTATTTTTTGTTTTTGTAAATCAATTAATATTGACAAAGATTAAACGCATCAAAATTCAGGAGTGAGGGCTCTGTGGACGGCGAGCTATGGGTGGCTCGCCGTCCGTCCGTCTAGTGACGACAGGCCGTGTCGACGGCGCGTTAGTGTTCCACGCGCGCCTCAAAGAGAGTCAGCAACACAGAGGGGCCCGAAAGCCTGCGGGATTATTCGCAAGAGACACCGTGGCTCCGGAACACAAAGGGCAATGAAGGAACATGGATGGGTTTTAGTCAGTAGAAGTCTGACACTCCCTCCCGCTACACCCAGAGCGGGAGGAGTCATTGGATGATTTCCAATCACAAAAAAAAAAAAAAAAAAAAAAAAACAATATAAAAAAAAGGCTCGTGAGTCACTAAAAATTATGCGAAGGTGTGACGTATTGAGAATTCTAAAACCGTTGTAACTTCGTCAATTTTGGTTCCCGTAACAAAAGAAAAATTACGGGTCTAATATTTTTTGATAATCTAACTGACGGACTAATTAGATTTTTTTTCAGGACAGAAGCCTATTATATTTTGTTTCTTCTATTATAAACGCGAAAGTTAGTTAGGTTTGATGGATGTTCGTTACTCTTTAACGCAAAAACTACCGAACCTGTTTAGATGAAACTTTACATTCATATAGATTGAATATAAGTAGAACACTTCGACTAAAGGATGGAATTACTAATTCTACTTGGGCAGAACTCAGGTCTTAATAACGAGAAAACCGAGTGTTTATTTTTATCCTCCCCAGTAACAAATTCAAATGAGTCAGTACGACCCTCACAATGGACCTTTTAAACCTACATTGTAGACCTGTGTCAGTGGTTTTTCGTGTCTCTAATAACGTTACCCAAATACTAATTTATCTGCAAGTTCTGTGAGGAGTCTGAAGTAATAATAAATTAGTATCTACTCTTTGAGGTGGTCACAGCTAGTCTGGGATTTCGGACTGAAACGCAGGTAGCGTTTCGGTCCCTAATTAGTCTTCATGGAAATGTGTTATTAGGTACTGAATTCTAGTGTCTCTTTGGGGCACTAGTTTGTTAAATTAATGACAGATATGTACGAGAGAATAATTTTTAGTATCTCTACGGCAACATGTTCTTGTTAATCTTGTTATACTACACGACTAAGTTTTTTTTTTTTTTCTGGTAACTATTATGATTTGTCCTATCACCCAATTAAGTTCCCTTTTTTATACCTAAATTGTGTGTATCTGTATGTGCCAAATAAATTTGTTTTCTTTCTTTCTTTCTTTCAATTCCGGCTTGACGTTGAGTTCTGGGTCACCTGTATATATCTACCGAGTACTATATTATAATCGATTTATTATTAAAGATATCCGTATTGTCTCAGAAAAGGGCACAAAAACAAAAAAATATGGAAGAAGACTAATTGTTGCGCTGAACCCAAATAAATTAGAAAAGATACATAAATGTGTAGATTATACTTTATTGTTCACCAAATATTATATAGTTACACACCAAGCAAGATAAGGAAAATATAAGAAAAGATGGTGGTAGGACTTGTTCTAAGTCCGCCTGGCAAGCTACCACCATCATGTCTAAGTCTGTCGCCATAACAACTATGTTAACAGCATTGTTGTGTTCCGGCAGTTAGAGGTATGATAGCCAGTTCCTCTGTGTAAGAGGATTCCGGGTGAAACTCACTTCCATCTTCGGCCCAATCATCATTTTCCATCAGGTGAGATTTGGGCCAAGAGTTTCCCCGTTTTGTATAAAAAAAAGAGAATGATGATGACTTCTCTTAACCACATTACCAGGCAAACATGAGCTACCAGAGGTACGCAGGCACACTATGAAAATCTACGTGCTTAAAACGAAAGCACTAATAAAAGGTGGTTCTATTGACATTTGCAATGACACAGTTGGATTAGCACCCTGACATCACTAACCCCTTTCTAAAGGTCGCCGTGAATAGGGAGCAAATTTATGAACATAGTCCTTATTTACGACAAGTATTAACTGGATTATAAGACTCGCTAATTGATGGGCTCATATTTTGGCGGATTAGGTTAATTGCTCCAATATTTATCCATAATGCTAGTGAATTTCCAGCAAAATTTTATCAAAACAAGATATTTTTAGATCGTTGTGTGATTTGGTAAGGTCAGGCGTTTGAGTTGTCTCAAAGTTGGCATTGTATTAACTTTTCAAGTTGGTTCGTTTCGTCATATCTCAAGACACGATAAGAGACGTTCCCACGCATTTTCTGTAAGTGGCATTGAAGATAAAAGCTGCTATCATAACAGTATCGAAGAACAAAAACCGTGGACATCGTTCTCAGTTTCGTTTTGGTTCCATTTAGAACCCAGACTCTTGACTAAAAGACATTTCATGGAGTTGGAAACACAGTGATGCAAATTATTCGCAGTAAAGACACTCGATCAATATCAATCCTTTCTATTATATAAAATTCTTCCGTTACTGAGTGATTGAGTGACTGAAAGACAACGCATAGCTGACACTACTGCTAATAAAAAGCTGAAATTTCACATGTAGGTCCTTGGAGAGTGGCTAGGTCAGGGGAGCACTAAGCTTTTCTCCACCTTAGACCGCATTATCGCTTAACATCAGGTGGGATAGCGGTTAAACGTATGCTTATCAATAGTAAAAAAAAAAAAACTATGAGAAGATTCCCAAAATTCCTACCGGAACGGGAAAGAAATGAATTTGCGCGTACTACGCAGCCGAAAGGCAGAAGCTACATACTCGTAGTTAGCTATGATGCTGAGTTGTCGACCAAAATAAAACGGTTACGAAAATTTATTTTTTTATTAAGTAGGTACAGTCGCCAGTACATCACGCTACCAAACTGTCAAATTTTCCCAATCAATCTTGAACCTTATTGCTTTATTGATAAAGTTGAAAGTCTATTGAAGGAATTTGACAGATTGTTGAAGTTTGATGTGCTTGCGTCTGTACATCATAACTAAGTGCAAGAATACTTTATATCAAGATAAAATTCATGGATCCTGTAGGATATGCCACGCAGGCACAGCCGCGGAAAACAAGCTAGCGTCAGGTAAATAATACAACACTAAAAGAGACACAAACATAGAAACAGGCAAAGATATTAAAAAAGATGCAAATAAAGAGTATTCCGCTTGCATTAACAACTTACTCAAATAAAAACGTAAAGGCACAATCGATGAGTAGTGTTCATACGTTCAAAGCGACGAAATGCTCGCAGTCAACGAACTGTGTAAACTCCTTTGATCCGCGACGCTATGGTTTGTAACTCTAGTTTCTTTCATATTTGTTCTTGCTTTTAGGTACCAACTTGTTTGTTAACCGACTTCCCAAAAATGAGGAGGTTCCTTATTCGTTTTTTTTTTTTTTAATATTTGTTACCTCATAATTCCGTCATTTATGAACCGATTTAGTTTTTTTTTTTATTTTTTCTGAAAGGATATACTTGTCGATTGGTCCCATTTAAATTTTATCAAAATCGGTTAGGAATTTTAGATTTTAAATCGAAATATCTGGAATTTGTTTACTTGGATGGTGGTCTATCGTCATCCAAATAATCGAAATTGCGTATTTTGTTTTGCTGAGATTTTACAGTGCTGTTGTTAGGTATGGGGTACCACAAAAAAGTGAAAAATAAAAAACTTTTTACAAAATGACATAACCGACTTTTTGTAAAAGTTTTTTCTTTAATACGGTAGTATTGAAGATGTATGTGTAATGCATCTATACGCAAGACAAGTGACAGTGAATCGAAACGTTAGTACAGCATAATTCGTACTGAGAGTCAGCACACAGAGGGGCCCGAAAGGGCCGACGCCTGCCGCAGTCGTGGGACTATTCGAAAGAGATACTGTGGCTCCGGAACACAAAGAGCAATGAAGGAACATGGATGGGTTTTAGTCAGAAGAAGTCTGACACTCCAGGAGTTCTTGGACGATTACCCTAAAAAAAAAGAAATCATAATTCCTACTACTTTCTATTTAGGATTCCGTATCAAAGGGTAACCAACGGAACCTTACTAAGCTTCTGCTGTCCGTCCGTCCATCCATCCGTTCGTCCGTTCGTCAGTCTACGTCTTTTAGCGGGCTGTAACTCAAGAACTGTAATAGGTAAGTTCAAATTTTCACAGATTGTGTATTTTTATTGCCGCTATAACAACGATTAAGATATATAATATAAGTCAGCCTTACTTTCGTCATCCTAACCCCTTTTTTTTCATCAAATGACTTCTCCCGCTTTGAGCGGAGCGGGAGAGAGTGTTAGACTTTTACTGACTCAAGCCCATCCATGTTCCTTCATTGCCCTTTGTGTTCCGGAGCCGCGGTATTTCTTTCGAATTGTCCCGCAACTCCGGCAGGTCATCCTAACCCCTCACATCGTATTTGCAAGGTTACGCAGATCATACCTACATACTTTTATAAACCCCACGTTCCCATACAGTCCACTATTATTTTGAATCCGCACTCTGTGTCTGGGTATCATCTGCTATCAATTACATTTTCCGCACAAGTACTGGAGTTCAAGCGCAACCTTTTTTTTTGGCTACGTGTGTTTACGACAGAAAAATCGTATCTACTGCGTTGGTCCGGGAAAAAATCTGATTTCAACGATTAATGAATCAATTTCTTAACCAATGTCACAATTGCAAAAGCGTGTCGGTTGGTTATGCTTTCACGCCTTGATTTTGATTTATTTTGGCAAAGAGATAGATGATAGTCTTGTGAATTTATATAATAGCGTGCAAAGCCGCGGGTGAGCGCTAGAAGACCTTTATTAGATGACGAAAACTATTGAAAATCTACTGAGATCATTGAAAAAGCTCTAATATAGAACATAGTTTCAAACTAATATCTGTTGAAATGAAATTACTTAGATTGAACCTTAGTTATTTAATTTCAACCCATATCACTACACTACACACTGAAATTCAGAAACCTAGAACAATGACAATAAACTTCGTCTTTATTAGACAAAACACTAGTTTGCCTAATGAGATTTTGCTTAAAAACTTGAAACAAAAAATACAAACAAAAACTTGGAAATTCTAAAGCCCACACGACATTACCATAAATGTCACAAAATAATTAAATTTACGCTCTAAAAACTGTAATTTACTTGGCACAGGTGACAGAATACGCAACGAAACCCCGTCAACGCAACACTTGTACACAAAATTATTCACTCCACTCACTTCATTTGTTCATTCGTTCCCCCTGACGTACAAATTGTATTCGTAAGCTTAAATTATTGCGTTACGGCGTCCCGAATACGAAATTATAATTGTGTGCTTACTGGCGCCTTCCTCACACAGGCTGCGTGTTTTAAACACCCTTTACACGAAAATGTGAATATGGTCGCTGTGAAAAATTATGAAGTCATTGTGTATTGTTAAAGATTAATACGATGGCTAGGAAGCTTTAGCAAAACCCGTATGGTGGAAGAACAATGTTGGGAACCACTGTTCCAACAAAAAGGAGGTTTGTGAGCCGGGAACGGGAACATTAGAGGCAGATTATTATCCTTATTCAAAGGACAAAGTAATTTTAGTCTAAGAATCAAAATAAGGCTCTGATCATGATTGTCAAATATCGTTTCAGATCCCTTATTTCTAAGGAGCGTTGGCGTTTGCGGTTGGCGTTGGCGGTTGCAAAACTATCAAAAACACTTATGTAAATGAAACTTGTCAAAATGTCTGTGCATTTTGACAAGTTGCATTTTTTTTAGTTTTTGACATTGATGTTTACTATCGCTAAGATTATATTGTGACTTGAAAACGAACGCTTTTTAAGTACGGCGATTGGCTTTTAGCTCTCTGACAACACCTGCATGCTTCAAATTGACTCGTAACGAACGGCGCCCTTCGTTTAGAAACCTATGCAAACGGCGTATTAATTATTAACGCGCCGACAACGCACATTTTACGAACCACCGCTCACTGCGTATTAGTCTGAATTGTGAAAATTAAAGCACGTTAGCGCGCGTCATCTGCGCGTCGTCTGCGCGTCGTCTGCGCGTTAAAAACACTGTGTGCAAAAAACCTTACTTAAAGTCCCTGTTAAAAACCCCTTTTAATCAACCGTCTAGATAAAACCACCAAAGTGTGCACTAAATTAAATTTTCTGTGTTTCATGCACATAATGGCATTGTTTCCAATAAAACTGTCGTCTGTGTGAGACAGCCTTGTTCTGTGGCTTATTTGTGTGTGCCAGAAAATTGTCGAGTCTTTAGTACTAGTACGTCTTTATTACTGTTTCTTATTGTTAAAGGGTATTTTTTTGGGTACTAGGTAATATTTTGTGCTTGTAATTAAGTACCATAAAGAAATATTTCACTTTTGTGTTTTTTTTCGTAACGATTACTTTTTTGTTGGAAGTGTTTTATGATTTTAGATATGTTTGAAGCCAAATAATATGTAGACCAAAATCATTTTAAGACTCCTACAGACAGGATACTCCTACAGAGAATCTGGCGATGGCGTGGCCGTGGATAGCGAGCACTGTGGTGGGCTCGCACCTTAATTGTCTCTTATAGTGGCTCGTATACTACTCATAGCATATGTTTATTATGATGCAGCAAACTGTAGTCCTATCTATACTAATATTATAAAGCAGAAGAGTTTGTTTGTTTGGTTGAACGCGCTAATCTCAGGAAATACTGGTCTGATTTGAAAAATTCTTTCAGTGTTACACAGGCTGTAAGGGACAGCCCTCCACAAATTAACAGGGTGCAATCAGCTCCTTATTTTGAATCATATTCCAGTGGAAATTTTCTCAGGATTTTTTTTTTTTTTTCGTTTTTTCAGTTTTTATTGCTTTATTTCAATTTAAAGTTACATTATATGTATGCAGAACTCCATTAATGTAAATAACACAGCTAAAATGAAAAAAAAAAAACTAATGAACGACGCATGAAATCAGCTGTTAAACACGTGGCGCGAGCGCGGCTGTCCTTTCGAAAGCTCGCTGCACTGCCGTTCGCTGCGTGCGTTTTGCAGAGGTAGCAATACATTGCGTGTGAGGTTATTAAAGAAATCGGTTTTATTGGATTCCCATAAAGTTCCTGAAATAATTTCGTGTACCGTTCAACTTAGTACGATATCCTGAAATCACCCTATCAGTTTGTGGAAGGCTGTCCCTTACACCCTGTATAGCTCATTTATCGAGGATGGTTATATATCATCACGCTAAGACAAATAGGAGAAGAGCAATAATGGAAAATTGGCGCAGACGAACTTGCGCGGGTCAGCTAGTTTGAGCGCCAGCCCGATGGACAATACTATAAGTGTACTAGAGATAACATAAAGCGCTTTAGATGATGAGGGATTGCAACAGCATAGCATACAGCAGTGATACATAGAATGGAGGACCTCGTAGCTCAAAAATAACAGCCACAAGGATAACCATGTGGCTGTTATTTTCACCCATCCGCAGACTTAAACTCTGACAATGTTGCTTAACCTTGAAGTTATCTTCAAGGTTAAGCAACATTGTCAGAGTTTTGCCAATGACGTGGATGGGTAATCACCTTAGCATACTGAGACTACTCCGTACTAATGGAAAGCCCAATAAGCCGATGGTTCCGGCTCTCATTTTTAATGCTTTGGCAGTCCTCACGGATTATCAGATGCCATAAAATCAGACACTAGTCTTGCCAAGAATAGGGAATAAATACGCATTTTTTTATTTGCAAAAAGAAATACTTATAAACGGAAGTAAATAAATATGAAATTATTTTTGAAATATCTTCATCAGCGATGAAGTTATACAGCTTCAAAGATCATAATTAGAACGAGAAGTCCGACATGGAATTTGACGTCAAAGTCCATGACGCCTATACAGATTATACTAATAGTGAAAATAGAATAAAACAACAAACAAAACATAAAAATATATATTATCTAAAAAATAAATCTGTCCCTCTCGCGAAATAGTTTTTTTTTATTTTATGAGTGTGCTACTCGTACGCCTCGTTTCAACTTATAATCATTCTCCAAATTAAAATACGCGTTTGTCATGCAAATACTCAAATAATTACTGCATGATACAGCAAAATTAAATAACACAGCCCACTCCATTAGGTTCAATACACAAAGTAAATAGTAATTATTATTCAAATTAATAACTAAATTAATGATACTATCATAATTACAACAGAATGTTAAATTACCACATAGACCGCTTAGTCAATAAGTAATAATAAACAATGAGTGAAACCAATGAAACAGTGTGAATTTGACTCCATTCAGCCAGTTAAAAGGTTAACACAATTAATGTTATATCAAACCAATATACCTACTCGCCTGCTTATTGGCCTAATTAATATAGGAAATACTATTGCTGTATCCCTTTGAGCAACTCAATTCCGCAATATTACACCGGTCAATGCCATTATTGCGTATGTCTCGTATGCCATTTGTATATTACCGTCGCTGTGAAACCCTTCCAAAGAATTTGACACAGTGCTGTCCAAAGAATCAAGAGTATGATGAGGATGGCTTCACCAAAGTGCAGAAGAAGAAGAAGAAGCCTACTTGTCGCAATCAATGCGGTACTGGACTGGCAGGACCAAATATGCTGTTACGTGCACCGGTACCTACGACGTTGTTGTATGTGTCCCGACTACATCGCTCCACGAAGGTTGAGGAGATCGTGGAGTACATGAAGGTGAAGATTAACTGGACTTTGAGGGTCGAGAAGTTGGAGCCGCGTCACAACACCAACTTCAAGTCGTTTGTGGTGCGGGTTCCGACACAACATCTCGACAAGTTCCTAAAGGAAGAGTTTTGACCGAAGGCTATGTGACACCGCGCAGCGTAACACGACGCCGTCACTTTGTGTGTCTTAGTGTTTATTATTTTATATGTATTAGTATATTATATATTTTGTTGTATAAGTGTATTTTATTATGTATGGACTACTGTTGCCTGAATTATAGGAATAATTATAATATTATCTTAATGTCTAATCTTATAGTTCTTGTACATGGTGTTAGTAACTGGAGCAAGTAAAGGCGCGGATTATTTGCGGCAGCAGTATACATGCACAACTTAATCGCTTGTAAACGGCGCAAGTAACTGAAGTAAGCCAAGTCCGTGCTACTTGCGTCTCAGAGCTTCACGAAAACAAAATTAAACAAAACAAGAATGAAACTTACTTGTTTACTTGCGCGGATAGCTCGCCTTGGTATACGTACGAGTCGCTGGACCCACTTACCACTTTTCCACGAAGCGTATAAACCTGTGCAAGTGCCTCAACATGTGCAAGCTACAAGCACCGTGTACAAGCTCCATTATAATGAGGCTGGCTTATGAAGTTGCAGCGCAAAACCGTGCTCAATGACAGATGTGGAAAAGAAAGGCTGACCCTAAGTAGATGGTCTAGGTAGGAGGAAGATGAGATAATGAGGCTGAGTTTCTGGAGTAGCAAACAAGTTGCGGAAGACGCAGCGTTTGAAGGCCTCCCACAAAGTTGTTACATGATCTTGAAGCGTGTTCGATAAGCATCATCCTCACATTCATAATTTCAGTGGAGTATATTCTTTGGCAAATTGAAAGCAATATTATGCTGGATAGTGTTCAGGTTACATCTGGATTTGTTTACTATATTTTTTTTTTCTAAAATAAAACTTGAACGCGAGAGAAGCCGCAGTCAAAACCTAGTAAATTATAAAGTTTATTCACAGTTTTTCTGTGAAAATAGGCTAGTTTCCACCATCAATAATTACAAATCTATATAGTCCGTCAGTTAGAGTATTGAAAAATAATGAACAAGTATTTTTAGTTTTTTTATATCAATTAATATTGACAAAGATAAATCGCATCAAAACTCGGGAGTGAGGACTCGTGACGTCAGAACGCACTAAAAATTATACCACGGCGTGACGTATTAAAAGCGTCGTATACTTTTCAATTTAGGTTTACGTAATAAACACGGGTAAAATATTTTTTGTAAATCTATCTGACGGACTAATTAGTATTTTTTCGGTTGACAAGCCTATTATTTGGAGTGATCAGTGCGTGACATTCAGTATTCTACAATTTGGAAAATTAATTTTATTAATTTGAGCCTGTTGAGTCCCACTGCAGGGCAAAGGCCTCCCTTCCTTCTTTCCACTGTTTTCTGTCCGTTGCCGCACTCGGCCAATCCTTTAAGTAGGAGTCTAATTCGTCCCGCCATCTCCTCCTGGGCCTACCGCGTCGCCGGTTCCTGTTGCTCGGAATCCAATCGGTAGTAACTTTTGCCCAATTCTCTTGTGACATGCCGCAGATGTGGCCAGCCCAGTTCCATTTTAGATTGGTGACTGTGCTGCCTACGTCTGCGATTTGTGTTTTGGAACGAAGTATACTGTTTCTAACGCGGTCTTTGAGTTTGACTCCAAGAACACTTCGTTCCATTGCTCGCTGACAGAAAATATTTTTCAATATTTCCAACACTGTCTGAAGAGTCCCATTCTTAGAGCAGCTAAGAGTCTTATTCATAGTCGCCGACTCGAGATCATACAAGTGTTTCACGTAATATAAAGGCGGAATGAGTGTTGAGTACACGCGCGTAAATCGTTTCAAATGAGTGCTTCATGAGTGCAGATAAATTACATTAAATCTGAGAGTTACGTGCCGGAAAATTCACCAATGTTTCACCCGGGGTGAGGGTGACAATGAAATTTGTGTGACAGGTGAATTGTTTCGGGTGTTACGTTTTCTTTATTGAACTTGATTGGGAGATGTGAAAGAAGATGATCACTAAAAATATAAAACACTGTCTTCCGCTGTGTCTGTCTGTCTATCTGTTCGCGATAAACTGAAAAACTATTGCACTGATTTTCATGCTGTTTTCGCCAATGGATAGAGTGGTTCTCGATGAAGGTTTTAGTATATCAGTTTGTTACTAAAATATGGGTTGGGTTTTTTTTGCAAAAAACCCTTGTTTTTACTAAAAAAAAAGGTTTTTGAAATCGAGTATTTTTTGGCAATCAGTTTGTCTAATTAAATAACATTTTGCTAATTGAAAATACTGAATAAACCTTTATCAATATGGCTATTTCGAAGCTTGTTTTAAGGTATAAGCTGCTGATTGATTATTCAATTCAATTAAAAAACTTTATTTCGATAAAATACTCGTATACGGTTAGTAGTAACATAATCCTTAAAAACTTTATGTTTATTTTCAGAACCTTGTTCAATAAGTCAGTTGCTACTTCGCCTTTTCCCAAATATGTTTGGGTCGTTTTCTAGTCAAACTGGATTCAGTTGGATACCAGAATTTTGATTGGAGTGGCTGCCTACGGTACTTGTTGACAAGACTGGAGTCAGTGTGACTGGCTTCGAAGAATCCGTAACTACTGTCAAAGATCTACAATGCCAGCCGGGATCGACGGCATAACATGAATAGTAACTGTGATAAGTAGAATAGATTTCCAACAGCACATCACAACGAAACCGGTGTATACTATAAAGAATGACAAGAAAATACGAAGCAAGTATTGGGCGACTTTCAACCTTAGTAACAGCTGGTTGCAATATCACACTAGGCTTGCAGATTAGGTCTACGTCCTTTAGGCCGTGCGTCGTAATATTTTATAGAGGCTCAACGTTGGCCGCCATGACACTGACGTATTTTGTAGTGTAATATTTTTTTAGACATCATCTGCCGAGCCTTTTCCCAACTATATTGGGGTCGGCTTCCAGTCATACCGGATTCAGCTGCATACCAGTATTTTAATGGCTGCCTACCAGACCTCCACAGCCCATTAACTGGGTAACACGGTCTCCTTGGCAAGACTGGTACCTATCAGATTTTCTGGCTTCTGACTATCCGTAACGACTGCCAAAGATCTCCAAATGACAGCCGGGACCAACAGCGTAACGTGATTTCCGAGGCACGGAGGAAACTCGGTATGTTAAAATGGTCACCCATCCACAGACCAACCTCGGCAAGCGTTGCTTAACCTTAAAGATCGACCTGTGCGGCTGTTATTATTTAGCCACGAGCTCCTTTATAGACATAAAAACAGGATATTCTAATGAATGTGTTCGCCACTCACATGAATGGTTTGGATTAATGAATCTTGATCGCCATTTTACTTTCCATTACCTCTATCCACGACTTGGCTCGCGTTTGTTTCGAAAAAAAAGCAAAAAGAGAAAAAAAAATACATTTATTGGCACAATAGAAAACACCTTACAAATTATGAAAGGATTATTTGCGTATTAGAATATTTTGTGCCAAAAGGGCCTCAGCTCAGCATAATGTCAGGTGACAACACAAGATATTACCACCTTTTTTTTTTTTTTTTTTTTAGGGATGGGAAATCATCCAATGACTCCTCCCGCTCTGGGTGTAGCGGGAGGGAGTGTCAGACTTCTACTGACTAAAACCCATCCATGTTCTTTCATTGCCCTTTGTGTTCCGGAGCCACGGTGTCTCTTGCGAATAATCCCGCGACTCCGGCAGGCGTCGGCCCTTTCGGGCCCCTCTGTGTTGCTGACTCTCTTTGAGGCGCGCGTGGAACACTAACGCGCCGTCGACACGGCCTGTCTAGATGGACGGACGGCGAGCCACCCATAGCTCGCCGTCCACAGGCCCGCGCCTACGGTGGCCGGAGGTCGCCAGGTGGCCCCCGACGCCCGCGGCGTCCACCACGGCGGCCGGGACGAGAGGGTCTCCTCTCCCGCTCCGCCACCTCCTTCGCTAGCATGACTGCTTCGCAGAAGGAGGCAACGGCGTCCCATTCCGTCTCGCTCCGGACCATGGCTTGGACCAGGGCCGGACGCGAGAGGTCGCCGCCAATCGCCGTTTCGAGGACACGGCGGTGCGCCGCCCAAGCGGGGCACACCTGCACAGTGTGCTCTACCGTGTCCTCCGGTCGATCTTCGCAGTGGTGACACCCGGGAAGATATTACCACCTTACGCTGATTTTTAGCTGCAGCCTTCGGGTGTCATACACTCGAACGCACAGTACGCATATAAATAACTAGCTGACACGCGCAACTTCGTCTGCGTCATATTTCCCAGTATTGCTCCGCTCCTATTAGTCTTAGTGTGATGATATATAGCCTATAACCTTCCTCGATAAATGGGCTATATAACACTGAAAGAGTTTTTCAAATAGGACCAGTAGTTCTTGAGATTAGCGCGTTCAATCAAACAAACAAACAAACTCTTCTGCTTTATAATATTAGTATAGAAATAAAATAAGGAAAACAAGTGTAAGTGTAAATATAAAAGAAATACAAAGTAAAATCAAAGTAAACATAATAAATACAAAGTAAAAACAAAGTGACGAATTAGATACATAAATAGTCATTTCTGTGCTCAACAAACAATATAACTGACTTTCGATTACTTGTCTCTGCATCACCTTAAGATCGACTGGTAGAAAATGCCTTTGGCATTAAATCTAAATCTGCCTAGCGTAGACCCAACTATGTTGGGATTGGTATCAAATCTAATCGGATATAGCTGAATGATAATATTTGTCATCTTACCTGTATAACTCAGAAACCGATGCCAAACCAGTATCAGATTTTCTGGCTTCTGACTACCGATATGAAAGAACAAAAAAAACATAAATCTACTCAAGACGAATCTCTTCAGAACGTCTTTCACCAAAATAAGATTCTTACTTTATTCATAAAAACCTGTATCGCACTACCAATTGCCGTTTTTACAAGGCGAACAGAAAACATAATTACATCTCAGAAACTTCTTGGCAAAAAAAAGGAAAAGTTCCAAGAAAGTCCGCGATCGTAATAAAAGTAAGCACACCGTACATAACAAGTACTTGCTTTCTGAAGTTACTTTAAGTATCTACTCAACAAGAATTGTGAGGAGGTACGTGTTTCTCAGACTTTTTATTGAATTAAATTTACGTACTAATGAGTTAAGCCTGTGTATGTATGGTATTGTTAATCTTTTCACACCTCTATGGTAGGCGCCAGATAAACGTGCAATATAGTACATTGATATTTCCTTATATCCTATGAAATTCGAACAATAGATTATGAATCGTTTGGCATTACTAGAAAACGTAAAGGTACGATGGAAGTCGATTCAGTGTCCAGAAATTATTTCTGTTTTTGATATTTAGTTTTTTTCTTTCTTTTCAATAAATGTATGGGGTCAATGACCGTTATTGCACGGGTATCTGCAACTAATATAGAAGGTGTATTTTAGGTAAGTGTGTAATAATCTTGTTTGGTTCTTTTTTAAGCAAAGTCTTATACAAGGGCGCGCTGGTTTTTTGGGCAGACGTGTAAAAATAAAAATAGTATTATTTTTACACGTCTGCCCAAAAAAAGTTTGTGAGTTTCCACTTATTTTCCTTATTTTTCACGAATCCTACTTACTTTGTAACATTTTTTAAATAAGTTTTGTTTAAATTAAGTATGTAGATCATATTTGTTATTAAAAAGAAAACTTTTTAACAAAAAATATACCTAACCGACTCCCTTCTTTTGAAAGTAAGTTAATTTTTTTGTTAAAAAGATTTTTACATTTACACTACAAATTATAAAATACCTAACCTTAATTTCGGAAGTCGGTGTTTTTGGCCCTGCACATATCTTCGTTTTTTAACACCGACTTCCTACATACATAAAACAAAAAATATACTTGTCGAATTGAGAATCTCCTCCTTTTTGGAAGTCAATTAAAAACCTTTCGTTGGAAAATGAATTCTAAAAAGATAGTCACTACACACTTCCTCGATAAACGCCACCAAAAACCACCGAAGGCAAATATCTGAAAACTCTCACCTCAATTCTTTCTACAAATATAGGGTTCAACCAGGATAGTTGCCCTAGGGGTACACAGCTGCCTAGATTTTAATACCTCTAGTTTCACGAATGAATTACATGTTATTTTATTTATCAATCGAGCGACACTACAACCACGACTAAGTTGACCACGTTGCATGTATCTGTGCGATTACAGGGGAAGGCAAATTGCGATCAAAGTTTTTGCGGGATAAAAGTCTTTTTCTCGGTAGGGCATAAATCCTATATGTAATTTATATTGATAAGGCAACTATCCTTTATACCGGATAGTTGTGACAAAATTTAGAGGACCACAAAAATCGCCTATACTCTTGAATTATCAAAGATAACGTTTTTTCCTTTCACAAATTTGAAGATTATAAACCAAAGTACTTACCCATTTTAAAAATAAAGTATTTCGCTTTTTGTACTAAAAGATAAAAAGTAATTTCAAAATGTGTGGCAACTATCCTGGTTTTACCCTACAGGTATAATACACCTGTATTTCTACAGTCCCAAGAGGACGGGAAAGCGTCGATAGACCGACTAATTCAATCAGATGATATCTATTCACAGATCCAATTTACGTAAGAGACTCCCAATAGCAGGGATCGATTACTATTACCAAGTTATTTGGGTAGGTACAAGGAAAATAAGATATTTTTTGTGTTGTCTGTGGAATTAGATGGTAACGTCAGTAAAAGCTGGGATTGATAGGTTTTATGCCTGATTGAAGCAACTGGTAACTTTCATGAAAATACGAATGTGAAAGAGTGCCAAGTTCTAACACCGTTCCGCTTAAAAAACACTACAAAGAATAAAAGACGCTGGTCTTTACCCAATATACCTAAAAACGTATCTTTCCAAACCCATGCAAACTCGCCATTGCATATTTGCGCCGCTTCTGAGCCGAGGTCGATGCGCTCAACCAAACGAATCCCACTTTCCACTGACGCGATTGTCCTCTCAATTGCACTTCAATTTTACACAGCAGGTGGGCTTAAATGTCTTTTGTGTTAATACCCGGTATTGTGTAATATGCCTAAAGCTGTGTTATCTACGTTATAAGCTGCAGGTGTGCTGTGTAATGAAGCTGTGGCTTTGTTTGAGAATTATGCTGTAATAGACAAAGTGTGTGTGCTTCTCAAAGACAGGCCTGCACCGGTCAGCAATGGGAGCATTGCATGATGGTGCCGTATCCTCATCATCATCACCATTATTTCAGTTGAAATGTTCACTGCTGGACATTGGCCTGTCCCGAGGGTCACCACACCGACCGGCCCTTCACCAGGTCACCAGTTCACGTGAGGCCTTCTACAGTTTCATCTTCCGGTACACGCTCGACACTCCAGAATCTTTCGAAGCCTTCTTTGTAGTAGTGCCTTCATGCGCAATTTATTTATTGATTTATTTAATGTAATTTTTTTGAGCCCCGACTAATTTTTTTAGCAAGGACCACAACTGATTAAAACGAATTAAACCCGTTTTTTAACCGACTTCCCAAAAAGGAGGAGGTTCTCAATTTGGTTGTATGTTTTTTTTCTTATCGGTTCATAATTTTTTTAACTCCGAAAATAATTATGAACCGATTTGAAAATTTCTTGTTTTATCTGAAAAGATATACTTGCAGATTGGTCCCATTTAAATTTTATCAAAATCGGTTACGAACTTTGGATTATAATTCCAAATAGCTGGAATTCGTCTACTTGGACTCGTCTACTTGTTTTATGTTATCCAAGTAATCGAAATTGCGTATTTCGCTTTTCTGCGATTTTGCAGTGGTGTTGTTAGGTATGGGGTAGGTACCACTAAAAAGTGAAAAATAAAAACGTATTTTTTAGTAAAAAGAATTTTTTATGAAATAATTGTATTGTAAGCACGAAAAATGACGATCCCGTGAAATTGACGATTTATCTATCCCTGAATGCTGTAACGTAACAAACGACATTATTATTATTTTACGAGCCGTTACTGAATACACGTGTCAAACCATAAACCGTGGCCTAACAAAATAACGACGCCAGTATTCCATTTTATGTCATAAAAGGCGAGCAAATAAATATTGGTTCGGTCACTACAGGAAGCACTATAGTCACACATTTTAGAAGTACACAAAGCCTGCCCAAAGCCTTTAGGAGTACCTGCCACATTGAACGTGTACTACCAACGTGCGTCCAACGTATCGAGTGACAAACACTTACCATACGGCTGCCGTTCGATTTATACCTCTCACTTTGGACCTGTTCTTGAACATAGACTAAATAAACTGGGGGAGCCAGATAGAAGCGGTAGTCCATATTATTATATTAATTTCCTTTACATGTCATAAAAGTCTTGCGCTGACCCGAAGTAACAAGGGATAAGGGCAGGAAAATTATGCTGAAGATGATGATAACATGTCTATCGGTATCCTGAGACGACTTAGGGGGCGTCCATTAATTTAGGAAGGTCAAAATTTGAACATAAATACGCATTACATTTTCAGAACCCTCTCTTCCATAGAAATGATTATATTTTCAAATCTCATTTCAACTTTTAGTTTGAAGAACAAACAATGGTATAACGTGATACAGAATCAGGAATAAACACACTACCTGAAAAGGGGTTGTTATACTCAATATTGTGACCAACTTTTATTGTAATGGGAACTACACTGAAATCACAAAAAAGTAAACTACCCCAAACATTTCTGAACTGAATGTACTGCAGGTCTAAAGGTGCCTGTACAACACAGCGGAGCGAGGCAGCGGAGCCCAGAAACGGAGAAATATACCAATGAATTGCATCAAATCTCCGCGCTACGGTAATCACTGACATTTTGGCTGACATGATTGGTTAATATTTCTCCGTTTCTCCCACCACTGTAATGCACAAGCAACCCTAAGGCCAGTAGCAGAATCAAAATGCACGCTATCCATTACTGTGAAATTTTTCCAATCAACCTTGAACCTAATGTGTTAAGTTAGCGAATATCGAAGATAAATAAACACCTATGCGTAAAAGATCAATTTAATTCATTTCCGAATGTTCAAATAGGCATGTACCCATCGATATTTAGGACGTTCGATACTCTGTACTTCGATATTTAGGACATTCGATGCACTGTATTTCGATGTTTAGATCTTTCGCTATAACCTTTGTAGATATTCGATTTTAACTAGCTTGTAACTGTTGTGGCTAAATATCAACAGCCGCACGGGTAAATCTTTAAGGTTAAGCAAAGCTTGACAAGGGTAGTCTGTGGATCGGTGACCATCTTAACATATCAAGTTTCCTCCGTGCCTCGGAAAGCACGTTAAGCCGTTGGTCTCGGATATAATTTGGAGATCTTTGGCAGTCGTTACGGATTGTCAGAAGCCAGTAAATCTGACTCCAGTCTTGCCAAGAAGTACCGTGTTACCCAAGTAATGGGTTGTGGAGGTCTGGTAGGTAGCCGCTCCACGTAAAATACTGGTATTCAGCAGAATCCGGTCTTACTGGAAGCCGACCCCAATGTAGTTAGGAAAAGGCTAGGCAGATGAGGATGAACTGTCCACAGCTGGGCAAGGGCCTTTTCCATCAATACAAATGCCTTCTCCAAATCCAGGGTTTCGGAATTAGTTCGAAAGAGTCACCGCGGCCTCGGAATGCAACACAGGAGGAAGAAAACGATGGGTTTAGTTAGTAAGAGTCTGACATTCTCTTCTGCTTCGCCTAGAGCAGAAGTGGTCAGGTGATGATTTCCCATCTTTAAAAAATAGGCATTAATAATAACAACGGCTCAAGCGTTCGGCTTCAACACATTCTTAGTCTATAGTACAGTACGATACTCTTAAAATATTGAAGATATAAAATATCTTTGTTGTTATTGTTTAAATACAGATATCGTGCTTCATTTCCCCAAATTCCAATCGAGTTATTCGTATTTCGTTGAGTCGATCGAACGAACTTGATTATATTTCTCGATAACAACAAGAAGAAAATGATATTGATAATGTTCTTTATTTACGTAATATTATTTTTCTTGGGAGCTGTTACGAAATTATAAGTACTTTCAACTGATACTAATGTTTCAGTTGAATATATACCTACTAAGACATACATACGTTGACTGGAAATTGCGGCTTTTTTGTGCTGATTTTGTACTGTGTTATTTTGTATTTGTTTTGTGGTTATTGTATTATTTATTTGTAATTTTATTCTTTCAATTCTAATCCTTATTTATCGTAGTTTTAATTATTATCAATTTTTTATTTAATGTTAAAATTAATTTATTAATTATTTCTATAAAAATTTATTATTGTTATTTTTATTTAACTAATTGTCATTTTTATTTTTGAAATGAACTGAATGGGATCGAATTTTGTTTTTATTCTATTTTTTTGTGTTATTTTTTATGAATACATTCATTTACAAAAAAATGGGTTGTGTAAATAATTATGGATCTTGCATGGTCTGAATGATAGATTGTTACTATTTATTTATTAATGTGAACATGAATGGCCCGAAGGATCGCCAAACTTAAGTGGCAGAGGACAGGGACATTGGTCGCAGAACAAATGGCCATTGTGGCTGAAAAATTCTAGAGTGGTGACTGGAAGACGCAACGTTGGCAGGCCTCCCACAAGGTGGACCCGATGACCTGGTGTGGGTCGCGGGTAGCCAATGGACGCGAGACGCGAAGGACCGGTTGTTATGGCGGCACTTGGGGGAGGCCTATGTCCAGCAGTCGTCCTCTTTCAGCTGATATGATGATGACCAACTTAACTAAAAATATCGTATTGTGTGTTTTAGATGAATATGTTACTCTTCCTAAGAAATAGGTATTATTTCTATGAAAGTGAGTTTTTTCGGTTTCACTCCTTAATTTTGATGAATCACTACAATCATATTATAAAAGAGGAGCTCGTGGTTAAATAATTACAGCCGCACAAGTCGATCTTCAAGGTTAAGCAACGCTTGCCGAGGTTGGTCTGTGGATGGGTGACCATCTTAACATACTGAGTTTCCTCCGTGCCTCGGAAACCACGTTACGCTGTTGGTCCCGGCTGTCATTTGAAGATCTTTGGCAGTCGTTACGGATAGTCAGAAGCCAGAAAATCTGACACCAGTCTTGCCGAGGAGCACCGAGTTACAAAATTAATGTGTTGTGGAGGTCTGGTACGCAGCCGCTCCACCTAAAATACTGGTATTCAGCTGAATCTGGTTTGACTGGAAGCCGACCTCAATATAGTTGGGAAAAGGCTAGGCAGATGACTACAAATTATAAAAGTCCTCCGCCGCGTCTGTCTGTCTATTCACGACTAATTCAAAAACTACTGCACCGATTTTCATGTTGTTTTCACCAATGGATAGAGTAGTTCTCGCGGGAGGTTATAGTACATTATTTGTCAAGCGTTAGTATATTAGTTTTGTACAAAGAGTGACAGATAGGCTCCTAGAGGCGGTTTTAGTCTTATTTTTTGCAAAAATCAATATAAAAAGCTAAAGACTACACACAAGGTGCACCTTTGCCCTATCCTTTGCATATTATATTCATGAAAATTTTAGACGTCGATTTGACAGCAGGATGCAACATTGCTTTACTAGTAAGTATGAAAGAGATAATTATGCTGTCGCGGACTTTTATTTAGATCTACTTAAGACAAACTATCCCGAAATTCCCACAGGAACAGGAACCAACGGGATATGCGCGTACGAAGTAGTGGGCAAAAGCTAGTATGTTATAAGCCTTCTGGGCGGTTATGCAATAGAGATACTCAGAGTGTCTGGACTTGCGTGTTGCTATGCAAACCTAATTCTCGCATGTGGATCGCATAGCAGCTCCTAGTATCTTGAGTATGCTTGTGCCAGTATGTGGTACGGGTGCACTAGCTGTCTCTATGCTCTTATAAGTACGCAGCTAGGTACATGTATAACAGTTTGTTTTGACGTTCAAATATTTCTCTCCATATTCGTGACAATCCAAGAAGTCGGATTTAACAGCTGGGTAGAGAGGGATAGAAGATCGTTTTACCCCTAGGTGCGATAAGAAGAAGAAGAGATTTGACTATTTCATTTCATATTTTTATTAATGCTCCGCTCCTATTAATCGTTGCGTAATGTTATCTAACCTAACTTCTAATCTAATCTAACTAATATTATAAATGCGAAAGTTTGGATGTTTGTTCCACAATCCCACCAGAACGGCTAAACGGATCTTGATACAATTTGAAACAGAGATAGATTATAGTCTGTGATAGCACATAGGCTACTTTTCATCCCGGAAATATGTTCCCTAGGGATCACGCGGGTGAAGTTGAAGAAGCAAGTGTCTTAATAAAGTTGAAAGCGTTTGTTAATCCCATAAACTTTTGACGTTTTGACAATCGTCTTCAACACGCTACCACTTACAGAGGGCCATGAATAGTTTTGACAGATAGCAACTTAACGTTACATTTTTACCGTACCACCTGTTTCGCTCTTAATATTTTATGAATTATTTATACTATATTCATATTTTTAAATGATGTAAATTGTCTATGTAAACTGCTATGGGCTTGTAGTTTTTCACAATCAAAATTCGTTAACGTTACAATACGTCAAAAACTATACATCAAAGCCCCTCTTGTCTGGAGCCTTGGGCTTAGCACGAATGTTTTGACATATACATAGTAACGATACGGTATCTAACGTTAACGTCAGTGAATTTTGAATATGAAAAACCTACAACCCTACCTATAGTATTTTGGTTGTTTCTGTATGTCAAAATCATTCGTGCTAGACCCTCAGAGCATCCGTTTCTGACGATTGATTAGTAATTAGTATCGACTTTGAATAACGACTCAAAGAGGTATTTTACAAACGCAATGCATCATTCGTTTCAATAACCTTTAGCTCCAAATACTCGAAAAAATACACCTAAGTCACCAACCAATACAGAATGAATAAATTATAACGATTTACCCAATACCGATTCCCAGATCCCGGTCGAGATACGGAAATGCCTGGCCTATGGTAAATCGATAGCCATTAAAGGTATAGGATGCACTGCAACCCCACCTGATGGCTTTAAATGGAACGATATTATTCGGTTTTACGATACGGTAACTATCATTGTCAGTTAAATGCAAAGGTGTTCGTATTGAGTTGGTTGGGTATTAGAGTCGGGAATATTCGTTTTAGTGCTTTTTGAATTAGTTAAAAGTTGTATTGAGATAGATTGCCACCCAAAGATTAATTAGAAGATACGTTTAAGGCTTTAACCAAACTGATATTCATTCAGGGATAACTATTGTGAAACGGTTAAAATGTATTCGATTGGCGCTGCCAAAATACTAGCGCTAGAGCAAAAACAAAACAGATATTTAAAAAAAACACGACTGTCGAGTCTATAGTCGTTATTGCTACAAAAATGACACCTGTTCTAGATAACTAGGTAGGTATGTCTAAATAACAATGTTTAGATTATATCAGTCTACAGATCACCATTACCACTGCCTTTATACCAAATTATTTGTGATCATCTCAATGATATTGTCTTCTTCCATACTCCTCTATTAATTCGATCAATAGTCATACCCGTTTTTTCTTTCACAATTCATTCCAAATAAATCCATACATACCTATTCAATTCATTGCTAGTAATCCATCCTAATCTATACTTATACTTATATACTTATATCTATACTTATAATATTATAAAGCAGAAGAGTTTGTTTGTTTGTTTGGTTGTACACGCTAATCTCAGGAACTACTGGTCCGATTTGAAGAATTCTTTCAGTGTTAGATAGCCCATTTATCGAAGAAGGCTGTAGGTTATATATCATCACGCTTAGACAAATAGGAGCGGAGCAGTAATGAATGTGACGCAGACGAAGTTGCGCGGGTCAGCTAGTCTTACATACCATAGCACAAAAAACCGGCCAAGTGCGAGTCTGACTCGCACATGAAAGTTTCCGTACCATAAACCTTAATTATTATTATTTGATGTTATAGCGGCAATAGAAATACACAATCTGTGAAAATTTGTTCTTGGCATAAAGCCCACTGGCAGACAGATAGACGGACGGTCGGCGGTTGAGCTTTTAAACTATCATTCAGTTGAAAATAATAAAGTTGTACTTATAATGAAATTAATGGTATCGTTTGTTCCTTTTAATACATAAAAAGAGAGTTACAATCAACGAATAAAAACACATATACCAAGAGTAATAAAGTACAATTTGTACTCACAGATCTCAACGTATCAGCCAGCAAATAAACTATAAGTACAAGGGCGGACGACAAACGCTATATTTTATTTCCACGACATTAATTCTTGATATATATTGACTCCTAGAATTATTGTAGACACAGTCACAGAATGTGTTTGTCTTACCATGTTTTAGTACTTATAATATGACTATGTTTTATGTGTTTTCGATCATAGTTTTATTTCTTTCAGTTCAGTTATTTTGTATGAGGCTGAATCTATCTCTTATATCTTGTTTTAGAGACTGGAAAATTTTCTCTGAACTTATTAACATTGTTTGTGCCTTGCTATGGTAGATTTTTAAATACTTACCTACTGAATCTGCTTAACCTAAATTCAGTTAAATGAAATACCAAGAAGAAAAATTAATCACGCCTACCTCGAAATGTAACGACAAAAAACTTTCTGAAACTTATACAAAAAAGAATTGTTCGAAATACCCGAAGCTAAACTAAAATAATGAGAACTCAACGTTTGAAAAATGGAAGTTAAAGGCAGGAAAAATTCGCCATTAATTTTCTGCGAATGGCGTTTGGTACCCAAGGAACTTCACCAACTGTTAGAAAAGAGTTAGCAAACTTTTTGGAACTTTGGAAATGTTTGCGAAGAAAAACAATTATCGAATTGGATTTTAACTAATTTTCGGATACTCGTTGTTTGTCCGAACCCAAAAGTAGAGTTCTTTCTAAATTCACGGATCGGTTCGATTTATTTACCGCTAAACAGGAAAAGTTTTGAATTTAGAATTCGTTTTGTTAGTTTTATAGACTGGGTGTTGTATTTTTGTTTTGATAATGTCTATTTTTTTAATTTTTTTATTTAATAATGATAATGAACTCTGAGAAAAAAATATGACCTTTGTGCTATTTCGCCTTATTATTAGATTATTACAAAACAGTAGCCTTCAACCGTCTCTGGGGTCATACCTGTAGGCTCTCGGGCCTCGACTGGAAGGGTTCTTCAGCATGCATGGACACTATGGACAGAGGCTAGTTCCCGCTTACTTGGAAGACGGGAAAGCTGGTCCTCATTCGGAAGCCTGGGCGCCCTGCAGACTCTCCGTCCGCATTCCGGCCAGTGATGCTGCTCGACAAGGTGGGCAAGCTCTTCGATAGAGTAATTGCAAATCGTCTCGCTGAGCACCTAGCGGGAACGGGGTAGTTTGGTTTCCGCAAGGGGCGCTCTACGGTGGACGCCATCATGCACATTAGAGCCCTCACGACGAGGGATGCGGTGTCCCGGGATAGGGTTGTCTTGGCGGTGTCTCTCGACATCGCCAAGGCCTTCAACACCATGCCCTGGTGCTTTATTGGGGAGGCACTCCGGTATAACCGGGTGCTGACCTACCCCCGTCGTGTGGTCGGGGACTACCTGTCCGACAGGGCAGTTATCTCACAGTCACAGTGGAGAGTGGAACAAATACGGCGGGAGATGTCGTGCGGTGTCCCACTGGGGCTGCCCCTTTCGAATATTGGTTACGACTGGGTGCTGCGCGCCGACCTCCCAGGCGGCGTCAGCGTGGTCTGCTACGCTGACGACACGCTGGAGCTGGCACAGGGGTGGTCGTACGAAGCAGCGGCCCAATTAATGACACGCGGGGTTGCGATAGTCTAGTCTAGTAGGAGAGGATCCAGCAATTGGGTCTCGAGGTGGCATTGCACAAGTCCGAGGCCATGTGCTTTCATGGGCCTCGGAATGCGCCACCGTCAGGATCCTTGATGACGGTAGGAGGGGTTCCCATCGGCGTCGAGGAGACGCTGAAGTACTTCGTGGAGCATTTCCGATGTTTGGCCCCCAAACTGGAGCGGGCCGGGACTGCTTTCAGGCGGCTCCTGCCCAACCTGGGGGGACCAAACGCTTCCTGCCGGAGGCTCTACGCGGGGATCGTGAGGTTCATGGCCCTTTACGGGGCCCCGGTGTGGGCGTGTTCATTGAGGTAGCGTGCTGCCCATTATTTGAATGCGCCCCAAAAGGTGGTAGCCGTAAGGCTGGCCCTCGGCTACCGCACGATTTCCCGCGAAGCGGCGAATCTCCTTGCCAGATTACCGCCATGGGATCTGGAGGCTATAGTCCTCGCTCCTGAATGAGTGGCGCGTGGAGTTGCTACACCGGGGAGAAACCCCGCTGTCGCGGCAAATTGTTACTCAGTGGCTGTCCACTGAGAAGTCTGTACTTCTGGCGGGATCTCATGGCGACATGGAGACGACGACTGTCGGCGTCCTCTCCTTCCGCCTGACTCAGGTCCTCACCGGACACGGATGTTTCGGGAGGAGTCTGACACTCCCTTCCGCTCCGCTCAGAGCGGGAGAAGTCATTTGATAATCCCCATCACTAAAAAAAAAAAAAATTTGGTCATATCTCCACCAAAAAGTCATCAAAATCGCTTTCAGCGTAACACGCAAATAAATCCACTTTCGCATTTATACTATTTGTTAAGATATATAATTGAGAGAAGCTGAAGTATCATAATGGTAGACTATAGGTATCAACAAGAACTGTTTCCAACCACCGAGAGTATCATCATCTGCCTAGCCTTTTCCCAACTATATTGGGGTCGGTTTAAATTCAGACCTCCACAACTCATTAACTCTGTACCACGGTACTCCTTGGCAAATCTTTACTAGTGTCAGATTTTCTGGCTTCTGACCATCCTTAACGATTGTCAAAGATCTTGAAATGACAGCCGGGACCAACGACTTAACGTGATTTTTCGAGATACGGAGGAGTTTCTGTATGTTAAGATGGTCACCCATCCACAGACCAACCTCGACAAGCGTTGCTTAATCTTGAAGATCGACCTGTGAGTCTGTTATTATTTAGCCACGAGCACCTTCTCCACTGAGAGTTACCTTTCAAAAAACAGCTCCCGAAAACAATTCCGAATTCCCTCTATAACAATATTCAATCGAGCACTACCAGATAATTTCCCAGTCAAACAAAAAGAGGTAGTTCAAAAGAGCACTTCAGATCCCGCAATCTGACTCAATTACTTAAATACCCAGCTCAATTCAACTAACGAACCGATGGGAATGTACGCAGTAAAGCATAAAAGTTTTTTGGCACGGATAAAAATTCCGCACAATCCTACTTGGGGTATTGTTCGGTCGAGGAATGCCGCATTTCCTTTCAACTCTGCTTGAAAATATTAAACTATTCTCAACTCAAGTGGCAGTGGGCAAGTCATCTGTTTTGTAGTGTGGACAATGAAGCAGGTTAGTGGCGACGAGGTATGGGTTCTTTAGAAACTTTTCTCACCACCGGCGATCAGCGAGTAAAGCTTCAAACTCGAAACGAGTTGGTAAGCAGCGAGTAGTGAGTGAAAAGTTTCGATAGTTTTGACGAGTGTTTTGTGCGACGGGCTTATACTCGTAATACTCGCTCCGGCGGCCCGCACCATAGTTAGAAATTACCGCTGGTTGGTGAGGTCTGACCGCCCAGCGAGCATCTTCGAGCGAGTATCGCTGAGCGAGTACAATCTTTGATAACTCTTGTCGCTGCGATCAACTTGAGGTAAGAGCCGCTCGCCGGCAGCGTGAACAGCCAGCTATCGACTATGGATGTATGTGTCCCTTTTACTCATACGAGCTCTGTATCCTTTGTCCCTTTCCTCAGCGAGTAAACAGTCGCAAGCTTATCGCTGCCTCGCTGGAGGTGAAACTCATAGTTGGGAGAGTAACCATCGCTCAGGAGTGAAACTTGGTCAGATTTTTCTGTGGAGATAGCTGTTCCCTTTTAATGCATCATATAAATAAAAGTAGATTCTTACGCTTTAAAACGCTCAAATTCAAGGCACAAAAATGAGCCATAATCAATATCAAAAGCTTGTTAAAATTAAGTCAAGTTAAAGGTGTTTTACCAGTTGTTGAGACTGTGATTTCAGAGTGTGATGTATCCGTACACCTTTACAAGATTTGAGCAATTTTTATCTTAACATGTTAAACTTAATACCATAAAATAATGGTGTACTTTCAGAAAGATTCAAACAAACAGGAATTCCAGATGCTATTAACATTTCAGTCCAAGCACAGATACAAAAATTGTACCTTGTAAAACCCAGAATTCTGTAAAATCCAAACCTAGAATACGTGAAACAAGTTGGTAAAGCTTTATGTCCTACTGGACAATGAAAACTGATGGACGAAGAAAACTATTCAGGCAAGGAATTGTTGCTGGCTGGAAACATAGGCACCCTTATTTATTGTCTTCAACAATACCTACAGTGGAAAACAATTTTCTCGAAACGCCATGAATAGTTTCATTACTTGAAACCGGAGCGTAAATTAATTTAAAATTTGCACAATAGTATGATAATTTCGAAACAGTTGTTTAATTAATATACGCAAAGTATGGCGAGGGTAATGTTGAACATTATTTATTACTCAGAAGCTCCGGGATTTTTGGAATAGTTGTATCATTACTGTTGCAGCTGTTGTTCGACCTATTTGTTGAATTAAAGGCTAGTACTCGTACTGTATTTCTTTGGATTCATTGTATGATATTATTATGAAAATGATATCATACTCTTGGTTTACACTGTGGCTTTGCTTTTCTGCCCTAAACGACAAGAACCATGTTTATGTCAGGAGACATAATCTGTTGTACACAACAGTGCCATTTCTACCAATTTCCACATTCGTTTCAAAAATGTTAGAAAATGAAATCTTTTTTGACAGTTTGCGATTGACAGCGAAAGTTGTTAAAAATTAGTAGAATTGGCCGTCAGATTTGCATACTTATCTCCCACGAATATGAAATAATAACAGCCACATGGGTCAATCTTCAAGGTTAAGCAATGCTTGCCATAGATAGTCTGTGGATGGGTGACCATCTTAACATACCTAATTTCCTCCGTGCCTCGGAAAACAAGTTAAGCCTTTGGTCCCGGCTGTCATTTGTAGATATTTGGCAGTCGTTACGGATTGTCAGAAGTCAGTAAATCTGACTCCCGTCTTGCCAAGAAGTACCGCGTTACCCAGTCAATGGGTTGTGGAGGTCTGGTTGGTAGCCGCTCCACGTAAAACACTGGTTTTCAGCTGAATCCGTTTCGACTGGAAACCGACCTCAATATACTTGGGAAAAAGCTAGGCTGATGATGATGATGAATACGAAATTATACCACTTGTTCATGAATCTTTGTAACATTGAAAAGATTAATTATCTTTGTTAAAATCCACATGACGTAACAAAACAGCTGCCTATCTAAGTTTTTAAAAATACAACAAATACCTAATAAAGATCATAAAATTAATCACCATCCAAAACTGATGAAATTATCCACATACAGTGAAAACCACGACGTTTCTGAACACATAAATATTCAACAAGGCAGGTTCGAGTAACAGTTTCAGTGGTTCTGCGCCAGAAGGTCATATTTTATTCCAGCTCCCAGTACTTGTTAGCTGGGCTGACGTTTACGTTGTGTTCATATTTTAAATGTACTCCAAAGTATTATATTGAGGACATTTTTTTTTGCTTTTTCAAGGCTTTTTGGCATTTGAAATGGGCTGTTTGTATGTGTAGGTGTGTACTCCTTTGCTTTTAGAGTTAAGTAATCATTTTTTTACACGTATTTAGAAAAAAACTGGCCAAGTAAGAGTCGGACTCGCGCACCAAGGGTTCCGTACAAACTTGTAGGTATTATATTATAAGCGAAAGTTGCGGTTTACGATTTATGACGTATTCAAAAAACTACTTACTTAATCTCATTCAAACCAGTTTTCGGTTGAAGTTTACATGGTAATGTACATCATTTATTTTTTTTAGTTTTATCGTTCTCTTATTTTAGAAGATACAGAGGGGCCCCGACACATTTTACCACTTTGGAAGTGTCTCCCGCGCAGTTTAGAAAAAAAAATATGCTAGAAGCCTCAATATTATTTTTGAATACCTATCCATAGATACCCCACACGTATAGAAATGATGAAAAAAAAAGTTTCAGTTCTGAGTATGGGGAACCCCCAAAATTTATTGTTTTTCTTTCTATTTTTGTATGAAAATCTTAATAGGTTCACTGTCCGCAAAGCAGATACAATAGTAAAACAATCAGCGCAGACCACATGTGGTCTGTTGGACTGTGAACCGGCACGGTTCAACGAATACACCTACTTACCATGTTTCAACAGCATAGTTCTTATAGTTTCGGAAAACAGTGGCAGTGACATACGGACGGACAGACAGACAGATATGACGACTCCATAAGGGTGCCGTTTTTTGCCATTTGGCTACGGAACCCTAAAATAAATGTTTTGTAAGGTAGCAGAAGAGGCAACGTTGGAACCCTCCCACAAGGTGTACGGATGACCTGATGAGGGTCGCAGGTAGCCGATGGATGCGAGATGCATAGGACCGGTTGTTGTGGGGAGCTTGGGTGAGGTCTATATCCAGCAGTGGATGTCTTTTGGCTGATATAATTATGTAAGCTAAATTTAAAATGTGTTTTTTTGGGAAAAAATATTCTTTGGCTTTGATCAAAGATTAAAGACTTCCAAGGAATAAGTTAAGAGATCGCGGAATGCGATAAGGCCGCCAATTGTATGTTTTTTTAGTTTATGGTTTCATTTAGGCAGTTTTAATTCGGTGTACAATAAAGTTTACAAAAAAAAAAAATAAGAATGTGAAAGTATGTTGGCATTTAAGTATACCAAAACAGCTGAACGAATTTTGATGAAACTTGGTCTATCTGTTGACCAAGTTTCATCAAAATTTGTTCGAGTTGTAACCTGAATTAAGAGATTTGATGCCTTTTATTTTAGTACTGCGTTTTATTTTAGTATTTTACGTTCTCCTGAAATAATTTTCGACTTTCAATGCTTCTGGGAAAAACTAGTTGACATAAAAATAAAAGACGTTCACGTCATTCAAAGATCAAGAATCATGGTAACCCAGCTTTAACATCGAAATGTAGAATCCAATTTGACGAGTTCTAAATCAGTTCAGTGGCTGCAACAGTAATTTAAGTCTTGGAGCGCTGGGCCATGTTCCTGACCCTATTAATTAGTTACAGTGAATTGGGAGCCGTGTAAAGACCGGATAGAGGCCTTGTCAGCACTGGAACATTTAGGACGTAGATGAGCTCAGATAAGTAAGTAGGTCGTATTGATTGGATTAATGGATACCAGTTTGGAGGGTATGCGGTACAGAGAGTAAAGTCCCGCAAACCTCCATTGAAAAGAGAGGATCCGCCGCCCAGGTGGTTGTTACGCCTGCGGGGCAACTGCCTGATGGTTAATGTTCCGGCGTTATATAATTATGTTCAAAACTCTGCTTGCGCGATTTTGGATTTTTAGTACGCCGCCAGTTGGATAGATGGCGTCGCGGTACTTTTTGTTAGGATTTGTATTTGCTCCGTTGGTATTTATTGTGGCGGCATTGATGTCTAAATGATGAGTAAATGATCGTCGTAACAAAGAGGATATCTTTACTCCCATTCAAAATCATGAAAGCGTAAGTATCTTTGCTTGTTTCGCTTTCAAGCCTATACCGATAAACTGATTGTGGTATAGAGACAGATTAGAACTTGGAGTTAGACATAGTATTAGAAGAACTTTTATCTGTGGAGTACATTTAGTAGAAATAAATGTTTTCGACTTACACGCGGAAGAAGTCACTCTGGCAGAAGAATTATAATTATAATCATAGACCAGTCTGTCTGTCTTTTATTCACCTTGCAATGCATTTATGAATTCCTCTAAAATTGGCTCATGGTTGGATCACGATCGGGAGATGGACATAGAATACTTTTATTCTGGTATAAGATGCCATTGATATAACAAAAAACTTTTCAAGCGGGCGAAGCCATGAGCAGAAACTTGTAGATTTATTATAAATGCAATTTGAAGTAAACAAGTCATTGCATGATTTAAGTCTAGCAAAAAATAGAAATAAAGTACCAGACTGTTCTGATTTTGTTTTATTGAAAAATATATTTTCCCAATCTCGAAGAGATTGCAAAGAAATTGATTTCTAAAAAGCAATAACTCTGCTTGGTGAGACAAGATTACAAAAAAATGTAATCAGAAAACTTACGCAACGTATTGACTGGTACCAGGCGAGCATACTATAAAAGAGCAAACGTCTACATTGAAGCATTTTTGATTTCTGAATTTAAAATCGTCACGGCCCGGCCAACAGCTCAGTCGCTACAATAATATGAATATAAGATCCCTATTCCGCATTGCGACGGCTCAGTTATTCGCCCGCACCTGTTCACGTTATGCTAATATTGTGATGCATGTGGAGAACTGCAGCGGTGGAAGACAAGAAAGTATTCCATTCAGGGGTTCTGAAGTTAACGACTAGAAGGGACTGTGTTGACAACATTTTCTTTAGTTCTTTCATCTGGCGTTGTGCCAATAGTTTGTATTAAAAGTTTTATTTATGGCTGTCCATTCATGTATTCTGTCTTTGGTTGTAGAGTTTTTGGCTCCTGTATCGGTTTTAGAGAAACGCTCTTGTACGTATTTAATACTTTATCACTGTCCTTCTTTTAAAAGTTTCTAATCAACTGACTTTATCTTTTGCTTTGCTTTGTTGAAATTAATTAAATCTTTCAGTGCTTGCATTCAGTCTTTTATTTATGTTTTGGTTAGATTGTCTTTTTCATTTTTTTTTCTATTTCAGTAATTTTAACTTGCATTTGACACCTCTTTTAACTTATGGCACAACTGATGCAACGTCGAGGCGACGTAAGAAAATATTCTTATTCAAAAGTCGACGTCAGCCCGTGACCAGTATATAATAAGATTCAATTTTCACTTTGGGCATTATGTAAGAAAAATTGAGTTATATTTACTCTTCAAGTTTGCGTTAGGTAGAATATTTTTGCTTTCAGAATGATTTATATTTTTCCTTTTATAAAACAAAGGAGGTTCTCTGTTCGGCGGATATTTTTATGTTTGTTTATGTATGTACACGCTTCCAATTTGGTCCCGTAAAAAATAATTCAGTGGTATTTACAAAATTACCGCAAAACACCAACTTCCGTAATTTAGGTTCCCTGGTCCAAGCCATGGTCCGGAGCGAGACGGAATGGGTCGCCGTTGCCTCCTTCTGCGAAGCAGTCATGCTAGCGAAGGAGGTGGCGGAGAGGGAGAGGAGACCCTCTCGTCCCGGCCGCCGTGGTAGACGCCGCGGGCGTCGGGGGACACCACCTGGTGACCTCCGGCCACCGTAGGCGCGGGCCTGTGGACGGCGAGCTATGGGTGGCTCGCCGTCCGTCCGTCTAGTGACGACAGGCCGTGTCGACGGCGCGTTAGTGTTCCACGCGCGCCTCAAAGAGAGTCAGCACACAGAGGGGCCTGAAAGGGCCGACGCCTGCCGGAGTCGCGGGATTATTCGCAAGAGACACCGTGGCTCCGGAACACAAAGGGCAATGAAGGAACATGGATGGGTTTTAGTCAGTAGAAGTGTGACACTCCCTCCCGCTACACCCAGAGCGGGAGGAGTCATTGGATGATTTCCCATCCCTAAAAAAAAAAAAAAAAAGGTTATTAATTTGGAGTTTTTTTTTTAAGTGGCTTAAGTTTTTTATTATATTGTCAATTACAATCAATTTCAATCTATTGATTTGTTTGATCTTCGAGACCTAAAATATTACTTAATACAACTTGTAACAGAATGTACGCATAACTTAAAAAAGGGTCACTGTACTATTATTATGTATCATTTTTACTACGGAACCAAACCCGAAATCGCAAAAATAATCAGATGTTCAATACATTTACCTGTATAAACAGCTTTACATTTTTATTTACTTCAAATAGATACATAAATTATCTTCACGTGATTTCCTTTAGGCTGCCCGCCGACTTCTAAATAATTAGAAGTCGGCGGGCAGCCTAAAAGACACCAAAAAAAAAATAAAAATTGGCCACCTATAAAGGTGACCAATTTTTTGTAGGAGAAAAATGAAACGTAGGTACTTTGTGCCAATTCTACTAATTTTCACAATCGCTTCGCGTTCGCATGTCAATCGAAAACTGTCAAAAATGCCTTAATTTTAATAAATTTATGACAGTTTGCGATTGACATGCGAACGCGAAAGTTGTTTTAAAAAGTGTAGTATTGACCTATGATTGCAATAATGTAACGCACTCTTCCTACGAAAAAAATACCAGTTTTTACCTAGCAAGGAAAATCAGCCCAATTATCGGTGCTACAAAAAATATAACATAGACGGGATTCTAAAGAGATTTTTCCTCCTTGGCCTAACTTCACAGATATATAACACTAGCTGACCCGCGCAACTTCATTTGCGTCACATTTTCCATTAATGATCCGCTCCTATTTGTCTTAGCGTGATGATATATTGCCTATAACCTTCCTCAATAAATGGGCTATCTAACACTGAAAGAATTTTTCAAATCGGACCAGTAGTTCCTGAGATTACCCCCTACATACAAACTTACAAACAAATGTTCAATCAATCAATCAATCATTTATTTTGTAAAACATAGGTAAAGTACCTCTTTATAATATTAGTATAGAGTATAGATAACCTCTAGCAAGCTCTAGTAACTGGGAAGAATCTGTAATCCCCCAAAGTAGCCGATTAGATTTTAAAATGTAGGTACTACAGTCCCTAAACACTTCACAGAACCTGTTATTCTCTTACTCATCAATACGTGTCAAATACATAAAAAGAGACCAAAATATATTGAAACCTACCATAGCAAAAGGACAAAACAAACGGTCCCAAGGAGACAAATTACTGTCACAAAGATATAGGATTTGCGTAAACCTCAGAATCTATCAGGGAACCGTCTGAGAATAACCCATATTCAGGAGCCATATGAAAATGGGTGAGTCTGGGCATACGGGAAAAATTTATGCCCGTTTCTTATGTAGTGGCGTACCTGAGAAACGGGCTGTGGGGATTTTTGCAGTATTTGTGTCTATTGGGATGGGAGAGGAAATATTTTTGGAAGCTAGAAAAGAGAAGTGATTGGTGTGGGGGATTTGAATCTGTTACTTGATTTGGTGTAGGTATGTATTTTTGGAACAAACTAGCTGCTTGCGACCTTTTATACTCGGAAATTTTGATTAATTCATGAATTAATTTAATTTTATCCGTACTTAGAATTACGAAAGAAACTCTTTCATTCTGTCGGTCTATCTGCACGTCATGCTTCTAAACAGCTGAACGTATTGGGATGAAGTTTGACAAACGGATAGACCATGTTCCGGACTAAAATTTTTTTATTGCCGGATTATGTTTCCTTGAGGTTTCCTTTTCAAATTAGGAAACAATTTGTTTCCTGACATTAACAATTTCATGTAATGCATTTATGAAGTGTTTTTCTTACAATTAAACATAATTTTAAGTCATCATCATCTGCCTAGCCTTTCCCCAACTTTATTGGGGTCGGCTTCTCGTCAGACCTTATTTAGCTGAATACCAGTATTTTACGTGGAGCGCTGCCTACCAGACCTCCACAACCCATTATCTGGCAAGACCAACCTTGAAGACAGAACCGTGTGGCTGTTATTATCTAGCCAAGAGCTCCTTAAAAACATATTTTTAAGTATATAATAGGCTTGTGTCCTGAAAAAATCTAATTAGTCCGTCAGTTAGATTATAAAAAATATTTGACCCTTATTTTTTCTTTTGTTACGGGAACCAAAATTGACGAAGTTACGACGCTTTTAAAATTTTCAATACTTACGTCACATCTTCGCATAATTTTTAGTGAGTCGTGACGTCACGAGCCCCCAGTCCCGAGTTTTGATTCGTTTTATCTTTGTCAATATTCATTGATTTACAAAACCAAAAAATACGTGTCCATTATTTTTCAATATTGTAACTGACGGACTAAATAGTTTTTCAATTTGTGGATGATGGAATCTAGCCTATTCTAAAGGTACATCTTAGGTGACGACGATGTCACCGGAAAGGGGCAGAGACCGTATGATTGTAAATAATATTTTATTTTTGTTTTCTTCTTTCATCTATCATGACAGGTTTAACCCAATGCGATAATTGCATTTATTCTAACTTATACTATCATCACCAGATTGCGATTGAGATCCAAATGCGATGCAAATGTGAAAATGAGTAGCATTGGCACTCTGGTTGAGCGTGCGAAGAAGGTGGTCCGACTGCGCGGTTCCACCAGCAGGCGAGGTCGCCTTCGTCGCCACACGCACCTGTTGGAGACACAGGCTCACCTTTCCTTTATTTTTTACTCTCTTCTGCACGTTTCTATATTTAGCTTCATGGGGAGACCAGATGACTGCATCACACAGATTGTCTTTTGTAAAAATTGACGTTCAACAAAATTTGAAAATTGACTTTTGAATTTTTAATTGTAACCGATTTCCCAAAAGGGAGGAGGTTCTGAAATCGGTAGTATTTTTTTTTGTCAGTATCGACTAAGTCAAATGCTTTTTTGAAATCAATGCAAGCAGCATCAGTTTGCTCCCCACTATCAACCGTTGGTGTCAGATGAGTCATGTGACAGAGAAGATTACTGGTGGTACACCTCCCCGGTCGAAACCCATGCTGAGCGTCCGAAAGCTAAGCGCTCACTTGGTGATAAATGCTCTTGTAAATAGTAGTTTCCAGAACTGTTGCCGGCGTCGTAAACCCTGAAACTAGTCTAAACCCATCCACTGCTTCTGCTGACCCCCCCCCCCCCCTTCTGAACCGGAACAACGCAAGTCACATTCCACCTCTCCGGGAAAACGGCAGCTTGAAGACACTAACTTGTTATAAATGTGAAACAGTGCCTTCGCTAGCACTGACCGACAATCCTTAAAGATATAAGGGGGACTGCCGTCAGGGCCTGCGGATTGCGTCGGCTTCAGGTCTTGAAGCGCACGACATACTCCTACCAGCGTTACTTGGTACAAGTGTACGCGCCGCTCCGTTTCCACCACCTGCATTAGCTACAGCCGCGTCCACATCCAGCACGAGAGGTTCTGCCCCATAAATCGGGTAAAACATACTCCGCAAATACTTCAACACACCGCTGACCAGATAATACTTCTCCGTTTTTTCAAATCTTCTGCAGACTTCTCCTACACTTCTTGGATTTTGCGTAATTTCAAAAAGATTTAGGGTCACTTAGCATTTGACTTGGAACACGATCACAATATTGTTCATGTGCGACTAAAATCAACTCTCTAATGTGTGTCCTACACCTAGCAAACGCTTCGTAATCCCCTTTCAACCCGCTTGGCTTGTACTGTTTATGCAGAAAAGCTGTTGTTTTTCTTTGATTAAAATCTCGAATAGATTATAAATACTCAAAATAATATATTATGAAAAAATCATTTTGTGCCTATAATATTAGCTGATGCCCGCTTGACAAATTATTTACTAAAACCTTCCTCGAGAACCACTCTATCCATTGGTGAAAACAGTATGAAAATCGGTGCAGTAGTTTTTGAGTTTTTTTTTAATATAAAACGGGGAACTCTTGGCCCAAATCTCACCTGATGGAAAGTTATGATTAGGACGAATATGGAAGCGAGTTTCACCCGGAATCCTCTTACACAGAGGAACTGGCTATCATACCTCTAACTGCCGGAACACAGCAATGCTGTTAACGTATTTGTTATGGCGACAGACTGACCTCTGGGTCTGAATCAAGTGGTATAACCACTAGACCACGGAGGCGGTTAGTGTCACCTGTTTAGCACCACCCGTGGACCACGTGGATTCGCTGAAGGGTATTCTCCTACGGACGCGGGTGACTCGGCCCCCAACGACGGAAAGTTTATCGCAAATATACAGATGGTGCAGGGTTTTGTTTTATAATATGTAGTGACTAGCTTTCTCGCGCAACTTCGCCTGCCTCATGTTGTTCATGAATGCTCTGCTCCTATTGGTCGTAGGGCGATGTTTGCGCGATAAATGGGCTATCTAACACTTAAAGAATTTTTCAAATCGGACCAGTAGTTCCTGAGATTAGCGCGTTTAAGCAAACAAACAAACTCTTTAGCTTTATATTATAAGTATAGATATTCCATCCAAATTCAATGGTTTCCAATACCGGATGTATCATTTTGAATAAAAAGTTTATAATCAATCTTACGGCGACTGCCATTTTACGGTGACAGATAAAAAAATGAACTTTATCCAGCGCCGTGGCGCTGTGGCTCTGTCTCCAGCGCTGTGGCTCTGTCTAGTACACGAGTTGAGCATTATGCTGAGAGATGGCCGTTTTGCGCAGATTTGACGCATATCTTCCCAATTTTTTATATTTTTAATTGTAATTTTTGTGTATTTTTGGTATGCGTCATATTGACCGCAAATAAACTATTTTTCTTTCTTTCTTCTTTCTTTATATCGTCAAAAATAGAAAAATACATTCTCACAATGACAAAATCCATCAACAACCCCTGATCAAACAAAGATTTCTGTTGAAAACAACAAATTAAGTGTTGACAAGATTAAGTATTCTTATTTTTATCTTAACTTAAACCGTTGTTTACAACGTAGCTACCGGGTTAATCCTTAGTTTAATGATAAACAGTCCTCAAGAGATAAGGTTAATATGCTTTGGCTCTTTCAGCTTTATAGCGAGCAAATAAAATCCCTTGGGAAATCTCATAGTAGTTAGTTAATCTTAATCTTGCTACGTTGTCTGGTTATTTTGTTAAGGGTATTTTTAGTTATATTATTTGTAAAAAGTAGCATTTTTAGGGTTCCGTACCCGAAGGGTAAAACGGGACCCTGTTCCTAAGACTCCATCTGTCACGAGGCTGTATCTCATGTACCGTGATAGTGAGACAGTTGAAATGTTCACAGATAATGTATTTCTGTTGCCGCTATAACAACAAATACTAAAAAAAGAACAGAATATTTAAGGGAGCTTCCATACAACAGGCATGGTTTTTTGGCTATTTTTATAGATAACTAGCGTGTGCCAGCGGCTTCACCCGCGTTATCATACTCCCGGAATATGTAACCTAGTTCCCGTTCCCGTGGGATTTCTGGGATAAAAACTATCCTATGTCCTTTCTCGGGTCACAAACAATCTTTGTTCAAAATTTCATCCAAATCGGTTCAGTAGTTTAGGCATGAAGAAGAGACAGACAGAGTTACTTTCGCATTTATAATATAATATTAGTAGGGATGGTACGGAACCTTTCGTGCGCGAGTCCGACTTGCATATGACCGGTTTTATTTTTTATTTTTGGATATTACTACTAAACACACTTGCTTTTCCAATCTACTTTGGCCATTGGCAGAATAGTCCTAACCTAACATTCATCTACACTACACATAAAAATAAAACAAAAGTGCACCACTACCTGTTAGCAAGCCGTTCTATATTTTACCCGTGGAGCAAAAACTGGGAGATTAAAACTCTTGTCTCGTAGCACGGTTCATTAAAATCTCTCCTCGTATAGAAAATTAAACCGCTATGTTAAAATTTTAATGAAGCATTATTTCCTTGCGGAAAACTTAATAGCTGGCAGTGATTAAAGTTGCTACTGAAGATGTTTACGTTGCTCAAGTAAATAGATACTTTGCAAGTTTGTGGTACCCTATTACCTTCTCTGCGGGTAATGTATCTTGGTATAAAGTTCCATGTTTCATATTTATACGTGCTGTTTTCTTTTAAGTATTAATAATAGATTTTAATACTCATATTGAAAAGTGTTTTTTTTTTGGATGGGTTTGCTCTTGACTCTAGTCTTGGTCAGGGATGACAGAGACAAAGTTTACGTTCGAGCAAGCTTACCCAAAAAGAGCCTGTTTACTTTAACTTTGAAGAGACTAGGGTTGTAAGCGTTTGGAAACACAGACGCAGGCAGAGAGTTCCATTCCTTTGCTGTGCGCATTATAAATGACGTTTGGAGATGCTTAGTGCGAATTGGTGGAATAGCAACAATAATGAATGACTTATGGTAGAAGGGGGCCGGTGGGTTTGGACGTAGAGTTCTTGGGCGCACTCACGGAAGTTACAATCTGTAGACAGGCAATGCTTTAGTAACTGTCATCATATCAGCCGAAACACGTCCACGTGCCAGACACAGGCCTCATTCAAGTGTCACCACAACAAACGGTCTTATGCGTCTCGCATCCATCGGCTACCCACGGCCCTCAGGCTTATAATAGTGCAAACAAACAATGGTCTAACGTCAGGACTAAGTGCGGAAACCAAAACCCCCTAATAGAATAGAATAGAATAGGGGAGACCCCCTACGTACTTAAAAAAAATAGTGCAAACAAAATAAATTATAAATGTACTTCACCTTTACACTGCACCTAGAAAATTATGTTGATCTCATTTGTTGTGTATTATTTTGGTGAATAAATATTTGTATTTGTAAATATTTGTTTCTGATCTCTTGGAGCGTTAAAATGCTTTTCCCTGACAAAAAATATTTTCTTGCCCTTGTAAGTTTTATTTGAAGAAGATGTTTATGTTCCTCAAGGAAATATGTAGATACTTCGCAAATTTGTCGGACCCTGGTACTCACACTGAGTCATTGTATCTTAGATCATGAAGAACTGTTTTTTAGTTTCATAATATATTTCATTATTTTCTTGAGTGGGTTTTTTGTTGTGTGACTTGGTACGGAAAAACAAAGACAGGCTTTGTTTTCATTTCGAAATTCTACCTCTAGGTAGTGGTAGTGCTTTTACCGGCCGCTGCAACAGAAGGAGACGCCTGGCAGGGTGATTATCGGCCACCGAAGGCGCGGGTCTGCGGACGGCGAGCATTGGGTGGCTCGCCATCTGAGCAAAACCAGGCCCGGGTCGACGGCACGCTGTATACCACGCGCTGTTCAAAGAGTTGTCAGCAAAGCTGATGGGGCCCGCTAGGGCCAGTGCCTGCTGAGGTTGCGGAATTTGTTCGAAAGAACCCGCGGCTCTAGAACGTAAGGAGGAATATGGATGGGTTTTAGTCAGTAGGAGTCTGACACTCCCCCCTGCTTTACCCAGAGCGGTAGGAGTCATTTGATGATTTCCCATCATTAACAAAACGTAGTGCTTTCACAATTAGTACTTAAGGTTAATCCAACTAATATAATAAATGCGAAAATTTGTGAGAATAGATGGCTGTTTGTTACTCTTTCATGTCAGAACGCCTGAAAGGATCTTCATGAAATTTAGCACAAAGGTAGACTATAGTCTGGAATGACACATACGCTGTATGTATTCCGGTAGTATGTTCCCTAGGGATCACGCGGGTGAAGCCTCTGGCAGAAGCTAGTGTTATACACATATCCTGTAGATATTTACGTCATGCAGAATAGGCCAAGTGCCAGGAACAAAATTATTTGCAAATTCGTGAAAAATAATCAAGCTTGTATACAATGAACTAAATGTATATTTTTAGATCAACTATATAAATATGAGTATACAAAGAGTGAGTGACTAAGGGCGGATTTCATCAATAAATCTGAACGCGGTCAACATATTAACCATGTTTACGAGCTGTCAGTGTCATTTCTGTGGAATACTGAGACTGATGGCTCTTGAACGCAGTTTAGATGTACTGAACGCACGCGCGAGACTGATGGCTCTTGAACGCAGTTTAGATGTACTGAACGCACGCGCGAGACTGATGGCTCTTGAACGCAGTTTAGATGTACTGAACGCACGCGCGAGACTGATGGCTCTTGAACGCAGTTTAGATGTACTGAACGCACGCGCGAGACTGATGGCTTTTGAACGCAGTTTAGATGTACTGAAAGCACGCGCGCATTTTTGTACCTACATTTATAGCAAATATTTTATTTCATTTAATTTTATCGCGATAAGTTTCATTGGTGAAATCTATACTATAATATTATAAAGCAGAAGATTTTGTTTGTTTGTTTGTTGAACGCGCTAATCTCAGGAACTACTGGTCCGATTTGTAAAATCCTTTCAGTGTTAGATAGCCCATTTATCGAGGAAAGCTATAGGCTATATATCATCACGCTAAGACCAATAGGAGCGGAGCAGTTATGAAAAATGTTACGCAGACGACATTGCACGGGTTAGCTAGTCCGCTATAAATCGCAAACTCTGACAAATAATCATCATTCATTCCAATTGAACGATCATGATCTTCCAATTTTTGCATCCAATCCTACAAACAGCTTGATTGAGCTAAAAATAAAACTACATTCAAAACATCCCACAAAAAATGCTATTTCGAAAAAAATTATCCTCCATTTAACGAGCGAAGCATATACAATGCTTGTATCCATATCTCCGTTGATTTATTTCAGCGGCCCATTAAACGCGATTTAACTGAAAAAGCCTGCTTTTAAACTGAGCTGATACGGATTGCAATCAATCGGGCCAATGAAAATATTTGCAAGCACGCTGATGTTCACTATTAGCAAGCTTTATTCGGGATACGGCTTTTTTCTCTTTCAGTAAGCTGCAGGTATGAGGTTAATCTGCAGTTGGGTCTGTAGTTCATTTGTCCTTTAAATCTATTTAATAACATACACCATATTGCGTCCATCGTACCATGATAGCTACATATAGGCATTAAAAAAAATAAAACCGGCCAAGTGCGGACTCCACACTCAAAACACCAAAAAAAAAACACGTTTGTTATTTTATTCAGTTTTTTACTATTTCACAAATAATGTATTTCTGTTGCCGCTATAACAAGTGGCAACAGAAATACATTATCTGTGATCTAAAACTATCACGGTTCATGAGATACAGCCTGCTGACAAACGGTTAGACAGACGGACGGACAGAGGAGTCTTAGTAATAGGGTCCGGTTTTACCTTTTGAGTGCAGAACCCTAAAAGTTGTGGCTCACTAATGACCAACCGTCTTTTTAACCCAAAGGTTGACTGGTAAAGCATGCATTGTTGCATTACGTCCGCCCATGTAGGTAACACTAATGTGCATTTACATAAATAAATAAATACAAAACGTATCAATAAAAGAAAGAAAGAAAGAAAATTGTGTTTATTGGCATTATATACAAAAAACTCCTCAAAATTAAGCAAAACAGAACAACAATTTGTTAAAATTCAATCTACGTAGCCTTCTCGACGACTGCCTATAATTTTACCTTCAAAAGATTCCAGTTACTGCTGAACCGATACCCCTTGGCAAGATGGGTGTCAGTTTTTGGATCCTGAATATCAGTAATGACTGGCTGAATTATGATTTAAGACTTGTAGCCTAAATATGCGCTAGCTGTGGACCACGGAGGCGGCGGACGTGCGGCTAGCCGCTTTTCCAGTTACATAGTGATTGCACGCACTTAATCGCCACAAAACTGTTTCATCCACTGGCCGCTCAAGCGAACCGCCAAGACGTTTAAACCGCCAGTGCATAGGAGGGCTTAAGCACTTTTTGAGGCACGAAGGAATCTCATTTAGTAAGTTATATGGTCGGTCACCTACCTACGAACGCACCTCGGCAGCGTAGCTTAACCTTAAAGATAGAACCGTGCGGCTGTCAAAAGTCAAAGTCATTTATTAAATTTTGGCTGAGTACCAGCACTTTTTGAACGTCAACGTTTACAAGTAGACAGTCCCTCAAAAACGCCCGCCCGTGTCTAGTGCCTAGTGTTTTAGCTGGGAAAAAGAAGTGGCCAAAAAACTCCCCAGCAGCTGTAAAGCAATGACTTTATCACAAACCTAATAACAATATTCCATCCTTAAATAACATTACAATTACTACAAAATTCTCAACACCTCTCTACAATTTCACACAACACTTGACTAAACACAAGTTTGTATTATACATACGACCAGTATTACGAACATCACTGTTAATTAAGCGAAAGCCTCATAATAAACCCTATTAGATGACGCTTTTATGTGATCTAAGGGCTTTACCGTGTATGTTTCGAAGCTGCCGTGGAAACTAAGTTACGAGATACTTACGAGGTACGTAGTTCGCATGGGTGTTAGTACATTGAAGTTATGTACATGTGGAGCTGGACATTAGATATTTATATTTATTTAAATATGGCAGCATACGCCGAGACAGGGACCTTTTTGGCCTTGCACAGATAAATTATTTCAGGAAGTAGCTTAACTCTGTCAACTTATTTTTATAATAGCTGACCCGCGCAACTTCGTCTGCGTCACATTTTCCATTATTGCTCCGCTCCTATTTGTCTTAGCGTGATGATATATAGCCTATAACCTTCCTCGATATATGGGCTATCTAACACAGAAAGAATTTTTCAAATCGGTCTGTTAGTTTCGGAGCTTATTCAATTGAAACAAACAAACAAACAAATCTTTCCTCTTTATAATATTAGTGGATGTAGATAGTGTAGATAGTTATTTTTAGTTATTTTACTTTTATGTGTCTTGTGCGAGACCCGAATAATTTTTTTTCTTTCTTTTTTTTCTAGTAGTAGTTTTCATGAAGTGGCCGTGAACAAAATATAGATGGGACGGCGAAACTTCATGAAAATACTTTACAGCGGTGGAATCACGCGCTTCATATTCAGAAATACAACGGAAAGAGAACCTGTCAGACTTGAAATCAAATACCTACTCGTATAGCAAGTAGTTAAACCGGTATATATCGCTCCATCGTAGACTTCATCCATCACTACCCATCAGGCAAGATTGAGGTAAAAAAATGGGTCATTGCTTTTTTTTTTTCATGGGTCATTGCGAAAGATACTGTACAGTAACAAAAAGGAACCGTACCGCCGTCTATTACGCCAGCAACGAATTACTAACAAAATCCTGTATCGCGGTATCAGCGTCCTTTCTAGAATTTTTGAACAAATGGCCCACCGGCCACAACAACCTTACGTTCGGAGAATCCTTCCTTTTCAATTGAGGTTAGCTGGACTTTACTCTCTGTACCGCATTGCCACTGTACCTAGTACCTCCAAAATGACGATGAATCCCAATCCGGTCTTTGAGAATATTAATAGGACCTTGATATCTACTTAAAATTGTTCACATACTTTACTTCCACTGTCACAATTTTGAAACAATACATTGTTTACTTCATTTTACTAAACAATAGCATACACGCAACGAACTTTGGAATTGTTTATGCATATCGCGAACTAAGAGCCAGTTTCACCATCTTAGGTTTGCATAAACGTATATTTCTAACCACGGTCTCATTGACGTTGACGGGCCGTTACTTATAGCATGGGACCCATTGCTTCGTTTTTTGCGTATAATATTTCAATAAGATTTCATTGTTGTATCAAGTACCTGTCCAAGTAATTAAATTAGATAACAGTAACTGAAGGGTTAGACACGTTTATTATCTAATTGCTTCTCAAAGTAGTTCAACAAACTTCAACTACTTTGAGATTTCTCTGCTGGTTAACTGATCAAAGACATGCCCACTAACGATCAGTCTTTCAAATCTCAGAGTTACTCTACCACTCATAAGTTGACGGAAACTGAAGATCATAAACTAATCACCGATTTTAACGAACGTAACTTTTGATTAGTCGCTGTGAAACCCGCCCTCAGTATTTCAAACTCCTGTGGCCTTGTAACTCGCGTGATAAACTGCAAGCTAATGTTAGCCGAACTATAGAGTGACGAATGAATGTAATTTGATGAAATAGTTCCAAACTTGGTTAGGTTAATATAAAAGTTGGCGGATTACAATACAATATAGCGGTGTTGTTTGCTGATTGTTTTGGTATTTAAAGTTTATTTAAATGTTGTTTTTAAGGCCCCGTTTGTGTCATGAGACACTAAAAGCATTTAATGTTAAACGAGTTTAGAGCATCCTTATAATTTATTTATTTACTAGCTGACCCGCGCAACGTCGTCTGCGTCACATTTTCCATTATTGCTCCGCTCCTATTTGTCTTAGCGCGATAATATAAGCCTATAACCTTCCTCGATAAATGGGCTGTCTTACATTGAAAGAATTTTTCAAATCGGACCAGTAGTTCCTGAGATTAGCGCGTTCAACCAAACAAACAAGCAAACTCATCTGCTTTATAATATTAAGTATAGATTTAACACTTCCATCATATACACGTACAGTGGCGGGCTTAATTCCGTAAGCATTATCTACCAGTCAAACACAGTCAGTTCAGTTTTGGTGGCTAAATAACAACAGCCGCACGGGTCAATCTTCAAGGTTAAGCAACGCTTGCCAACATTGGTATGTGGATGGGTGACCATCTTAACATATCGAGTTCCTCCGTGCCTCGGAAAGCACTTTAAGCCGTTGGTCCCGGCTGTCATTAGTAGATCTTTGGCAGTCGTTACGGATTGTCAGAAGCCAGTAAATCTGACTCCAATTTTTCCATAGTTAATGGGTTGTGGAGGTCTGGTAGGCAGCCGCTCTACGTAAAATACTGGTATTCAGCTGAATCCAGTTTGACTGGAAGCCGCACCCAATACCGCGTGTATCTGACATCGACGCACAAACGATTTTCATGGGTCCAGGGCATGATTCTGGACACCCCAGTGTTGGAATTTTTCGTCGGTTCTTTTCTCATTTTTTTATTTTTTTCAAGAGTACTACAAATAGGTATCAGCTCAGCTGAGCTGATATCTATTTGTGGTTTTATTCAGATTGCTCTTTTTAGTGAATCAGAATAACGATTACGAGCAGTCTAAAGTAAAAAAACCCTTGAAAAAAATGAAAAAATGAGAAAAAAATCTAGGGTGTCCAGAATCATGCCCTGGACCCATGGAAATCGTTTGTGCGTCGATGTCAGATACACGCGGTATAGTTGGGAAAAGGCTAAGCAGAAGCGGACTTTCAGCACATACACGTACAGAGGCGGGCTTAATTCCGTAAGCATTATTTACCAGCCAAACACAGTCAGTCAGTTCAGTTTTGATCAGTTTTGTCTATTATTTAGAGATTAAAGAAATAGAATTTACGTGGTAAGTGATTTGTAGCGCAATTCAACCTAGCTTGCAAAAGCTTGAAATAAAATTAAAACTATCCATTTTTGAATGCAATGGGAATATTATTTTTTGGTTAATATTTTTACTTAATTACTTACATAACGTGATTTTTCCCATTCTTGTAGAAATTTCGGGATGAATTATATATCATGTGTATGTATTGTATGTACTATCTATGAATTTAAATGTATTGTAATTATTATTTCCTCTTTTCTACACTATCGCATTGGGTTTCTGTAATAACAGTTTAAATAAGAAAATTATAAACCAGTTTTGTATATATCACAGCATCAATATGATAACCACATAAAAATCTTATGCGTAGTTTAAGATAGAAGCGTACATACGGCAAAAGCGACTTTGTTTTTTAAAGACATGTTTTTATCGATAAAATATAAAACAAATACTCACCAATAAAAACAAAAACACCTACAAAAAGGAAAAATAAAAAAAACAAAATCTGAAGTGTTGCCACCCCAAAAACAGTTACAAAAAAATCCTCGAAGAAAGCTCAAGAATTTTTCTATTTACACAGCATATTCACCGACTGATATACAAAATCCGTCCCGATCAGCGCGATCCCACACTTAAGATTCGTATATTCGTACTAGTTGTCGCCCGCGGCTTCGCACGCGTGTTATTCGGGAATTATCCCAAAGTAACTATGGTCTGCCTGTATATCTAATCCATTCAGTCGTTTATTACACCAACCCACATGATATAGACTTTTCTCAGTACAGATTTTGAACTCTGAATAAAAGAAAAATCTATCACACCGACATGCATGCGACCGACTGCAGAAACTTTTTGTATTCTATACAAATTTGTTGCACAGACAAAATTACATAGATGTTTATGAAAGCCTGTATGGAAGTCTGTAAGGAAGTCTATATGGAAATCTGTACGGAAGTCTGTACGAAAGTATGATGGAAGTCTGTTGGAAATCTAAACGAGCATGTGGCGGCGCGTGTCTTGGATCATTCGGTTTCCTTCAAAATGGTTGAGCTGAATGGTGCCGATACAAGCGTCAGGTTCATGAAAGGGCGCCGTCAGTTGAGACTGGTCGTCTTTTAACCACCACTGGATTATTTTGATCTATATATTTGAAATTCTTGTAATAGGATTATTTTAATTTTTAATTTTGCACTGTCCTCACATGCAGAAGGAACAAGTATACCTATGTACCTACTAACAAGTATACCTATGTACGATTTTTGTAAAACATAACATGATTTAAAAGTGTTCGTGGAGTTTCTTGAACGTTCTTCTCCATAGAGATCTACGCTTTGTAACGTGCAAATAACCGACCTTGACATTTCAAAACTGCCTGTAAATGGTTTATTTTATTTTATATTTATTTTATTGTTATTATTTGAAATATATGCTTTGGATCTTTGAATCTATCGATCTATAAGACGTGAAGATGTAACATAGAAACAAACCAGCAAACAAACTCACTATCACAAATTATAGTTAGGATTTCAATTCGCCTTTACATTATGTAGCTATCGGAATCCAGTTCAAGGGTATTGTACTAACAATATAGCTGAAAAGTTTGACAGTAAACGAGTCGAAAGCGGGATTATCCTCAACACGCGTGAGTTGATAGCTTCGTACGTATATCGATTCGTAATTGAAGACATACGGGGTTCTTGGAGTCCCTTTGGAAGTTTTGGTAACTTTATCATCTGCTGATATTGTTAGTTAAGATACTGATATTGCCGCTAAGTGCCAATTCTTAAGTCAGGAATATGTGTATCATCTGCCTAGCCTTTTCCCAACTATATTGGGGTCGGCTTCCAGTCAAACCGGATTCAGCTGAATATCAGTATTTTACGTGGAGCGGCTGCCTACCGTACCTCCACAACCCATTAACTGGGTTACACCGTACTCCTTGGCAAGACTGGTGTCAGATTTTCTGGCTTCTGACTATCCGTAACGATTGCCAAAGATCTACAAATGACAGCCGGGACCAACAGCTTAACGTGCTTTCTGAGGCACGGAGGAAACTCGGTATTTAAGATGGTCACCCATCCACAGACCAACCTCGGCAAGCGTTTCTTACCCCAAAGTTGTTGCTCGACCTGTGCGGCTGTTATTATCTAGCCACGAGCTCCTCAGGAATATGTGTATGTTTACAAGATAATAATATTGTACTCATTATTGTGATCAACTGCGGGTCTAAAAGGCCACTTTAGGAGAATCATATTGGAATCATAATATTAACCACAAAACAATCTGTTAAATTGCATTTTCATCTTTATCGGTACTGGATTAGGTTCAAGGTTGATTGGGAAAATTTGACAGTGTCGGCTGGCGTGATGTGCTTTCTAATTCTGCTAAAGTGGCCTTTATAGACCCGCTGAACGAATAATAATGACACATTTACAGGAATTTACAATTTCATTTTCAGGATTGTATTATATGATGTAAAGGGTGTTCTACAAGTTCCTGCTAAAGATTAAAGCAACAATATCAAAATAAAAAAAATCGGCCAAGAGCGAGTCGGACTCGCACACCGAGGGTCCTGTGCCATCCTATAAAACTAGAAATGTTTCATCTGCGAGGCTAAATTTGCCGGGGATTTTAATATTGCAGTTTTAGGTCGGCGTTATCTCTTGACCAATATTATAGTGGAATTAATTTACTTTTTGATGAAATTTCTGAGAAAAAGTGTGCTGTTTCAAAACACCGTTTTATTTTCCTGTAATTTTTACTTAAATTTGTATCATATAAAATTATTTCAGATTTTTTCGTAAACAAACTTTGGAGATAGAGTCGAAAAGACTTTTCAAAAGTTAAGAATGTGTAAATAGCGGTCTTTCATATGCTACCGCACATACCCTAGTAGCCCTACTTTGAATTTTAAGAACCCCTTTCAATAGTGGATGCAAAAAAAAACAAACATTTTGATTTCTTTCTTATTTGTAAAATAGTTGAACAAACGTCATCTGAAACAGTTCCAAATTTCAAGTTGACAACATGAGTAGTTCTTGAGATACCTAGCCGTGACAGATGGACAGAGTAAGGCACACCATAAGGGTGCCTTTTTACAATTTTGGTAAGGCCACCCTAAAATTGTTTGTTTTTCAAACGAAGAAAGTCAGCAAAGTGCGAGTAGGACTTGCGCACCGAGGGTTCCGTACAAACCAGTAGGTATTAAATAATAAGCAGAAGTTGCGATTTACGATTTATGACGTATTAAAAAAAACTACTCACTAGATCTCATTCTAACCAATTTTCACTGGTAGTTTACATGGTAATGTACATCATATATTTTTTAATTTTATCATCTCTTATTTTAGAAGTAAAACGGGGGGAACACATTTTACCACTTTGGAAGTGTCTCTCGCGCAAACAATTCAGTTAAGAAAAAAATGATATGAGTAACTTCAATCTCATTTTTGAAGACCTATCCATAGATACCCCACACGTATGGGTTTATTGAAAAAACATTTTTTTGAGTTTCAGTTCTAAGTATGGGGGCCCCCAAAATTTATTGTTTTTTTTTTCTATTCTTGTGTGAAAATCTTTATGCGGTTTACGAAATACATCTACTTTCGAAATTTCAACAGCATAGTTCTTATAGTTTCGGAGAAAAGTGGCTGTGACGTACGGACGGACAGACAGACAGGCAGACAGACATGATGAATCTATAAGGGTTCCGTTTTTTTGCCATTTGGCTACGGAAACCTATAAAGACGACGACGTCGACAAACGACCAAAAAGTTTAAAAAATATCACTTTTCAAGAACTCTGATGCGGTCGGTGGCATCGAATCAGTGATTGGGCTAAAAGAAACACCGCTACCTGCATTAGACAGCTTAAAGCATGATGAAAAAGCTGTTTAAAAAAATTATGTATGTTAAACCAACACCCGAACCAAAATTGTGGACATAGCTCACAAAACAAGCAAGCTGAAGTGGCAATGGGCTGCCCATATTAGCCGTAGAATTGATGACCATTTGGGTAGACGAGTTCTTGTTTAGAGACCGTGAATCGGCAAACGTAAGGTAGGTCGCTCTCAGGCTAGGTGGAGCGACAATCATCGCAAGGTGGCTGGTAGCAGCTGGATGAGAGTCGCCAATGATCGAGCCAAATGGCGTGCACTTGGAGAGCCCTGTGTCCAGCAGTGGACTGTTATAGGCTGATGATGATGATGATGATCATTCGAGTAATAGTTGATATTGGTAGATGTGCTATAGTTGCACCTCTGCTTAACCCTTCGGGGACTTTTCTTTTGTTTTTACTTGAGACGGGTTTGCTCTTAACTCTAGTTTAAGTTAAAGATGACAAACAAAGTCAAAAATAGAGTAAGCTCACCCAGAAGAAGCCTGTACACTCCAACTTTGAATAGATTAGGGCTGTATGGGTTCGGAAACACAAACGCAGGCAGAGAGTTAAAAAAAAAAGGCAGGGAGTTCCACTAATTTGCTGTGCGCATTATAAAAGACTAGCACTACGCCTACAACTTCGTTCGCAAGGGTTTAGTTGGTCTCCACGAACTACATATCCGCTCTACCCTCTATAATAGGGTATTGTGTAAATTATTTTTCATTATTCATACTCGGAAAGTGGCCCTGAAGTTGCCCGAGGAACGGGTTGAAAGTATCAAATAGTGTTGCAGCTCTAGGGAGAATCTTTTTCAACTGTCAGTCAACAAATCATAAAAAAACAACAATCTTGAAAATGTTATGGTAGAATAGCTGGCCGGTAACAGAAAAAAATCATAAAAAAAAACAATCATAAAAATGTTATGGTAAAATAGCTGGCCGGTAAAAAAAAACAAAATAGTCGGAAAAGCGGCAATCTAATCTTCATTTGTTTTTCGAGCTTTGTTCATACTTTCGTATATAGCAGAGATTTGTATTGATGAGTTCATCAGATTCAGATTCGTGTGTTTATTTTTACTTTCCTTGTATTTGCAGTGTTCAATTCGGATGAAAGACTTATTGAGTCCCTCGAACTATTGACGCCGTCTCGAGACTAGGTTACTTTCACCCCTGGATAACAATGTACTATATTAATATACTAAACGCAGGGCAGTTCGCTCAAACCGCCACATTGTTTTTACTTAGAGTATTTTATAACTGTCGTAACTTTTAAGTAACTGGACCGATTTGAATAATTTAAAGTGTACGTGTACATAACCAACCTTAATTCTCAAATAATTTAAATGGTTAAAGATTTAAATCAAAATACCAAAATCACCACTATTTCATTCCACCCGGGTTTTGATTGAATAATTTGAACAATATAAGCGTTCATTGTGAATTAACCTAAAAGTTAGATATTATTATATACCAAAGCAAACTTTCTTCTGATATTGACGTCTTCTATAAAACTGTAGTACATCACGTTACTCTATTGTAAAGTTTTTACAGCATACGTGATATTATAAGGATTTTTGTTGTTATTTTTTTTCACACCTTGGGTAACATTATCGAAGTTTTAATTTTCTATAGCCTATGTTCGTTAGGGATAATGTAGGATTCTAAAGGTGAAATAAGTTTTCAAATCGGACCAGTCGTTTTGGAGCCTATTCATTTCAAACAAACAAACCAAACTTTCCTCTTTATAATAGTTTTGGTATCCAATTTGAAACTGAAACCGTAATCAACTTATTTCAGAAACTGCAGTATAATTACTGACCCTGGACTGTCTATGTGATCTAAAAGATCAAAGTGTTTTCCACTGAATGATACATGAATTCTTAAAAAATACGTTTCTCATCAAAATATACCCTCTAGCTTAATATTTCACAATATCAGAGCCCCAGTAATCCGGTTCGACGTTTTTTACCCCAGAATTTATTCCCGTATAGTTTTAAAATTTTGCTTTATCTTTGATGTTCCATTATTTCTTTTTTTCTGTCATAAAATTGCGGCGACTTCATTTTAGATGAAACGACGTACTATGTTGTGAATTTAGATTTTTCAGAATGTAATAAAATTCTGGGTGATACAGACGCGGTTTTATAGTTATTTTAGGATTCTGTTGTCAATACAAAATTGACAAGCTTGATTCGAATTTGAAACTCAAACGATGGAAATAGTTAGCATGGGCAATGATATTTTTAGCCGTTTGTTGTTGAAACTTCTTGGACCTTTGTTTTTGGGACAAGCCCGCCACACATTCCCAACCACTGCAACTCCTGAAAGCCAGAATCAACAGTGGCGACCATTAATCAGAAGAGTACAGCGGAGGAGTAGGAAAAATATAGATAGGTATAATTTCCACTTATATTTATAATTTCGATGAAAATAGTTAGCATGAGTAATTATATTTTTGAGCCGTTTATTGTTGAAACTCTTGGACCGTGAAGTATTTTTCTTGCCATATTTTAGGTAAGAGTTTTTATTTTTATGTGTTGATAGTTTAAATTTTTAAGTTTTCGTTCCTGAATATCAATCGGTTTGTTTTCTAAGTTATTTTATATATATGAAAAAATTTTAATCCAAAACCATAATCTTCCACTGTTTACATGAAAATTTTCAAATTCGTACCTATTCCAACTGAAAATCTTGGACCAACGCGGCAACGATTAAACAGTTTTGAATCTTCGTCTCCGGAACGGCAAATTAGTTGTGAAATTCTGTTGAACCGCCCGAGGACTGAATAGTGTTCGATAAATTGCTTTCGACCCGTTTTGCAGGTTTGAACCTTACACGAACCGGCATTGCTGTTGATTGAAGATACGTGATGGAAATATCAGTCTGCATCGTTCCAACTGTTGAAACATGGACTGGCCAGTGAGAAGTCTTGATAAGTTTGAATCCACCCCGTTGCACTAATGATGCTAAGCAAGTCCTGTTTAAAGAATAAAAAAGGGTTTGTAGCATAAGCATAGTAGAATCTACATTTCTAAGGGCCGTACATATTGCCGTACATATTGCGGAGCACAGCGCAGAGTATTTTTCACTGTAAAACTATTATCGACATTGTCCTCATTGAAATAATATCTAAAATCAATTGACCCAACAATTGATTCTAAGAGCATCAAAGCGATTACATGCGAAATGTAGCGCGCAGAAATGCGACTACGCGAGCATGCACGTTACTCCGCGCGCATCCACTTCCGGTCGTATACGTTTGGACGCAGGAAAAATTGCAAAATGAAAAATTGCTTAATGTGTTGTCTGTTAAAAATACACACTTTACCTATTGTACCCGAATGTAAAAAACCATTGCGATAATCCTAAATCAATTTTACAACACATTCAAATTACATCCCTCGAACGCATAAAAACCTGAATCCAGTTTATTGCTAAGTATTTATTTAGACAGTTTTTTCCAAAGCAAGTAGATTTATGAAGGCACTCAAATACCTATTTCTTGACTTTTCTTTGCACCGTCGTAAATTCACTTTTAGACGCAAATAGCACTCGACTCGCTGAGGCGACGGTGTTAATATAATCTTTGCTGAGTCCACAGCATTCAGGTCAATACCTTCAACAGTAAATAAAATCAGAAATGCATTTTAAATTGACTTAGTGATTTTTAGTTAAGACAGTCTTTAGTTCAGTTATTAATGTTGTTAAGTTTGTCACTTTATCTTCATTTTGTTCTAAGTTTTTAATGAAAATAGTTTTCAGAAGCGGTGACAATAAATTTTGGTCTGAAACACGCTGCCACATTGTTAACTAGTAAAACATTTTACTTGGTCATCATGTGCTTTTCCCAAGTATATTGGGGTCGGCTTCCTGTCAAACCGGACACAGCTTTACGTGGAGCGGCTGCCTACCAGACCTTCACAACTCATTAACTGGGCAACACGGTACTCCTTGGTAGGACCAGTGTCAGATATTTTGGCTTCTGACAATCCGTAACGACTGCCAAACATCTACAAATAATAGCCAGGGACAACAGCTTCACGTGCTTTCCGAGGCACGAAAGAGTCTCGGTACCCAATCCCATCCACAGACCAAGCTCGTAAACCGCTATTTGACCTTGAAATCGACCCGTGTGGCTGTTATTATTTAGCCACGAGCTCTTCAAACTAACTTGGTGTGAACAAAAATATCATTAGGCTTGAAAGGAGGTGACAACATAATAATATATTATATCGATAATCCTCGACATTATGCATACTATTGAGACAAATGACTTTCCACGCCAGAAATGTTGGTATAAAGATAGATATTTTTTTGGAACAGTTAGTATAAAATAAGGTAGAAAAAGAAGAAAATGTTGCGCCCACTGAATAAATTGATATATTAAGTAAAGAAGAAAAAGAGACGCTAATTCCAAAAGTAGGCTCTTATAAAATCCCGATGTATCCTGTGTTTGCAGGGTTATCAGGTTTTGGTCATAATAGTCTGCCAGTGTTGCGGACTTTGTTCGAAAGAGTTACCGCGGCCCTGGAACGCAAAGGGCATTTGGAGGTACACAGGTGGGTTTTAGCCAGTAAGAACTACACTCCCTTTCACTCCGCTCAAAGCGTAAGGAGAAACTTGATAATTTCCCATCCAAAAAGAGAACTTTGCCATTCCATATCCTAGAACCTGCTTCATCTGCTTAGCTTTTTCCCAACAATATTGGGGTCGGCTTCCAGTCAAACCGGATTCAAATGAATACCAGTATTTTACGTGGAGCGGCTGCCTACCAGACCTCCACAACCCATTAACTGGAACCTACTCAATCGAAACGTAATGTTTGAAAATAGATATTCATTGTTATATTATGTCTCCGGGACTTCAATTAATGATGTTTGATGTTTCATGACCAGCGGCGAATCGGACATAGGCTAGAAGGATTTTGTGTCAATTGATTGAATACATTCATGGGAAATAGGTACTCAGTTGTTTTCTAGTTGAATTTGACTTCTAACACGCAAAGTGAAAACTAGTATTTATTTTTATTATTTCAACTTAGTACAAAGTGACATGAATATTTAATCTTTTAAGAGGTAGTTATTTAATAAAACATAATATTGTGACTTAAACAGGTAATAAAATGTTTGTGTTAAAATGTGCTAAAAAGTGTATTTTTAGGCACCTATCTGAGTTTTATTTACCAAAACAAAATCTTTACTGGTGACACTAAAGTTAAAAATGCACTTACTTACGTACGAAAAGAGAGTCATTGCATTTTATAATAAGTAAGGAAGCTAGAACTCGTAGAGATGTCCAGTTGGATGGACAATAAATGGCGAGACGTGCTAAGCGTTCAAAGTATCATTCAAGCTTTAATATAAAACTTTAAACAGCTGGGTTCCTCTTTTACCTGCGTTAAATTACACGAGGGATGGAAGGTGAACACTTTTAAAATTGAGTTGTGAAAATATAAATTTGGGTATAACGGATGACATTGAGATAGGTGTACCAAATAAAGTCTTGTTAAATACTTTTCTAATTAATTACCTATATAGAAATAACTAGCTGACCCGCGCAACTTCGTCTGCGTCACATTATTCATGAATAATATTGCCAAAAAATTAAAAAAAAATTAGGGGTGGACTACCCCTAACATTTAGGGGGATGAAAAATAGATGTTGGCCGATTCTCATAGATACCGGATAAGCACAATAAATTTCATCAAAATCGGTCAAGCCGTTTCGGAGGAGTATGGCAACGAAAACTGTGACACGAGAATTCTATATATTAGAAGATAAGATAGAATAAGATAAAAAATATTCAAATTTTTATTTTGTGTAATACGTGGGAAATAAAAAGGCTTTTTATTTTTATTTAAATATTTTTCTCTGTCCTGGATTGACGTCTAAGAAAAGCAGGTCTAATCTGCCGTTTGCATGTTAAAATGTTATAAAAAACCGATTTGGAAATGTTACGTTACTGTGTGACAAAGTGCCTGACAGACACCGCACAGCCAAAGAAAGCTGAAATTTGGCCTGTACATAATTATGTAGCCCTGTATGTAGCTTCCTTGGGGTGTGTAGGGGACCATTTAGAGAGAATTTCCCTAAATTCCTACGGCAACGGGAAGAAATCGGAATATTACGTGCTTACGAAGTAGCGGATCGCGCTCGTATACTATAAAACCACAAAAATAATAATTTAAGTGCAGTAAAGTAGGTACTTAGGTGAGAGTAGCTATTCTAACGCACATTCCACTGCATGGTCCGTAATTATAAAATTTCGAACAATGCAAACAGGCTTCGTAAAAGCATTTTTTGAGTGAATGTGTCGCAAATAAAAATTTTTAACTGAAAAAAAAATTACACATTGACGTAAACACAAAACAATGCATCGTACATATCTCCGAGTCTCGGTTTCACGATATATCAAACGCGTAGTATATTTTCATGGGTCCACGGATCGCATTTGTCACGTTAAACCAATATTTCTCTCGGGACCATCCGCCAAATAAAGCTACTAAATTTTTTATCAAAGAAAAGAGATACATATACGGTTTTTTATTGGAGACTTTTAAGATATCAGATGTTGGACGTAGAATGAATATAGTGATGAAAATTATATTTAGACAACGCAAATATAATAATCTGGAGAATCTTATAACTGTAAAAAATTACAAGGTGTTAATTAGTAGTTGGAGTACGAACTGCTGTGGCGCTAAAAATGCCACTTAAGGAGAATCAAATTAGAATCATAATGTTAATCACACAACAACCTGTTAAATTTCATTTTCATCTTTATCGCTAAAGCATTAGGTTCAAGGTTGATTGCGAAAATTTGACAGTGGCCGGTAACGTGATTTGCTTTGTGGCCTTTTTAGATCTGCAGGTCACGCTGCAAGCAGCATGTCATAAGATTGCGGCTTAAATAGCCACAATCAATAAATAAATAAATAAATCTTTATTTCAGGCAAGATACCCATACCTTTTTTTTTTTTTTTCAGGTGGGAGTGTCAGACTCCTACTGACTAAATCCCATCCGTGTTCCTTCTAATGCCCTTTGCGTTCCAGGGCCGCGGTGACTCTTTCGATCAAATTCCGCAAGATTCCCATACCTACATGTGTTAGTATTGACTTATAAACTTATTATGTTATAACAACTTATAACAACTTTATTTACATTCTACGTGCTTAACAAAAATGTTCTGGGCACTTCTGACAGGAGCAAGTGTTTCCCACACAACTGTCCCATCAGTTGTCCCTCAGTTTTGCTGGCAACAACACATAAGAGACTGTGACGCTGCCACGCACACGACTTAACAGGGATGCTGATCTTTTGCGCATGATCGCAAAATAATCGTCTGTATGCGCTGCTGCAAACATACCCGAAGCGCTACAAAAACGTGACAGCGACAACAGCATTAATAAATCTGCCTAGCCATTTCCAAACTACGTTGGTCGGCTCCCAGTCCAACCAGTCACAGCTGAGTACCAGTATTTTATATTGAGTTACTGGCTATCTAACCTCTGCACTGAGTAACTGGTTACACGGTCCCCCTTGGCAAGACTGAAGTCAGATGCGACGGACGTTATTTTTCCTTGAAGATCGACCTTTTCGGTGGTTAATATTTACCCGTGAGCTCCGCCAAACGGCTAAAATGGGCAAAAAAAAAATTTCTAGTCTCTAGTCTTATAAACATAGCTAGCCTATGCCTGACTATTGGAGTTGGCTTCCAGTCAAATAAGATTCAGCTAAATACCAGTATTTCACGTAGAGCGCCTGCCTACTAGACATCCACAACCCATTTAACTCGGTAACACGTCTTTCTTGGCAAGACTTGTGTCAGATTTTTTGGCTTTTGACTAGCCGTAACGACTGCCAAAGGTCTACGAAGGTCTACGAATGACAGCTGGGATTCACGGCTTAGCGTGCTTTCCGATCCACAGTCTCAGTTTTTTAAGATGGTCACTCATCCGCAGACCAACCTCAGCAAGCGTCGCTTAACCTTGAAATTGACCCGAGCGGCTGTTATTATTTAGCCACACACATTTTTTTCCAGTTATCGATAAAAGGCAAAAATCACGAACAATAATCCTCTCGTTTTCGTCACAACTCAAACCAAAGCGTTTTCCAAATTACAAACGACACAGTTAATAAAAGTGTTCAAACACAGAAAACTTTACAGACACAATTTCAAAGTATACAACAACTACAGTGACAATAAGTCTACCGTTTACTAGCTCCATAATGCATTTCCTACCGTTCGCGATGCTACCAAAATAACTTAAAACATTGCCTTGTATATTGCAACGAAAATAACTGTCCATTGCTTCCCGAGTTTCTTCCAACTAAGGTAGATCATATCAAGCAAATGGAAAACAACATCTACTACTTGATAATAATATCTTCCCTCTATTTTTGACCGTATTTTCTGGGTTATTGTGCTGTTGTAAGGGACATGAAATGATTCCTTCTTCTTTTTAACCGACTTCCCAAAAAGGAGGAGGTTCTCAATTCGGTTGTATTTTTTTTTATATAATTATGTTTGTTACCTCATAACTTCCGACAATTATGAACCGATTTGTTTTATCTGAACAGATATACTTGCAGATTGGTCCCATCTAAATTTTATCAAAATCGGTTACGAACTTTGGATTTTAAATCGATCAGATGATGGTTTTATGTTATCCAAGTAATCGAAATTGCGTATTTTGCTTTTCTGCGATTTTGTAGTGGTGTTGTTAGGTGTGGGGTACCACTAAAAGTGTTTTTTTTTTTTAAGTTTTTGTCTGCTGCGGGTCATATGAAGCCACTTTAGTAGAATCATGTTGGAATCATAATATCATTCAAACTTCTGTCTGTCAAATTTCCTTTTCATCTTTATCGCTAATTTGCTGACACCCGCGGCTTTGCCTGCTTGACGAATGATATAGCACTATCCATTGCTGCAAACAGCATGAAGATCGGTGTACTTAGCAGTTTTTGAGTTTATCACGAACAGACAGACAGACAGACGCGGCGGAGGACTCTGTTTTATTATACGTAGTGAAGAATTAAGTTCAAGGTTGATTGGGAAAATTTGACAGTATCGGTTAGTTCAAAAATGCTGAATTGCACGAGTAGCTGATTTAAAAGTGTTTTTTTTATGCTGTTATTTTATTTACAACTGTGGAGTATAGTGTAGCTTATATCAGTCAACACGTTACAGATGATTCGTGATAGAAAACAAAACATGATTAGAGACTTACGTTATGAGCTGTTCTCCTTTATAAGATTGAGCATTAGTATCATTACTTGGCCCTGGAAAATGATCGAGTCAAAAGATGTCTGACTGTTAAAAAATACCATGGGCAAACCTTTTTTAGCCAGTCCATCCCCGAGATATTTTATTAAAATTAAACGAAAATTCAAAAGACTGATAACGTAATGAATCGCCTTAAATAAATGACGTCACACATTGAGAAGTCACAATTGGTCAAATATCGGTCTGGGAGATATCACATTTTTCTCTAAATTGTTATCACTTTATCACTGCTCTTAAGCCTATCTAGAGTAAATTGACTCAAGATTGTACCCTCGTATTATATGACCAATTAAACTGCTATCAGAGTCAACGATATTAACTGTAAGTTTTATCTAAGAGAGCTTCAAACTTCTGAAGCGTTAAGACCTCTCTGATTTGAATTTCATGAATGTTTAACGTGGCAGAATTGTTAGAAGCGTGTATTAAGTCAAAGTGAGCCTTATTACTTTAGTTTTTCTTAGAAATTCTGTTATTAAATAAGATCATATATGCTATTATTGGAGGAGCTCGAGGGTAAATAATAACAGCCGCACAGGTCGATCTTCAAGGTTAAGCAACGCTTGCCGAGGTTGGTCTGTGGATGGGTGACCATCTTAACATACCGAGTTTCTTCCGTGCCTTGAAAAGCACGTTAATCTGTTGGTCCCGGCTGTCATTTGGAGATCTTTTGCAGTCGTTATGGACAAAGAAGCCAGAAAATCTGACACCAGTCTTGCCAAGGAGTACCGTGTTACCCAGTTAATGGGTTGTGGAGGTCTGGTAAGCAGTTGGTCCACATAAAAGACTGGTACTTATCTGAATTCGGTTTGACTGGAAGCCGACCCCAATATAGTTGGGAAAAAGCTAGGCAGATGATGTATATGCTATTATTGTTAGACACTGGAGGTTTGGAATTTTAGATTTTAGAAAGAGGGAATTTTTATATAGGTCATTATCATGTAAAGTACTGGGGTCCTTCTATGTCGTCGCATAACCATCACGTTTCATCACAATAATGAAAGACACACCGCACAATCGCCTTTTCACAGCATAATCATGATAGAAATAGCAAATCATGGTTATAGAAGATTATAATATCAATTTCTATTGATAGCCAATTCGATTTATATTACTTTCTCAGCGCTGAAAACTGAATTTTATGACAAAATCAATATAAGAATAAACAGACCCAAGTGTGATACTAAAATACGTATAACTGTTTTGTCTAGACATGACTGAATTATATTACATTGTAAAATAACACTCTATTCCGAAACAATTTCGTTATGAGTAACTATAAAAATTCTGGAAACGTTTTGATGAAGAGATACCTAGGTATGTTTATATTGTCTGTAATGTATAGAAACCTATTCAATTACATTTCGCTGAATTCCCACACGTCATATTTATGCTAATGTATTCATAAAACTAGGCACCAAAATAAGCTCTACATCGAATGACTATGATTCTAGAACATGATAAAAACGAGTGGTATTTAGCTGTAAGCAAAATGTTCCCATTTTTATAAAAAAAAACACATTCATAACCAGAAAATAACTCTTTCGACTCCTCTTCTATGGGACTTTGCCATCTAACATCGTGGTTGTTAAGACGTGACCCCATTTTTTATGGGAAATCATCAAATGACTCCTCCCGCTCTGGGCAAAGCAGAAGGGAGTGTCAGACTAAAACCCATCCGTATTCCTCCTAATGCCCTTTGCGTTCCAGGGCCGCGGTGACTCTTTCGAACAATTTTGCAATAAAAAAGACATAAAATGTATAACGCCATCTATGGAATATGATGTGGAACTGTCAAATTTTAAGTGCGGAGTTCGTTTTTAGGGTTTCGTACTTCATTAGAAAAACGGAACCATTATAGGATCAGTTTGTTGACCGTCCGTCCGTTTGTCTGTCAAGACTCCTTATCTCGGGAACGCGTGACGGTATCGATTTGAAATTATATGCTCAGAACTAAAGTCCAATCAAACTTCTAAGTCAACGTAAAATAATAATAAATACGGTACGTTTATGCTACAACAAACGAACATTTCGACACTCTCATGGGAATTAAAATTTATAAGGTATTTTCCATTGACGTAGAACTTAAAAATCTTAAAACTACACATTTAATGTTATTAAATGAATACTAAAAAATATAGCCTTTATTTCAAGTTACATTTTGTACCTACCTACATAGTAGGGAGCCCTCGGTGGGCGAGTCCGACTCGCACTTTTCCGGTTTTTTTTTAAGGTTTATATAATTTTGTTTTTAGAAATAGGAGTTCATTCAGAACGATATTTTTTTAATTACATTTTTAATACCTTAAAAGTACGGTGGCTTTTATTCCTTGATAGTACTGTTTTAGTCAATAGATGGCGTTACGGGTTTCGGCATTACGTAGTAGATAAGGTGAATTCCTCTAAAACATTACTACAATTCCTATTAGGTTTATGTGTAAAAGTTATTTACATGAGGTTTTGAACTTTTTTAACGTGATGTGACGTGATGTAACGAAAATAGGTTCTGTGAATAATACCTACTTTAAAACGCTGGCTTTTGTATTTTGGCAAACTAAATTATCCTAAATAAATCATTAACATCTTATAAATATTTGACAATATTAGGTAAAATAAGGATGTATAAAAGTTAGGAAATGCATAAGTTAAATAAAATCCAAAGATAAATTTAATACGACTCATGAGATTCGAACCCGCACCATGTCGTTCGGAAGGCAGTCTTCAAACCGACAGGCTATGATTGCTATAGACAAATACGTTTAAATAGTCAATCATATTTATGTCATGATTTTTCACTGCTTACCTCCCGAAAGGTATAGCGTAATGATAATCATTGCTAAGGTTAGACCCATACGTATGTACAATTTTGTAACATGTTGTGCGTTCTTATAACAATTCCTCGCTGAGCTATTTGGAAAAAATGTCAAATTATAAGTCAAATGTTATTCTTAGTGCGCAAAAACCAATTTTTATTATTCGTTTGGCAATATTATGGTGTAAAAAACCACTTCAAAAGATAAAATAAATACAAAAATAAAATCTGTTTGCGAGGTTCAAACCATGTGCACTTTCTCGTTCAAAACACACATTTCTGACTATTGCTCGACCTCCATAGCACATAGCACGATAATATATAGCCTATATGTTGACGACACCAATAAGGATTATTTATGCAAAATTTGAACAAAATCTGTTCCGTAGTTTTGGCGCCAATCGTAAACACACATGCTCAAGATTTACTGTTTTATTATATGTATAGATTTAATATAATTATGTATGGATTATAAAAAAGCAGTTGCAATTGAATACGCTAGAAAGTAAGAAACAGAGTGACACAAAATTCCTCGATGAACCTGAAATTCAGACTCTTATAAAACTATCTCTACATATTAAAATTCTTCCAGTCATCATTCTAAATAAGTACAGTAATGCAAAAACACATCTCAAGAAACAATTCCACTGCCAAATGGAACAGAACTTTGCCATACATCTAACGCGACTTTAATAGTCCCATTAAAACTGTCTGCAAGGTCTTAAAATATGCTTTAATAGGAGTATAATCTCGTACATTAAAGATAAAAATTTCGTAGCACCCCACCACATTGTCACGTGGGCATGACGCGGTAACCGCAGGCGGGAAACCTTCCAGGGGGTTATGTATGACCCACATTAAGAGCCTAATCTTAAAGCCTTTTCTTATAATAAATTATCAGGGCTGGGGAAAATTTTACACGGTATATTTCAAAAACAAACAGCGGGTGTTCTTTTAATAAACGCAACTATGTTGTCTTAGCTATATTGGTGGTGAAATTATTTTGTGGGCATGTTATTTAGATTTATACTGGACTTGCTTTTGCTCGCGACTTCGTACGCACATATTCCGTTTTTTCGCGGTCCCGTAGGAATGTCGGGAAATCCTATTTTTGTGCTCCTCTATGGAGTGTAGGGAAGCTACATACTAAATTTCATTTCATGTCTAAGTCTGTCACCATGACAACAATGTTAACAGCATTGTTGTGTTTCGGCAGTTAGATGTATGATAGCCAGCTCCTCTGTGTAAGAGGATTCCGGGTGAAACTCGCTTCCATCTTCGGCCTAATCATCACTTTCCATCAGGTGAGATTTGGGTAAAGAGTTTCCCCATTTTGCATAAAAAAAGCTCTTTAGGACTAGTAGTTTTGGCATCGAATAATCAGTCACTCACCCAGTCGCTCACGAATGGATGAATTTTAAATTTATGCCCGTTTCTTATGTAGTGGCATACTGAGAAACGGGCTGCGGCGATTTTTGCAGTATTTGTGTCTTTTGGGATGCGAGAGGAAATATTTTTGGGAGCTAGAAAAGAGAAATGCTTGGTGTTGGGGATTTGAATCTGTTACTTGTTTTGGTGTATGTATTGTTCGACCAAACCAGCTGCTTGTGACCTTACATACCTAGTCAGAAATCTTTATTAATTCATGAATTAATTTCATTTTATCCGTACTGATAGAATTAAAAAAATAACTCTTTCATTCTGTCGGTCTATCTGTACGTAATTTTTTAATTAGCCAACAATTTGTTTACACACGATCTTTACGTTTACAATTTCATGTACTTAAAATGCAATAATGAAGTGTTTTTCTTACAAATAAACATATTTTATTAAAAGTCATCATCTGCCCAGCCTTTTCCCAACTACATTGGGGTCGGCTTCCAGTCAAACCGGATTCAGCTGAATCTGAAGCTGAACCAGTATTTTACGTGGAGCGGCTGCCTACCAGACCTCCACAACCATTAACTCGGTAGGTAACAAGGTACTCCTTGGCAAGACTAGTGTTAGATTTTCTGGCTTCTGACTATCCGTAAAGACTGCCAAAGATCTCCAAATGACAGCCGGGACCAACAGCTAAACGTGTTTTCCGAGGCACGGAGGAAACTCGGTATGCTAAGATGGTCACCCATCCACAGACCAACCTCGGCAAGCATTGCTTAACCTTGAATATCGACCTGTGCGACTGGTATTATTTAGCTACGAGCTAAGAACTGAAACGGAAGAATTTATATAATACACTTATTGATAATTTTTCCCGCGACTTCGTACGCGCACATCTCGTTTTTTCCGTTCTCGTTAGAATTTCGGGAAATCCTATTTTAGTGCTCCTCTATCCTCCCCAAGGAACCTACACGACAACTTTCAGCTTTCTACGACAAGTAGTTTTCGCTGTGCGTTTTCTGTAATCACTCAGTCATACGTAACGGAAGAATTTAATACTTTATGCTTTCGGGAAATTAGGTAAAGGTTGTTTTCGGGGCACATTATTTTTTTACAAATTTGTTTTAAATCATATATTTTCAAGGACTCTAGACAGCATTGTTTATGTATTTAGTTTACTTTTAGAATGACCATTGTAATATTATAACAACTACTTCCACGAAACTGGCTACATTGGCGTAGAATTAGAAAATAACTCTAAAGTTGAGTTCGGTTATACAGGGTTCTGCAGAAAGGGAGAGGGAGATTTCGACTGCTCCCCCAGCCTGCAGCAGGCGCACCGGGCGTCGGAGGGGGGCATACGCTGCCCTCTTCCAGCGCCCCTAACGGTGTCCAGGGGCGACTGACCTGGGGATGTCCGTCGCCCCCCATTCGTCCGGACCCGAGGTGGCGGTGGGAATTACGGAAGTCGCATTAGTTCCCGCGATCCCCGGCGCAGGTGGAAGATGGAACACCGGGGTGGTTTAAGCGGCACATGCCTCGCAATGTCAGGATCCGCCTCAACAAAACGAGCATTCGCGCAGTCGGTACGTGGATACGAGCACGAACGCGCGAGCAACAGCCGCTCGTTGCTCGTGTCGAGCACTCCAACAGTGTAAGTTTTCGGTCAGTACGACGTGCAAAGTCAGACATCTTGTGAATCAGTTCGTAACGAGCATGTTACATGGATTTTAAGACATGGCGTAGCATAACATATTATTGTCGTTGCTAATAGTACATTTTGGCCTGTAACACCGGTCAATGCTTACTAAAAGATGTATGAATGTACTATCAGAGGCTCTAGACAAAGCGCCTTCTTTTAGTTAAAGCAACTGTAAAAATGCCAAAATATAAGGGATGATCACGTGACATTTAACAAGTTTTGACAACCCCATCCATTTTTGACGTTTTGATACTTTGTCTAAAGCTTTTTCATAATCATAATTAAATCATTTTATTATCAGGCAACTGAGACCTATAGATAAATCCACAAAATTAAAATATACAAAAAACAATAATACACTAATACATACTGATTTTTTGACCATTACATGTCATTTTCGGCCAAGTTTCATCCACCTCAGCAGTGCGCTTCTGTAAACATTTCGTGTAATCTTAAGTGAAGTGAAAGAAACATGGAAAGACAGCTCACTTCATGCTTACTCCGCCTAAGTTTAAACGATAAGACGTTGACAGGATCGACCGGCTATTAACATTGGTCCTTGTAAACTTAGGTGAAGTGAGATTTTAATCCGTACAAACAAGATTAATTGACAGTTCACTTGCACATGCTCGCTCCACTTAGGTAAGTTTATAACGGTGATACGTGGGCAAAATAGAACGGCTGTTTAACTGTTTTGGCATAATATTGAAACATACTTTCATAGTAGAAGCCTAAGCCAAAAGCTTTGCCTTTTTCTTCTCAATATCCTCTATTTTGCGAAACGTTTGTCCTGAAAACACGTCTAGGTCGTCACGCTACCTACACACTGCGGTCGACCTCAACAGCCGTGTGTTCCCTCAGGCGTCCGAGGCGACGACCTTAGCCACATACGCGGCGTACTTTTAATTAATAGACAACATAATTTTATTATTTCTTTTAACATCAAAGAAGATTTCATAGTGAAAGGAATACGTACCAACGTCCAATCACTACATGTATGTATTAAAAGATAAAAATACTTCCTTATTATTAAAACCTTTTCATTCAACGTGTGATCATCATTTTGAAGGGAAACGCTCCAATATAGAAGTATATGTGTTTCGAAAGAACCCCGTATTGAATTTGGCCGTGAAAAGGAATACTGTCGTATGTAAAACGGGATGTAATGAAAAAGGCTTACTTTGTTAGATGACTGTTTGAATGAGGAAAAGGTTCCAGTCTTTTTATTCAGTTCTTTATAGAATTTGAATGGGTAACTGTTGAATGGGGAACGATATAACAAGCAATTACGGGGATGCCATCTGATACTGGCTTAAAAGCAGGGATGTATTATAGCTAAGCAATTTCGTTCTTGTCCAGGTGAAGCCAATTTAAATATGGGATTGAGCTAACGTATGTTGTACGTCGTTTGTAATTTTTGTTAGGAAAATAAGCAAGTGCAAGTTGGACTCGCGCGAAATGGTTTCCGAACGAATTAAGGTTATGGCACACTATAACAGCATCGCAACGGCACCGCTCCAGCCCAGCAATTATCTTGTAATTCAAATTAGTCCTTAATTCGTGTGTCGTATAATACATTTTATAATGTCAATGTCAAAAAGCCAACGGCAGGCAGTTAGTGTGTTAACCGTTTCAATACAACTTGGCTCGCAGCCTGCGTGCTTACAGCGCGCCGTCTGCGTGTTTACTGCGCGCCAATTCCGATTCGCCAGTCCTAGGCGTGTTCAATGACAAATGCCATGTAAAATTGTGTTTGCGGTGACAGCAAGCTTGCACCTCGCGGCTGGTGCGCGGACTGCGAGCGGACGACATGTAGCCGGGTAGCCGTAGCTTAAATACGAGGCGACGCCGTGCTGCAGCTGTGCAGTTGCGGTGCCGGTATAATGTGCCATGACCTTTATGCTTTTCAAATTTGTTGCAAAAAAATTGCTAATTTGAAACCATAGACTTCTTTCCATAGACCGTTACTTATTTACACTATGCGTTTATGATTGGGTCACAGAATTTGATATATATGTTCTAAATTGAAACTGAAACGTTCCAGTAGATTCGGAGAAAATTTGCCGAAACAGACACAGTAACAATATACGAATTTCGTTTTTTATGTAGCATAATTTTGTTTATTTACTCTTAGAAATGCGATTCTATGTACGTATACTATTCGTCAAGACTACGGCAAAGGAGTTGTTTATTTTATTTTATTATAATAATGTTTGTTAAAACTTATTTTTGGATTCCACCCTGAGATTTTTAAAGGTAACCGTTAAAAGAGCTTCAAAACTTACAGTTTTTCGACATTGTCGACCATAACTAGAAGTGGAGAATCACAAAAAACGTATCAAAAATCTGCTTATGAAAATGATAAAATATATTCTTTACTAGCTGTACCCCGCGGCTTCGCTCCCGTCGACAGCATTTGACTATAACAAACACAACAAAAAAAAAGAATTAGCGAAATCGGCCCAGCCGTTCTCGAGTTTTAGCGAGACTAACGAACAGCAATTCATTTGGACATAATAGGACAATATTTTAAAAAGCGGACCCGTAAAGGATTAACTCCTTTTGTACATAGTATAATAAAATCAAGCTCGATAGTAATATCAGCGCGAACATATCCCGAGCAAATATTGACGATTGCCCTAAATGCATCCTGGTGTCTATGATACATCCTGTATCAGTTATTCACATAGCCTAGAGACTATGGATATTTATGGTTCCTGTTTGCAATGAGTGGGAATATTATTTAGCTAGTGTTGAATATTTTTCAATCAAACTATTCTAATCCAATCAGATAATAATGGTGTTTGTGAGGGTCGTAGGAGTTCACTGGATGCAAGAAGTATAGAACAGCTCCATGTGGTAATAGGGAATATGCATAAAAAAATATATATATTATCTACACAGTCTAACTAAAATGTATAAAATTGTAATACTAACAGTGAAAATAGAATCAAAATCACTCGAAAAACAAACGAGTTACAATTATTTTAAACAAATATATCTGTCCGGTGAAGATCGTTTTCGAAATAGTTATTTACAGAATAGACTAGCTGTACGTACAATGAATGTATTCCCAAAACCAGACCAAACCTTATAACCAGAACTGGTTCTCGTTCGGCTGAAATAATAATATTTGTAGTTTGTTAAAGCCAAATCTTAATATATATAAATCTCGTGTCACAATGTTTGTCCTCAATGGATTCCTAAACCACTTAACCGATTATAATAAAATTCGCACACCATGTGCAGTTTGATCCAACTTGAGAGATAGGATAGTTTAAATCTCAATTTTTTGTTGCAATATTATTTAGGAGCGGAAAATGTGACGCAGACGAAGTTGCGCGGGACAGCTAGTTAAAATATATTTTTTTATTACATTTGGCTTGCCTTTAAATCTAGGTCTGAAATAACAGACGCAAAGTCGACAATGTAGCAAACTTATCCAGAAGAAACCTGTTCACTCTATCTTTGAAGACACCACATATCGCTTAACTAAAATAACTTGACTTATTTAAATATTACGGGGAATGTATAATATTTCAGACATCTACCATCACGATGTCAAGTTTGGTGTCAGATTTTCTAGCTTCACACTTTTCTTAAACTTAATCTAAAGTAAGTCATTATTGTCCGGTTGCAATAAAATTCAGGTCAATATTATTGCCTGGAAGTCAATAATGAGATTTGTATTTGGAACCGCTCGCAGCCTCTCCTCATGACCTGCGAACAATTTCCTCGCAGTAGGTGTGAAAAGCAGAGTTTGGTCCTCAAGGTTAAAGGTATCTTTCCCTTGGGCTAGCTTGAATCCCTGGCTGGATTCTTGTATTAACGCTTTCACTGCGCTCGTCAGTTAAACTTTTAACTCCCTTGCTACGCACGGAAGTTAACTTTCGAATCCTTCATTTAATTAAGCAGTGCGATTCTGTAAGGCGTCAAACCATACAAACAAGATGGAATGACAGCTCACTTGTCGTTCACTCCACCTAGTAACACGGTGAGATGTCGACAGAATAGACCGGCAGGATTCAATATGACGCTCGTGACATAAGTCTGCTTTGGGTAAAGCAGAAGGGAGTGTCAGACTCATACTGACTAAAACCCATCCGTGTTCTTCCTAATGCCCTTTGCGTATCAGGGCCACGGTGACTCTCTCAAACAAATTCCGGAACCCTGGCAGGCATTGCTTTATCCCATCCACTGGCCAACCTCGGCAAGAGTTGCTTTGCCCCGAAGATTGAAACGAGCTGCTGTTATTATTAAGACTGAAGAAAACTTCCGAAGCACTATATTTCCGTACTACTCCCCGTTGAGTTCCCAATCATTTACACAAAGAATCAAAAAGGTTATGCGTTGGCATGTTAAAGTAAATAGGAGTTTACGAGAGCAGGTAATCACACATAAACACAGAAGTAAAATACGATCGTAAATATATTGGCTGCCATGTATCGAATATCGAAATTGTTCACATTGATATTTAAAACTGGATGAGGCATTGTCAAAAATAATAATATCTTAATGATAAATGAAGGTCGTTTCAATATTTAAATAAAGTTTTTCTGGTAATTGAGATGTCTGTATTAAAGCTGCATAATTTTAAAAGTACATAATTGATGAATGGTTGCATCACTCTCCTATTTTCCTATAAATCTTCTTACACATTTCATAATCTGACGTTTTTTTCCAATGGGTTCCCTCACAGCAGCGGAGTCACAACTATTCTTTTTCCGTGTTAATTTCTGATAACGCTGAAATCTACTAGATACGGAGAAACAGGACCGGTCAAATTAGAGACATCACTTGCGCCAAGTACTTTTGTGTCCACCAGTGGACAATTTTCGGCTGAAAGCAGTCAATTGCGTTTCCAAACGTCTTTTTTAATGCGCATATCAAAAGGAGTGGAACTCTCTACCTGCGTCAGTGTTTCCAAACACATTCGACCCTAATCTCTCTAAAGTTAGAGTGTACAGGCTTACTTGCTTGCTTGCTCTAGTGAGTAAGCTCATTCTGGCGATTTTGTCTACGTCACCTCTGACTTAGGCTGGAATCAAATCCAAGTCAAGTAAAAATAAAATAAAATTGGTCTCTCATTTTTTTACTACTGATAGGCATACGTTTAAATTAGAGAAAACTTGTTGAGGATGCCTTGTAACTAAAAAAGTTAAAAATTACTAATTTGATTAACGAATAATTAAGTGCAGTACAACAAAGTACCTATTAAAAAATAACATTCAACCTGCTCCAGGAATAAAAGTTGTACTAACCGAATCGGGCAGCTAAAACTAGGTTACACGAAATTCAGTGTGTTTTGTAATGCAGTATTTAAAATACTTACTTACTGTACCAACATAGATTAGCACAATGTTGTACTTGCATATAAATAGGGGTGCAATGGAGGCCGCCTTAGCGGAAGCAGAGACGGAAATTTAGATATTGGCATTGAACTTTCGGATGCAAAGGAAGAGGAGAAAATAATTGTGGAATAAACGCTGATATCAGTTTGAAAAATCGAGCTTTTATATAAAAAAAATTAAGTGGGATAACAACAAAAAATAATTTATAGCTTTGTCACCTTACAGGAAAGTTTCAGCAGCTTCCAAAAGAATTTGGTGACATTTGGAGCAAAATAATGTAAGTTCGAGTCGGGGGCATTTTTTTTAATTAATCTTCTGCAACAGCTCGAAATGCGATTTCATAAGAAGTTCATTTACAGTTAAGGCAAATGAGCGGTTTCGTTAAACCCTAATCGTAAGAATACCTACATTATTATATGCTAGCTAGTAGTGTGCACGCCAGCTTGAATTAGTTCGCGGACACAGAACGTTGAATCTAATTAAGCAGATTCGATCGTATCGCCATGAATGATTGGATCTTATAATTACTGTCAGTAAATTATAAGAAAGCGATCTTATGATTGTTGTTACATTTGAAGATATAAGCGGTCACCTATCTGTGGTCAGATAGGAAACACTGGCCTCATCTGGCTTAAAATACAATCTAGCATGGAAGACAGTGAGCACTTCAGTCACCAGTACGGTTTCCTTCGTGGTCGGTCAACTGGGGATCATCTTCTTCTGTATGTAAAATATTGCTGGGGTGAGGCCATTGAAAAACATGACGAAGCCTTTGCTGTATCGCTTGATATTTCATAGATGGCTGCTCATCGGATCGTACGGCTATTGATGCCGGTGTTCCTCAGGGGTCTGTTCTTTATGCAACTCTGTATCTGCTGCTTATAAACGACCTGCTGCAACTAGGTGCAATCGGATTCGCAAATGACAGCACAGTATCATATACTTTCTTAGTGCAAGAGCCAGCAGGAAGAAAACAACTACTCTTAGAGAATCTATGGTGGAGCGCATGAATTTGACCATAAATCTCGTTTCCCAGTCGGGCGACAAAAATTTGCAGAGCAAAATGGCTTATAAGTGACGAGACGTTGGTGGCTCAGCTTCACAGCCTAGCTCATCGGCGTAGTATCGCCAGCCTGTCGGTCTTCTACAGATTGTCCTTTGGTGAGTGCGTGCAGGAACTCCACGACCTGATCCCACCATTGTCTTTTTACTACTGGAATACCTGAGTACGGTTGGTACCCGTACTTGGTCAATATCGCAACTAATCGTACCCAGCGCCTTCTCCTACACTGTGTGAAACTCTCTGCCAACGTTTGTGTTCCCGTCCACATATAACCCATCTGTAAAACATAGGTAATTTGTTATCAGGCGGTGCTATTGAAGTTAGATATCTATAGTAACTAGCTGACCCGTGCAACGTCGTCTGCGAAACATTTTTCATTACTGCTCCGCTCCTATTGGTCTTAGCGTGATGATATATAGCCTATAGCCTTCCTCGTTAAAAGGGCTATCTAACACTGAAATAATTTTTCAAATCCGACCAGTAGTTCCTGACATTAGCGCGTTCAACCAAACAAACAAACTCTTCTGCTTTATAATATTAGTATAGATATCATTCAATTAATGCTTAATTTCAGACAACATGCGAGTATACATAGTTGATCACAATGAAGGACACATGCATAGCAGTAGCACACATAGTTAATTGACACATGAATTAATTAATTGCAACTTTCCGTGAACGCTAGTGTTTATACTGCACAAGAAAATCTACTCTTAGAGATAGGTCATACCGTCTTGTTGTGAGTAAAATATTTTTAAAACAAGCTACTCTACTCTAATTATTATTATAAATGCGAAAGTTTGGGTGTTTGTTACACAATCACGCCAGATTGGCTGAACGGATTGACAAAGATAAAACGCATCAAACTCGGGAGTGGGGGCTCGTGACGTCACGACTCACTAAAAATTATGCGAAGGTGTGACGTATTGAGAATTTTAAAAGCGTCGTAACTTAGTCAATTTTGGTTCCCATAACAAAAGAAAAAACACGGGTCAAATATTTTTTGATAATCTAACTGACGGACTAATTAGATTTTTTCAGGACACCCTATTTCGAATGCGATCAACGGATCAGACCGATCCGATCGATCGTCTAATCGTTCGTTTGATTTTGATTATAGATAGCATTCGATATTGACTTAGTTAGTGAATTCGGTCGTTAAGCGATCGGTAACTTTGTCAAGACTTCCAGCCCTGGTTTCCAATAAATTGGATGAAAGGGCCTTCTTGAAGGGTCCCGATAGGACCAGTGCTTCTCAGGGTTGCGGAATTTGTTCGAAAGTGTCACCACGGAACTAGAGGAACAGGGCTAGGCTTTAGTCAGTAGAAATCTGACAGTCCCTTTCCGCTCCGCTCAGAGCGGAAAGAGTCGTATGATGATTTTCCATCCTTAAAAATGTAACCAGACACAAAAAAGAACGAAAAAAGTTGATTAAAGCTCATTTGTGTTATTGCAATTTACTATTCCTTAAGAAAAAAAAAGAACTGCCCATTCCACCCTCTCTAATTCCACGCCTTTACGACACAGCATTCGTCACGCGGCGCGGCCATATCCGTAGGGAGTAACACGACTAGAGACGTCCTTAAATTTTCATACTGTAAGTACACATGACGACGACACCTCCACACACTTCCAAAATATAGAGACCTCGCATTGCATCAGTTTTTCGTGGTTTCAGAGATCTGCTAATACTAGATATGCCACCTCTTGATGTGTCACCGTGCGTTGTACATTCCCCTATCTTCCCGTTGACGTCACAGGCCAAAGTGAAAATAAGAAATTGGGAAATAGAATTTTATGCGTAGCCATAAGTTGGTGCTCTGAATGTCATCTGTCATCTGGGATAGTGAGTATGGTGTCGGAAGCAATTTTAGATGAAATCTATGTGTGTGAATATTATGTTTTTGATTGACAGTAACTTTGGATTATTATGAGTGTATACATGTAAGTCCTTTCCAGGACCGTAAGCCCCAATTGGGGCCAAATCGTATTGTTCTTTTCTTTAACGCGTGACGCGTTAAAAATGGCGCAGAAGACTGGAAAGTACATAGAGTGGAAATTTCTGGTCACTGTATGAGTATGTCATACAAAGGGATAAAAACATAGCTTGCAATAATTGAGTATGAATATGGGTACTTATAAGAGTAAAGGGCGGCCAAAGACACAATCGATGAATTGTGGGAAAGAATGCTATGATTAACACCGTAATTTTTACTCACGTAGAACAATTATGAAAGAGTTACACGTTGCGCAGGTCTTAAATGAATTTGAATACGATCAAGATCATGATAATTTGGCCTTATTGTTGAAGAAATATAGGTTTTAAATAAGCCTGAAACCGGTTTTAATAAAAAGTAATAAAGACAAAGTTATGGATAAAAACCTGAATCATAATAACAAGGCTATTCCGACTGGCTGTTTTGCTAAGCAAATCTACGGATAAAAGTAATATCTTTGAAAAAGTCTGTAGAAGTATCAATGTCGCTACAAAAAGAACCACAACGCCATCTATCCGACAAGCAGCAAACTACTACAACAAAATCCTGCATCGCGGTATCAGAGTTTACCCATTGCAATTTGAAAATAAGTATAAAGCAGTCCGAATATCAACTAGGGCAGTTGCCCGCCAGACACAACACCCATCTAGTCGGAGGATCCTCCCTTTTCAACGGGGCGTTTGCGAGACTTTACATTCTGTTCCACATACCCTCTAAAAGCGTATTACCCACTTTGCGATTATCTATGCTTTTGGCTTGCCTAGTTTGCGAAAACATAATTCCTTTCTTAGGATTTGAATCCTAAGAAATTAATTAAATACAGAATAATAAAACTACAGCAATTTGAACTTTCAACATAGCTATTGACCCTCCATGTAGCCTACTGGCACCAATACGTACCCATTGTACGTGGTAAACCTACCTAATTGGGTACTAGTTGCCTACATAATTGAGTACATTTCAGTTTCATTTGGATTTCATACTAAAAATCACCATTTCATTGAATAAACGAATTGTTTATTCAGTCTATTGGATATTTAAGTTTTTATGTAGGTTTGAATTCTTATGCGCTACTATAATTTGGCATGTTCTATCAAGTTTCAGTGGATGAACGCAAAAAATCTGATAAAACAATTTGTGTTAGTTTTTTTTTTTCGTTGTTTTTGCGGCATAATTGCTGAAAAAAATCTTTATCTTTAATTTTTTTCTATTTATTTTATTTGAAATGTAATTAAAATGTAATTGGTTTAGAGATTACATGTGCTATTGCTGTGCATTTAAAAAAATCAGGAGTTTCTCAGTTAGACCTCGCAGCTTGTATCAGGGGGGCTACTCTCTAAGCTCAAAGGTTAACAGAAAATTATATTAGTGTGCTATGGCTAAGGTCTTGCATTATATTCCTATAAAATATTTACGTTTCGTAACCTCCAAACCACGATTTTACAGTACCTGTCAAAGCGTGTTGTGAAACGTAAAATTTTGTAGAAATGTAAAGCAAGACCTTAGCCATACCAGTCACGAAAATAGGTTAAAGCAATAACAACAATAGTTTGCACGACCAATGTCCCCCACACTAATATAATTTTCTGTTAATCCCGAAAATTCTAAAAATTAATTATTTAAATACCGAAGTTTACGAGAATGTAAAATCTTCGCAATCCCGGATCGAAACCTCTACTCTGACAGTTACAATATCACATTTCGTCCGGTTTGACTCCTGCAAATTGCATCCTTTAACAAGTTTACTTACAGTACGGTAATACGATAGTTTGACGAAGACTCGGTCTTACGTTGTTTGAATGTACGTCCGGGAGTATGTTCAGTTGAATTGCATTTCTGTGTATTTGTTTGCTGTGTGCCCTGCAGATGAAGCTTATTTAGAGTAGAGATATTTCGGGTGATACATACTAAATTAATGACCACAAGTTGCCTTGTCGATATAATGTTTGGGTCACCAAGACACAGGCTGCGCCTAGTTTAGGACCCGATGATGAATTGATAATGCACTTTTAGTATAATTCCATAATTTCAAGTGCATTTTAATTGATATTGATATAAAGGCTTAATTAATAATTGCAAGGGATGACATAACGTTCTGGGTTTGATATCCAATTGAGACATTTTTGTTTTCTAATTTTCAATTGCCAGTACCAATTTTACTAATTTTCAAGCAATTTCTGCATCCACATCTAAATTGCAATCTAGTGACATCAGATTTCGTAATTAGTACAAAGTGACATCTCATCAAAGCCTGTCAGATTCCTTACCATTCCTTTTGGCTTTACCATTGTAGGCTTAATAGAAAAGTCGGCCGCATTTGACGGACCCCTTTACAAAACTCAGTTTATAAAATATTCATGTTCCGTCCCCTACATTTTTATCCCGGTTAATCTCATATCAGAACTGGGTATTATCCGTAGGTTTTGGCAAAGAATAAGAATATTTTTTTTTATCATTATTCACAAAATCCTCGGCTCTTTAACAATTTTTTACCGATTTCCAAAAAAAGGAGGAGGTTCTGAATTCGGTGGGTTTTTTTTTTTTTGTGGTTGTACACCGATCGCTCTGAGGTTTCTCATCCGATTGAAATGAAATTAAATGAAATAATTTATTTGCTATGGATGTAGGTACAAAAATATGGTGTTAAGTAAGAGAGGGATCCAGTACATTCTACCGTGAGGCATGCAAATTTTTTTATAGTAGAATTAATTATGAAATAATCTTAAAAAAATTAAATATTTAACGAGTGTCAAATTATTAAATAGTCAATACAAATATAAATCCTTCAGTTTGTAAGTTCATTCAGTGGTAAACAATGTCAAAAATAAGTTAATTGGTCAATATTACAATGTCAATAATAAGTTAATAATTAGTCAATAATACTCGTAAGATAAAATACTAAATTAGTCAAAAATTCAATGAAGTTTGAAAATTAAAATCGCAAGGAAAATAATTTGTGTGATTATACTTGCCATTTGATCCGGTAAAAATTTCAATCAGTTTAGATCAGTCGTTTTTATTTTATGAGCATTTTTGCTTATTTCAATTTCTGCGTAGATATAAAGACGTCGCGCGTCGTCCAAATATCACCACTTAAATAAAATCCTTAATACAAAAAAATACAACCGATTTCCAAAAAAAAAAAACACTACAAAGTAAAAAATAACTTTAATTTCGGAAGTCGGTTATATTTTTGTTTACATAAAATAATGAACAGATCTTACAGTCAATTACAGATTTATAATTTACTAACTAGTACCTATGCATCAGAAACGAATAGAATGATAATTATGCCAGCACTATCTAAGAGCATAATGAAAGTGTGTGTTGAGAGTGGGTGTGTCGAATACTGTTACCAATATCATTTAAAATTAATAGTCAATTCGTTTAGGGTTTTTGAAACTTCACTCCCAAGTGGGGAATAATTTTGTAAGGACAAATCATTGAAATATGAGCAACTTAAACACGCTTTGTAATCGCCGCATAACCTAACCTAACTAATATTATAAAGCTAAAGAGTTTTTTTGTTTGGATGACCGCACAACGAATTGAAAAATTATTTTAGTTGTGGATAGCACATTTATCGAAGAAGGCTATAAGCTATATAACATTACACCACAACTAATAGGAGCGAAGCATTAATGAAAAAATTTACGCAGATTTTGTATAAAACTTTTTGACATTGACACAACCCTGTATCTTGCGACAGTCGTAGCGGGGTAGTGCGGAGGTAGGTGATTAAATCGGCGCGCCATTCAAACGAAACCAAGTCCCACATGACTTTCAATTCTATACGGTTTCCTTAGTCTATGCCACAGTCCATAGGTTTAGGGTCTTGCATCGTCACGGTCCCACCCTTCGCCATTGGGCTGTATATGCTTTATAGCGCATTTCTCGCTCATTAAGTTTCGAGAATAGCCGTATTCAAGATAAACAGTACCGATGGCTAGTACCACTCGTATGTAGGTCGTAAATCGATCGATGTTCAAAAACGAATGGTTTATGTCCGTGTGTGTTTGGTTTGAATAATAAATTGGAGGAAGGAATTAGGGTTAATGTTCAATTTCTTTAGTTTACCGACTGTTAAAGGTTATTGAGGCTCGTGTATCTTTACTGAAATCAAACAATATTCCATAGGGGCCACTGAATGAATACAGCAGTGCGATTCTTTAAATATATCGAAGTGAACACTTGGGCGGAGTGAACGACAAGTGAGCTGTCAAACTATCCAAACAAAATGGCATGACTACTCATTTGTCGTTCACTCCACCTAATTGATGACGGTGATATGTCAACAGAATCGACCGGCTAATGTTCTCAAAAGTTGTCGAATCGAGAATGAATGTATGAAGATCAAAATCAAAAATCTTGACGAAACGTCACTTGTGCTCATTTGTTTTTTATACTTTTGACACGTTGTTGAGTCGGGAATATGACAAATCGGGTAGTAGTCAACATAGTATGCCATGATTAATTTGTACTTTACTTCAAACAAATGAAGTGAACAATATTATGTTTTTTTTTTCTATACAGAATAGACCTACAAGAATTGATAATAAATGATATCTATCTGCCGGGAATTGGACCTATCCAGGGCATATAAAAGCCACTTTAGCAGAAACAGAAGACAAATCAAGCTACCCGTCATTGTAATTTTTTTCCAATCAACTATGAACCTAATGCATAAGCGTTAAAGATGATAAAAAAAATTACAAATTGTTATGTGGATATGTAAAACGGTTCTGCTAAAGTGGTTATTTTAGACCCGCAGACAGCGTAATCATTTGTCAGCTATCGTGTAGCTCAACTTACTCACTGTTACTTTTCGGATCCCTAAATCAGTTTTGCTACAACCAGTGTCTAACAACAATAGCATATACATCATCTGCCTAGTCTTTTCCCAACTACACTGGGGTCGGCTTCCAGTCAAACCGGATTCAGCTGAATACCAGTGTTTTACGTGGAGCGGCTGCCTACCAGACCTCCACAACCTGTAAATAGGTAACACGGTATTTCTTGGTAAAACCGGAGTCAGATTTACTGGCTTGTGAAAATCCGTAACGACTGCCAAAGATCTACAAATGACAGCCGGGACCAACGGCTCAACGTGCTTTCCGAGGCACGGAAGAAACTCGATTATGTTAATATGGTCACCCATCCACAGACCATTCTTGGCAAGCGTTGCTTAACCGTAAAGATCGACCCGTGCAGTTGTTATATTTAGCCACAATCTCCTCACTGTTGCTACAGCCATAATACGTAATTAATATTTTATTTTCACCCTCTGTGGTGATCGCCCCTAAAGCCATCAAAATGCGTGCATCAACTTCAAACAAAAAAGTTAATCCCATCACAATGTATAATTAGTACAAAATGTCACTTAATTTCCGGTAAAAAAAAATTCTAAACGACTTCAAAGGAATTGTTGAAAAGATTATTTCATAATACCTAAACATAATTACTCAAATTTTATTAGAAGGTCCGTTTAATGTACTTTGAACGGTCTTTCATTGGCGTCTTTTGTCGTCTTCATGGGATCCAAATTGACGTAATTAAGATATTTAGCAAAAGAATATTACGTTTCTGCGGTAAAATGGAATTAGATCAATTTCCACGAAGAGATAATAGGCTTGTGTCCTCAAAAAATCTAATAAGTCCGTCAGTTAGATTATCAAAAATATTTGACCCTTTTTTTTCTTTTGCTACGAGAACCAAAATTGACGAAGTTACGACGCTTTTAAAATTCTCAATACGTCACGCCCTGCCATAATTTTTAGCGGGTCGTGACGTCACGAGCCCCACTCCCGAGTTTTTTACGTTTTGTCTTTGTCAATATTCATTGATTTACAAAAACAAAAAATACGTGTCCATTTTTTTTCAGTACTCTAACTGACGGACTAAATAGTTTTGCAATTTGTGGATGATGGAAGCCTATCTATTCTAATATTATAAAGCAGAAGAGTTTGTTTGTTTGTTTGTTTGGTTGAACGCGCTAATCTCAGGAACTGCTGGTCCGATTTGAAAAATTATTTTAGTGTTAGATAGCCCATTTATCGAGGAAGGTTATAGGCTATATATCATCACGCTAAGACAAATAGGAGCGGAGCAGTAATGGAAAATGTGAGGCAGACGAAGTTGCGCGGGTCAGCTAGTTAGGTAATACTTACCTCGAGGGAACGAGGAACAACAGAACGAAACCAAATCTGTATCTTTTTATTTGTGCTCGGTTTGCTTTGTCTCTAGTCTAGGTCAGGGATGACAGAGACAAAGATTACGATGGAGCGAGCTTACCCAGAAAGTGCTTATTCACTCTAACTTTGAAGAGATTAGGGTTGTAAGCGTTCAGAAACATAGTACTCATTCACGTTGACTCGCGGGCGCGGTGGCGAGCGCAGTCACGAAATATCAAACATATGGCGTAATATCCAAGTGTTCACGTACGAAACGCACGTGCGATCTAAGTAGCGGGCAAGCTAGCGACTGGCGCGCGCGCGCCGCTTGCGGCGATATCAAACGCGTGAGATGTTTGTGTGTGTTCACGTCGAACTAGCGGCGAGGCGCGCGATTTACTCGCTACGTCAGGTAAGTTCAATCAGTATGAACTTGTCGCTAGAAACGGTAGCTCGTTTTCAGTCATCCTGGTATATCCAAAAAATCTTGAAGGATGTTCTCTCAAATTACTATATAAAGTATGAAATTCACTCGCGGCCAATGTGAACACGAACTCGCCACGTCTCCGCGCCCGCACCTGCCGCCGCGCCCGCGCTTTCCAACGTGAACAAGTACATAATAGACGCAGGCAGCGAGTTCCACTCCTTTGCTGTGCGCACAATAAAAGACGTTTGGAAACGCAGTCATTTTTCTTTATATCATCCAACAACAGCTTTCTATAACAATATGCTTTGGGAAGACTTCTACTGTGAAGATTCAATAACTTTCATTGTACCACCTGATGTTAATATTAACCGATGAATATGACTGCTGATTGACTGATAACCCGTTGACATTTTATACATCTCACTGTGAAAACTTCGATGAAGTGATCTGTCATTCATCTTCTCCTATGTTGCCACGGTAAAATTGTTGCAGAATAGCATTATAATAGCGGCGAGAGGAGCTCGTGGCTAAATAATCACAGCCGCACAGGTCGATCTTCAAGGTTAAGCAACGTTTGCCGAGGTTGGTCTGTGGATGGGTGACCATCTTAACATACCGAGTTTCCTCCGTGCCTCGGAAAGCACGTTAAGCTGTTGGTCCCGGCTAAGACTCCGCTATCTGTTCGTCAGTCTGTCTGTCTGTCATCAGGCTGTATGATAGTTAGTTGAAATTTTCACAGCTGATGTGTTTTTTGTTGCCGTTATAACAACGAATACTAACAGAATTAAATGAATTTTAAAGGTAGCTCCCATATAACAGACATGATCTTTTTGCGGTTTTAGGGTTCCGAGCAAAGAACGGAACCCTTAGAGGATCACTCGGGTGTCTGTTTGTCTGTCCGTCAGTCACAACCAGTTTTCTCCGGAGCCACTGGACCAATTCTGTTGAAATTTAGCATCCATATGGACTTCAGTGATTCAAATACGGACGCGTTACGTAAATTATTATTTTTCGTGACATACTTTTGGGGGTCATATTAAATAAAAGGGCTTACTGTGAGGGTTTTAATTATATATTTTTTTCATAATTACAAAAAAAAAATTGATGTCATTCAAGAAATTAGACGAAAAATTACCATTCAAAAAAATTGGAGTTAATAGATCTCTACCTATAAGAAGTCTAAAGTGTTAACACAACATGTTCAAGAAAATTAAATTCGTTCGGAACCCATCGAGCGCAATTACGAATCTCACTTTATTTGTCTCGCAGATAAAGCTGAAACCTTCAACGGAGCAAAATATGTCTCATATATTTTAGAGCTGGAAAAGAAACTGTAAAAGATAATAATTCTTCAGCTCTTGATTTTAAAACTTAAATTCAAGAACAGAAGGTGTAGTTTGTAAATGCGTGCCATTTTGAATTTCGATGCTCCCCTAAGGGGAGCAGTCAATTAACAGAAGATCAAAGTTAAAATTGCTCAGTGGAAACACAAACCGGGTAAAAACGTTTCTCGTGTCTGTCTGTGTGATCGCGTTGTTTTTCCAAACAAACCAATGGATTACTATTAATGAGTAGTAAATTAAATATTTATTTTGCGTAATAGAATATAATCTGTATTTATTTACATATACTTTATTGTACACCAAATTTCACCTGGAGTGGAAAGTGACAGCCTGGACACGAAATGGGGTTGCACTTGGTGCAAATATGAAGTTACATGCAAAAAAAAAACTATCAGAAATACAGCATTACAATATAACAGATAAATATTTATTATAAAAGTAAGAAAATGTTTAACAATATTGAAATTATAAAAAGAAAGGAATCACAGTGACAATTAGTAGTGTTCCTTAACAAGTTTTTTAAAAAAAGTCAGCGATTGGGCGCGTTTAATCGATACAGGCAATGTATTCCATAGACGTGTGGCTTGGACTGTAAAAGAATTGTCTAAAAAAGCAGTGGAATCCAATGGCATTTTTAGTTTCAAGATCCAGATGAAACCCAGGAATAAAACAGTTTATTTATGCTTACAACCCTAATCTTTTCAAAGTTAGAGTGAACATGCTTCTTCTGGGTAAGCTTGCTCCATCGTAGACTTTGTCTCATCTCTGACCTGGACTTTAGTCACGAGCAAATAAATCTAAAATAGCTAAAAAAAATACGGTCCTTATAAAGAGGGCTTGTTTTACCACGACAACTAACTGATTTGGCATGCCACATAGTCCGTAACTATACCGCGTGTATCTGACATCGACGCACAAACGATTTCCATGGGTCCAGGGCATGATTCTGGACATCCCAGTGTTGGAATTTTTCGTCGGTTCTTTTCTCATTTTTTCATTTTTTTCAAGAGTACCACAAATAGGTATCAGCTCAGCTGAGCTAATATCTATTTGTGGTTTTATTCAGATTGCTCTTTTTAGTGGAAGTAGTTAATTAATTATTTTTTACTAAAAATCTCATTGGGTTAGGTCAGAATAACGATTATGAGCAGTCTAAAGTAAAAAAACCCTTGAAAAAAAATGAAAAAATGAGAAAAAAGCCGACGAAAAATTCTAAGTCTAGGGTGTCCAGAATCATGCCCTGGACCCATGGAAATCGTTTGTGCGTCGATGTCAGATACACGCGGTATATGTACACAACGCGTGTACTATGCAATATTGAAACAATAAGCAATTATCACGCTGACCAATCCATCATCTGAATTCGAAAGTAGCATAAAATAAAGGAAACCAGTAAATGCATGAATTTGACATGCAATACAAAAATGTCCTCCACAATGAGAGTAACTACGTATTGTAATGCAGTTGATAAAATATTTAATAAACTAACAAAAGGCCAGCGTGTTATCCATGTGTGTAAATATGAGTATTTGCTGCAATTTATGTGGAATTAGCTGATGCCTGCGACTACGTCCGCTTGATAATAATTGGTGAAAACAACATGAAAATCGGTGCAGTGGACTATATTGTATAATATGTAGTGATGACATTTTTACAATATCGGTGAAGATGAATATTCTAATTCTTACCACTAAAACTCCGCCATTAAGTCCGCCTTTGTACAAATTACTTGTGCATAAAGTTTTAATAAATAAATAAAACTACTACTGATGCAAGATAGTAAACTGTATGATTATCTCAATGAGTACCTATATAAATAAAACATATATACAACATAAATGACCAATTCCATGTAAAGGTAATTTAGCAGCGCCTTTTTTAAGGATGTAAAATCATCAAATGACTCCTCCCGCCCTGGGTGAAGTAGAAGGGAGTGTCAGACTCTTACTGACTAAAACCCATCGGTGTTCCTCCTAATGCCCTTAGCGTTCCAGGGTCGTGGTGACTCTTTGGAACAAATTCCACAACCCTGGCAATTTAGCAGCCCTAAGTCTGAAATTCGTGTCCTTCTCATAACAATGAGCTACTTACTCTTATTACGTGACACTTACATTTTAATGAGAACATATGTCTAAAGCTTCAACAACTTCAGGCGTTTATATGAAAATATAATTCTATGCTTCAAATACACCAAAAAGCCTCAAAAAAGCCCTGAAAGAGTTCAAAAATATTGGCAGTCTTCTGAAAATACACACTAAAACGCCAGCGAAATAAATTAAACAATCCACAAAACGTTTTACAAAGAAAAATATCATGTAAAAGTAAAAGGAAAAACAGACAGCGCCGCGTGGTCGAACGTTAGGCTTATTAATATTCATGAAACACAAATTGGAACAGTGTACCAAATGACCGGACTTTCCTAGGGATTAGTTATCAGAATTCCTTAATTTCACTCTGTGATTAGATTTTGCTAAGTTAACGATAACATTTATTAAGTTGATTGATTTGATGGGCTCAGTAAATAAATTGGATTTTAGAGACAGTAATAATATCATTATTATTATTTATGTATTTCAAACACAAAGTATTTATATTTTTGTTAGTAACACTTAAAACTATGTTAGTAAACTTTTCTTACACAACTAATGAAATAAAATAAAACTAATTCATATACTTACCTATAACTATGTCCACTACAGCTGCACCAGACCTGCAGCTGTGCATACGGGTCCAGTGCTCCAGGAACGGACAATCAGGCTTATCCACTATCACCTTTAAAATGCTGTTTTTGTTCACCCGAAGCCTTCGCATCAAGGATGCTGTTCTTTTTCTGACTATATTCCCCGTAAGAAGTTAAACTGTTAGAACATCTACTTTTTCTTAGTTGTATTAAGGTCACAAGTGAATCAGAGCGAGTAGATTTCCATCTATAGGATACAATTCCTTACCCCGAACATTATCATCATCAGATCAGCTAATTGCCGTCCTCTGCTGAACGTAAGCCTCCCCAAAAGAGCGTTAACCAACCCGGTCTTTAGTAGTCCTATTCATCCGCTGTCACCCTCCTTCTTCAAATCATTGTTCCATTGTACCGCAGAGCATCCCACATTGCGTTTGCCGGTTTGCACATATGCAGTCTCCACTCTAACACATGTCAGCTCCATCGACCGTCTGTCTGTCTACAGACATGGCCAGCCTACTTCGACTTTAGCATGCTACTCTACGCGCAATGTTGGTGACTTTAGTTGGTGAATGACTTCGTTGCGAATTCTATCTACCAGAGAAACCCCGAGCGTTGCTCTTTCCATTACACGTTGAGCAACCTAGAATATGTGGACCAAAACTATAATAAAATAATATTATAAACATTTACGCGCGCTCTCTTTTTTAACAATTAACAACTATAACTGTACCTATGTTAAACAAATGAATAAATGACTTATGACTTTATTTCAGAATCTCTTCCATAATTTGTTAGTAACAATTTAAAATTATAAACTAGTGTTAACTTTTTTGGGTAGATTTTTTTTAAGCTGCATGAGACACGCCGATCCTGGGGAAAGTCTTCTTGACTGCGTGCAGTTGTATCCACAATCCCAAGATCGGAAAAGAGTCCCACCTATAGGTAAACGTTCTCAGGATGGTATTGGGGCTGGCGCAAACACGGCACAACAGAGATATGCGTCTTTTGCGCATAAGGCCGTGAAACTATCGACGTTTGCGACGGCAAACATTCCAGACGCGCTACAAAAACGTGACAGCCCCATGAACACTCATAACGTGTTGTGATAATGTATTGAGTGGCAGGCCACTATAATATTATGCCCTCTGCGTAAATTTCACCCACAGGCTACACGTGCAAAAGAATTGGCTTTAAGCTTAAACTGAGCCGTACAACGGCAAACCTGTGGGCCAACACCCCACATCGAACAGCCAGCAACCTGTGTTCCTGCTCAACATCGGCGTTATCTTTCAAGTAGTCTGAGACCCAATGACCTACGAGACGAGACAAACGTTGGAGTTCTGTAAGTACCCATACACACGTTACAAACGTGTACGTGTATGTGTATACTAGTACACATAAACTTTGGGGTATTCAATGTATGTATGCCACAGATGTTGCAATAGGCTAGATTCCATCATCCACAAATTGCAAAACTATTTAGTCCGTCAGTTAGAGTATTGAAAAATAATGGACACGTATTTTTTGTTTTTTTAAATCAATGAATATTGACATAGATAAAACGCATCAAAACTCGGGAGTGGGGGCTCGTGACGGCACGACTCACTAAAAATTATGCGAAAGTGTGACGTAAAGAGAATTTTAAAAGCGTCGTAACTTCGTCAATTTTGGTTCCCGTAACAAAAGAAAAAACACGGGTCAAATATTTTTTGATAATCTAACTGACGGACTAATTAGATTTTTTCAGGACAAAATGTTTTCAATATTCTTAAAGGTAGTCATGACAATACTTTCCCAAACAATGGCTACATAAAATGTATTGTGATCGCGTTTAAAAAACGATATTTAACTTGATGTAAAAAGATACATACCTGACACGTGTTTGCTAAATACCGCAGAAATTAGCTTCATTGTCAAGTTCATAAAATATTTTAGAAAAATACTAGTTATAATAATTTTTGCATGAAATTATGCAATTTTGCCGAGCATGAAAATGTCAACAATAGTTGCTATTATTTAGTTTATTTCCTGAAATTAAATGCTATTCAGTATAATAACGTGATGTCGTATGTGGTGATGATTATATTCAAAGAAGGTTTATGAAATTGAAGCCAAAACATTGAATGAAAAGTCTCATATGCGACATGGTCTAGTCTACCAAAATATATTTAGGTGCTAGGGCAATGAAGGAACATGGATGGGTAGGTGCTATCCTAAAGAATGGATTAAATCAAATGCTTTATAAGATAAATACCAGATGATTTTCTAATTTATTTAGGCTAAAACTCTTCACCGAATAATCATTTTTATATTTATTGAATATCTGATTGAAGGTTGGAGCGGTTTTAGAGACCAACAATGTCCCTGTTTATACTGTACCCAACTTTTTGCGATTTTAATAAATAAATACTTTCTTTCTTTCAATAATTTAGGAACAACTATTGAATCTGATTTACATACCATCATTTTCTTGCACTCGAATCTCATGTGGCTTGCTAAGATTTTTCAATAACTCATTTACAATGTTAGCAGAGGGCCAATTCTACTAATTTTTAAACAATTTTTCAATAACTCATTTACAATGATACCAGAGGGCCAATTCTACTAATTTTTAAACAATTTTTCAATAACTCATTTATAATGATACCAGAGAGCCAATTCTACTAATTTTTAAACAATTTTTCAATAACTCATTTACAATGATACCAGAGGGCCAATTCTACAAATTTTTAAACAATTTTTCAATAACTCATTTACAATGATACCAGAGAGCCAATTCGACTAATTTTTAAACAATTTTTCAATAACTCATTTACAATGATACCAGAGAGCCAATTCGACTAATTTTTAAACAATTTTTCAATAACTCATTTACAATGATACCAGAGAGCCAATTCTACTAATTTTTAAACAATTTTTCAATAACTCAGTTACAATGATATCAGAGAGCCAATTCTACTAATTATTAAACAATTTTTCAATAACTCATTTACAATGATACCAGAGGGCCAATTCTACTAATTTTTAAACAATTTTTGCATTCGCATGTCCATCGCAAACTGTCAAAAAAGCCTTTAGATTTTCACAGATTTCTGACAGTTTGTGATTGAGATTCGAATGCGATGCGAATGTGAAAATTATCTTTTTTACAAAAATGACACTAGTTATAATGTTATGATAATTTATTATAATGAGGAAAACTGAAGAGGTATGTACATAGTGTTATAAATAGAGCAACTGACAAAATATGCAGTTTACTCGAAGATAGTTTGTAGCTCTGAAAGTGTCGATTGCAAATTTATTTAATTCAGTAGTTTTTTTATTTTTTTTTCATAAGTGACTCAAGTTTCCATATTTACAGTCTATTTAAAGAGTCTGCTGATAGATCGAAGGCTCAGAAATATGTTTTTAGAATAATTTTTTTTTTAAACAATTGTTAAGGTCTTAGTAAAAAATGGTTTGGATAAAACCAAATAAATTAGACATAAGTATAATAAGTGAAAAACTAGAGCACAATGGAAACTCAGAAGAAATAATATACGAATATGAAGAAGCTATTAATCTGACAGGTAAATATTGACTAGATATTATTTTTATAAATAACTAACTAGCCTTCGCCCGCGACTTTGTTCACGCATATCTCGTATTTTCCCGTTTCCGTAGGAATTTCTGGAACTCCCCTCTTCTTAGTGCACCTCTACGAAGTGTAAGGAAGGTACATGCCACGTTTCAGATTTCCAAGCCCAATTTCGGCTGTGGGTTGATCGTTTTTTTTTTTTTTTTTATTTATTTATTTATATAAACTTTATGCACAATAGTGTTACATGATTGGACTTAATGCAACAATGCATTCTCTACCAGTCAACCTTTGGGTTAAAATGACAATTAATCGATCAGTCGGTTAGTTTCTGATTTTATAATTAAAAGAAGACAAATGACATAAAGATAAATTTTACTCTTATTTTACTTCGCAATTTTTATAACCAAAAACGTGTACTCACAGCCTGAATAAAATAAGATAGTCTTGCAAAAAGTAAGGATATCAGTTTGTATGTTTGTTACGTTTTCACGCCTAAATAGTGGAAACAATTTTGATGAATTTTATAACAGATTAATAGGACCCTAGAGACATTTAATCCTTTTCTGAAAAAAATTAAAAAACAGTGACAAGCCAAAACTCCATAGGGATATTATCCCTTCAATTTCATAGTTTGATAGGAAAAAATCTGAATAGCACTTTGCCTGACTTAGGAATCTAACTCAACGCCCCTTGTTAAGGCAGTCTAAGAACTTGATGATTGGAATTAATGAAACGATCGGATTTTCCAGGTAATGGCTGGTACAACCGCGGTCTTCTCACAGCTCTTAGCATAGGGCTGTTGGGTATGGGAATAGACATCTTCGGATTCTCCATCATCGTTACTGGTTGCAGCTGTGACTTCCAACTGGAACTATGGCAGAAGAGTACTATGCTGTCCATGCCTTTTGTTGGTAAGTTTATGAATGTATAATTACTATGTTAATCTATTGTTCAGTATGCTTGGGAATAATGTGAAATACGTCACGATCTAATAATAATCTTAGAAAGATTATAATTAGCTCGGAATGCATTTTTGTCTTTTCACAGTTGCAGTTTTATTCAAAGCAATAACATAATTATACATATTTATTAAAAAAAAAACTTTGCCCACACAAGGAATTTCTCCTGTATCGTGGGTGCGTTAACATACATATAATCTCACATACACAAACAGCCAGACCCGGAACAACTATCTGTAGGCCATACAAATATTTGTTCCGTGCGGGAATCGAACCCGCGACACGCAGCGCAGCAGTTAATCGCTCAACCACTGCGCCAACCGTACCGTCGCAATTGTAATTGTTCCGTTTATTCATCTTCAAACATATAAAGTACACTTTTTTTTAATTATTTTTAAAACCAATTAAAAAACGGAAACGGGTTGATACTAGTACTCTGGACTACTGAGAGAGAAACCAAACGACACCCGCCGTGTCCAGTATTACTGCTAGCGACATAACGACTGTAGCCTCATCCTCAAGGTCCCCCATACCCCACGGCACAGCAGATACCTCTGTTTTCTTCCCAAAAAGGAGGTCTATTCTCAATTCGGTTGTTTTTTTTTTTTTTTTTTATGTTTGTTACCTTACATCTCCGTCAATTATAAACCAATTGGTCCTATAAAATTTTATCAAAATCGGTTACAAAATTTGGATTTTTAATCGAAATAGCTGAGATTCGTTTACTTGGATGATAGTTTTTTGTCATCCAAAGTAATCGAAATTGCGTATTTTGCTTTTTTTGCGAATTTGCAGTGGTTTTGTTAGGTGTGGGGTACCACTAAAAAGTTAAAAATAAAAAACTTTTTAGAAAAAAATACAACCGAATTCCAAATATAAAAAAAACACTACAAAGTAAAATATAACTTTAATTTCGGAAGTCGGTGTCAAAATACGAAGAAACTCTTTTTAGGGTTCCGTAGCCAAATGGCAAAAACGGAACCGTAAAATGTAGATTCGTCATGTCTGTCGGTCCGTCCGTCCGTATGTCACAGCCATTTTTCTCCGAAACTATAAGAACTACGCTGTTGAAATTTGGTAAGTAGGTGTATTTTGTGAACCGCATAAAGATTTTCACATAAAAATAGAAAAAAAAAACAATAAATTTTGGGGATCCCCATACTTAAAACTGAATCTCAAAATTTTTTTTTTCATCGTACCCATACGTGTGGGGTATCTATGGATAGGTCTTTAAAATAGATACTGAGGTTTGTACGATCATTTTTTCCTAAACTGAATAGTCTGCGCGACAGACACTTCCAAAGTGGAAAAATGTGTGTCCCCCCCCCCCCCTTAACTTCTAAAATAAGAGAATGATAAAACTAAAAAAATATATGATGTACATTACCATGTAAACTACCAGCGAAAATTGGTTTGAACGAGATCTAGTGAGTAGTGTTTTTTTAATACGTCATAAATCGTAAATCGCAACTTCTGCTTACGGAACCCTCAGTGCGCGAGTCCGACTCGCACTTGGCCGGTTTTTTATTATTTAATGGGCTTGCTCTTGACCACAATCATGTGTGATGGAAAGCGATGGATGAGGTCTATGAATGAAGCGAGCTTGCCTGTTCACTCTTGCTTTGAAGGCAGATGGGTTATATGTCGACGGGAACACAGACGTTAGCCCAACTTTGGTTGTGCGTGTAATAAATGTGGAGGAGAAGCGCTGGGTACGACTAGTCGGGATATCGATCAAGTACGGGTGGTTCCCTGCAGTACATATGGTATTCCGGTAGTAAAAGGGCGATGGTGGGATCAGGTCGTGGATTTCCTTTGCACAGTCGCCAAAGTACACCCTTCTTCTTTCTATTATTTCCGGATTCATTATTTAAATTAACCTCAATAGTAATCATAGATGTGAGAAATTCTATCATTCTCCGTTTAAGTATTCTATCTGCTTGGTCATAAAATTATTACTTTGCCCTGTATTATTTTAGTCGCCGTGTTGTCTTTCAATCTCGATTTTATTCCAGGGCCAATTGTAATGTCAATACCTTGGGGCTACATATCAGACACAAAAGGTCGAAGGAAAACATTGTTGATCGCTTTATGGGGCAGTTTTCTGTCTTCTTTTATAAGCGCCTTTTCCTCTAACTGGATCATGTTGGCTGTACTCAAAGTTTTTAGTTCGTGTTTGTGAGTATGAATACTATCTATACCAATGTTATAAATCTGAAATGTGTGTTTGTTTGTTTGAACGCGCTAATCTCACGAAGTACTGTTTCAAATTGAAGAATTATTTTAGTGTTGGATAGTCCATTTATTGAGGTCGGTAATAAGCTATAAATTATAACGCTACGACTAGTTGGAGTGGAGTATTAATAACAAAATGTAAAATAATGTCATTATACCATCCTCCCAATTTTATTATTTTCTGTCTCATTTATTTACTATTACAGAATATACCCACACCCACCCAGACCCAGAGGTCTGTGATATGCCAAAACCTTACTCGAAAAGCACTCTATCCGTTGGTGAAAACAGCATGAAAATCGGTGTAATAGTTTTTGAGTTTATCACAAACCGACAGACAGACAGACAGACGCGGCGGAGAACTATGATTATGTAGTGATTGACCTGCCATGTAATCTTCACCAGCTTTGGTTGACGGGCATTAAGTCCACCTTTATTGTATGTACCTGTGCATTAATATAATAAATAAATTAATAATATCGAGAGTAAATTCGTGGTCTCTGTTACAAATGAAATTATTCTGGACTACTAAGAGCTTGAGTATTTAATAAGTTATTAACTTATTACCGAAGTGTTTTTGCCAGTTTGTTAATTTGATATTTTTTTATATCAGAGTACTGCTGACCTGTGGTCACTTCGTTGAGCGGTATTTTTGAGGTGTCTATGACACTCACAAATATTGTGTCTTTCTATAAGTAATAGGATTTTCAAAATCGGTTCAGTAGATCCAGACATTTTTTTTTTTTATGCAAAAGTTTTTTTTTTAATTCATATTTTAATAATTTTCTAAACAGTTGCAGCGCAGTACAATCGGGTGCCTATGCACTTCTTGGTGAATGCTGTTCGAGCAAGGTCAGAGGTTTCTACATGCTCATAATGACGAGCGCGTTGATGTTATTCCTCCTTAGTTATGTTGGTGAGTTTTTATAGTTAAGGTAATTTAATTTATTCCCACATTTTTTTATGGTGTATGTACTCATTAATAAATGATCACAACTTTGACTTTGGAATCAAATCTAAAATTGCGGTAGAACCAGCCAAACGCTATACATTGTTGTGAATATAATAATTATGAGCACAAATCAGTTTGCCGTTTTATATTTAAACGAGCTGATGCCCGCGGCTTCGTTCGTTTGACAAATTGTATACTAAAAACTTCTTCGAAAACCACTCTACCCATTTGTAAAAACAGCATAAAAATCGGTGCAGGAGTTTTTTAGTTAATCGTGAACAGCTAGACAGACGCGGCGGAGGACTTTTTTGTGTAGTGAAGTTGATTATGCATTAGTATATATATTTATATATGTTTTTGTGAAAAAAAAAATCCTTCTAAGCGGAAACAACTGACGTATACTTTGCGTTAAATTTTGGGATTGGTCGGGTCACATAATGTAGGATGAATCAGGACAAATGGACCTGAGTCGACGTCACCGAGGGAGGCCGAGAAAACCCTGGCGTGACGACTTAGAGACGTTCATGACGGACAAGTCGGAAAGGGCAACCCACTGGAAAGAATGGAAGGCTATAGGTCTCCCTATATTGGTCTTTTGCCCAGCAGTCGGACAATATAGGTTGTATGAAAAAAAAAAGTATGTCAAAGATGGCGCTGAAAATTATTCTGTAATTTTTATCAAAGAGGTAAACATCTTAATTTTATTGCACGAGTCATTATGTGAACAATTATCGAGTTTACTGTCTTTAGAATTTACATGGTAGCTCAAAACACATTATCTATATAAAGAAATACTAATAAGTTTTACTGTAACGACTGAATCTTTTGTAATTTATGCTAATCGTGTTATGGTGACGTGAATAATAATGCTACTTGTTTTTTTTTATATATCCGTCCATATCTTGTTTTACTCAATAACACAATTATCTATGATGAATTGTTGCATAATTTTAGAATAACTTATTATAATATCCATAATAATATCCATGGACATTTCACACAACGCCATTTAGTCATTATTAGCCATTTATGGACATTTATCAAAATTGACACAAGTGTGACTGGTGACCATATTATTATGTTCTGTAGACAAGCAAGACGCGAGAATTTTTTTTATTAAAAATCTGAAATATAAACCGTATCCGTAGATATGTTACAGTCAAAACTCATATAACCGGTCAAAACCAATTTTGACTGCAAAAATCAGGCAAAAGTAGATTTGACCGATGACCTTAGTTAAAAATAATTTCGGCTGATTTTCGCAGACGAAAGTGGTTGTAAACGCCCCAAAACTACTTTTATCTGCAAAATATTAGGGTAATAGCGTTTGTGACCAGATTGTATTACCTTAACTTTTTATGAATTTTGTCTGATAGTCTAAATTTTAAATCAGGAAAAAACACTTTTGACTGAAGTTGCAGTCAAAACCGTTTTTAACTGAAGGCATTGGTCAAAACCACTTTTGCCTGATTTTTGTAGTCAAAGGTGGTTTTGACCGGTTATGAGTTTTGACTGTAGCAGATACATTAAAATAATATTTTTGCGTCTTTAAATATTGTGGCAGGCCTTCATTTGGGTTTGATCTTGAACACTGCGATTCTGTAAACATGTAGAAGTGAAAACTTAGGCGAAGTGAACGACAAGTGAGACTGTCAAACCATACAAACAAGATGAAATGACAGCAGTGCAATTCTGTAAACATGTTGAAGTGAGCTGTCAATCCATGTAATCAAGATGGGCTGACAGCGCACTTTGTGATCACTTCACCCAAGCCTAATTTCTCGATAATTTACACTTAGAAGGTATTGGCACTTCGCCGTCGATATGCGTGTACGTACGAAGTCACGAGCAAAAGCCCGTAGCGGAGCGCGTGTATGAGCCGAAAGCAGTGGCGAGCGCGCAGCGGTCGCCGTGTCCCGGGTTCGGCACCCCGACCCCGCGCAGTCCCCGCGGTCGTCCATGACGCGCATATGTGATGCGCTGACACATTCTCCTCAGTTCCCGGATTCTTCATTCTCCAACTTAACTACGCCGGAGACCTGGTATTCATCAATTTCACACCATGGAGGCTCCTGACTCTCGTGATGGCAGCACCACTTGGTATCAGCGGCTTTCTGCTATACTTCTTCTATGAGAGCCCCAAGTTTCTCGTCAATGCTGGTCGAGAAAGAGAGGCTTTGGAATATCTTGAGAAAATATGGTTGAGGAACGGAGGGAATGAAGCAGAGTATCCGGTATGTATGACTATTTAGAATGTTTGAAAAATTTATCAAAAAAAAATTAGATCTCACTTGCATAATTTTTATTCATTTCATAGCGAAGTAGGTACTTACCGACTTTCGTGATACGAAACTGCTTACTAGCAGTAAGCAGTTTCGTATCACGAAAGTTAAAAGTTGTTGTATTGTGTATATCATATTTATTATTTTAACACAAGGTATTTTACATTATCGGTTGGCAACACTTATTACGTTTACTGAGCATAGGTACGATACTGCTTACCTGTTAAAAATTGTTGTATTGTGTATAACATTATTATTTTTACACTAGGTATTTTAAATTATCGGTTGGCAACACTTATTACGTTTACTGAGCATAGGTACAAAACTGCTTACCTGTTAAAAATTGTTGTATTGTGTCTAACATTATTATTTTTACACTAGGTATTTTAAATTATCGGTTGGCAAAACTTATTACGTTTAATGAGCATAGGTACGAAACTGCTTACCTGTTAAAAAATATTTGTATTGTGTATAACATTATTATTTTTACACTAGTTATTAAATTATCGGTTGGCAACACTTATTACGTTTATTGAGCATAGGTATGAAACTGCGTACCTGTTAAAATTGTTGTAATGTGTATAACATTATTATTTTAATATATGGTATTTTAAATTATTGGTTCGCCAGTAAAAAATAATCTCGTTGAAGGATGCCCGTGATTATGAGCCTAGCTAGTTTCATCATCATTATCATCATATCGGTTGAAAGACGTCCACTGCTGGACATAGGTCTTCCCTAAGCGTCGCCACAACGACCGGTTCTGTGCGTCTCGCATCCATCGGCTACCCGCAACCATCACCAGCCGGTCCACCTTGTGAGAGGCCTTCCAACGTTGCATCTTCCGGCACGCGGTCGCCACTCCAGAACTTTTCATCCCCATCAACCATATGTTCTGCGAGCAATGTGCTCTGCCCACTGCCACTTTAGTTTGGTGATCCTTCGGGCTTTGTTGGTTACCTTGATTCTCTTTCGAATATCATAATTCCTGATTCGATCACGCTAGGAAAATCCAAGCATTGCCCTCTCTTTTGCCCTTGAGTGACTATAAGCCTTCTGAGGAGGCCTATTGTGAGCGAGTCCCGTACGGTACATCGAACTACCCTTGAACGATATAACTGTCTACAGAAAGCATGGTTCACCGACGAACGGTAATATTTAGCGACAGCACGTTTCGCCGAATAACGCTATATAGAATGAATGGTTGGCCGATACCAAGATTTTCCGATGTCATGGTTCGCCGGAACACGCTTGAACTAAATAATCCTTTATCGATAGCAATTTGAATCGAAAGCACCTTTTCTTACACCGCCGATCCATAATAATTATCTTTAGTTTCTCGCTTATACAATTTTGACAGACATCGATTAAATTGCATTAACTGCTATTTCCATGCAATTCTCGCAAAATGCCTTATCGCAAAATACCATTTTCGCAGTATCGACTAATAGTTTTTTCGTATTACCGTTCGTCGGTGAACCATGCTTTCTGTAGACAAGGGTTCGATATACCGTACGGGACTGATTGTGAGCGACCACGTTTCAGTTCCATAAGTCATCACTGGCAACATACACTGGTCAAAGACTTTCATCTCGCTAGTTTAACTAGTAATAATAAGGCTTTATGCAAGAGCTATATTTTAATTTTGCTATAGTAATTACTTGTTTCTTTTCACAGGTGAGAAGAGTGATTTTAAAAGAAGAAGCTAAGGTTAGAATAGTAAATGATGAGAAAGCAAACTTGTTAGTATCACTTTGGAGACAGACGATACCGTTGTTCAAACCACCTTTAATTTGGAGGACCTTACAGCTTTTCTTTTTGACCACCGTCATTTATAGTATGTGAGTTGCCACAATTTTATTTAATCAATATAATCTTTTTTTTTTTTATATGTAATGGACTTGACCTTGACCACAATCACGCCTGATGGAAAGCAATGGTGGTGTGAGCTGGCCCAGAATATACTCGTTTACTCTTGCTTTGAAGGCAGACGGGTTTTATGTGTACGGGAACACAGACTTTGGCAGAGAGTTCCACACTTTGGTTGTGCGTGTAATAAATGTGGAGGAGAAGCGCTGGGTACGACTAGTCGGGATATAAACCAAGTAGGTACGGATGGTACCCTGCAGTACGTCTGGTATTCCGGTAGTAAACGGGCGATGGTGGGATCAGGTCATGGAGTTCCTGCGGATCTTCCTTAGATCTATAACTCTCCCGTTGCTGGTAAAAAGAAAGTACTTACCCATAATTCAAACATTATAGAACTAGAGGCCGCCCGCGACTTCGTCCGCGTATAAATTCTCGTTATTCCCGTGTAAATCCCGATCCCTCGTGAACTCCGGGATAAAAAGCCTATGTGTTATTCTAGGTCTTCAGCTACCTACATACCAAATTTCATCGTAATCGGTTCAGGAGTATTTGCGTGAAAGAGTAACAAACATCCATACATACTCACAAACTTTCGACACGAGGATTCTTCATTTCAGACAACGCACAGCCGAAACTATTGGTCGTAGGAAACTGAAATTTGACATGTAGGCTCCTTGGGGATAAAAACAATGCCCAGAAAACTACAAGTTGTTGAAAGCTGAAATTTGGCATGAGTAGTGTAGCGGAACCTTAAGAGCGTGTATTCCGTCCACTAGCGCCGCCAATCGTTTTTTATTATTTGTGGTAAATTTAAGACACGTAGATAAAAAACCGCTCTGTAGTGCACTGAAGAAATGTATTTATTATGTTTTGAGAGTTATGTTTTGTACTTTGTAGAACATAAATAGTTGCCAAAGTCGATATTTTTGCTTAAAGTGGCCACTTTTAGCAATAATTGCCGTTTTGGCTATTTAGCCATGAGTTATGTATTAAAAATAGCTGTCAAAAAATAATAGATATATTTCTTCAGTACACTACAGAGCGGTTTTTATCTACGTGTCTTAAATTTACCACAATTAATAAAAAACGATTGGCGGCGCTAGTGGACGGAATACACACTCTTAAGAGATTTCCCGAAATTCTTACAGGAACGGGAAGTTGCGGGAAAAAGCTAGTATTTACGTAACAAGTGTGAAAGAAACTCTGGTCTGTCCGTTTGTTTCCTCTATACGTCTAAACGGCTACATGGCGGACTTCCCACCCACACGCACAAAACGTTTTGGGAACACATTTCATATTGCACACAGCTAAGGAGTAGACTCTCTTGCTGGAGTGTGTGTTTTCTGATAGCTACAACCTAGGAGTCTCTAAGTCAACAGTGAATAGATTACTTCTAGGCAAGAGTGATCCATCTTCAGCCACATCATCGCTTACCAGCAGGTGAAATAGTGGTCAAACGTGTGCCTAACAATAGTAAAAAAAGGCTTTGATTGGGATGATAATTGGTACACAAATAGACTACTTCTTGAATTAGACAAAGCTTACTTTGAGGCAGTATGTTACCTGAAGATGAATGACATACTTGAAATGGGCGAAGACACTACGAGAAGCTTGTATAATATTATTCTCGAAAACTCACTAAAATATTGATGTCAAAGGTAAATTTTCTTTCCTTGAACTTTCCTTAGTAACGCAGTTCAGTAAGTGGTAGGTACTTGAGGAAATGTTTATTTTTTCTTAGAAAAAATATTTACTCTCAAAATAGAAAAAGAATATTAAAAGATGCGTCATGATGTTTAATTTTAACTAATCCCTATAGTTCTTAGAATTGAAGCTTTTCAGTTACCTACATTTTAATAACAGACTTCATTTATTATTGACTAGCTTCTGCTAGTGGTTTCGTCCGCGTTGTCCCTAAAGTACATACTCCCGGGATAAAAGTAGCTTATGTGTTATTCCAAACTATAATCTATTTCGTTACAAATTTCATCCAAATTCGTTCAGCTATTCTGGCCTGATTGAGTGACAAACATCCATCCATACTTTCTCATTTATATTAGTATTAGTATATTAGTATTATTAGATAATAATCAATCTCGTGTAATTTTATATTTCACAGTAATAATAGTTTTGTGATGTGGATGCCATATATAGTGGAAGCTTTCACAGCCGGCGTTAGCTCTGAAGAGCTATCAGGTAGCCTGTGCAGCATTATTATGAGCATATCAAATCACACGGTCGCTACTACTGATGAAGTGGTAAGGTTATTTTTTTCACCAAATGGGTAGGTAACTGAAAAAGCAGTGGGCAGGGCACATTGCTCGCAGAACAGATGGTTGATGAGGCCGAAAATGTTGCGACCGCGTACGCGTTGCAGCGTTAGAAGATCTCCTACAGATAGACAGGTAGAACGATGACCTCCTGAGTTTCGTGGGTAGCCGATGGATGCGAGACGCACAGAACCGGTTGTTATAGCGACACTTTGGAGAGGCCTATGGTCAGCAACGGACGTCTTTTGGCTGATAAAATAAGTTTTTTATTAGTACAGCAGAATAAAGGTTATGGCACACTATAACAGCATCGCAACGGCACCGCTCCAGCCCAGCAATTATCTTGTCATTCAAATTAGTCCTTAATTCGTGTGTCGTATAATACATTTTATAATGTCAATGTCAAAAAGCCAACGGCAGGCAGTAAGCGTGTTAACCGCTTCAATACAACTTGACTCGCAGCCTGCGTGCTTACAGCGCGCCGTCCGCATGTTTTCTGCGCGACAATTCCGATTCGCCAGTCTTAAGGTTATGGCACACTATAATAGCATCGCAACGGCACCGCTCCAGCCCAGCAATTATCTTGTCATTCAAATTAGTCCTTATTTCGTGTGTCGTATAATACATTTTGTAATGTCAATGTCAAAAAGCCAACGGCAGGCAGTTAGCGTGTTAACCGCTTCAATACAACTTGACTCGCAGCCTGCGTGCTTACAGCGCGCCGTCCGCGCGTTTACTGCGCGCCAATTCCGATTCGCCAGTCCTAGGCGTGTTCAATGACAAATGCCATGTAAAATTGTGTTTGCGGTGACAGCAAGCTTGCACCTCGCGGCTGGTGCGCGGACTGCGAGCGGACGACGTGTAGCCGGGTAGCCGTAGCTTAAATACGAGGCGACGCCGTGCTGCAGCTGTGCAGTTGCGGTGCCGGTATAATGTGCCATGACCTTTAGGCGTGTTCAATGACAAAATAATGCCATGTAAAATTGTGTTTGCGGTGACAGCAAGCTTGCACCTCGCGTCTGGTGCGCGGACTGCGAGCGGACGACGTGTAGCCGGGTAGCCGTAGCTTAAATACGAGGCGACGCCGTGCTGCAGCTGTGCAGTTGCGGTGCCGGTATAATGTGCCATGACCTTTAGGCGTGTTCAATGACAAAATAATGCCATGTAAAATTGTGTTTGCGGTGACAGCAAGCTTGCACCTCGCGTCTGGTGCGCGGACTGCGAGCGGACGACGTGTAGCCGGGTAGCCGTAGCATAAATACGAGGCGACGCCGTACTGCAGCTGTGCAGTTGCGGTGCCAGTGTAATATGCCATAACCTTTAAACTTCTAAATAAGTAGGTACAATTATCTCAAAAGTGGCTGGTACTGGACACAATTTTCAGACGTGGATGTTGTTACAATTTTGTTTGTCTAGGTAGATTTGTTGTGAATGTGAACATTTTTAATTATTAACTAACATACCATATATATATAACATACCAACATAATTATGTTAAATTATGATTATGTTAAAATAGGTATTAAAAACTCTGGATATCTTTACCACCAGTAACAACCCGATGTGTGGTTTGAAGCTCGGTGGGTGGGTGCTAATTATGGTTGGCTCTCTATATGTCTTAACTATGGGTACTCGGTACACCCAATAACTTTATCAAACCCATCCGTAATACAGAATCCAGGTGTTTTGTAATGTTTCAATTAAAGAATGTACACCTATACAAAATGATAAAAAAGAAAAAGAAAGACAGAAAAAAGAAAAAAAGAGAAATAGAAAGAAAGAGAGAAAAAATAAGTTAACAGGAACTGGTGATCGGTTAACTTTTCTGAAAACATATTATGTTCTTTTTTTGAGTTCCGTACTCAAAATCAAACGAAACCTTATTACTGCCTCTGCTGTCCGTCCGTTTGTCTGTCTGTCAGCAAAGTCAGCAACTGTATTTCATGAACCGTAATAGGTTGACACTTCGTAAAACTAAATAATTTCTTCCAGATCACCTGCTCATCATCAATTCAAACACGAACCTTACTATCAGGAGTCACTCATGGTCTGGTCTTCGCTGGAATCACCCTTGCAGTATCCAAATTTGCTTCTAGAAAGAAAGCTATGATGATAGCATTCCTCCTTATTCCATTGCTGTCCAGTTTAGGAGCAGTCTTCAATCAGAATAATATAGCAAGTCTTTTGTTATATGTTGGAATGATGATGACGAACTTGTGCATGGGTGTGCTGTTTGCATACTATGTGGAGTTGTTCCCTACATCTTACAGGTTAGTTTTTCTGTTATTATGTTTCTTTAAAAACCTCAATGTTTTCTGCAAATGCACTCCGAAGCTGAATAATTGTGACTCCCTCTTACCTGGATGTCCTTCGTAAATAACGATCTGAAGGCAGAAAATTTGGGTCCACACATTTAGGTTTTGGACATTTGGACAGAGCAGACACGAAGATGATGATCAGGAGAGGCCGGGATAAGCCTAGGCAAAGAGAGAGAACAAAATAAATGTTTGTATGTTCTGAAGAAAGAAATACTTTTCTTTTCAAATAACGATGAAGGCTGACGCTTTTTAACGGCATCAATGCCTATCTATGTGACGCTATCTAACCAACTGGTGGCGATTTAAGAATTCTACATCGCACAAGCAGAGTTTACCGTGCGATTTGAACATAATATACATAACATCAGCTCCAATATGAATTACCGGGCAGTTGCCAGCTAGGCACTACAACTGCCTGATTGGAGGATCCCCCCTTTTCTAATGAAGATTTGCGTGACTTTACTCTCTGTTCCGCATACCTTCCAAAGCATTTCCATTCTTTCAGCAAGTAAAAAATTGACATCTCCAAAATATGAACTTTCTTTATAGGGGTTTGGTTTCCGCACTTAGTCTTGATATTGGACCATTGTAAGCCATGACATTCTTCTCCTCCAAAAGCAGATTAGTCCTCTCAGTGTCTTCAGAATATCTGTAAGCGACATCAATGTCCCTATTGTTTGCCTCCGTATTTTGGCGATGCCTGTGCACTCAACTACCTCCTTCTCCATGCATGCTCTGTACGTAGGACTGTAAGAATATGATTGTTGTGTTCAAATAGCAAGACATCTAAGGTGCTTAAAGTCATTATTATCTTACCTATTTGTAATTTTCCCTAAATGTTTTTTATTGAGACTATTATGAATGAATTTATAATTTTTATGTATGACTACTTTATTATCCAGAGGCATGGCGGCATGTCTTGGCGTGATGGTGGCCCGTATCAGTGGTCTGGCTGGCGTCAACTTCCTCGGCGTGTTTCTGATGACGAACTGCGCTATGACATTCTACGCTATCAGTGCCTACCTTCTGAGTAAGTGTACTTATTTTTAATCCATCCATCCTGTTATTGCGCACGCGTTTCTGTTCTACAATATCCTCCCCGTTATTAGCTAATCATTGTGGAGATTGGCCATCATGACAGATATTCGATCAGGAGGATTATTATTACTTTTGGCAACGTTGACCGTCCGTGAGTCGCCAAAATGTAGTGCAACATTGATTTTATGATCACGCCGACGACTAAGAAAAACAAACTAACATTTCAATGTTTTTTTTTTATTTTATTTACAGGTGGCATTGCTGTGGCAGCATATTTCTTACCACCAGACAATCCCAAGAAAATGTAAATTTAAATGTAACCTTCCTTGTAAATATTGAAATGTTATATTTTATTTAAATAATAAAAATACTTAGTTGATAATTAGGTAATTTTTATGTTTTTGAAATGATACACACTGTAACATACATGTATACTAATATTATAAAGCAGAAGAGTTTGTTTGTTTGTTTGGTTGAACGCGCTAATCTCAGGAACTACTGTTCCGATTTAAAAATTCCTTCAGTGTTAGATAGCCCATTTATCGAGGAAGGCTATAGGTTTTATATCATCAGGCTAAGTCCAATAGGAGCGGAGCAGTAATAAAAAATGTCACGCAGACGACGTTGCGCGGGTCAGCTAGTAATAAATAAAATAAAAAAAAAACAAAATTGATTCATTGGTTGACAGTTAAAATGTACTTACATCTGCACTATCCTTAACGGAAAACGACTAAAGCAGTATTTTTTGTAAACTATGCATAAGTTTTTATCAATAACTAGCTGATGCCCGCTGCTTTGCCCGCTTGAGACTAAAACCTTCCTCGAGAACCACTCTATTCATTGGTGAACAACAGCATGAAAATCGGTGCAGTAGTTTTTGAGTTCATCGCGAACAGACAGACAGACAGACGCATCGGAGGACTGCGTTTGATAGTATGTAGTGAGTATAACTTTAAAATAAATGAAGTGTTACAAGCGGTTTCTATAAACTAATCAAAAAACGAAATTAAAGGAATGACGATTGCTGATCCCTGAGGAAACCCAGTGATTTTGTCTACTGTTCCAATTTATAGACTCATGAATATTAATTTCAAACGTAACGCTCAGCGACACGGATTTGCCTGCGTTTTATAACATTTTACCGGGCGTTCTCTATGTAAAAGTTGATATTTAGGGTACGTACTAGACGCAAACGTAGAGGATAAATCTACTATTACGACTAACAATTTAATTTGCCCATTTCTTGTCAAAAAGAATCATCGAATGCCAAAAAAGGCCGTTTTTCTATCATGCGTGTTTTTGCTCACGCGCGGATCTGATCCGCAAGCGGGCTGCCCACGTCTTATCATTTCATTTATGATTTATCTATCTGCTGCGGGCGCGCAGCCTGCGTGCGTGCTATCCAGATAAGGGCGGCATTTTTCTGTCTTCAGTGTTGTTTTACTGTGACGTAGGTCACAAGCATGGTCACTGACTATGACCATGCGTTCGACCCGCGTCACGTGTTTAGTCACTGGCGACATACAAGATACTGAAGCGGCAAACGAAAACATTATCCTGCGTGTGGCCAGGTGCTTGCAAATGCAATCAACCGCATGCGAACCAAATCCACGCGCGGGTGAAAATACGCATGACAAGAAAAGAGCCTTTCCTGACAAAACCTTAGATGGCAGGACAAACTCGTCTCCTACCGAAAGAACTGGCCCGACATTACAAATGACAGAGTTGTGTGGAAAAGAGAGAGGGAAACCTGTGCCCAGCAGTGGGACAAAATAGGCTAGATAGATAGCTAAATCAATTTAAAAGATATGTTATTAGTTCATTCATTTATTTCGGAAGAATCCTTATGCATTATACAACATTAACATAATTAAAATTAAACGAGACGAGTTTAGTAGACTTAAACATAACAAAAATTAAACGAGATAACAATACAAAATAAACAATTAAAATATTTAAAAAATATCAGATTATTAAATAATTAATAGTAAAGAAGTATAATGACAGTTAATTAATTCTACTGATTAATTAATTAAAAATCAATTTATACAGAAACCAACAAATAACGAAACATCCGATCTGAATAAACGCCTTATCTGTTTAACATAGGAAGTTGACTGTAACAGAAAACTGGGTTACCAAACCAACATTGCAAATCTATATTAAACTTATAATAAATCTGTAGAGAGGTCAATTCTGTACATGAAATATATTTCCAAAATAACTATCAGGGGGTGATTAGGGATCGATACTGATGCCAAAAATGCAATCAGTACAATTTTTGTCTGTCTGTCTGTCTGTCTGTCTGTCTGTCTGTCTGTATAACCGTTATAGAAACAAAAACTACTCGACGGATTTTAATGAAACTTGGTACAATTGTTATTCATACTCCTGAGCAGGTTATAGTATACTTTTCATCACGCTACAATCAATAGGAGCAGAGCAGTGAAGGGAAATGTTGGGAAAACGGGAGAAGTTACTCCATTTTTTAAGCTTCCGTCGCGTGTGCAACCTTAATGGTGAAAGCTACACAGAAATCATGTATGACGGAAATGTTCTCCTTAAAATTATATAAAAAATATCCAACGACAGCATATGTCTATATTTTATGACTGACGAACAATAACACGTGTAACTCCCGATAGCTTAGCAGTTCGAAGCTTTCTGATTGTATTTGTCTACTCTTACGTTTATAAAACTCTCAGTCATCCCTAATTAATATTAATAAAAGTTAACATTATTAACTATTCCATAAGAAAGAATAATAGAAATCGGTATAGAAACACCAAAGTTACACATGAAAAACGCTAATAATAAGCCATCGCGCGTGAATTCGCGTGGTCGCGAACGCACAGGCAGGCGGCTAGCTTGGCGCCTAGCGAGTAGCTTCGGAAAACGGCTTACGACAGTTTGCAATATCCTTTAATAATTATAATGTCGAGGGGAAGATGGTTATAATTTCGCTTTACACCAAACGAGTAATATTATAAATGTGAAAGTTTGGTTGTTTGTTACTCAATCACGCCAGAACGGCTTAACGGATCTTAATGAAATTTAGAACAAAGATAGATTATAGTCTGGAATAGCACATAAGCTACTTTTCATCCCGGGAATATGTTCCCTAGGGATCACGCGGGCGAAGCCGCTGGCAGAAGCTAGTTATAGAATAAAAATGCTTTTGTTGCCCACATTTAGCTACTCAATACAAAAAAAGCAGTTCGAGAAAAAGACACTAGTCATTCAAAAAATATATCTGTCGCTTTTCTATTTAAATTTTTATTTACTTTCTTTGTATGTTAAATGTTTTGTAATGTTACCAGTACTACATAAATCACTCGGAACAAAAGAAATGGGAGAGTAGAGCGAAACAAAATGCAAAAGGAAAAATTTATCTTTTCGTACCTTTTTTTTTTCTCTTTCGCTGAATTGCCGCTATTGCTTCTTACCAGGAAGTCAATGTCTATTTTATTTTTTCGCTTTTATCAGTTAAGTACTGTTTTCTCTAAAATATGAACTGCAGACAAATTAAACGTAATGAAGAACGAGAATTTTATGAGTAGTTTGAGCTAGTATTCTTCATTTTATTCTGAATTCCTGGCTCCGTCATATAACTTGTTTCAACAGAATGCATTGCATAAAAGTTAATTTATGTTTCTTGACAGGAAAAGTTTATTACTGAGAACTGTGGAGTTTATAAGCATTGGACTAATTTATAAAAATAATGACATACTACTACTTATCCTTCTTATTTTGCTGTGCCCGACAAAACAAAATTTATTCATGTGGGTCCACATGAATAAATTTTGTTTTCACCACCTAAGAATACATGTGGGATGCAATAAAGATATTGAGCATTGACATGTACTTGAAGAAAATATTTTACGATGATAAATTTCATCAGTGAAACCTATTTCACAAATGGATGTTTTAAATGTTTGTTAATTTTTACGCCATTGAAAAGACTAAACATCCGTTATGGACAATGTAACTGCGAAAAAAACGATACTTCAAAAATTAGACTCAAATCAGGTGATGCATCAGCTCTTGAATATTTTTCGACCAGTCACAGCAGCTAACGCGCTTCTGACAATTTTGTCACACTATACCTCTATACTTGGCAATTTTGACATTCGGTAATTTACATAACTTATTAAAAAAAAAATGAAAAGCGAAAGGTTTACTGCTAATATACGCGGAGCAATTAACGCGATCTTCTGATCGCGATCAAATTACTACGTTGACGAGCGCTGTCAGTGTCATTATATTTTGTGGAATATTGACGCTGAGAGTTCTTAAACTTAGTTTAGATGTATTGATCGCGATCAATTTCATTAGTGAAATCCGCTCATAAACTTAAAAAAATAACTTATATAATATCACTAGCTGACCCGCGCAACTTCGTCTGCGTCACAATTTCCATTACTGATCCGCTCCTATTTGTCGTAGCGTGATGATATATAGCCTTCCTCGATAAACGGGCTATCTAACACTGAAATAATTTTTCAAATCGGATCAGTAGTTCCTGAGATTAGCGCGTTCAACCAAACAAACAAACAAACAATCAAACAAACATACATACAAACTCTTCTGCTTTATAATATCTGACTGATCCGCTCCTATTTGTCTTAGCGTGATGATATATAGCCTTCCTCGATAAATGGGCTATGTAACACTGAAAAAATTTTTCAAATCGGATGAGTAGTTCCTGAGATTAGCGCGTTCAACCAAACAAACAAACAATCAAACAAACATACATACAAACTCTTCTGCATTCTTCTGCATCTGCTAGATGAAAGAATTTTTCAAATCGGATCAGTAGTTCCTGAGATTAGCGCGTTCAACCAAACAAACAATCAAACAAACATACAAACTCTTCTGCTTTATAATATTAGTATAGATGTTGGGCTATTTATCGTTCTAAAGTTCAAAATTTAAAACTTAAATAAAACCGACCTGAGACTCCAGACATGACTGGTTCTTGCCCAAATTTTTACATACAACAGAAAATGTCGTTATAAGGGAAACAAGACAATAATTAGACCGTTTGTCTACCCCAAGTCCCCTCAAGCCGTAAAATTTTCTTGCCTCGTTGGTTACTTTGTACCAAATGTACGAAAAAATATTTTTCTTTTTTAAATGACCATTTGTGTTTGTCATCTGTCTATGTTTTATGTCAACCGGGGGCTATGAATATTCTTGATTTTAAATTGCAGGTAATTGTGGATGTGAGTTTGCTTTTTCTGTTACGAGTAAAGAGGGATATAAACAGACCTTTATTTTTGTTTAAAGGTTGTTTTTATTAGAATAATTTTATGGGTGATATAAGCAACTTTGAGTCTTTTAATTTACTAAAGTATTACGGTAAACGTAGCCGTTCTCGTGTGTGTTAATTTGACTCTTTTCTCAATATTAAGCCTGAATCTAATAGAGAATGAACATTGTGACCGACCTGTATCAAATTGTTGTGGCATAATAAGCCATTCATAAAAAACTATTGATTCGGCTCAACAAAGAACAATTAGCAATTTTGTGCAGTCCACACAAAATTGCTAATTGTTCTTTGTTAGTGATAGTTTACAATAAATTAATATAGTTTTTCAATAAATTAAAATAGTTTACAATAGTAAATTTAATAGGATACAAAAAAAAAAAAATTGAAGACAAGTAGAAGCTTTTTTTACTGGCACCATATACAACTATTACCGTACCGTATAAAAAAATTGAATTACTTCCCTACAATCAAGTTTATCAGAAACACCATTTCATTATGAAATACGAAAACACAATTACATTACAACCAAACCCATACCCGTAACCATAGAATGAATTAAACATGTCATCTATAGTGCAATGCCCCTTATTTATTGCATACAAAACTATAAAAATAGTAATAAATGTTGCAATATTTCATGAATTTCAAAAACTTTACCCCACAAAGAAAACATCTATTGCATCCTTCATTATAATAAAATGGGGGAGAAGAATTATTACTTTCCTTAAAATATTCCGCGGAAATACGCAGGAAACAATAATAGACTTGTGGGTATGTGAGTCGAAGGATATTTATTATGAAGTCAGCTTTGTTATTAGGGATGTAGAAAAGACGGAATTACGCAAATTCGAACTTCGTTTTTTTCTCGATTCTGTCTGTTCTTCTGATCGTTTACTGTAAAATTGCGACGAAGGGAGAACTTTATTCTTTTTGAAGTCGTTTGCAAAGATGGAAACGTTGTTCCATTTTTAAATAACTCTTTTTTAGCAATAAAGTACCCTAAATAGTTTTTAGGGTTCCGTAGCCAAATGGCAAAAAACGTAACCCTTATAGATTTGTCATGTCTGTCTGTCTGTCTGTCCGTCCGTATGTCACAGTCGAAACTTTAAGACCTATGCTGTTGAAACTTGGTAAAAAATTTGTTTGGGATTTGACTTTAAGCAATGGATAAGTAGGTATCTCCATTTCTTCCAAAATAATTTTGCAAAAGTAGCGAGATGTGTCCAATACTTTATTTTTGAGCCCCGTTCCCGTTTTTTAATGCTATGTAAGTTTTTTTATTGATAGTCGTTGAGATGATATTGCAACTTGAATTTTTTAAGTATTTAAAATATACTAGCTTTTGCCCGCGACTTCGTACGCGCATATCTCGATTTTCGCGTTCCCGTAGGAATTTCGAGAAATCCTCTTTTAGATCTCCCCTAAACTTCCCAAGGACCCTACAAAGGATAGTGTCCCGACCCGGTTCTACCCGGATGTATCATTTTTTCAAAATTTTCTTACATGCAAACTTCGCCCTGACTATTACGAACACAACTATAAAAGAATTATCCAATTTGGATCAGTCCTTACGAAGTCATTCGCGTACATACATTTCGGCGATTCCTTTTTATTTATTTAGATTATCCAAAAAAATCTTTAATTATGCTCAATAAATCTGTGACATGTAGGCTTAGCATATAGGTCATTCAATTATCAAATCTCAGTCATCTTCTACCTTTGACATACCTAATGGATCTCGATGCGAACGTTCGAAATGCGATGAGGTTCAGAACCGTAATCGCGCATCATCGATGGTAATCGGAACCAATTTCATTCGATATAGTAGTCGCATTGATTCCATTAGCATTAGAGACGCATCGAGTCTGTAGAGAGCTGTTGTCGAGTGCTATTTACGAATAGGGAATGTAGGGGTCGTGAATTTGGTTGGAATTGTTACTGCGGTACGTATACAGTTTAGAAAGATTAAATAAAGTATTTGGTTAGAACCATTAATTTGTAAAAGTTCCCAGGACCCCAATGGAAAAGGGTCGTTTGGAACATCGTCAATTATCTTTAAAAGCAGCCGTATGCATTTATAATTGCTGTTTCATGTACGGTAAACGTGTTTATATGCTTTTGCAGTTAAAAATGTTTAGGACACTGATCGGTTCGCCTTGTTATGGAGGTATGCGGAACAGGGTGTAAAGTCCCACAAAACTCGATTGAAAAGGGAGGATCCTCTAACCGAACCGTTATTGTGTCCGGTGGGCAACATCCCGATAGTTGATATTCGGACTGTTGTATATGTATAAATTACACGGATAACTCTGATACCGCAATGCATAATGAACAGTATGGCTTTACAAAAGGTCGTTCGACAACAGATGCGGGTGTCGCTCTCCTGAAACATATATTTAACGCATGGGAGAACTCGCAAAACGCAATCGGAGTTTTCTGTGATCTCTCTAAAGCCTTTGATTGCGTACACCATGACACACTTTTACGTAAACTACGTCATTACGGTCTCCAAAGCGAAGCTCTTAACGTAATTGATTCATATTTACATGATAGGTTCCAATGTATTGATGTAAATGGTGTAAAATCTTCCGGGCTGCCAGTGCAATTAGGTGTGCCTCAAGGCTCAATACTGGGTCCATTCTTGTTTCTGGTTTACATAAACGATCTACCATTTTTCTTAAAGGGTATCTGCGACGTAGTGTTATTTGCGGATGATACCTCTCTTATCTTCAAAGTAGATAGGAATAGACAAGATTTCGATAACGTAAACAACGCTCTTTCAATGGTTACGGATTGGTTTACGTCGAATAATTTAGTTCTAAATGCTAAAAAAAACGAAATGTATAAAGTTTGCCTTGCCAAATGTTAGAAATTTAGGTCCTAATGTAATCTTAAGTGACGAGGTGCTTGAAACTGTGGACACGGCAGTATTTTTGGGCATAACTGTTGATTCCAGACTACAATGGGGCCCACATATATCAAGCCTGTCGGGAAGGCTCAGCTCTGCCGCATACGCCGTTAGGAAAGTTAGACAATTTACTGACGTTGATACAGCTAGGTTAGTCTATTTTAGTTATTTCCATAGTGTTATGTCCTACGGTATTTTATTGTGGGGAAAAGCTGCTGATATTATACAAAATATATTTGTCTTACAAAAACGTGCTGTGCGAGCAATATATCAGCTAGGGTCAAAAGCTTCATTAAGAGAAATTTTCAAAGAGATTGGAATTCTCACGGTAGCATCTCAATTTATTTTTGCAAACATTTTATATATTAGGCAAAACATACATTTATACAGTAAAACGAGCGACATCCACAACTTTAACACCAGAAACAAGCACAAGCTACATGCTCCTTCACACCGACTTCGTAAGGTCCATGATTCATTTGTGGGGCTCGGTATCCGTTTATACAATAGACTTCCAATTTCTTATCTTGATCTGCATTTTAACTCATTTAAAGAAAAAGTAAAATCTAACCTCTGTTCCAAGTCATACTATTCTATTAATGATTATTTAGACGATAAGAATAGTTGGTCGCTGTGTTGAACGCAAGACAAATTATCATGTTCCTTGTGTATAAGTAGATAGTATAGTAGTTTTATGACAGGTTATAATATGTGTTCATATAATTTTTTATTTTATTTTATTTTATTTGTTCTTTTATTTTCTTTTTTTTTTATTTATTTGTCTGACTATGTAGGTCTTTTTTTATACTTGTTTAAATCCACATACGTCAACACTTGTTTAAGTGTGTATTTTGTTTTAGTGTCAAAGTGCTAGTAGCTAACAAGTGATAAATAATGTATATATTTATTTTTGTGTCATGTAAATTTTAGAAGGAATTTTGAATTTTTGGATTACTTTGCATATTAATTAGTGTAAAATTCTAGTTCCTAAAACGTAACAGACAGTTGTGTTGCTGGGGAGTTTGTTGACCACTTCTTCTCCACAGCTAAAACACTAGAAAGTGGTGACGGGCGGGCGTTTTGGGGGACTGTCTTTTGTAAAACATGACGTTTAAAAAGTGTTGGCCCTCAGCCTAATTTGAATAAATGACATTTGAATTTTGAATTTTGCAGGATTTCGTTACAAGTTAGCTGCTGGCGGGATAGATGGCGTTGTGGTAACTTTAGAATGGAATGGAATGGAATGGAATGGAATGGAATAGAATGGAATGGAATGGAATGGAATGGAATGGAATGGAATGGAATGGAATGGAATGGAATAGAATGGAATAGAATAGAATAGAATAGAATAGAATAGAATAGAATAGAATAGAATAGAATAGAATAGAATAGAATAGAATAGATGAAGAAAACATTACATAGGGTGACACAATGGGCGGCCTTATCGCTAAGAGCGATCTTTTCAAGACAACCTTAGGATGGATTTTAAAGATAAAGGAAATACAGTACTGTAGGTAGTCTTAGGTGTACGATTTACATGAATATATATATAATAGATAAATAAATACAATTATAATTTTGAAACAAAAAGCATAGAAACCAAGCAAAAATGGTCAAAGAGAAAGGTAGTGAGTTTTGACCATTGTCTTAAAAGTGGGCAAAGATTGAGCACGTCTTACTGACAAGGCTGACCTTTTGTTTTGATTTAGATTTTGCTACGTTGGTTTTTGTTTGTGGTGTGAGCTCGGGGCTAAATAACAACAGCCGCAATGTTTAGTAATGCTTGCCAAGGTTGGTCTGTGGATGGGTGACCATCATAACAAATCGAGTTTCCGTTACGGATTTTCAGAAGCCAGTAAATCTGACTCCAGTCTTGCCAAGAAATACCGTGTTACCCAGTTAATGGGTTGTGGTCTGGTAGGCAGCTGCTCCACGTAAAGTACTGGTAATCATCTGAATCCAGTTTGACTGGAAGACGACACCAATTTAGTTGGGAAAAGGCAAATGATGGTTTTTCTTATAAACTGTCTTAGGACAATAATTCCCGTATTTTTTTGCATACTAATGTCAGTTTAATTCTATCAAGAATCCCTCTAACCTTATCTTTTTTATAAAATCTGATATTAATTTTCATGCCGAAATAGGCACTCAACATAATTTATTCCTTTGTAAATTATCATACAAAGAAATACATTTGAAATGCCTAAGCTGCTGAAAACTTAGCTAGAAAACAGGAACTTGTATTGCAAAATGTTAAACTACACATTTTTATGGGAATTTAAAGCAGTTTTAATTTTATAATCTAGTCACACGAGTCAATCGACCCAAAACCGTACTTTTAGACTGCACTCCAAACGAAAAAACTACATTCATTGGACCGGCATCCACTAAAAGCTTGCAATGTACCCAAATTAAAAGAACATCAGCAAAAAGACGCGTACTTTGTCAGGAACGTAATCCCTCTGTAGCTGGTACTTCAAGAGTATCGGAGTAAATGTAGTATGCTGGGATCAGGCCTCACTGCCTCAGAGTTTACCGTCTGTGTAATCGTATATCCTCGCTAAGGAAATATTTTGATACATCTGGTGTAAAGGTTTGAAGAGCTGGGATAATGGTTTGAGTTTTAACAAGCTCATTTTCTTTTGTGTTTCGTGATATTATTATAAGGCTTTAAGAAAAATGGCTTGAATAAAGCCATGCCAGGATTAAATTCATGGATATAAGGCTGGCACAAACGTTCAGAGGTCTTTTTCAAAGTGACATTCTATCAGAATTCAATGTATTCAATGTTTGTGGTTTTGAAAATCGTTGTCGTTAACCAGTGGTGTATGATAATCCGGAAACTTTTTTTTTTTTTTTTATACAGAACAGGGAAACTCTTGGCCTAAATCTCACCTGATGGAAAGTGATGATTAGGCCGAAGATGGAAGCGAGTTTCACCCGGAATCCTCGTACACAGAGGAACTGGCTATCATACCTCTAACTGCCGGAACACAACAATGCTGTTAACATTGTTGTTATGGCGACAGACTTAGACATGATGGTGGTAGCTTGCCAGGCGGACTTAGAAAAAGTCCTACCACCAACCAAACCGAGCAAAATAATTGCCCCCGCTGGGAATCGAACCCGGGACCTCTGGGTCTGAATCAAGTGGTATAACCACTAGACCACGGAGGCGGTTAGTGTCACCTGTTTAGCACCACCCGGGGACCACGTGTAGGGGTTCGCTGAAGGGTATTCTCCTACGGACGCGGGTGACTCGGCCCCCAAAAACACTTCGAAAATCACTACATACTATAAAACAAAGTCCTCCACCACGTCTGTCTGCCTGTTCGCGATAAACTCAAAAAGTACTGCACCGATTTTCATGCTAGTGGTTCTCAAGAAAGGTTTTGGTAAATAATTTGTCAACCGACATCCACACGGGCAAGTTCGCGGGCATCAGTTAGTGAAGAACAATTTTTTTCAAAATTGGTTTTATTCTATGCCCTCAACCATTAGAACACACTACGGTGATGATTTGGTTTTGGAGAAAAACCCAGTCCGGTAAAACGGGTCACCAACTATGAGTGCAGAAGAAGAAAATCAACTGAGATTTTACCATAATTTATCGATATGTCAACAAAAATATCAGCACACTTTATCTGTCATCGTTGAATTTGCTTTAAACATTAAATTAAAAAAAAAAAAAACGTCTATTTTGAAGAGCCACAATGTCTCCAAGGCACCAAAAAAACATGGAAAAGATGCAAAGTTCACATAATTAACAGCTTAAAACTACATTTACGAAAACATTGCAATCTTATCTCGTCTTTGAGATAAAACCTAAGACGTTACTAGCATCTTGCGACGTGGCCACCAGTTATCCATCTTGCATCTTCTAAGAGGGATTCTGGAGTAATCTGTGCAACGAACCGATCCTGAAGATTTATATGTACAAGGAAAAATAAAGATTTAGTTCTGTAACATCTAAGACTTGTTTCTTGAATGTAGTCAGAATTTGTCGGGGCGTAAACCAAGTGTCTATTTTGCTTGAAATATAGTCCTAGCTGCAGCATCTTTTAGTGCCTTGAAAACTGCTTAAGTAATTTTAAGTTTGGCAAAGATTTTGGTCTTGAAAATTGGTATCGGTGACTGTCGGTATCTATTAAAATAGATATTTTACTAAGTCGAACAGTCACCCTTCCCTGGTGTTGTTAGGTGGCGGGTACCACAAAAACGAAGGAATAATAAAAAAACGTTTTACAATTTTTTTTCAAATCGATTCATAAATGACGGAGTTATGAGGGAACAAACATGAAAAATACAACCGAATTGAGAACCTCCTACTTTTTGGGAAGTCGGTTAAAAATGTCAGTGACCTACGTGGTGCGGAGAGTTTGTGTATGTTTAATTCCAGTGGTTAAAATTTCACCGTTTCTCCGCTCTGCTGCCTCGCTCCACCTTAATGCACAGGCACCCTAAAGAGCTGTCAAACCCCATCGTTGATTGGAATGACAGCTCACTTCACTTGTTTTTTTTTTCAGAATCGACGTCTCTAAACGTCAGTCACGACACGCTCGGCGCGCGTTTTAGATATTCTCAAACAAACAATAAATTATTAGCGCCTTGAAAGTGACGTTAATAATATCTGAGGGCTTAGTGTGAGTTTTCTAACGTACTCGATCGCGTTATCGTAAACGTTTGCTTATGTCAAAGTGTATAGAAAAAAAAGAGGTTATCTGTTATTCTCACCAGGCGGCCGGTTTATTCAGTTTCAATACAAATTGGCATTTACGCTAACGCGATCGAGAACGTTAAAAAACTCACACTAAGCCCTCTGATTTGATATATAAAAATCTCGTGTCACAGTGTTTGTTATCGATTTCCTTCGTAATGGCTTGACCGATTTTTATGATTTTCTTTGTGTATATTTGGTACCTAGGTCTGAGAATAGGTCGTTGACTATTTTTTTTATGTTATATTGCAAAACAACGTTTGCCGGATCAGCTAGAATGTGTATAAAACCTTTAAACAAAACCGAAATGGATTCCATTAAAATTCTAACCCAAAATAAGACCCAATCACATTCAAAGGAACCCAAAACAAAAGATGACTACGAAAGCCCGATTCAAAACTTGATTACAAGATTGTACCGTAACACAGAAGTTAAAGAAAGTAAAGTAGAGGCAGCAAAATCGATGGAAAGTACAAATAACCCGTCTTGGAACATTACTGGACGCGTGTTAAGAATCTAAAGGGGTCGTTGGCAGACAGTGAGATGCTACCTTACACTTTGTACGGACACGGAATAGAATAACATTTTCGTTCAATTACTCGAGAACTTATTCTGAGTCGTTGCTTAGAATTTAGTTTTCTATTAAATAATTTAGTTACTTGGCAAATAAGCTTTCCCCTGGTTTCTAGAAAAATGGCCAAGTACAAGACGTACTCTCACAAGAAGGCGGAATAGCGGCAATAGAAATACACATTCTGCGAATGTCAATTGTCTACCTATTACGGTACGAGATACACCCCCTGACAGACAAGCGGCCGGACGGACAGTATACCATCGTCCGTCCGTCCGCCGGGCATCTTTGGGGGGATTCAGACATCCTTGCGGTCTCAAAATTCTCCTCCTGATTTAAATTCTAGAAGCACGACGCGAGTTTGGAATTATGGGTCAGCAGACTGGAATGAGATGCGGAATTTCTTTGCATCTTACCCATGGTGGCAAACTTGCTTCTCGTCACGCAACCCTTCTGACTGTGTCGTTGCAATTGCTGACATGATACTTCAGAGGATGGAATATTTTATCCCATTCTCTGACGTCCCACTTGACTGCAAGGCTCAGCCCTGGTATAATACGTCTTGTGCGCACGCTGACCTGCACAAAGAGCAGGCATACCGTGCATGAGTGTTTAGCCCGCAGTGACAGTTGCGACGGTAAAAGTGTTCGTGCGATGAAAAAAGCGTACAATTCTGCTGCTAAGGGGTAATTGCAAACGGGTGTTACGGAAGGCGCGTTTTGACCATGTTGGGCGGATTGTGCCAAGTTTGCGTGCTACCCTTCGCGTGGCAAGAAGATCTGATCCCTGTCTGAATAAGTCGAGACGAACTTCCTCCGTCCTTCGCTGAGGCAGTGAAGGACGGAGGAAGTTCGTCTTGATTTATATGTTAAAGTCTGATGGCTTGCTGGCTCATACCCGCAAGAGAAGGCAAACCTATATGCCTTAATCTTTGCTGTTTGCCTTGCAGGCTCAATTCTGGGTTTCTCAACTGTGTTGAAAACCAAAACCGTCGTCGACTTGCATCCATTGTTACCGAACATCAGCATTTTATTCATTAAAAAACTTGCCTATATTCCCACACTTCCACAATCCAGTTACTGAGAAGGACTGCTTGATAGACTTTAAAGCTTCTGACTTTCCATAACGACTGACATCAAATTGACAGTATCACAAATTCACTTTATAACCTATTCTTTGTTCTCTCGATTCAATTGCTATTTATTTCATAAACATTATTCTGCTTGCATATCAAAAAGCTTACCTAAGCACAAACTCTCAAACAAAATGACCATTATTCATGAGTTTTCGGGCAAGGAAACCCAATTAAGGGATCAATTTAAATATATTTTAAGTGCAGTGTCTTGTACTAACGCCAATGAAACGAATAATCGAAATAGTAAGCGATTGAATGAATATCGCTAAGTGAAGGTAGATTAAGCTCTAGTTAATGAAATTATAATAGAACAATAATATTATAGTCTTTCAAATAAATAAGTCGATCACGATGGGCCTCATCAGAAGGCTTAAAGTTAGTCAAAGGTGTTGTAATATTAAAAAATCCACCCTTTTTACCGAATGGCACATCTCTATTTTTATATAGACTCTGTGGGTCGATGGTAACAAAATGGTCTCTCTCATTAAACGCGTTTGCTAAAGTGTTTGTTTGCTATTATTTAAATCTTAAAACATCAAAAGGGAATGGAGAGGGCAATGCTTGGAGTTTCCTTGCGTGATAGAATCAGAAATTATGGTATTCACAAGAGACCCAAAGTTACCAAAATAGCCCGAATGATCGCCAAACTGATGAGGCAGTGGGCAGAGGACATTGGTAGCATAACAGATGGTCGATGGGGCCGAAAAGTTCTGGAGTGGCGACCGCGTACCGGAAGTCGCAATGTTGGAAGGCCTGCCACAAGATAGACCGATGACCTGGTAAGGGTCCCAGGTATAAGCCGATGGATGAGAGACGCACAGGACCGGTTCTTGTGACGACACTTGCGGGAGCCCTATATCCAGCAGTGGACGTCTTTCCGCTGGTATAATGATAATGATGTTGAAATAAATAAAAGTTTTGCTCACATGGTGGTGCGACAAATAGCCCCCACTACCTATTAAGACGGAACAACGATATGATGATTCGGTTATGTGACAGAGATAAGCGCCATACAGGTCTAGAAGCAGTATTATTTTTACAACCAATTCATTATGGCAATGAAACGTCAGGGTAAAGGGCTGGTGACGGCCGCAAGAGTGAGATACAAGATCTGATCGATACAGTCCACCAGAGGAAAAATAATTATGGTGACAGTTTTTGCTTAATCTCCAAACCAAAAATCTGCACAAAACGTCAAACTGTTGGTGACTAATCAGCTAACGCAACAGCACCTCCTAGAGCATCATATTTTCTAGCACAATAGACTCACTCCTTACAACGTAGAGTTATGCTTCCATTCAAATCCAAACAACAAATAGAACCAAATCACTTCCAACGCTCCAGCATTTATTAGCCACAGCCACTGTCCCATTCAGAACCTCACCATAGAAATCCCCAGCGTCTAACTCATCTACAATAATGCGAATGAACACCAAATTGACTACGTTCGATCTTCCCATTTGCATTCAGAAAGCGCTGTTTTGAAAGCATTGGCTATCCGAAGGACGAAACAGCCGCTTTCAATTGTGCATTAATATCGCATCGGGATCGATTGTGTTTTGTTTGGAGAGGATGAATCGGATGAATAATGTTTGTTATTTATACGACTAATATATTTTGGGATTTTCATACCTTGTGGTTGGGTTAGTATGAGCGGAATGTAGATTCAAGGTGAATGATGTGGATAGTTTGTTTTTGAGATGATCCTTTTAAGGTTTAAAATTATTTTGTTGGGATCGGCATAACGTGCCTTCTATAGTAGAATACATCAACTAAATAGTTGCCTCTTTTTATTCATAACTAGCTGTTGCCCGCGACTTCGTTCGCGTGTAGGTATGTCGAAAAGTAATATGTTGTCGTTAGGGAAGATCTCTAAGATAAGCTAGACGAACAGTCAATATCTAGCATTGCTTTACTCTTCTTAGCATTAGGAACTTGGAAGGTGTTATGCAAGGCGCTGGCTGTTTCGCCTCTTCTGTTCAAAATCGGGACTAGCCCCAATAATCTTTCGTTATGAAAAATATTTTGATGATAACACTTCTCTGTACATGATGTTAAAGAAAGGTGCTAGGGCTTTTAACACGCGATAGAGCTACATTAAGTTTGGCCATGGGAAAACATTGCCTTTTTTTATCCATAATTGCCATTTTTTTTATTGTATGTTTGGTCTTTCGGCCAATGATACTATTTTTAAACCTTGTTCGCATTTGCATCTCAATTTCAATCAGCCTTTTTTAACCGGTTGCGATTGACATGTGAATGTGAACTTTGCTTGAAAATTAGTAGATTAGCAGTCTTTTTTTGTCATTTTTCTATTTTATTCTGTTCTATAACCAACTCCATTCATAATACGATCGTTTGTTTAGTAATTCGCAATAATACGATTAGTTTGCAAACGGTAAGATTTAAAGGTTTCTATTAACAAGAAATGTATCCTTTATTGCACTCATTTAGCCGTATGTACAACCTGGGAGTCTTTAAGTCAAGAGTGAATAGGTTACTTCTAGGCAAGCGTGCTCCACCTTAGACCGCATCATCGCTTAACATCAGGTGAGATAGCGGTCAAACGTACGCCTATAAATATTAAAAAAAAAAAAAAAAATGTTCTCAAGAATATAACTGTGTTTCTATTCAAAAGGATACACAGTCAAATCGAGCCAAAAAAGTTATCTTTTTAATTAAATTTTGGCAAATGCAAAAGGTTTCTTTTCCTGGTTTATTTTCAAAAGCTTTAGAGTTGAGCTTTTAAATGTTTTCTAAAAATAGGTTTATGTGTGCAGATCTTTTGGTGAATTGTTTTAATGGGTTATCCTACTCGTACACACACATGGGACCTTTGTCTAATCACCTCTATCTTTTATACTTTATTGTACTGGCATATTGTTTTGTACCGCATACCCTAGCTATATAATAACAGCAGCACGGTTAAGTATTAAAGATTAAACAATGCTAGTCGAGGTTGGTCTGTGGATGAGTATCTTAACATACCGAGAATCTTCAATGGTTCGGAAAGCAGTCGGTTCCAGTTTTATTTTTCAATTTATAGGCATACGTTTGATCACAATCTCACCTGATGGTAAGCGATGATGCGATCGAAGATGGAGCACGCTTGCTTAGAAGTAACTTATTCACTTTTGAGTTAAAGACTGCCAGGTTGTAGCTATCAGGGAAAAAATACTGGCAGGTAAAGCTGTCATTTGCAGATATTTAACTATCGTTAGTCTTATCATAAACCAGAAAAATCTGATAACAGTTTTGCCAAGTCAAGTACCATAGTATCAGGTGATGGAAATCAGATAGGCAGTGTTGCTCTTTGCACTCATTAACTATTGGTATTCAGCTGAATACATTTTGACTCAAAAACCGCCAATATAGTCGGGAAAAGGCTAGGTTGATGAGATGATAATAATATTGTTTATTGTTAAGAAATTCACACACAGCCGATTCTATAATCAGAAAAACACGTAAATCAAGATTAATAATCTAAACCTTATATGGCTGAAAGAAAGTGAATCGAGAGCGTAAATTAGTTCAGTAAATATCTGCATCATTTTTCGTTAGAATTAAGGTGATTTTTTTAACCGACTTCCAAAAAGGAGGTTCATGATTTTGGCGTGTATTTTTTTTTATATATATATATATATGTACACCGATTACTCCGAGGTTTCTGATCCAATTTACGTTATTATTTTTTAGTTCTATGCGACATACTTGCTAGTAGTTTTTATTTTATGAGCATTTTTGATTATTTCAATTTCTGCGTGGATAAAGATGTCTTTCAAGTATTACCACATAAAATCGAAAAAAAAAAGGTACAAAGTATAAAATAACCTTAATTTCGGAAGTGATTTGTATCTTTTTTATTAACACCAAATAAAGAAGATGCAAATAAAAAACACCGCGATTTATTATTATTCTAAAGAAGCAACGAAAAATACCTTTAAAACTTTTATATCTAACCTAAGCTCTAATTTAATCTATTGTAGACAGTCGCTTTATTCGAAAATGGCTTGAAAGCAATTTTTTCCGTGTTAAATAGCATGCAAGGCGAACTGAGGAAGTTTAAGTCACGCGAAGGCCCGATGGGCGGGTAATGACCGATCAGCCGCTACATCGCTGTCAAAGTTAGCGTAATGGACGTTATACATTGCGCGTTCCCTTTTATTGGTTCAAAAGGCTGTTTGTTTAAATGGGAAATGCATTAGGTATTAAATGGTGTAATTAAAAAAGTATTTAGTTATATTTAGACGAGAGTACTCGGTTTAATTACACTTGTTAGGGTAATTGGATTTCTAATTATGGCTGGTAATAATTTACTTTAATATAGTATTACTTTATATACCGATACAATATTATCATCAATACAGCTGATAAATAATAGCTTGTGGCTCAAAAATAACAGCCTCACGGGTCGATCTTTAAGATTAAGCAATGCTTGCCAAGGTTGGTCTGTGGATGGGTGACCATCTTAACATACCGAGTTTCCTCCGTGCCTCGGAAAACACGTTAAGCCGTTGGTCCCGGCTGTCATTTGTAGCTCTTTGGCAGTCGTTACGATTGTCAGAAGCCAGTAAATCTGACTCCAGTCATGCCAAGTACCTACCCAGTTAATGGGTTGTGGAGGTCTGGTAGGCAGCCGCTCCACGTAAAACACTGGTATTCAGCTGAATCCGGTTTGACTGGAAGCCAACCTCAATATACTTGGGAAAAGGCTAGGCAGATGATGATGCACATGACAGCTGATACCTATATAATTTGGTTTATCACATTGGATAAAATGGTAATTTTTGGTTTAATTTCTTGAATAACTCCAAAATTATTTATTTTGAAAATATGAAAAAAATATAATCAGAACCCTCACATCAAGCCTTTTCATTGATATATCACATGATATAGTATGTAAAACTGTTTATTTTTTATTTTTCTAGCTTGACCCCCAAAAGTGACCACTATACTACTAAATACTTTTTATTTGAGTGACGCCGTATTTGAGTCACAGACTGGAGGACCATATGTATGCCAATTTTCAACCAAATCGGTCTTTTAGATCCAGGAAAAGGTTCCGTTTTTTGCAGATGTTTGGAACCCTTAAAAGTAAAACAGGACTCATTTTTACCGACATTTATTTATATAAAACTAATGAGAGCCTAGTTTCTTGTAGACTTGTCCTCTGATTGGTCGCTATTTTATTTCAGTTTACAACTTCTTGAAATGAAAATATTAACTATCAAATTTAGATGAGTAGAAATGTAATCCGAATGTTCAGTTGACAATTTATCGAGAGTTTATAAACTCTGAAGTTATTTTATAATCTTACGAAGTTACTTTCCGGATACACATACATAACGTTCATATGTAACCGCTTATTACGCCATCTGTAAATAGCGGTTCATCAACGTACATAAAGTTTTAATAAATTAAATCTTCTAAATAGAGTCAATCTGGGCCACAGCATTTCCTTTTTTTCGAAAGACCTGGCTTACAAATTCTTCGTTTGCGGTGCAAAGTTCGTGTATAATTAGCAAGTCTCCATTGATCTGCTCTAAGTACCCTCAGGTGCTACGTCTGTGATCGTGGAACGAGTTCCTTATCTGCTCCGTCTGCCATCTCATTCGGACATGTGCGCAATAGATCTCTTCAAGCCGTGGCTATTCATACGGCAGCTTTGTTAACGAACGGTAAAAATGTAAATATGGTTGTAGGTCATACCATGAAATTTTTGTTTACAGCTAGACGTTGATTTCTTTAAAGGAAATTAGACTAACTTTTAAGTATAAATACATGTTTACTAGCTGTCATTTGTAGATCTTTAGCAGTTGTTACGGATAGTCAAAAAGTCTTTCCATGAAGTACCTACCGTGTTTAACCAGTTAATGGGTTGTGGAGGTCTGGTAGGGAGCTCCTCGTAAAACACTGGTATTCAGCTGAATCCAGTTTGACTGGAAGCCGAACCCAATATTGTTGGGAAAAGGCTAGGAAGGTGACGATGATAACCTATCACCTTCCTCGATAAATGATCGATTCAACATTAGACGATTTTATCAATTCGAAACAAAAGTTTCTGAGATTACCGCAGTCGACCAATCAAACACACAAATTAGTATGGATTTGAAAAAACTAATTCGAATGTATGTAAAGTGTATCAACCAATAATGAGAGACAAAGATTAACCCCTCTATTCCAAAACATGTCTTCAAACACAAATCTATCTCCAATCATCAAATTGATAGTTACCAGTAGCTTATTTACTGGCAAAAATCGAAGATTTTTTCGTCTGCATGGTGACTGAGCCGAGTGGAGGTCCTTTGAACTAAGTTCGCGTTTGACCACAGTTTTGCCTGATGGAAAGTGATGACGTGGTCAACGATGCAGCACTATTCCTTAAAGTAACCGTATCACTCTGCGCCGAGCTTTTGGTTTATGTATTCTGTGCGGACCATGTATATGTGCGTAAGCGCAATCCAAAAACCATGCGTAAGCGCAAGACGCAAGACGTAGAGTTCATTGTCCGATTGCCGAAGCAGGACTGAAGCAGTTAAGGGGAAAGTGAGGCGGCTCCAGCTAGAATGAACGGAAGGCGAAGGGTGAAATATATATATCTACAATATAAAAACCGGCCAAGTGCGAGTCGGACTCGCGCACTGAGGGTTCCGTGAGCAGAAGTTGCGATTTACGATTTATGACATATTAAAAAAAACTACTCACTAGATCTCGTTCAAACCAATTTTCGATGGTAGTTTACATGGCAATGAACGTCATATATTTATTTTTATTTTTATCATTCTCTTATTTTAGAAGTTAAGGGTGGGGGGGACACAGTTTACCACTTTGGAAGTGTCTGTCGCGCAAACAGTTCGGTTTAGAAAAAAAATATCTTAGAAACCTCAATATCATTTTTGGAGACCTATCCATAGATACCCACACGTATGGATACGATGAAAAAAATTTTTTTGTGTTTCAGTTCTAAGTATATAGGGGGGGACCCCTAAAATTGATTGTTTTTTTTTCTATTTTTGTGTGAAAATCTTTATGCGGGTCACGAAATACATCTACTTACCAAATTTCAACAGCATAGTTCTTATAGTTTCGGAGAAAAGTGGCTGTGGATAGCCTATGGACGAACGGACAGACAGACAGACAGACATGACGAATCTATAAGGGTTCCGTTTTTGCCATTTGGCTACGGAACCCTAAAAATGAATCGCTGAATGTGTTGCTAAGCGCAATTCTCGAGAACAGCAGAACCGATTTCGCTAATTCTGTTTCTGTTGTGTTTTTTATTTATCAGGACAAGGTTTTTAATGGTGGGATTATGATGGGAGCGAAGCCATGGGGGACAGCTAGTACGTTACAGAAATCATGTAGTTTTGTTATTATTCTAGAACTGATTATTTCCGTGAAGTTTTTAAGCCATACTGAATTACTGAGGGTTAATTTTGTTTTTTTTTTAATTTTTTCGTGGAAACTACAAGTAATCGTGTGTCTAAGTGTACGATTTATAGAGAAAATCCTTAACTTCTACAAATGAATTTTATATCTATAGGTTAAGCAATAACGATGCAGGATGGGATCAAACGTACGAGGAAATGCCATAAAGTCGGTATTTTTTTAAGTTTTTATTTTTCACTTTTGAGTAGTGAAACTTGGACGACGACGTCATCGTCAACATAGAAATTGAAATAAGCTAAATTGCTCATAAAATGATAATAACTGAGCCAAATTTTTACAGGACTAAACGGCGAGTATGCTACATCGAACTTAAAAAAAAAAAACAACATAAATATCGAATTCGGAGTAATTGGACATTTAAAAAAAAACACACCGAATTTAGAACCTCCTCTTTTTTTGGAAGTCTGTTTAAAACCCAAAACTGCAACATTGTGTGTTCTAACAATTCGTATGCAAAACCACGCCAAAATAAAATAATGAAATCTATCATAACAATCAGCTCTAATTTAACGGAAACAAAGGCTCACAACGTACTGGCCATTTTCTTTTTAATTTACTAAGCCAGTGCACACAAATAATGTAAAGCCCACCGCAGTGATACAGTCAAGTATTTCGTTTTCATGTTTCGAGGCTAATAAGAGGTTACAGCGTAAAAATAAACAGTGTAACAATAAAAACCTAGATTGGTCTGACCTCTTGCTGTATTTTAAATTTTCCCACTATGTGAGAATCGTTGTCCATTGCTCCTTTGACATGAGGTAGATGTAACCAGCAATCGAAGTGAAAACTTGAGTGAAGCAATCACGAAGTGAGCTGTGAATTCAAGTAACCAAGATGGAATGACAGCTCAATCCACGATCACTTCACCCAAGCCTTCACTTCGACACGTTTGCAGAATCGACCAGCTACTTAGTTCCACACTAACATAACAACTGAGTAAAAAACGTCTGTTATCTCTGTTTGGGAGTTCAGACCAGCAGAGTCAGTATAGCGCTTGCGACCTGACCAATGACCAAGGTATTTTTGCCTCAAGGAAAAAACTTAAATTGTATATATTTTTTTTTAATACAAAACGAGGAAACTCTTGGCCCAAATCTCACCTGATAGAAAGTAATGATTAGGCCGAAGATGAAAGCGAGTTTCACCAGGAATCTTCTTACACAGAGGTACTGGCTATCATACCTCTAACTGCCGGAACACAACAATGCTGTTAACATATTTGTTATGGCGACAGACTTAGACATGATGGTGGTAGCTTGCTAGGCGGACTTATAACAAGTCCTACCACCAACCAAACCGAGCAAAAAAATTTCCCCCGCTGGGAATCGAACCCGGGACCTCTGGGTCTGAATCAGATGGTATAACCACTAGACCACGGAGGCGGTTAGAGTCACCTGTTTAGCACCACCCGGGGACCACGTGTAGGGATTCGCTGAAAGGTATTCTCCTACGGACGCGGGTGACTCGGCCCCTAATGACGGCTTATTAAATAGAATCAAACAGTTCATCTCATAAAATGTCACACGACCACAATCACAAAGCATAAACGCCCACAAAGGTTTATTTTTCCTTTGTCCAAGCTTATCTGTTCGCCCACTGATTTCATTTAGTCTGTGTTAGAGTTTAATTAGATTCCGCCTTTCAGGCTGATTAAGAGTGAATGTGAATCGATGGCCCACATTCGTGAGCTGAGGGATAAACGACGCGATACCTTTGTTACTATTTAAATTAACTACGCTATACTACTACACTACACTAATTTATTACTACTAATGTAGAAGTAGACTTCTGTTAGTAGTGTGACCTATTTGGCTAATTTGCTATGAGTTTGTTGTTTCAGGTTTTTTGTTCGAAATGTGTTCGTCTTCCTTACTTACTTACTTCGACAAATATTTGGGGGATGTTTTATTTCGTTCAGGGGTTTGTTGGGGTTTCCTTGGTGATGCAGTGCCTCCGGCATGTTCATCGACACCCCAGCACGGATGGCCTCCAAGATATACTTCGCAGAAGAATGGCTTCCCTGTCATCATCTGCCTAGCCTTTTCCCAACTATATGGGGTCGGCTTCCAGTCAAACCGGATTCAGAAGAATATCGGTATTTTACGTGGAACGGCTACCTACCAGACTACCACAACCCATTATCTGGGTAACACGGTACTCCTTGGCAAGACTGGAGTCAGATTTTCTGGCTTCTGACTATCCGTAACGACTGCCAAAGATCTCCAAATTACAGCCGGGACCAACAGTTTAACGTGCTTTTCCGAAACACGGAGGAAACTCGGTATGTTAAGATGGTCACCCATCCACAGACCAACCTCGGCAAGCGTTACTTAACCTTGAAGATGAACCTGTGCGGCTGTTATTATGTAGCCACGAGCTCCTCAAGAACGGCTTCCCTGTGATTTATGGTATAGTGTAGCACCAACTCGGTTCTGAGCTTGGTGTGATAAAGTGAATAGCTAAATCCTAAGGTAGTGGTCGCTCATGCATGTCCAAAAGATAATTATTTGAAATTTTACTAACTCAGCTATAAATATCTTCCTTACTAACATAATGTGGTTTTTTTCTCAATACTGTGTGTTTGGTCTGAAATAAGTATTTTCAATTTAAATTTTTGCGTTGCGAAGCAATTCAAAGCAAAGACCAAAGTAGCGGAGAGATGCCCCGAAGATTAAATTTATGACCGTTTAGCTGTTCCAAATCGTAAGAATTATTCAGAGGGGAGTGACAAGGAGAAATAGGTACTCAGAGAATCAGCTCCGAGTTATCCATCTGGCCATCACGACAACCATCATTAATTAGAAAAGTACCAATAAGAGTCACAGAAGATGAGAACTAAAATTACCAAAGTATTATCTTCAAGTAACAAATTTTATCGGAATGGTGATAGAAAAAACACTAAAAATCAAACATAAATTTGAAATTAAACATTTACTTATTGCATCATCCAAATGCAAAAGGAATGTTTAATTTGAGGCGTTATAGCTCTCAAAGGTAAAAGCAGTGTGTGGTCCCCTGGACACCACTGACAATTATTGCGGTACATTGAAATTAAATTCCACACGTTCTTGTTAAATCGCAACTGGATCACAGATCACTAAACTAAGGACAAGTCCTAATTTAAAAAAGGTAGAACGCAATTAATTCTGTCCTCTTAACTTATAGTAGAATGCAATAAATCCTGTCCCTTTGCTCTTAAGGCTAAGAGGAACTATTAAAGAAAATATTGAAAAAAAAAAAACATAAAAAAACACAAACATCATCTGCCTAGCCTTTTCCTAACTATATTGGGATCAGCTTCCAGTCAAACCAGATTCAGCTGAATACCAGTATTTTACCAGACCTCCAGAACCCATTAACTAGGTAACACAGTACTCCTTGGTAAGACTGGTGTCAGAATTTCTGGCTTCTGACTATCCGTAACGACTGCTAAAGATAAAAAAACACAAACAAAATTCATTAAAAAATACATATTAAAGAAAATTTTCTGGCGTACGCCAACAGTAGGCTGCTGTCAGTTGGTTGATGACGATGTTGTAAAAAAACCGCCCAAGTGTGATCCAGACTCTGACACGATGAGCGAATAATCATAAACTCCTAATTTTTAATTTACTTTTTATATTTTTTTGTTATGGTGGAAATCGCACACTGTGAAAATTTGAACTGGCTATCTATTACGGTTCTTGAGATACAGCTCGCTATCAAACAGACGGACGGACGGACAGCGGAGACCTAGTAATACCTTGTGGGTATGGAACCCTAAAAACCGAATACAATCACCAATTTATTCTACAAACGTCATCATGCCTAGCCTTTTCCTAACTATATTGGGGTCAGCTTCCAGTCAAACTAGATTCAGCTGAATGAAGCAGAAATGAAGAAAGCAGTATTTAATCTACAAAAATAAAGTTACGTACATCATCGGCACACTCACACCCACGTGAGTATCACAGTCGTTAATTGCAACGATTGATAACGAGATCCTTTTATCCACGGACCCATTTCAGATGAAAGCCCATAAAAAAACAAACAACGTCCTTCATTATATTCACGTAACACAGTAATTCTAGCGTAAAGCAAAAGGTGGCCCAACCTGTCGCCTTTGTAAGCCTATAAAAACCGTTTTATTTTATACCCTAGTTGATTTTGTCAAACTTCAGTAACAAGCTACTGACGGACATCAGCTTTACTCGTTAAAATGAAACGGGGGCTGTTAAAATTGACGACTGTTAAAAGGTTTAAGGGTGGCTTTAAAATAAAATAATCCGTAAACGCGGGTACAGCGGATGATTTTTATTGGTAGCTTTGACTTTTTGTCCTGCGTAGCAAGCGATTGTGATTCACGGTTCAGTCAATGTTTTTTTACTGCTTTAATGTTGCGAAGGATTTTTGTTGGATGCGCGAATCACGAAACGGAAAATGTTCGACGATTGGGTTTATTATTGGGATTCACAAGAATCAGCGAGCTTATTGTTATTAGTTGACGATTATTTTTAAAGTTTTTTAATTGTGGCCGGGTATTTTTTATTGCCATCTTTGGTGGGCCTTTTTTTTAGGGATGGGAAGTTATTAAATGACTTCTCTTGCTCTGGGCGGAACGGAAGGGAGTGTCAGACTTTTACTGACTAAAACCCATCCATGTTCCTTCATTGCCCTTTGTGTTCCGGAGCCGCGGTATTTGTTTCGAATAGTCCCGCAGGCAGGCGTCATCTTTGGTGGGCCTTGGGTGAGGTTGGCACTAGTCGCGACTAAAGTTAAAATAAATTATATCCATTTACGTGCAAGGCTTAGATTCACTCAGCTTTAGATACCTATTTATAATCCGCTTCCACCGAATATCATTTACAACCACCAACAAAAAGCAACTTTCAAGTAAAATTAGCCAGCAATTACAAGTCTAGCCAATCCTCGTTAGCCTAGAACACACGAATCAGACCAACATGACTCGAGAGCTATAATTCAAGTGTAATTAAGGACTTCATAAATAACATCCTTATCTCGTATGGAAAGAAGACTAATTTGAAAAAATGCCAGTACACCTTAACACTGAAACACGAGCGTGGAATAATGGCCACAAACATCCATTATGGTAAAAGCAGCGGTGTTAGAAATAGTGACTCCTGTTGTAGCAGCTTTGCCTCATTTATCTTGGCCGGCTGTTGGAGAGCTAAAGTTTGTATGGATGTTCCGAATGAATACATTCACTAAACTAAAAAAAAAACACTACAAAGTAAAAAATAACTTTAATTTCGGAAGTCGGTGTTTTTGTTAGTTTCTTGGTATTTTGACACCGACTTCCGAAATTAAAGTTATTTTTTACTTTGTAGTGTTTTTTTGCAAGTCAGTTGTATTTTTTTTTTTTGTAAAAAGTTTTTTATTTTTCAGTTTTCAGTGGTACACCTAACAACACCACTGCGAAATCGCAGAAAAGCAAAATGCGCAATTCCGATTACTTGGATGACATAACACCATAATCCAAGTAAACGAATTCCAGCTATTTCGATTTAAAATCCAAAGTTCGAAACCGATTTTGATAAAATTTAAATGGGACCAATTTGCTAGTATATCCTTTTTTTTTAATACAAAACGGGGAAACTCTTGGCCCAAATCTCACCTGATGGAAAGTGATGACCTTTCAGATAATTAATACAAGAATTTTTCAAATCGGTTCATTGTCGGAGATAAGAGGTAAGAAACATAAAAAAACGAATTGAGATCCTCCCCTTTTTTGGGAAGTCGGTTATAAATAAGGCCATTGGAACATATACATGTGGGTGAAACTCAAGATGACGGCTAAATGAAATTATATATTGAAACTAGCTGTTGCAGGCGATTTTGGTCTCTACTGAACTAATAAAAAATATTTTCAAGCACTCGGTAACATTTATTAAGTTTAATTACAGACTTGCAAGCTAATAACTATTTGGTTTGGAACTTTTAAGACGTAATTCGCGGTCTGGTTTTTTATTTTTATTATTTTGCAATTAATTCTTTAATTTTTATCAGATACTGAGAATCACCGTTAACCGGTATATCGCATTATATGGCGAACATGTTCGTATATGGATTATGTTTCAAAGCAATCTCTATTTCTTACGAAGCAAATCCAATATCCTGATGACTTGGCATTGCAGCAGTCCTTTGATACTATTTCAGGTCAACGACATCAACTAATTTTAAACCTACCTATGAAATGTAATAATTCAAATTTTTATCTGCAGCATTAATTTTAAAGTAGTCAGGCAACGTTAAATTGATCAAAGTGACCACTCCATAGGATCTATTTTAAGTTACGGAAGTCACAGAATTTAAAACCTTACTGTCAGGAAATAAAAGTTAAATCTGGCAGAAGCATTAATTTTAAATACTTACCTAATTGAAAATTAATTGTTGTAATAATAAACCGTTCGTTCAAGTTTTGTTGAAGTTTTTTGGACAGAGGAATTTCTCGTTGAAGCGAAAATTAATTAATTAAATTAAATATCTTTATTTCGAACACACAAACATCCATATAGTAATGCGAAGTATTCTTTTCTACTGCATATTTATATCGACCCTGTAAACAGAGTGAAACATGGTGTTGTTTACACAAAAATTCAATCTACTAATTGGAAAGTGCAGTTTATCTCACATTGAATCCTGTTTTTCATTCGTTTTCCAGATCAACAATCAGATTTAAAGTTTTATTGAGAGTGGAACTAGTTTTAAATGACTTTGAATCATGTCTGCTTGATTATGCTGTGTCTTATAATATTTTTAAAAGCTAATGCAAAAACATTTGACAGTTTGACCAGAATCGTCACAGGCAGGCTTATAAAACGCTGGCATAACGATTCATGTCATCATGGCCATATAGCATGAAATATTTTGCCCAGAAGTAAAATAGGATTGGATAATCAAAATTCCAGTTATTTAAAAATGCATCTTTAGGAGAATCATATTAGAATCATAATATTAAACACACAACAATCTGTCAAATTTAATGATATGGAAACATGATTTGCTTTCTGATTCTACTGAAGTAGCCTTTTAGACCCGCTGGAGATCACACTGCAATATATGCGCCTAATATGAAATCCTAGAGAGATCTAAGTTACAGTACGAAACCATGGATTCATTGAAAAATTGGGTTCGGTATATTCTTATATCCATCATCATCTGCCTAGTCTTTTCCCAACTATATTAGGATCGGTTTCCACTCAAACCGGATTCAGCTGAATACCAGTATTTTACGTGGAGTGGCTGCCTACCAGACCTCCACAACCCATTAACTGGGTAACACGGTACTCCTTGGCAAGACTGGTGTCAGATTTTCTGGCTTCTGACTATCCGTAACGACTGTCAAAGATCTCCAAATGACAGCCGGGACCAACAGATTAACGTGCTTTCCGAGGCACAGAGGAAACTTGGTATGTTATCCATAGCAGATATGCAAAGAAGTCGCTAGAAAACATGGTTATAAATACGTATGGATTAAAAATGCCACGATTCTTGTACGTGAGAGGGATGGGACCGTGGCCTTTGCTGTGCGCTCTGAAATTGATCTCAAAAGGATTATTGCTAAGGAGAAGACAATCACTTGATACTGTACCTGTTTGGCAATTTAGAATAATCATGTTTACATTTCTTCGACTTGTTATGATCTGTGCACACATTATGTGTCTATTTGTGAATGTTTTATTTATCTATGTCTGCATGATATTAGTTTCATATAATTTGATTTTTTTTATGATATGCTATCAGCTCTTTCAGTTATATTTTAGGAGAAGTAATCTAGTTTGTGGTTTCTGTATAATATCTATAATATTATGTTATTATGTAGTCATGTTTCTTAGGGCATCATCTATGGATAAAAACAAATCTAACAACTACAAAGTCTGGTCGTATTGTACTTTGAATGGCATATTGTGTACACATTGCGTTGTAATGTTATATATTGCTGTACTAATTTGGTTAGGCGTTAACAGTTGTTATCAATGGCTATTAATAACATTCTAATATATTACCAAAACTGTAGAGGAATTCGTACTAAGTTGCACACGCTTTATATGAGCATCTTTTCGTGTTCGTATGATGTTATTATATTAACCGAAACCTGGCTCATTCCTAGTATTCACGATAGCGAGTTTATTGACGATCGCTACACTATCTACAGATGTGATCGTGATCGATTAGCAACGAATAAACGTGAGGGTGGGGGTGTCTTAATAGCCATACTGCGTGGGCTACGTTCTACCGCGAAGGTGACACAATATGCCCATGCTTGTGTCGAACAGCTTGTGGTTCTTTTACCTGCTTCTCATCCCCACAAATACCATGTCATCAGTGTAGCGTACATACCACCTCGCACAAGTGATATAATATACAAGCAATACTTTGAAATGTTACAATTGACCGCTAATGATTCTACTACAGAGTCTTTCTTTTTTGTTGGTGATTTCAATTTGCCCGACATAAAGTGGTTAGATCAGGGTAATTATACAGTGGTAGATAGCTCAAACTCAAGTGGCCAGCTTATTTTAAATTTCATGTCACTAATTAACGGTTCTCAATACAATAAGATTAGGAATCATCTCGGACGAATTCTTGATTTGTTTATCTCGAACACAGATTGTCAGACTGTATCTTGTACGTCACTAATTCAGGCTGATGCACACCATCCCCCTTTTTCCGTATTCATAGACCTGAACATGCAATTTACTCCTATGAAATGCCATTCTGTACCTAGGTATAACTACCACAAAGCTAAATATCCTGACATAAATGCGGAACTCAGTTCTATAAATTGGGAAAACATTCTCGATCGTATGTCCGCTGAACAGGCTGTCAACACTTTTTACGATGTTTTGTATGGGATAATTAGACAACACATTCCATTAACACGAATTAAAAATTCACAATTTCCGGTCTGGTTTACACCTTCCTTAATACGTACATTTAAAAATAAAGAACGTGCTTGGATTAAGTGGAAAAAGTACCAAAACTTGTATGATTATAATCACTTCTCGGGTTACCGTAAATTATTTCAACATGAGTCTGTTATTTGTTTCAAAAATTATATGAACTCAGTCGAAGACAGTATACCTAAAAATATAAAGTACTTTTGGACATACGTATCTAATAGAAAGGGCAAGGCTAACTATCCAGATAAAATGTACCTTAAAAATGCCTCGTCTGATAGCCCTACTGATATATGTAATTTGTTCTCTACTTTCTTTGCTTCTGTCTATGAATCTTCCACTTTCGATCCTGAGAGTTGGGAACCGTCAAATAAATACCAGGATAGCTCTGCATGTATACCCGATATTTACCTCACAAAAGATGCTATACATAGTGCCGTTAAATCACTGGACCCATCTAAGGGCGCTGGCCCCGACGGTATTCCACCTACCTTCTTCACAAAAACGGCCGATAACATCAGTTCTGCATTGCACTTAATTTTCAATAAATGCTTACATGAAGGAATATTTCCTGCAGTTTGGAAGCGAGCACTTATAACGCCTGTTTATAAAAGTGGGGATAAAAATAACGTCGAAAATTACCGCCCCATATCGATTCTTTCCACCTTGTCGAAGCTTTTCGAGAGACTTGTGCATGGCGCTCTATATCCCCAAATTCATAGACTTATTATACCTGAACAACATGGGTTCGTAAAACGGCGATCTACTACGACCAATCTTATGATTTTTACTAACTTTTTTTTTGAAAATATGGACAAAAGAATCCAAGTAGATGCTGTGTACACTGATTTTCGGAAGGCTTTTGACAAGGTGGATCATAAAATTCTTTTGGAAAAGCTCGCTTTCAACGGAATCCGAGGCAATTTGCTTCGATGGTTTGCGTCATACATTTATAACAGAACACAAAGGGTCGTGGTTAATGGGTTTGAATCTGAGATTGTAGTTGTTAAGTCCGGTGTTCCCCAGGGGTCTATTTTGGGGCCCTTGCTTTTCATTCTTTTTATAAATGATATAAATAGTTGTTTTGTTAATACGAAATTCCTACTGTATGCGGATGACATGAAAATCTATAAAGATTGCCATAAAATTGGCGATTGCGTACTGCTTCAAGAGGATCTTCATAGACTTAATACCTACTGTATAGATAACAAACTCTTTCTTAGTCTTCCAAAATGTCACAGTATATCGTTTACTAAAAACAAACATAAACTAATTTTTAAGTATACTTTGAATGGCCAACAATTGAATAAAGTAGAATCCGTTCGCGACCTCGGTGTAACTATTGATTCATGTCTGCATTTTGACTTGCATATTGAAAACATAATAAATAAAGCCTTTCAAATGTATGGTTTTGTAATGAGATCCTCTAAAGACTTTGTGCGACCCTCTACTTTTTTGGTATTATATAAAACTTTAATAAGGTCTCAATTAGAATACGCAATTCCTATCTGGAAACCGTTCTACCTAAAATATGACACCAAGATAGAATTAGTGCAAAAAAAGTTTCTACGTACAATCAACTATAAATGTTATCGTTCAAAGATTCCGTACAAACAATTATTGCAGCAGTATAATGTTTTAAGTTTAGAATCTCGACGCTTACTTCTGGTAGCCATGATGCTACATGGTCTGTGTAACAATAGATTTGATTGTATTGAAATCACAAACAAGTTACGCTACACAGTACCCCGAAATGTTATAAGACGGGCGGCCCGCGTGCCCCGGTTGTTCCATGTGGATTCATGTAGGACCAACGCCGGGGCGCGAGTGCCTCTTCGACAGCTTGTGGAAACCTATAACACACACTTCATGAATTTAGATATCTTCTCTCTCTCTAGTAGAAAATTTAAATATCTAGCTATAGAAACTATATCACAATAATCAAAGAACTAGTAACGCGATGAACAATCTCGTCAACTCTTCCGTTTCCTATTTTTCATTTAATAATCCGTGGACATTGGTGTGGGTTATATGTTTACCAATTCATAATTTTACTGATAGTTTCTTTTTTTTTTAGCCTTAACATGTAACTGTTTTCTTGTCCCTTAAATAAATAAATAAATAAATAAATAGCAAATAATTAATAGGAGCGTGAATGAAAAAACCGCCGTGATCTTTTTGGAATTTCGATCGGAAAATTAGGTCTATGCCGGTTCCATTTGGTCAGCATCACTACATCTGTGTGGGTGCAGTACCGCTGAACTGATGTCGTGCGCTGCGTCGCAACAAATTACACTTTTAGCAAATTGTGTCCACTGCTGACGCCATTGTGAGGTAACGAGGCAATGATGAAACATTCGCACGGGAATTTAGCAATGAGGAAATTTTCATGTAGCAATGAGTAGGTATTTATGGTTGTGGACGATCAAATAATGATAAAATAGGCTTTAAAGTCTTTTTGAAAGTATTTTTAAGGTTCCGACCATCCGTAAGAAACGGAATCCTTATAGGATCGAGTCTCTGAAACTACTGAGCCTAATTTTTTTATAAAAATGCAGATATTTTTGAAGTGAAAACTTCTTTTGGCGCACCGCACACAGATTTTTCCCTAGGTAGTAAGTTAGGCTGACCCGTCACGTTTTGTGGTGAAAGGCTCGATCGGGTAAAGTCGGAACCGCCGAGTGTACCCGAGGGAAAAAAATACAGTCAGCTGCTCTTCGCTATTGTGTCGCTGTGCTTAGTATTTCTTTATTAATTTAATAGTTATTTCGACATACATATAAGTAAAATTCAATAAAGTATTATTTTCTTATTTCAGTTATCACAAACCCATTGTATCCTTTCTAGAATAAATAAAATAAAAAAGCCTTTTATTTCTTACATAATCAACTGATCAAATAACAGATACTTTCTTATTATTATTATGGATGATTCAATCAGTGTTCTGTATTATTGTTGTTGTTTATAAATTCATTATTCTTAATATTATTAGTTTATTTATATTTATTAATACGGTTTCTTATTACTACTATTGATTGTTAATAATTACATATATTAATATAGAATTGAATAAATAATACTTTAATTTTTGACTTGTTTCTCATTTATTTCTACTAATACGATCCAAATACTACTAATACGATATAAATTGATTGCGATTGCCAATGAAATTTTCACTTCTGATGTGCGGTCTTAAGCGCACACACTTTTTTGTTTTACTTTTTACATCTTCATGTAAAAAAAAAATTGGTTCGGAACCCTTTGCGCGCGAGTCCGACTTGCTTATGGCCAAATTTTTTTAAATATCACTATTATATTTTTATCTGCATCTTTTTGACTTTAGGTATGCACACAATCCCCTTTTACATGTTATAGTAAGGTGAGAATTCCATAGTCTCCGATTTCATCCTCTGGGTAAAATAGCTATGGGTTTTGAAGCTACTTCAGGTTATTACAAGTTGATTCTTAAAACGGCAGTAATTATTTGGAGCAGAATAATACTGCTGATATTGAAGATACTCCAATAGCAGTGGAGGTAATTAATCTTCAGATGGACTTGCATGAAAAAGTCATTTTTATTCCCTTGTAATAAAATACTTCAAATTGAGTTAGAAGTAACGGGTAATTGGAACTGGTCATCTCGTTAATTAACTTCAAGCTGACAAGGATAGTGAAAAACATCCAGTAAAACCACAAAGGGCGAGATAATTGTAAAAACTTATTAGAATTCTTCAGTTCAGTTATGTAATGTAAGAATGCTTTTTAGAAATCCTTTTTACAATTCATTAACAGAAACCAAAGCAATATCTCATTTGCCAAGCCTTTTCCCAACTATCGCTTTAAGTCAAACCGGATTCAGCTGAATACCAGTATTTTACGTGGAGCGGCTACCTACCAGACCTCTACAACCCATTAACTGGTTAACACGGTACTTGGCAAGACTGGTGTTAGAATTTCTGGCTTCTGACTATCCGTAACGACTGCCAAAGGTCTCCAAAGACAGCCGGGACCAACAGCTTAACGTGCTCTCCGAGGCACGAAGGAAACTCGGTATGTTAAGAAGGTCTCACATCCACAGACCAACCTTGGCAAGCGTTGCTCGATCTTGAAGATCGACCTGTGCGGCTGTTATTATTAAGCCACGAAATTAACCAAAGCAATAATGAAAAAAATAAAAGACATAAAAAATAACGTCCTATTTTTCGCATTGTAAACGAATTCACAGGTACAGGCATACCAACCGTGATAGCGGGTCCACTTGACATTTTTATTAAATTGGCAGCACCGTTAAAAGTGATCGCGAACCGTATTCCCTGATCAATATTGAAGTTAATTGGAACGGATGGAACTTGAATTTGTAATTGAAAGATTACAGGTTCGCTTCCTCGTTTCGAGGATCGCAGTATTGGGAAGATTGCTTTGTAGATGTTGGGTGAAAAAAATTAATGATGTTTTGATGAGATTCCGCAATGGCTTAAGCCGATTCGATTTAATGAATGTTGTTCTGTCCGCGAATTAGCTTTTATATTAAGTATGAATCTTTTTTACTAGGAACTGTTGAGTATTCGGTTTCAGTGACAGCCCACGTGGCGTGGTTAAAATTAATGTTGACGTTCCATTAATTCAGTTGAATTTTCCTTTCGGAAGATATAATGTACTAGCTGACCCGTGCAACATCGTCTGAGTAACATTTTTCATTACTGCTCCGCTCCTATTGGTCTTAGCGTGATGATATATAGCCTATAGCCTTCCTCAATAAATGGGCTATCTAACACTGAAAGAATTTTTCAAATCGGACCAGTAGTTCTTGAGATTAGCGCGTTCAACCAAACAAACAAACAAATAAACTCTTCTGCTTTATAATATTAGTATAGATAACAAAACTCTCTGTTACATAAATGTATTGTTTTCCTGAATCAGTTTTTCTATGAACGTAAAGTTCACAATAATTATACTAACAATCATCCCACGCTACAGGGATAATCGCCGGTTGGTGCCCCATTACATTTGAAATGTCTAACGGGGCCTCTGCGAGTTGGTTTCGGCCCCTCGTACGCCTACCAAAGGACCGGGTCTCCAGGGACCCGAGAAAGTAAAAAAAAAAATAACCCACGATAAAAATAAAAAATACATCATAATTATAATACTTACCCCTGAAAACTAGGTACCAGTAAGCCCCTACACTCTACAGTGTATCAAAACAAGAAGTGTCTTTCCGGAAAACAGATACGCCCCCGGCTCAAAGCAAAACCTGCCTTTGATGTTAAAAAAGCCACTTGAATGGTGTCTCGTGGCGCACAATGCGATATCACTACCAACACACGGCTTTGCCTATCAACGCCATAGCAAAGTAGGTAAAGCGTTCCCATTTTGTACTCACTGGAATTTTTTTGTTCCTATATTTCTGTATTGTTCTGTTTTTAATGGCTGGATAGTGTATTGTTGGGGACAAATGTAGACCTTGTGCCTTACTTTTTTGTTGGTGTTAGAAATGGGTGAAGTTTTTGTGTTTTTCTTCGGTACATATTAGTGCTTCATTTTGTGATAAAATAATTCAAGTTTCAGTTTTTTCTTCTTAGGAAGTTTCGGATAGTCAGAAGCCAGACAATCTGACGCCGGTCTCACCAAGGGCCATCGTGTTACTAAATAGCTTTATGTAGATAAGATACGCAGTGACGTACGCTGACTACCAATGTTTACTTCATGTAAAAGCTGGTACTAAGCAGGATTTGGATAGACTGGAAGCCGACTCTAACGAAGTCAATTAAAGCCAGGTTACTTGATGTTTTTATACTGTCAATTGATTTATATTGGAACATTTATTTACAAAATACCAAACCACCAGTCTTTCTTTTTATACCGATTTCGTCAGGGTTGATGTAACACGCCGTCTTTTCCATACTTCTCTTGGAGTGTTCTTTTTGGCATGACATCGATCGTATTTTTATTTTTAAATTAAAGAGGAAGATTTTAACTGAAATTTCAGCTACAGAACTTCTTTTTATCGTGTGGGTTGTAAGGTCTAACGACCCCACACCCTTGAGTCAGTTTCTAAACCGCCTCAAGGGCCTCTGGCATGGTTTAAGGTGCGTCCCCAAGCAAAACGCAGCGCTAGCCGTTTTTTGTGCAGTATTTTGGAGCTATCTACTCGTTATCTAAAAGAAGTATCAACTTATAAAAAATACATTAAATTTCTACATAATCTTGGCTTCCAAATGGTATAATTTTAATTTTTATTACTAAGTATAATGTTTAATTAATCTCCTCACAATGAAACAACAGAAATGAGAAAAAAATACTGAAAACATGCATCTTCTCGAAAACTAACGATTATTTTGATTTTATACTTACACTAATGGATGGGCAATTTAACTATGAGCATTTTGGTAGAAAAATTTTTTTCAAACGACCAATATTAGATTTTATAACGATTTTATTCAACATTTTGAGCGTATTCGCTATTGTATCTCTTGCGCTGTTGTTGAGGGAAAAAATGCTCAAGGTTATTTGGTCAGGGTACGGCCTTAATGGCCACCATAGAACTAACAAAATAATACCTATTATTTACCTATGATAATATTCAACATTGTTACGCTGGAACACTCTTTGTGTTTATCTCTAAAAAAATATTCTCAGAGAGAACCTGTTTTTTAACAACACAGCATCATTGAAAAAACTTAAGTCTGTCAAACATTAAAAATAAGTTACAACTTCGTATACTGGATGAGACGTTAATCCATCTTGAAAAATTGCGAGTGTAACGTTTGTTTAAACTTTTCCATCAGAAGTTAGCTAGCTAAGTTCTTTGTAATTTGATTTTAAAATGAGGAGAGAATATCTTTTTAAAAAGTAAACTAGAAGCCATCGCGATGGACAAAAAAAAGATTGTCTTGTTCTTCTGAATATTGATATATTTTTTGCTAACTTTCTTGTATTATGGAACTATACAAAATATTTAACAGTTTAGATACTCTTTAGCATTATACTCCAGTACTCCCGAAGGATTTAGCAGGGGCAGTTGTCCACAAGTTTACTTACCTCGGGAGGCTAGTGACTAGAGGAACGCAAGCGGACATGACTTCACGGATTGCCAAAGCCCGAACTACTTTCACGTAGCTGAAACCTGTCTGGCAATCACGGAAACTGACCCGAAGATTCAAAATCAAAATCTTCGGGGTCAATATCAAATCTGTGCTGCTCTACGGATGCGAAACTTGGAAAGTAAACAAAGAACGTCTCACACAAAATCCAGGTCTTCGTCAACCGATGAACTCGTTTGAACTTCGTTCGAACCTACCATTTAATTATGACATCAAAATATATTCAACGCACTATTAAACTTTTTGAATACATTTATAATCATGTGACTTAAAAATATTTTTATAAATTCATAATTTATAATGACTATTTACAATATTTGACATAATACATTTTATCATAATTATGTTATTGACTGTTTTATTTTTGTTTATATATTTTTTGTGTATTTGCTGTACAAACTTATAATGTATTATTTTTTGCTGTAATTAATTAATTAATGTACTACATAATTCACACACAATGTGAATTGTTTCATGAATAAATAAATAAATAATAAAGATGCCTTCGTCGCATCATCGGGATTTACTGGCCCGAGACGATCTGTAACATAGAGCTGTTGGAGAAATGCCACGAGAGCCCGATCAACCGTCAGATCAAGCGTCGTTAGTGGAGAGTTAGATTGGTCACACGCTCTGAAATGATCCCGATAATATTCCCAAACATGTCGTGGCCGTCCCCGTCAAACTTAAAGACGCACCGTGTTGGCAGAAGCGACGAGCATCGGAAGTGAAGCTCAAGACTGCTCATGATAGACAACTACTGTGGACGCACTCTGCCCCAGTTAGGGGTTTTAGGATCTTGTGTCAAGTAAGTAAAGTGATAGCATAGATTAGTCCATTGCTGCATTGGTCATCTACCATGCACACGTTCAGGCATCAGCCTACTAAGAAATTCTAAATGCTCCGATCGCTTTGCCCGTGAGAGTAGAATTGTCATGATACGATTTACTTACAAAAAATTACGACAAATGATAATATTTTTGGGGGCCGAGTCACCCGCGTCCGTAGGAGAATACCCTTCAGCGAATCCCTACACGTGGTCCCCGGGTGGTGCTAAACAGGTGACAATAACCGCCTCCGTGGTCTAGTGGTTATACCACTCGATTCAGACCCAGAGGTCCCGGGTTCAATTCCCAGTGGGGGCAAATTTTTTGCTCGGTTTGGTTGGTGGTAGGACTTCTAAGTCCGCCTGGCAAGCTACCACCATCATGTCTAAGTCTGTCGCCATAACAACAATGTTAACAGCATTGTTGTGTTCCGGCAATTAGAGATATGATAGCCAGTTCCTCTATGTTAGAGGATTCCGGGTGAAACTCGCTTCCATCTTCGGCCTAATCATCACTTTCCATCAGGTGAGATTTGGGCCAAGAGTTTCCCCGTTTTAAATAAAAAAAAAAAAAAAAAAAAATATTGAACGCATTTATTTACATGTAAAAATAACCAGATCAAAGAGCCATTATATTGGAGCTGCTATTTTTGAAATACCAACAATTTTAAGAAATAGATCACGTGACATTTCAACAACATTTTTTTTCCTTCTTTGGCAACTGATCCGATGACGACTATGCTGCCAGTGTCACAACAGCATTTGTCAACCTCAAAATTTTTGACGTTTCGAAACGCGCCTTCGCGAAGTTACCGCTGACAATATGTCATTTGTCTAGAGTCTCAAACATTGTGTAGAACAATCTTTTACGGATCTAAGACACTAGACTAGATAAAACTCAGTGCCAATTCTACAAATTTAGCAACTTTCACGTTCGGATTCAGTCGCAATCTGTCAAAAATGTATGAAAATAAAGGGTTTTTGACAGTTCCCGATTGACATGCAAGTGTAAACATTGTAAAATAATTAGTAGATTGTCAGACGTTTTTCATTGACCTGAAAAATCAGAAGCCATCGATTAAAACCAGACAGTTAATGAAAATCCCAAGTGCCCTAAATAAACGTTTTCCATCATCGTTATTTTCGTAAAAAAATATGTTTTGAAGGAATTTCTAAATAAGTACCTACTATTGTTTACATAATGCGTCAACGTCATCATTATTCATTCTGCCACTTTGCAGATCTGTGGTAAAGCAGTACAAATCCTTCTCGAATTTATAATACAAATCAACATTGAGTGATCCATCTTATAAGAGGGGCTCATTATGTCAAAGCTTTAAGGTTTATTTTCCAAAAAATCAACAGCAAATAATAACGTGGTTTAACCCCTAGTGATGTATTGATGAAACAAGAATTTGTTTCAGATATACTTTTTTGCGAATGTGAAGGTAATCCAAATTGAATTTGGTGGCGCGATTCAATTTACATTCGGAGGGAGTGTTTTATATTTTGTTTCTAATTTGAAATGTTGCAAGTCTTTATTTGTTTTAGCTGTTGATCTGTGTAAGTGTCTCAACGATTTGGTGGCTTAATGCTGTTTTATTAAGGTTTAAATTTCAAAGTGAAGTTTTTTAATCGTGCGGCGCCACCAAATTGAAATGTCTGTAAAAGCATTTTAGGTGGAAATCAAGACATGTTATTACGAGGCACTTTTTTTCTGAAAACCTTGGTATATTAATCATGAGGACAAAGAATTATATTGTCACTTTTTCCGATGTAATCAAAAGATGATGTTTTCACGTTTCTGATACATTTTCAATACCTACTCGTACCGTATTCATTTCAATAAGCCAGCATAATATTTTGCAAAAAGGTAACTGTAAATGCTTTTTATTTCTGAAAATTGTATGCTTGAACCATTTGCTCAGCGTTTTCTTAAATAATAAATTTTCCGTCCTCGTCCTGTTAAGTAATATTTTCTCACACATACGGTTGAAGCAAGAAAACTAGGATTATGAAGCAAAACACGATACCTTGAATGAAATACCACAGTAATATGTTTCCACAACTTTAAGACTTTTTATGGGTCAAACAATAATTCTCTACGTAATAACATTCTCTAGCCAAGGATAATATTATATATTGCTACAATAGTTATGACCGCCTGGTATCTTATTTTGAATTGGAGCCAATTTTCTTGTAGTTCACTAATCACATTTTGTTTCTATTATGTGTTTTGGTAAATAAAGTGTTGGTAATTATGAGTAAGTAGTCTGGTATTTCGGCAATGAGGATTTGTACCATTTGGTAAATATTATTATTTTTCATCTATTTGGCCGGCCAATCGGCTCCTACCATAGAGTAGTTACAATGTTGGAATCTATTACGCTTTTGATGAGGCTATTAGCGTCATTACTTTTATTTTATTAACTTCATTACAGCCCTAGTGTTATTGGTAGTTTTTTAAAGGATTAATAAATCATTCAGATTTGGGTGGCCCAAATCGTTGCTACGTCTACGGCATCAATGTGGCAGCACATAGGTCTCCTTGGGTGCATGTTTTGGGGCACAGAGGGCAAGAGAAGGTGGAGCATGGTTTGTAACTCGGCTCCATATCCACACCCTACAGTTGATCCGTCACGATAGCCCACTTTGCGAGGTTGTGATTACACTTTCCGAATTGCGTCCAAAGGTGGTTCAGGGACTTCCAAGTGGACCATAGAACGTCAGACCCTGTAAGAAGATGGGCTCTTGGTGGTAAATAGTTCATGGGCGGGGGAAAAGTTTCCTGCCACTGTTTCCAATTATGTTGTTTGTTTGCTGGCGGCATTGCCACGTTGCATAGCAATGAAATAGGATAGATGTTATATCACATGTAGATAGATAGATACTTGTGCCGTAAGTAAGTATGTGTACTACATTTAGTCATATTACCCATTTATATAGTCTGTAGCACAATGAAAGCATAACACGTATACAGGGTTATTTGTAAAACACCGACAATCTCTCAGGACTGTGTTACTAACATCATAAACAACAAATTTTGTTTTATGACTTTTAAAAATTCATCGTATTTTAGTTCATTAGGATTTCATATAAAAATAAAAAATTGAAACTCTGCATTGCCCTCTCCATTGCCCTTTGACTGACTTCCATAATGGGCCTTCTGATAGGGCCCATTGTGAGTGACCACGTTTTAGTCCCATAAGTCATCACTAGCAACAAGCACTGGTCATAGCTTACGTCTTGAGACACTGTGGTGTGTGGGATGAGAATATACCACGCATCTTCCCGATTGCTGCCCAGCCGAGTCGGATTCGACAAAAGATGTACTTAATTTTAATAATTTAATCGAGATGGAATCAATCCTACTATTATTTAGAGTGGAAATGAATAAAGTCGTTTTTCTTATCAATTGAGTGTGAAAATAGGTCGCGCGTATATGAAATATGTTATTACAATGTTCTTCTTATGTTTTAGACGTGGAATTTGTTTAGGAAAGAATGGGGTTTTCATATAATGTGGCGTCGTTTAAGCTGGTTTATAGTTTTGTTGTTAATAATGCTTTGTGTTTTATTTCTAGTTTTTTTTTATTCTAATGATATTTTGTGCTTTCGAGTTTATAAAACAAAAACTTAATAAAAAGTTTTGTTTGAATTAAAAAAACTTAATAAAAACCTGATCTCTAAAAACTGAATAAAAAGTTCCAAAAATTTTGCTTTTCAAGCAGTCTGATGCAGTTTGTGGCATCAGATCTTTGTTTTTAGAGGTCATTTTAGTGAGTTAAATTTTAGAATGGTGTCCGCAAGCCCTTTATTTTGATACTCCACTAGGTTTTGAGGAAATTTGTTTTTAAATTTGTTATTTATATACCCAGTGTCACTTTCACAGTAAATACGAATCTAACGACACCTCTCAAGCTAAAATCCATCGAGCCGTTAAGGCCACAGAGCGTGCCCAACAATTTTACATACATACACACACTCGAAAAACCATTACCTACTTCTGGCGCAGTCGGGTAAAAACAGAAAATATTTATTCAAACTAGGCGAAAAATCAGAACTTATTGAACATCAAAATTTACTTGAAGACAGTGCCCCAAATCGCCCAGCCCGTTACCACTTCCTAGTGTTTTAAATGGGAAGAAGAAGTGGCGGAACAAACTCCTAAGCAACACAACAGGCTGTTAAATTTGAAGAACTTGAATTTATATAATCTATACTAATATTATAAAGAGGTAACATTTGTTTGTAAGGTTGTATGTTTGTAAGTTTGTATGTAGGTACCCCCTACTCAGGAACTCAGGAACTACTGGTCCGATTTTAAAAAACCTGTCAGTGTTAGATAGCCCATTTGTCGAGGAAGGCTATATTATTATATCATCTCGCTAAGACAAATAGGAGCGGAGTATTAATGGAAAATGTGACGCAAACGAAGTTGCGCGGGTCAGCTAGTGATAAATAAACATAACAGCACTACCGTATTTCCCGAGGAGCTAAGCAGAGGAGGTTTTCTTATTTCAGCAACTGCCTAACCTTTTCCAAAAAAAAAAAAAAACGTTTATTTTCCACCACAAATATAGGAACAATATAGACAGTATGTTGACAATTCAAGGGTGGACTGGAGCCTAAACTAGGGAGACCCTGTATTTCAGTACTCCAGGTCACTTGCCTACGGAAAAGGATTTGGACTACTGGATAAGCACAGAATCATGGGGTGGACAGGGATTGTATTTGTCGTCGTAAATATATCGGGAGCGACTCCCAGTAAAACCGGATTCACCTGAATACCAGCTTTTTATGTGGAGCGGCTGCCTACCAGACCTCCAAGACTGACACGGTACTTTTGGCGAAACTGGATTCAGATTCAGAGGATTTTTTGTTATTTGCGACTCATAAATCGAACTACTTATGTAACTAGTGATCGATTAGTGTTATTTTTTTTAAACTCCTGAGAGCCTTAATTGACCGTGACCACCAGAAAACAACGAGTCAATGAAGTTTCAACAGTCGACAAGGTTTGCGCGGCGGTTGAGCAATTACTGTGTAGTGTCTCAGGTTTGATTCCCGCTCGGTACTAATATTTGTATGGCCTACAGATTATGTGTGAATTTGTTTGGTGAAATTTCTAGTGTCCCCACACAACTTTTTTATACGTAAAAAAAAAAAAACAAACTTCGATCCCACAACAAAATTTATCAAAAAAGAACAGCGGAGGAGTAAGAAAATTTCCTGATATTTTTTATATTTTTTTTGTAAACATTTACTTTTTTGTGATAATCAGTATGCCTAAAAACTTATTAGTTTGCTTAGGTACTCAATTTAATATTACGATTACCTACTGCTTAGTCATAATAAAATTACTGAGTCACTAAATAAAACCTGAAATAATCAAAATAGATCGAGTTTAAAATTCCAGTCCAAAATATGCATATTCCACACATTCCTGGTAAACAATGTAACAATTGTTTTATTTAGGTTAAAACCCACTTAAAACTAATTGCCAAAGTTACTGCCACAATGGAACGCGGTTGCTTTTAAAACTTATTAAGTAACAAACGGCCATGTTCTAGTTTTGAGTGGACGTTTGGAGGGAAAAGCCTTGTAAAGTATCATACAGCGTTTAAAAATGTATCTCTTTAGGGATTTGCATTTGCTAACCTTTTAAGAGGGCGCATTCCGTCCACTAGCGCCGCCAATCGTTTTTTATTAATTGTGGTAAATTTAAGACACGTCGATAAAAAAACCGCTCTGTAGTGTTCTGAAGAAATGTATTTATTATGTTTTGAGAGTTATCGATATTTTTTTTCATTTTTGTGTGAAAATCTTTATACGGTCTACGGAATACATCAACAGCATAGTTCTTATAGTTTCGGAGAAAAGTGGCTGTGATATACGGACGGACAGTCAGACAGACAGACGGACAGACATGACGAATCTATAAGGGTTCCGTTTTTGCCATTTGGCTACGGAACCCTAAAAATCCATTGTGATAATTCTTCCGTACGACGTCGACTTGATAGCGTGCGATCTTTGAAGTGGCGGCTGGTGGCGGCGCGTACGTCTAAATGGAAGTAAGTCAATGTGCCTTTAACTGAAGTACCTCCATAAGGAAGTATTCCATTTAGAAGCATTCCAAACAGACGTATCGTCAACCTTTACTGACTGACTAAATAGTTTTGCAATTTGTGGATGATGGAATCTAGCCTATTGTTTAACCTGTAGAATGAATACTTTTAGATGATTATCTATGATATTGTCGCCTCGTATCTCGTCTGTTTTAAGGCGCCTTTATCGATTTATTGAATCTTCATGCACAAAGATTAAATGGCGAACTAAATGCCTTTGCATTCTCTAACAGTCAACCAAGTCAAAATTATTTCTGTTACTTTGTCTTTCTTGCTGTTTTTTTAAGGATGGGAAACCAGCAAATTGCTTTTCCGCTCTGGGCAAAGTGGGAGGGAGTGTCAGACTCTTACTGGCTAAAACCCATCCGTGTTCCACCTAATGCCGTTTGCGTTCCAGAGCTGCGGTGATGCTTCTGGTGGTGAATCGATTATTGCTGTATGTCTGTGTCTGTGCTCAATATTTTTTTTCTATTCTATACAAAGGGTGATGAATAAATAGTAGCCTAGGAAGTTGCCTTGTTTTAAATTTCACAAACTAAATATTTGTATTGCTCAAATCCCCTCTTTTAAAAGAAATACTTTAACTGAGTTTATTTTAATAGTTATTTTGTAAAAATAAGTTAAAGACCAAGGCAAACGTTACAAGTTCATGTCCCTACCTGATATAAATCTAAAATACCGCAAAGTTATTTTCAATCTTTATAACGCTGATCAAAACTATAAAATAACATTGAAGCAATTTATTTGTAACTGGGAACACTAACTCCTTTCAAAAAGGAAACGAACTTCTAAGTTTCTTGGTAAATGATTTCAGTTATAATAAATAGTGGCACACGGTATAGAAAGTTTGCAATAAGTGTTGAGTTTGAAGCTAAAACTGCGCAATAAGTAATGACAAATTGTCGTCTCTCAGCTCGATAACACGTGGACGTAAACTTCTACGTTCGAGGTTTTCTTTTTACGTTACGTTTTGACTTAGTATTATTTTTAAAACGGTTATTTTAGATATATGTTTTGAAGTTATTTATCGAAATAACGCAGCATGTGCTGAGACAGGGATGTTTTGGCCTTGCACAGATGAATTATTTTAGGATGTAGCTTAACTGTGTCAATTTATATTTATGACAGTTAGTTTCACTTATTTTACTTTAATGTGTATTGTGCGAGTCCCGTATAAACATTTTTCTTTCTTTCTTTTGTTTTCTTAAAATAACCAATCATTATTGACGAGCGTCATTTTTTCAACACAAAATATTTTTTTCATTACTTGCTCGGAATGTAGGCTTGAAGAAGCCTGAGGAGCGGGTTGAATGTATTACTTTACAGACCTAAAGAAAGTCGTTTTTAACAGACAGCTGTCAAATCATAAAAAAACAATTATGAAAATGTTATGGCTGAATAGCTGGCCGGTCACAGAAAAAAATAAACAAAATTTTCGGGAAAGCGGCAATCCGATCTTCATTTGTTTTTTCGAGCTCTGTTTATACTTTTCAGCAATGTTTTGTATAAACACGATGACTTCATCAGATTCAGATTCATGTTTTTACTTTTACTTTCCTTGTATTTGTATTTAAAAGAACAGTGTTCACCTCGGGTGAAAGTTCCTGACTTATTTAGTCCCTCGAACTATTGGCGCCAAACGCAAATTTCACCCCTGGATAACAATGTAGGTAGGTACTGTTTATCATAGATCTCGATTTGTCGTAGGCATATAAGGTATCATTAAAATAGATGTACAAACTTTTAGAATCATTAAGACCATCTAAATATTACAGAAAAGGGTAAAAAAAAGAAAAAAACGAATTAAGGTATAATTCCGATCCGATAACTATAGAAAACTTACAGGTCTTGTCGGTCGCGTGCATCCGTGTAAATGTTCTATGATAATTCTACAAAACAGTGGGTTGCGGTCGCCATAATCGGAATTGTACCATTACATACTTACAAGAAAAAAAACTAACTAAAATACACTAAAAAGACAGAAGTTTCGTTAGAAATAAGCAGTTCCCTTGTACTAATATTTATATTGTTAACGTTTACTTCTTCCGTGTGTACATAAATAACAAAATAAATAAAAATATTGGCAACTTATTATTTTAGGTCAAAATAAAATTTTGCTTAAATGTCTTTGGTTGGACGTACTGAACGTTGTGTTAAAATGTATCCATCTATTTTAATGGGAACAAAAATTAATGATTGAGTATTTCATACGTCGTATATAAGTGACGTGACCTTATTACTTTCATAATGCAGCTCAATCTTTCACTTTGCATCAACAGAGAAACAACATAAACGTTAGCTGCAGAGACACTTTATTTCTCTTAAAGCACTACAGAATATCACGTCCTACCATTTACAGCGACATTCTCGGAGATACCAACTATTTCATAATTGTAGCACCCAGACAAAATTCTAGGAACGCACTACAATTTTATTCACTGAACTAGCTTCTGCCAGCGGCTTCGCCCGCGTAATCCCTAGGGAACATATTCCCGGGATGAAAAGTAGCTTATGTGCTATTCCAGACTATAATCTATCTTTGTTCTAAATTTCATTAAGATCCGTTAAGCCGTTCTGGCGTGATTCAGTAACAAACAACCAAACTTTCACATCTATCTATCTATCTATATCTATACTTATAATAAATCTGTAGTGAGGTCAATTCTGTACATGAAATATATTTCCAAAATAACTATCAGGGAGTGATTAGGGATCGATACTGATGCCAAAAATGCAATCAGCACAATTTTTGTCTGTCTGTCTGTCGGTCTGTCTGTCTGTCTGTCTGTATAACCGTTATAGAAACAAAAACTACTCGACGGATTTTAATGAAACTTGGTACAATTATTATTCATACTCCTGAGCAGGTTATAGTATACTTTTCATCACGCTATACTTATAATAAATCTGTAGTGAGGTCAATTCTGTACATGAAATATATTTCCAAAATAACTATCAGGGAGTGATTAGGGATCGATACTGATGCCAAAAATGCAATCAGCACAATTTTTGTCTGTCTGTCTGTCGGTCTGTCTGTCTGTCTGTCTGTATAACCGTTATAGAAACAAAAACTACTCGACGGATTTTAATGAAACTTGGTACAATTATTATTCATACTCCTGAGCAGGTTATAGTATACTTTTCATCACGCTACAATCAATAGGAGCAGAGCAGTGAAGGGAAATGTTGGGAAAAGTTACTCCATTTTTTCTATATACTTATAATAAATCTGTAGTGAGGTCAATTCTGTACATGAAATATATTTCCAAAATAACTATCAGGGAGTGATTAGGGATCGATACTGATGCCAAAAATGCAATCAGCACAATTTTTGTCTGTCTGTCTGTCGGTCTGTCTGTCTGTCTGTCTGTCTGTATAACCGTTATAGAAACAAAAACTACTCGACGGATTTTAATGAAACTTGGTACAATTATTATTCATACTCCTGAGCAGGTTATAGTATACTTTTCATCACGCTACAATCAATAGGAGCAGAGCAGTGAAGGGAAATGTTGGGAAAAGTTACTCCATTTTTTAAGCTTCCGTCGCGTTTGCAACCTTAATGGTGAAAGCTACACAGAAATCATGTATGACGGAAATGTTCTCCTTAAAATTATTTAAAAAATATCCGACGACAGCATATGTCTATCTTTTATGGCTTACGAACAATAACACGTGTAACTCCCGATAGCTTAGCAGTTCGAAGCTTTCTGATTGTATTTGTCTACTCTTACGTTTATAAAACTCTCAGTCGTCCCTAATTAACATTAATAAAAGTTAACATTATTAACTATTCCATAAAAAAAGAATCATAGAAATCGGTATAGAAACACCAAAGTTATACATGAAAAACGCTAATAATAAGCGCGTGAATACTGAATCCTGCTTTAAGGATTATTTTTGTGGTCGCGAACGCACAGGCAGGCGGCTAGCTTGGCGCCTAGAGGCTAGCGAGTAGCTTCGGAAAGCGGCTTACGACAGTTTGCAATATCCTTTAATAATTATAATGTCGAGGGGAAGATGGTTATAATTTCGCTTTAAACCAAACGAGTAATATTGTAAATGTGAAAGTTTGGTTGTTTGTTACTCAATCACGCCAAAACGGCTTAACGGATCTTAAGCTACTTTTCATCCCGGGAATATGTTCCCTAGGGATCACGCGGGCGAAGCCGCTGGCAGAAGCTAGTTTATAATATTACTCGTTTGGTGTGTCTTCCCCTCGACATTATAATTATTCAAGGATATTGCAAACTGTCGTAAGCCGTTTTCCGAAGCTACTCGCTAGCCTAGCGCTAGCGCTAGGCGCCAAGCTAGCCGCCTGCCTGTGCGTTCGCGACCACAAAAATGACAAAAATAATCCTTATAGCATGATTCAGTATATTCCGATTTCTATGATTCTTTTTTTATGGAATAGTTAATAATGTTAACTTTTATTAATGTTAATTAGGGACGACTGAGAGTTTTATAAACGTAAGAGTAGACAAATACAATCAGAAAGCTTCGAACTGCTAAGCCATCGGGAGTTACACGTGTTATTGTTCGTCAATCATAAAAGATAGACATATGTTGTCGTTGGATATTTTTTATATAATTTTAAGGAGAACATTTCCGTCATACATGATTTCTGTGTAGCTTTCACCATTAAGGTTGTACACGCGACGGAAGCTTATAAAATGGAGTAACTTCTCCCGTTTTCCCAACATTTCCCTTCCCTGCTCTGCTCCTATTGATTGTAGCGTGATGAAAAGTATACTATAACCTGCTCAGGAGTATGAATAATAATTGTACCAAGTTTCATTAAAATCCGTCGAGTAGTTTTTGTTTCTATAACGGTTATACAGACAGACAGACAGACAGACAGACAGACAGACCGACAGACAGACAAAAATTGTACTGATTGCATTTTTGGCATCAGTATCGATCCCTAATCACCCCCTGATAGTTATTTTGGAAATATATTTCATGTACAGAATTGACCTCTCTACAGATTTATTCTAAGTATAGATTAAGACGTCTTCTCTCGTCTAGAAGATATTACTGGAACATGAGACAAGTTTAGAGTTGCCATGTGGGTAGTATTCCTGTGGTAACGCCGTTTGTGATGGCATTGACATTAAATATAAAGTGTGAGTCTTTATAATGAGCATATACGAAAATGAGGGAAACTATACATCAAATATATTACTATTTTTAAATCGTTTTTTTAAATGGTTCGTTCACAACTGTGATCCCAGTGCAAACAAAACTGTGTAACCAGCAAGAAAAAGATGTGTTGGGATAAAATTATAAACTATTGCGCGGACTCTCCTAATACAGGCACTATCTGCCTAAAAGGAGGGTCCAATCACGTTTGTTAATACTGTAGCTGTTATACCAATAAACTATTTTATTATTTATTATTATTATTATTTTCTGTTTTGCATTTGTTTTCCTCGGCAAGCCGGGGAGGATTGATGGCACGGGCCTAAGCCAAGTGTTCATCAATTGGGATAAATGTAGATGCAGTATCCTGTGCGATAGATGGGGGTGTATTGGTGTTGGTGTAGTTGATTTGGTGCGGGTTATCGGATTCACACTGCAGGAACTTTCTTACCACCCTGCAAGTGTTTAGTATCACTGCTTTCTGCAGTAGTTGGTAAGTGCTTGCAGGAAGGCTTAGGGAATTAAGGGATTGATGTAGTTATTTGGGTATTACTCCGGTTGTAGATAATACTATAGGAACTATTGTAACCTTTTGTAGATGCCAGAGCCGGGTAATTTCGTCTTTTAATTCTATATATTTGGATAATTTTTCTGCGATCGTAGTTTGCAAGTTATGTGTATTTGGTACGGCTATGTCTATTAGAAATCCTGTTTTGTTTATTTTATTTATTAATGTGATGTCCGGCCTGTTAAAATGAATTGTTCGGTCGGTGAGAATGGCACGATCAAAATATAGTTTCGTTGTTGAGTTTATTATTATTGGGTAGCTAATATGATGAAGAATTACACAAAGTAATAAAAAATGTAAATAGCCGGGCGTCTTTTTGGAAAATTTTACGATTACGGTAAAAATGTATGAAAAGAAAACAGATTCTTGGTAAAAAACATTATGATTTTCAATTGACGGTAGTTTATTCACACTATTTTCATTTTATAAATATGGCTAATTACTTCCTCATTGATCATTATGGAGTTTGTTTCATTGCATTATACCATTTAGTTTAAAAGTTACAGTTTCTTTTGCAAAAATCAAACCGTCGATAAAATTAGGCATAGTTTCTCTAGACTATATACTGTGTTAGGTTTAGTATGATGCAAGGTTATTGTTACTGAGAAAAGACTACACGTGTTACTACAGTTTAAGTTTATTTGAGACTGAGCTTAACAGCTTAATACTTATACGGCGGGCGCAGCCGCCTCTACACACATGCTTACATACTTGGTAACTTAACCTTAAAGTTTAAATGAGAACCTCCTCCTTTTTGAAGTCGGTTAAAGAAAAAGATACACACTGAATATTTTTCTTTTTTAATGTTAAGATTGTTTTGTGGTTTAAATATACCAATTTGAAATACTTAACTTTCGTCTTCACTTACCGAAATAAATTGTAAAGCTTTAAGAAAATTAAAATGGTTTTGCTTCTAAAAGTTACATTCTTGCAAGAATTTAATGTTGACATGCTAAGACTCAATTAAAATATTTCAGTAAAAAAAGAAGCTCAGAAAACTCACAGCCAGGCAGACATTTATCCAACCACGTTCCCTATCTTTCAGACACGCAGACATCTATCCTAAAAATTTAAAGAAACTTTACAAACTTATCAAAACACCGGTTGACTCATAGAAAAAACTAAACCCAAAAGAAAATAATCAAAGCATTTTAATTAGGGGCTTTAAAAAATCCAAAGACGGCGCCCTATTGTCCGTTGAAATCTGAGTCTGGATCTCGGCATAACTGCCTACTCCAAGGTGTAAAAGCGAATCAGAACGTTTGAAGTCTAAGTCTCACAAGGGAAGAGCTTTTGACTCCCCCAGACGCACTCGGGAAGGGCCACTCAACAACATCAAAGGTAGGTTTCATACGCGCAAAGATAGTCTGTGGTACACTTTTTCTGTGACGCGTAATGATGGCGTTTTACACTTTTTGACCTTTGTATGGATAGAGGCTATTTTCTGTTTGACTTATGTATTTCTGTCTGGAAAAAAAAATACAACCGACTTCCAAAAAAAAAACACTACAAAGTTAAAAATAACTTTAATTTCGGAAGTCGGTGTTTTTGTTAGTTTCTTCGTATTTTGACACCGACTTCCGAAATTAAAGTTATTTTTACTTTGTAGTGTTTTTTTTTTTTTTGGAAGTCGGTTGTATTTTTTTGAAAAATGATTTTTATTTTTCACTTTTTAGTGGTACCCCACACCTAACAACACCACTGCAAAATCGCAGAAAAGCAAAATACGGAATTTCGATTACTTGGATGACATAAAACTATCATCCAAGTAGACGAATTCCAGCTATTTCAATTTAAAATCCAAAGTTCGTAACCGATTTTCATAAAATTTAAATGGGACCAATCTGCAAGTATATACTTTCAGATAAAACAAGAATTTTTCAAATCGGTTCATAATCGGAGTTATGAGGTAACAAACATAAAAAAAACATACAACCGAATTGATAACCTCCTCCTTTTTGGGAAGTCGGTTAAAAATAAAGAAGAATATTGTCTTTTATTTCGCTCAGCTCACCTTACGTGTGATAAAAAAGCATTGACATTTACACATGTCCTAACCAAAATTATAAATGCAAAACTGGTTTTGTTAGTAAGGTCTGACGCCTAAATTGCATTACTGATTTTTATGAATTTTGAGAAATCGAAAAAGTTTGCGAAAATCTATATTACCGCGAGCAAAACTACAGTCAAAATTTAGTAGGTAAATATCTCTTCAAAATGCATACGTCATTGATGAATCGCTGCCAAGCAGTCAACGGTCAGGGTTTTCCAAACTAGAGATCAAATGATGGCTTTTCATAAACAACTCTGGGTGGCGTGACGTGCTTCAAAGGACGGCTAGTCATAGGTGAATATGATAGTGAGTCGTCATGCTCAAAAATTTAGTCTGTGTCTAACTAACTGTGACGTGAAATTCGAAAGATTTTTTCAAGAATCTACTCATACATGATGGGTAATAACATCAACTGCCTAGCTTTTTCCCAACTACATTGGGGTCGACATCCAGTCAAACTGGATTTAGCTGAAAACCAGTATTTTACGTAGAGCAGCTGCCTACCAGACCATAACCCATTAACTGGGTAACACGGTATTTCTTGGCAAGACTGGTGTCAGATTTACTGGCTTCTGACAATCTGTAACGACTGCCAAAGATCTGCAAATGACAGCCGGGACCAACGGCTTAACGTGCTTTCTGAGGCACGGCGGAAACTCGATATATTAAGATCCAACCGAAGAGACCAACCTTGGCAAGCGTTGCTTAACTTTGAAGATCGATCCGCGGCTGTTGTTATTTAACCACGAGCTCTTCAGTAACAAAATGTAATCAACACAAATCAAAAGCAGCATTTGTATTTCACAAAGCTTCAATTAGGTAGGTACATTTTATTGACTTCACCCATGTTCCAACTCTATTTGTGCATGTGATTTGTGCTATACTGCCATTTACAACTGAGGGGATCCTCATGAGGGGTCGTGAGTGGATAGGAGGTGTATTGTATATTATCTACTTATTGTCCCTCACTAGATGTAAGAGGCAATTGAGTGAACTTGATTGTGGTAGAATGAGATGTTTGCTGTGCTATCTTAACTTTAACCTTCAAAGGAATTATCTTTATTCATAATCATGGGGGCAAAATGTGTGATTTTTTTGGTATGTTCAAAATTATTTTGGAATGGATAAAAGTTTTTATTCTGTGATCTTAAAAATAGCTATCGTAGAATTCCAGGAAACGTTTAAATATAGCAATAATTAGTTCAGATTTTAGGGAAGGCCTAGAGATTAGCCGAAGAAAACTTGATAAGGCCCACAAATTAAAATAATACAAAGAAAGTGCATAAAGATGAATTCGTTATACTAATATTTTTGGTTGACACAATATTCAATCGCCAATAAAACACCTTTAAACAAAAGTTTATTCAATGATAAGTCAATAAAAATAAGAAATTATTAAAAGACACCTGCCTGTGATATTGAACAACAGTCAATTTTGATTCCCAATATCTTCCTTATTATCCAGCTTATAAATCTTTTTTTCTTTTTTCAAATACCTATACTACGAGTATATTATTATTATACATATTTATCAAAAATAAAACCACAGTGCAAAAGTCAGTATACATTCGAAAGTAACAAACAATCTCAGAAAAAAAAAATTAAGAAAAAAAAACTGAATTGTAACAATTTCAATTTGCTTTCGTACATCTGTCAAACTCCCTGTTTTTGTCAAAAGTTTCCATCGCCATCTTAAGAAACGTCTTGCAGTTGCTGTGAGTTTTTTTGGTACCTACTCAAGTACCTTACTGAGTGGTACTTGTGAACTTCAAAGAAAGTATACCTAGTGGCAGACTTGAGAAAATGTAGGTGTATAGTTATAAGCCTTGTGTAATACAGAATACAATTGGAATAGAGAGTGGTGCATTTATTGGGACGAAAATTCTCGATAAGTTCAAATTAAAAAAAATGTTGAAAGGATGTTACGTAAGAATAAAATGCGATCGAAAATAAAATACATCGAATCCAATTAATAATATGGAAGTTTCTGTTTGTTAACAGTTTTTCGCGTTTTGCATATACCAATAATAATTTCTGGCCGTCTGTTTTTTCTGTCTATTAGTTCCGGCCAAACCCCGATACGGCTGGACCGATAATGACCTGACTTACTGGCAAAATTGTATAAGGAGTAAGCTAAGCTACTTTTATATTGGAATTAACAACCGACTTTCAGAAAACACAACAAAGTAAAAAAAAAAACCTTTAATTTCGGAAGTCGGTGTTTTTGTTAGTTTATTTATTTATTTGTATTTTGACAGCGACTTCCGAAATTGTATTAATGTTATGTGCTGTGTAGTGTTTTTTTTATTTGGGAGTCGGTTGTATTCATTTTTTTTTTAAGTTTTTCACTTTTTAGTGATACCTCAGACCTAACAACACCATTGCTAAATCGCAGGAAAGCAAAATACGCAATTTCGTTAACTTGGATGTCAGAAAACCATCATCCAAGTAAACGGATTCCAGCTATTTCCATCTAAAAGCCAAACTTCCTCACCGATTTTGATCAAACTCAAATGGGACCTATTACAAGTATATCCTTTCCGGTAGTACAAAAAAAATCAAATCGGTTCATAAATGACGGAGTTATGAGGTAATTAACATAACAAATAATACAGCTGACTTGAGAAACTCCACCTTTTTGGTGAGTCGGTTAAAAACAGGTTGGAAATAAAATAAATTATTTGTGGTATAATATACTATATTGACCTTAAAAGAAGTCATGGACAACAATAAATATAATTTATCAATTCATAAAATTCGTCGCTTGTAAAAGAAACCTCTAAAACTATACAAATTAATTTCAGTACTTAACAATGATTCTTCTCTACTAACTGTCAAACGGCACCTACAAACACGAACCCGAAAATTTAACATCATAATAATAATATTTGAGGAAGGAAAACGTCTGAATATTCGCACCTAAGACAACCCTACAATTTCATCACCCTACCAAGTGTGGAATTCCGCGGCAATCCCCAATTATCATTCCAAACATCGAAGGATTAATTAAATTTCGCGTTACTATGAATTAATTGCTATGTAGGGGAGTCTAATATACCCTGGGGACACGGAGTAGTTTGGTTCAGAAGGTTAACATCATACTACGAGCGAATATAGGCGCACGCTCACAGAGACGCAAGCTTACGGCGATATCAAACAAATGACGAGAAGCGAGATCGCGAGAGTGCTTGCACTTGCTAAACGTGAAGAACGTGTATGTGTATGGTACAATGCGTTTCAAATAAGAATAGGATCGACTTAGCGCCATGTTTTGACGTCATAGCTGTCAATTCAAACCAATTCGCTTTCAAGCAAGATTTTTTTTTAAATTATTATTTATAATTATTGAGTGAATAAGAGTTTTGGTATGGTTTAAAATAACTAATAATGACTTCAAATAATTTAATAGTATATTTAGCTCATTTACTACAATTGATCGTTTTTATTTAAATTTGATAAGACTTATTTAAACAAAGTGAAATAAGCCGTCATCGATATGCAACTTAGTTTTCTTAGCAAGCCGAACTTTTCAAAAGACATTTGACAGATAGAGGTCATTGACGTTCCTATTCTCATTTGAATCGCATTGTACGGTGGCAATCGCGAAAATATACCGGACGCGATTGCACACGCGCACTCGCTGTACGTGAAGTTGTCGATTTATGTGTGTACGGCGCCGATCTCAAATAAATACCAGTCGCGAATGCGCTTGTATTTTCCTTCCTTGCAATTAACTGGGGGCCTAAAAAGGCCACTTTAGAAGAATCAGAAAGCACATCACTACCGTCACATCGCTACCTGTCACTGTCAAATTTTCCCAATCAACCAAAACTAATGCGTTAACGATAATAATAATATAATAATACCCCCAGAACTTCTGTAACTATTTACTCTTGTCCATGCCATTGAGGCTTCACATACGCCAAATTGGTTTTTACACGCTGACATACATTTTAGAATCTGATATGCTTGTTCCCTCGTTAACGAGTGAGTTACTTTAATTAAAAATTGTTTCAATTATGCTGTGTTGTAACGGTGATAGGATTTTGCTTTGTGAGTTTGATAACGTTGACTAATTAGGTGTCATTGTTGTCTGTTTAATTATTTTTTCATAAGAGCTTATTTTCTTGTGTAAAGAGATGTTTATCCTTTGTTCATCATTGTTAAGTATTTTCACGTTTATTGGAAAAAAACAGCTTGAGTAAAATTAAAAAGAAAATAAGTTATGTTCCAAATCACCAAGCATCATCAACTCGAAAGTGATTTTTAGGCATAATTTTAACCCTGTAGAGTTGAAATTTGACTTTTAATAAGAGCTTACTTTTTATGTAAATAGCTATCTTTATCCTTTGTTCTGTCAGAATTAATTATTATTAAGTTTATTGACAAAATCAGCTTGAGTATAATAAACAAAGAAAATAACATTATGTTCCAAATTAGCGAGCATCATCAACCCGAAAGTAATTTTATGCATAATTTTTACCCTATAGAAGTGAAATTTGACTTGATTAGACCAAAATGCAAAAAGTAGAAGAAGAAATTAGTTCTAATCATTGATTAGCAAACAAACCAAACCAAATAACCAATATCATCTTCTCTCAAAAAAAAAAAAAAACTGAATAACTGCATAATTATCAGAATATGTTGACTATTAACCTCCTCGAAACCTCAATCAAAAGTCGAATTGCATAATTCAAAAATCATAATTAATTATTCAAATAGAAACGGAATGTACAGTAGTACGAATTATGAATGATAAGCAACTGCCATTCAAAAGCGATGATCGTCAATACTCTATTGGACAAGCTTTACTCCATGACGTCATAAATCCCTGAGAGAAACGTGTGACGTCAAATGCTACTTATCTCCGTGCAATAGATGGTGTGGATTCAAAGAGGATTCTCGGACGATTTTATGATTGACGCATTGGATGAATGCCGTTTGGGTCCTTGCGCGATATCATAGGTCTTGGTTTTGCTATAGGATAACTTTGTGTTTAAAAGATAGATTGTGTACGTAGGCAAACTTTGTCTGTTTTCATTGGTTAACCATAGTCGATTCATAAATATCATGGTTTTAAATTATGAAGGCGGTATTTAACTACATAGGCAATCTTTCAGAGGAATAAAATAGTTGCAAGTTTATTTATTTTTATTTATTTATTTATTTAATCATTATTGAATAATTAAAAGTTGAAAGTATATAAGGTGATTTAAACCTATGATAGACGTCAGATACCCGTGCAATAACGGTCACTGACCCACATGCATTTACTGACTTTTTTAATATCAAAAACAGAAATAAGGACATAAAGCTGTCCTGAATCGACTTCTGTCGTGATTCTTTACATTCTCTTGTAATCAAAAACTGTTGATAATTTATTGCTCGAGTATCTACGAAAGAATATTAAGGAAAAGTCAATATACTATATTGCACGCATATCTGGCAGGCGTCAGATAAACGTGCCATATCTTAATATTGGTCAATTTTCATTGTAATTAAATAGACAGGATGTTTCTGAATTGCGCAGACGGCGATTTTATGCAGTGCGATTCTTTATACAGATCACCGTTTATGGTTAGGTGAAATGAACAAGAAGTGAGCTGTCAGTCCGTACCAATAAGATTGAATGACAGCTCAGCAGTGTGATTCTGTAAACATGTCGAAGTGAACACTTAGGCGAAGTGAACGACAAGTGAGCGGTCATGACATCTTGTTTGTATCGTTTGACAGCTCACTTGTCGTTCACTTCGCCTAAGTTTACAGCCGGTCGATTCTGTCGACATCTCACAGTGATGACTTAGGTGGAGTGAACGACAAGAGAGCTGTCATTTCATCTTTTTTGTATAGTTTGACAGCTCACTTATTGTTTACTTCGCCTAAGTGTTCACTTCAACATGTTAACAGAATCGCACTGCAGAATCGCATTGCTGTTCATGCTCGCTTCACCTAAGTTTACACGGTGAGACGTTGACAAAATAGACCGGCTTGATTGTAGGGTTCATAATAATTATGTCCTTGTTGTCGTTTGTTGTAATGGAGCACCGTTAAATATTTATTTTATTATGTTTTATAGTATTGTTAAAATATCAACTGAGAAACAGCCTGTTGACAGACGGACGGCGGAGTCTTAGTTTTGTTTATTTCCTGTTTTATTTTTGGATACGGAACCCTAAAAATAACTATAACGTATTTATCTCACACTAAGAACAATTGTAACCAGACACCGTACTGTACTGATAATTATTTAGCCTCTAATTAATTACTGTTCCGGACACTTGCACACATACATAGACATAGCAGATAACTAAGATGACAATCATTAGGGCTATAACGAGCTTGAACTAATGTGATAAATATGATATCCTTTATGAAATCCCTATTTTAGTGTGCGGTTATTTATTTAGACATTCATTGACTTCGTTCACTTTAAAATATTTTTTTTATTGAATTTTCATACTGTGTTGTGTGTGTTAACTTATTTAAATAATATTTACGAAATTTTATCAATTATTCTTGTATTCGATCGTTGTTCAAGGGGTTTTAATTAATTATTATTAACTACATAGGTGTAGATGTAAACTTTATACTTTTTTGCAAGATATAAAATTTTAAAGTGTATTGAATAAAATGAAAGGCTTTTTTAATCTTAATATTGGTTTTTCGTATTTTTTTTATCTCTTGCATTTAAAAAAAATAATGATATAAAGCCTTAAAGAAGAAAAATAATTGATTTTCTTCTTCATTTCATTTCTCCTAAAAATAAGTAGAATTGCTATCGATCTGAGGTGCAATTCTACTTATTTTTAAACAACTTTCGCATTCGCATGTCAATCGCAAACTGTCAAAAAAGCCTTAATTTTCATACATTTTTGACAGGTTGCGATTGAGATGCGAATGCGATACAAATGTGAAAATTAGTAGAATTGACACTCTGTACAGTAAATACTTCCAGTATTATGAATTCTATAGCTAAGCTGGCCACCTACACGAATAGAGGTAAATTACAAGTTTCATGTATTTACAATTTCCTAGGATTCAGTTCCAGTGTGCTTGTTTGAATGGTTTTAGTGTCAAGTTGTCTCCGATCTTGACATGCCTATTTCGCCTTTCGTTTGAGACTGGGAAAGTGCAGCCGTACTGCCGGTTTTCTGTCGGTATCATTTTGAGGAAGGTGCCATGGATTTGCAATTTACTTCCGCCAAGCCCGTTCCATCATCGGACCAGGAGACGAACGGTGGTGTGCCACTGCTACATGCCGAACATCCCACCCGCACGCATAAAACTTTTAGGCAGCACATTCATAGTGCGTACAACAAAGGAGTGGAATTCCCTGCCGGAGTCTGTTGTAACACGGCAACTTGACATGGACGTGTTATATTACCTACCCGTGCTATAGTGAATTTTTAGGGTATACAAAAATAAGGGAAGATTCAATTAAAACAAGTACCTTGCTACACAATACAGTTTATTGTTAACAGTACATATGCAGGTACTTACATGCAATACAGAAGTTACACTCTTCCCTAAAACCCTGTAAAATCACATGAATACACGCTCACCCTGTCTCCGTTCCAGGGTGAACGTATAATCAACATGAGACATAAAAAGTATACGAACTCAGGGACGTTTGTAATGGGACGTGAGGTGAACCGCCAATAACTTTAAGCTCAATCGTTTATGTTAATTAAATAAATATTAGTTGTGCTCTATGCAGAAAAGACTATGTTCAACCCTCGAGACACAACATACACTGTTAATTATACCAACCCCTCAATTACACGGTCTTTCTACCAATAAGTGACCAGTGAGGTTCACTTTCTCTATCAATGTGACTCAAACTCAACATACAATATAACCTAGCCAACGGTCATAGTTAGCGGTCTTAAATGGCTTAATAAATTAGCGTTCCTACTTAGCGGTCCTTCATAGCGGGTCAATAACCCCTTGGTAGCTCTGTGCTTAGCACACGAGCCACGCGCACAGCACGTACCTACGGGGGAAGATATCGTTCAGAACGGGAACAGAAGAATAAAACACGTAGGTACCTTCATGGACCTCCTCGAACGAGGTGGAAATGCGTGTGGCCTACCTCGGCAAATGGGTAGGCCACGCTATACGCACACGCGCCGAAAAGTTCAGCATGCACCAAAACGTGACATCTGCGTCCCTCTTCAGGCTAGCGTCAAATGGCCAGAACCTGCAACAATATCCCCCCTAATGAGACACCAGAACACAAACCTCAAGAGGCAATAGAAAATAAACCAGTTGCGTGGGTCTTACCATCAAATTCCAGAACAAAGCCTAGCAATTATTAGGCTGCGACTCCATCGGTCTTCTCAGGCTGCGAGCAAAAGGAACTCGACCCCGCGAGTCCTCCAAGACACACCATTGGATTTATAAAATCAAGGATCGCGATCAATTCCAATGTCGTCTGTCTTGCCGTCTTGGAAAAAATGCCCTTGGAGTCCATTTCGGAAACACAGTCCCAAAGATATCTAAACTCTCTGACCATAAACGATTTCTCGACTAAAATGCACAATGCACTGGAACAGTCTTACTAATTTATCGATATCCAATTTGAACTGAAATTAATACTTGAGTTTTATTTTCGAATATTTTATATTTTAATCGTTTAATTGTGTTGTTATTTTTTTTTGTCACAATTAATAATCTTTAACTCAAATACTCATGTCTATACGACTTTGGCGCCATCTCTTTACTTAGTCAGAACTAAACGAGATAATATGTCAATAATGACAATCCGAGAGATGTCGCCAAAAGTCGTCGTTATGATTTTGCAACGTCACACTGTGTTTCGTATTTGCTACAACTTGGGAGTCTGTGAATAAGTTACTTCTAGGCAAGCGTGCTCCATCTTAGACTGCATCATCGCTTACTACTGCTTTCAGGTGAGCTATTGGTCAAACGCGTGCCTACCAAAAGCACTATTTTTCTGTCTCCTTTTTTGTTATCTATTTGTGTGTGTGTGTGTGTGTGTACATAAATTGTAAAATAAATAAATAGAAAAAGATGGGCTATTAAATTGCTGGAAAAATCATAAGCTAACGAGAGATTAGATCTCCGTTTTGACAGAAATGATTGACTCAGCTCTGAATAAATGTGAATCAAATGTTTATTCAAATAATCACACTCAAGTTTTTTTTATCTACCCATTTTGTCTCATTGCTGGGCAAAGGTAACCTTAATAGCCTTCCACTCTTTCCAGTGTGTTGCTTTCTCCGACCCATCTGTCATGAACGTCGACATGCCAGCATTTCCTAGGCCTTCCTCGATGACGATACACGACCTCGGGCTCCGACTGTGTAGCGACTCTAGCCCATATGTATTGATGCCTTCTTCTTATGTATATGACGGACGATCACCCCATCCCCATTTAAAAAAAGTAAAGAAAAACGAAGTAGAATAATCAATCAATCAATCAATCAATCAATCATTTATTTGTAAAACATAGGTAAAGTTACAGACGGTATGGAGTTAAAATATGTGCACTATGTTTTGCCAGTAGATGGCGTACAAAATGAACAAAAAAAAAGCAAATAAAATCAATCTGGCATGTCAATAAATAACATTTACAAATATTAATAATAATGTCAGGTGTACAGCAGATAAAAATAAAGTGGCATGTCAATAGATTTACTAGAATAAAAAATAATAGTAATTGAATTTAAAAATATGTCAGATTTACAATGTCAGATAGATAAATTTCAAATTTAATCAATAAATGAAATTATGGGAGCTTAATTAGCAAGCCAGAATCGTCATACCTCTGTTCATCAGTAATAAACTCAGTTATGGAGTAGTAGCATCTATCTATTAGAAATGCAAACAAAGACCTTTTAAAGGATCCCAGACAATCTTTATTTCTAATCGCTGCTGGTATACTATTATATATTTTTGGGGCCATACCTAGGATACTTTTGCTGAAAAATGCGGTTTTATGAGAAGCAACATGAATGGTATTCGGATAACGGCAAGAACGTAGTTTTTCAAACAAATGCAGGTTACAGCGAACAAATACTCCCATTTCGTAAATGTACATAGACGGTAAGGTGAGCAAACTAAGTTCCTTAAATAATGGTTTACAACTATCAGTTGACTGTAATTTGGTAAACGATCGTAAGCATTTTTTCTGAGCTTTAAAAGCAATATCTCTGTCGGTAGAATTGCCCCAGAAAATTATTCCGTACCTAATGCTAGAAGCCACATAAGCATTATAAGCTATTTTTACTGTGATTCGGTTAACTGTTTTTGAAAGTTTGTACAAAGCATACGCAAATTGACTAAGCTTCTTTGACAAAGCGTCGATATGGTTTTTCCAAGTCAGATGACTATCTATATAAAGACCCAGAAATTTTGTCATGTTAATTTCAGAGATTGTTACGTTACCATATTTAATATTCAAATTCGGTTTATTTGCTCTTTGGTTAAATGTCATTATTTTAGTTTTGCTAAGATTTATTTTTAGATTATTACTAATTAACCAATTAACCATATTTTTAAGATCATCATTTATGTCATTTTCGAGAATATCAATGTCATTATTAGAGAATAAAATAGTGCTGTCATCAGCAAATAAGACCATCTGATGCTTACTGACCCTAGGCATATCATTGACGTAAATGTTAAATAATGGAGGGCCAAGAATGCTACCTTGAGGAACGCCATAAGTAGTTTTTCTAGGACCTGACATGTATTTTCTTTCAACTTTCGAGCTCGGACATAGCCTAACAAGCGCTGTCATTTGAGAGCGATTCGAGAGATAAGATCGAAACAGGTTTAATGCAGTTCCTCTAATCCCATAACGCTCTAATTTGTTTAGCAATATATCATGATCTACATGATCGAAGGCTTTAGACATATCCATAAACAAGGCCGCCACTGGAGTCCTAGCGTCAACACTAGAAACGATTTTCTTGATGACGTCATAAATCGCCATATTTATGGATTTACCCTTTCTAAATCCAAATTGTTCTTTGGTTATGATATCATGCTTTTCAAAAAACGACGATAGGCTATTGTATAAAACCTTTTCTATAATTTTGGAAAAAATTGGAATAAGTGCTATCGGTCTATAATTACCCATGATACATTTATCTTCTTTTTTATGAATAGGTTTAATAACAGTAATTTTTAATTTATCCGTATATTCGCCATATTCGATGCAAAGATTAATGATATAACTCAGAGGAGGTCCTATTAATGGCGCCACATGTTTAACCACTTTTGTACTGATGCCATCATATCCATGGCTATTGGTATTATTTAAAGAGCTAATAATATCTGCTATATCTGCTGGTACTGTAGGAGGAATGAATATCGAGTTACAATTTGTCTCAATATATTTATAGGAAGGAGTAGCATTATGCGGTTGAATTTCGTCTATAAAATAGTCATTAAAAGCTTGTGCAATTAGTTGAGGTTCATATATTTTATTATCATTTATTTTTAGATATTCAGGTATATTTTCTCTGGGATAGTTAATCTTATTTTTATTGATAATGTTCCAAGTCGCTTTAGATTTATTCCTGGCTGAATTTATGTGAAAGTCATTCTGAGATTTTTGGGTCAATGTAATTATTTTCTTTAAACGAGCAGTATATTGCTTTAGTAAAAGTTTATTTTTGGAAGTAGGAGCTCGCCTGCATTGCCATAACATTTCTCTTTTGCGCTTACTACTGAGCCTGATTCCCTTGGAAACCCATTTTGATTTTTTATGCAGTGTAATTCTTACTTTTCTTAAAGGGAAGCAGAGTTCATAAAAAAGTATAAATAAGTCATAGAAACAGTTAAATGCTTCTTCAGGATTGTCGTTTAGATAGACTCTACTAAAACTAAGATTATGAAGAGAATCAAAAAATTTATTTAAATTTTCTTGGCAATAGTCGCGCTTTTGAGAATGCCAGTGTTTAATGCAACATGTTTTTTTCACAGGGCATTTGATCACTTGGGCAGTATGATCAGATAACGCAAGATCAAGTACTGTACGTTTACTACCTCTGATATTATGGACGATATTGTCTATGCATTTACCACTCGCTAATCGTGTAGGCTGATGAATTCCAATTTTTAAGTTGTAGTTTAAAAGGAGTGTTTGAAAAGTATTAGATGGTTTTGATTGTGTCAAAGTGTCTATATTAAAATCACCACATATAACCACCTTTTTCGAACCACCGAGGCTACACATTCGTAAAATACCATTCAAGTTAGCAAAAAATTGTTCTAAACAGTCATTTTTAAGTTTGGGTGGTCTGTAGATGCAAATCACTATTAAATTATGTATCATTAATTCTATTGCACAGCATTCAAGGACGTTAGCTACATTGAATTTACTTAAATCAATGATTTTATATTCATGCATACGACTTACAAGGATGCAAGAACCACCACGCCTAGTATTCCGCATTGAAAACGTGGCTACTTCATAGTTAAGGATAGATAGATGGAACTGATCTCCATTCAACATATTGTGTTCAGTGATACATACTAAGTCCATATTTTGTCCCTTGTCCCATAATTCTTCTAAGTGGAGAGTAAGAAGATCCGACTTACCAATTAAGCCATTAATATTTTGATGAAAGATATTAATGTATTTATATACGAAAAAAATTGCTACTACCAGCTTTAGGCACTTTGTCCATACACATGGGCAAGTCGGAGTTACAAATATTGCTATCAAAATTGTCATTAGTTTGAACGGATTTATCACAGGCATTAATAACAACGTCGCCAGGTAAGTCAAAAGTTTGAGTTGATTGGTCAGTTTTTATCTTATTGAGAATGCGATTTTGCTCGATATATGTCATAAATTTAGTTTTGAAGTCAATATGTAATATTTCTTTCAGTAAATATCTACAAATATTAACAGTAAGATGGCGCTGTCTTCGTGGTACAAATTGATTATATCGCATATTCACAAATAAAGCATTATATTTATTACACAAGAAGCGTAAAGAACTATTCAAGCTCCGTTCATTTAAGTGATTGTTGTAGGGAACTTCTGATACAATAATGTTGACATTTTTAATACCTCTTAACCAAACACCGAGGTCAATTTGAAAATCAAGAGGATTGCTATCATTGGTACCTGACAATAAAATTATATAGTCAGTTTTCGTAAGAGAATCAAAGTTATAAGAATTGATGATATCTGTGGTTTTTGCACCAGGTTTCCAGAAGCTTATCACTTGAAAATCATTACCCAGCAGGGCCTGCAAGGTATATCGAATATAGCGCCCTTGGTCATCACCTAAAACAATGACCTTCTTCTGTTGCACAGGTGCTACGGTTTCTTGGGTCGAAGTCGTCTTCATAGTGGATATAAATTCTTGTGGAAGAGTTTCAGTGCTTGAGTTCTTACGATTTACAGGTCCCGGGGTCAATATGGGTTCTGTGTCAGTGTCTTCTGTCAGCACATTGATAGCAGGAGACTCACTGACAGGAGAAACCGTATCACATTTGTCCGTAACTGGGGATACGATAACATTTTGTGTAGGGGACGAAGATATTAGGGTTGCTCTGTTCTTGTCATGCATAGACAGCCTTTTCTTCTTTCTGTTTGATAGAGTTTTTGATGAATCAGAACAATCTATTTTTTACACTTCTATAATTTTCAAATACTTAGCTAATTCGTTTTTCAGGTTGCTAATTTCATCATGCAGGTTGTCTATTTCATTGGTCGCAGTTACAAGATTTTTGCGTAGTAATAGAGGTATCCGGCAGACTTAACATTGTTGAGTCAAATATCGTTGTGTTAGATATTTCGTGGAATGATATAGATCGCCTCATTCGTCGGAACGTTACATTCTGCTTGTCATTACTATCCATTTTATTTTATTTTTATGTGTAACGTACACACAACTTAATAATCTATTGTGGTTATACTAGGTCCACAAGAACTTTAAAAACACAAAAAGTCTTAGGTGTAAGTGAGGCCGGGACTCGGGACACCGAGCGCTCAAGTTCGGTGCCGTATCCACTGCGCCAACTTGTAGTTACGAAAGATAATTGAAACAATTGGTCTGGTTTTAGTCGCTTCTATAAATTAAACGATCGTTAAGAAGCTCATTTGAATAATTGTAGATAATTTTACCGCAACCGTCACTTTTATTTAATTGTCACAAACACACTTTTTTATTGATAATAACTTATTGTTTCACTTATATTTAATGTTACTTCACTGTACTAGTTTTATTTAAATGTTATTTGTTTGGAGTCACATATGTAAATATCAGTTGTGTCATTTTATTTAAAGTAGTTTTTTATTCACTATACTTGCATGTAACACTCAGATAACAATAGTACTTGTTTATTACACTATTATACTTATATTTCAAAAGATATTTCTTGTTTAGATGCGATTTAAATATTTTTACGATATAAATACTCAGAGACTATGTTGTGCGTGGCACTAGCGCCATCTCTCCCCGTCTCATATCATGACTTGACACTTTGCTGACACTTCGCGTGACCCAAGGGCTGGTTTTCACCTCGGCCAAAGGAAAAGCATTGCCATACAACGTGGCAATACTGCCAGCCTTTTGGGCTTATTACCAGTGGCTAGCGATGAGGACGAATTTTTCGACGCCTTAAAATATGTTACTTTTAGTTTTACTCAGTTAAGAGTTTTTTTTATTTAATTAAATTTAAATTGCTGGTAATAAAATTATTTCTTTACTTATAAATTAAAAAAAAAAGAAATGACTTCGCATATTCAAATGATAAAACTAAGTATTTTTATCAAAATATAAGTACATGATTTACACACGGTGAACTCAGTGAGTAATTAAACACAGAGAGCGTACCTACTTAAATCTGATCCCGTCCTGTACTGAGGGGCTAGCACGAATATTTTGACGTATAGTGACGTTAACGTAAGTGAATTTTGAATGTAAAAAACTACAACCCCATCATATTTTGTTTTATTTTTATAAGACATACACAATTTATATCATAACATATGAATATAGTATCTAATTCAAATAAATATTATGTGTGAAACGAGTTTTGTAGCTATGGTAAAATTTTACATTACTTCACGTCAAAAATATTCGTGCCAGGCCCTCTCTACCAAAAATTTCAAAGCAAGTTCCCGGCAATTTTGGGAGGCGTGTTTTGTCGGGAAATTAATACAAACATAGTGGTTTGGCTCGAGCGTTTTATGGACAACGTAAATCAAATGTGATTCCTTAAATTATTTATAACAAAATCTCTTCGGTGCTATAACTTTGGTGGCAAATTGAGTGGACAGGGTTTATTGCAGCCCTCGTCTTGTGGAACGATAAACTAATTGACTAGCTAATACGGGAAAATGATAGCTTTGATTTAGTGCTTACGTTGTGTTTTTGTTGGTGCGAATGTTTTTCTGTATTTTTAAGTACCTACTAGGATTGTTCCGTAGCATCTGCAGCATCTGCGTTTCCACATGCGGAACTTCTTCAGAATTGTGGAAATTTTGCATACACTTTTAGTTTGGATGACTATGTACGGTTAACTTAAAATTAAGCCAAACCTGTCTTGTTTTTTTATACAACCTGTGATAAATTGAAAATTATGAAAGGGTTCACCGAGATGAATACAAAAAAAAACGGGTTGTACAGAGGGAGTGCTGGCAGAAGTGAAAACTTAAACATTAACGTTGTGCATTTTTGCCGTTCTCCGTCATCCGTCTTACGAATTCCCGAACAGGTGACGTGTCCTGACGCGAGTTTAACATTTTATACCCATCCCAAGAACAGTGTTCAACGCCGCTAAAGAAGTTTTCACTTCAAAAAAATATGACGTCATTATTAAAAGCTAATTTTTTCATAATGAATAAACTTGATTTTTTCAAGTCACTGTTCTGAGATTTTCGCTTCCGCCAAAACTACAGAGGCCCCATTAGGTACATCCCTAGTACCTACTACTTAACTTATACAAACAAAATATGGATGAGAAGCATTGATTTGCAAATAAAGCTGGCTTATAATCGGAATATGGAAATGAACATTGATCGCGTAACTATTCGAGATTCTGAAGGAGGATCAGATCGACGAAATATGGTCGTAAAATGGATGAATTCTGGGTCTGTAATATGATATTTGTGGGTGTCAATCAGAACACTAATTTATTATTCAAGTGTATCTGAGTATGAAATCCAGATCTATACTAATATTATAAAGCAGAAGAGTTTGTTTGTTTGTTTGTTTGTTTGTTTGTTTGGTTGAACGCGCTAATCTCAGGAACTACTGGTCCGATTTGAAAAATTCTTTCAGTGTTAGATAGCCCATTTATCGAGGAAGGCTATAGGCTATATATCATCACGCTAAGACTAATAGGAGCGGAGCAGTAATGGAAAATGTGACGCAGACGAAGTTGCGCGGGTCAGCTAGTATAAGATAAATGTGATGATTTTAATATTATTTGATACAATTAAATTTGTAGGAAGTTTGTATTTCACCCGTGAACGCTTGCACACACAGAACGGATAAGGGACCACTAATACTTATTCAGATCTATTCAGCGTATAACAAACAACGATTTTGTATGGAGACCCGTGCGTATCCGTTCAGCATTCCGCGTATATATTAATATATATTAATTTAATAAGAACAAATGTGTTACTATCATGCGAGTGTTATAGATAGAGTTCAGCGCTATTCTGCCACTGCTGCCTTTTTTACATTTGATAAGTACGCGTTTCACCACTATCTCACCTGATGGTAAGCAATGATGCGGTCTAAGGTAGAGCACGCTTGCCTAGAAGTACCTTATTCACTCTTGACTTAAAGACTCCCAGGTTTTAGATATCAGGAAACACAGACTCCGGCAGAGAATTCCACTTCTTCTCATTCTTACGACGCTGTACGCGGCTGATAGAGGCAGAACAGTATAAGTGTGACCAAAATCATGCGAATGGAGCTGAATAAGTTTGAGTAGTCCCTAAAGGAGTATCTGTTCTGTACTTGCACACGCTGCAGTTATCCTGCGCACGCGCCCACTCACTTAACGAGACTACTCAAATATTCACTAGCGAAATCGATCGTAGGCCGAGTTAGAAAGACAAGATTCTGTAAACATCACACCGTGTAGGCTTAAGCGAAGTAAACATAAAGTGAGCTGTCAATCCATACAAACAAGATGGAATGACAGCAGTGCGATTCTATAAACATGTCTAAGTGAAGACTTGGGTGAAGTGATCACGAAGTAAGTTGTCAATCCAAGTAACCAAGATAGAATGAAAGTAGTGCGATTCTATAAACATGTCGAAGTGAAGACTTGGGTGAAGTGATCACGAAGTAAGTTGTCAATCCAAGTAATCAAGATGGAATGACAGCAGTGCGATTCTATAATCATGTCGAAGTGAAGACTTGGGTGAAGTGACCACGAAGTAAGTTGTCAATCCAAATAATCAAGATGGAATGACAGCAGTTCGATTCTATAATCATGTCGAAGTGAAGACTTGGGTGAAGTGATCACGAAGTAAGTTGTCAATCCAAATAATCAAGATGGAATGACAGCTCACTTCGTAATCACTTCACTCAAGCCTTCATTTCAATATGTTTACAGAAACTTCATGCTCACTTCACGCAAGTTTGCACGATGAGACGTTGGCATAGAATTCATAGTAGCCGACGGCTTTATTAAAAGCGAAGCAAAGAAGAAAGAATAAGACGACATAATTTTACTTGTTATAGGTTTTGTAGCTCTGAACCCACAATCATATAAGTCAGTAAGAAGGAGTGAGAACTGGAAACATAAGATTTATCGGTTTAAATACCCAAAAGTGGTTTTCTTCAATTCGTTTCAAACAAATTATATTTCATACCTGTAACAGATCACTCGAAACGCAAAAACCACTATTTTTTAGGAATTTAAATGGACTAAAATGATACTGTCTGGAACCGAAAAGGTCGGTCTGTTCCCGATAATGCATGCACCACTAAAACAACCCATAAATATTTATTCGGCTTATAGGGAAACATGTCCATGTAACTAAGAACGGTCTCATTAAAATGGAAAGGGTATACCACTAGACCCGAGATTTTCGGATCAATAAAGAACTAATTAGGACGGGATGGGCTTTAAACTTTTGTGATTCATGAGCTCTACAAATTGGGGATCAATCGAGGCTTGTTATTATTAAAATTTAACTTTTATTTATCGAGTGCCTGGATTTTAATGGTAGGACAGGAAAATGTCGGGGTTCGAGTTGGCGGAATAAGTGAAGATGGATTTTCAATGGATGAAGGCAGATGGATTGATTCAAATAATATTTATCTGGTAATTGAAACTTTTTGAGGAAATAAAGCAACGAACAAAAGCAACTAAGAACCATTACCAAACGTCAATATCTATCTGAAACTAGCTGTCCCCCGCGTCTTCGCTCCCGTCAACTGGCTACCCTGCAACTTTCTTATTTTTTTTATTTCATAAGAACATTCTCCTGACAATAACAAACACAACAAAAAAAGAATTAGCGAAATCGGTTCAGCCATTTTTTTTTTTATTATTATATTTTTATTTTATTTAAATACAGTATACGGTTTTTATATTCTAACTATATAGTATAACGCTAAAGCAAACTGATATTACGCATTTTAAGAAAATACAACGGATGATAAAACTGAGTATTTAATATAACGTGCTGATTCGTTCCTTTTATTTATATTTTCCACAATCGATTGATTTTATCTGGTTGTTTAGGTTTATTTGAACCAGTTACCAAAAACCAACAAAAACATCTTGGGTATAGATACAAGAAATTAAAAAGATTTAAAAATATACTTCCCTAAAAGAGACAGCTTTTATTCAATGAACTTATGAACGTCACCGACTTGTTATTACAATCGCCTTATCAGGAATACCAGATACTGTATTTTTAGCGCAAAAAATCACGAATAAAATTTAGGCGATTTTTTTTTAAGGCGGCACAAATTGCGAATCTGCGAAGTAATTTAAAATTATAACGAAGTGCGTCGGACAGGTTAATTATTCAATTAAACAACCTGGGAAGCGTACTCCTGGGCGAATTCAAAATTAGCATAAAGGTCAATCAAAGCGCGATCGGGTCCGTGATTACCGGGAGAGGATCCCAAGTTTACCGTATTTGAATACGTTTTGTTTGAAATAATATATCCGAGTGTATGCAAGGAAAAGGCCTTATTAGTTTCGGTCTATATTCGCATTTTCCTTTGACTATTTGGTCCCCTCTTTTTGTATTTTTTGGGATGATAAAGTAGATTGTATTTCTTTGTTGTGTCATACCGAAATACCCGCGTTTTATCATATTTGTGGATGTCGACTTTGAGAGCTATTTTTAGAATTTCTCTTAAGTAGCTTGACTCTGTCTGATCCATAAATCTGTTCAAAAACGTGCTTAGGCTTTGTTGTTTATTACATTTAAGTAAAAGTCTCAGACCGACAAGGTAAAAAGTAGATGTATGTAACGTTTAATTATTATATCCCGAATCAAAATTTACCCGACAACCCATCATACCAGAGACGGTGGGATAAGCCGCTCTGCAGAGGAGTTCAGAATAACCTAATTGCCTCTGCTGCCACTTCTGCGGAGCGTGCACGCCTGCTGGCTGTGGGTGAGTGGGAGTGGGGCCTCTGGCTTCACGCACTACCGTCGTCGAACATAGGCACCTTGTTCGACGATACTACTTTCCGCCTCGCTGCTTCCCTTCGCTTAGGCGCATCTTGTTGTTCTCCTCATCGCTGCCACTGTGGCGAAGCTGTCAACAGCCTCGGGCACCACGGCCTGTCATGCAGTCGAAGTGCGGGTCGCATAGCACGGCACGCAAATATCAACGACATTATCCGACGTCCCATATTCGAGTCTTCGGTGTCGTAATGGAATTTTAATGAGAACTTCAGCTCCTCGTTGTAATTTCTTTTTTTTTTCATTCTGAAATAAAAGAACGGCAGTTATTGGAATCGATAACAGAGCCATTCGCTTTCGAAAGATAATGTCTGACAATCGCGACCCTATTTTTATTGATTGGTCTTTTTTCCCAGTCAGATGTTAATCGACTTTTAATATCGTAATCTTCTTGCAAATTATTGCAATGACGTAGATTTGATAATTTGATTCGATTTACACGGGTTTTGGTTCTGTAGCTTTTATTGAGTTATTTACAGAGTGATCAGATTTTATTTATAAATGTATCAAATGATTTGGGTATTTCCGTGACTGCTTTGTTATCAACTTTGTTTAGTAAATCGGAATTGTAAGGATCATTGTTTTTGTTTGTTGAACAGATTGGCTTTAAAATTTGAATTTTTTAAATGTTTGCATTGTTTGATATCTAATACCCACTATTGTATTAACTGTCAATAAATAATATTGGTCAGTAATGTTTAACTTCTGCGGTTGCTATGTGTTTCCGGTGTATGTGGTTTGAAATGGTCACTGTTGTAGTTCCTGTGTACAAAAGCTCAGAATAATACTCGTGGAACAAATCCCACGTTCAACTGGCGAACTACATCGATTATCAACAAGAAAAAAAAATTGCTTTGCAGTTTGGCAGAGGTAATTATTATATTTGTTAAATGGATTTCCGTGAATAAAATCTTTTATTTTTGTGTATATAATATAGTTCGCACGGTAAAAAACTTGAAAAAAGATAATTTCCCAGATTGACCCCATTTCCAAAACATATTCACTTGCACTACACAAAACATATTCATTCGGACGGTCACAGAAAAATAGAATAAACATTTATACAGTACTATCCACGATGAAGGGTCAGGTTGCCGAAAGCAGCTTACCCGCGCAGTTTTTTTTTTTTAAATCTCTTGTTGGAATTTTCTCACACAATTCGCTTTTTTTTTCATTTAAAGATCAGGGTAAACACATTGTAAAGCTCACCCTAAAAAGTATCAGAATCGGATATTTTCGTAGGAGCGCCCGAAAATTTCGGATCAGGATCGTAGTCGAGCCTCGAAATTCGCGAAAAAAGAAGAAGAAAAATGAAAACGCGATAAAATTGTCAACAATGGAATCCGTAGAGAGCTGAACACACAAAAGTGTTAAAATAAACTCGGGGTTTGTAAGCAAGTCTTATCTGGGAGCCACAGACACTGATCCGCGAACTTGGCGATTCTTTAGAATTCATAATTAGGAATATTTTACTCGGTAAGTTATGGTTTTGTATTATTTATTCAGTGGGTGCTTATAAAGGTATTTTTGATTTTCAAAGTTAGCTTTTGAATTTTCGTTGAAATTAAAAAGATTTTTCTCGTTGTCCCTTTCGTATCATTATTTTTTGTGTTAATTCTTTTTTATTATTAGTGATCAGCGTAGGTTGTGCTATTTTGGGTCAATGAACCTGAATGATAATGTTAGGACATGCCTCGGGATTCTTGGGAATACTTTTCTGAATGCCGATGGATTCCGTTACAAGCTGGTCCTACAAGGTGCTGTTTGTCATATTACTAGTAAGTAATACCCTCAAAAAAACAAATATCTGAAAAAAGACTAAGTTCCTCTCCTCAAAAATTCAGCAACTATCTGTCAAACCATACAAACAATATGGAATGACAGCTCACTTGTCGTCCACTCCTAATACCCTCAAAAAAACAAATATGTGAAAAAAGACTAAGTTCCTCTCCTCAAAAATTCAGCAACTAGCTGTCAAACCATACAAACAATATGGAATGACAGCTCACTTGTCGTCCACTCCTAATACCAATGATATATAAAACTATAGATACGTTGTCCGCACTCTAAAATGACAACATGAAATGATGCCAATTTGGCCACATTGCGCTTAGTTACGCACCAACCTGTCGTAACTGAAGATGTATATTTATCTCCCTCTAGCAACATTCATCCCGCCGTACGGTGACATATTTTCTATCCCTTTCTTCATGCGTATTAGTAGATCTAGTATTTTCGCCGTTTTTAAGCGCCGCGATGTTGGTGTATGACGTGTCTATATATAATACGTCATTGCCTAATACCCTCAAAAAAACAAATATGTGAAAAAAGACTAAGTTCCTCTCCTCAAAAATTCAGCAACTAGCTGTCAAACCATACAAACAATATGGAATGACAGCTCGCTTGTCGTTCACTCCACCTAAGTGATCACCGGCAAATGAGACTCACTGCAAGTTCACTGCACCTGAGTTTTTAAGGTAAGATGATTAAAGAATAGCACAACTGGTATCTACTGCAGATACAAAACATCTGCATCTGTAAAATGAAATTAAAGCATAATGAATATTATACTAAAAGGTTTCGTAAAAATAACTTTATACTATTCTTATCGAACAAAATCACTTTCCCAGCAACAAATCCTAGTTTCTTTGCTTTTAATTTATAGCAGGAAAACTGTCTTTTAGTTCTCCAAAGCTGTCTCTTTCGGGGTCGCGTAGCAATCCTTTCAAATCTTCACGGACATGTCTGCGGGAAAAAGATAGTCTACAGGTACTTGGGCAACAGTTGCGGGATCTATTGTTTGCTTGTATGGCAATAAGGGTGACTTTTGAGTGAACTTACTACCTGGTTAGAGAGGAACAAATTGAAGAACTGAACAATTGATTTTGGTTTCGGTAGTGAATTTGACGTTTTTGTGAGTGTGAGTGATGGTTTTTGCGTACATAGAATTCATCCTTTTAGGTTAGGTTTCAGATTCATTATGTCATGAGTTTATCATTTCTTTTATTAGATAATTTTTAGGGTTCTTTTTTAGGAAACTATAGGAACTATGCTATTGAAATTTGGTAAGTAGATGTATTCCGTGAACCGCATAAAGATTTTCACACAAAAATTGAAAAAAAAATTTGGGGTTCCACATACTTAGAAATGAAACTCAATTTTTTTTTCATTGAACCCATACGTGTGGGGTATTTATGGATAGGTCATCAAAAATGATATTGAGGTTTCTAATATTTTTTTTTTCTGAACTGAATAGTTTGCGCGAGAGACACTTCCAAAGTGGTAAAATGTCCCCCCCCCCCTTAACTTCTAAAATAAGATAATGATAAGACTCAAAAAAATGTATGATTACCATGTAAACTACCAGCGAAAATTGGTTTGAACGAGATCTAGTAAGTTGTTTTTTTTATACGTCATAAATCGGAAATCGCAACTTCTACTTATAATAATACCTACTGGTTTGTACGGAACCCTCGGTGCGCGAGTCCGACTCGCACTTGGCCGGTTTTTATTATGTATACAATTTTTATGTATTTTTATTACTTGTACCTATGTTGGTAAGCATCGATATTTCTTATTCTTGTGACCGGCAAACTTGAGCTTCTTGATGTTACGTTAACATCTACCCTCAATGTTAGCCTTTTCATAGAGGCGAAGACACAAATTGTCTGCCAGAAAGTTGGGGATCCTAACTCAGGTGACTCGGTACTTTACGCCAGAACAGCTGCTCAAACTCTATCAAGCGCAAGTTCTATTGTATATAGAGTACTTCTCTCATCTTTTTTTTTTTTTTTTTTAGGGATGGGAAATCATCCAATGACTCCTCCCGCTCTGGGTGTTAGCGGGAGGGAGTGTCAGACTTTTACTGACTAAAACCCATCCATGTTCCTTCATTGCCCTTTGTGTTCCGGAGCCACGGTGTCTCTTGCGAATAATCCCGCGACTCCGGCAGGAATAATCCCGCGACTCCGGCAGGGTCTCTCATCTTTAGAACAGATCTGCCAGATACCAGCTTGATGCCCTTGAGTCAATTGAGAAACGAGCTTAGAGGATCATCGGCAATGATAGGGTCATCGAATCAAGGCTCCAAAGTTTTGAGCATCGACGCCGAGTCACTGTTGAAGCAGTTCACTGCCGCAAAGTGAAAGGCAAGATCAATCAATTATGCCTCGATAAGAACATAGGATACTAGTTGTAAATTGTCTTGGGAATCGCCTGTATGAGAGTCTGAAATGATCCCAAGTCCCAAGACGCCAAGGGAAAGATCTTCCAAATAAAAGTATAATATTTCCGTCACTTTCTTTTGTGTTAAGTTATAAAGAGCCTTTCATTCTATCTTTACACAAAAGTTCACTAAAGTTGGTTCAGTAGGCCTGAATATTTGACAGTCAAATAGTCATACAGACAGAAGATCTAGATCTGAGGGCCAATTCTAGTCATTTTTAAACCGCATTCGCATTTGTATGCTTATCGCAAAGTGTCAAAAAAGCGTACATTTTCATACATCTTTTACAGTTTGCGATTGAGATAATGCTCGAATGTGAAAATAAGTAGAATTAGGACTCAGGTATCAGTTGTAGATCTGTCAAGACGCTTGGTTGACTCTTCGCGTGACCAAAGGGCTAGCTTATATCTAGGCCAAAAGATAAGCATTGCCATGCAACGTGGCAATGCTGCCAGTCTTTTGGGCACACTACCAGTGGCTAGCGATGCGGACGAATTTTTCGACGCCATATTATGTTTTTTTTAATTTTTTTTAATCAAAACGGGGAAACTCTTGGCCCAAATCTCACCTGATGGAAAGTGATGATTAGGCCGAAGATGGAAGCGAGTTTCACCCGGAATCCTCTTACACAGAGGAACTGGCTATCATACCTGTAACTGCCGGAACACAGCAATGCTGTTAACATTGTTGTTATGGCGACAGACTTAGTAATGATGGTGGTAGCTTGCCAGGCGGACTTAGAACAAGTCCTACCACCAACAAAACCGAGCAAAAAATTTGCCCCCGCTGGGAATCGAACCCGGGACCACTGGGTCTGAAGCAGGTGGTATAATAACCACTAGACCACGGAGACGGTTAGTGTCACCTGTTTAGCACCACCCGGGGACCACGTGTAGGGATTCGCTGAAGGGTATTCTCCTACGGACGTGGGTGACTCGGCCCCCAAAAAAAAATGTTAGATTTTTTTTTTAGTTTTGTTAGTACGAGTTTTTTTTTATTATTTAATTTTATATTTATGTAGTTTAAATTGATGGGTTACTGAATAAATAAAAGTATTGGCTTACTTTCGAATTTATAATATTAGTTTTAATTATAGTTATATAACCAATGAGAATTAACTTTAAACTAGTGTAATATGCGACTTGTAAAAACAAGCTTTATAACATACTCGTAATACAGCTGTTGTAATGCAAGAAGAAGTTTATGAAGACATCCATCAAAAATAATTATCTCATTTAGCTAAAAAGATCTACAAAATAAAAGAGAGCCGTACCTTACTAAAACTTAACTCCCCTATCACGAAACTACTATAACCGGCGCACGTCTCCATAAAACAGATCAAAATACTCTCACGTATTCTATTTGAATGAAAATTTTCCATAACGAAATTTTACTGGAAGTCCAAAGTGAGATGGGAAATTTCGGAATTCACGGTACATAGGTATTGGACCACTTGTCACGCGTATCCTCTTACCCTGGGGAGACCATGGCTAAATTCGACGTGGGACCATGGGATTCCATTTGCCTATCCCCTAAAAATTTCAACCGAAAACAATTTTAATAAAACATGTAAAGTTATGTCAGGTACCACAGTTTATTTGGAAGGAGATGTTCAATTTTATTTTAAACTAGCTTTTGCCCGCGACTTCGTTCGCGTGTAGGTATGTCGGAAAGTAATATTTTGTCGTTAGGTTAGATCTCTAAAATAAATATACGAACAGTCAATATCTAGCATTGCTTGACTTCTCTTAGCATTAGGAACTTGGAAGAGTGTTATGTTCTCTCTCTTGTTCAAAATGCGCCGGACCAGCCCCAATAATTTTTCGTTATGAAAAAAACTTTTTACAAAAAAATACAACCGACTTCCAAAAAAAAAACACTACAAAGTAAAAAAAAACTTTAATTTCGGAAGTCGGTGTCAAAATACGAAGAAAGTAACAAAACCACCTTTTTTTTGGAAGTCGGTTGTATTTTTTTGTAAAAAGTTTTTTAATTTTCACTTTTTAGTGGTGCCCCACACCTAACAACACCACTGCAAAATCGCAGAAAAGCAAAATACGCAATTTCGATTATCAAAGAATCATCTAAATAGTCAAATTCCAGGTATTTCGATTTAAAATCCAAAGTTCGTAACCGATTTTGATATGATTTAAATGGGACCAATCTGCAAGTATATCCTTTCAGATAAAACAAGAATTATTCAAATCAGTTCATAATATTGTCGGAGTTATGAGGTAACAAACATAAAAAAAAAACATACAAATAAATTGATAACTTCCTCCTTTTTGGGAAGTCGGTTAAAAACATTTTGATGATGACGCTTCTCTGTACATGTTGTTTATGTTACAGTTGTTGTATTTCACGAGGGCGAGGCAATTTAAACTATTGCAATAATATCGGTGCCATTTTAGCAGACTTATAATGGCAGTGGGCTGCCATCATCAACCTATTCAATACCTAGATGTCCATAAAAATTATATTTGTTTAGTAAATATTTTTTTTTAGCTTGCAATGAGTTCTACCTTTTTTTGTTCTCACCAGTTGGAGCCACCGTTGTGTTAGGTCCTTAATCGTAGCATTAAAGTAGTTATTACGCAATGTGAAAAAAGATAGAAGGAAAATATTTTATGATCGCGTGAACGTGCAATTCATACAACATAGATATCGTCGCAGTGTTACGTGGACTCATAATAATGGTAAAATAAAAGACAGAAACAAAGTTCAATGCATTCGCGAGAACCGTATTAGGATGTTTTAGTAAAATGTTCACAAAAACAAAACAAATTTATACTAATATTATAAAGCAGAAGAGTTTGTCTGTTTTGTTGAACACGCTAATCTCAGGAACTACTGGTCCGATTTGAAAAATTCTTTCAGGCGAAGATAGCCCATTTAAATAGGAAGGCGTGATGATATATAACCTATAGGTTATATATCATCACGCTAAGACAAATAGGAGCTGAGCATTAAGGCCGTACCCTGAGCAAATAACCTTGAGCATTTTTTCCCTCAATAACAAAGAATGTTGAATAAAATCTAATTTTGGTCGTTTGAAAAAAATACTTCTGCCAAAATGTTCATAATTAAATTGCCAATCCATTAGTGTAAGTACAAAATCAAAATTCATATTCATTATATCCCACTGCTGAGCAAAGGCCTCCGTTTTCTCTTCCTAATCTCTCTATATTGGGCGATCTCTGGCCAAGTTTGGCCCGCAAACCAATGAGATCGTGTTACCACCTGAATCTAAATATTATTCATTATCATGACGCATGATTTGAAAAATGCAGGAGATTAAAAAATAATCGCAACTAGAGGTAATTCATACCGGGTACACTAAGTAAGTTGCTTTTTAAGACTACTTAAATGGCACTGTATGCACACTTTTCATCATTGATATATACTTATATATGTACTTTATGTCAATGACTAGCTGACCCGTGCAACGTCGCCTGCGTAACATTTTTCATTGCTGCTCCGCTCCTATTGGTCTTAGCGTGATGATATATAGCCTATCTCGATACATGGGCTATCAAACACTGAAAGAATTTTTCAAATCGGACCAGTAGTTCCTGAGATTAGCGCGTTCAACCAAACAAACAATCAAACAAACAAACTCTTCTGCTTTATAATATTATTAGTAATTAGTATAGATATATTATAGTATAGATACAAAGTCACAATACTTGGGCTCATGATTCACAACGAAAGAACAGCTCATTTTTCGGTTTTGTATTGTAAAAAGGTGAGGTAACGACAACTAAATATTTTATATAGATATATTACAGAAAACGTCGTTCCTTCATAAATCTGTCAATGACAGCAAATGGCCCTTGTGATGGATGAGCCGTTAACCCTCTCAAGGTTTGAGGCTGCGAAATCTTCAATAGGACTACCTTGACAAAGGAAGGGTTAGTAGTAATATGTCTTACTACTCGATCCTAAAGATCTGCATGTATTGGATCCAGTGATGAACAATCCAGTTCAGAAATTGGTTCAGTTAACATAGTCAAAGTCAATTAATTTATTTTAGCTACACCATTAAAAGGCATATTTGAACGTCAAATTTACAGTTTAAAAAATAAAAATTCTCTATTTAGACCTCAGACCAACAAAAAAAGAAAGACGGCGCACCACGAACGAACAAGTGAAGCCACCTAACAGTCACAAAAATAAGCCGATGCAAGTAAACACACAGGCTCACGCACACACCTGCACTAAAACTAAGCCGATCGCTCTTAGTACGTCACGAGTCGTCGTCTAGTGAACATACTAAAAAAAAATAGAATTATGCCTTCCTGTGTAGTGAAATTTTGTAAAAATACCAGCATTTCACAGAAAAAGTCTCTCAGTAGTCAGTAAGTACTTCAAATAACATCGTTTCTTAAGTGTTATACTATGAATGTTAGGTTACTTGGAATTAATAACCTCAACGAACTAAGGCAGTGACATTAAGTGTGAGGGTTGCCATTATTATGATTTAAAATTTCCCCATTCGATTAATCAACATAAAATATTATGATTTTTTGCTTCCGAGTTATTTTCCTGTTTTGTTTTTTATGTATTTAATATTTTAGATTTCCAAGTAATAATGAATCAAAAACTATTAGATATCCCCGAACTGAATGAGAAAAAAATTAAGGCATGTATAAAACGCACACTATAGTAAAGCATATTATAAACGGGAAGATTATATCCTCGATAAAATAGCTTGGCTAAATGCCGGTCCTGCTCCACAGCCGCTGGGGTCCACTAGTTAGGTTTTCATGTCTGAAAGAGATGCTCACCCTCTTTTTTTCTTGCAAACATCACACAATTACGTGCATTTTTTTCTCAGTACAACGCTCGTTCGTTTGTAAATACACTTTCTTTTTTTTAACTAATGTTTTTCTTTTATTGAATAGAAATCTTTCAAAACAATTGATATACAACACCATACTAAAAAATATCTTCCTCGAACAATATTATCCTACCCACACTGATATGTATTATTATCCAAATTTTAGGGAAAAAATCCAACAAATGGCAACCCGTTCGACACACACGTAGATAAAAAGGTGGCTTCACTTGTTTGTTCGCGGTGCGCCGTCTTTCTTTTTTTGTTGGTCTGAGATTTAGACTATAGTTGTCGATACGCGAAAGAAGGTAGATTCTTCAAAAAAGAACGGATAAGAAACTCTACAAATTTGCAGGTTATAATACTTTTTAGCTGTGTTACACTATTTACCAGTTATGATTCCAACCCTGGAAATACTTCTTCATGATTCTGGTCTCCCGATAGTTTATGTTTATGAGTTTTTACCGCTCATCCAGCCCGTATCCATGAAGATATTATTTTCTAATCATTTACCGGAATCAAAGATTAACATCTGTATGGCAGATTTAGATTTAGAAATGAGCCGTGTCTGCATGATTAAAACACAAAATACAAATAGAGCCCTAACATTTTATTAATACACTAGCGCAACTTTCGCACAACTTCGTCTGCGTCACATTTTCCATTATTGCTCCGCTCCTATTTGTCTTAGCGTGATGCTAAAATAGCCTATAACCTTCCTCGATCTCGGCTATATAACACTGAAAGAATTTTTCAAATCGGACTAGTAGTTCCTGAGATTAGCGCGTTCAACCAAACAAACAAACAAACTCTTCTGCTTTATAATATTAGTATAGATTTGCGTTTTTTAGTGTTATAACATCTAATTTTCTTACAGAAATAATGTACTGTTCGGACGGCGATGTGTTATTTTTTTCATTAAAATATTCAGCATCTTCATAATTATTATTATCTCATTCAATATCCGTAACTGGCTCAACTACCATTATAATCCCATTTCAATTCGTTTCATAAACAAAAATGTCGCATAAATGTGCAAGTTATTTCTCAGCAATAATTCAAGAAGATGCGTTAGTATAATGTAAGTGTACACAATAAAAAGTAAATATACACATAAAATATTTCAGTTGCTCATAAATAACAGGTTTATCTTCGTCGTAAACATGAGCTAAAATTTAATGCAAATGGTTATACACTTCCGTATTTTAGGGATTTTATTTCAGCAAAGATTTTGCTAGCGTTTGCTCTTTGATATTTATGAAGTTTTAGAAGAGGTTTATGTTTGAGGTTATTTTCTTAGCCATTTTGAACCTCGCTTGTCCACTGCTGATCGCGTGTCGTTTTGGCCAGCAATAGTGGCACAAATTTTTGTTGACTGCAATAATTCAAGATCAATTATTAACGCAATACGAACATATTGCGTTAATATTTGATCTTATTTACAGTTCTTCTACTATTTCCCGTAATTTATTTTATTTCTTCTTTCAGCTGAGTAAACATTATTATTCACTAGGCGACCCGGTGATATTTTTTTACCTACAATTTATTGACTTAAAACATTTTTTATTGTTACATTAATTAGGACTGTAGGTTAGGTTAGGTCATGAGAAGTTCGTGGCTAATTAATAACAGCCGCACAGGTCGAGCAACAACTTTGGGGTAAGAAACGCTTGCCGAGGTTGGTCTATGGATGGGTGACCATCTTAACATAGGCACCGAGTTTCCTTCGTGCCTCGGAAAGCACGTTAAGCTGTTGGTCCCGGTCGTCATTAAGAGATCTTTGACAGTCGTTACGGATTGTCAGAACCCAAAGAATCTGACACCAGTCTTGCCAAGGAGTACCGTGTTACCCAGTTAATGGGTTGTGCAGGTCTGGTAGGCAGCCGCTCCACGTAAAATACTGGTATTCAGCTGAATCTGGTTTGACTGGAAGCCGCCCTCAACATAGTTGGGAAAAGGCTAGGCAAATGATGAATTAGGCATGTAGGTTCCCTGAAGAGTAGGCTTAGCATGTGGGCACTAAAAGCGGGTTTCCCAAAATTCCTACGGGAACAGGTAAAAACAGTTTATATATTTTGTTTTATTAAAACGTTGTCACACACTAGGAATTTCTCCTGTATCGTGGGTGCGTTTACAATCATATAAAGTCACATACACAAATAGCTAGACACGGAACAACTATCTGCAGGACATAAAAATATTTGTTCCGTGCAGGAATCAAACCCACGACACGCGGCGCAGCAGTCCATCGCTCAACCACTGCGCCAACCGAACCGTCAGAACCGTCGAGTCGGAAATGTGGGTACGAAGTCACGGGCAAAAGCAAGGTTATTTTAAAATTCTAAATACGTTTGTAACTAAATACGGGAAACCAATTATTGTTTAATTCGCAGAACTTAACGAACCTTTCTCTTTAGTCTGCAGTATTACAATACCAGGCCAATGATGAACATTGCTCTGACAACGGGCAATATCGCTTGGCGGAATTAACTGTGTTTCTGTTCATTTGGAACAATGAATGTGATAGGGCTGCATACACATTGACCGTTTACGCTATTATTTTTGGTTTAAGATAGCGCTAGAACTCCACGACCTAATTCCACCATCGCGCTTTTACTACCAGAATACCAGACGTACTGCAGGATATCCGTACTTGGTCGATATCCCGACTAGTCGTATCCCAGCGCTTTTCCTCCACATTTATTATGCGCTTAGCTAAAGAGTGGAACTCTCTGCCAACGTCTGTGTTCCCGTCCGCATATAACCTGTCTGCCTTCAAAGCAAGATTGAACAGGCCTCTTCTGGGCAATTTCGCTCCATCATAGACCTCATCTATCGCTTTCCATCAGGGGATATTGTGGTCAAGAGCAAGCCCATAACATAATAAAAAATAATTAAAAACATTTTTTTTTGCTGGTTGGTCTAGTGGCTAAGTGTTTTGAGGGTCAACTCTACTATTTCTAAGCAACATTTACATTCGCGTTTTCCAAATCTGTCAGAGAAGCTTCAATTTCCATACAATTCCGATTGAGATGCGAAACGAATGCAAACGTTGCTTGAAAATTAGCAGAACTGGTACTCTGGTCTGGTCGTTTTGTTGGTCTATAGCCAATGCTAAAAAGAATTAAAGTAGATTCCATGTATTAGAAAAAGTAAGCAGAAAAAAAATCAGAGGAAGAGTACGACTTTGTTTTGTTACTATTTAAATATAGTGATGGCTGAGCCTCTTATAGAAATGTAATTATTTTAGATTTCATCTTGAAAGTGAATCAGAGGTGGGATAACCCACCTCTGATACACACCTCTGATACAGTTTGTAATATATGTTACCTGCAAAGATAACATTAACATTTATTGACAATATAATAATTATCATTCATTCGTGTTTGTTAACCCTATCGTTACCAACATTCACCATTATGAAACTCACCTTACCCAGTACTAAGAAATCTTATAGAAACAAACACTCAGTAAGGACAATCAACCGACTGCTTAGTAGACACAAGTACTTACAGCAACAACATGTTAGCACAAGTAGCATTATTCTTAACAATATTCTCATTAATAATCCTTGAAGATTACAAGACAAATTCGTTTAAAACGCCTGCAGATTATAAGCAAAATTTGAAAAAGCATCAAAATGAAGGTTTTACTCGACAGGATAGATGGGTTGGGAAAGCAATGGATTTTATATATTCCAATAAAACGATTATGAGTTTGATCGCTGGAGAGCTATGGGAAGTTGGATCGAAAGCTATCGATAAAATTGTCGAAGTAAAAGACAGGGTTAAGAAGACTTAACTTGGTAAGTATAAGTTCATCTTTATGTTCATTGTTCCGTGCCAGAGTCAGCTTCCTGATAACTAGAATCTGAATTTAATCGTGCCAATCGTCAATTCTTGAGTGAATAGGTTACTTCTTGAGAAGCGTGCTCCGTCATCGTCCTCATCGATAAAATCATGATCAAACGCAAGCATAGTTTCCGCCAAGCCCGTTCCGTCATCAGACCACAAGACTTACGGGAATGCGCCACCGGTACAAGGTTGACATCCCACCCACACGCACAAAATGTTTTGGGAACAAATTTATTATGCGTATAATTAAGGAATGAAATTCAACGTCAGTCTGTGTTTCCTGATAGCTAGAACCTAGTAGTTTTAACATAAGTCAAGAGTTTGACGACACGGTTGAGCAGTGGTTGAGCGATTGACTGCTGCGCAGCATGTCGCGGGTTCGATTCCCGCACGGAACAAATATTTGTAAGACCTACAAGTATTTGTTCCGAGTCTGGGTGTTTTTCTATCTATAATATGTATGTATTTACAAAAAAAAATGTATATAAGTAGTTTATCAGCCATATCGTTACCATAACACAAGCATTAGGTTGCTTAGCTTGGGACTATATGGCGTTGTGTGAAATGTCCAAGGATATTATTATTATTATTATTATTATAAGTCCAGTCGTGCCAACTTCTGAGCATAAGCATCTCTTTTCCTGTGTCAATCACCACGTTCTTGATCCAGCCTCATTCAGGTTCTATCCGCAATGGCAACAGTGTCATCTGCCCATCTCGCTGCCTAGAAGTAACCGCTTCTAGACAGTCGTGCTCCATATTTGGTGAGATATTTGTCAAACGTGACCCCATAAATAGTAAATTAGCAAAAAAAAAAAGATTTTATTTTTTTAACGTATTTTAAAACTGACAGTCTGCTTGTTGACACGTTATTAATTCAATTGAGTTACAATATGACAACTGACAAGCAATGATTTTGTTTTTCGCAAGAGGCAATATCTGACAGTAAGTACAGATACGACTATCTTTAGTTCTCGAATAAGTAAACAACGCGAAGCATCGCTTCATGTCATAGGCTAGTGTTTTTAGTCTTGTGGGATAGGTCACGAAAGCAATGTCCCGGGGAAAAGCTATTAGTATATCTATCCATACTGATATTATAAAGCAGAAGAGTTTGTTTGTTTGTTTGGTTGAACGCGCTAATCTCAGAAACTACTAGTCCGATTTGAAAAATTGTTTCAGTGTTAGATAGTCCATTTATCGAGGAAGGCTAAGGCTATATAACATCACGCTAAGACAAATAGGAGCGGAGCATTCATGGAAAATGTGACGCAGACGAAGTTGCGCGGGTCAGCTAGTTGTTATATAAATCAAAATGAATCGCTGAAATGTTTAACGCTCATAAGTTCGTAACGACTGACCCGTATTGAAGATTTTTTTTGTGTTCGTAATTGTCAGGGCAGGAATTGTATGAAAACAAAAAAATACATCTTGGCGAAGCCGAGGTGGACCATTATGCTTATAATAAAAGATTACCACCAGCGAGTTCATTATAATTTTAGTTTGTTGGTAATATATGTCTTGGTGCTTATCCTTTCATGAGCACTAAGATGACTATGACCTGCCTAAAACTTTTTCAGGTAATCCTACATTTCAGTTATTTAGTTCTACCATATATTATTCTATTTATTTTACTAATGTACCTTTTTTAATATCATGAATAATGGGCAAACAAATAAACTTTAGAGGTTTAAGCTGAGACTATAGTAAATGAAAGTCAATTCATAGTTAGTTAAAAATCCATGGTTGGTATCAAGACATGGATTTTAGTAAAAAAATATTACCTAAAACACCCTGGCAATAAAAACCAAAAATGCGTTTATCTGTTTTTAAATGTATCGTCTTTTTCAGATGCAGCCGATCGAGTTTCACACAAGGAGAAAGTGAAAAGTTTAAATAATGTAATAAAGTTTAATTAAAATTATTTATATAAAAAACTGGTCACTAAAATAAATTTATTTTTAAAATGTATTTATTTGAAGTAAAATAAAGAGATTTCCATTTTAGTGGGTGCTCATTATTGTACAGCATACCTTGACGTTCCACCTCATTTAATTTTAGGCTTGTGTATAAACACGTACCAGAAATGCATCTATTGTAATACCAATAAATTTGAAATACCAGCCAAAATGGACAAATGCTCACCAAATTGTGTTTCATGAAGTATTGCCGACTTAAATTATTTAATTACTAGCTGACCCGCACAACTTCGTCTGCGTCACATTTTCCATTACTGATCCGCTCCTATTTGTTTTAGCGTGATGATATATAGCATATAACCTTCCTCGATAAATGGGCTATCTAAAACTGAAAGAATTTTTCAAATCGGACCAGTAGTTCCTGAGATTAGCGCGTTCAACCAAACAAACAAACTCTTCTGCTTAATGATATTTTTTTTATTATTGCTTTATAGTATAGACTATGTATGTAGAAGCTTTGATGGCGGAGCCCCAGCACAGGACTCCTATTTCTGTCTGTAGTGTTTAAAGGAACCTCAATGAATAAACTAATATATAAATACAACTAGGTATATAAAATTTATAAATAGTATGATATGTCACAATGGCTTCCTCTCTCACTCTAGTTCCCGTTATACCATTTGAACCTAACCAATCCGTGTCGGGGACTCGGGGTGACACAGCAATATTCAGGTTGGATAATTTGATTCAGCTACAGCTATTCAGCAATTTTCGGTGTTAATGTTACTGCTTGAGTAAAATAAAGTAACAAAAAGGATTTTTTATGAAAATGAGACGGGTAGAGCATTTAAGTTTTACGAATTGTAGTGTGTGAAGCATACGGTTGAAATTTATCGATATGTAATTTTCAAGTTTCTGAGTTTAAATTATAATGACACAGAATCATTACTTATAATTTTTAAATAACTTTTCTGTTTTTTTCTGTAGTAAATAAAGAGCAATAAGCGCACTCACGCAGAACCACGCACACATATACATATAGATACTCTCATAAACAGATACGCGCAAACTTACTCTCACTCATTACACCAACAACACACACACACAAACATAAACACACTCATTCATTAATTAATAAAATTGTACCAAGTTACTCGCCGCCGGAGGAAGACCTGGAGTCCTGAAATACAGGGCTGCCCTAGTGTAGGCTCCAGTCCAATGGCTGTACTGTGTTTTTATTTGTGTTTAAATAAATGATTTTATATTTATTATTATTTAACTAGCTGACCCGCGTACCTTCGTCTGCATCACATTTTCCTTTAATGCTCCGCTCCTTTTTGCCTTAGCGTGATGTTATATAGTCTATCCATAAATACCTTCCTCGATGAATGGGCTATCTAACACTGAACAATTTTTCAAATCGGACCAGTAGTTCCTGAGATTAGCGCGTTCAACCAAACAAACAAACTCTTCTGCTTTATAATATTAGTATAGATTATTAAGTAAACCCTTGCTAGGAATTTTACCCCCGATACAGACGATTTTGATTAAGAGGAAACATGGGAGAAAAGACTTTGTATGTCAAAAGTTTGAGGTTCTGCTTTCACCTGTTTTTCTCCTCTCATATTGGACCGATTTAAAAGATATGTCATAGACTGAAAAAGAAGGATATATACCGTGTCTTTATGTTGTTTTATGATGACTAACCGTATAAGCACTAGAATTCTCAAATAACGCACAAAATTCTCCGATAAATCGCTGTCATCATCTGCCAAATTTTACTCTAGGGAGTGTACAGAAACTATTAATTAAAAACATAGGGACACAGTACATTCTGCTCATTCAGTTTGTGAAATATTTTTTCGATCGGTTCAATACTAGTAGAAGAAACAGGCGACAGCTAACTTCAAATTAAGATATTTTACATAGAATAGAATAGAATAGAATAGAATAGAATACTCTTTATTATGTACACCATATAAGTACAAGGTACAAGGTAAGGTGCCTTGTACATACAAGGTTTATCTGCCCAATTTCCTCTTAAAGCCACCATGGTCAAGTTCGGTCAAACATCAAAAAGGTTGACCGACCGATACAAACAAGTGCGAGTCGGACTCGCGAACCGAGGGTTCCGTAAAAACCTGTAGGTATTATAAAATTATAAGCAAAAGTTGAGGATTACGATTGATGACGTAATAAAAAAAAAAACTACTTACTATATCTCATTCAAACCAATTTTCGGTGGTATTTTACATGGTAATATACATCATATACTTTTTTAGTTTAGTCATTCTCTTATTTTAGAAGTTATAGGGGGGGGACACATTTTATCACTTTGGAAGTGTCTCTCGCGCAAACTATTTAGTTGATTAAAAAAATGATATTAGAGACAGACAGACAGACAGATAGACATGACGAATCTATAAGGGTTCCGTTTTTTGCCATTTGGCTACGGAACCCGAAACAGGTAATACAAATTGGCCAGTAGACTGAAAAGACACTTCAAAGCTGCTATCTCATAGATTTTTTTTTTTAATACTGACCGTTATCATTTCCCTCTTCTTTTATTAAGATGTCTATCTGTCAGTCATTGCCAATTTGTTCCGAATGTAATGGACTGATTTATGCCTGGTCTCTGAGGTTTATAATATCGGTCGTTCAACTCTCAGTTAACGCTATTTGTCATAATACCATTGGTTGTTTAGCGATTAACGAACAGATAAACGACCTATAAAGTATCTCAGAAGCCGGGAATAAGTCGATCTTTATTTACTTAGAGATTAGAGTAAAACCTATAAGAAGTCTGAAATTTCAAAATAATGTAGATATCTATCTTCTATATATATATAAAATTAAACCCGTTTTCCTTGGTCACGGCATCACGCGTGAATGGCTGGACCGATTTCACTAATTATTTTTTTTGTTGTATTTGTTATTATTAGGAGAAGGTTCTTACGGAAAAAAATATTAAGAAAATCTCTCAGAAATATTGAAAAATACACATTTAATTTTGCATATTTAAAAAACGCGCATAACGAATGTCAATGTCATTCACAGCCATAGACTATATTGATAGAGAATTGTTTGTTAGGAAACGTGGTTACTTAATTAAATTCTAATTAATTTTTGAAAATAACTCGCCACGGAATAGTTATGTATAGATGAATATTTTTAAATGATAGGTCAGCTATACAAAATAAAGTAGTGTATCATTGCTACGGTAAGGCGGTACTAAGTTCGCCGGGTCAGCTAGTTAATAATAAAAACCCGTATGGAATCCGTTGCAAACGACTGGCTGAATTGTTTTAATACAAGCATCAGCTAAACGGTTAAAGTTGTTGTTAAAAGAGACCACACTAGAACCCCACTCAAAATACCACAGAGCCCATTCTAACCATCCCAAATTAACAAGCGTAACGCCACATAGAATATTACACGACACATCTATCACGAATCAGCTCCTATACGGTAAGCAGAGCCACTATCAAAGTTAAACAAAGCGTTACGAACTTAAAGGTTGTAGACACCACCCTAAATGCAACAGATTGCAGACGTACATTATTTATTAGGTGTGCTCCCACAACCAACGCAACATTTAATAATATATGCTAATTAAATTGTGTGTATAACACAAGTGTTATCGCCAAAACTTCACTTAGGCTGCGTGCATAGAACAAGTTAAACTCGTTTGAGGAAGAAAGGCTAGGAAACATTGAATCGCTGGATGTGATGGATTCGGGACAGCCTCCATGTCTGTGACATAGCAGACAAACTGCAGGAGAGCCGCCTACGCTGGACCGGCCACGTCTTGGGTATACCGGCAAACTACGTAGGAAACAAGTGTCTGGCTATGCCACCTCCGCCGGACCCTGGCAGAAGGGGAAAACCCAAAAATGCTGGCTTGATGCTGCCCAGAATGATATGTGTGCCAATATGACTTCTCAACCAACGATGCCGTGCGAAGTGGAGAAGAAAAAGCCTGAAAATGGACCCCGGGCTCCGAAGCAAACCAGCTGAGGATGCATCCGGAACACGCTCACATGAGAGACAGATTTAGGGAAATGTGACCTATTAGGGATACCGAAAAAAAACCTTATGTAAATCTCAAGCAGAAACGGGGCTGCGATATTTCTATGTTTTATAGTTCACGCAAATCGTTGATAACACGCACTCTTGACCTAGTCCGAGAAATTCAAATGTTGAAGCATATTATGCTGTTCTTTTCGTATTAAAAGTTCAAAAACTTTCCACTTTATTCATTTAAACTAGACATTAACTAGTCTAACAATAACTTTGTAATCAATGTCGCTTATAATATCGTTCTGGTGTTACTACTCAGAGGAATCAGCTAGAAAATGTCGGTGAAAAACTGACTTGTATAAGTGATGCTTATAACCAATTTGCTAAATAAATTTTAATGTCATTGATACTACTAACAAAACCTTGAACGGCTTGAGTATTCTTCTTGTTTTTTGATTAATCTTGTTGGTATCCGAAAAGTCTACTGATTCCTGTTTTTGTAAGCAATTTTAAAGTATCAACCCTCTGATAAAATTAATTCACCTGTTTTCAAATTTTTTCTTCAAACGTTCTTCACACAAAAACGCTCTCACTCAATGAGGAAAAATTTAACTGCATTGAGGCTGGCTAACTTACCTTTTTGGAACCAATTGTTTGGGACATTGACCCCAAAACATCGAACGAAGGTACACAAGTTTCATTGATAGATTGACTGTTTAAAATAAACGTTTATCTTTTATCCATCAACATAAGAACAAAGCGAGTAAACTTTAACATTTTTTTGCTACAAACAAACGTTTAAATTGGCATTTTGACCCAGAACTAGCCACAGTAGCTCATCATTTATCCCAGGCTAATGATAGAGTGCTCTGAGTAGCCACATACTGCACATATGCTCGGAAAAAAAATCAAAATTAAATAAATCAAAGATTAACACATCAAAGATATCTGGAAGGAGTCTCGGGAGACTTTTTCCCAGCAGTGGGATTTAACTGACAGGTAGAAAACTAAAACAATCTAGTTCAACAGAAGAATAATTGTCCAACGATGTTCTCGTCTTTCAACACCGGAGCAGTTCTAGTAATAACATTGTTAGTTTTAAAAGGTGATACAAAGAGACATAACGTAAGAGAACATTCTAAACCTGTTCCACGGGACTACAGACCTTCGAAGTGGATCTCTAACAGTGCCATGGATGTATGGTATGGGAACAAAAGTACGATCGATGTCATATCTAGGGAATTCGCCGATATTATGTATAAGCTGACGGCGCGACCAGGCAAGTGCTTTTTTTAAAATTAGCTTACATTTCACACGTACTCATGGTTTTATTTAATTTTGTTTAGTTAGTCAATTATTGAAGTAAGTATATGGAGCGGCTGCCTACCAGACCTCTACAACCCATTAACTGGGTAACACCGTACTCCTTGGCAAGACTGGTAGGTACCAGATTTTATGACTTCTGACTATCCGTAACGACTGCCAAAGATCTCCAAATGACAGCCGGGACCAACAGCTTAACGTGCTTTCCGACGCACTGAGAAAACTGGGTATGTTAAGATCGCCCATCCACAGACCAACCTTGGCAAGCGTTGCTTAACCTTGAACATCGACCTGTGTGGTTGTTATTATTTAGCCACAAGCTCCTCCAAGATAACTAATAAATATTTTGTTTTACGTTTCAGTCCGATCCATAGTCCAATACAGTTCAGAAAATGAAAAGAATGGCACCATCACACAACAACCAATACCTGCTAGACTTTTGTCCCGAATTGAAATCAATTTCATCAATTCGGACAACAGCACATTTCATACGATGCAACTACAGCCGATGAAACAGATTGTCAACAAAACAGTATTCAGATTTTTGGAGCCGTTGATAATTAACTAATTTAGAATTAGAAAAATATAGTTGTGTAAATGTGATGAAAAAGAACTTTTACCCATCATGTCAGTCAAAAGATGTGGATAAATTTTAACCAACGGAATTAAGAAGAAAGACGACACGGTTAGCGCAGTGGTTAAGCGATTGACTGCTGCGCAGCATGTCGCGGGTCCGATTCCCGCACGGAACAAATATTTGTACGACCTACAAGAGTATTTGTTCCAAGTCTGGGTGTTTTTCTATCTATAATAAATGTATGTATTTACAAAAAAAAAATGTATAAAAGTAGTTTATCAGCCATCTCGTAACCATAACACAAGCATTAGGTTGCTTAGCTTGGGACTATATGGCGTTGTGTGAAATGTCCAAGGATATTATTATTAATTGCATAAAATTTCCATACCACGTGAGTTACTGATATTTTGACTGACATGATTGGTTGAAATTTCTCCGTTTCTCCGCTCTGCTGCTTTGTTCCGCTATAAAGGACAGGCACCCTAGGCTGGCTATCCACAGAAGCGGAGAGAAGAGGAGCGGCGAAATATTAAGAGGAAATGTGGGCTTGTAGACTTCGTATGACCTCGTCGACGAGGTTTGGCTCTCGCCTGTTTCCTCCTCCAATATTAAATCGATTCAATAGATATTACACAAGCTGAATAAGAAGGATATAAACTGTGCCTCTATGTTTTTCTCTATTAATTAATAGTTGCCAAACTTGTTCAGTAAGGCTCTTTTGACAGCAGTTTATTGGTCAATTTTGAGCATGTTTTGAGGGTCCTAGTGCTTTTACGTTTAATATATCATCAAAAAAGGAAACATAGCAACACAAAATATATTCTTCTTATTTAGTTCATGAAATATCTCTTAAATCTGTCCAATATTGAAGAAGGAAACAGGCGAGAGCCAAACGTCGAATTATAACTATTTACATACAAAGTCTCTCCGCCCGCGTTTCCTCTGAAGCGGAGATTTTATGCAATTTCATTGGTCGAATTCGAGTTGACCATTTGTATGTCTACGGTTTGCTTTTTATAATAAAACACATATAAAAAAAAAAAATTCGTAATTTATTGTAAGACAACTATAAATGCAAGTTCTTTAATTTAATTTTAAGTACAACTCTTATTGTTAGTTATTCATATTCTTTAGCACGCATCCTTTATGAAAATGGCAATAAAGTCCTTAACAAAACCGCACCTGAAACAAATAACACACAAAATTATGTTCCTTAACTAAAACTCAGTAACAGTACAAAAAATGTGCATTAGCGATTATTGACCCACATTTAAATATGTATCGACTTTATTAATATAAAAAACAGACATAAAGTTAAAACAGTTTTTTTTTCTATTGTAAACATGTACTGAATTGACTTCTATCGTGATCTTTTATGTTCTCTAGTAACAAAACCGGTCAAGAGCGAGGTGGACTCACGCGCCCAGGGTTCCGTTCCATCATGTAAAACGTGAAATGTCTTTTAAATTTTAATCGGCGAGACCTATATTCGTCAGAGATAGCTAGACTTTAACACTGCGGTGTAGAATATTGCAGTCTTAGGTCAGCGCCATCTCCTGACCGATGGTGGAACTAATGTAAATTTTCTTGATGATATCTGAAAAAGTGTACTAGGTATTCACTGAATCGTTTTACTTTACTTGCGTTTCTATCACATAATAATTTGTGATGCAACCTTTGGAGCACACTATGCAAACTTCGGAGATAAGGAAGGGGGGGGGGGTCCACGGTAAATTTTTAGACAGTTTTAGTAAAAAAAATGTTTGAGATAGTGTCAATAGCGCTCTTTCGTATGATACCCCACGTGACCTGGTGCCCCACTTCGAATATTTCAGAATCCTTTTCAGTCGCTGTAGCAAAAAATAATCATTTTTATTTCTTTTTTATTTGCCAAGTAGGTAGTGAGCTAACGTCATCTAAAACCATTTCAAACAACTTGATAACATTAGTGTTTTTAGAGATAGATATTTAGCTATGAAAGACGGACAGACTTAGTCACACTAAAACGTTTTCTTTTTACCATTTTGGTACGGAACCCTAAAACTGTTCATAATTTGGATCAATAAACTTTATTGCAAGTTTATCTGGCGCCTACCATAGAAGTACTTTAAACGATTAACTACGTCGTCGTTGTCGTATGCGTCTTGTGTTAAAGTTTATTTTTTAAGCTTCATTAACCGGTTCACAGTCACAACCACAATGTGTTAATGATTTTTTAACCAGTCTGTCTGCTTCGCTAATAAAGAACCTGTTAAGTAGATGATGCAGTTATTCATATTTAATCCAACATCGCTACCTGTATACAAGTCTTTATTGAAATAGCAGACATTTCTTAAGGGTAAATGAATATTGCAGTCAGTATGAACCAAAACTAAATGGCTCAAACCTTTATATCGGCGGGTTTTATAGCCAATTTATTGAAAGAGTTAATGTGAGGATGGCAAAATGTTTTTGTTTCATAATGTAAAATGAATAATTTCAGTGTTATTTAAGAAAACATGAAAATTGACTATTTCTCCACTCGTCTTATCTCAGAATCTACTGAGCCTACAAAGAGATTAAAGAAAAACACATAGAACTGTTTGGTTTCAAAGTGACATGCTTTAAATATGATTCGTTCAGAACCCTTTGCGGGCAAATCGTTCTCATACTTTGCCGTTTTTTGTGTGAAGCTCTTTAGCTCGCTAAAACTTAGTAAAAAGTATAAATTCACCATCACCTGCCTAGCCTTTTCCCAACTGTACTGGAGTCAGCTTCCAGTAAACCGGATTGAGCTAAATACCAGTATTTTACGAGGAGCGACTGCCTACCAGACCTCCACAACCCATTAACTGGGTAACACGGTACTTCTTGGCAAGACAGGAGTCAGATTTACTGGCTTCTGACAATCCGTAACGACTGCCAAAGATCTACCAACGACAGCCGGGACCAACGGCTTAAAGTGCTTTCCGAGGCACGTAGGAAACTCGGTATGTTATGATGGTCACCCATCCACAGACCAACCTTGGCAAGCGTTGTTTTACCTGGAAGATCGACCTGTGCGGCTGTTTATGTTTAGCCACGAACTCCTCATAAAGTATAAATACATATTAAAAATTATATCCTTACGATTTGGTGACCATGTTGTTTTGAACTTCAGCCCCTGACGCAATGCTGAATGCATCTTTGCCAAATGTTGCACCCTCCACAACTCCAACTGCGATACTGCCACCCGACGCGTCTGAGATACCAATGTTTTTGGCTGAAAATGTAAATAGTTTTTTTTTTTTCATTAGAGAACGGTCATTAATCAAGTACCAGTATAGAATGTGAAATGAATATAGGTATGGTATCGGTATAAATCGATACTTATGAATAAATAAAATAAAATAAATAAATGAAACTTTATTGCAGACGTCCATATTTTAGTTAGTATTTTGATGTTAGTGACAATGGTGCTTATCATTAGTTTATATACTGATTTATTATGTAATGATTTATTTATTTATTCGTAAGACTGTCCCCACCCAGTGTCTTTGTTTGAATATTTTCAGAATTATAAAAAAAGAATTAGCTGACCCGTGCCGCCTTTGTTTGGCGGTATATTTCGGGTAAATGAACATAATATAGTCTATGACACTCAGAAATAACGTGGCTTTCTATTGGTAATAGAATATTTAGAATCGATTCAATAGGTCTAGATAAGGTTCAGTAGACCCCACAAACTTTACCTCTTAATAATATTAGTGTAGAAGTATGGATAATGAAGCATAATTAAAATTGAAATTAATAATCATCATGTATTAATAATCCTCTTTCGTTAGATAGCTTACTATCTAAGAAAGAGGTTTACTAATTTCAAACCAAAATAGGTTTCAAAGCGCTGATATTTTAACTATGGTCGATAAATTTGCAATAACGGTCATTGACCCACGTACATTATTGGCATAATATTAAATAAAGCTGTTCAGAATCGACATCCATCCTTTACTTTTTCTATTTTTTATAATCGCAGAGCGCGCGGGTGCCACCCGCCTAGGCTGCGGGTAACCGCGGCCTGCGCGATTCTACTAGTTGCCCGCCGGTGCAGCGGGAACCGCAAACAACCGCGCACACCGCGGGCGTAAATCGCGTCGTGAGTTGTGCTTTAATTTTCAACATATATATCTGCTTTCTACAGAAGCTGAGGGCCCGCAACTGCGGCGGACGCGGGTGAAAATCGCTCCGTGAGTTCTTAGCCTTAGGTGGAGTGAACGACAAGTGAGCTGTCATTCCAATCTAGTTGGTTTGGTTTGACAGCTTACTTGCGCACTGCGCCTTGTTCTTCGACATGTTTACAGATTCGCACTGCTAAAGAGGCTAATTGAGGTGTCCTAATCTTAAGTCCTAGTCCTTCGACCTGCACTTAGGGCTGGTTTTACTACCTAAAATTAAGTAGCCATTGGCTGATAATTTTATACCATTTACGTTGTTTGTAAAGTGAAACTTTTATTACATCGTCTCAAAATTTTTCGTCTGCGTGTTGCATGTCGCGTGACGGTCGGCCGCGGAGAAGGGATAAAGTGAAAGGCGCTCGTCAGAGCAGCCGAGGCTAACATGGCGGCGCCTATAGTTCGCATTAGCTGACCTTTTTTAGTGAAAAGTTTCACTTTTACCGTGGTTTCATAAAACCACACAATCCTTTTTTTGTGAGAATTGGCAATTCGGGCTTAGTGAAACTGGCCCTTACAATACCAAGTTAGCAGCAGGTCGATTCTGTAAACATATTGAAGTGAAGGCGTGTGTGAAGTGGTCACGAAGTGAACTGTCAAACAATACAAAAAAGATAGAATGACAGCTCACTTGTCGTTCACTCCACCTAAGTGTTAACGATGACTCGTCGACAGAATAGATTCGCGGATTGATAGTAGGTACCTCACCGAAAAATAAGATAAGTAAAAAAAACAATGTTGTTATTTTCCTTATTGATAAAAATTTGATAAAACAGGAAAATACGAAATAAAGGAAGAAACGTGTTATAAAACTTCAATAAAAAAATCAGGCTTTGAATGTCACATTTTATGTTAATTTTATTCAAATGACTAATACATATTTAATTATTTTCATCTGTTAGCATTGATATTGCTTACCGGAAAAATATTTAGCGCATACATATCAACGGCTAAATCTTTCTTCTTTGTATATAGCATAAGAAATTTTTCAAACGCTTAATTAGTCGAGTCAGAAGATATCATTCATTACGGTGACAAAAAGACAATGTATATTTATACTGCCAAAATCAGTAAAAACGGAACCCTTATATTAGGATCTCTCAGGTATCTGTCTGTCCGTCTGTCATAGGTAATTTTCAACTAATTTTCTGTGACCTTTGGTTCAATGAACTTCTATGGGTCACAGATGTTCATAATGTGCACAAAATTTAACGGATGAAATTAAATAAATTGCGAGTGTCACTTTCACGGTCAGGGGTCACATTTGGGAAAAATGTAAAAAAAAAAAATTTTCAAACTATACCGTTTGGCATATAATTAAATGGGTTATTGCGAGGGTTTCAATTACTTATGCTTTTTTATATATATATATTTTTTTAAAGATATTCAACAAATGAAACGAAAAGTTACCATTTCTTCTTTAAAAAACGTCAGAGCCTAAAATTATATAAAAACAGATGTTCTTAATCTACAGATTACAGGAAAACTTGTAAGAAGTTTATAGTTTTAAAATAACGTGTTACATAAACGAAATCCGTTTACCCTTTGAGTGCTAGTTCGACTCGCACTCGGTCATTTTTTTTAAGTGAAAGCTTTTTTAGCGACATTGAGAATTTTCTTGGGATGGGTATAAAATGTTAAAACCGCGTCAGGACACGTGACCTGATCGAAATTTTCGATCAGGTCACGTGTCCTGACGCGTTCGTAAAACATTAATGAAGATTAATGAAGTTCATGTGACCTGATCGAAAATTCGTAAGACGGATGATTCAAAAATGCACAACGTTAATGTTCAAGTTTTCACTTCTGCCGCCACTCCCGGAGTGCAACCCGTTGTTTTTTTTTTGTTGTATACCTTTGCTTGTTAAATTTTTTTCCGGATTTATTTGATATTTAACCATTGAAATGTTTGTTTTTTCTTGTCGGTAAAGTTATTTTTAATGTTATCATCATTCTACGCACTTAATTTGAAATGTTGCAATTGATTAAAAACTTTGTGACTTTTTCCTGAACTTGTTAACCACAATAAAACTTATTAAAAAAAACTGGTTGCACTCCGGGAGTGCCGGCGGCCTAAGGGAAAACTTGAACATCAACGTTGTGCATTTTTGAACAATCCGTCTTACGAATTTTCGAACAGGTCACGTGTGCTGACGTCTTACGAATTTTCGATCAGGTCACGTGTCCTGACGCGAGTTTAACATTTTATAGAAATCCCAAGAAAAGTGCTTAACACCGCTAAAGAAATGTTTACTTCAAAAATGTTGCTAATAACAATGTTTCTTAGGGTCAATTATTATTCTACTAATATGTAAAAAGCTTTCACATTCGCACCTCAGTCGCAATCTGTGAAAAACGCCTTTTTTTTTCTTACATTTTTGCCACTTGACAAGCGAATGCGAACGTTGTCCTGTCAACGTCCGTAAGGCCCTGTCGGGGCAGAGTTGTATTGGCTTACTAATGTTCTTTTGATTTGCAAACTGATTGAATTAGTAGAATTTGCATTCTGATTAGCACTCTTCACTTCTCTCACTTTCACATCATAATTTACAATGGCAATTTTCCTATTACACAGAACATACTGACCTGTATTATCACATCATGAGCCACACACAAACACAAATTAAACGAGAAAATATTTTTGATATAAATAGAATCTGCTTATAAATAAATCACATAATAATATTTTAATCGATTTCAAAGATTTTATAACACACCTGAGGTAGCAGATGCATAAATAAGTAGCACAAGAGCCAGAAATACGACAAAACGTTGGCACGTTTTGTCGTATTTCTGGCTCTTGTGGTATAACTGGTCAAGCAAGATGGCTCTTGCTTGACCAGTTTCGCAATACTAAGGTCTAAATATCCACACATCTCCTTTTATGCGTTTCGACTTTTAAAAACATTTTTATAACTTGTTTATGAGTTGTTCTTGGATTTTTATTTTCGTTGATAGGGTTGATATTCTTTTCGCAGAATGCATTATTATTTTTGGTCGTTCTACTTTCTCATGTGAAAAATATCTAAGGTAAACAAATAGGCGTAAAGATTATTACTACATTACCTTCAAAATTTTAATAGTGTAAGAGCAAGAGCCAAAAAGTTTTTTTTTTTAAGTTTGTTACCTCATAAATCCGTCATTATTGTGAACCGATTTGAAAAATTTATATATATCTCAGAGGATATACTTGCAGATTGGTCCCATTTCAATTTTATCAAAATCGGTTACGAAGTTTGGATTTTAAATCGAAATAGCTGGAATTCGTTTTCGTATATTTGGATGATGGTTGTTTGTTATCCAAGTAATCGAAATTGCGTATTTTGCTTTTCTGCGATTTTGCAGTCAGTGGTGTTGTTAGGTATGGGGTACCACTAAAAAGTGAAAAATAAAAAACTTAAAAAGAAGTACCTACAACTGACTTCCAAATAATAAAAATACACTACAAAGTAAAAAATAAATTTTATTTCGGAAGTCAGTGTTAAATACGAAGAAAATAACAAAAACACCGACTTCCGGAATTAAAGTTATTTTTTACTTTGTAGTGTTTTTTTTTTATTTGGAAGTCGGTTCTTTAATAACAGCTTCACTATCTGCGCAGCAGAATAACAATTAAACAATCAGGAAAGACCACATGTGGTCTGTAAACCGGTCAAAAGTAGGCCAAAAGACCATCGTGTAAAAATAAACCTGCATTTAAGAGAGGTAGAAACTACTTCTTAGTACCAGTTTGGTGGCAATTCGTCAGCGGGGTCTATTTTTAGCAGCGCAATTAAAGTCATTTAAAAATACGCGTAAGTAGGTACAGCAATTTATCTGTGTTATCTTAAGTTATTAAGTAAAACTGTTTAGGCGAATTAATTGCCTTATTCATTATCTATCGTAGACCTCTGCAGTCTGCGATAGATATTGAATAAGGCACTTAATTTGCACGACTTTTTAGACTGCAGGGTAATTCTACACTCTCGCGGGCTTGTGAACGGTGTGCTATGGGCAACTCGCCGTCCGTCCGTCTTATGACGACAGGCCGTATCGACGGCGAGTTCGTGTTCCACGCGCGCCTCAAAAAGAGTCAGCATTGGGAGGAGCCCGAAAGGGCCGACGCCTGCCGGAGTCGCGGGACTATTCGAAAGAGATACCGTGGCTCCGGAACACAAAGGGCACTGAAGGAACATGGATGGGTTTTAGTCAGTAAGAATCAGACATTCCCTCTCGCTCCGCCCAGAGCGGGAGAAGTCATTTGATGATTCCACATCCCTAAAAAAAAAATAGGGTAATTCTACACTCTACAATAGTAACCTAAGGACCGCCCTGAGAGGAAGAGATTATTTGATGATTTCCAATCCGTACAAAAAAAACTTCAGAGTGTCGCAGACACAAAACCAGCAACTTAAAAGAAAGAAAGTAAAGAAAAGTAAGGCCTTCAAACGCTATCTTTTGGTATGTGTTTGCTGCTCCAGAAGTTTGCAGTCCCATTGACATTTCAGTTTATTTATTGAGCAACAGCAACTACATATTCACAAAAGAGTATTTATAATTTGAAGATTGCTCTGTTCTATGTAAATATGTCACTTACAGCAGTGCAATTCTGTAAACATGTCGAAAACTTAGGCGAAGTGAGCGACAAGTGAGCTATCAAACCATAGAAACATGGTGGAATGACAGCTCACATGTCGTTCACTCCATCTAAGTGAACACAGTGACATTTCGACAGGATAAGACGACAGGTGTATACAAATTTGCAATTTGACATAACATTAAACACATGCATCTATACTTATATTATAAAGCAAAAGAGTTTTTTTGTTTGTTTGGTTGAACTCGCTAATCTCAGGAACTACTGGTCCGATTTGAAAAATTATTCCATTGTTCGATAGCCCATCTAACGAGGAAGGCTATAGGCTGTATATCATCACGCTAAGACCAACAGGAGCGGAGCAGTAATGAAAAATGTTACGCAGACGACGTTGCACGGTTCAGCTAGTTTAGAATTAAAAGACTGATAAATAAAACCAAATTCACTTTATAATAGTAACTGTTTAATTTACGAATAACTTATCAAAAACAATGTAATCGTGCTTTTTCTTATCGCGTGGGTAGTAAGCTCTAACGACCCCACACACCCTAGTGTCAGAGTTTCTAACCCGCCAATCGTAATCGTGCTGATCTTCTAATAATCTTGAACTTACTGAAATAAAGAAAAAATATTTAATAAGCTAAGAAAAATAATATTTTGCGATTTTCAACGTTTATGGGAACTTAAAATTTTAGAGAGTAAATTTTGGTGTTTCTAACTTGCATTTAAATAAGATAGTTCTCTAATAAGATCGTCTGCTTATTTATACTCGTACGAACCTCTAACTTAAAATGCTCCGTAATTTATTCCATTGGCGACAATACCTTTGCTAGAAGTTTAGGCGCCATTGTTGTTAGCCGGAAAAGAAAATATTTAAATTCTTTTAAAAATGTGATTACACTTAAAATTTTAAAAAAATTCAATGTATTAAAAGGAATTACGATTAATTCATTATTATCTAGTTTTTAGATAGTTGCGATTCAATTCTATGAATGAATGGGAACACGGAAGTCTTGTTTAAAGACATGAAAATAATCACCAAAACAGCACTTCCAGATCGCAATTTTTGAAGCGGTAATACACTTTCATTCCGCTGTGCAATGACAGCAATGATAGTTACAAAACGAAATGGTAATTCCGTAAACAATCATGCTACTTTTTTGTTATCAAAACATGACAATGCTTACTTCCCCTAGATCCACACACACAGTAAACTTTAAATGTTTATACAAAAACATATATTTCCTTTGATTTTTCGACTAGAAACAGTTAGATTTCAGCCAACAACAAGTCAGTATGGTTGTGTTAAACAATTCAAAAATCATTTTAGTTTTCATAGTCACAATGATAATTTTGGGTGGTGATACACAGAACCCAAACTTGGAAGTATTTAATATGGATCCGATAGAAAGAACCACATCACAACGAGTCAGTAACAGTGCATTGGATGTTATGTTTGGCAATAAAAGTATGATCAATGTGCTTTCCAAGGAGGTCTCTGATTTTGTTAACAAATATACGGCGAAGCTGCGACCAGGTACGTAACAGTAGATTGTGCACCGAGGGGATAAAGCAGTGTCTTATGTCACGGGCTTCATATTGAATCCCAAACTTATTGTATGAATCGAAAGTTAACTCCTGAGCGTAGTGCTTGGAGTTTATCCCTGAGTATCAAGAAAATTGGTCGCAAGTCATGAAGAAAGGTTGCCTCAAGCGGTTCCTGTCGTTCTCTAAGATGATTTCCAAATACAAATCACATTATAGACCTCCGGGCAATGATTTTGGACTGAATGTCATTATAACCCACCGGGCAATAATGACTTACTTAAGGATGAGTTAGCATGACATACAACCAGACGTTTTTATGCAGGTGGAGTGAAAAATATTTTATTAATTAACTAACTTTGAAATCAAAGGGAACCGCTTGTCTTGTAACTAAAAGAGTTATGAATATGAATGTGGATGGGTGGAGGGGAATAGGAAGGCCAAAGAAAACATGGATGGATTGTGTGAGGAGCGATATGAAAGAAAAGGGAGTTAATGATAGCGTGACGACTGATAGGATAGAACGGAAGTAAAAAACCTGGGGCCCGAGTCTGCTATTTTTATAAGTTTGTCATTCCCACACGATCCCATTGTCATGCCATTGTCATTTTGCTAAAAGTTTGTAATCTGCTAAATTCATAATGGTCGATCATTGGTCGGTCAATGGCACGTCAATGGTCTCGTAATAGAATAGCAGTTGCGGTAGAATGACATTGCCATTATTATAAAACCGTTGTGGTAGAAATTATTTTCGAAAATCTACTACTAAATTTGAACATTTATTCATGCCAGATTTTATTTATATTTTTACATATTTTTTATTAGTGTTATAAGCAATCTGAAGTAGTGTATACGTGAAACTATACAAACGCAATATTATTTTGTTTAGCTGTCAAAGTCAAATGTGACATTGCTGCTTACTGACGTTTAACTATATTGTTTTTTCATTCATCTTTCATTATGTACGAGATTACCATTCTATGCCATTTCTTTCAATGGAGTGTCAATGGTTGACCATAGGAAAGTCATAATGACGCCATTATAGGTATTAGTAGATTACCAAACTTGTCAAAATCAACCAATATTGGAATCAATGATAGACCATTCTGACATGCACTATTATAATAGCAGACTCAGGCCCCTGTTGTGCCGACCCCAAGTAACATGGGATAAGGGCAGGAAGATATTGATAACTTTGAAATCATAGACTCCAGCAAGCCAGACATTTAATAATAATAATAATAATAATATCCTTGGACATTTCACACAACGCCATATAGTCCCAAGCTAAGCAACCTAATGCTTGTGTTATGGTAACGATATGGCTGATAAACTACTTATATACATTTTTTTTTTTGTAAATACATACATAATTATAGATAGAAAAACACCCAGACTCGGAAGAAATACTTGTAGGTCTTACAAATATTTGTTCCGTGCAGGAATCGAACCCGCGACATGCTGCGTAGCAGTCAATCGCTCAACCACTGCGCCAACCGTGTCGTCGATTTGGTGAGGTGTATATCTGATCCCATAAGGAAAACCTTAAGAAGAGTCTACTGCAACTGCTATTTATCTATATCTTCTTATATTTAAAAATGAATCCCTTTTTACCTTGGTCCAAGCATCACGCGTGAACGGTTGGACCGATTTCTCAAATTCTTTTTTGTTGTGTTTGTGATTATAAGTAGAAAGTTCTTATGAAAGAAAAAATGAGAATGTTGACGGGAGCGAAGCCGCGGGGGACAGCTAGTTATATATATATATAAATGAATCCCTATTTCCCTTGGTCATCGCATCACGCGTGAACGGCTGGGCCGTTTTCGCTAATTCTTTTTTTGAAGTATTTGTTAATAATAATTGCCATTAGCAACAAAAGGTTTTTGTGAAAGAAAAAAATAAGAAAGTTGCAGTTGACGGGAGCGACGCCACGGAGAAGCTTATATTATTATAAAAATGTATTTGTACAAAAAATAGAACTATTTTACGAGTTTGGATAACCTGGATTATCACATTTAAAACGTTTTCTCCTGAAAATACGTTCTTTTGGGATCATTCGCGACTTTTATGCAGCTGAAACCTGACTTCTATCGTGGCACTTTGCGTTCAAACGAACGCGAAAACGATAACAACTACTACGAAACTACTACTTTTATGAAAACGGTTCATAATTTATTGTTCGAGTATCTTCGAAAGGCTATTAGGGAAAAGTCGATGTACTTTATTACAAGTTTAAATGGCGCCTACCCCAGACGTTAGTCTCTTTATAACGCGGTGTCCTGTGTGAGCGACGAACGCGATCAACTCAATGGCATACCCTACATGCGGCCTATGTGACAGTCTGCGGCGAGACGCGACGTAACGCGGACTTGTTTTGAGGGCGACCAGATGCAACGCCACGAACTACGTAATGGTTGATTCAGAAGCGTTGATCGCCGCAGTGTGTGAGCAAAGATTGTTGTGGGACAAAAAACATAAACATTATAGGAATCGTTTATTTTTAACTATCAAGCAAAATTGTACTGTACTTCTCCATGATTCGAGAGTAATGACCAATATCATGTAGGACATTTGTCGCGTATAGCATCGCGTCGCATTACGTCGCGTCGTTGCGTCGCGCCGCGTCGTATTCGTCGCTCACGCAGGACACCGCGTTGTACTCTCTCTCTCTCTCTCACACCTGTTCCTTAAAAGTTTAAATGCTATTTATTTGTTCCAGTTCGCTCAGCGTTTGGCCTTCCTCTATTATTGAAATCAAAAGTAAATTCTAAGTCTGCTCAAAAGGAACCTCGTAGAATATCCAGAGTTGAAATCAATTTTATCAACAAGGACAATCAAACTGTTCACACAATTATGCTGCAACCAAGTCGCGAGGAAAAACGTCTTCGCTTACCAGATTATACCAAAATATTGCATCATAATATTTAAAGATAGAAAGAAATAAATAAAGGAATATTTTACGAAAATATGTATTCATTTTAACTCCTATATACAGTTCTTTTTATTAGAAGAGCATATACCCCTCATGGAACAAAACCAAACTTGTACTTACGAGTTATATGAAATATGCTACTACAAGTTTTAAGGTTTTACATTTTTCATTACATTTCTCCCTTTCCTATGGAGGTTTGCCGTTGTTTCGCATTCAATAGAAACTAAATATTATTCACACTGTCTATCCAATCTATTTTAGGAAATAATTATTTTTAACCGACTTCCCAAAAAGGAGGAGGCTCTCAATTCGATTGTATTTTTTTTTTATGTTTGTTACCTCATAACTCCGTCAATTATGAACCGATTTGAAAAATTCTTGTTATATCTGAAAGGATGTTCAATTTAAAAAAGCAGATTGGTTCCACTTAAATTTTATCAAAATCGGTTACGAACTTTGGATTTTAAATCGAAATAGCTGGAATTCGTCTACTTGGATGATGGTGTTATGTCATCCAAGTAGTTAATCTAAATTGCGTATTTTGTTTTCCTGCGATTTTGCAGTGGTGTTGTTAGGTGTGGGGTTTCACAAAAAAGTGAACAATAAAAAACTTTAAAAAAAAAAATACAACCGACTTCCAAAAGAAAAAACACTACAAAGTAAAAAATAACTTTAATTTCGGAAGTCGGTGTCAAAATACGAAGAATAGTAAAGGAATAGTCACACTTTTATTAGTTATTATACCTAGTGGATTAGTGTGTGACTCTAAAAACACAGATAGTTAGACAGTGTATTTAGTTTCTATTGAATGCGACACAAAGTGTAAAGTCCCGCAAACCTCCTAAATATAATTACCTCACCTGCGAAACCTCTCTGTTAACAATGTCCGAATGAGAAACAAAACTATACAATCAGTTCATTTATTGAAAACATATGCAAAAAAACAATGAGAAAGAAGTAAATGCCCCTTGGAAAACTTGCAGCTTGCTAGCAAAAGTGTTCATTTTATTGACTGGCATTTTCCTACAAACAAACAATTTTACATCTAGGCTACTTAAATGCTATAATTTACTTTGAGACCGTAGTGGCTTGGTATGAGCTGGGTAGGCAACATAGGCCGTCAACGTCCGACTCTATCGGGACAAAACTTGTCTTACTATTGTTCTTTTAATTTGCGGGCGCTGATTGATTAGGTTGCAAGAATAGACGTGGTACAGCAGTGCGATTCTGTAAACATGTCAAAGTGAGGTTTGGGTGAAGTGACCACAGAGTGAGCTGTCAATCCTAGTCATAAAGATAGAATAACAACTCACTTCGTGATCACTTACATCCAAGCCTTCATTTCAACATATTAACACAATCGACTGGCTGCTCTACGTCGTCGCGAGTTCGTCACTCAACACGCACGCGGCTGACAAAGAAATAGTTGGCATTGTGTGAATTAATGCCAACGCCAACCCTAACAAGAGGTGGAATAACAGTAACAGGCAAAAAATGTACTTACTGGTCTGCACCTGGAACCATTAAGGTTACCCGCGTGAGTGTATGTGCAGAAAGTGACCGTGTACAATGTGCATGTTCTTAGAAAGTTGCCCCGAGAGGAGGTTCCACTGCTGGGGTTGTGGTATTATGTCAGGGTTCCGGATTATTTTTTAAATATTGATAGGCGTACGTTTGACCGCTATCTCACCTGATGTTAAGCGATGATGCGGTCTAAGGTGGAGCACGCTTGCTTATTATTATTATTATTTTTTTGTTTTCTTTCTTGGGTCTCTGGAGACCCGGTCCTTTGGTAGGCGTACGAGGGGCCGAAACCAACTCGCAGAGGCCCCGTTAGAAATTTCAAATGAAATGGGGCACCAACCGGCAATTATCCCTGTATGCACTGTGAAAGTATTCCCAAGGACAATCCCCGGTTGGAGCAATAATAAGCTATTGCAGAATATGGAAAAAAAGATGAATCGCTATGGGTTTGGGCGGTTTATTGCACTGATAATCGTTTATTATAGAACTATTGGCCCCTGCCTGACCACTAAAAATATACACGGCTTTTATTACTATTATTATTTATATTCCACTCCATAGCTGTACGCACAATGAATGTATAAAAAGTTTTTTTCGGAAGAGTCACCGCGGCCCTGGAATGCAAAGGGCATTAGGAGGAACACGGATGGATCATAGTCAGTTACAGTCTGACACTTCCTTCCGCTCCACTCAGAACGAAATAACTGGCGTACGGTTGGCAGATTACAGCAGATTACAATGCGTATAATAGAGTTATATTGGCAAAACAACGCTGTTCTGCCAATATGCCTCTGCTACACGCGTAGCAGAAGGCGAAACGAGATTAAAGTTGAGATTATGTGAGACGATGCAATAGCAATGCTATATGAATCCATGTTTTTTTTTATTTTGGGGTCGCCCTTGACTCTAGTCTTGGTGGAATAGCAATAAGGTAGGGATGGTAAATTGCAATGTGTCTGGATGTCCGATTGATGAAAGCGGGGCCGGTGGGATGAGGTCGTGGAGTCCTTGGGCACACTCGACAATCTGTAGAAGACCCACAAGCAGGAAAGCAAGCTTGATATCCACCAGTTTTTCGTCGCCGATGAGCCTCTTTATTTCTGCGTTCCACCGAGTCAAGCGCGGGAAGCTGGTACTCAGCTGAGCCATCGCAAAGGTCGCTGCAATACTCCATCGGACTTGTGCTTTGTATAGGGTTAAAAGCTGTCCAGGCCTGAAATATCGCTTCACCCTATTCAAAAAATATAAAAGCTAGGATGCTTTGATATTTTTTGTTATAGTGACAACAGAAAAACACACTTAGTGAAAATGTAAACTGTGTACCTATTACGGTTCATGAGATACAGCCCGCTGATAGGCAGAAGGATGGACGTATGGATGGACGGATGGACGGACAGCAGAGGCTTAGTAACAGGGTTCCGTTGGTTGCCATTCGGGTACGGAATCCTAAAAAGACACGCAACGGTCTCATTATTTCAATGCAGCGATAAGAAAAAACATCATAGAGCTCAATAATTAATTACACAGAAATATACACTCTATATCGATTTCGCTCTGTAGCAGTAATGAAACGAAAGGGTTTCATCATTTTCATCACTACATTGTTCTGTTTTTAAAAGTCACGTGGTGTGCAGCAGTTTGAATTTTTACTAAAAATAGAAACAAAAAAAACATGATTGGTGACCAGCCAGTGTATAACATAAAAGCTGTTATGTACTATCGTTTTTTCCTCGGATTCAGTCAAAAATTGAAGTCGTCATCCGGCTTCACGCGTCTCTTTACAAAGTTATATCCCGTCATAATATGTGCTGTCGTCAATGTATTATTGTTATTATTCTGTGAATTAAATACTGGAGGTTTATATCAAAGATTTTTGACCTTCGGCGAGTATTCATTAAACGTCTTAGTCTCGTTGCTTTGTAAAGATGATTACTTGAATACATACTTTACATATCTACATACAATTGATGGCTTTCCTGGAGCAAAGCAAGAGTACCGAAAATTACAAATGTTTTCCATGTTGATTATAACTTTTTCTTTTGGATTCAGATTGTGGGGTTTAGCTGCAGTACTGTATTCATTTCCAGAAATAGTTTTTACGTGTCAATCATTTCAATTGTATATTTTTACCTTTGCATTTATGGCTAATGATATGGTGAAATTAGCCATGGTTATGTGTTTTGGTTTGCTTTATTATCGTACTAAAGTTTTTAGAATGGCGCTAGAGTCAACAGATTTTAACGATCCGCTTCGGAATAGATCTGCTATTAACAAACTGATAAATATGTACGAAGTGACTGTCGATACTTTCAGGAAACTTGGGCGTCAATTGAAATTTTTGGTAAGTACGTATATTTATTTTTGTAGGTTTTTTTTTTAATATAATAGAAATTAGAAAGTAATATATTTTTTTCAGACTTTGGTGGGTTTACTTTGTGCTATATCGAAAACAGTGTACGAGACAGCTGTGAGATTAACATTTATAAAACGATTTGTAAGTACCTTGAACATATTAAACGTTGTACCGATGCCCCATAGTAACTGTCGGGCAGGACAGACTGCACGAATGCTGTATCCACTAATCGGCATTGCGCTCCCAGAATTTGCAGGACGGTAGCAAGCCATATAGAAAGGGTGTAATTAGAAGATGACTCCCATAATCAAACGCACAATAAAAGCTTAGTGCCTCACGGATTTAAAAGCCAAAGCAGTTTTCTTGGATGCGCGAGTTCATCTACCGGCAACTCCACGTCGGAAAGATGCAACTTTGGGCGAGATATGCTCAAATCTCCTGACTATTTCATCAAGTTTTCGGCGAACCTGCCAACTGGGCACTCTCTGTCGTAATCGACCTGGAACACTCTTAATTGACTCTGTACTTGTGTCGGCCACATTAAGGATAATTTCCTAAAGTGGGGGTTTTCGGTTGGCTCCAATCTTTAGTGATTGTGTGGCGTCTTTCCGCATTCCATGATCCACCTTTCGTCTTGCGCCGCATGCCCTACTACCTATACAAGTGAGGGCTTTATAGCCGAGTCAGCGAATGGTGTGGTGAAATCTTAATTTTTTTCGGGAAATCATCAAATGACTTCTCTCTCTCAGGGCAGAGCAGAAGGGAGTGTCAGACTCTTACTGAGTAAAACCCATCCGAGTTCCTTCTATTGCCCTTTGTGTTCCAGGGCCGCGGTGAAATAAAGTCCGCAACTCTGGTAGGCACTGGTCATAGCGGGCCCCGTGTTCTATGCTGACATCTCTTTGAGGCGCGCGTGACAAATGCTGGCCTAACCATAAAATTTTATTATTCTGTCATCGACACGCTAAGAAAACTAATTGCACATGGACTCGTTTGTATAGATGATCTTAACTTCGTCATCAAATACTCCTTTTCTACAGTCATATATGCACATAAGAATCTAGTGAAGATTTTCTTGTTTTGGCAAGAGTTCCCTTAATAGGTTCGCATAGGAGCGACAATAATGCCAGCTGAAGTCTACCACCGACCCGACTCGGCTTACTGTCTAAATAGTACCATTTCTGCATTGAGTGACTCAGATGCTAGTAAGTATAACGCACAATATGCACACAAGCATGGTTTATTAACTAGGAAAGTACATTGACGATGCTGGTCCGCTCCACAGCGACTAAAGAGTAAGATCTGAAAAAATTATTGGACCTGCTGAAGATTGAATCATTCTCTTTTGCATTGTATAATTTTGTCCATGGAGTTTCTTGCACGCTACTCTCCATCGGATCTACTCTTTGAAACGTGCAACTGCCGCGCTGGAATCAGGGTCGGTGAGTGTGTTTTATTGCAGAACAACTTGCTGCTCTTGTCACTAGCGCGGCAATAATTAGTATCATATTCTATTTGTCTGACGTCATCTGCCTTGCCTGTTCCCAATTATAATAAGGTCGGCTTCCAGTCAAACCGGATTCAGCGGAATATCAGTATTTTACGTGGAGCGGCTGAATACCAGACCTCCACAACCCATTAACAGGGTATCACGGTACTTCTTGGTAAGACTGGAGTCAGAATGACTGGCTTCTGACATTCCATAACGACTGCCAAAGATCTACAAATGAGAACAGGGACCAACGGCTTAACGTGCTTTCCAAGGCACGGAGGAAACGCGATATGTTAAATTAATGGTCAACCATTCACCAGACCAACCTTGGCAAGCGTTGCTTTTCCTTAAAGATCGACCCGTGTGGCTTTTTGACTGCTATTTGACTGACAGACCTTGACTATTCAAAAGTGCATGTAACGGGTCTATTTAAAATAAAAGAATTTGTGTTAGTATTTATATTTGGTGCTAAAGTTCGCTGATCTACTATTTTAGGGTACAACCAAGGTTGAAAGTGAAGATTGGGTGGCAATTGTTATTGGACAACCCATCTTCTATTATTTTGTCGGTGTCATAGTGTTGGATTTGATAGCTGACAACATGAGTGACATCCAAGTATTATGTGTGGAGAAAACATTACGTTGCAAGAGTAAGTATGTTTCTAACCGACTTACCAAAAAGGAGGAGGTTCTCAATTCGGATGTTTGTATTTTTATTTTTTTATGTTTGTTCGAGCATAACTCTGTCGCTTGCCAACCGATTTTAAAAATGATTTTTTTGTTGGAAAGGGCATACTTCCCAAATGGTCCCATGATAAGGAAACCAGGATCTGATGATGGCATCCCAGAGAAGTCGAGGGGAACTTTCGAAAATCGTATGGGCAACTAGTGCGTTTGTATTTTTAGGTGTGGGGTACCACTAAAAAGTGAAAAATAAAAAACTTTTTACAAAAAAATACAACCGACTTCCAAAAAAAAAACACTACAAAGTAAAAAATAACTTTACTTTCGGAAGTCGGTGTCAGAAAACGAACAAATTATCAAAAACACCGAGTTCCGAAAATAAAGTAATTTTTTCTTTGTAGTGTTTTTTTTTTTTGGAAGTCGGTTGTATTTTTTTGTAAATAGTTTTTTTAAATATTTATAAGTTAAATTATAAAAAAACCTGACAGTAAATTGATGCAATTTAAACGGCGGACAAAACGGCACAATCTTCTTATTGTTTTTCACTGCCGGGATATAGGCTTCCTCTGAAGACGTTATCAAACCAGATCCCCATAGGCTGGCTCATAACAAAAAATTTCGTAATTAGCTCGGTTGCTTTTTTTATTTATTGTTATTTGAATAGAGGAGCTCTGGAAATAGTGAAATGATAATTGCTGAAAAGCAAATTGTAAAAAACCAGTCAAATGTGTGTCGGACTCGTGCACGAAGGGTTTTTCTATTATCTACTAAAACTCTTAAATATATATGTTATTCTGTTATCTAGTATTAATTTGTTGTTATCATCAATATCATAAAATAATCTGTGAAAATTTCAACTGTCTAAATATCACGGTTTCTGTGATAGACGACGAACAGCGGAGTCTTAGTAATAGGGTCCGGTTTTACTCTTTTATAACGGAACCTTAAAAAATTACCACGTGTCATATCGTTATTGCACATGAAACGCTAATAGTGTTTATTACTTAAGATGTTTTTTGATTTAGTAAGGAATTTGAATCATCATCTGCCTAGACTTTTGCCCATGTATATTGGGGTCGGCTTCCAGTCAAACCGGATTCAGCTGAATACCAGTGTTTCATGTGAAGCGGCTGCTTACAAGACCTCCACAACCCATTAACTGGATATCACAGAACTTTTTGGCAAGACTGGAGTCAGATTTACTGGCTTCTGACAATCCGTAACGACTGTCAAAGAAGTAATAATATATTTGTTTTTTACAGACGAGCGTGACCGTAGTGGTCTACAGAACTTGCTGCAACTATTACAACACCGTCCTTTACGCTTCTCAGTTTTAGGAACTGAGCCACTGAACGTCAACATATTGCTTTGCTGTTTCTCCTTCTTGATCATCAACTGTATAGCTATAATGCAAATCAAAAGCTATTATGCATAGAAGAGATAGTGAATTGCTTCCACGAGGGACTATACTACTGCAACTTGAGGGTCGAGAAGTTGGAGCCATATCACAACACCAACTTCAAGTCGTTTGTGGTGTGACACAACATCTTGACAAGTTCCTAAAGGAAGAGTTTTGGCCGACGTTTTCGTTGCAGGCTATGTGACACCGCGCAGACTTCGTGTGTGTTTTTTTTATTTGTCTGACTATCTAGGTAATTTTTTTTTAATATATTTAATCCACATACGTCAACACTTGCTTAAGTGTATACTTTGTTATAGTGTCATAGTGTACTAGCTAACAAGTGATAAATCTATATCTATACTAATATCATAAAGACGTAACATTTGTTTGTAAGTTTGTATGTAGGGGGTAGTCTCAGGAACTACGTTACTGGTCCGATTTGAAAAATTCTTTCAGTATTAGATAGCCCATTTATCAAGAAAAGCTATATAGGCTACATATCATTAATGGAAAATGTGACGCAGACGAAGTTGCGTGGGTCAGCTAGTAATATGGGTTTTTTGTTGTGTCATGTAAATTTTAGAAAGAATTTTGAATTACTTTGCATACTAATTATTGTAAAATTCTAGTTCCTAAAACTTAACAGATAGTTGTGTTGCTGGGGAGTTTGTTGGCCACTTCTTCTCCACAGCTAAAACACTAGGAAGTGGCGACGGGCGGGTGTTTTGGGGGAATGTCATTTGTAAAACTTGACGTTCAAAATGTGCTGGCCCTCAGCCTAATTTGAATAAATGAATTGAATTTTAAATTTTTGGAATTTTAATGTCTTAGAGTTCATATTTTATATGTATTAGGTACAGCCCTCGCCAAACTTTGTGACCGCTCTGAAGTTAACTACAACGGGGGCGCAGTAATAAATCTCATACAAAAACAGCACCGCGCGAGGCTTGCGCATCGGAAAAACTAACTTCAGGGCGGTCACAAAGTTTGGCGAGGGCTGTACTTTGTTTTTATATTAAGTGTATTTTTTTTCCATGGGCAACTGTTTCCTGAAATAAGGAATAATAAATAATGTACAACAGCGATTGTTCCCAGTCAACCGCTTATAACACAAACTTTAATTCGTTTATGGTGCGGTTTCCAACTCATCATCTCGAGGTGTTCCTCAAAGCGGAGTTTTGGCCGAAAGATGTCGTGCATCAACGTTTCCGCCTGCGCGACACCAGTCAACGAAACACAACACCGTTTTTTCGTGTGCAGTTAATAGTAGTAGAAGTAGTTTATAGTTTTAAACAAATGTAATATTTGTATTACAACCAGCAATTTAAACTACAAATATATACAATGAAATAAAAAAAAACTCTTAACTAACTGAAACTAAAAATAAAACTAACATAATATGGCGTAGAAAAATTCGTTTGCATCGCTAGCCACTGGTAATGAGCCCAAAAGGCTGGCAGCATTGCCACGTTGTATGGCAATGTTTGTCCTTTGGCGGAGGTAAAAGCCAGCCCTTGGGTCACGCGAAGTGTCAACTAAGCGTCTTGACAGATCTTTAAACAAGTTATGGGCACTCGGACCCCACGACCGAGAGTTTCAACCCCAAACGGCTCAAATATTGAACTTAAGTTTTTTTTATTTAATTGTATGTATTTGTTGTTTAAATTGCTGGTTTTAAATAAAAGGTAACATTTTTGTCAGAATATTGTTAATTAATGTCATGTAAAAAAAAAAAAAATTGTATTCATTTATTTATAGTCATTGTTTTAAATTTATGTATTTTATTGTATGGGCCCTAGACGCCTGAAATTAAGGATTAAATTAATTTATTTAATCACACCCTAAGCAAAAAAGGTTTATTTTCATTAGGTGTCTTTGGCTTTATAACTATATCTTCGAACAATAAATATTTTTGATGATGATGATGCTCTTTTAGTGTGACTTTAACAACGATAAAATAAAAAACGTCAAGTTCTAGTTACTAGTTTTCATTCTAGTGCGCACAGCAACACCATAATTATGTCAGGGAATCCACTCATACAGACAGAGTTATAACAGCAATTTAGCTAACATAATTGGCTTTTAAATACATAAAACGAAGAGTTTGTGTAGCCCCGGTATTAAACTCATTGCTGTTAGTTATTTAAACCATTTTATCTCATTTTTTTTTCGACGTCATTTCTGTTTTTAAAGAAGATCTCACGTATAAGAGCAGCTAGAATAAATGGAACGTAATTAATAAAGAGGAAGCTATGGCAAAAATATCATGGAAAAGAAAAAATATAACAATAATTCTTTTCGACGGGATAAACCTTACATACTCGTAGTGTAAACGTTAAGTTTATCCCAAAACACAACCACAGATAAAACTCTTGTGTTCAGGGCACACCACATACATATGAACCAACACCGCTTCACAATTTTTTCACCGCGTTTGAACATCAAAGCTCCTCTCAAACCTTTAATTAAGGGAGTCTCGAAGCCATTTTTATTTTAGACCTTCAAAGGGATTATATTTCTGAAGACAGAATTTTCGACAATAATGGTGTATCGGAAGCCAACAAATTCCCCTTTAGGCATCTAATAAATAATTTTCGTGGCCCCTATAGCCGTGGGGTAAGCAGAGGCGTTGACTTTGATGTTGAAGAAGCCACTTGATGTGCACGCACTCAAACCACGTGATTAGAAGGTAGTTAGGGGAGAGAGGGCGTCCGGAAGGCAATGGCGAATGAATTTTAAATCACGTTAGATTCTGCTGTGATATTGCTCAGCTCTAATAACTTTCGACGCCGACGCTTCCAAGTGTCCCTTTAAAGTTTAAGTGGGGAAGCGGCATGAGATAGAAGAAAGTTCGCTTTTGTATTCGGATTAAGATGATGTACTATGTAGAAATATTCCTGAGCAGCTTTTTGACTGGGTGAAATTTGTTCAAGTATCGCATCAAAAAAACAGTATTGTGACCATACATTTTGAAGGTGTGAGTAAATGATTCTAGAACACATTTGTTTTTTTTTTTTGATACAAAGATTTTAAAAGGCCCAATCAATTCTGCGGATCAAAGACTAGTAAATGAGTAAACATCCAAAATTTTATAATAATAATAATAAATTATGTACAAGCACCTATTAATAAAGACGGGGAACTAATTCATTTAGGATTAAAAGCAATTACCACATTGGCAGTATTGAATTTTTTGACCTGGGTAAGATAAAAGTTTTTTTTTTTATGTTCACATTTTAAACATTATAAAAGGAAACAGAGTAAAAGAGAGTCCAATGAAAACAAAATGCATACATTTTATACATAACAAATAATACATAAATATTAGTTATATACCTAATATACTCGCCATCAAACTTAAAAGTTTGGCGAGTTTAGATTTAAAAAGTAACTTCTGTAATACAATTTTGTTAAATAAAAAAATAAAAAAAAATAAAAATATTACATTAACACAAACTGTATAAAATTAAGGATAATGTAAGATGCAAATAGATTTAATTTTATTTGTAATGAAACAAATGTGATTGCCATAAATTGCAACTCACAATCTATCTAATTTATAGTTTGTATAAATCTTAACAAAAACGGTATCAAAAATTCTATTCCCAATCTTACCTGTAGATATCCGACGCTCCAATCTTCATATTTAAATTGAGCTTCTATATTCCTGCGGTTTTCGTCCAAAAGGTTCGGCCACATGTTATTCATTCAATAACATCGTCGGGGAGACCACAAATTCCGTTGCCTTGTTACTAAAAAGCATTCCTGTGTTTCCCAGGAATAGCTGTTGAATATTTTTAACAAGTACTCTATGAGGGAATATATTTTTAACTGTAATATTGTGCACGATGCTTTTAAACGCGCTTTATAGTACATGGCGTAGCTAAGTAGTAGCTTTACTAGGAATAATTACTCTACCAGCTCTGTCTATGCTAATATGAAAAGAAAGATTTGTTTGTTTGTAACGATAAATACTACTGGACCGATTTTAATAATTAGTTATCGCTTATTTGATCTGCCTCTTCACCTACAGCGACGTACAAGCACATACAAGCTACTGGAAACACACAAACAGACACACATACAGATTCAAGCAAAAACACCATAGATATTCAACACGCTTAATTCTTCAACTCATTCCCCGCATATCTTGATGAGACAATGAGAGCGTCTCTTATATCGTAGATTTCAAGTCAGGCTTTTATTTATCTGCAGGCAGTATAGTCAGCTAGGTGCCTTTGCTAAGTACTAATTACTGCACTCGTTTCAGAGTAGGCTTTGTTCGAACACAGCTCTCTAGTGGGTTGTCAGTATAAATAGGGTGCATGACAGTGCAGTTACTGCACTGTCATGCGTAGTGCGAGTGCTACTGTGCCAAGTTCTCTGAATTAGCAGATTTATTTTTGTAACATAGGTAATCATTAATACAGTTCTTAAATTAGTTCATAGTTCGCTATTTTATGCCAAGAAGCGTACAAATATAATTGCTTGCAAAACAAGAGAAAAAAGAAAGTAAAACATATTAAGTACAACAATTATATCACATGTAGAGGTCACCAAAAATCGTATGTCAAAGAAAGGAGTAATTTTTACAGTCAATGCATAAATAAATAAAATAATAATAAATTACATTAAGTCAAGAATTTTATCGTTACATTACTCAATCACATATCTTTGTACGTGTTTGTATGTTGTATTTAAAAGTATGGAGGACAGGAACCGCCGAGTCCAAGAACAAATAAATGAATCTGAAGAGTATATTATGTGCTCTACAAACCTAACTCAACATAGATATTACAGTGCTCGTATTTGAAATCTATTTATTCGTTACACTGCTTAGTAACTTTGTTGTTGTTTTACCTCAAATACTGTGTACCTATATTTGACTAGAATGCTAGATAGGTATTACTACCAACATCTGGGTATATACTGTGAAGAAAATAATTCGCAGTATTTTATACATTCAGTAATTCTCCCTTAATATACATATATCACACTAGCTTCAAACAGCGGCTTCGTTCACAAAAAAGTTAAAATTTTCCCAAGGGAGCATGCGTCTGGGACCAAAAGTATTTTTCGTACTGTTATTGGACATTGTATACCCGTGTGCCAAGTTTCATCACCATTACTTTAGACGTTTAGGTGTGAAGAGTTAACAAATAAAACAGATAGACGAACAGACAGATCTACTTTCGCATATATACAATATAAGTATGAATATCGTTTAAAAAGAGTCTCCAATTTTTAAAACTAAATAGAATAGAATAGAATAGAATACTCTTTATTATGTACACCATATAAGTTACAGAAAAAAATAAATTAAGTAAACATTACATAGGGTGACACAATGGGCGGCCTTATCGCTAAGAGCGATCTTTTCAAGACAACCTTTGGATGGACTAAATCAACTTCAGTTAAAATTAAAAACATCCACTACCGGTTTTTTATTCACAAAATTATTTAGCAAACTTGTCCTGTTTTTTTGCATTTCTGTTTTTAGAATGGGATGAGATATTTCGTGCAAAAAGAGTGTCCTTAATGAGCTCACTTGAAAACAAAACTTCAGGTATAGCAAACATTTTGGTTGACATCATTGTCTTTGATATTTGAAGCGTTGTTACGGACGTCGAATGTTGTGGCTTTTGAATTACCGGTTTGTAGTCCGTTCTATATTTATATAAACCTGTGTATATAAATACAGAATGGTACCGTAGTAATTTGTTTTTTAGACAATGGCTTCTTCTTGACAATGGTTATATTAAAAGTAATCAGTATGAAATTCGTCAGAAAACATTGATTAATTTCATGCTGATTACAACAGGGTACATAAAGTCTTCTAGAGACAAGCTTGAATGATGTCTTTAAAAAAAAATGCACAATGTACACACAGTTACAGGCTTTGCTTACACTGAGTACATGACCCTGTTAGGGTGCAGCAATATAATTTAAAACTAGAAAATTAAATACCTACCTACCTTTATCAGTTATAGCATTTTTGGTATTTTCCATTAAGTATAGGCATTAAATTGTATTATATTATTATATTTTGTCATTATTACAACATTATACTATAGCATCTTTAAAATATATTTTTATGCAGGTAACTATATCACATATTATATTTAGTTGTGACTTTCACAAACATATTACATTTATTGTTAACTAGCAGTTGCCCGCGACTTTGTTCGCATGTATGTCGCAAAGTAAAATGCTGTCGTTAGCTAAGATCTCTATGATAAAATATATGAACAGTCAATATCTAGCATTGCTTGACTCCTCTTAGCATTAGGAACTTGGAAGTGTTATGCAAGGCACTGGCTGTGTCGCCTCTTCTGTTCAACGACGCCCTAATGACGGTAACGCTTCTCTGTTGCTTCTTGATGTTAAAGAAACGCGCTTGTTTATTGTTAATTGAACTTATATCTAGCTTTAAGGAACACAACGCAAAATTAAGATACATATTCAGTTATTGTAATTATGAAGTCGCATCGCGCTTCTTTGCGGCCTTACCCTTCGTTTCCATCAGAAATGTGTGAGAATACGTAGCAAGGCTTGTGTTTGTTAAGAACCAATATAATCGCTTGATCTGAGCGAGGCTTGTTAAATGAAGCAATTCTATTGGTTCTTAACCGACTTCCAAAAAAGGAGGACGTTCTCAATTGGGCGGGTATTTTTTTATGTTTGTACACCGATTACTCCGAGGTTTCTGATCCTATTTGTGTGATTCTTATCTAGTTCGATGATCATAGGTAGTCATTTGGTCCCGTAAAAATTTTATTCAGTTTGGCTCAGTAGTTTTTATTTTATAAACATCTTTACGTAGTCCAAGTATCGCCACTTAAAAGTGAAAAATAAAAAACTTTTTTTATTAAAAAATATAACCGACTTCCAAAAACACTACAAAGTATAAAATAACCTTAATATCGGAAGGCGGTGTTAAGGCCGTACCCTGAGCAAATAACCTTGAGCATTTTTTCCCTCAATAACAGCGCAAGAGATACAATAGCGAATACGCTCAGAATGTTGAATAAAATCGTTATAAAATCTAATTTAGGTCGTTTGAAAAAAATACTTCTACCAAAATGTTCATAATTAAATTGCCTATCCATTAGTGTAAGTACAAAATCAAAATAATCGTTAGTTTTCGAGAAGATGCATGTTTTCTGTATTTTGTTCTCATTTCTGTGGTTTCGTTGCGAGGAGATTAGATTAGAGATTAGAGAGTATTTTTTATTAGTTGATATTTCTTTTGGATAAAGAGTAGATAGCTCCAAAAAACTGCACAAAAAACGGCTAGCGCTCCGTTTTGCTCGGGGACGCGCCTTAAAAAACGAAGATACAAAACCAAAAACCGACTAATTTTAATTTTTTTTTTTGGAAGTCGGATATTTTTTTTAATAAAAATATATTTTCCTGGCACTTTTCTTTGGTGGAAGTGCAGCTTTAATGAGGGAATGTTAGGTAGCTATGAACAACGAGTGACCATGTTGGCTATTCAATTAAAATTCAAATATTTATTTCACATTTTAACAAGCCATAATGCTAGTCGATGTTTGATTTGTTCTGTTAGTAATAAAATAAAATTAATAGTAATAAACACACCCGGCCGAATAAACCGATGCACCATTGAACGCAAGGTGTAATGGTACACCAGTTCATCCGGTCAAGTGTGTCTGAATTCATGTTCACTTTCGCAAAAGGGGAGAGTCTCACCTATCTGAAAACACATTCAGCTATAATATGGCGCCTAATCAAAATCTAAAGATACAAGTGTAAGTCGTAGTTCTCTACACAGGTTCTTTATTTACTACCACATTGCTGGCGAAACACTAAAATTCAAATAAAACAAAACTTTTATAATACCACCAACAGTTCTCATAGAAATCAATAGGTATCACTACAAACATTTTTCGAGACATTACATTGAAAACCAAGAACGACATCGACAAAATTACGAATGCAATAAAAAGACCTCAATGTGTACGATTATATTCTTTGTGAAGCACAATAACCGTTCTTATTGTGAAGGCCGTAAAGGGCAGTGTAAGCGAATCAGTGTCAGTTCAGGAGAATGCAATAGCTTCCTTTTATTTTAGTGTTATTGCGGTATCATTCGAGCTTGGACCACCTGCGCTTGATACAACTTTTGTAACATACGGGGTTGTAACGTTTTGAGCAAATTTTTTTACTTTTTAAATTAATCTTTTATTCGAGATGGGTTTGCTCTTGACTCTAATCTAGGTCTAACTTACGGGTGTTTACATTTCATGGAATGTTTATCGATCCATGCAACTCGAGAAACTGTAATGTTTATGTGTTCATAATTAAGTGGTTCTATTTTAAGGAATTACTAGATTTATTTATCGTAGGTACACAGGGGCCATGCATTGTGCCGGGAAAAAGCTATTAATTTTTAATGTAAAATAAATTTGTTTTATCTGCCTATCTAAAGTACTTGATTCACCGCGCCGGCGAGGAAGTAATTAGCTTTCGACTATTTGCTCGCTGAGGAAAGGGACAAAAGATAATAGATTTCGTGTGAGTAAAAGAGACACATGCATTTATAGTTATAGTAGCTGGCTGTTTACACTACCCGCAAGCCGGCTCGTACCACTCAGGTCGCAGCGACATGAGCTATCAAAGATTGTACTCGCTCAACGACACTCACTTAGCAATACCTTATGGTGATTTCTGACCAACTACTAGCTCTGGGCCGCTCTATATGTACAAACTAGCTGACTCGCGCAACTTTGTTTGCGTCACATTTTCCATTACTGCTCCGCTCCTATTTGTCTTAGTGTGATGATATATAGACTATAACCTTCCTCGATAAATGGGCTATCTAACACTTAAAGGCGAATGCCCAGTCTCCATAGTATCCCAGGCCCAAAATGGACATCAAATATTACTATAAATATGGAGCTTTTTTAAATCTTGATAGTTTTGGATATCTAAAAAATATATTCAAATTGACGCCACTATTTTAGAAATATAAAAAAAAAAACTGTTTTGAGGTTAATTTTCTAACTGAAAAAGTGTAGAACTGAGATGATTTAAGAACAATTTGTTTTTCAATGCTTGTTTATTGATATTATGATAGTCCAGGAGGGGGTTTCTAATATATTTGTATCCAATTGTGGTTGTTATAAATATAAAATAAACACATTTACTATTTTAAATGTCTATATTCTCTTCATTGTCATATACAATCAACAAATCATCTAAAAAAGGCGCAGGAGGGCATATATTCGATTCATATCTTGCCCAGCCTATATACCAAAGCACAGTCATGGTATGTGCACAACAACCTACCGTGCGTTTTCCTATTATGCAATTACAATAATAGCCATCAATTGCCTCTCTGCCAGCATAGTTATTATTTATTTTTATGTACACAAAATATACCTTACGGCTTATATGTCTACTTTGTATTTTGGCACGCAATAGCCAGCAGTTTTCATTAATTAATTCGCTTGGTAGGTTGCTATTTTGTTCTCTGCATATTTCAATACTATACATACCGTTGGCTCTGATATGTTCTCCATAATATGACCTAGCTTGTTTTATTTGATAGGTGCCACAAGCAATTAATATTAATTCGTTCATTGTTAATTGTGGGAAGTCATATAAATTGTCAGAGCCAACGGTAATATTAACAAATTGAGCCCTCCTGCGATTTAAATTATATTCATTTACATAATCTCCTAACGTATTATGGATATACATTCTTTGATGTATTATTGACAATATTTGAGCAGCATCAGGTCTATCTAGGATCCTAGGATGAAACCTATTAATTAATGCTGCTCCTATTGCAAAATCTTGCATCATGTGTGTAGATGCTCGATTAAAAAATTCTTGCCGAAACAATTTAAACGCTTGTTTAAATACACCATTCACCACTTCAACAACCCAGCGACAAATGGTAACTTTTCTGGAGTTATTAGCATCAACAGTAGACAATTGTAATTCACCTTCTTGAAGTGATGCTGGAACTTTAACAGAGTACCCACATTCTGTTAGAAGTGGTATTGCATCCCTAAACCCTCGGTCTAATATGAATACATCACCAGGTTCAAAAAATACCCTCATTGGTGCGTTTTGTGAATTAAATTCTTTTTTAAGAATTTCTGCATCTGATGTTGTTGCCGGATAAGGCCCCATCACATCTATTATGTATCCATCACTGCAAGTTATAATAAATGGTTTCACTAAATTCCTAAACTTGTGAAGAGAGTATGTTTGTTTTTGATATTTATAATTGGAGCTTTTCTGGATGTAGACATAAGTTCCATCCATAATTACAATAGGTTTAACCTGGTTTGTGCTTCCAAATAATCCATTAGGGATTATTAAATTCCTCTGAGCAATGTTTTCTCTATTAATGCGCCCTAGACCTAGGTTTTGTGGTACAAAATCTTGAGTCAGAAGTTCTCTCGCATTATTCATTAGTCTTTCCAAAGTACTTCTAGGTATCTTAAATAACGTAGAAAGTCTTTGATCTGAATCACCAGTTCTCAGCTTTGTTAAATAAGCTGCCAGTCCAGTAGCTCCTCTGTGGCTATTATTTAGCCGAGGAACTTCATCCAATATTCGTCTAAATTGATGTTTAGACATACCAAGCCAATAATAAACTAAATGATCATCACTGTCTTCAATATTTTCAAAATCAATATTATTACCTATCTGATTTTTTAGCAATGATACCAAATCTTCAATGAATATTGCGGTGAAGGTATGGTTTCCATTTTCCACCATTAAACTATCCCACGCACTGTTTCTAAGGTGAAAGTTACAGATACGGCAGTTTGGAGGAACATAAAAAGATAAATCGCATAATAATCTTACACGAATTGATGTAGGAATGTGCATCCTTTCAGTTCCATGGCAGTCCGGAAAAATACAACATCTTTCTGTATTTGCAGCCCTTGTATAACTTGGTAGAATTATTTCCGATTCATTAGTTGCAGCTGAAGATGTTGATGCTGATCCTTGTACAAAATGAATAGCGGCCCTGTCAGCTCTCTGCCAGCAAGGATGACAGATGCGACTTAATGATGAAACCTAAAAGGACATTATTTTATTAATAAATAAATAATACAGTAAACATATTTAACATAAATATTTTAAAAAACATTTGTAAAATATTTTAAAAACTTGCCTCTCGTGGTTGAATCCATTCTATAATGACGTTTCTGATGAGACTTTCTCTATCTGTATCTGTTCTTAATAAGTGACTTCTTATCCGTCTAACAGACCGTCCACAATAAATGCAGCTGTTGTGACGTACAGATCCTTCTGGCTCTTGTTGAGGGGTAAGGCTAGCAGTTACTACCAACCAGCAGTTGTGGCAAACAAGATTATCTCTTGACACCTAAAACAATATTAGTATCGGTAAATAATTAAATGTTGATGTAGGCAATAACAAAATAATTTTATGGTTTGCATATTTACCTGCTGTGGTGCAACCCACTGCTGTATCACGCTTATTTCTTCGGGTTCCAAGGTATGATTTTGAATCTCGGTCAGGTTAAAACCACAATTCACACAATGTTCTTCAGTCATTGTATAAAACGTTATTGATCGGTATCCAAAATCGAATGCAGCCGTGATCCTTGATTCCAAAGCCAAAGTCGTCGTTGAAGGTGAAAACAAAATCCATAAAACAAAGCCAAAGTCGCTGGTAAAAATCCGAATCAAGTTCATAAAGCAAAGCCAGGTCACAGTAAAAGAAATCGAAGAAAAATCAAAACACATCCACATTGAGCGTAAGCAACAAGTGAATTGTCAAAAGTCAGAACTGTCAGATTAAATTCAGTGTTGTCACTATCACGAAAATATGTAAACATTAAATCGATTCATCGATTACTTTTTAAGTAACCGATTATTAATTTATTTGTCTTTTTTTTAACCAGTGTACTGGTTAAAAAAAAAAAGCTTCTATTTAAGTTATCTATCGTTTAGTTGGATTTTTATTACAATACCAGTAAAGTCCCGTGGGTATATCGTTGACGTTATTGTAAATGTTTATAACTCGATCTAAATCGATTGATTTATGTATGATTTTAACTGGCAATATTTTGTCAGCGTCAAAATCAAAAACTTCTTGTTTATTCATTAGAATTACTTTTTTTTAACGAATTGTTGCAGATTGTAGTGGCGCTCATTTGGAAGAAAGTAAACACATATTTTTTTATGACAAAATTAATGAATAAAGTATTTTTTCTCTAGTCTAATGTCCACTGAGGGCCCCAAATGGGCATTCGCCTTTTTTTTCAAATTGGACCAGTAGTTCCTGAGATTACCCCCTACACACAAACTTACAAACAAATGTTACCTCTTTATAATATTAGTATAGAAGTATAGATTACCGCTGGTTGGTGAATTCAGCGACACTCGCTCGGCAAGTATTGCTAAGTGAGTGTCGCTGAGCGAGTACAATCTTTGATAGCTCTTGTCGCTGCGACCTGAGTTCCGGCTCCGGCCCGCTATAGGTAGAAATTACCGCGAATTTCTAACAAATTTCTAATTAATTTTACATTTATTTCCACCTATAGATCGGGCCAAAGTAAAGAGTAATCTCCAATCGCACAAAAGCACTTGTTAAGCCGAGTAAAAAATCTATGGAAACTATTCACTGGCTATTCTCGCTGCTCGCCAACTTGTTTCGAGTTTTAAGTTTTACTCGCTACTCTCTGATCGCCGGCGGTGAAGCAAGTGCCGATACAGTGGATTCACTTCAATTCACGTATAATAGCGGATTTATTGTGAGATTCTTTTTGGTTTACCTACCTGGAATTAAATTGAGTTAGAGAAAAGTGTTCTGCAGATTATCAGCCCGTGTGTTAACAGAACAAAGCCAGCGCACTGAGCTCAGTCCGTTCTACCGTCTCTATGTTCTACGCACAGCGGATGTAAACCAAGGATTGTAGCAGCATCATCCACTGAAGCTTTGTATCGTCTCGGTTCAGATAAATTCTACTGTTTACTGTTTGTGTGATTTTAAATTAAATTGGTAAGATAAGATAAGACAGTTTTATTTATCGAAAACATGTGTAGGTAAACAATCAGTTGGAAAGATTACAAAAAAAAAGTTTCAACATATTTTTCCCATAAAGGCGTAGAAATACAATAATTAACAAAATTCGAAGAATAAAAATCATAGTTAGGTAAGTCATATCAATAAAATAGTCTAAATTATATCGTTTAAATATTCGTCAACACTATAATAACACTTATTTATTAAAAGTTTCTTCATGCTTTTATTAAAACTACAAAATTCGAAGAATAAAATTCATAGTTAGGTAAGTCAGATCAATAAAATAGTCTAAATTACATCATTTAAATATTCGTCAACACTATAATAACACTTATATATTAAAAGTTTCTTCATGTTTTTATTAAAACTGGTATTATTTAGATCTTTGTATGACTTTGGTACCTTATGATACAGTATTGGGGCCATGCAGAATGCACTCTTACGCATGAGAGCCGTTTTAGCACTATGTGAGCGAAGTTTCTGATTATCCCGTTGATTTCTTTCGGACCCATCCGAAGACTTCGGAAACAGGTGTTTGGATTCAAAAACGCAAATCGGCGGTGTGGCTCAAAATTTTGACCAACTTCAATGAGAGCTACAGGCCCGTATAATATAGCTATAGGCCCGTAAAATATAGGAACTCTGAAACAGCGAGACGGGGCCACAGCAGACCACGAAGGAGATGGTGGGACGACCTGGATATATTCTTCTTCACGAATTGGAAGGAAAAGGCACAACACCGTGAGCATTGGTAAATAAAAATAAAAACAAAATAAAAAAAATTGGTAGTAACAACACAATTAACACAATTTTCTTTCTTTCTTTCTAATGAAAGGCGGTCCAGCAGTGGGACAGTACGGGTTAGTAAAAATAATAAAAAAAATACAACCGGCTTCCAAATAAAAAAATACTACAAAGTAAAATTTAACTTTAATTTCGGAAGTCGGTGTTTTTGTTAGTTTCTTCGTATCCCACTTAATAGCACTGCAAGATCGCAGAAAAGCAAAATACACAATTTCGATTACTTAACAAAAAACTATCATCAAAGTAAACGAATCCCAGCTATTTTGATTTAAAATCCAAACTTCGTAACCGATTTTGATAAAATTTAAATGGAGCCAATCTGCAAGTATATCCTTTCAGATAAAACTTTTTGAGAATTTTAGAGAATTTTTCAAGTCTCTTTATAATTGACGGAGTTATGAGGTAACAAATATGAAAAAAAAAATACAACCGAATTGACCACTTCCTCCTTTTTGGGAAGTCGGTTAAAAATTATGGTATTTGGACTTACTTAGTAGCCTCAGCCTCAGATTATTTAATCTCTCTCTTGTCTGGAATATGGTACCCCTTGACATCAAGAAGCCTGAATATATATTTTTTTTTATTATCGGTGAACATACATAAAAATGTACCCACCGAATTGAAAACCTCCTCCTTTTTTGGGAGGCGGTTAAAAAACCGGTCAATCTTAGTTTGGTCTTCATCATGATTATTGTGAGTTTTCTTATTCAGAAAGATTATTATAAAACATCGTGTTTATTATTTTAGTATCTAATTATATTTATTTTTTAGATTAAATACATATAATTATATAAATAACTAATAACTTATTAGTATTTTGACATTGCTACATTATATTTTTGAAAGAATGACACAATTTATTAAGTCTCTAAATAATTATAATCCTTGTTAGTGTATGTTCTAGGTAATTTGTAAATTTTCTCTAATTGTTAATTCTTTTAATGATACCTATGGAAATATTTGTACGCTGATACTTACGGCTAAACATGACTGGACTTAAACTGTGTAATATCTTGCATGCTCTTCTAAGTAATCTAATCTATGTTTTATTTGTATGTTGTTTCCGAAAATTTACTATTTTTCATTTCTTATTTTGTTTGAACACCTAGGTACTACCACAGTGTGTCTTTTTAACCAGAAGATTGACTGGTAGAGAATGCTTTGTTGCATTAAGTCTCATGTACCACTATTGTACATAAAGTTTAAATAAATAAATAAGACTAGTCACCGTATTCAAATAAATCGTAAAATAACTTATTAAAACCTAAGATGTTTGGAATTACAAGATATTTTCTGGAGTAAAATTTTAGTAAGTTGGTGTAGTAATCGTATGTCGGCCTCTACTATACCAACTCATACGAACCGATGTGTTCACTGGCTTAGGTAAACGATAAGCAATGAATTATTTTTATAAACAACAGTGTGAATGATGTCAATAATCATTAAGAATCATCAGCTAAGGAGTGGAATTCCCTGCCTAAGTTTATGTTTCCTGATAGCTACAACCTGGGAGTCTTTAAGTCAATAGTGAATAGATTACTTCTGGGCAAGCGTGCTCCATCTTAGACCACATCACAACTTAACATCAGATGAGATAGTGGTCAAACGTATGCCTATCAATAGTAAAAAAAAAACTAAGTTCTCCACCGCGTCTGTCTGTCTGTTTGCAATAAACTCAAAAACTACTGTAGGTACTGTGTGTTTCATAATGTTTTCACCAATGAATAGAGTGGTTCTCGAGAAATCCTCCTATAATCAAAGATGTAAACTTTATGCAGTAAAAAATTCTAAGTTTGGTATCACTCGTACCTTGCCGGTCACTTATGCTCCACGTTTCAGAAACGTTTCGATTAAATTTCATGAAGAATTTGTAGTTCTAGATGAACGTATCCTTTTTATTCCAACGGTACCTGGACACGTTGTTTATATCCCTGTCAAAGAGCATAGACAATCCCTTTGACATCGAACATATCGCATCGAGATAAAGTTCTGAAAAGAACCGATTGGATCAGAACCAATAGCTAGAAGCTCTAGCTTCTATCTGTATTATTTTCCTACGACTCTTAAAGTGTTTTAAATGGTATAGCATATTTTCTGCTTATTTAAAAAAAAAACATAATTTAAAAGATTAAAAAAAAAACAAAGAAATTTTAAATTTTAACTTTTTGCTTATTAATTAGCTTTGTAAATATGATTAATTGAGAGATGACTAAAAAATCTGATTAGTTCGACCGATAGATTTCCAAAAAAGTATAGGACATGTATTTTTCTTGTTGCACGTAAACAAAACAATACGAAGATACAGTGCGTTAAACACTCTTGTGACGTCACAAGCCTTTTTTTTAATGATGGGAAATCGTCAAATGACTTCTCTCGCTTTGAGCGGAGCGGGAAATCATCAAATGACTTCTCCCGCTTTGGGCGGAGCGGGAGGGAGTGTCAGACTTTTACTCACTAAAACCCATCCATGTTCCTTCATTGCTGACGACACGGTTGGCGCAGTGGTTGAGCGACCGACTGCTGCGCTGCGTGTCGCGGGTTCGATTCCCGCACGGAACAAATATTTGTAAGACCTACATGTATTTGTTCTGAGTCTGGGTGTTTTTCTATCTATAATATGTATGTATTTACAAAAAAAAAATGTATATAAGTAGTTTATCAGCCATATCGTTACCATAACACAAGCATTAGGTTGCTTAGCTTGGGACTATATGGCGTTGTGTGAAATGTCCAAGGATATTATTATTATTATTATTATTATTATTATTATTGCCCTTTGTGTTTTAGAATTAACAAGGTCGATTAAACACTTCTACTTTGTTTTGAAGGATTAGGTACTGGAAACTGATTTTATAGTTTAAAGGTTGTTTAAATGTTATTGACAGAACTTCATGCTTGGTATTTAACAATAAAGGTTACCAATTTTACGTCCACCCAATGCTTATCGAGAACTTTTGGTACTTCTATTAAGTAATTCTTGTAGCCAGAGGGTTACAGAAATTTATTTATTTAGGGAAAACAAACAGTTACACAACAGTTACAGAAATATCGAAGTTTCAGGATCAAATTTTAATAGAACATGGTCTAAATCGCAAACTTCATGTGTGGGCGACAAAATTTCTATAGATATTCATATTACAGGGTTTTTTGTAAAACACCGACAACCTCTCAGGGCTATGTTACAAACATCATAATCAACAACTTTTTTTCTATGACTTTTAACAATTCATCAAATGGTTGCATTGCATTGGTTGTATTGGTTGCATTTGCTTGTTTCGCGTAGCTTTGGTATAATTTAGAGCGTTCAATTTTTTTTTTGTATGAAAATCTGATGAAATAAAATTTGATGAATTTTTAAAAGTCATAGAACAAAAGTTGTTTTTTTTTTATACAAAACGGGGAAACTCTTGGCCCAAATCTCACCTGATGGAAAGTGATGATTTAGGCCGAAGATGGAAGCGAGTTTCACCCGGAATCCTCTTACACAGAGGAACTGGCTATCATACCTCTAACTGCCGGAACACAACAATGCTGTTAACATAGTTGTTATGGCGACAGACTTAGACATGATGGTGGTAGCTTGCCAGGCGGACTTGACTTGACTTGTTGATTATGATGTTAGTGACATTAGTCCTGAGAAGTTGTCGGTGTTTTACAAAAAAGCCCAGTGGCGAAGGCTCTATACAACTCTAAGACTTAAATGAATATATTCAGGATTTACAAGAGTACAACAACGACGAAATTCAGACCAACTTAGAAGAAACAAGTTTTTTTCTCGACTAATGAGAAATTAATAATATTGCATCAGAATATTGCAGGATTGATAAACAAATCAGACATGCTTACAATTTGCATGGAAGAGCTCGTAGATAGGGAACTAAAAGTTGATATACTGTGCATAACGGAGCATTTTATGTCAGAGGGCGATGAAAGACATCTACTGATACCAAACTACAGTTTAGCTTCATGTTTTAGCAGAACTAATAGTAAAAGAGGTGGTACTTGTATTTTAGTCAGAAATGGGCATTCTTGGAAAGAAGTACCTGAGGTTATGAAATTGTCAACCGCTAGTACATTTGAATGTTGTGGAATTGAACTGACAAAGTATAATATTTTAATTGTGTGCATTTATCGTGTACCAAAAGTAACAAATTTGAATTTATTTTTTAAAAAATTGGAACAATTATTAACAAATGTATGTAATAAAAAATATAGCAATATTATATTAGCTGGGGACTTCAATATTGACATCATGAAAAAAAATAGTGTTTGCCTGTATTTTACTTGTTTGTTATTAAATTACAATCTGAAATTAGCCATTAATGAACCAACTCGATTAAAAAGCCAGACTTGCATCGACAATTTTGCCCATAATTTTCAAAATCGAAGTAGGACTGAAGTGATAGAATTTGCATTATCTGACCATACGGCGCAACTGTTAAAATGTCCTGTAAAAAATACAAACAAGAGTAAATACTGGAAAAAGAAACATAGAGATTATTCAAAAGAAAACATATTGAAATTCAGATCTTGTTTAGAAAGTCTGACTGATGTTTATAATACAGATGACCCTAATATCGCATATAATTCATTTATGGAGGAGTTTACATTGTTTTATAAACTTTGTTTTCCGTACAAACTTATTACTATTAATATAGGTAGAAAGGCCAAATGGATCTCACGTGGTGTTAAAATTTGTAGTAAGAGAAAAAGGCAGCTCTTATGGAAATATAGACTTAAACCGTCTGAAACCAATAAACTTCTCTTTATAAAATATAGTAAAATATTTAAAAAAATTATACGACTTACCCAAAGGGCTCAAAATAATTATAAAATCAAAATGTCTGACAATAAAACTAAATCGACATAGCAAATAATAAATAATAAAAAATTAAATGAACCAAAAGATTACTTGCTTAAAATTAATGTTGATAATAATATAATTACAAATCCAGAATCAATAGCAAATCAATTCAATAATTATTTCGTAGACAGAGTTGTTCCTCTGCAAGAGTCAGGAAAAAACATCACATCAGGCATTTTGAACAAACAAAAATCAATGTTCATGGCCCCAAGTTTACCGTGTGATATCTTAAACATTATAAAAGAACTTAAAAATACTAAAAGCGTGGCTTATGACGGTGTGTCTACCAAAATAATTAAATCTGTCTGTGATATAATATCCTGTCACTTAAGCCACATCATAAATTTATGTATCAGTACGGGTACCTTTCCTGATGGTATGAAAACATCAATAGTAAAACCACTATTTAAGAAAGGAAACAGAGACCTCATTGAAAATTATAGGCCAATAGCACTGATACCAATTATATCAAAGATTTTTGAAAAATACATATACAAACAATTATATACCTATTTCGAAAAGCATAATGTTTTTTGTAGTGAGCAAAAAGGTTTCAGACAAAATAAGACAATAAATATGGCGGTCTATGACTTTCTTCACACTGTAATGTTACGGATGGATGAAAAGACTCCCATTTGTGCTGTACTATGCGATATGACACAAGCATTCGACTACGTTGACCACACTACTTTACTTAAAAAACTAAACGCATATGGAATTAGAGCCAACGTTCTTAAATTAATTGAATCCTATTTGTCTAATAGAAGGCAGATAACAGCAATCCAAAGAATTGATAAAAAAAAGAGACTACATATTTGTCTCAGGAACGTATAGTGAAATACGGTGTACCCCAGGGAAGCGTTCTGGGACCATTATTATTTATTATATATATAAATGACTTTCCGAAAGCTATTGAGCATCCAATGACTCTTTTTGCAGACGATAGCACAGTCACAATAGCATGTAAGAATACTGACACCTATGACCTTGACATTAATAATGCTTTAGTCTCTATCATACACTGGTTAAACAATAATAATCTAAAAATTAATTTAAAAAAAAACACAAATCTTACATTTTAGTCAAAGAATACCAGTAAGAAATGACATTAACTTAAGCTATAAAAATCACACCATTTGTAGAGTTGATAGTGCCAAATTCCTTGGACTAACCATTGACAAAAAACTTGACTGGAAAGAACACATTGAAGAAATTAGTAGGAAAGTTAGTAGTTCTTCCTACGCATTGCATAAACTTGCCCCTATCGTAAATATGGATACATTGCTAACTGCCTATCACGGACTTGTTGCATCGATCCTTAGATTCGGCATTATTTTCTGGGGCAACTCTACGCATAAAGAAGTGATATTTAGAATCCAAAAACGATGCATAAGAGCTATGTTTGGTCTAAAAAGTACAGACAGTTGCAAACCATATTTTATTAAATATCAAATTCTCTCACTTCCTTCCTTGTATATATTAGAAATCTTATTATTTGTAAAAAACAATCCTCAACTGTTTCCGAAGTCTTCAGATGGGTCCTTAAGGTGGCTCTAGTCGATATTTTTTCCATAGAAACTTCGGGAGGGTATTACTCCGCTGTTTGACAGAGTACATCAAAAGTTAAACATAATATCGTTTTGTCATATTATTAGTTTTGTCTGTATGGAAACAGAATGGTAAAATAAAACGCCATTAAAAAGTTATGAGCCACCAAAGTTTCGTTTTTCTTGCCAATTTTAACGCATCTTTGGGCGTAAATAAGTAATAAACACAATGTAAAATCTTTAAAACTAAGTCGGTACCGACAAAGCTCAATTATCGAAGAATTCAATAACTTTTATTTTTAATCGATTTATGCAGTAGGTTTTTCATAAAACTCGATTTACGAAAGGCCTTCTCATATTTTTTTACGCGCGCGTTTTACTATGAATTATCGTGCCTCTCACTGAATAATGTTCCCCCCGGTGCGGTGCGGGGGGACAATGCTCACGCACACGTGCGTATTCAAGTTACGATTGTGTCTGCTGCGGTGTGCTGTGGCCTGTGGCCTATGTCGTTCATACGTTACATACGTAGGTAGACTATACTTGCGCTCTAATTTATATTGACTCATTGGCTTGATTTTTGGATTTCAACATTATATTTTATATCTGTTTGACTTCGCACTGAAGTTTGGACTCCGTATTTGCGTTTGAAATTGTTATTGTTGCTTTGAGTGGACGCTGCATAAGTACGTGACATTGATTTGAATGATTGAAAAAGTTTTAAAAACCACATATTATAAACAATGGGTAGAAAAGTCATAATTTGGCGTCGTGACCGAGTCTTCAACACCGCGTCGCTGCCCGCGCCCGCTGCCGGCTGCAGTGTAAAATCATCGCGGCGGGATGCTATCGCGCAATGAATTTTCAACTCTCGATGTTGAAACCAATGATACCATTGTACACTTGTTTTTATAAACGTTTTTCCTGTTATTGTTATGAGGTGTACAATAAAGTATATAATAAATAAATACCTACTTAAATATAATTATAAGTTGAAACGGTGTCTTTTTTTGACGCGTTGTGATTAACTCTGCTGAGTGCTGGGTTCTCAACGCTCGGCTGAACGGAATATTTTTACGTCCGTGCGTACGGTGGCTAAGCGTTCTTACAATCGAGCGACATGACGCCGCCGTGCCACCGCCGCCGCACGCGTCTACGACAGGGACAACTGCACGCGTCGTTGGTGGTCGTTGAAGCGCCCGTCGACAGCCAACGACAAAGGTTGCCCTTGCCGGCCGCCAGCGGCAACGTGTCGCTCGTTTAGTTGAGTACCTAGGTAGCAGGTAGCGAAATCCAAAGTTCAAGCCAGGGTCAATGTAATGTTTGTTACTGGGTTCATTCTATTTGCTTTCAAAATAGTTTCTTGCAATTGACAAACCTAATTTTGTGTTCGTAGGTACTTTTGCGGCGGACAAGACTTTTTTATGGATGGGAAACCAAATAACTGCTCCCGTTTTGGGCGAAGCAGAAGGGAGTGTCAGACTCTTCTTGACTAAAACCCATCCGTGTTCCTCCTAATGCCCTCTGCGTACCGTACTTACCAGGGCCGCGGTAACTCTTTCGAACAAATTCTGCAACATCATAGTTTACATAGCTCTCTGCCTAATAGGTACCTACTGTTATATTAACGTAGGTAGGTACTTACCTACAAGCAAAGATGCCATAAAACCAAACCGTTGGCGTCGTAGACACTAAAATTTTAACGTTAGGTAGGTAGGTATTTAGGAGCTAAGTAAACAATCTGTAAGTGTCACTTGTCTGATAATAGCAATCTAATAATGAATGCAAATCTAAACACGTCTGTGTCAACCAAGAGGGGTAACTAAAATAGAAAACCGACCAAGTGCAATTTGGACTCACGCACCGAGGGTTCCGTACAAATATTATAATATAAGCAAAAGTTGTGGATTACGATTTATGACGTACCTATTAAAAAAAACTCCTTACTAGATCTCGTTCGAACCAATTTTCGCTGGTAGTTTACATGGTAATTACATCATATTTTTTTTTAGTGTTATCATTCTCTTATTTTAGAAGTTACAGGGGACACACACATATTTTACCACTTTGGAAGTGTCTCTCGCACAAACTATTCAGTTTAGAAAAAAATTATATTAGAAACCTCGATATCATTTTAGAACCCCTATCCATACTATACCGGCCTACAGGTTTAGGTAGGTAGTAAGTTCACAGAATACATCTACTTACCAAGTTTAGAGTTTTCGACAGCATAGTTCTTATAGTTTCGGAATAAAGTGGCTGTGACATACGGACGGACAGACAGACAGACAGACATGACGAATCTGTAAGGGTTCCGTTTTTTGCCATAATTTGGCTACGGAACCCTAAAAATTAAGAAGACAGGTAGGTAAGTAAGTAATTTTGATAACAATTTATAGGATGGTACTTAGGTAGAACTAATTTCATTATTAGGTACTAGCGACCCGCCCCGGCTTCGCACGGGTGCAATGCTGATACTAAATACACTACAGAAAAACCGTTACCAACCTACCTCGCGTATGAGCCGCGCGGGTACCTTACATAGATCTAACTAAACTCCCCTCCCGCACGCGCACCACCGCCTTGGTGACCGCCGCAACGGGCCGTGCAGCAGAAATCGTAATATTTTCATTTCGCCATAACTTCAAAACCAAACGTCCGATTTTAATCATTCAAAGACCAAATATGATCTACATAAACTGTACTTAGTGATGAAATACTTTAATTTGATAAGGATTAATGGCATGAGTAAAATAAACGCGTTTAAATGTAGTCCAAAAAAAATCTAGATTTTTAAATAAAAAAATGGTTGTTGCGCCTCACTCGACATAGATAGGTATAGTGTGTCGCGGACTTTTTTGTAGATATTTATAAGATCTACAATTAATTAGAACAATTTATGGTTGTATCTTTTATAGTTTAGGCAGCGTACGCAAAATAAGTAACTTTTCTGGTAGATTTTTACACCCTGTGTCCGAAAAACCCAAATATCTTACGAAACCCTATTTTTTTGCAAAATAAAATATAGCCTATGTTACTCGTGGATAATGCAGCTTTCGAATGGTGAAAGAATTTTTAAAATCGGCCAAGTAGTTTTTGAGCCTATTCATTACAATCAAACAAACAAACAAAGTTTTCCTCTTTATAATATTAGTGTAGATGTATCTAGTACTACGGACATAAACTGCGATGACTATTCAAGTAAGCATCTGTCGGTGGCGGCGTGGCGGCTGCATTACCACCAAGGAAAAACTAAACATAATAACAATAGAATAAGCAATCCATATTAGGTACCTATAGGGCCGTAGAGGTATAAAACGATAACACAGCGCCTACTATTTTTAGTAAGAGTTTTTAGGTAGGTAGTTGCTGATTTCTCGGCGAGCGTCGAGCGACTATGCGCAGCGGCGCGCGGTGGAGGTATGTGTGCATCGTGTAACTTCGATTTAGTTCGGAACGGTTCGGAACGATGTTTGTGTGCGTGCGAACTAGACGTGCATGAAGGCTAGCGTCTAACTGCTCATCACTGGTGCTATCTCTGTCGGGCATGATGCGAGGTGAGACAGCGTGCTTTTCGGCCATACCTACCACTGAGTTCGAGCCCGCGACTAGAGCCACCTTAAGAAGTCAACGGGATAATCGGAAACTTCGCTCACATAGTGCTAAAACGGCTCTAATGCGTAAGAGTGCATTCTGTATGGCCCCAATATTATATAATAAGGTACCAAAGGCATACAAAGATCTAAACAATACTAGTTTTACTAGAAGCATGAAAAAACTTTTAATAAATAAGTGTTATTATAGTGTTGACGAATATTTAAATGATGTAATTTAGACAATTTTGTTATTATTGATCTGACATACCTAACTATGATTTATATTCTTCGAATTTTGTTAACTTTTGTATTTGTACGCCTTTATAGGCAAAACATGTTGAAACTTTTTTTTTTTTTTGTAATCATTCCAACTGATTGTTAACCTACACATGTTTTTGACAAATAAATATATCTTATCTTATCTTATCTTAACTCGATTCCTATCGGCTTCCCTTTCGAAATATGGCAAATACTAGCATCTATTGTTTTCAATTATCATTTAAACAAATAATAATTTACGAAGTTACATTGCAGGTATAACATTTGCTTATGAAAGTTACAAATGTTACAATCAAAGAAATAAATCAACGCCGACATTAATTGAATTAAGCCGGGCGGCGTTTTAGGAATCCTAGTACATGTTTCTCTTGTAGCGATCGTGACCTTGAGGCGACATAATACCGCCAGTTATAGAGCGGAGGCAAGCCGGTATTTTTCGAGTTATAATATCGACAGAGATAGGAAATGCGTACGCCAAAACGAGATGGAATGATACTGAAGTTGTATATTGAATTTGTTCAGATATTTGGATGACACTTGACAGAATTCTTTCGCGCTTAAATAAGTGTCATATTTATTGTTTGCATTTGTTCATTTTCATTTGATTTGATATATATTCGTATCATAATCTAGAAACTTATTTATGTATTATTATTGAAATTGATTTATTTGTGTAAACTAGTAATAGTGCAGTGAAAACAAGGTTAGTGGCGTTGTATTGTTTGGTGATCGTCTATTTAAATAGGTGTTTGTTTACCTAGGTAAGTAAGGATTACTAAGATAGCTTTTTAGTTTGTAGTTTTATAAGAAAGTAGTTATTACAGTAGTGATTTTGTTATTATTCAGTAAATTCGATAGCATGGCGGCATTAGTGAACGTAGAATGCTGTCTGAAAGATCATTGTTGACTGAGGAAATATCCTTTTCAATATTAAAAATCATTTTAAATTTTTTACATAAAGCACATTTAGTAAAAAAGAATAGACGAATAGTTTAAGAGTATAAGTAGAAAAGTAGTTAGTTTAAAGAATTGTGTAATAGTTAAGTAGATACATATTTTATGTCTTCTTTTTCTTATAATTTTAACGACCTGCCTCACACTTCGTGTGTCACAATTAGCCGTTGCGCGAAATATTGCGAGTTCGATTTTCGCATCAAATCATCTATACTTATATAATATTATAAAGCAGAAGGGTTTGTTTGTTTGTTTGGTTGAACGCGCTAATCTCAAGAACTACTGGTCCGATTCGAAAAATTATTTCAGTGTTAGATAGCCCATTTATCGAGGAAGGCTATAGGCATATATATCATCACATCATCACGCTAAGACCAATAGGAGCGGAGCAGTAATAAAAATGTTACGCAGACGACGTTGCACGGGTCAGCTAGTAATTCATATTTGCAATGCATGGTTTTGTTTGTATAAGTTGTAAAAATTAAAGTTGCACTTTATTTATTTTTTAGAAAGTTAGGCTTTCTAAAAAACCCTCATCACACCTGAGCAAGGTAAGCATTTTTTGGTCCGGCTTCCCTTTTAAGAAAATTCACCCTTCGCCACTGCTGCATATCACAATTTAAACAGCTATTAACGAAAATAGTTGGCACTGCCCGTAACAATGTGCCTGGTACAGGGAAAACCGACCGTTACACCAAATACAGGATAATTTAGGAAAAAACCGGACAAGTGCGAGTCGACTCCATACAAACTCGTATATATGTGTAGGTTATTTCGTTATTACACAAACATTGTTCCATGCATGATGTGTATTAAAATCAACGTCTAAAGCGATAGTTTTCCCATCACTAATACTGCTTTCCAGTTCCTCATATTTCATTTACGTTACCTTCAGAAATTGTAAAGGTCACATTTGACAAAAGCTTGGTTAAATCTTAAATATTTGAGGTCCGATGATACAATAGGGTGCTTTTAACTATGAACTAACGAGAAATGGGGAACAATGGCTTATGTATGACGATAGAATACATCCCGTTACATAACATTGAGATTGAACTTTACTAAATAAGGTAAAACCAACATAGTTTCTCTCTCTCTCTCTCAAATAGGCACGATCTAAACGTCCATGATAATGTGGCATTATTTCAAAGATAAAGAATTGAGATAAATTCATACATTATGTTTTTGTTTTATGGGTTCCGAAGTCAAATGGCAAAAGCGGAACCCTTATAGATGCGTCATGTCTGTCTGTCTGTCCGTCCGTATGTCACAGCCACTTTTCTCTGAAACTATAAGAACTATGTTGTTGAAACTTAGTAAGCAGATGTATTCTGTGAACCGCATTAAGATTTTCACACAAAAATAGAAAAAAAAAACAATAAATTTTGGGGTCCCCATACTTAGAACTGAAACCCAAATTTTTTTATCATCAAACCTATATGTGTGGAGTAGGATAGGTCTTCAAAAATGATATTCAAGTTCAAATATATTTTTTTAAATATTTATATTTATTTTTTTTTTTTTTAGTTTTTCTAAACTGAATAGTTTGAGCGAGAGACACTTCTAAAGTGGTAAAATGTGTCCCCCCCTGTAACTTCTAGAATAAGAGAATGATAAAACTAAAAAAAAAATATATGATGCTTAATTACCATGTAAACTACCTGCGAAAATTGGTTTGAACGAGATCTACTCAGTAGTTTTTTTTTAATACGTCATAAATCGTAAATCGCAACTTTTGCTTAATATACAATTTTACATATTACCTACAGGTTTGTACGGAACCCTCCGTGCGCGAGTCTGACTCGCACTTGGCCGGTTATTTTATTGAAAGTCGTTGTCTTCATTGCTGAAGGTCGTGTCTAGTCTGAGGTATTGAACACTCGGTACACTATGCTCTTCCACGTTTTTCTGTCCTCATTATCATCTACCTACTTTTTCCCAACTATATTGTGGTCGGCTTCCAGTCAAACCGAATTCATCTGAATACCAGTAAAAGGCCCGGGCCGGGCTTTGGGTATTGATAGGCCAGTAAGTGTCTTTATTCGGTCTGATCAACGGGTAGGTGAGCGCCTGCGTGGTCTTTTCCCGTCTACTTGGCCAACTACCCGCTTCTCGAAGCTTCGCAGGGTGGCTGGTAGCAGCTGAATGAGAGTTGCCGGTGATCGAGCCAAATGGCGTGCACTTGGAGAGGCCTGTCCAGCAGTCGACTGTTATAGGCTGATGATGATGATGGTTACAATATCAGAAGTTTCATAGCATTTGACGATAATATAGAGAGGAATCACGTTTATACATTGAATTTTCCAATTTACATAATAAAACTGTAACACTTGTGCGAGCATAAGTGTCGCTTTGCATATTTGAGTTCTTTTAACGCAGGCATCTAATTATTTTGATGCGATAATAATGCATCATACAGTTTCTGAATTTTGCTGCTAAGAGTATACAAGTCTTACAAAATGTAACAATGATAATCATGTACTAGTTAAATTAGGTGACGATAGCAATGAATCAAGTTAGCTAAAATAGTTGTGTGCAGCAAAGGAGTGGAACTCTCTGCCTCTCTGTTTCAAAGTTCAAGTGAACATGTTCCTTCTGGGTAAGCTCGCTCCATCGTAGACTTTGTCTCTGTCATCTCTGACCTAGATTAGAGCCAAGAGTAAACCCATCTCAAATAACAAAAAAAAAACATACAACCGAATTGAGAACCTCCTCCTTTTTGGTTAAAAAATAGTTTGAAAAAAAAAAAAAATGAAAAAAAAAAAATATGAAAAAAAAAATCTTTTATTTAAACAAAATGCTTCATAAACAATGAATTGTGTTTGGAGCCTCCTTTTAGAGAAACAATGTCTGTGTTAGGAGACTCCGCTCTTCCATATCTTAGATAAATCTTACATAATAATTTACAGCATGTTGCTACTTTTAATTTAAACATAATATACATATTTTTTTTTTTATATTTTATAGTTTTAATTATTTTTGTTCCTTTTTTTTTGTCTGCAATTTAGCGATAAGACAAAAGTCATTAATTCGAATCAGGCTGAGAGCCAGCACTTTTTGAACGTCAAGTTTTACAAAAGACAGTCCCCCAAACTGCCCGCCCGTTACCACTTCCTAGTGTTTTAGCTGTCGAAAGGAACTGGCCAACAAACTCCCCAGCAACACATCTGACTGTTATATTTTAGGAACTCTAATTTATAGAATGAGTATAGTATGCAAAGTAATTAATACTAGACACAAGATAAAAATTTTATTTATCACTTGTCAGCAAAGTAGACGGGTCCCGCCAGGGCCAGTGCCTGCCGAGATTGAGAAATTTGTTCGAAATAGTTATTACGGCTCTGCAACGCAAAGGGCACTAGGACAAACATGGATGGGTTTTAGTCAGTAAGAGTCTGACTGTCTGACACTCCCTTCCTCCCGCCCACACCGGGAGATGTCGTTTTGATGATTTCTCATCCACAAAAAAGTGCTGCCTCGCTACTGCAGGACATATTTTTAAATAGGATAGTTTTAAAGGAATGAATCTGGAATGTTCGCGTTGATACGTAATCGTTGTGCATCCTTGGTGCGTAGGGTGTGGGGCGACTTCAAAAGTATTCTGTCTCTGATTGAAGCAGGCTGGACTGTCCGTTCGTAAATCTCTGCTGAGGTATCTCCCACGGAACGATGCAGAGGCGCTGAAGCGTCCAACAATACTGCCACTGTGTTTACAGGAACTTGTTTATGAAGTAGATAAAATTATCTCAAGTACTAACATAGGATAACTTTTTTAACTAACAAGTAAGGAAGTAATGGTTATTTGAAATTAATTTAATCTTTTTAATTTTTTGTTTGCATTAAATTAATCGAGCTAACAAAACACTAATTATTATTGAAGTGCATTTAAACTTGCATCACTGGTGAATATTAATGTTTTCGAAACAATTTAGGGGTTCTAATGCTCACTAGTTCTGATGCACCGGGTGCGCGACCATCCCCAACAGTCTCGTGACAACTCTAGCCGGCAGGGTGGATGGCCTAATAGTGTGCCACTGGGTAGCGATACACAGACCGATATTTAGGAATGTAAGACCTAATTTTGACCACATTTTGACCAATTGACGACACGGTTGGCGCAGTGGTTGAGCGATCGACTGCTGCGCTGCGTGTCGCGGGTTCGATACCCGCACAGAACAAATATTTGTATGGCCTGCAGATAGTTGTTCTGGGTCTGGCTGTTTATGCACGTGAGTTGGTATGTTTGTGAACGTGCCCACGATACCGGAGAAATTCTTAGTGAGGCAACGTTTATTAAAAAAAAACCTTGATAAACATGACATCTCTTGGTAAGACTGATGTTTCTGGCTTCTGACTAGAATAGATGTAACCCGAATTGAAAACTGTACCCTCATTGTGGGACAGTTGTAAAAAGTATAGTAAAACAAGGATTATGAAAATTAGCTGGTCTATTCTTATTTCTATGGATTGTCAGCTCCCTTCTTCACTACACAAAAGTTTACACGGTGAGATTTTTATAGATCGCACTATTTCTTATTTATTTATTTATGTACACACAGTATACTTAAAGAAACTTTGTACAGAGAAAAGAGCACAAAGATACTGCTTACTTCAAAGAAATTTCTACCAGCAAACCTGCGACGGAATAATTTAATAAGAAATGTAGACACAGTGTGTCAAAAAGCAGAGAAGGGATCTTAAAATAAACTACCTATAGTTTGTTTTAAGATTCCTTCTCTGCTTCTCCTTTTCTGCTTTCTTTTTAGATTATAATTTGGTTTAGTTAACTTAGTACATACCTATACTAACTTAACTAAAACAAATAATAATCTAAATAAATACACATACTATTACTATAAACAAACAAACAAATATACACAAATAGATTTAACTAAATATTATAATTATAGTAAATTAATACATATCCACCTATAATATATATACAGTATCATATTATTGGCAGATAATGCTCTTTGACTTCCTTTTTGAAGGGGTTAATATTTTTGAAATCTCTTGTTATTGTTACTGTTTTTCTGCCTAGCTTTTTCCCAACTAGGTACATTGGGGTCGGCTTCCAATCAAACCGGATTCAGCTGAATACCAGCATTTTACGTGGAGCAGCTGTCTACCAGACCTCCACAACCCATTTACTGGGTAACACGTTATTCTTGGCAAGACTGGAGTCAGATTTACCGGCTTCTGACAATCCGTAACGACTGCCAAAAATTTTCAAACAGCCGGGACCAACGGCTTAACGTGCTTTCCGAGGCATGGAGAAACTCGATTTGTTAAGATGGTCACCCATCCACAGACCAACCTTGGCAAGCGTTGCTTAACCTTGAAGATCAACCAGTGCAGCTGTTGTTATTTAGCCACGAGCTCCTCTACAGATCGCACTACTGCGGGTCTTACAAGGTCACTTTAGCAGAATCAGAAAGAATATCATGCTACCCGTCACTGTCATATTTTCCCAACCTTGAAACTAAGGCTTTCGCGATAAAGATGAATGATTGAAACTTGACAGATTGTTGTGAGAGTTGTAATATTATGACTCTATAATGATTCTACTAAAAAGGCTGTTTTAGATCCGCTGAGCTTATATCTTTCAGTTTCACTTGAATTCTGATTTTTTAAACAAAATTTAATAAATTACCACGGAATAACACACTGAACTACTCATTCCCACGTAACACCCGAGTGATAGCTTTAATCAAACCTTTTACTGAACTATAACAAAAGGTATAGTCTACCCACACGGAATGCTAAAATAACTTTGATAAAATATTCACATACACAACGAAAGGGAGTTGTCGGCCAAATTCCTTGCAGGGGAATGTGGAATTTATTGGACACCTTCCGTTTCAATTTGCGAACGCGGAGTCGAGATGGTGTCATTTCGGGCCGGTCTCCTCTCTTGAGAGTTTGGACAGTGATGGCAGGAAACGAAGTCGCCCGAAAGAGTTCGTTGTGAATCGGTTTTGACGTTTCTTGAGAGGATACGTGGAGGGTTAATATTAAAAGCATTTAGTTATGATTGTACAGTATGCATACTTGTTTTTTAAGGATGGGAAATCATACAATAACTCCTTCAGCTCTGGGCGGAGTGGAATGGAGTATCAGACTCTTACTGACTAAAACCCATCCGTGTTCCTCCTAATGACCTATGCTTTACAGGGCCACGGTAACTCTTTCGAACAAATTCCGCAAACCTGGCAGACACGTACAGTGCTACTCTAATCTTTTGGCATATTATTGACATTGTCAGTTATTGGCAGTGTTTGTTACCTCATAACTCCGACATTTTATGAACCGATTTGAAAAAATATTCTATTGTTTTATCTGAAAGGATATACTTGCAGATTGGTCCCATTTAAGTTTTATCAAAATCGGTTACGAACTTTGGATTTTAAATCGAATAAGCTGGAATTCGTCTACTTGTTTTATGTCATCCAAGTAATCGAAATCGCGTATTTTGCTTTTCTGCGATTTTGCAGTGGTGTTGTTAGGTGTGGGGTACCACTAAAAAGTGAAAAATAAAAAACTTTTTAATAAAAAACAAAAAAAATACAACAGACTTCCAAAGAAAAAACACTACAAAGTAAAAAATAACTTTAATTTCGGAAGTCGGTGTCAGAATACGATGAAACTTACAAAAACACCGACTTCCGAAACTTCCGAAATTAATGTTATTTTAATACTTTAATTATTTATATTTATTTTAATTTACTTTGTAGTGTTTTTTTATGAAGTCGTTTGTATTTTTTGTTGAAGCCATTTTAAAATCTCATTCCTAAAAATGTTGTTGAAATTGTATAGCTAACTTGTATAGTTTCCGTCCCGTCAAAATCCTTTAAATAGAATCTATGGTGATTTTTATTTAATACTAGTTGCCCGCGCTAGCTTCACCTGCATGTATTTTTTTTTTCAAAATATTCTGTCATTCAAACCTTGATCTGACAGTTACAAACACAACAAAAATAGAATTATTAAAAAAGATCTAGTCGTTTTCTGGTTATGACGCGACCAAGGGAACCAGGGATTCGTTTTTTTAATTAAAGATAACTCTATATTTATGTATCTACAAGTAGCTATAAGATTAGTATTTATCCACAACAACATTAATTAAAATCTCATAATTTATTTCAAACTTCCTTCTTTCAGATTTCAGTGACAAATGTTCTACCCGTAAGCTATTTAAAAAGTCACATAATTAGATTCCTGAAACAAATTACACGGAAAATCGTTTCACAAGTTAATTGAACCCTAAACTTCAATACATAACTGGTTTAACTCTAAATAATATAAAACTAAAAACTGACTTCAGGAGCTAAATTAGAAAGTTTGTTAACCTTTCACTACCGCTAAAGTGTTGGCATCAATTCAATTGTTTAAAATTAATGGATCGCCATCCAGCACCAATTAGTGTAGATAGGATACTGAATAAATTAAACCTATTTATTTCACAGCCAGTTTACGAACATGGCAGAAAATTACTTAAACGTAGTTACCATTTAAAAACGCTCTATTGTAAGATGTGAAGAAGTGTGCATAACCTGAATTAAGGCTTGTGATGATGCGCGTGTGTGTGATGATGTGTAGGGGTAGTTTTGAACCACGAATGATGATCACGATGATGAATGGTGTAGTATTGTTCTGCGACCTCTGCCTAGAATATCATCATCTGCCTAGCCTTTTCCCAACTACATTGGGGTCGGCATCCAGTCAAACCGGATTCAGCATTATCCCTATATGCACTGTGAAAGTATTCCCAAGCACAATCCCAGTTGGAGCAGTACTAATGCAGAATGTGGAAACAAAAGATGAAACGCTGTGGGTTTGAGTGGTTTAGTGGACTGATAATCGTTTATTATAGAAGAACTATTGGCCCTTGTCTGACCACTTAAAATATAGCAGGCGCAGGGGGTGACTTGCACACACAATGAATTGGCCCCCGAAAACGGTCGCCAGCATAAAGTGACGTAGCGCCAAGGTGGCAACATAGCCTGAAGTGCTAGAGGAGTGGACAGGTATACCACGGCTATCAGGACAATTCCGGAAGTAAAGCATCTTACTGGATTATACATCCTTCTCCTGAGCGCGTTTGCTCTAGCAAGCTCAGAATCTCTACTTAGACCAGCCGATTAAGGCAAGAAAGAGGTGGGAGCTCTGTTCCTCGTAAATGTTCACTCTGGCCAGCCAATAAAAACAAGCCGGAGATGAGGAACAAGATACTACCGGGAGAATAGGTTCGTGGGGTCGCTATTGCCCAACAGTTCACCACAAAACTGCCTTGCGGATTGTATCTCTCTTCGTCTGGCCCCTCACCCTAGGTATGACCTAAGGTCCATCGGGACGCGCAAGCCCCACCACGACGTCAACGTAGAGATACTTAACTGCGGTAGGGCAATCATGTTTATTGTTAGGGATACTGTAATTATGTTTTATTTCTTAGTTTTTTGGGAAGATTTTATAGTTAGTTTTTGTTTTTTCTTTTTTGTATCATATACAAAATAATAATAAGTAAATATTTTTTTAATAAAAGAGAGTTTTACTATCCGATGAAAGTAATTGATAATTCCCAATTAATATGAGATTTGTAACTTTAGATTATGGTGGGCGATTTCCAATTTTGGTGGCTACTCTAGATTTAGAACTAAAATATCTCCAGAAGTTATTGAGATATTTTCAGATCTTTAAAGATTTTTTTTTTTCGATTTATTTGACGCATCAATACAGCTCACAAAAAATCCTCGTGATTCTGATTACACATTAATGCTAAAATGCCTGTTCACAGTACATAGTCTCCCGGAATTTAGGTCCGTAATTGTACTATATTGTCTTTCAAATACAAACTTAAACCGTATTACTTTAAATTCTTATCACAATACCCGGGTAGTATGGTAAATGAGCTCGTAAGAGTGAATAGCGGCCGATACGTTAGCGGGATCAACGCGAGTGGACTGGGGCGATACGGCAGTAAATAATGACCGTTTTCAACATTGGCCAGCTATAGTGTAACAAAGAATGACGTCATTAGCTTCTCTGGGTGAGGAATGGGACTGTTAATCATAGTGGATGTGGATGTAGGGATTGTAGTTGTAAAGACTTGTGTGTCTCGTGGGTAGTTTGTTAGCATTTGCTTTTAATGCGAGAATATTATCCTTAAGTGCAGTGAAAGAAGCCGTATTTTAAAATTATGCTAGAAGAGATACAAGTTATTGTAAATTAATGCCCAAGTGGGAAATCTTCTACCTACACAGACATAGTATTTACAATGCGATTCAAATAAGAATAGGATCGACTTAGCGCCATATTGTGACGTCATAGCTGTCAATTCAAATCAATTAGGTAGGGTGAGCAAAGCAAGAAAATTGTTTTTTAATTATTATTTACAAATATTGAGTGAAATAAATGTTGTGGTATGATTAAAAATAAGTAATAATGGCTACTACTAAATAACGTTTATTTTTTGATTAAAACTTATTTAAACAAAGTAAAATAAATCGTTATTGATATGCAACTAAGTTTTCTATGCAAACGTACTTCTCAAGAGAGATTTGACAGCTAGAGGTCATTGACGTTCCTATTCTCATTTGAAACGCATTATATATATTTACTGGCACTGACATTTTGAATAGTTACGGAATTGTTCTAAGTCGTGAACGTCCATGAATAAGAATGGGCATGGCAGGTAGGTATATGTATAGTGTAGAAGTAAAAGCAAAGCTCCTTTTACCCTTTTTTTTAGGGATGGGAAATCATCAAATGACTTCTCCCGCTCTGGGTGGAGCGGGAAATCTAAGGACCTACATATAAATCTCAGAGAATCTTAAAAAAATATAATTAGCATTTTTTTTTTTTCATATAAGAAAACACAACTTGAATTTTAGAAATATCTAAAATTCTTGTTGTGATCTTCTATTAGGTATAAGAAAAAAAAAAGAACAGTTTAAGATAATATTATTATTGCATTAGACGGATTTCTAAGAAGCTTAAAAGCCCTTTGTTGTAGTAAAGGTTCGGTCAAAAGTATAAAGATCAAAGCTAATGAAGATTTTTATAAATTATGAAACAACGTCTTTCGGTCCGTCTGTCCTTTTAGTGCTCTTAATATTTGAGTATCATTTATTTCAATTTTTTAAATGTTAACCTTAACTGTTTTGTCTGGCTAAGTTTTCAGTAAGTATAATAATACTAATTTTAGAGTACAAGAAAAATAAATGGAAAAATACGCCGAATATGCGTGTATGACATTGCGCGTGATTATCTTATAACTAACGCGTGATTATATTATAAAAAAATCGCCGAATACGCGTAATAACTAACTAGCTTTCGCCCGCGACTTCGTCCGCTCATACCCCAATTTTTACCCTACGGAGTGAAAGGAAGATCCATGTTAAATTTCAGCTTTTCACAACCAGTAGTTTCGATTGTGCGTTGATCGATCAGTCAGTCAGTTTCTGCTTTTATACATAACCTAGCTTTTGCCCACGACTTCGTGCGCGCATATCCCGTTTATGAACGTTTCCGTAGAAATTTCAGCAAATTCTCTCTTAGTGCTCTCCTAAACTTCGCATGGATAGGATATTATAAAATTTCAGCAAATTCTCTCTCAGTGCTCTCCTAAATTTCAGCAAATTCTCACTTAGTGCTCTCCTAAACTTCTCATGGATAGGATATTATAAAATTTCAGCAAATTCTCTCTCAGTGCTCTCCTAAATTTCAGCAAATTCTCTCTTAGTGCTCTCCTAAATTTCTCATGGATAGGATATTATAAAATATCAGCAAATTTTCTCTCAGTGCTCTCCTAAATTTCAGCAAATTCTCTCTTAGTGCTCTCCTAAATTTCTCATGGATAGGATATTATAAAATTTCAGCAAATTCTCTCTCAGTGCTCTCCTAAATTTCAGCAAATTCTCTCTTAGTGCTCTCCTAAATTTCTCATGGATAGGATATTATAAAATTTCAGCAAATTCTCTCTCAGTGCTCTCCTAAATTTCAGCAAATTCTCTCTTAGTGCTCTCCTAAATTTCTCATGGATAGGATATTATAAAATTTCAGCAAATTCTCTCTTAGTGCTCTCCTAAACTTCTCATGGATAGCATATTATAAAATTTCAGCAAATTCTCTCTTAGCGCTCTCCTAAACTTCTCATGGATATGATGGACGTTACGAGTAGTTTCGGCTGTGCGTTGTCTGTCTGTCACTCACTCAGTAACGCAAGAATTTTATGTACATATCGATACCTTTAGGCTCAAAGGGCGTAACCGCCATTTTGGCCAAAATGAGATTTTAATGTACTCATACTTAGATTTTTTCCCTCTTTCGATTGGTATATTTAAAATTTCGATATTCGCTAAAAAGTGGTGGATACAGCCATAATTTTTGGATTGCTTAACATTGATTTTATTTAAATTTGGGCCGTATATGAAAAATATTTCATTTTTTATAACCGAAAGGTCGTAACAGGTAAACAAAATTGTAAACTTGGCAGTATATCCTGTGATCTGTCTCTTTTGGTGTTTACGCCTCTGGCTATTTTAGAATTTTTTTCGTACTTGTCTTATACAACCAGAGATTTTATCAAGTTTGGCAGTTACGCCCCAAAATAAACTAAAATATTTACAATATAGCTTATACCTGCCCTATTATAATATTTTTGACGCAACAATCATCCCATGGTTTTATAGCGGTAGATGATTACGCTTCCAAATGCTTTTGAAATATTAACAATTTGACCTAAACATTTTTACAAAAGCGTCTTGTACTTTACACTCAAAGTTTTACGCAATTTTTCGGCCCTGCGTAATAAAATAAAATAACGTTTGTCTAACTGTCTTCCAAAAAAAAATGCGGTGCGAGATGAATTTCTCTCCTAGAACAACCAAAGATATGATGGACTCTATATCTGTACTTACCTGTCAAACTCCTATGGTGTTACCGTCCATCATCACCGAAGTTGAAATAAACATTTTTCCTGAGACTGACCATGACTTGCCAGACTCCGTTCCTCAACTTACCTGCCTCAAACCTGTGTTGTTACGGTCCGCCATCACCGATGTACAAATAAACACTAACAAAGACTCCGTTCCTGAACTTACCTGCCTAACTCCTGTGTTGTTACCGTCGGTCGGTCATTACTGATGTTGAGATAAACGTCTTTCCTGGAACTTCCGCAACGACACCAGAAGACGTTTTTCAACATACTTACGGAGCTCCTCCTAACTCAGCGTTATCATCGCCTGTCATCGTCAATATAGAGACGAATGTCTCTCCTGGAACTTCAAGAGACACGCTAAACACCGTCGAACCAAACAATGGTCATACTTTAAGCACCTCTAGCCAAACAAGTAAAAGACGTTTCTGTAAAACAGAAAATAAGGCATACATAGACTTTTTATCTGATGAGGACCTAGAAGATTTTTCAGCGGGAAGCTGTGATTTATGGTCCGACTGTGAAAACTCAGATGACTCTAACGTATTTAAAAATGGAAAGAAAAAGAAGAAAGTAAAAAGACGCGGTAGTGATAAAAAAAATGAAACTTTAGTAAAAAGATATCAAAATGCCCCAACGAAAGAAAAATACGTATATAATACTAATATTATAAAGCAGAAGAGTTTGTTTGTTTGTTTGTTTGTTTGGTTGAACGCGCTAATCTCAGGAACTACTGGTCCGATTTGAAAAATTCTTTCAGTGTTAGATAGCCCATTTATCGAGGAAAGCTATAGGCTATATATCATCACGCTAACACCTACAGGAGCGGAGCAGAATAATTAAAATAATGAAAAATGTTACGCAGACGACGTTGCACGGGTCAGCTAGTGTTAAAAGAAAAAGGAAAGTTGCACGAATCAAGAAAAGGCACTGTTAAACAAGAGAAAAAAATAAAGGAAAATCCTTGCACTAAAGGCAAATGTTTCAAAAAATGTATTGAAATTACGGAAGTAAAACGAACTTCTTTATTTAATCACTAGCTGACCCGTGCAACGTTCGTCTGCGTAACATTTTTCATTACTGCTCTGCTCCTATTAGTCTTAGCGTGATGGTATATAACCTATAGCCTTTCTCGATAAATGGGCTATCTAACACTGAAAGAATTTTTCAAATCGGACTAGTAGTTCCTGAGATTAGCGCGTTCTACCAAACAAACAAACTCTTCTGCTTTATAATATTATAGTATAGATTTTTGGAGTATGGATAAAAGCCTCTGTATAACGCCATACTACCGATATCAGTAGCGAAATATAAAGACCTTAATTGAAAAACCTGAAACAGATAACGAAGACGAAGATTCAGAGGAAGAATAAGTCTAACGTTGTTGTTCGGGAGCTCGGGATGCTTATGCTTACTCGTTTTAGTTAACTTTTTTTACTTTTTTACATCATAATTATGACAACGTTAATTCGGTAGATAAAACAATTAATTTGCTTTATTAGTAGCTGTGTTTTTTTTATTATTATAAATATTAGAGGCATCAAGGACAGAAAAAAATGTCTCATTACATCCAAATTACGTTAATAGGATATTAGATTCCTACATGATAATAAGTGTAATACATTCCTATATCGTTATTAATAATATAGTAATTAAGATTGATTGACTTGTTTTTTTTTTGTTTTGAGATTTATTTTATTATTATTACACAATGATTATTATCACGATGACCGTTTCTATTATAATTATTGTTGTGATTAAACATTTTTTATATAATATTTCTTTTATTTTTTAATGCTATTTTCTGGACTGCACTGCAGTTGTTATGAGTAGGTGTAGTACTAAAACTATCAAGCAAATGACCCGATCGGCAAAAATGAACTTAATTACCAGAGCTTAAAGTGAGAAATCATAGATGAGAAATGCCATAATCGTCACTTACACCACATATTGGGCAAAGGGTTTGTAGCTTACATCATTAATTGGACACAAGAATACAAAGAGATTGTATCTTACATCATGAATTGTTAGTTGATTTCATATGATTTGCTAATACACCCATAGCTGCTTGTGCAGGAGCTTTATTTTTTGGCGTAACCGACAAATTTGTTTTTTTTTTTAGGGTGTATATGAATTCTATTTTTTTATTTGTTAGATTTACTTTATTTATTATTCTACAATGTTCTTTATCTCAAAATTCTAACAACTTTTGTCTTTGACATTTTTTTTATAACTTTAAGCACAAAAAAGTTATGTCGGAAAACTGTTTTGTTGTTTTGTTTTTTGGCTCTCCTGAAAAGTCGTGGTTTGGTGGATACGCCCTTTGAGCCTAAAGGTATCGATATACTAGCTGACCCACGCAAATTCGTCTGCGTCACATTTTCCATTACTGCTCCGCTCCTATTTGTCTTAGCGAGATGATATAACAATATAGCCTATAACCTTCCTCAATAAATGGGCTGTCTAACACTGAAAGAATTTTTCAAACCAGACCAGTAGTTCCTGAGATTAACGCGTTCACCCAAACAAACAAACATACTCTTCTGCTTTATAATATTAGTATAGATTTTGATGATTGATGATATATTAGGTACCTATAGTATCATCTTGTCTCTTTTTGAAAAAAATGGTGTCATTAACTGCAGCAAGTGATAAAATAAGTGATATGGTTCGGTAATTGCTTACTTAGTTCGGTATTTGCTCTTGGTAGGTACCTTGTAGCTCAGTTCTAAAATATTATTCGCGGTTTTAAGACGTATGTCGTTACAGAATTAAAATCATCAAAATCACCAATACAACCCTCTAAGTTCATAAAGCTCTAGGAATTACTTTTTCTGTTTTTTTTTTTTGTTCCTAGGCCTTTTTGAACTTGGAGGGTTGTATTGGTGATTTTGATGATTATAATTCTGTAACTACATACGTCTTACAGCCGCGAATAGTATTTTAATGTTGATTTTAAGTAGCATTGAAATGCAAATTGCATAAAACGCAAGAAATTTAAAATTTCGCGGGCTGGTTGGAGCATTCACCTTAAAGAAAAGCTTTTAGCCCAATTTTTTGGGTTTCGTACCCAAGGGTAAAACGGGACCCTGCCGGGGTTGCGGTATCTGTTCAAAAGAGTCACTGCGGCTCTGGAACGCAAAAGGCATTAGGAACACGGATGGGTTTTAGTCAGTAGGAGTCTGACCCTCCCTCCTGCTTTACCCAGAGCGGGAGGAGTCATTAGATAATTTCCCATCTTAAAAAAAAGGGTAAAACAGGACCCTATAACTAAGACTCCGTCCGTCCGTTAGTCACCAGGCTGTATCTCATGAACCGTAATAGTTAGACAGTTGAAATTTTCACAGATTATGAACGTCTGTGGCCGCTATAACAAAAAATACTAAAAACAGAAAAAAAATACATATACATATTTTAGGGGGCGCCCATACATCAGACATGATCTTTTGCCGTTTATATGGATAATGGTACGACCTTTCGTATGAATAAATTAGGAAAATATTGGTATTCAGCTGAATCCGGTTTGACTGGAAGCCGACCCCAATATAGTTGGGAAAAGGCTAGGCAGATGATGGTACGACCCTTCGTGCACGAGTCCGAATCGCACTGGGCCGGGTTTCTTTTACTCAAAACTAACGAAACTACTAAAGTATTATCAGACATGATATCGGTGAAGGTATAACACACCCACTTGTAGTTAAAGTACTTGAATGGATTAGCTACGTAAACAACTCAACTGCCATGACAACAAATTCACTCACTACACATTATACCCCTGTTTAACCACACAGAATATCACGAAACTAAATAAAACCGAACAACAAAGGACCTAAAACAGTAACTGGCCACCCTTCGGCAAATGTAAGTCAAAAAGCGCGTAAACAATTCAGGGGTCCCACCAACTAATCATCCGCTTTGCCAGGATCCCAACGAGGTCAGAGGAAATGAAACCGCGTGTTTTGGTGCCAAACCTGAGTGTACTTGGATTCCGTTCAAGTGTTGACGCATCGGACGCCAGATTAAATGGGAGCGGGGTGGTGTGTCTCTGATGTTTTATACTTTTACGTAAATAAATATTTGTCGTAGTTTTCGTGTGCAATGTTATATTTTATAAAAACTGTTTGCTTGATGAATGATGAGACTTCGAACTTATTTACAAAATTTTGTCATTATGAAAAATTTAAAGGGAACCATTGTAGCATGCATAGTCCCCCGCCGCCATTTTGTTTTTCAGGGTTCCGTACCCAAAGGGATAGATAGACACAGAGACAGAGATAAATGGAACATGGAGACGTCGTTTTCGGCAATTGTGAAGTCTGTTTAATACGAGCTAAATCGCGAGCAAGCAAGTTTTATATAATTAATTAGTAAAATAATAACTGTAGTTTGTATAGTGTCTTTTTTTTTCTTTCTATTTTTACTTAAGAAAGTGCAGATTTTACAAAAATAGCTATCGTATACTTAGATTACTTAGTTACAAACACACCAATAGATACAGGCTATATTTTATTTGCTATAAGGGCTCCATTTCTTGTTGTGGTAAGCGTTTGTGGCGATCGGTTCGAGTGCAGCCGGAAATAAGTCGTTTGTGACTTAAAGTGTAACTTGAAACTTTTCGGAAAAGAGGTCCAGTGTTAAAATATCGTGGCCATATATTTGTTGTCCGAAAGATTTGTTGATTATTTTCTTTTGAGTTCGATAGTCGATAGAAACTGGGTAGGTGCCTAGTTACTCGTATTTTTTTTTTTGTGAATATTTAAACTTATTAAAGTGATTTCAACGGTTCTGTTTCGTATGTATATTTTAGGTTATTTGTTGAAAACTATCGACCTATAAAAGTGAAAGGAAATAGACCCCAATTAATGAAAAAAAATGTACAATATTATTTAGCAAAATTGATGTCTATATTGGGCTATAAAATATTCTTTGCATATTAATTATTGTAAAATTCTAGTTCCTAAAACGTAACAGACAGTTGTGTTGCTGGGGAGTTTGTTGGCCACTTCTTCTTCACAGCTAAAACACTAGGAAGTGGTGACGGGCGGGCGTTTTGTTTGGGGGACTGTCTTTTGTAAAACATGACGTTCAAAAAGTGCGGCCCTCAGCCTAATTTGAATAAATGACTTTTGAATATTTTTTTTTTTTGAATTCCTTCTAAATTCTTCCAAAAACACAGTTTTTTTTTTAAATGGTAATTATTTTATCTAAGTAGATAAAGAGTACCTAGTACGTGAACTCCACAAAAGTATGTGCGATTATCGCGTGGTGCGACAACTGACAACAGTAATGCGACTCACCATAGTTCGAATGCACGCTTGTGCGTCATACGAGATATGTGTATTTTAGTGTTTATTTTACAATTCTTAATCATTTTTTATTTATTTTTATTAATTTAACATATTTATATTTAGTATGTGCTACGTGAGGGCGTCCGTGGCATCACAGGCCCTATCGTAATACCAGCGCTGTGTTATTTATTTATTTAGATATCGCAGCATATGCTGAGATAGGGACCTTTTTGGCCTCGCACAGATCAATTTCATGTTATTATCTGTATTTTGTTATTTTGCTTCTGTCTGTTTTGTGCGAGTCCCAAATAAACATTTTTCTTTCTTTCTTTCTTTCTTTCTTTCTTTCTTTCTTTCTTTCTTTCTATCTTTCTATACGGAAGTTTGATATCACGCACAGATCAGTGAGTCACTCAAAATATAGAAAAGTTTCTGCTGAACCCTGCAGCTCAGCAGTAGAATTTCTTGCCAAAGTCTGAGTTTCCTCATAGCTTTAACCCAGGAGTATTTAAATCAAGAGTGAATAGGTTACTTCTAGGCAAGCGTCCATCATCTTTCACTAAATCATTGACGCCAGTTTGTTAATTGTTCAATAAAAAAAGTTAAAATTGTAAAAGGAAGCATCTGTCGGTAACTTCACGAACTACCAGAAAAAGTTTCCACTACGGAGGGTTCATTGCCTATGAGGGAGCAAAACAGCCCTCGCCATGGTATAAATATGACTTCTGTCGCTAGATGGCATTAGTATCCTAGCGCCGCGTCTTCGGTAGCGTACCTGCTACTTTCATAGTTCTAGCAAACGTGGCTAGATGGCGCTTTTTTGCTGAAAGTGCTAACTGAAAATAAGTTCCTGTTACAGTAAGTAATAAGTACAAATAATTGATATTAACCATAGTTTTCGATTTCAATACCTACCAAGATAGTCAATTATGTGGTACATAATTATATCATTTTTAGTACCTTTGCTTGATGCAGTGGCCTCTGCCATCTGAGACAGGTACCTGCTGCTGCTCCAACCAGCTGAAACCTCTTTCGTATTTGTTTAAAAAAGATCTTGGAGATGGCGTTAAATAAAATTTTCCTTTTTATAATTAAAAATATAATTTCCTCACTAGCTGAAACTATTACGATGTATCAAATTCAATTAAAATAAATTATCTTATCAATGAATAAAAAGTAAATAAGTTATAGGTAATTTAAGGTCAATTTTATTTTTTACTGGCTACCCCAGGATGGTTATGTTATATTTTACCCATTCATTCGTGAGAATGGGTGGGCGATAATATCGAGTATGCTAGTTCAAGGACTGGACATCAGTCTGGTATGCCGAATGGAATGGATGATTTAAAATAGTATCCGTGGCGTTTCTTGCACATTAATCTCAATAGATATCTTTGCTTTGGATCATGCAACAAGCTTTAATTTTTGCTAGCCCAATCCGGCCTACTGCTGGGCATTATTTTCCCGCGCCACCTAGGATCAGCACTTGCGGTACACGTCCAAGACATTTCATCACAGAACGTCGTTCTGAAAAAATAAGAAGCAAACTTAAACTGATTTTGGTATCACTGGAGTGCGTCTACCTACCGTGCAATATTTCCGGTCGAATAAAATGTAGGAACGAGTATTTTTTACCAAAACCTCGACCACACTTTTCATCTGAAACTTTTCAGTTTCAACCGTAAAAAAAAACAACTTTTTGTTTCCATAATTTAAAAGCACGTCCAACCACCTTGTTGGTAACAATCTCAATTATTCGAAAACCTCTAATTTAATGCTGGCAACTTCTAATTTATTCACTGAAGGGAACTGTGATTGCAAATTGTTTCCGTTTTGGTATTCACCGACGGTTCTGAATTCACTTTTTTGGTGCGACATCAGACGAGAAACAATTCGTTTTCTTTTATGAATTTCAACTCTTTCGGTGGCTATCTTGAAAGTATCATAATTGAGTATTCATTGTTCTTAAAAGCATCATGAGCTTAATTTTGAAGAATGAAGATGAAACTCTCCTCTTGGCTTATCAAGTTGCAATTTAAAAAAAGAATTGGAATAGATCAAGAACCATACGCAGGCTTTTGTTCTATTCTACGAGTAATTTCTTTATTAAGTGTTTTATGTCTCAAGGGTAACCAACTAGTAGAAGATCCGATATAACATCGACCTTCACCGATCTGTTTTATCTGTTAAACGGGTTCAGCGGGCTGTATCTCAAGAAACGTTATAAGTAGAAAGTTGAAATTTTCAAGTAATATAAACTAAATTAAATTTAAAATGAATGGAGGCTCCCATACAAGAAATGTGTTCTTTTCGGTTTATGGTAAAGACCCCTTCAGGCGAGTGTTCAATTACCACTAGACCATTTTTTCGAAATAATTAGTAGCGGAGCGTCTTACTATACTGTAATTAGGTAGTCACTCCATATGTAAAATATCTACGGGACAGCTGCAACAAATTAGTCTGGCAGCCGATCCCACCACAGTTATCAAAAGGCTGCGTCCAGCAGTCATGTCCTAATAAGGAAACTCTTTTATGATTACCAGCAAATATTTAGGTTTTTTTGTTTTCGTAATGATGCAGTTTCTTCATCCGATTTTCTAAAGCTCCTATTTCTTGGGCTTTGCAAAAGTGGCGGAAGTTACTCAGCCAATGGTTTATAGTCTTTTCTCACGCTATCTGAAAGTACTTTTTAAGGGACCTAAAATATTTTATACTTGATTTTAGAAGCCTATTAATATCATTCACTTATGAAAGCAAAGAAGATGTAGTGGCAAAATGAAATAATTAATTTATAATTGAAACTAATTTGTAAACTATATTTTACTTAAGATTTACTAAAGATAGTTTTCAAATTATTTTCAATAATAGAAAAAAAAACAATTATTTTTTTATTTTTTTATTGAATCCTACTAATATTATAAATGTGAAAGTTTGTATGTTTGTATGTTTGTATGTTTGTATGTTTGTATGTTTGTTCGTCAATCACGCAAAAATGGCTGATGGGATTTGAATTAAATTTGGCACACATATAGTTGACATCCTGGAATAACACATAGGCTACTTTTTATCCCGATAAAAGGCATAGCTTAATGGCGGCGGAGGAGGAAGTGGAAATCAGACGTTTCTGCTGCCTTAGTACTTCAGATTCACAAGTACCAGGAGAGCATAAACATGTCGAAATATTTTCGGGTCTGAATTTGTGAGCGCCAAAGATTCTCGAGTACCAGGAGAGCAGACATATATGTCAAAGTATTTTTGGTCAGGTTTTTTATTTGCTGGAAAATAGATTGGCTTTCATTGCAAGCGTTCATGTTTGTATGTTTGTCCGTCAATCACGCAAAAACGGCTGAAGGGATTTGGATGAAATTTGGCACATATGTAGATTACATCCTAGAATAACACATAGGTTACATTTTATCCCGGTAAAATACATGACCTAATGGAGACAGAGGAAGAATTGAAAGTCCAAAGTTTCTGCTACCTTAGTACTTCAGATTCAAAAGTACCAGGAGTACAGAAACATGTCGAATTTTTTTTCTGGGCTAGAATTTTGTTACGAGTGCTAAAAGATTCACAAGTTTCAGGAGACCAGCAACATGTCAAATTATTTTTGGGAGAGCAAAAACGTGTCGAAGGTATTTTCGAGACCGGAATTCCGAGCGCTACAGATTCACAAGTACCAGGAGAGCAAAAACATGTCAAGGTATTCCGGGGCCGGAATTACAAGCGCTACAGATTCACAAGTACCAGGAGAGCATAAATATCTCGGAAATTTTATTGGGGCTTAAATTATGAGTGCTTTAGACTAACAAGGTACTAGGAGAGCAGAAACATGTGGTATTCCGAGGCCGGAATGTCAAGCGCTACAGATTCACAAGTACCAGGAGAGCAAAAACGTCTCCGACACTTTTTTGGGGCATTACGAGCGATTTAGATTCACAAGTACCAGGAGATCAGAAATATGTCGAAACATTTTCCGCGTTGGAATTGTGAACGCTATATTTTCACAAGTACTAGGAGAGCAGAAACATTTCGAAGTATTTTCGGGGCTGGAAACTGTGAACGCTATAGATTTTCAAGTACCAGGAGAGCCACGTGTCAAAGTATTTTCCGGACTGGATATTGTGAACGCTATAGATTCCCGAAAATAACCAGGAGAGCAGAAATATGTCGAGGTATTCCGAGGCCAGAATGTCAAGCGCTATAAATTCACAAGTACCAGGAGAGCAGAAACATCTCGGACGATTTTTAGGGGTTTAAATTAGCGCTTTAGATTCACAAGTACCAGGAGATCAGAAATAGGTCGAAGTATTTTCGGGACTGGAATTTCGAGCGCTACAGATTCACGAGTACTAGGAGAGCAAGAACATGTCGAAGTATTTTCTGGGCTGGAAATTGTGAACACTATAGATTCCCGAAAATAACCAGGAGAGAAGAAATGTGTCGATTTTATTTTCGGGGCCGGAATTGTGAGCGGTTAAGTTTAAAAAATACCAAGAGAACAGAAACATGTAAAAGTTTATTTTTGGGCTAAATGACTGAATTCTAAAGGTTCACAAGCAGCAGGAGAGCAGAAACATGTCGAAGTATTTTCGGAGCTGGAAATTGTGAACGCTATAAATTCACAAGTACCAGGAGAGCAGAAACATCTCAGACGATTTTTTTTGGGCTTAAATTATGAGCGCTTTAGATTCACAAGTACCAGGAGATCAGAAATATGTCGAAACATTTTCCGCGCTGGAATTGTGAACGCTATATTTTCACAAGTATTAGGAGAGCAGAAACATGTCGAAGTATTTTCTGGGCTGGAAATTGTGAACGTTATAAATTCCCGAAAATAACCAGGAGAGCAGAAACATGTCGATTTTATTTGCGGGGCCGGAATTGTGAGCGATTAAGTTTAAAAAATACCAAGAGAACAGAAACATGTCGAAGTTTATTTTCGGCTAAATTAATGAGTTCTAAAGATTCACAAGTACCAGGAAAGCAGAAACATATCGAAGTATCTTCGGGGCTGGAAACTGTGAACGCTATAGATTCTCAAGTACCAGGAGAGCAGAAACGTGTCGAAGTATTTTCGGGACTGGAATTCCGAGCGCTACAGATTCACAAGTACTAGGAGAGCAGAAACATGTCGAAGTATTTTCTGGGCTGGATATTGTGAACGCTATAGATTCCCGAAAATAACCAGGAGAGCAGAAACATGTCAATTTTATTTTCGGGGCCGGAATTGTGAGCGGTTAAGTTTAAAAAATACCAGGAGAGTAGAAACATGTCAAAGTATTTTCGGGGCTGGAAATTGTGAACGCTATAGATTCTCAAGTACTAGGAGAGCTCAAACATGTCGAGGTATTCCGTGGCCATAATTACGAGCGCTACAGATTCACAAATACCAGGAGACCAGAAACATACCCGAAACTGTTCACAAGTACCCGGAGAGCAGAAACATGTCGAGGTATTTTCGGGGCCGGTATTATGAGCGCTGAAAAAATCAAAATTACCAGGAGATCAGAAACATGTCAAAGTTTTTCTGGGGGTTAATTGCAGACCGTTAGGATTCCAAAGCTCCAGAGGACCAGAAATATGTTGAAGTATTGCCGGCGCCGGAATTTTGAGCGGTTATGATGCAAAAGTAGGTACCAGAAGAACAGAAACACGTCAAGTATTTTTGAGGCTGCAAATATGAGCGCTATAGATTCACAAGTACCAGGAAAACAGAAACATGTTAAGTAATTTTGAGGCTAAAAATATGACAGAAACGTGTTGAAGTTTTTCTGGGCTGGAATTGTGAACGCTATAGAATTACAAGTACCAGGAGAGTAGAAACATGTCAAAGTATTTTCGGAGCTGGAATTGTGAGCAGTTAGGATTCAAAAGTAACAGGAGACCAGAAATATGGCGCAATATTTCTGGGGCTGGAATTGTGAGCGGATAGGATTGTAAAGTACCGGGAGACCAGAAACATTTCAAAGTATTTTTTCGACAGGAATCGTGAGTGCTTAAGATTCACAAGTACCTACCAGGAGATCACAAACATGTCATGATGTAATTTCGGGGCTGAAGTATTACTTTCAGCGCACCGCAAAGACTCACAATATCTGGATACCTGAATCATGAAGTTGCAGTTCCAAGGATGAGACAATGAGGCAAAAAAGTTGCGCGGCAATTCTGAAGTCTACGCAGACGAAGTCGCGGGAAGAAGCTAGTTTAAACATAATTATACAAAAAAAAATATAAAAGTAAGGCGGCTAGTATCGAATGACTTTTATCGGACAAAAAATTTAAGATTCAGTGTCTATTTTGATTCGACGTTATTTCAAGTCCAGGAAAAAATAAAAATACATGAAAGACTTATTCATGAATTATTTAACCTTTAGGTTAGATAAAAGACCTTATAATGTGTTGATCTTTATCAGGTGAGTTAGAAGGATCTGCCAAATAGCTTTTCATTTGCAAAAGGGCACAGTTCAAGTTTAAGGTTTGAAGTTGTGTTTTTAGGAGAGTTCAAAAAGTTATTTTCATCGTATTTTTCAAATTTCTTACAGTAAAATATTTTTCTATTAATGAAAAAGGGTTTACTTGATTTGTTTATCTAGTAATCGTAAGCCTAGTCAAGCAGTGTGAAAAAACGAAAGTGAAAATGATTGAAGTGAGCCGTTAAGAGGAAATGTGGGCTTGTAGACTTCGTATGTAAAAAGTTATATTTCGAGGTTTGGCTCTCGCCTGTTTCGTCCTCCAATATTAAATCGATTCAATAGATATTACACAAGCTGAATAAGAAGGATATAAAATGTGCCCCTATGTTTTTCTCTATTCATTAATTGTTGCCAAACTTGTTCAGTAAGGCTCTTTTGACAGCAGTTTATTGGACAATTTTGAGCATGTTTTGAGGGTCCTAGTGCTTTTACGTTTAATATATCATCAAAAAAAAAAACTTAGCGACACAAAATATATTCTTCTTATTCAGTTCATGAAATATCTCTTAAATCTATCCAATATTGAGGAAGGAAACAAGCGAGAGCCAAACCTCGAATTATGACTATTTACATACAAAGTCTTTCCGCCCGCGTTTCCTCTTAAGCTCTCGCGTCAATTGGAATGTCAGTTCACTTCATACAAGAAAGAAAGAAAAAGAGTTTATTTGCGGCCAGTATGATACATACCATGCCCACTTCATCTAAGTTATCACGATGAGTTTTGTACAGAATCGACCGGTTGGGTTCAATTCTTAACTCGGTCAGAGTGTTGTTAAGTTTTTGTTTAATATAAATGACTTGTATATTGCAGAACCAGTGTGTATAATCACTCAAATCTATATAATATAATTATGTCACCGGAAAATGGCAGACTCCGTCAGATTGTAATAAACCTTGGTTAGATTATCATTTCTCGATATATTATGAAACAATCGTTTTGTATACAGGGTTATTTGTAAAACACCGGCAACCTCTCAGGACTGTGCTACTTACATCATAACCAACAACTTTAGTTCTATGACTTTTGAAAATTCATCATATTTTAGTTCATCAAGATTTCATACAAAAATAAAAAAAAATATTTAAATTGAACGATCTAAATGTTACAAGGTCTATGCAAAGCATTAGAAAAAGAAAAAGAATGAGATTTCTTATGCTTTGCATAGACTTCGTAACATTTAGAGCGTTCAATTTAAATATTTTTTTTTATTTTTGTATGAAATCCTGATGAATTAAAATCTGATGAATTTTCAAAAGTCATAGAACAAAAGTTGTTGGTTATCATGTTAGTAACACAGTCCTGAGAAGTTGCCGGTGTTTTACAAATAACCCTGTATAATAAATCCCATCCAAAATCGATAGTGTGCTATATATCCGTGTCTTATTAAGACAAAAATGTTTACAATTTCACGCGACATTTTACAATCTTACAGAGTTTTCCATTTTCCGGTGACACACATATATAAAAGGCAAACCTGACTCACTGACTTATATATCAACGCACAGCTGAAACTACTGGTCGTAGAAAGCTGAAATTTGATATGTAGCTTCCTTTCACTTCCTAAGGGAGCACTAAGAGAGGATTTCCCGAAATTCCTACGGGAACGGGATGAAACGGGATGTGCGCGCACGAAGTCGCGGGCGAAAGCTAGTTTTTAGATAAATTACATTTTAGTCTAGTCAGATACCTATTCTACATCAGCAATTTTCAGTATTAGCCTGGAATCTAAATTATGTGTTTCCCAAAGGGCTTCCACTTTTACATGAGTGTTTTGCCGAAACACAGACACACACACACATCACAGTCTTCTGTGATTTTCGCTTAGTTTTTTGAGAAAAAGTTCCACTTTATCCCGCCATTATATTTCTGTACTATTTTTTGGATGGGAAATCATAAATGGACGTACCGGGAGGGAGTATCAGACTCTTACTGACTAACCACCGATGGTGCAACTAACGTAGGTATCCACCTACTGGGCCCAAACGACACTAACTACCATCGACTCGAAAAAGAAAACTGAATAAACCCACCCATGCGCCTTCAAAATGGACTTTACGTTCCAAGGTTGCGGTGACTTTGGACCTGCCGCACTGGTAGCAACGACAGTACGGCAGGTCCCCAACGGACCCCAAACACTTGTTTGGGGTTTGGAATGTTAATGTTATGTGTTTTCTTTCAGCCCGGGTAAGTAAATAATAAATATTATAAGGAAATAATAATTTATGTTACCAATGTCATTATGAACGAGTAACTATATTCACGTAACATTAATCACGCCAATGAAATTTCTATAAAACAACAATTTATTGGTTTTCATTATAAAATCAGAATAATTAAAATGTCAGCTAAATTAACATTTATTTCCTGTTTTGTTGGATTCAATTTTATTGGTTTAATTATGCGTATTGCAAGCACTACTTTCCGGTTTGTGAATTGAATAGTAAAAAAAAAAATGTTTTTTGTTGAATAAATGTTTTATTTTTTGTTGTTATTTTTATACAGAAACATTTTTACTAGTCACAAAAATTAAGGGATATAATAAAAAATCCAAATTTTTGGGTGATTTTCAACGAGCTGTTACTCCGAAGAAAATGATCGTACCGCAAAAAAAAAAAAAACAAATTGTAGTTCCAAGTGTCTAGTCTTCAGATGACCATGAATTTTTTTTATCATGTTCGGGTCTGGAGAAATCCTAAGAAAACTACCAAATAAAAAAAAATCCGAAAGCTAAAAAACAAAAGCTCTTTAATTTATACATTGGTATAATTAAACATTTTATGATAGAAATAGAAAATTACACTAAATTAAATTTATAAGAACAAACTATATACAAATATATAACTATACACTTAAAATAGAAAAAAAAATGCCTATGGCATTAAGTCCGCCTTTGTACAGTATTATTACTTGTGCATAAAGTTTTAATAAATAAATAAATAATACAAAAGAACTCCTAACTAAAATATGGCATCAAAAAATTCGTCCCCATCGCTATCGACTGGAAGTGAGCCCAAAAGACTGGCTGCATTGCCACGTTGTATGGCAATGCTTATCCTCTGTCCAAGGTAAAAGCCAGCTCTTGGGTCACGCGAAGCGTCAACTGAGCTCTTTTAGAAAATTTAATACCCTTTAATTTGACGTACTCAAAAACCCTGTAGGTACGATGATTTGCCGCAGAGATATCGTCAGTCAAAGCAAAAAAAGTACTTTTTCACTTTGACAATCAATAACTCTGAAATTAATGATCGTATAGGAAATCGAAGGACGGTTTTAAAAACTACACAATATTCTCTATAAGACACCGTGAATGGCTTTTGTCGTTGGTAATTTTTCAACCTCCAAGTGTCCCCTAAAATCCCTGTAAAATTCAAAGCGCTGCGATTTTTTTTCATAGTGTTTCAAATTCTTTATTTTTGCAAAAATCACCATCATGAGAATTTTTTCGATTTTTATTAATTTTTCAACGATTTTTTTTTTCTCAATAGTCTTTATTTTATCAATCCAAGAGATGATTTTTCAAGAAATTTGAAAAAAAAAAAAAAAAAAAATTTGCGGCATATCAAAAGGTAGATTATCAAAGAAGAGCTTACGAAAAATTTACGTGAAGAATCTAGGCTACAAACAATACAGAAAGTTTAAATTTTGTGTAAAAAAAAGCCGAAATCCGCGGGGGGTGTATCGATTTTTTTAATGATTTTTTAAAATGAGATTTGATACTAAGGCAGTTGCAGCGGGCAGCAATTAATATTTACTTTTACGAGTTGCCTAATCTGTGGCCCATCAAAAATAGCAGCTTTAATTTTTTTTCCGTACTTAATTTTAATTAATCCTTAATTTTACAATATAAACAGATTCACCACAAATATTTTTGATGAAGACATATCGAAAACAGTAACAAAATATATTTCAGTGTCCAATAAAAAATGCTAATAATTAAAGATAGTAAATAAGGGTAGTTAGCTGTAACTCAAAAGTGCGTCAATTTGAGATAGGAACAAAAACAAAATCTCAGGAAACAAATGTTTTTTTTTTTGTTGACCAGTGTTATTAGTGTTAGAAATTGTTCTAAGAAAGAATAATATTTTTAAGAATTCTGTAAAACTTATTAAGTTTTTAAATTAATCTCAGAAATGTTTACACCAAAATAAAACCGTACATAAGTAGTGTATTATTGGGCATTCTATACCACTGTCGGCAAGTCGCGAGGCGAGTGCGCCTCGCTCCGGACAGTGGTATAGAATGCCCAATAATATACGATCGACTCACCTGTTTTGTATATTACTGTACTCGACCAACGATCAGGCTAGTTCAGGACAGTAGTGTAGCCTACATAATGTAGGCAAGTTCGGCAAAGTCGCGAAGCGACTGTACCTCGCTCCGGACAGCGGTATAGAATGCCTAATAAAATACGATCGACTGGCCTGTCTTGTATATTACTGTACTCGACCAACGATCAGGCTAGTTCAGGACAGTAGTGTAGCCTACATAATGCCTAATACTGAAACGGTCAACTGGACTGACTGTATATTACTGTACTCGACCAACGCTCAGGTTAGTTCAGGACAGTAGTGTAGCCTACAATAATGCTCACTGCTGAAATAAATAAGTCGTTCAAGTTATTTTGGTTTATTTGTCGTAAAACATTGGTTTCTCTGGAAACAATATATCTACCGAACGCACAAACTCTTGTAGTTTACGCCATTGAGGAGAATCTGTGTCGGTCTGGAACTTGAGTCGGATGAGCGCCTTCTTCCACAGCTCCAGATTGTCGGTGAGGCGCGCGTCGTCAGCCTTGTACACCTTGCAGTCGATGTAGTACTCTCCGTCGAGGCTCGCTGATCGCCGCTCGGTGCCGTTGGCCACTCGGTTCGCAAAGAATGATGTTAGGCATTTTATGTCCGATGAATCTTTGAGTTCGGTGTCCGTTTCGCCGTGTTTACTGATACCGAATATATCGTTACCAGTATTGATTTTCTTACTGAAACAACAACGAAATCCTCTGTTATTATTCTGCAAATACTAACATGATGTACCGTTTAGTTAAAAACTGGAAATACACTACACAAACACATCATAGATCAAGGCAAAGAAAGAGCTATCGGTTATATCTAAAGACATATGTACCTGTCACAGTCTCGAACAGTGTACAATTAAACTGGTTATACAGTTTATTACATAAGAAATAAAAATAATTGTCAATAGTGAAATAGTTATATCGAAAACACATAAATAATTTAAGATTTTGTTTACCTCGTACGTTTTAAGTTCGCTGATGGTGGGCGCGACTTGCGTTTTCCATTGTTGTCTGTAGAAGGTTTGCGGTTGGATGTCGTTTTCTTTTCAGAGATCGCAGCTTGTTGGAAGTATTCGCACTCAGAGTCAGACCTAGAATAACCACATGAAAATATTTGTTAAACATAATACAAACAGCGGACAGGTCCAGAACCCTAAACTATGAAACGGTTGAAAAGTTTTTGACTTACATTTTTCCAATTATGTCCAACTGGTTTGATGAGTTTGTTAAGGCCGACAGCAATAGGTGGGTGTGGTAGCGGATAGCTGTGCACAATTATGACAGCATAAATCACTTCTTGAAGATTACTTCCTCACTTGCAGACTTCAATAAGTTTGTACCAAGTACTTCGAAAACGTGTAGCTTATAAGACGGAAACGAACGATAATTCACTATATTAAAAATGACTAAAACCGATAGTGTAATGTTGCGTGAAACAACTTTTTCCTTAGACGTATTATACCCGTTCAAAAATGATGAATCAGACATTATTGAAGTTGAATCTAATGTCAATACAGCAAAACGACTTAGGGTTGACAAAACAATAACGTGGAATCAACAAACAATGCATAGGTATATGTACTAATATAATAAAGCTGAAGAGTTTTTATGTTTGTTTGTTTTAACGCGCTAATCTCTCGAACCATCAATCGGGTTTGAAAAATTCATGTTGCAGTTAATAGCTCAGTTCTCTAACATCATAATTATGTTTGTAATGAAAGTTGCTTTGGCGACTAGAATGAAATTAGTAATTAAATTACATATTCATCAATTTTTGTACAATCTAAGTAGTTAATTTGTTGCTTGGGTAAAGCACAGGAAATAAGTTATTTGTTGGAATTAGGTCTAATAGGGTGATGTAAACAAGTTTTTAATAATTCTATTCAATTATACAATTTAATTATTTAAGTGAATTACTTGGCCATACATATCTAAATATGAACGTGTGCCAACCTTACCTAAAATAGCTGATTGTTGCGAGTGCAATGTAGCTGATTGGTATAAAATATTTGGAGCGCACGAGTAATCATTTTGTGCAATAGCAGACATTTTAATGAAATAATATATTATATTACATTATCGAATAAAAGATCATATGACAATCAGTACCTACTAACAACCAACCTTTCAAGAGTTTGTTATATTTTTTTAAAATCGAAGACAAACAAAATATTATAACATTATCTCAAAGTAACGACGGAGTGTAAACCCCTTCACTGAATATATAAAATCAATAATTTAAAATAATGTTTTGTTAGCAAATATCAGAGTGTACAAAGTACCTGTACTATTTTTGCATCAGGCGATTTTTTTTTTTGGAACCTGAAAAATATCTACACATTTGGAGTAAATTAAATTGAAACATTATATATGTACTTACCATTACATATTTTGAAGGTAATTATTAAATCATTTTACCTGTATAAAATATTTGATATCAATATTTCATTACACTTGTACTTATCAATTTTTTTTTATTTTCAGAAATATTTTGATAAACATTTCGATTATTTCATGAAGACTGGTCATCAAACGAGACAGCGTGACCAAAACATCCCCGTTGGAGTTTCAACAATTAGATAGCTCTGCTACCCTATTTTCTTGAAGCGTTTATACAATACTCACTTTGAAGCTGGTAGTATACCTAGGTAAGATATTAGTTAAGAGGTATTAGTAGTAGTAACACTATAAGTAATAATGCCTCACTGTTCGGTTTGTAAAGTATTTGTAGATAATCGTCGATGGTCTGGTCATTTACGCAGTAATATTCATAAAAACAATAGCGCGATCCCGTTTTATGATAATGTTACGATTATTAATTCATCTTTTAAAGAGCGAATCGTAAGTTACAAGATCATTGCGACTAGCGAGCAAATAAATAATTTCCCTGAGATGTTTCTCAATAATATTAGTGAACAAGTTAAAAAGTTAATAGACCGATCTTTACTTAAACATAAAGCTGTCAAAGTTAGTTACGAACTATTTTGTTTTTTCCTTATGTTTAAAAATGACCATCAGGAGTTAAAATCATTCGTTACGAAAAACGTTGTTATTAATTTTAATTACAATTTTCAATCGATTTATAAATCAACGGTTGATTTACTGTTAAAGAAAATTGAAGAGTTTCAGGAGAGAGATAGTGGTTGGACATTTGTGTGCAATTCGCATTTAGAAATAAATATTAATAAATATCAACCTCTCGGCGGATCTAAATTTATAATGTTGCCAAAATGTATAAAAAATAAAAAAGCTTGTTTGAATATTCGAAACCAAGACGAGTATTGCTTTTTATGGTGTATTGTGGCAGCTCTATACCCCACGACCCGACATCCCGACAGAGTTTCGTCTTATCCCTACTTCCGAGATGTTTTGAATATTGATAATTTGTCATTTCCAATCACATTTTCGGACATAGCTATCTTTGAGAAAAATAATCCCTTTCTAAATATATTCGTGTATGCTTTAAAAAATAATAAAACTATTATTGGACCCTTGTATACATCAACAAATAAAAGTTCTAAGAGCATCCATCTATTGCTTTTAGAAAATAACACAAGTTCTCATTACTGTCTTATTAAAGATTTGTCGCGTCTAGTTAGAAATCAGATGACTAAACATCATGCTAAACTATACTTTTGCGAAACATGCTTATTGTTTTTTCCAACGCACAGTCAAATTGAATCACACTTGTGTGGAGGGGTTGTAACAGTTTTACCAGAAAAGGGAACATTTTTAAAATTTAAAAATTTTGATAGAAAACAAGACATTCCTTTCGTCATATATGCTGATTTCGAAACATTACTCGAACCGATTTCCGGCGATGAATTCAACACCGTTAATACGTCATACTCACAACGCCACGTGCCGTCCGCGTTCGCCTATAATGTAGTGTCATCATTTAATGATAGGGTTGGTGGCTATAGAAGTTATCGCGGAAAAGATTGCGTTTCAAAATTTGTACATTTTCTGATGGAAGATGTTAAAGCAATACATAGAATTCTGACCAAAAACAAGCCTATGATATTCACAGAGAAAGACGCTCTGGATTTTAAGCGCGCTGTTATGTGCTACATTTGTGAAAATATACTATTGAAAGATAGAGTAAGGGATCACTGTCATATTACAGGTCAATACCGAGGCGCAGCACATAGACATTGTAATCTGCAACATAAAGTACCGAAATTCATTCCAATATTCTTTCATAATTTATCTGGATACGATTGCCATTTATTTATAAAAGAGTTAGGCGAAATTCCAGGGCAAATTAAAATAATACCTAAGACCAAGGAAAAATATACAGCATTCACTAAGTTTGTTCCTTTAGACGACAATGATTTTATACAAATTAGGTTTTTAGATTCTTTTAACTTTTTAGGAACAAGTTTAGACAAACTTGCTAAAACATTGCAGGTAGAAGATTTTGTTAATCTTAAATCTCATTTTTCCGATGAAAGACATTTTAGTTTGCTGACCCGTAAAGGCATTTATCCCTATGATTATATGTCAGATTGGAAATGTTACGAACAAACATCATTACCGTCTAAGAGTTGTTTTCATAATTCGTTGACCAACGAAGATATTAGCGATGAAGATTATAATCACGCGCAGACTGTTTGGGATGAATTCAATATTACTAACCTAGGTGATTATACTGATCTGTATTTAAAAACAGATGTGCTTTTGCTGACAGATATATTTCAGAATTTTCGAAAAACCTGTAAACAATATTACAAACTTGATCCCGCGTTTTACATAACTGCACCTAGTTTATCCTTCGATGCAATGTTACTAAAAACAGGCGTTCAGTTAGAACTCGTATCGGACTTGGCTATTGTCAGAATGATCCAAAGCGGAATACGCGGGGGCCTGTGTATGTGTTCCCATCGGTATGCAAAAGCCAATCATAAATACATGCCAGAATACGATGCATCACAGTCTGACTGTTTCATAGTGTATTTAGACTGTAATAATCTATATGGCTTTAGTATGTGTCAGTATTTACCGTATTCTAATTTTAGATTTCTCAGTGAAAATGAATTAGCTAATTTTCATGTTGAAAATGTTGAGGATAACGCTGAGTGGGGCTTCATATTAGAAGTCGATCTTTTGTATCCTGATCATTTACACAATGACCATAATGATTTACCATTTTGTCCTGAGAAATGTATACCTCCAGGTGGAAAAACAGAGAAATTAATTACAAATTTGCATAATAAGTATAAATATGTGATACATTACGTTCATTTAAAGAAGTGTTTAGAGCATGGTTTAATATTACGTAAAGTTCACAGAGTTATTACTTTCAAGCAGAGTTCATATTTGAAACAGTACATAGAATTAAATACTAAATTAAGACAAAAGGCAAAAAGTTCATTCGAACAAGACTTTTTTAAGTTGTTGAACAACAGTGTTTTTGGCAAGACATTAGAAAATACAGAAAAAAGAGTAACTGTTCATTTAGTTAATCAATGGTGTGATCAATCTAATCGAACCAAGAAATGTATATCTGCCGAGAGACTTGTAGCCAACCCCTATTTCCATAGTGCATCTATTCTTTCTGAAAATTTAGTTGCAATACAAATGAAACCTGATCAAATCATTTTAGATAAGCCTATTTATATTGGGTTCACTGTATTAGAACTTTCTAAGTCACATATGTATGACTTTCATTACAATATTGTAAAGCCTTTTTATAAAGACCGAGTGCAGCTGTGTTATACAGATACCGATTCGTTTGTTTATAAAATATTAACTAATGATTTTTATCACGACTTGAAGTATAATTTTTTACAATATTTTGACACAAGTAACTATAGCGACGAAAATGTCTTTAAGATACCAATAATAAACAAAAAAGTTCCGGGGCTCTTCAAGGACGAAATGGGGGGAATATATATAACGGATTTCGTTGGACTGAGATCAAAACTTTACTCTATAAAAACTCCTCATAAAATCATTAAAAGAGCAAAGGGAGTTAAATCATGCGTAGTAAGAGACTTAAACATAACAGATTATGAAGATATTTTATTTAGTGGTGGAGTTATCCGTAGAAAAAATATTATGTTTAAATCAATAAAGCACGAAATATTTACTCGGAGTGTCAACAAAATAGCTTTATCTAATAACGATGATAAACGTTCGATATCTGTAGATCGAATATCAACGCGAGCCTGGGGTCATAAATCTATTTTAAAGAATGATGTTGAAATTTTTTAGACCAAGTAGATTGTGTTTATATAAATATTATAGTTTTAAAATTAAATATGTATAAAATATTAAATATGTATAACCTACGCTAATTTATGTAGTAAAATAATCTTACTTTAGTTTAAAAAATTAAATCTATTTAATTTTAATATAATTGTAATAGTTTGTTTAGTGTGTAATTATTTAGTGTTTTTATTAAAACTATTTTGTAATTAAAAATAAAAATAAATTAAAATGTAAATCATTAAACTTTCCACTTGTTTAATTTTTAATTACCTTTTCATTTTAAGTCCAGGATACTATCAAACAAATAAAATTATATTATATACACAATACAATAAGACTTATTTTCAAAGAACCATTGTTTACGATCAAGTAATATGATCATAACGCTTCGCAGTACATATAAAATACTTGACAGTTCATTACCCTCGACGAAAAATGCATAGTTAACATTTATATGGTTACTAGCTTTCACACGCGGCTTCGATCGCATGGAAATTGAAATTCAATAAACAAAACCTTCCCAAGTCTTTCCTTCACGTCGATTTGACGTGAAAGAAAGACAAACAAACACATTTTCACATTTATAATATTAGTTAGGATTGCGATCTAACTCACAGGTTGTGCATGTTTGTCATTTACGAAATATAACTCACCCAGAGTACTTGTAAAATTCGAGTGCATCATAATCATGTCATCGGTAAGTAAAATATTTAATAAATATTTCACAGCAATGTTAATCTTCATAAAACTTCGTCTGTAGTCGTGGAAGCGTTGACAGGGATGTATTCATTTACATTTCATCAGTTATCAGTAAATTTTTTGTTATTAATTGGTCACAAAATCGAGACTCTTGGCTGTTACTGAGAAATGGTAACTAGCACTTTACCTCTGGGAGTCGAACCCGAACACCACGTCGCTGTGCCAACAGAACAGTGTGTAAATTGTGTTTATATTTTTGTTTCAGATTTCTGAATCAGAGGTTGTGTTCAGCCAGTATGCTCAGGATCCTTATGAAGGATTCTCAGAGATGCTTCGCTGCGAACCCGAGCATAGCAAACAAGTGACGAAAGATAAGAAATCAAAACAACGATGTAGGGATAAACAGAAGAAGCAAAAACCAACAAAATCTTTCGTTATGAGTCGTCTACAGCGGCGGGGTATTAAATTAATAAAAATTTCGGTCGTCGATTTGTGCAATAACAATCCTCAAGCCAGTGATACTGATAGTGACAGTGAGAACGTTATTATAAATGCTCAATATATTGTCAAAGATGCTATCGACAGTGTTATGGACGAAACTGAGTCTTTAGTTAAGAAAATATCAAAATCTTTGATAGACAGTGATTTTTAAAATGAATTTTTATGTATGATTAGTATGTAAAATAAATAAATGTCCTGTAGTATTTTATTGTGTTGTTTTATTTTATTTTCTTATAGGTATGTATTAGGTTATTTCTTTAGGTTTGGAATAACGAATGAAAAGATTATTTTAAAAATAAAAGTTTTTATTTATAAAACATAAATATGCATTATATTACCATTCTAAGTACTTTTTTATACATAACACATTTTTAAGTGCACATTGTTTTAAATGATTATTACAATTTAAATTCGAATCTACATTACAGTATTTTTTATGCAAAATGGATAAATTAGGACATTGTTTTTCATCCAGTTCTGATACCTTACAATTTACACATAGATCTTTTATCCACTGCACCTTCTCCAAGCCTTTGACAATAATTTCTTTATTTTGTAAGTATGGAACGATTAAACGATGAAATTCCTTGTAGTCAATATATCCTTCATTCCAATAAATGCCTCTGTTTCTTTCTAACCATTTAACTTGCTTCTGTTCATTACTTGTTAAGTATCTAAACAAGTATGGAGGTTTGACTAAGAAGGTTTGGGTGTAATCACGAGTGGCCAAAGCTAGTTCTTTTACTATAAAATTGTTGTAGAGGTCCTTGAATCCTTGAACATCTAATAATATAGTTTCAGGACTCATGATATTTTCCTCACAGTATTGCTCAACGGTTTATACTCAACTATACAGTCGTTTAATATAAGACAGTATGCTGAAGTTTGATCGGGTATAACCGAATCAGTTTCGATTTCCACTCTTACATCCACAACCGGACCTGCCTTCAAGTTATCTGCTTGCCTGGAGCAGTCAATAACAAAGAGCGGCGCCAAGTCTTTAAATTGTTTTTCGCTTAATAAAGGTTCCGCGCGGCGTCCGTAATATGACTGTTGAAATCTAGTGTATTGTTCGTATAATAAGGCAATTCTGTTATCAGCAAAATTCACATTTAGATTTTCATATGGGAAGTAGTTTGAATTGAGGTATACTCTAACATCACGAATATGGCAGTGATCGAACAGAGACATATCAGAGCTTGCATTGTTTTTTCTATTTGTCTGTAAACCGATAATAACATATCTTGGTTTCTCTATTTGCGATGAAGTTTTAATAGACCAAGTATGTTTCGTTGTTTTAGGTAAAGTCGGATATTCGTACAGGTCCCAATTTCTAAAAATCATCTGGAGCGGTCGGTCTTTTTCTAGCAGTTTTAGCAAACTTATTTTCTCTTTGTCTGACACTTTAACATGCGGTACACGCCAAACAATTTTATTTATCTGAACATCATCTACAACTTCACCGGTATTGAGTTTTACAGCGTTCAGGTTAGTATTGCTTCGTAACAATATCAATTCGTGTCTACTATTTATCACTACTTTCTTAAAATCTTCTGCAAATCCGAGAATGTTACAAAGTGGTATGGAAGCAGAAAAACTACCTCCATTAATATTTTTTATGCCGTCGATATTCCAACCCCATGCATAAGATATCTTTGACTCACTCTCATTCATTGACACTAATGATTTCATTGTAGTAGTCACACCAGCGTTTTTTATTTTATCAATTTCCACGCCATTTAATTCGTATCTTATATCTTGAAACAAGTAAAGAAGAAAATTATTTGTTAAAGAAACACTAATCGCTTTATCTTTTGAATCTTTTTTGCTAACGATTATAGTTCCTTCCAAATACAAAGTGCTCGCTGACGGTAATATATACAGATCCTGTTGATTGATAGGTATGCGGATTTCATCGTTTCTGTTGAAGCTTGTCACGTAGGGTTTGTAAGAATGAAATTCAATTCCTTCAACAGTGTTGTCGTAAGTTGGAGCAGATAAAACATCTAAGATATTCATTTTAGCAAACCGATCGCTTTAAGAAATTCCTTATTATCTCTTGTTAATTTTATTTTTTTCTTAGACCGAGGTCTTATTTGCTTGATCACTTTAGAAGAACTGACGTTTCCTATTTGTTGATGCACATATTTATTGTGGTCAATCATATTTTCTTCTAAGATGTAAATATAGCTGTACTTCTTCACCACGTAAGTTTATTAAGCGATTGTTTATATCTAAGAGCCTGATATGTATACAGCTTATGTTGTTTTGGTTGATTGGAAAGTATATGGCGTTTTTCGGAATTTCTATAATTCTATATCCAGGTGGTACGTTGAGTGCGAATTCGTGTACAATGTGACTGGGTTTTCCGTTTATATACGAACCACTTACAATATCACATTCTATCCTGATCACGGTTGTAGGCAAAATGTTGACTGGTAGCTCAGACACATGCCATTTATTTGCTTTTAAAATCTGTTTATTAAACCCCAATAACCTCCGAAAAGTCCCTTCTTTAGTGAAATCGATATCTTTGCTACAGTATATCAAAGTTTTTAGAGTGTTGTTATTACACTGTACTTTTATTGAACAATCTTTTATTTCCGATTTTAAATAATCGCTGATATCTTGTAATTCATAAGTGCCTTCAGGTATTTCAAGGACTTCGTTAGAGCCATAATATAACTTATTATTCGTTTTGTCAATGTTTGGAATTGAATTAAATGTTGAGAAATGTAATAAGGCACACTCATAATGTCCATAGAGCTGTAATGTATTAGGATAATATGTACATACATCGGACGAGTTTGCAGTTATCGACAAGGTGAGTGACATGATGAAAATGATTGAAATAAAAGAAACACATAATATTTATAAGTATTTATTCCAAAATTCTCCTAGATATTCTAAACATAAGTGTCCACAGTTTACTGTATTAAATTGTTGAAATCTAGTATAGTTATAAAAAACATCACAATTTTTAAAGTACTGCATTAATTCCATTGGAGGTTTCAAATCCCCAAAGCTATCAAAGTATTCACAATAATTGTTTATTTTGGCATAAGCTACCCAATGCGTTCCTTCATTTCGTGAATCGTCTAAGTTGACGATAGCACATTCAAAACGTTTTGGTGTTCTTGGTAACCGATCCTTCATATAGACTCCTCGAAAGTATGGGATGTCGCGTGCATGCTCACTGATATCGATATTAGTTAAAGGACGCATAGGTAGCCTTTTATTCAGTTTTTTGAAGGTTTTATAAACAGCCCTTTACCGCTTTTATGAGGTTTAATATACAACCCTCTGCCTAACGCTAAAGTCTCTAAAGTCTTATTGTGTCGTTCTGTTTCTTGCAAGCTTTTTTGGGCTGCCTTGTATTCATTCACGGTTTTCGCAATACCAGCTGCACCACCGGCTAAACTTCCTAAAGCAGATAATCCAGCGAAAATTGGGATTAAAGGTAAGACTCCTCCTGTCTTTGGTATAGGTATAACTCGTGGTATGCGAATCTTCTGAATGTCGGGAAATATCTTTTTCGCAGCTGAGTAAGCAATGTTGATTAATCTTTTACTATTTTTAGGTTTTAGTTTCTTAATTTTTGACCTAATTTTTGATACAAAAGCATTAAACGTTTTAATGCTAGCACCTGACTTTAATTTGGCTTTCATAACTTTATTCACTATCCATGAGCTAATTTTTTCACCATTTCCTGCATCTTTTGATTTGAGTCGTTGTTTAGCCATGTTTAAAAGTTGTAAATCCGCTTTGTGGCGATTAGATAAGTCGGTGTGATTTGCGTATGCAATGTCGTGATGCATACAAGCTTCGTCTAGTTTATTCACACCTCGATCGCCTCGCTGCAATCGCTTTTTAAGTTTTGTTCCCGGTCCGCAATAGTTATAACCAGGCAAATGAAGTTCAAATGGCAGATTATTAATCACACTATAACTAGTCCATTGCCCTGCATAGTCTAAAGTGTAATGATTGAATCATTTCTTACATACATGGTTATATATTATATATTCATAATCCTAACTCACAATTGCATCTTTATCAATCCAACTATTTTCTTCGTTGCCTAAGCCCAGCCATTTCACGTAAAGTTTCTTTCCTTTCCTTTTAAGTATCTTTTCTATCAAATAAACACCTGGATAGCTAGTTTTTTGAAGTTCTTGTTCGTAGAAAGATCCTCTAATGATTTGCTTTCGATGATCTTCTATTCGATATGTTACTGGTATGGTATTATTAATCCTTTTTACATTAAATATTTCAGATGACCAGTTAGGAGTGTAACCTTTATCAAAAATATGTTTGTATTTGCTGATCCGAACATTTTCACCCACTTTGAATTTAGGTTGACTCCGTGGTGTAAGTTTTTGAGTATTTTGAATATTTTCTCTTATCTTGGACTCGTTCAACTTGTTTACCTCGAGTGGTTTAAATTTGGTGGTATGATGTTTTGTATTATTATAGGTTTGTAGAACAACTTTTAACGGTGAACCTACCCATTTGTAGTTCCCAATGAGACTGAAGTATTTATATATTTTATTTTTAATTGTTTTAATTACCCGTTCTACAATCGAAGCTTTCTTGGTAGAAAACGAAGAGTAGTGGTTAATATTGTAGGTCTTCATAAGCTTTTGGAATGTTACGTTATAGAATTCTGTTCCAGAATCAGTTTGTAAATGATCAGGTTTTCGATTGCTGGTAGTTAGTATTCGCTCAAATGCACGAGAAACATCAAGTTTACTTTTTGATTTTATTGGTTCTGTCCAGGTATACTTTGAGAAACAATCAATCACCACTAAAATATAATTATAACCCATATTAAACTTTTTCAGATTTTGCATATCTATTAGATCAGCTTGCCATAAGTCATCGATGCCTTTTAAAATAACTGAACGTCTTACAAAGTTTCTTCGTGCTGCTTTGTGTAGTTCATTATCAATTTGTTGTTTTGCCATCACGGAGCTTTTTCAAGTAATTTTTGTACTTCCGCTTTGTTATAAAACTTATCTTCCAACTGGACTAAAACTTCAGGTATCTTCGCTTTTAAAGCGGCTTGGACTGTTATTTTTGCATCTTTTATGATTTGAGCACGCAACAATCCAATCATTCTATTCTGTTCCTTATTTGTCTGATCGCATAATTGATCGACGTAATCCTTGTTTACAGCATCGTCTGTGTCTACAGGAGATCTTACTCCTCTTAATCTAGATTTTTTCAAATCAAAATCGCCGCTTTCGGATTTTAGCAATGCATTTTCATTGAATTCTAATAATTCAGAGAAACGCATTCTCTTATGAATATGGTGTCCGAATTTATCTACATTCATCTTTAAGGTGTATTATATTTAAAGGTTGATAATAAAATGATCAGTAAAAATTTTATACCATTTATTTATTACTTAATAAATTTACTTTCACGCAGTTCCTCGATAATAGATATAATTTCGTTATCTAATCCAGAGTTACCAGCGTCTCGAGATGCAATTAATAATTTTAACCTATCCACAAGTTCATTAGGATCGTCCCAATATACAAAATCTATATTTTTTTTCCACATTTTTGTCAGAGGTAACCCTTTCCCCTTTATTTGGCTGTTTTGATTAGTACTTGACAGTTTGAAAAGAGGTTTTATAACTTGCAAATATTTTAGTCCCTTATTGCTTTTTATTGGTTTGCTTGAGTCAAAGTCTCGACGATGTGCGTTTGTGGCAACCAACATCATTTTATAATTCTGCAAATCAGACTCTGTAACCGCGCTTAAATCTACGTCCTTTTTCAATAACAATTGTTTCAGTCCAGGAGTGCTTCGATATTTCCGTCCAGTGACGGTGATGTAATCGTCGCTGATGGTTATGGCAGCAGAACCTAACATCAATTGCCCTCGCTCCGCTCGAACACCAAATGGAATATCTGTCAGTGCTTCTACAGATATTGACCAGGATGATGTATTACGCTCTTGATTGTTCTCTTCCAATGATTGATATGACTCGTCACTGTCGGTATCACATTCATTTTCTTCCGCGTCACAGTCTCCTTCGTCACTAGAACGTCTTTTCTGTAAAGTATCGTTTTTAGACTGATCTCTTGTTTCTTCATTTTCTTTTGTTCGTAAGAGGTCAGTTTGCTTACTGTTGTTAGCTATAAAATTGAGAGACTCTGTTACAGGTCTAAAAACTGATTCCAATGCTTGCTTATTTTCAGTCTCAAAATCTCGCATCTTTCGTACTTTCTTCTTTACAGCTTCTGCAGCATCAACAATTTGTCTTTTCAGTGATTTTTCCATTACGGTAGACTATGATAGTTATCGATTAAGAGTCGGGCAAGTAATAGTGATATCATGTAAGTATCATAGTCTTAAATATTTGTATTTTTAATCAAAGACTACAAAAGTGTCAAATTTATTTCTATAACATCCGTTATTTTTGTTGCAATCTTTATTAATTACAACATAATTAAAGGGTTCACTCCAAATTTTAGAACACATTTCACGAAATTCAAGCCATGTCATATCAGTGTTAACATGTTCTTCATAAACATGCTTCAAGTTAATATCATCTTGTTTGAATAATATAATTAAGTTAGCATTATCTCTTACTAACTGTTTAGGGATTTTGCTATATGTTTGATTTAGATAAAAGCAGTCGATATGTTTGTGCCTTCCCATCGCGAAATAATCACGCACGTTAGTTTGATTCTCGCAAGCAACGTCATCAAATATAATCACAGAGTTGGGTTTTGCCTCCTGAACGCTTATAACTTCCTCATTCCCTTGATATTTCTGTAGTGAGATAATTGGTACCCGTTGTAAAACTTTTTCTAAAAAAATGTATTTAGGTTGGTGTAAGGTTTTTGAATAGACATAAACATTTTGAAACCGTAAACCATTTTCGTGTATAAGAAGTCCAATAAGTAAATTTGTTTTTCCACAATTCGATGGTCCACAAATGATACATCGTACTGAATTAGGTAACAGTTCTCCATGACGCGAACTAGTTTTACAAAAATCATCGCAAATTGTGTTTACATGCAGCGATTGTGGTTGTTTAACAAATTTCATGATTACTGTTGTCAACAAACTAATCACCAATGAGTGAAAGTATTTATTACAACAATACTTATAAACTTAAGCAGTACCTACTATCTATTGTCTATTTCGCGTTCGTTTATCCGAAGTGAGAAGAACTCGAACGATCAGAGAGTCGAGACTATTATCGATTATTGGGCGTTCTATACCACTGTCGGCAGCGAGGCATACTCTACTGTCCTAAACTAGCCTGATCGTCGTTGGTCGAGTACAGTAATATACAAGACAGGCGAGTTGATCGTATATTATTGGGTATTCTATACCACTGTCCGGAGCGAGGCGCACTCGCCTCGCGACTTGCCGACAGTGGTATAGAATGCCCAATAATACACTACTTACATAATCGTAGTTTACGGCGTAGTTAACTTTGCTTATTTACAAAATAATTTATAAATCAGAGCGCGTTCACAAGGTCCACTTTTCAAGCAATTATAAAATCAAGATATTAAAACGCCAAACTTTTTATCGCTCCACCAAATTATTCGAACAACTGGATCAACTTTAGAGAACTTTGCTCGGACCTGCATCGTCGCGATCAATACTAATATTTGATTTGATATCCAATAAAAGGCAGCTCTAATTTTATCGATAACCGTCATAACCAATACTGATTTTAAAGGCCATTCTAAGTGACAAAATACATTGAGAACCTTCAAATCATTATTTTCAACATCGTATCTGCCGAAATTCGACTGCTGGAAATAAAACTGTTTTCAGACTACGCTATAATAAATAGCATAGAGTATACAGGGTTTAAGGGACAGCCCTCCACAAATTAACAGGGTGCAATCAGCTCCTTATTTTGAATCATATGCCAGTGGAAATTTTCTCAGGATTTTTTTATTATTTTTTTCGTTTTTTCAGTTTTTATTACTTTATTTCAATGTAAAGTTACATTATCTGTATGCAGAACTCCATTAATGTAAATAACACAGCTAAAATGAAAAAAAAAACCTAATGAACGACGCATGAAATCAGCTGTTAAACGCGACGTGTTTAACGCGCGAGCGCGGCTGTCCTTTTGAAAGCTCGCTGCGCTGCCGTTCGTTGCGTGCGTTTTGCAGAGGTACAGAACGATACATTGCGTGTGAGGTAATTAAACAAATTAGTTTTATTGAATTCCCATAAAGTTCCTGAAATAATTTCATGTACCGGTCAAATTAGTACGATATACTGAAATCACCCTATCAGTGTGTGGAGGGCTGTCCCTTACAACCTGTATAGCTGATAACACAAAAATATCGCGCTCCATACATTATCAATAATTTATAGTATAGTACAGTGTGAACGTGTCCATAACAATGTATGGTGCGCGATATTGCCTTGCTATGAGCTCTATATTATGCTATTGTAATAAAGCGTAGTCTGAAAGAAACTTAAGGGTACAGGGCCGGTCCTGCCGGAGTTGCGGGACTATTCGAAAGAGATGCCGCGGCTCTGGAACGCAAAGGGCAATGAAGGAACATTGATGGGTTTTAGTCAGTAGAAGTCTGACATTCCCTCCCGCTCCGCCCAGAGCGGGAGAACTCATTTGATGACTTCCCATCCCATAAAAAAAGTACAGGGCCGGTTATTGTGGCGACACTTGGGAGAGGCCCCAGTGTCACCACAATAACCAGCCTTGTGCGTCTCGCATCTATCGACTACCCGAGACCCTCACCAGCTCATTAGTCCACCTTGTGGTAAGCCTTCCAACGTTAGTCTTCCAGTATGCGTTCTCCAGAGGGCTAATTCACGTAATGTTATGACGCATCGATTAAGTTTAAGTGCAGTTGCAATTAAGTTTAAGTTCGAGTGATAAACGGTATTCTTGTAATCTTTGAACTGCGCGTAAATTGCGCGTGAACTGCACGTCAACTGCACGACAACCAAACTACCAAACTTACTGACGGTGGAGAGAAAAAATATTATTCACTAGATAATCGAATAGAAACGAATAAATTTCAATGAATAAGGCGTTATTATATTATTAAAAATTAAACTTAAGCTTAGTAGCTGTCATTTTGGGACGTCAAACAAATAGTAGAATACCGATCACGTTGCGTTCCGAAACACACACCAAAGACGCGCAACAGTAGAATGCCATTATTGCGCTTGCGTGACGCGCACTTGACGCAAGCGTGTCTGACAGCGGTAGAGAATACGAAAAGCGTTGTTTTGATCGAAACGTAACTTAAACTGCACTGCAACAGCACTTATTTAGTTACGTGAATTAGCCTACAGAACTTTCAGCCTCCTCGACCATCTGTTCTGCGAGCAATGCGCTCTGCCCACTACCTCTTCAGTTTGGCAATCCTTCGGACTATTTCGGAAACCTTGCTTCTCTTGCGGATATCATCATTCCTGATTCGATCACGCAAGGAAACTCCAAGCATTGCCCTTCAAGAATTTAAACCTTCAGATGAGGCCCAAATCTTTGTTGGAAAAAACGTTTTTTTATTGTGATATTTGACTTTTTAAAGATATTGTGCTATTTTTAATGCTTCTACATGTTTTTCTGGGCATGGAGCTTTCGACTTTTTTTTTGTTTCAATAGATGCGATGTTATGATGATCTTTTCGATGACTGTAGTACATTTCCGATGTTGAATAGAAAATTAAATATTGGATGCTTAATAAATCATATTTGTTTGCAAATAGGTTACATGTAACTCTTTTACACGTCAATACTTTGTTGGTTATACAGGGTTATTTGTAAAACACCAGAAACCTCTTAGGCAGTGAAAGTACACATGATTATAAGCAACTTTTGTTTTGGTAAAACTCCGAAATCTCGAAAAAAATATCAGCTGTTTCATACAAAATGCAGTATTTAGCCAATGAAAATGTATGAAACAGCTGATATTTTTTTCGAGATTTCGGAGTTTTACCAAAACAAAAGTTGCTTATAATCATGTGTACTTTCACTGCCTAAGAGGTTTCGGGTATTTTTTCAATTTCCCTGTATAGTTCTAGATGAGGCCGATGTTTCCTAGCCGACTACCCTGAGAAGTAACACCGAAACGAAATCAGTGGTCACAGTCTCTTTGAAAGTCCATACAATCGTGAATAATATTATTATATCTTGTTCTAAGTTCGCCTGGCAAGCTACCACCATTATGTCTAAGTCTGTCGCCATAACAACTATGTTAACGGGTTTGTTGTGTTCCGGCAGTTAGAGGTATGATAGCCAGTTCCTCTGTGTAAGAGGATTCTGGGTGAAACTCGCTTCCATTTTCGGCCTTATCATCACTTTCCATCAGGTGAGATTTGGGCCAAGAGTTTCCCCGTTTTGAATAAAAAAATAAAAAAAAATATCAAAACTAAATAGGTAGGTATTTTGAGGAAATTGCCACGCAGGTTTGAGTGGACCTGTCCAGAAAGTACAAGCATTTGTCAGTTATCATGCAGCTCAACTAGATGCAGCTAAAAAAGATCCAATTTTATGTTAAATCAACACAAATTTTTGAATCGCTATTTCCATAACTTTGAAAATCAACCCTGTTTTTATCGATAACCGTCATAACCAATACTGATTTTGGGGTACCTCCTGACCGTTTCTATAGGGTCAGCAAGGGTCAATATGAATAGATGAGACTCAATATAAAAGGCTGGTAGCAGAGATTGAAAAAAGTCCGAAGATTGTCACATAAATTTTGTTCTCAAGTACACTCTGGATAAGTAGAGTTTATTTCCGAAGATTTGGGCCGAAGTTCCGTACGTACTAAACGGGTGAGATACATAGGTGGTGGCAATGGGGTGTGACAATTATCGATGTCTTGTAATAATTTGATTACTATAATGATTATTCTGTGTTGTGAAAGTTTAAATATTCATTATTGAATGATTGGTTGTTGGTTGGTTGGTTGTTTGTTTGGTTAGTTGGTTGTCGTCGTTGACAATCTAAAATGCAGATTGGGTGGATAGAATTTTTAAATTCAGAATCAGACCAAAGAATATCGGTATGCGTCTAGCTGTATCATAGAAATAAATAAATAATTATCTATGGTCTGTATGTACATAAATACATACAAACGGGTATAGAGATGGTTTTTAGGACCTTAAGAAATTCTGCTTAAATTGTATCTCGTAAAATATCTTATAGTTATTATATAATTGCTTTAAATTGTTGCCCAAACAGAAATATTAGGTAATGCTTTCCGATGAATTATGTTTAACAAAAAATCTTAAAAAAATATTATTAATATTAGAAAACGTATGTAACATGATTGTATTTGAACGTTCTTGTCATTTTACGTCACTCTTCTAAAGATTAAAGGATAAAGTCATTTGAACGTAAGTATTAATTAATTGTCATGACGTAAGTGTTTCTTCAAGGCATTTTAAATTTAAAAAAACACCGGACAAGTGCGAGTTGGACTCGCGCACCGAGGCTTCTGTACAAATTGGTAGGTGAACATATATTACTCATATCATTTTAAATAAAGATTATATTTTTCATGATTTAATTACAATTGAAAGGTTTCAGATTTTTTCCTATAGTCGTATTAAAACATAGTATTTCTTGCCAAATTTTAAAGTTCTATGTAAACGAAGAATACCCGATAAATTTTAATTCCCTTGAGAGTATCGAAATAAATGTTATATGTAATTATGCGGTCTGCTGTATCTTTTTTTAACGTCAACTTAGAAGGTTTGTTTTTTTACAGCTTCAAAGAACTGTAAACCTGAGTACTTATATGGTTTAAACTCGACACTTACATGCGTTCCCAAGATAAAGGGTCTTGATCGATAGACGAACATTAAAGTGATGCTATAAAAGTTCCGTTATTTCCTTTTGGGGTACAGAACCTTTAAAATAAAACACTCAACATCAACGCCTTCATTAGTCGTAATAATAAACGAACAACCAACCAACAAATTACCAAATCACCTTTAGGTGAATATAACAGGACCTTTTTTTCAAGGATACCATTACAGTGAAATAAAGCAACCCGCTAGCTATCGATATCGTCTAAAACCGTCGCCCATCACTATCGCCAACCGAGATAAGTTCGACAAGTTACCGTCTTCCACTAAAATATGTAGCGACACGGTATTGAAAAGTTCTGCTTTGTAGAACAGGTTGCTTTTATCTAGCGAATTATTAGTTCATATAGTTCATTAAGTGCTTGTGAAGTAAAGTGGGAGTTTGTTTTGATATTGAATAAACTTTAGGCTTGTTTACGCAAATTGGTAGAAGATGCGATACGAGGAATAGACTTGCCTTTTTTTTTTTGAATAAAATTGCTTGAGTTATTCCATCAGATTTTATGATAGGAGGTTTTGAATATGAGTCAAAATCAGTTTCATCATAATACAGGTATATGTTTTTTTTAGGGTAAATAAGTTTTAGAATTACTCTATCGTCTATTTAGTGCTAAAGAAGTTTTCAGTAACAATTTATAATTAATTCATAATTATGCTTGCATTTCAAAAAATGATGATTTTACAAATATAAAAAAGTTTACATTGGTATCCAGGAGTGAAAGTAACTGATTTAGTCCCATAGCGAGGGTGCCAATAGTTCAAGGGACTAAATAAGTCTTTCACCCGATGTGAACACTGTGCTTTTTATTACGAATACAAGGAAAGTAAAAATAAAAACAGGAATCTGAATTTGATGAACTCATCGTGTTAATACAAATCTCTGCTATACGAAAGTATGAACAAAGCTCGAAAACACAAATGAATATCGGATTGCCGCTATCTCGACTATTCTGTTTTTATTTTCTGTGACTGGCCAGCTATTCAACCATAACATTTTCATCATTGTTTTTTTTATGATTGGCTGTCAGTAGAAAACGATTCTCCGTAGGGCTGCAAATTAATCCTTTCAACCCGCGCCTCAGGCAACTTCAGGCCTACTTTCCGAGCATGAATAATGAAAACAACATTTTATGAACTTCTTAGGATGATGTCAACCAATCCACCAACCATGGAACCAATCATGTCAGGCAAAATGTGCGCAAATTTTATGCAATTTCATTGGTTACAATTTCTCCGTTTCTACGCTCCACTGCCGCGATCCGCAAAAATGGACAGGAACCCTAACTCTGTTTTAACAGAAGAGCAAAGGAGATTGAGCACTTATAGATTCACTGTTTGACGCGTAAAGCCATTTGAGTTAATGTATAATTCATAATATTGTTTTAATCGATTTTTGACTTAAATTCATTAAATAATTTGAAGGGTTTCTATTTTCATTTTAATACAGTATTTAATACAGTAAATACGTAATTTCTTCCATTATAGTGAAGCGACTCCTTTTTCAATTATAATCGATCGATTAAACATTTACATAAATCGTGGAACAACAAAATAATCTACATTTGCAACTAAAAAGTATTAAGAGTTGTCATTATTATTATTCTTTAATTATGTTACAATTTTTCGTTAAAAATCAATTTCTAGGCAAAATTAAAACAATTACTAAGAGTGTATTCCGTCCACTAGCGCCGCCAATCGTTTTTTATTAATTGTGGTGAATTTAAGACACGTAGATAAAACACCGCTCTGTAGTGTACTGAAGAAATGTATCTATTATTTTTTGACAGCTATTTTTAATACATAACTCATGGCTAAATAGCCAAAAATATCGACTTTGGCAATAATGTATGTTCTAAAGTACAAAACATAACTCTCAAAACATAATAAATACATTTCTTAAGTACACTACAGAGCGGTTTTTTATCTACGTGGCTTAAATTTACCACAATTAATAAAAAACGATTGGCAGCGCTAGTGGACGGTATACACGCTCTTAAGATGTCGCGGATTTAGAATGGATTACGTTATTTTTTTATATTTATGGCAACTGAGCCGGTTCCGACTATTCTGCCAGTATCACGTGGTGAAGGGGTGGGATTACGTTATGACGCCGTAATCTATTGTTGTGTCACAACACTATCCGAAATGTCAAACAAATTGGTGTTTTCTTTGTTTACCGTGTTAACTGCCGGTAAGCCGAGAAGATTGTTTTTAGGTTTTCTCTGTTAACAAATATGAATTCGTGTAGAGTTGAGTTTTAGGTTTCGTCCAGGTCTATGTACTATCGAGCAATTTGACTCTTTTTGTGCGTGTGCCGCGAAGTGAATAATGATAGAACGTTTTTACGGCCACGGTGATTTGTTCTAGACTTAAAACATGTTGCGCTGTATGAATTGTTCTCTTTTATTAGCACACCCGCTGCCTAGACACCAAATCAGAGAGGCACCGGATTCCATGGTGAATATTTTACGTACATGGATTTCTCTTACCGCGCTAAGTAATCACAGATTGTTAGAAATGTTGTTTTCTGAGAGGATTTCTAGATCAATGTGTTTAAATATCTCAAATAATGAACATAGGTAATACTCAATTAATATGTACCAAATAATGTAAAATATTTGCCAGTTAATAGGGTTTTAAAACGAATTGTTTTGAGATGTAACATAACCTCAAAAGGTACTCAACTTATGTTTTTTTTTTTAAAATACCACACAATATTTAATTTTGAATTTAACCTTGTTTTAAAGTATAACACGATCCTTTTTTGTGTCTAATTTTCATTACTTTACTTTGTCAAAAGTTGCCCAACCAAGTGCCATAGTAACTTGCTCAATTTCCTTTTATGTTAGAGTTAACGCTGGTTTTGAATTAAGAATTTGTAGTTAAATAATAAAAGCCACACAATGACATGAACACTTGCCGCGTTGACAAAACCGGACGTCTGTTGATCTGTACCGAATGTATTGTAATATGACACAAGACTTATTTAAAGTATCGTGTTACGGGGCCCGGGGTTGCAAAGGTCAAATAGACAATCGCACCATAAAAAAATCTGGTCCTCAGTTGGATTCAATTTTACAGGACGCCGATCCCAATATAGTTAGCATAAGGCTAGGAGATAGTGGGTCAAACTAGGCAGTCTTATTAAAGAGATAATCTTATTTTATTATCTATAGCCAAACACGAACAGAACCTGCATTGAAAACTACTCTGAAAATAAAAATTATATATCACAAAATTGCGCAGCGAGCGGCCTTTAATAAAAATCATTCTTTCTCTAACTGCTTGCTTCAAACTGCTAGATAGAGGGAAAAAGCGAAAAATGGCGCTCGGAAACCGGATCTAACCAGTTTCATGCAGATATTACGGGCGCCATCTTGTTTCAACCAGACAAAACACGTATAAATCAAGTCCATTTCAGTTTTATTAAAAAGAACTGCAACTGCATGACGCTGTGGTCGGAGATATTTCGCCTATTATATAATATTATAACACCCAATGAATATTATTAAACTGTTTCATGTAGGATAGGATATACTCACATGAAACTAGACTCCTCTTTGTTGTCTCGTTATCAAATAATAACAGTCAAAAGTCTTTGAGCTTAAGCGACGCTTGCCGGGGTCGTGACGTGGATGGGTGACCGTCCATTACATATCCAGACCCCTTAGGGCCTCCGATAGTACATTAAGCCGTTTGTCCCAGCTGTCGTTTGAAGACCATGATATTCACTAACGATAGTCAGAAGTCTAAAATTTGTGACACCAGTCTGGTGTTGCGGATGCCTGATAGCTCCGTTTGAAATATTGGCACTGCAAGTATTACCAGTATTTCAAACGAAAAAAAAAGCTAAGCAAATTGGTTTAACGAAGATATTTCTCTTACACATTTATAGAAATATCATTGATTTACAAAATAATTAAAAAATTACAAATAGCAGCCATTCAGAGTGCCTGTTCTACTAATTTTCACATTTACAACTCATTCGCAATCAGTCAGAAATGTATGAAAATTAAGGCTTTTTTGACTGTTTGCGATTGTCATGCGAATGCGACCTCTGATGACAGAACAACGTCCCTTTACCAAACTAATTTATTGAATAAGAACTGTGAAGTTTGAAAGTGTAAACTCCCAGCGAATTTTAATTTGTTTCTTAATTAAACACCAATAGAACAACTTAGCGAACTATGCAACGCGTAAGTTTTAAGACTATGCAAAGATCAAACAGTAAAGTTCAAGTTATGTTCAGCAATTATGCCACTGGATGTGAAGATTAGCATAAGTACGGACAACTTGCTGTTCTGTTTACGGACATTATATTGACTTATGTCCTCAGTTGTCTCTTGCAGCTTGCTCTGGAAGATAAGCAGCTTATGCCGTAATAAAGTACGCCTTGAATTCCCTGAAATGTAGACTGCAGTACATATTTTCATGATAATTTTTGTTTCGTGTACGGTGGCCTAAAATTATGTTTTTATTACACGGATTTAAAGTTATCATATTGATTTACAAATTGAACTAAAATAAACCAATTTTAATGCACATATCAGTTGTGTATTGTTTGTGCCCAAGAGACTAGCGGCATTACCACGTGTTTAGCATCTGGCCAAAGTAAAAGTCAGCTTTTGGGTCACGGGAAGTGTCAACCCAACAGTTTCGAAATTTATTTGACACGTCTTATCAAATCACGGATTTGTCAGCTCCTATAAAATTTCCCGGAAAAAGGATTCTCTAAAAGTTTCGCTCAGTGAAATGAGTGAGAGACCAAACCAATCAGCTCTACAAATTCTAGGAAAGGAACGAACGAGCAAATCGGGAGTTCGCATTCGATACCCCTTGAAATATTGATGACGGATCTGCCCAAGGGAACGATTATTCGAATGGAATCGTGTCTCGGTGTATCGAGAACATTTGGTTCTGACGATATCGAGACTGACAATTTTACAAGTTTTTATTGCTGCTTCCAAATGACGTTTTATCTGAACGGAGTGACTCTAGACACAGATTTTTTTTTGTCATCGCAATAGAGTTGAATTTCGTATCACGTTTCGGTTTTAAATATGCGGAAGGTGAACACGTATTGTACGATTTTCGACTATGTAAACGAGTATTCTCAACGTTTTTATGAGCCGTGACAGATTGGAATAAATGTGTCGAAGCGAAAGGCAGCTTTTTACAACAGCAATAAAGAAGGACCAGAATTCTGAAGGAAATTCTTAAGGAAATCGTGTTACGGATTCCTTTTACTGTCTTGTCCTTGTAAAAACTAGTGTTAAAACTGGATTTAATTGTTATTTTCCTCTTATTCAATTAAACACAAGAACCATTTTGGCATGGCAAAAGTCTGCTTAACTCTTGATATTTCGGTTTAAACTTTTAGCAATCAGGTGAACCGAACAAGTTGAGATATTCTCGAGACAGTTTTCCGGCCTAGTTATTTCCTAAATTGGGAGCGTAGCAAGCCAAACCAAGAAGGAAGTTCTCATCGATTTAGTTTCTACTTTTGACGGGTTTTAGCAGGAGTGCAACGAAATACTTGGGCTAATTGGCGCCGGCCCAGATTTCAGCCCCTCGAATAATTTATGACGCTATTGCTCTTTGCGCGGTTTCCCTCGGGAGAATACGTTGTAATTATAAGCAAGAAAAGTTACGCTGCTTAATCTTTCGTAATTTTCGAGTTTTCAAGGCAATTCAACAAAATTTCAAATTATGTTTAGAATTTAGTAAAATCGATGATTAATTAAACTTTCGAGCCCGTAAACAACACTAACGTTAAATTTTCGAGTATACAGGGTGATACAGAAGTGCGTGGTCATATTAGTGTTGTTCTATCTATACTATGCACTAAAAAATAATATATTTATTTTTTTTATTAAAAATAATACAGATTTTAAATAAATAAAAATAACTAAGTAATTAGTACATCTGGCCGGGTATTTTAAAATTCTATACTTTTTTAAAATTTGATATTGTTTCTATTGCAAATACGCAACAATACCCTTATGTAAAAAATATCAAAATTAATAAAATTCTTCCTATGCTGATGAGGGAGACAGTGACAGACAACGCACAGTAGGTTCCTTGAAGAGCACTAAGAAGGTTTCTCGAAATTTTTAAGGGAACTGGAAAAAAGTAGATTACTTTTTCCAGTTCCCTTAGAAATTTATTTAGATAAGTTTCTTTCTTTCTTTGATTTCTTTAGTTTTTTTTAGATAGCTAAACTAAAAATATAGTATAACTAAAAATGAAATGCTTTTTAAGTATCGATTTATTAATCTTTTGTCTCTACGGGTATACGATCCTAGAAGATTGAATTATTAAGCAGGAGAAAATTGTACCTAATTTTCCCTAGAGAAATTGGAAATGGGAAATTAATATTTCTCATTTTAGGAGGCTTCCTATGATAATTAATTCGGTAGTGAAATAATTAGTAGTCGTCGGTAATTGTACATATTTCGGAGTCCATGGGCTCGTTCTACGCTTGGTATAATTAGAGCATTTGTAATATAAAATATTATATTCTTTGCCCAACATAAAAACAATGAACAAAACAATACAATACAATGTTTTTGAATAACACATACCTTAGAAATTTTGAAAGACGGACATCCATCGAGGCCCTAAATCCCAATCCCAAGACTGCGTTTGCGGTTTTTTTTTCGAAAGAGGAACGGCAGTCCTGGAACGCAAGGAGCTTTTGGAGGAACACGTGTGGGTTGTAGTCAGTAAGAGTTTGACACTCACTTCCGTTTTGCGTGGAGTGAAGAAGTCATTTGATGATATACAATCCTTAAAAAAAAAAGACTGCGTGTATCGAAAACTGCGTCCGTGTATCCAAACGCTTACAACCCTAATCTTTTCAACGTTAGAGTGAACAGGCTACTTCTGGGTAAGCTCGCTCCATCGTAGACTTCGTCTCTGTCATCTGTAACCTAGACTAGAGTCAAGAGTAGACCCATCACAAATAAAAAAAAAAACTTATTAGTGTACAGTTTTTTGTAATAATTACGATTAAAGTATTGATCTCTGATTGGCGACATAAGATTTATAACTGATTTTTGTAAAACTATCCTCTTTTTTAAGGTTGGAAAATCATCAAATTACAAGAGTCCATAGCACAGGGTATCGTTGTTTGGATTCCTGACCCCCACAAACCTTTGTACCTTCAATATAATTATCAAATGACTCCTCCCGCTCTGGGTCGAGCAGACGGGAGTGTCAGACTCTTATAGCCGGTTTACACTCCCGCGCGAGCGGCGAGGTGAGTGGCGAGGCGAGCGAGTGTAAACGGTGGCTCGTGGCTCGCCTCGCCACTCGTGGCGCTTGTGTCGAAGGTGGTTTTTTGGGCATGAGTCAAAGGGCCTCGCGAAAGACGCGAGGGTAGTGTTTACACTCGCGCTCTCGTTTCAGTTTGTTTACGGCGCCCTTCCGTGCTGGTTGTGTTGTTTTGGTGGGATTACGATCACTTAAAAATGGACTGGTCGCAAGAAGAAACGCTGCATTTCTTGGAACTCTATCAGGCCGAGCGAATAATTTGGGATTCAAAACATATCATGCATAAATCCATCGTTGCTGGCTCAACGCAAACTAAACGCATCGCGAGAGTGTAAACAAGCACTCGCTACCTCGCAACAACACGCGAGCTGCGAGACGAGGCACGAGGCGAGGCGCTAGGCGAGAGTCTAAACCCGCTATTACTGACTAAAACCTATCCTTGTTCCTCCCAGTGCCCTTTGCGTTCCAGTGCCGAGGTTAATGAAATACCTAACCTTATAACTAACTACATAGGTTAATGAAAAATTAATAAGTTTAATACTTGTCTGCATTTTTATTTCAGTTCAAGGTAGGGAATAAGCATAGCATTACTCCTAACTCATAAATTAGATTAACTACAACTAAGTTCTACCAAACTTTACAAATAGTTCTATAACATTAAACGTGTTAATAGAGGAAGTAGTGTAGCTCGTGTAGGCGTTGAATTTAATATTCTCTTGTATCTAACCATCATCTACCTACGCAGCTTCGAAGTTTCGGATAATGTTTAAAATATTCTACTTTAAATATTAAACCAGGTGTTACTAATTTGTACTCAAAAAGTTAGTTCAAAAGATTATTTGGTAACCTGACTTAACGCAGGTATACACCTGCGTTAAGTCAGGTTTCAGCGTATTCAATTTATAAGAGCTAATCTGCCGTGAAAAGACGGTTTGTTATAGGTTTAAAACTAGGTATGTTTTAACCGGTTAGGTTTGAGGATAGCGTCGCGGGACTATTCGAAAGAGATACCGTGGCTCCGGAACACAAAGGGCACATGAAGGAACATGGATGGGTTTTATTCAGTAGAAGTCTGACACTTTCTCCCTTGGATGATTTCCCATCCCTACAAAAAAAAAGGTTGAGGGTAGCCGATGGATGCGAGACGCACAGGAGCGGTTGTTGTGGCGGCACTTGGGGGAAGCCTATGTCTAGCCGTGTACGCTATCTTCCGGCTGATATGATGATGATGTTTTATTTATTTCGTTTATTCATTTTTTACACTTAAAAATTAAATTCTTAAATATATCTTTAAAAAAAAAACAAAAAAAAAATACATTAAGAAATACAAAAAATAGTAGTCCGCCGGTGTCGGGAGCAGGGTCCAAGCCATCGGTGGTTAGGGCTCCAAAGAAAGAAACCTCCTCACAATACGAGCCGTATCGAGGAGAACTGCCTTCTGTATCGCCCTTCACCCAACTGCGTAACGCCAGCTTCGACAGGTGGTCGTCGAAGCTTTTGGCCATCAGACCATTGGCCGTAACGACAATCGGCACAATGACTGCCGTGTCCACATTCCACAAGTCGACAACCTCGTGTGCTAAGTTGAGATACTTAATCTATTTCTCTTTCACAGCTTTCACGAGATTCTCGTCATGTGGGATGGTAACATCGATTATCATTGTGCGGCTCGCTAATCGGTCTATTACTATGTCAGGCTTATTGGCAACAATAGTCCTGTCAGTGATGATAGACCGATCCCAGTACAACGTGACATGGTCATTTTTATTTATTTTTTTGTTTTCTTTCTCGGGTCTCTGGAGACCCGGTCCTTTGGTAGGCGTACGAGGGGAAACCAACTCGCAGAGGCCCCGTTAGAAATTTCAAATGTAATGGGGCACCAACCTGCGATTTTCCCTGTATGTACTGTGAAAGTATTCCCAAGGACAATCCCCGGTTGGAGCAAGACTATTGCAGAATATGGAAAAAAAAGATGAAACGCTATGGGTTTGGGCGGATTAGTGGACTGATATTCGTTTATTATAGAACTATGCTTTTAAATGGCAGGGGGTGACTTGCACACTCATTGAATGGGCCCCCGAAAACGGTCGCTAGCACAAAGTGACGTAGCGCCAAGGAGACAACATGGCCTGAGGTGCTAGAGGAGTGGAGAGGTATACCACGGCTATCAGGACAATCCTGGAAGTGCGGTCAAGATCCCTACCAGCATCTTACTTGATTATACATCCTTCTCCCGAGCACGTTTGCTCTAGCGAATCTCTACTCATACCGGCCGATTAAGGCAAGAAAGAGGTGGGAGCTCTATTCCTCGTAAGTGTTCACTCTGGCCAGCCAATAAAGGCAAGCCGGAGATGAGGAACAAGACTTCTCCCGGGAGATTAGGTTCGTGGGGTCGCTACTGCCCAACAGTTCGCCACAAAACTGCCTTGCGGATTGTATCGCTCTTTGTCTGGCCCCTCACCCTAGGTATGACCTAAGGTCTATCGGGACGCGCAAGCCCCACCACGACGTTAACGTAGAGATACTGCGGTAGGGTTATTTATTTATTTATTATGGCACTCCAACAACAAAGACACACAAACATTCTTACATTAAAAATTCCTTTTTTTTTCATTTCACTGTAGGGAAGTCTTCAAGTGAGCGTCCGACTTACACTGGGCCGGTTTTTTTAAATTCTAGATAGAATGTGAGTTCTACAGTTCCTAAGTACTAATTTATAATTATTATCATAGTACCTACCAACTTTTCTTAGATCACTTGCCAGATTAACATTCTATATTACCTAGCTACTAATTTGATCCTCTATTTTAAGTCCCAAAACAGTTTCCCAGCAATTCTTACAATTACAAAAATCGCAGCTGAAAATTAAAGTCAAAAAACATAGTGAAATTGAAAAGAAGAAACAACTAATTCGTTCGCCCGCCCAACCATCCGAAGCGTTATTATCCGGAACTTTCATAAATCCAGGTAGAATTTTTCCCGTAATATCATTTACTGTACGACTTCTCTGATATAATAATTACTCTTCATTATCAAGGCGAGCGACGCGACGGTAGTATGTGAATCCGTGACTAGGGATTTTCCTTTGTTAAATCCTGTGATAAATATAAGAGAAAGTCCGCTAAGATGAATGTAGAGGGGATTATCTTTTGTAGGTGACTACTGACTAGGGTTTTGAAATTTTTCTGCTTTGTTTTAGTCGCCTTGTTCTGTGGGGTCCGCGTTAGCTTTATGAACAGTAATAGGTTTTTGTCATGATGAAAAATATTGGTAATTTAGATGTAATGGGTGATATTGTGGTTGAAAACTTGTGGAGTAGCTTAAAATGAGGAACTATAACCGATGACCGATGCGATACGCACATGACCAGTCGATGTGGTGACACTTAGAAGAAAGAAAGAAATGTTTATTTACAACTCGCACAAGAAAAACAAAAAGTAAATTAAGACAAAATAAGCTACAACATGGATATTATCCGTGCGAGGCCGAAAAGGCCGCTTCCACTTCGCCTTTTCTTGTTATCCTTTCTCTACAATAGTACTAAAAATGGCCTACGTTGTACAATTATTGTGATAATCCTAATCTCGGCGAGGGGGCCCAGGAGTTCATAGCACAGGGTATCCTAGCTTACATTCCTGACCCCCAAAAACCTTTGTACCTCGCAATATTTGCAAACTAAAATTTAGAGGATATTTAAATTTATGCCTACTTTGTGGAGAAAATAGTAGATCTTTAAAAAAAAACCGGGCAAGTGCGAGTCGGACTCGCGCACCGAGGGTTCCGTACAAACCTGTAGGTATATAATATTATAAGAAAAAGTTGCGATTTACGATTTATGACGTATTTAAAAAAAACACTACTTACTAGATCTCGTTCAAACTAATTTTCGCTGGTAGTTTACATGGTAATATACATCATATATTTTTTTTAGTTTTATCATTCTCTTATTTTAGAAGTTAAGGAGGGGGACATATTTACCACTTTGGAAGTGTCTTTCGCGCAAACTATTCAGTTAAGAAAAAATTATATATGAAACCACAATATAATATTTGAAGACCTATCCATAGATGCCCCACACGTATGGGTTTGATGAATAAAACATTTTTTGAGTTTCAGTTCTAAGTATGGGGACCCCCAAAATTGATTGTTTATTTTCTATTTTTGTGTGAAAATCTTAATGCGGTTCACAGAATACATCTTCTTACTGTAAATAGATGTATTCTGAAACTATAAGAATGATGCTGTTGAAATAAGTTTCAACAGCATCATTCTTATAGTTTCTGAGAAAAGTGGCTGTGACATACGTACGGACAGACAGATAGACATACATGACATATCTATAAGGGTTGGTTCCGTTTTTGCCATTTGGCTTCGGAACCCTAAAAACCAGTAGTAAGAACTCGTTATGCGCTGAAATCGCTTAGTATTTTCCATTCAACTCCAATTGAAAGATTCACGCTTTATGCCAACATAAATTTTGTTCAATACGGATTCAGAAAGTGTTTGGGACTAACAATATTGTTTATGCAAACTAGGGTGAATATCGTGAAGTACGTCGATAGTTTTCGCCCTAGAAACTTGTAAAGTTTGGTATCGATCTAGGCAAAGTTGCCGTATGAGATTCAATTTTGGCCCCTTGAGTCAAATATGACGGAAAACTAATATTATAAGGAGAATCTCGTAAGCAGTCGCCCGTTAGAATAAATATCCACCATGTTTTTTCTTCGTCGGATTCTTATATTGAATGTTAGATTACTACAGGGCAGTTACCTACGAGATTTTTCAGTACCGGGCTATAACAAGGTACTCGTGCTTTCCCGTGGGTGTCATAGAACGTAACTGAAAGATTTTATGAGGCCAACCATGGGAGATCAAGACATTGTATGCTGGTGAAATAGAGAGAGCAAAAAATATAAGCTATTTGCACGTTCCAAAGCGTAGATCTCTATGGAGAAGAACGAGCAAGAAACTCCTTGGACACTCTTTTAAAAATAGAATATTGTTACAAATTTTTGTTTATAGGGTTGAAATTATACATACATGTTAGAACAATGTAAAAGACGAGCACGATAAAAGCGTCCGGAATAAAAGAGGAATAATTCAAAGAAATAATTAAAATCAACCATGGCTGCTGATAAATGACCAGTCCCAACTGACGGCGCCCGTTCACGACCATAACATATGCGCCAGCACCGTTCAGCTCAACCATTTTGAAGGGAGCCAAATTGCATCAAACGCATACGCCAGCATCAGCTAGACTTTTGAGTGAACATGACACTCCTAACCGCCAGTGTACATTTAAGTCAAAAACAAACCTAAAACTGGTAGCTAAAGTTTAAGTTAAAGGTACACAGTAATGAAACTAAATTAAATAAGATCTATCAAACAAGCAATCAGCCGTTTACAACATATTTCCTTTAACACATATCTATATTATTTACACGATTACTCGTTCCTTACTCCGTCTTCCATCACTCTCCTTTCAATATATTTTCGGTGGAAAAATTCAACACTGAAATTAAACGTGCCCGGACCTCCATTGAAGCGCAAAATTCTTCATATTGGAAAAAGAGGCGTATAATAGATGTGCCGTGGGCTTTTACAATAAATTGCGTCCGAACTGGTCGGGGTAATTGGCAGGTGACCGGCACGATTATTCAATCTGGGCATTGATGAATTTAACGGGGAACGCGTGCGTTTACGTAATGTCTCCCTATTGTGGTCCGGTGTAAAATTACTGTGACTATGTTGGGTTTTGAATTGATGTTATGACTTAGATTGAGTTTATGTGAAACAGGAATAGCTGTTTTATGAATATTTTATACCGTTATACAGCACTAGATGCTAATAGTTTTTTTGCTTGATTCATTTTGAACTCTTAAATTAACTTGCCTAGGGCCAAGCTGGTTTTCAACTTAAGTCAGTCGACTTAAGTTAAAAACCAGCCAGGCCCTAGTTGTCTGGCATTTATGCTGATCTATTTGGTGCATCCACGAGTCACACTCTAAAAACCGAATGATTAAATAAATTAATTTATTTTTTTCTTCTTTTATATTCGGCGAGCCAAGTGAGACTCAAAAGGCTAACAAAAAAAAATAACATCAACTTCGCAATAAGCGAAGCTTTTTAACGAACTGACTCCAAAAAAAGTTCAACAAGAACTAGCACGCAAAAATGAGCAAAATAGATATACCCATACTTAGTAAGACTAAGTGTAAGTACATATTGGTTAGTTTAATTAAAAGCAGAAGCCTAAGTTCTTCCGTCTAACAAACATCGCTTGCATCACATAATGCTGAGTAAACGCACATACTACAAACTAGCATCTAGGACAGCAAGCAACGCACATAACGGAGCAGCTCGACCGATTGTTGAACATCTAAATGGCTGACTAGCACACGATTCAATCAACTACCTTACCTAAATTTGCCTACCTTTGGATATACTTAGTCCAGCAATACACTATCACTGTCCTTTGGAGCAAAGCCTTGGTGCAAGCAGCCATTCACACATACAATACATACGTTAACCGCTTGATTTCCTTGTCGTAGGGTAGGTAGGTAAGGTATTCATTTATTGATGATGGATTCGAACTGATAAATTGATTGTATTGTGTTGTTAATCTTGATTAATTTTTAAGTGATTATTGGAAATATAAATAATGTGGTGGAGCGAATATAACTGGCCTCCTTTGTCAATTACCGGTCGCTTTATTATCTTTTATTAAGACTTCTGAAATTTCATGATGTAATTAATAGAGGTCTGATGCGTCAATGTGGTATGTAGCCTGACACGTGTTTCAGTCAATTTTCCTACGGTTATCTTTCGGAAAATCGTTTAAGATATTAGGACTTGCTGCTAAGGTCTGCCTTATCTTATTATAACCTGTATTAAATATATTCAACAAGCATATCTCTATTAACGAGTTGTCATGTTAGGCAAAACATTTTTTTAACTCACAGTATAGATTTTAAATGGGAATATTAAATTTTGAGCGCTGACCGTTCAATATTCATATCAATATCTAAGCTAATAAATAAAACTTCTCATCAAAATTTGCTTAATCCAACTCATTGCACAAAATCTACAAAGATTATTTTATTTTCTAACTATGGTTTTTCGAAATCAAATTCATTTAAATAATAAAAACCGGCCAAGTGCGAGTCGGACTCGCGCACCAAGGGTTCCGTACAAATCTGTAGGTATATATCATAAGCAAAAGTTGCGTTTTACGATTTATGATGTATTAAAAAAAAAACTACTTATTAGATCTCGTTCAAACCAATGTTCAGTGGAAGTTTACGTGGTAATTGACATAATATATTTTTTTTAGTTTTATCATTTTCTTATTTTAGAGTTAAGGAGAGGGACATATTTACCACTTTGGAAGTGTCTCTCGCGCAAACTATTCAGTTAAGAAAAAAATGATATATGAACCACAATATAATTTTTGAAAACCTATCCACAGTTACCCCACAAAAGTGGGTTTGATGAAAAAAAATATATATATTTTCAGTTCCAGTATGGAGAACCCCCGTGTGAAAATCTTAATAAGGTTCACAGAATACATATACTTACCAAGTTTCAACAGCATAGTTCTTTTAGTTTCGGAAAAAGTGGCTGTGACATACGGACGGATAGACAGACAGACATGACAAATCTATAATGGTTCCGTTTTTTCCATTTGGCTACGGAACCCTAAAAAGAGCCTCCAACGATTTTCGATCACTTTCCATCTGAAAGTTTCTCTTCAGAGATTGAATAATATCATTTCTTAGACGGCAAAGATCTGATATTGGAAATCTGGATGATAGGATCGCTGGTACTTAAGTTATTCAATATTTAACTTTAATCTGTGGAACATGAGTTTTTTTTAGAAATCTCATCTATTCTATAGGCGATCGTTGGATTGTTATTCAGATTTGTGTGTGTGCCTAGACGCAATTTTTTGAATAATAATATTTACTTGAGGGTATTGAATTCATTAAATGAGGCAAGCGATGGCTATATTGGGGGCTTTGATATCACATAAAATTCAGCTCTTTTTATTTGTTCGGATCTACGATAAGAAAATATCACTCAAAATATGGTTAAGACGTCTAGATAGGCAGATAGGTATTTTAAATGTAGTACCTACTGGTATTTAATAAAAATTATGTAATTTTAAGGTTTTTTTATGTTTCATATTAATAATTTAATAACCTCGTTGGAAATTATATTTTCGAGCCGTTTGGGGCTGGAACTCTCGGGTCGTGGGGTCCGAGTGCCCATAACTTGTTTAAAGATCTGTCAAGACGCTTAGTTGACACTTCGCGTGACCCAAGGGCTGGCTTCTACCTCGGCCAAAGGATAAGCATTGCCATACAACGTGGCAATGCTGCCTTTTGGGCTCTTTACCAGTGGCTAGCGATGCGGACGAATTTTTCGACGCCATATGTTAGTTTTATTTTTAGTTTTAGTTAATTTGGAGTAATTTTTTATTTAATTGTATATACATGTAGTCTGAAATAAATATTCTTTAACCATAAAAAAACATTTTTAATTTAATATAAAAAAAATGAAAAATTGTTGTGTAATCCAATTAATTTCATTTTATTTTAATTTTATAATTCAATTACTTATAATCCTATTATTTATCTTTATGTTTTACAGTCAGTCATTCAATTTAATTACTTTCAATTTGTTAAAGTATTTTTTTTCTTGTATTTTTGCTAAATTAATTTATGTTGTAAGCATGTATGTAATATTAATGTGAAAGTTGTGCATGCCTGTAAGTGGCTTATTTACACAGGACCCTTGACGTCACATGTCATATAATTAATTTTGTTAATAAGTTGTTGGTGTGCCTTATAAATAAAAAATAATAATAAAAAAAAGTAATACTTCCGGTTGATAAAAGACAATGTGGATTGATTTGTTGTTTTCATCAAAAAAGGCAACAGTAACAGTAAATTGGTGAAATTGGTAAATTGATTTCGGCCTTTAGTATGCGTTCCAATAATCTGGGACCTCATGGTCCCAAGAAAAAAAAAAATCGTGGAGTCTTTACTCATGAAGTAATCATTATTTTCATGAGTTACGACTCCATCATTTACTCATGAAAATAATGATTGACGATGACTGGTCTATTTTGTCCCGCTAATTATCATATTACACCGTAAAAACTACAAAAAAAAATAAACCAAAAACCGCAAATTCTATTTAAAACCGTAAAGATATCCGAGACTCATTAACGTTTAAAACATCAGTCGGCCACAGTTACCACAAGACTTACGTGTTATCCTAAAAGGGTAATATTTTAAGTGAGAATAGCCTCCCCGGTGAAGTGCACTCAAGTGTTTACCTCAGCCATTAACCCCATTAACTAGCTAGAGTTTCGACCACAAAGCTAAATAAAATCTTAATTCTGACAGCTTTTTAACTTTTGTTCGGAAAATTCTTGTTGTGTTTGAAAAGAACATCTTTGTGTTAGGGTTTCGATAAAAAGTCGCAACAAGATTATGTGAGAACGATGTGGCAATATATTTTCCGTCAGCGTGTTTTATTAACCGACTTCAAAATAAGGAAGAGCTGGTTCTCTAATCGGCGGGTTTTTTTTATTTATGTACGTACACCGATTACTAGAAGTAATCGGTGGATGGATTTCTAACCCAATTTCTGTGATTCTTTTTCAGTTCGATGTATAATACTTACCAATACCTACTTGCCATTTGGTCCCGTAAAAATGGAAAGCTTTTTTTGCGATTTTCAATTTCTGCGTAGACCTCTTAAAAGTGAATGAATAATAAAAATATTTCTCTTGGTGTTAAAAACGAAGATACAAAACCAAAAACACCGACTTTCGAAATTATTATAGGTTTTATAGGCTTTAAAGGCTCAAGACCGGTTATAGATTATTGCCGCTATAACATCAAATTAAAATAAAAATTAAAGGGAACACCCATACAAGTATCTAACATGTTTTTTCGGTATGTTACGGAACCCTTCGTGGTGAGAATCCGATTCGCACTTGGCCGGTTTTGCTATTGATTCGCTCGCATTTCGCGTTTCACGTCTGACAATAATTATGTCTTCGACAAACGGAGCACGCTTATCTTGAAGTAACCCATTCGCTCTTGTCTTAAAGACCTCTCTGGTTTTAACTATCAGGAAATACAGACTCCGGCAAAGAATACCAATCTTCACAATACTTCGTAGTTGGTGTTCTAAGGACTAGTCTCATTTTATTAAAACGCGTAGAGCTATAAAAACACTCCCTATTCTACGCAAGAAAAAACCTGTCAAATAAGATTAATTATAACGAAAACGTGGCCAGCACGTTAGTTCATTATATGAACGACGGAACCTCAAAACTTGTAAGCAATAGGGCATCAAACTTGGTGTTTGCGAACATAATTACGGCCTCAGCTTGCTACGATTGGACAAACTCCGCGTGAAATTGGTACACGCTACTTGGGAAGTACGACTAAGATGTCTTTGGACGTAAGACACTTGTATAAAAAATACTCTTTTTAATTTTTTCATCCATGGTTTGTAACGATCTTATTGTTACTTTTTTATCGTATTGCTAAGATGGAATACGCACAAATTTCAAAAGCGCAAACTTAGAGATTCTGTCAGTCATAACATAGTGAACGTTCAAATTGGTATAATTATTTATTAACTTCATTCAACATACTTAGATACCTACTTAGTTAATGGAAAAGAGAGGGTTACTGTTCAATATGAAAAAGACGTAAATTTAAGAAATTTGGTTTTGGCATAAAATAAAATATTAAGGAATTTACATGTAGTGCAAACCAATAAAACTGGTTGTTAATTTCGGTCCTCTACGCTACAAGCGATAAAGCTGCTTTCAGACTACGCGTAATATAGCTATATTGTTATGGACAAGTTCACATTAATATACAATATATTATTGACAATGTATGGTGCGCGATTTTGTTGTCCTATATACTCTATGCTCTATTATAGCGGAGTCTGAAAGCAGCTTGAATCTATTGTAAATAGCATGAATGATTTAATACAAATCAAGTCATCACAGATCCACAGGCTGAACTCTACAATCATTGCTTCATATGTAATGCGTTTATAATTTTCAGTATACATATCTGTCAAATACGTTCACTGCTAGATAAAGAAAGAAAATCCCCCAAAGAAAATATACGTATCAAAATCGAATCTAAGAGTTTCAAAGTCTTAGCATTCGCTTTATGCGTACCTCCATAGGTAGTATGTTTGCGATCACCGATCAATTATACAAACTAATTCAAACTATCGCCCCACCCGTGTTTGCTTAACAATAATTTTCCTTATCGCTAATTAATAAAGTCCAAGTTTGATTGCGTAGATAATTGGGCGATAAGAGTTTTGGGCGAGAATGAAAAACCGACCAATTGCGAGTTGGACTCTCACACGAACGGTCCCGAACCACGGACCGAAAAAAAAATCACCTTTCTTGTAATGGAAACCCCTTCAATTTTGGTTTAATTTAATTTGTATTATTTTTTACCCTGACTTCTATGACTTTAGTTATGGAGCGCAGAGTGGTGTTTCTAATGCGATCTGTTCGCGAAACACCTATTTCTGTAAGTCACCAACTTAGTGCACGATAGATTAGGACGGACAGTATGCAAATGTCAATGAGTTTCCTTTGAGTGTTAGACTTCCTTTCATATGTTCTGTTAAAGAAGATCTAAGCATGTTTGACTCGTCTTTCGACATTTTTAAAAGGCACTGCTGGTGAGAGCACTAGCAGCATCCTGAATTCTCAAGGTATTAGGCAATAAGTTCGACCCAGAAGACTCAGTCTCTCTTAGTTATAAGGTACTAACATGGTATTTAAGTTTATACTACGACATATGTAAATTTCAATGTAAGTACGTATACTCATCGACATATTGCAACACATGCCCTTCGACCCGACGTACCTGGGTCTTGGATCTGTTCATGAAAATTCCAACCTAAAGACTTGAGACCATTATATAGTACTTCCACCCAAATTGCACCAGTTATATTTTAAAACCATGTAGTGGTGTAGAGGTGAGTCTGCGTCATTGTTCGGGCACAAATTAAAAAAACTAAGAACACCGTCCTAGGCAAATCTATACTTTAATAATAATCTATACTAATATTACAAAGCAGAAGAGTTTGTTTGTTTGTTTGGTTGAACGCGCTAATCTCAGGAACTACTGGTACGATTTGAACAATTCTTTCAGTGTTAGATAGCCCATTTATCGAGGAAGGCTATAGACAATATATCATCACGCTAAGACAAATAGGCGCGGAGCAGTAATGGAAAATGTGACGCAGAAAAAGTTGCGCGGGTCAGCTAGTCTGGTTATAAAATCAATAATAACGTTGATTTGAATCCTGGATTTTTGTTTTTCGGTCGACCAACTAGGCAGAAAAAATAACATAAAACAATTTGAATTGTAACTGTATATTAAGAAACTAGCGGACCCGCGCTTCTTTGTCTGGAACACATTTTTTATTGATGCTCTGCTCCTACTGGTCATAGCGTTATGTTATATGTACATATAGCCTTCCCCGGTAAGTGGTAAATCTATCACTAAGATATGTTTTCATATCGAACCAGTAGTTCCTGAGATTAGTGCGTTCAACCAAACACACACAAGCAAACACACTCTTTAGCTTCATAATATTAGTACAGAAATATAGAAACGTATAAAACTCCTACAGTAGCTATCAATTTTATTTAAAACACTAGCTGTACACTGCAGCTTCGCTCTCGTCAGCTGGCTACCCTACCTACCCATTTTTTGCTGTTAAACCTTCCCTGTATTCTGACGAACTAAAAAGAATTACCGAAATCTGCCCAGCCGGTCTCGAGTTTTAGCGAGACTAACGAACAGCAATTCATTTTTATATTATAAGAAGAAGATATTCTAAACAAATAGAATAAAATAATTTATTGTTAACCAAAATTTATAGCAACTCTTTCATCCTTGTCATCATCATAATTATCAGCCAAAAGACTACCAAGTGTCGCCACAACAACCGGTCCTGTGCGTCTCGCATCCATCGGCTTCCCGCGACTCTCACCAGGGGGCTAAGGTTGCGTTCCCACCAGAGATGTGCAAGGATGCGTAGCGACGGATGTGTCGGCTAAGAACCATTAGAATCGCTTGCGCTGAGCGAGGCTAGGTAAATTAAGCAATAGGGAATATGCATGAAAAAAGTATTTATGATCTGGAGAGTTTATCTAAAAGTATTGGAAAATATAATACTATCTGTGAAATTAGAATCTAAATTGTTCGAAAAACGAACGAGATACAATTATTTTAAACAAATATCTGTCTCTCTCGCGAAAACGCTGTTTTCTATGGCAGTTGTACAGTCGTCGTGTAATTTGACGTCACATTACGTATCGGACTTCTCTTTCTAATTGTAGTCTTTGAAGCCTTATAACTTAATAAATGATGAAGGTTTTAAAAAAATAATTTCATGATTGTTTACTAGAGCTAATAAATATTTTATTTTGCAAATAAAAAAATCGCATGCATTCCTATTTACCCAGCCTCGCTCCTAGTTCTTAACAAACACATCTCTCGCTACGCATCCTCGCACATCTCTGGTGGAAACGTCAGCCTAAGGGTGATTTCCACCAGAGATGTATAATGCTACGTTGCTATAGATGCGGTTGATATCCACCAATCATATTCATCTCATTCATTCCACCAATCATTAACCTACATGGTTCTCATATGATCGTGACCAGTACGATTGTATGGACTTTAAAAGAGACTTTGACCTCTGAGTTTGTTTCGGTGTTTCTTCTCAGAGCAGTCAGCTAGGAAACGCCGGCCTCATCTAGTTTAAAATGACCAAAAAAGATTGACGTGTAAAAGTGTTATTTACAACCTACTTACAGAATAAATATCATTTAACATTATCATTTATCGGTGCACATAGCTTAGCACTAGTGGAAACAGATTTAACTAAGATATCGTGCTATGGATGCGTGCTATGGGTCGTCGCGAGTAGTGTAGCCATGTGCAGAGCAGTGCATGCCTTCCCTATTTTCAAAACGTCGCATAGCTCGAGCTGCGCATCTTCCTCGCATAGCTACCTTGCGGCGGCGGATTTACATAGCACATCTTACTCGCCCCGCTACATCGCTTGGCATCGGTGGGAACGGTCAAATAGTTTCGTAGCTTAGCTTTTACATTCTCCCAGTATAGCTGCATAGCACATTTTTGAAGTAAATGCACCCTAAGGGTCAACTCACACCAAAAGAGCGGCGAAACGCAGCGACCCGCTCGGTAGAGAAGGCTCGCGAATTCCCGCAACTGCTCGAGAAGTCGCGGGACTCCGCGCGCCTTCTGTTAGTCTGCCTGAGGAAGAAAGACTATCAGTCTGCCTCAGGTGAATAAATAAATAAAAAACATATATCCATATCCATCACTTCTGTATTCGTTGCACTGCAAGGAATGAATGCGAAAGCTCGCGCGCAACAGACGCGCGTGGGGAGCAGGTGCAAGAGGCGGGATATTGCCAGCGGCCGCTTGCGACTGCTCGAGCATTCTCGGGGCTTCCCGCGACTTCTTGCGCAGTCGCGCGGCTCCGTTTATGGAATTCGCGTGAATTCCAGCGGCGCCACGGGCATCCGCACGACTCGTTAGAGTTTCTCATGCGATAATAAGTATTAGAGTAATGAAAATAAAGTTAAAATTCATATGACACTAAAACTGCGCTGCGCTTCGACGGTCTTTTGGTGTGAGTTGCGCCTTATTCTACTTATTTTTAAACAACTGTCGCATTCGCATGTCAATCGCTAACTGTCAAAAAAGCTTTAATTCTCATAAATTTTTGACAGTTTGTGATTGAGATTGGAATGTGAAAATTAGTAGAATTAGCACTCAGGTCATCGGTCCACCTTGTGGGAGACACAATCCTTTACACAAACTTAATTCTATGTGTACAATGGTGGCCTTACCGCTCACAGCGACATCTACCGGACAACCTTTACATGGACTGAAACAGTATCCAAATTCAAATCTACATGAAAATCAATTCCAAATTCAATCGAGTTCGAGCGATTTCGCAAATCATAAGCCCCTAATACTCGTCCCTATGTTTCGGAGCATATCCATTCAAAGCTGCCGAATAAATATTTGTATCAGCCGAAGTAATATGTAGCAAGCGAACATCTGTTACGATAGTTGTTAACTTGCCATATTGCAATACCACGGGTAATTCTGAGGCAAACTTTGCCTTGGGCCTTTATATTGCGAACCGCAGTATTGTGACGTCAAAGGTGGTATTTTATGGTGTTACTTTGAAAGTAAAGCTCGTGGCTAAATAATGAAAGACGTACGAGTGGAGGTTATAGCAACGCTTGCTGAGGTCAGTTCGTGGATGGGTGACCATCTTAACATTCCGAGATTTTTTCGTGACTCGAAGATTACGATAATATGGTTGATCCCGGCTGTCATTGGTCTCAATCTGTCTAGCCTTGTTCTAACTATGATAGGGTAGCTCTCTAACCTGATGCAGTTATGACCCAGTACTTTACATGGAGCAACCTATCTGACCATGACAACCCAGTTACTAGGAAGCACGTTATAGCTTCTCAAGACGTTTGTCAGATTTGTTGGCTTCTGATTATCAGTAATGACTGACGTAGATTTACAAATGAAAGCCAGGACCAACGACAATACGTGCTTTGCCAAGCCACGGAGGAGTTAAGCCATGTAATGGATGGTCACCCATCCGCGGAATGACCTCAGGAAGAATTTATGAACACGAAAGATCGAACCTTGCGGCTACTATTATTTAGCTACGAGCGTCTCACTAGAAACTTGAACCAACTTGTAACACTATATAGGTCCTTGCAAAAAAAGAAGAAATCATTATGCCATCCTGAATAAAACTCAATTTACAATATAAATACACAAAGCCAATCTCCCTAAAATTATAACCCAAAGAGCTCATCAATAAAATGGCGTATTATACGCCTAAAGAAAGGTCGATATCTGAAGCATTGTGCCTGTGATGCAGGTCGTCGCACAAAACGGTGCCCCGCATCAAGGTACCGACGCGATATAAACCATTTGTTACGCATTCAATGCGCGCTGTGCCCAGCTATTTATCTGCCAACCATTGACTGGGCGATCGTCGATCAATTCTAAGCGCTCCTATCGTCGATTAATCAAACGGTAAGTCGGTGTTTAATCTTAGTGTCGGGATGGTGTTGGAAATATTGTTATAATCGGGTGTTTTGATGATTTGACGTTATGCTTCCTAGATGCTGGTCGTCATTCACGAGTTGAAGCTCCTGGTTCTGTATTACCACCACCACGCTTAAAACGATGGAAAAAACCTCACAAGAGTTATGTTACAGAAGACATCATTTTAAATACATGTAAGACCTATCAAGTTGTTCTCGACCCACATTGTGAATTACAGCCTGTTCCTTCTCGGGACATATCAAACTTTATTGCATGGGTATTATTGAATGTTGCTGTACCTCTGCCTACTATAATAACTAATAAACAACATAACTAATATATATGTATTTTATAGTATATGTATATATATATTATTTGTATACTTTGTTGTATCGATATGACTCAATTACATTTTATTTTTATTTGTTTGTTGTACACCTACCACAGTGTAGTCTTTTTAACCCAAAGGTTGACTGGTAGAGAATGCCTTGTTGCATTAAGTCCGCCCATGTACCACTATTGTGCATAAAGTCTAAATAAATAAATAAATAAATAACTTTTCTAATAAAAAAGCACACACAACGGAACGCCGCCTAAACAAAAGAATTGCTGCCTTGACATCATTAGCATATGATTTGCCAAGATTAAACTTTTTACAAAAAAAATACAATCGACTTCCAAAAAAAAATAACAAGCGTCAAAATACGAAGAAACTAACAAAACCATCGACTTCCGAAATTAAAGTCATTTTTTACTTTGTAGTGTTTTTTTTGGAAGTCGGTTGTATTTTTTTGTAAAAAGTTGTTTTATTTTTAACTTTTTAGTGGTGGGTCCACACCTAACAACACTACTGCAAACTTGAAGAAAAGCAAAATACGCAATTTTAATTACTAGGATGACATAAAACCATCATCCCAGTATACGAATTCCAGCTATTTCAATGTAAAATCCAAAGTTCGAAACCGATTTTGATAATATTTAAATGAATGGATGTACTTGCAGATTGGTCCCAATCTGCAAGTACATCCATTCAGATAAAACAATAATTTTTCAAATCGGTTCATAATTGTAGGAGTTATGAGGTAACAAACATAAAAAAGATACAACTGAATTGACAACCTCCTCCTTTTTGGGAAGTCGGTTAAAAACGAATCAAAAGCTGGAGCTGTCAGAGGTTTGAACAAGTTTTCAAAGAAGGTTAGAGTCAGAGTGTCCTTATAAATGAATAGCATTTATAAGGACACTCTGAACAGCCATGTGTGAAGGTTTACTAGTGACTAAATAAGTGAATACTTTATAAATACCATTAAATTAGCTTTAGATAATATTGAGCGATATAAACTAGAAGTTAAGAGATAATACATTCGGCAATGACATTATCATTGTTCTCCTATCAGTATATTAATATCTGGGTTTAAACAAATCGAACAGATTTTAATTCAGCCAAAAATCGATCGCAAACCTCACCACGTAATCGCGTTAGTGGCCGTAGCGAGCTTGCTACGCCGTAGTAAACTCGCTACGCCGTAGCAATTTCGCTACAGACGTAACCCGTCCTACATGTAGGAATTTGAATACAGAAATTGAAATGATGTCATGACTAATCCATGTGGCATGACGTATATGTCTTGTACACGCGAATGATTTGGTCAATATATAAGTATGAATGTGTGTTTAACATGGTAAAACAGTAAAAAGTAAAGCACAAATTGAATAAACTATGTTTAAAAAAAGATGCTAATAAGCTAACAAGTAATAAATAATATTTACAATAAACAAAACTTACTTTGAAAATATTAAAGTTTAGCAAAACAAAAACGTTTCTTTTTTTTTATTCGACATGGGTTTGATCTTGACTTTAGTCTTGGTTAGAGATGACTGAGACAAAGTCTGCGATGGAGCGAGCTTACCCAGAAGGACCCTGTGCACTCTAACTTTGAAGAGATTAGGGTTGTAAGCGTTCGAAAACACAGACGCAGGCAGAGAGTTCCGTATCATTGCTATGCGCATTATAAAAGATGTTTGGAAACGCTTAGTGCGAGTTGGTGCAATAGCAACAAGGTAGGGATGGTAAGTTGCAGTGCGTCTGGATGTCCGATGGTAGAAGGGGGCCGGTGGAATTAGATCGAGGAGTTCTTGGGCACACTCACCGAAGTACAATCTGTAGAAGACCGACAAGCAGGCAACCTTGAGCCTCTTAGCTCTGCGTACCACCGAGTCAAGCGCGGTAAGCTGATACTTAGCTGTGCCATCCCAAAGGTGGCTGCAATACTCCATGCAGGATCGGACTTGTGCTTTGTAAAGGGTTCAAAGCTGTCCGGGCCTGAAGTATCACTTCACTCTATTCAGGATGTCCAGCTTTTTGGCTGCAGTTTTGGCTTTGTACTCAATGGTACAAAAAAATAAATTAAAAAATACAAAACATATATTTTCTTTTTTTTGGTGGCGCTGAAGTTCAGACTGGATGTCAACTCCATGCCTAGAAGCTAGAGCCGATCAGTCACAGGAACAGATATACCCAGAAAAGTAGAAGTTTGGTCGAAATGACTCATTTTGCGGTAAACGCATACGCTTGAGTTTTGGCGGCGTTAAAAGTGACGAGATTGTCGTCACACCACTGGGAGACAAGGCTTAAGTTCAAATTTGTCCGCTCTACGATGGCCTCTCTCAACAAACGAACTTCACCCCCGCTGGTTGTCACATTTTGTTGGTCAAAACTGTAAGTACTAATTGTTTGTATAAGCGTTGCTTGGGATTAAAATAATTGGTGATAAAACAATATTACATACATATATTGTTAGTTTGGACTAATTTGGCGATAAGACGAATTAAGATAAAAAACCCATCTACCTGCATATAACTTAGGTGCATGCATTGTAATATAAGTAGCCATTCGATTGTTGAGTGGTATGCAAAATAACGTCTCTATATATCTGCTTCATATTATATTCTAATTTTGGTCGAGACAAGGTTAAGTACGCAAGAAATAATATTGTGATAGCTTAAAAACACTTAAATATTATTTTTTTCACACTACTTGACGCAAATAATACCCATAGTCCGTTGGAACAGCATTCCGACAAGAAAGTTCAAAATTCGGGAGCTGGAAAAACGGTTTCGCATATTTTCCAAGGTACGAGGATCACACAGCCAATTTCGGATCTCCGGATTGCTTTCTGTGAAGAAAAACTCAATAGCACCTTCGAATTATAAACTCCACACTCAGCAGTAACTCTTGCAAGGGCAACGGATTTTTTCAAACTCAACAGGTTAAATCTTTGATGAATACAGTATTTTTTTTTTTAAGAATGTGAAATCATCAAATGACTCCTACTCTGGGTAAAGCAGGAGAGACTATCAGATTCCTACTGACTAAAATCCATCCGTGTTACTTCTAATGCACTTTGCGTTCCAGGGCCGCGGTGACTCTTTCGAACAAATTCCGCAACCCCGGCAGGCACTGGGTCTAGCGGCCGTCTGCTTTGCTGACAACTCTTTGAGGCGCGTATGGAACACAGCGCGCTGTCGACCGGGGCCCGGTTTTGATCAGATGACGAGTCACCAGTGCTCGTCGTCCGCAGGCCCATTGATGAATACAGTTGGTATTATAAATTTAAGGTGTCATTTTATTCGTGTTACAAATACAGCCGATTTCATCTATCCGATGACTATTACACATAAATTAAACAAATATATCGTAAATTTATGAACATTTAAATTATTTAATAAAATGAAATTATTTTGATTTATCATGACTCATGACCAAGTTTGAACATTCAGGAGTTTGTGCAGTCCAAGCCTTGTATTCCAAGGATGACGCAGAGTGGAACAGTGACATTGTTTTGATACGTAAACATCATAAACAGGCTGTTACACAATTATAATGCATTATTTATTTTTATTTTACCTACTATCTTAATGAATAGTTTAAAAAAATCGCACCTAGAGGCAGTTGATGTCGGGTACAGTAAGTGGGCTACCTTTGTAAGACGACTAAAATGGCACCATAAATCTTGATTAAACTTTGAATATAATAAAACAAAAAACCAATTTTCGACATTTTATTGAGTCACATGTATTAAAAAACTGCTCTTCCCACAATGATTTGTTTTAGATAACCGACAACTTAAAGTATCTCGTGCTGTTACATTAAATTCTTTATATTCCTTAGAATGAGCAAATTTTTATTGTTTTTTTTTATTCATTTATTTATTATATTTACAACCAGTCCGGGAAGTATAACATGGTAAAATTATATTGTCAAAATTTTAAAACTTAAAAATATTCTCAATAATAAATAATTTATTATTATTTTAATAAAATTGATTTATTATACTTAATTCGTGTATTTACATGATCGATTAATTTTGATATGTCCTTGTTCAAATAATTTTAAAATATTCTGATATTTATAACATTAAAAATAAATGCAACATGGTGGAAACAAAATTATGACAATTTATAACGCCTTGTTGTTGTTATACAAGGCATAAAATATATTTAGTGACTTTTAACAATATCTATTAAACTTATCTAAAATTCATATTTTACAATTATTTACAAGTCTATCTATTAATATTCACAAACTTTTATTTTAAATAGAACAATCGATAACATTTTAGGTACCTTAAAATGTTTTGATACCGATAATATGTTAACTTTTCAAAACAGGGTGATATCCTCAACCTAATTATGGGAGATTGAATACCAAGTATTATTTTAAACCTTGTATAACAGACTTATTTGCTTGGTTTTACTGGCCGGTAAACATTAACCTTGTCAAGTATAGATTATTTGTATCGGCCTGTTGGTACTCTCGGACTCTCGACACAAAATTCGAAACAATTTGCATTCGCACATAAATATTTCAGATGCGTTTCTGTCCAGTAAGAGCTGCTAGTACTACAATTAGTGCCAAAGTGTGGAATAGGCTTTATGCATAATCCAAGAGACGGAAAATATTTTTTACTTTAAGTCCAACAATCAACAGATCACAGGTAAGGCTAATGTAATAAAATAAAGATTAATTGACAAACTACTTAATTTCGAACAACGTAAATAAATAACGTTCTCATAACAATGAAATAAATCGGACTGGCTTATTTAATGCAGGTATTTAATGAATCATTTTGACACTTATGACGTTAACTTTTTACATATAATTGTAATAATAACATTTAAATCGTCTATTAGTGCATTGCGAAATGAGATTCCGTATGTGAGTTCTTGAAACACAATTTTCAATAGGTAGGTATTTATATTTACAGTTTTAACTTATTTTTCTAAGATTTATACTAGAACAGCTTAGAGCCTTCCGTCATTTCTCTTAAAGAGTATCTAACTAATATTACAATTAGAACAAGTTATTTCAATAATTTTCTATTAATTTTTACTTAATAATTGTTCATCAGTCATTGTCTTAACTTTACAACTGCTAGAACGCATTACTGTTATCGTAATTATAAATTGAATAATAATAGAAATTAAATAGTTTATAACAATGATCTTTTTTCACTTTTTGAGAGTAAAATTGTATAAAATAAACTGGGTATGGTTTATACGCAGCTCTCTTGGTGGGCTGCTAACAATGGAGTCCTCGTCGTGACGATCTCTCGATGTGACCTCATTGTCCCGTTGATCATGCTCCGACCGGAATCATTCTGAGAAAATAATAGTGTTTTCAGCAATAATCAAAATGTGAAATGTAGACTAATTAAAAGGGGTGTTGCGAAATTTGTTCGAAAGAGTCACCGCGGCCCTGGATTGCAAAGGGCACGAAGAGAAACACGGCTGGGCTTTAGTCAGTAAGAGTCTGACACTCCCTTCTGCTTCGCCCAAAGTGGGAGGAGTCATTTGATGATTTCCCATCCATAAAAAAAGACTTACTAAAAGGGGTAGAAAATCTTGGTCTTTAATGATGTACAACTAGTGGCCCGGTCAACAATTGTGTCAATAAAAAAAAACACATTACATAAATATGATTTTTCGACACATTTGCTCATAAAATGCATTTACGAAGCCTGTATACATTGTTCGAAAGTTCAAAATTACGGACCATACAATGGAGCGTGCGGTAAAGTAGGTACTCTCACCTAAGTACCTACTTTACCGCACGCTCCGATGTATGGCGCCGTGCGTATTTTTTACGGTATTTTTTTAATTTCTATAAACAATATAATTATAAGAATTCAATCCATCTGTCAGCCAAAAATGCTAACTTCCGTCTGCGTCCGATCCGGAAGCGTTCCGGATCGGACGCAGCGTTTTTGCTCAGAAAGTTTGTCGCACTTTAATATTGAAGAAAAAATGAGACAATAGATGTAGTTCTAATCATCCGACGGTTACACTTATGTTTTTTTCGAGTGTATTTATGTATGATGTCATATTTCTTTGGCACACTGTAGCCTAACCTAACCCTGTGGCTTCATAGATTTTAGCTTGAAAGGTGTCGTTAGATTCGTCTAAATAGTGAGAATGATACTGGATAGGTATATAAAAATTAAAATATCTGAGCTTCGGTGCCATTTTAAGGCTTTTTTAACCTATCGAGTCCCCACTCGATAGGTATCAATATAAAGGCTCGAGGAGACAATTTAAAAAATGTGACTTATTAAATAAATGATTTTGTCAAAAAATCCGATTGGTACAATATATAATACAATTAACAATAAAAATATAATATTATTATAATTCTACTAAAATGTTTCACGCAGACGCAAACGGAAGCGCGTTCTTATTTTAAAAACTCTACACACTATTCCAAACACACACTCCCCATTTGCAAATTCGCACCATTTTCAATTAGAAACGTCAAAGATAGTTGCGACTTTTAATTATAATATTAATTAGAATATGTCTTGTGTCCAAGCGAGGAATCAGATTTAAATATGGAATCTACTCCACCTGACATCTTGAATGAGGCGCCAATTGCAGAAAATGGTCTCTTGCCGCCAAAATCGCGAGAACGCTATTTAATGATTAACAATATTTTTTATTAGTTAATGAAAAAGTTTGTTTAATTATCGATTTATATAATGTGTCGAAAAACGTTGTATGGCACACGAGCGGATATTGGTCTGTACAAACTCGTGACTATGGTAAACCCTCGACTTCGTCTCGGGCTTACATTTGTCTACTCGTTTGTAAAGACCAACTTACCGCTCTTGTATCATAAATAACTATTACGGGCGTTGACAGGTTTTATCGTTCTTTTTATTAGTGAAAACTGTATCTGGTTTAAAAGGAGTATGAAAAAAAAACAGATAATCGTAGAAACAAGCACTTTTTTGTACGATTAATAGCTTTGATTTATAGTATTTAGAGAAAACGGGACATCAAAACCCAACAATATAAATTATTACCATTCCATTTTCTGTCTAGAGTCTAGATAAAATGACATTTTATCAGCGACAAGAGATGAAATGTGAAATTCTGTCAGTGGGAACGAGGCGAATATGATTGTCAAACGTCAAAAATTTATGGGATTGTAAAACTTTGTCTCAGTGTCACGTGATCTTCCGTTACTGACTGACTGACTGACAGAATGAGTGACTAACAGACAAAGCACAGCCAAAACACCTAGCAGTAGAAAGAAATTTAGCATGTATGTCCTTTGGGGAGTAATGGGGAGCACTTATACCGTATTTTCGAAATTCCTAAGGGAACAAGAAAAAACCTTATAGATTTTTATTAAAATTTTGAACCTTATTGGTATTTGAGATCCGTGTCCTTTTTCACAATATTTTATAACCAATTAGTACTATTAGCGAGTCGGCCAATGTCCACAGCGCGCTTCAAAACACATCGAATTAAACCGAAAATAATTTCACCGTTTACCGAATCTGCTTTGGGATAAACATTACTCTGTACTGTTAACTAAGCGAAATGTTCAATTACAGTCTGCCAATAGTTTGCTGAAACCCTTTGGCGAAACTTATCCAATAAACACTAAATTATTACTGCAATTATTTAGTAAGGCCTGGTATCGCAAATTAAATGCGAACATCGGTTTGTTATTCGGTCAATTATAGTGGCTTCAAAGCGGTTGGCATGACTACAGAAATAATTAATTGATGGGAAGCTTTTTCTCATTGGATGGTGTGGGTTTTTTTAGGGTTTCGCACCAAAATGGTAAAAAAGGAATCCTTGTGGTGACTAGCCTCAATCTCTTTTGAATTATATAATTTCAGTAATTATTATTTCATAACGATTTTAACTATGATTTGAAAAGAGTATATCGATGGAGTATCTTGCACGTTCTTCTCCATAGGATCTACTCTTTGGAACGTACAAGTGCCACGCTGGAGATAGGGTCGGTGAGTGTGTCTTACTGCAGAACAACTTGCTGCTTTTGTCGCTAGCGTGGCAGAACTAGCTTCATCTATTTGACTGACAGACCTTGACTATTCAAAAGTTCCCGAAACTGTTTTTTTTTGAAACAAATGATTTTGTATTTATATTTGTATTTGTGGCAGAGAGTGATAATTAAAAATATTTTTAGAACGATAAGTTAATTTCATGTCATTTTGGTCGTCAAAGTCATTCGTCGAATCGCTCCGATAATATTGTCGTGTGGAGTCACATTCATAGAGTTGAAATACAATGAATTGGCATGCCAAAAATATCACCGCTAAACATACGCTCGAGGAGATGGCCTTAAATTTGTCAGAATTACACAAAATCGGAATTCATCAGATTGAAATTAAAAACGTAGGCCTCTTCTCAAGAATCGGACGGACGCCAAAATGCCTACACTGATTTCGACAGTTCGAAAGAATCTTTGTTTAGATCTGTCAAAATCAGTGTATTATATTAAGGATCCATTAAAATAGATGAACAAATTTTAACACTGTTCAATACGCCTAACCAAACATATCCAAGCCAAAAAAAAAACACTTTTAATTTGACTTTAAAATAATAAATTGCCAATAAAGCACACAAACCCATAGCGTTTCATTTTTTGTTTCCATATTCTGCGATAGTGCTGCTCCAACCGGGGATTGTCCTTGGGAATACTTTCAGTGCATACAGGGATAATCGCCGGTTGGTGCCCCATTACATTTGAAATGTCTAACGGGGCCTCTGCGAGTTGGTTTCGGCCCCTCGTACGCCTACCAAAGGACCGGGTCTCCAAGGACCAGAAAAAGTAAAAAAAAAAAAAATATTGCCATCATTTTCTTAGTGTTGTTCCGTTAGCAGAATTTAGTCTTTTGAGTATCTAATGCATATTTATTTAGTTTAATACCATTGTGCTTTTTTGTTGGACTGAATGTTTTCTAAAAGTCGACCATCTATTTTAATGGCACCTTATAATAAAGAGTCTTATTTAACATGCATCTGTTAAAACGACGAAGTCATGCATCTCAAATAAATAATTATTAAAGACAAGAAGAATAGATGTGTAGTAATTAACCTGCATATCAGTATAGTGCGCATGTGACGATATCGGCGTCACCGGCGTCTGAGTGCGGGGCAGGCTGTGTGCGCTGTTTGAGTTCTTCGGCTGGGCTATGGCGGAGTACAGTGGTGGATCCGGAGGGGCTTCTGTTACTCCTGTGTGCAAGGAAAAAGGTTGTTAGTTCATGCGGTTGTGAGATTGCTGTTATTTTGTGATCTGAAGGGAAATTTTCAGACATACAATTGAACTTTGGAATTCGCATCTCGATATTGCAATCCGATTGCCAATTCTACTAATTTTCACGTTCGCATCGCATTCGCATCTCAAACGCAATCTGTCAAAAATGCTTAAAAATTAAGGATTTTTGACAGTTTGCGATTGACATGCGATTGCGAAAGTTGTTTAAAAATTAGTAGAATTTCCACTGTAAAAATACATCTAATTTCCCTAAATATTGTGATTGCGATGCGAATACAATCGTTACTCATAAACTACAGGAATTTATACATTAATTACAAAAACTTTATTACTGAAAAAATATGTCGTCAAGGTTATTTCGGCTGTAAGATGTCCGCTGCTCGACATAATAAGCCTCCAGCATGTGTAGCCACAACAACCAGTCTTGTGGGTCCGGATACCTGAATTTCGAATTACTAGCGCTATTAATAGGCTAGTTGACAAAATTTGAAAATTTGGTTAAGAGCGTGTATTCCGTCCACTAGCGCCGCCAATCGTTTCTTATTATTTGTGTTAAATTTAAGACACGTAGATAAAAACCGCTCTGTAGTGCACTGAAGAAATGTATTTATTATGTTTTGAGAGTTATGTTTTGTACTTTAGAACATAAATAGTTGCCAAAGTCGATATTTTTGCTAAAAGTGGCCACTTTTAGCAATAATTGCCGTTTTGGCTATTTAGCCATGAGTTATGTATTAAAAATAGCTGTCAAAAAATAATAGATACATTTCTTCAGTGCACTACAGAGCGGTTTTTTATCTACGTGTCTTAAATTTCCCACAATTAATAAAAAACTATTGGCGGCGCTAGTGGACGGAATACACACTCTTAATACAATACTTTATCATCCATTTTATCCCAAAAGACCTATATTTTAACGAAAAAGAAATACGTACATAACGAATTTTGTATTAAAAAATAATAATAATAGATTTCCCTCAAAAACGCTGAATAGTGTCATGGCGTCTTGAATGACGTCACAGTATGCGAAACAAAACTGCTTACACCTGCTCTGTTTTATGAAAACGTCAACAACAACAATGATGTTTTGCGTGGCGTGACGTAACACTAAGTCTTAATGTTCGGTGTTCTCTGTCACGTGACTTAATGCCTATTTTTTACGAATTTATTTTCTAAAAATATTAAAAATCTTAAACTTTTATGAGAAATAGACTGGTTTTTTCTGATCTACGTCTCTTTAGAACCTATAAACCAAGTAATTTGTTATTATTGGACACTAAGCTATTGTCATTATTACTTTATGGGCCATATTAAAAAACTTCAAAGGCCGATTAACAGATTCTTAATTTGTTTTTAAAAAGGCTGTTTCAGATCAGCTAATGCAGTGTGCTGATCTATTCTTTAATATTATAAAGCAGAAGAGTTTGTTTGTTTGGTTGAACGCGCTAATCTCAGGAACTACTGGTTCGATTTAAAAAAATCTTTCAGTGTTAAATAGCCCATTTATCGAGGAAGGTTATAGGCTATATATCATCACGCTAAGACAAATAGGAGCGGAACAATAATTGAAAATGTGACGCAGATGAAGTTGCGCGGGTCAGCTAGTCTCTAATAAAATAAAAACTAGTTTTCTGCAACTACACCAATACATTTCTTCTCTTTTGATCTCAGGCCAGTTCCTAGCCATATTGTAGCCTATTGTATTCTAGTAATAGTACGTGCCGTTTTCTTTTGAACGAAGTTTTTAAAAGTCGGCTTCTGTTCTTAAAATTTTATGCCTGGTTTTTTTAAGCCTATTTTCATAACTTTGGAATGCGTCTTTTTCTTGTTTGCGTATTACACGGTGGTTGAACTGGGGCATCATAGACCAAATTAAAAGGAGGATATCCTATTTTACTGACTCTTTTTGATGTCTAGTGCTGTATAATCCCTTTTGACAGGTCCTGCGATCCTCACATCCGGTTCTAGTATTTTAGGCATGTTCTTTCTTGTTTTAATCAGTAGTGTTTTGTTTATTTGGTTTTAAAAATAATTTTGCCATCATACATCTACTTGATTAGATGGAAAAGTTTATCTTCAAAGACTTTACAGGTTTCACATTAACTTTAAACAATAAAATAAAAACATAAAACATTATTAAACTACCAATTTTATGAACGAAATATCAATAAAAGTCATCAGATTAAACCTAACATTATCGTTATACGCAATTGGAATTCAATTTCGACCACCACATGTAATCATTGAATGATCTTAATTATTGGTCATAAATGACGCGTAACATTATGCTTTTTAAAGGTACGATATTATTCCGCAGCCGCATGCGGTTGCGGTTCTGCGGTTTCGTTTGAAATCACCTGATAGAGTTGCCGATGACACGAGATTATTTGGTTGGAAGCTGGAAAAGTTTGAAGGGAAAGTAGTACCTAATCGTATTTGTTTTTTAAACTTGGTACAGGAAATAATTGAGCAAGGCCCACGATTCGTATGACCCTCGTATGCGGCTTATGGGAGCGCCCGCATGCGGTTCCGGTTTTGAAATATTTTCGTCATTATCATTTGCTTATCTGTGTTGAGACCGACTCAAGTCTCAGTTTCAGAATCTCCGGCCAGAACTTAACGTATAGTCCTATCCGTATGCAAGTATCATTTTCAAATAACGACCCATTCGCATTTTAGTCACTGTCTGTCAAACATGTATGAAAATTAGTATTTTTTGACTGATATACAAATGAGAACGTTGCTTCGTTGCGTCGTTATAAAGCCACTTTAGTAGAATCATAATATTAAACACACAACAATCTGTCAACATTTCATTTTTATCACTAACGCTTAAGTTTCAAGGTTGAATGGGAAAATTTGACAGTGACTGGTAGTGCGATGTGCTTGCTGTGTGGCCTTTTTAGAACCCCTGATCTCCACAACTAAGCTGATGGATAGAAAAACGATGGCCTTTACTGAAGCAGAATCTTAAACAACAATATCGTAATTCCTGCGATATCAGCCACCGCATACAAGCTCGTTGAAATACGCCACAACGCGATATTTTCCTTTGAAATCCCTGGAACTGTTTGAAGCCATTTGCAAGGTAAATAAGCCGCAGAGCAATTGCGGTGATGGTGACAATGCGGTGGGTGAGTGACAGATTATAAACCTGAACTGGCATGCAGTAACTGGAACGGTTCTAGCGTCTATATTTTGGTCATCAGATTTTGTATACCTTATATAGTGTACATTTTTAGGGTTCCGTACCCAAGGGTAAACACGGGACCCTATTTCTAAGACTTTGCTGTCTATAGGTCTATCGCCAGGCTGTATCTCAAGAACCGCAATAGCTAGACCGTTGAAATTTTCACAGATGATGTATTTGTTGCTGCAACAGAATCAAATAAATATTTAAGGGGGCTTGGGAGCTTTAAGCCTGTTGTATGGGTACAACAAACTTGATTTGTTTCCGTTTTGATAGATGCAAGAAGGGTTCCGTACCATTGTACGGAACCCTTCGTGCGCGAGTCCGACTCGCACTTGGCCGGTGGTTAACCAAATCCTCGACCACACTTTTCATCTGTTTATAATAAGTTTGAGCTACACACTAACTGACAAATGCTTGCACTGTCTGGACACTCCACTCAAATCCGTGTGGTACTTTCCTCAAAAGACCACTTCAGATAAAAAACTATCCTATGTCCTTCCTCGAGTCTCAAACTATATTTGTACAAAATTTCATCCAAATCGATCTAGTAGTTTCGGAGCCTATTCAAATCAAACAAAAAAATATTTCCTCCCTTCCTTTATAATATCAGTGTAGAAATATCATTCAATTATATTAGGGTTCCGAACGTTCGTGAGAAAAAACGGAACCCTTGTAGGATCTCTCTATGTCAGTCTGTACTTCCGTCCCAACTAATTTGCTCCGAATCAACTTATCCGATTCAATATGACATAATGATCTTCAACACATAATGATCTTCTCTGACTAGAACATGCAGGACGTGTAACAAAACACGTCACCAGCATATTTACATTCATTTGGAGTATGGAGTATTGGTTGGTGGTAGGACTTGTTCTAAGTCCGCCTGGCAAGCTACCACCATCATGTCTAAGTCTGTCGCCATAACAACAATGTTAACAGCATTGTTGTGTTCCGGCAGTTAGAGGTATGATAGCCAGTTCCTCTGTGTAAGAGGATTCCGGGTGAAACTCGCTTCCATCTTCGGCCTAATCATCACTTTCCATCAGGTGAGATTCGGGCCAAAAGTTTCCCCGTTTTGAATTTTTAAAAAAATATGGGATATTTTTGGAGGTCAAATTAGAAAATTTAAAAATAGCTGTCTGGTCCTGTATTTCTCAATTTTAGCGGCCTTTTGCCAGTTTATCTGTTCACTTTCTGTTAGACATTCTAGCGTTGCCTACGAATAAGATAACGTACATATAACCTGAAAAGGTGTGATCGAGTTATGTAAACACCAAAGATAGAGCAGTTGATGGTCCAGTTTCATGTATGTGCTCAATAAATTTTATTCTTTATTTCATTTTATTCCGACAGTGAAAGTTGTTTTTTGTGATAAAAACAATGACTCCTGAAACCTGAAGTTTGCTTTATAACTCTCACACCCAGTATAAGCCAACATAATCACCTTATCCTATCAGGGTCCTATTAAGTTAAAGTGATATTGTAGTAATTCGTAGATACGTCTTATGTCCTATTAAAGCTATCAGCATTGTGGTGAATATACACCATATACATTCGGTTGCCCGATGTGGTCTCGGTCGATCGAGATCGTTCGGTCAGGATTTTTCACTGTTGATAGATTAGAAGAAAGTAAACTGAGATCCCAGAGCTACCAGATCTCTCTTATTTTCTCGTTACCAAAATATGTGAAATATAGTAGTATTCACTTTAATATACGCATATAGTAGTGTCCTAGCTTGGGCCATTTAATGGAAAATAAGGGATTTTATTACACTTCCTCTCAAAAAAACGTCGTTAAAAAGAGCAAAACAAATATTTTCTTCGAATCATTTTGTGCGGCGTATTTTTAATTTACAAATTAATAAAATGTCAATTATTGAAAAATAAATTGACACCTTATTTTTGTTCTTTGAAATTGACAGGCTTTAATTAATTAATTGAAGGTATAAATTAACGGTTGTTTGTTTAATTTCGTCTCGTTTTACAGGAAAATTATATTGTACCAAAAGAGTTTAGAGTTACAAAGGGAGATCATTTTATAGAATTTTTCTAGTGGGCCTGAATGAGAAAAACCCTTATTCACTTTATTTTCGAAAAAGAGACCTAAAATTGTTTGTGTTTACATTGAGTTTTATTTAAATAAGTTCTTTCGTTCCCAAAAATAAGGACAAAATACCGTTAATAATTTAAAAACTTCCAAAAGTTAAACCAGAAGCATACAGTTCACAGCAATTTAAAAAAAAAACCTCAGAGTTATGAATAAGATATTATGTAAAGTACTAAACGACCAAAGAAAATGAGATTGCCGCAGATTTGTCATTGGACACACTTACGGCATGCATTTTACAAGATGCATCGTTGTGGAGATAGTATCATTAAATTTTCTCGTAACAGCGAATTTTCAGAGTGGACAAATTTGTCGAAACGAGATTGTAGGTTCTCTCTTGTTCAAAATAGACACCAGTGTTTTTCTTTTCAGGAATGCACTTCGTTTGTGGAATTTAATGAAAGAATAGTTTTGTGTATGTTGTTTTTAAATATGTGGTTTGTAGGCTAATTATAAGGTCGTATTTTGTTTACCTCCGCCAGTTTTTTGCGCTCACTTCCAGTCGACAGCAATGCGAATAAATCTTTTGACGCCATATTTTAGTTAGTAACTTTTATTTTTAATTTAAAGTGTATATAGTTAGAATATTAATTTATTATCAATTTGCAAAATAAATAGTATTTTTGTATGAAGATTTTACCGCATTTTATATAATAATTTTTTTACATATTTTATTTCTAAAATGTAAAAACAAAGAACAGCACGAGCCGTAAGTATTTTCATTTGACAATCACCCACCTTTTCAGTCAATCGAAAAGTTAAGAGAGACAACCTGTGCGGTAAAACGAGCAGTTTTACCACACAGGTTGATCTCTTAACTTTGTACGCTTGTTTTACTATTGTTTTCTTTTGTTAACTCTGCTGTGTTTTGGTTACTAACTAAAAAAATAATTGTCGTATGTTGTTCATATTAGTACCTACTCATACTACTAATTACTTGTCTAGAAGTAATCTATTCTATCTTGACTTAAAGACTCCCAGATTTTAGCTATTAAATTACTTATGCTTTAAACACTTCAAAGCTGTTCTTTCTAGGCTACATAAAACTAATACCACCAGGCAAAAACCACCAAAACATCTTAAGAAAGAACACTTACGTATATGCCAACTGCATCAATAAACCCGGAACTAAACTCCACATCTGCACTGTAACGCGCAATAAAACCAAAAAAAAAAAAACTCCTCACAACTCCACATAAATCGTAGCGGAACTCTTCAACTAATTTATTTAGCAACTCTCTGTCGAAGTAACGTTATTTTAAATTAGTGGTTCCCAACCTTTATTTGACCCGGCACCATCTTGATCTTTTTCTTGCTAGCGGAGACTAAAAATCTAAACTAACTGTTTAGTTGAACTCGTTAATCTCAGGAACTACTGCCGGTCTATTATTGTCGATATCTCACCATGTGCAGTTAGGAGGAGTGAACGACAAGTATAGGTATAATGCTGGTTCGAATTATTGTTTTAGAAGCCCATTTAACGCGGAAGGTTATAGGCTATATAACATCAACTTCGACCAAAAGGAGTGGAGTGAAAAATGTGACCCAGACAAGTCAGCTAAACTTATGTATGTTGATCTAAAAATAAACTTATATCATTCAAATCTTGTAGCTTTCTTTGAAACCAATAGAATTGAGCAATGATAACAGCTTAAAATCAGTTTGCAGTAATGCTATTTATGAGGTAAAAATATTAAAATTTGAAACCGTTCGAGGACCATATTATGGTTCTTGTGGACCACAAGTGGCCCTCGGACCACTAGTTGGGAACACAAATAAATGTGCAAAACATAAGCTCCGTTAATATTGAACTTTTAAAAAATAGCAGAAAAGGATAGTTTGCCCAACAAATAAGTTAAGTTAAGAAGTGAGAAACCGGACGCAACGTTTGAGTTTTAAGTTTCACGTTATTTCGATTACAGGCTAACTTTTGGAGCGGTAGTCAGTATCTAATAAGGATGGGCGAAGTTTAAAGCGATTAATTTGGGTTAAAATAAGCTAGTGATGTTTGTGAACTGTTCGGTTTGAAGTCTGTATTTTTGGGTTCTGTTTTAGTGCTTATAAATTAATTATAAAGTATATACTTTTATCCATAGTATTCATATCCATACTTGATATTATACGTGCAAAACAACGTTGTCTGTTTGTTGCGCATTCATGCTCAAATCACTCGACCGGTTTTGATGAATTTTAACATGTAAATAAATTGTTTCTTTCGCGGACTATATTTGGTCTTTGCGGGCCACAGATTAGGAAACACTGTTTTAAACAAATGAATGTCGGAAAAATAAGCTGAAACTCTGCTTACACTTTTAGATGGAAAATAAAAGTCCCAGAAATTTATCGTCAGTCGAACTAGTAAGTTAAGTTAGAAGTAAAAACTATGCTATGCTGATGGTAAAAACGGACGCAACGTTTGACTTTTAGATTGCCACGTTATTTCGAAAAAGGTTAACTTTTGGGGCTGTATTCAGTATCTAATAAGGATTGGCGAAGTTTAAAGCGATCAAAATGGGTTAAAATAAGCTAGTGATGTTTGTACACCTTTTTTTTTTTTTTGGGTTTCCTCTTGACTCTAGTCTTGGTCAGAGATGACAGAGACAAAGTGTACGATGGAGCGAGCTTACCCAGAAGGAGCCTGTTCACTCTAACTTTGAAGAGATTAGGGTTGTAAGCGTTTGAAAACACGGGCACAGGAAGAGAATTCCACTCCTTTGCTGTTAGTTTGATGTGTATATTGTTTAAGGTTTAGGAGCTCGTGGCTAAATAATAACAGCCGCTCAGGTTATCTTCAAGGTTAAGCAACGCTTGCCGAGGTTGGTCTGTGGATGGGTGACCATCTTAACATATCGAGTTCCCTCCACGTTAAGCTGTTGGTCCCGGCTGTGATTTGGACATCTTTGGCAGTCGTTACGGATTGTCAGAAGCCAGAAAATCTGACACCAGTCTTTGCCAAGGAGTACCGTGTTACCCAGTTAATGGGATGTGGAGGTCTGGTAGGCAGCCGCTCCACGTAAAATACTGGTATTCAGCTGAATCCGGTTTGACTGGAAGCCGACCCCAATATAGTTGGGAAAAGGCTAGGCAGATGATGATATACTTTTATCGCCTAACAATGGGAAGGCATTGCTCGTAGAACAGCTGATGGTTGATGGAGTTTAAAAGTTCTGAAGTGGCGACCGCGTACTGGAAGATGCAGCGTTGGAAGACCACAAGCTGGACCGATGGCCAAGTGAGGGTCGTGAGTAGCCTTTGGATGCAAAAAAGGACTGGTTGTTGTGGCGACACTTGGGGTAAGCCTTTGTTCAGCAGTGGACGTATTTTGGCTGATATGATGATGACGATACTTCTATCTATACTGAATAATATCAATACGAAAATAACTCTGTCTTGTCTGTCTATCTGTCTGTTTTTTTTTAGAATGTTTTCACGGCTAAAAAACCATTGAACCAATTTTGGTGAATTAGTAGTATATGTATAGAGATAAATTTTGGTGAATTAGTAGTATATGTATAGAGATAAATTTGAGGAGCTCGTGGCTAAATAAAAACAGCCGCACAGGTCGATTTTCATGGTTAAGCAACGCTTGCCAAGGTTGGTCTGCGGATGGGTGACCGACCATCTTAACATATCGAGTTTCCTCCATGCCTCGGAAAGCACGTTAAGCTGTAGGTCCCGGCTGTCATTTGGAGATCTTTGGCAGTCGTTACGGATAGTCAGAAGCCAGAAAATCTGACACCAGTCTTGCCAAGGAGTACCGTGTTGTTGAGGTCTGGTAGGCAGCCGCTCCGCGTAAAATACTGATATTCAACTGAACCCGGTTTGACTAGAAGCCGACCCCAATATAATTGGGAAAAGGCTAGGCAGATTATGATGTAGTTATAGAGATAAATTGGAATTTGGAGAAGATTATTTTTGAGGATGGCTAATCATCAAATGACTCCTTCCGCTCTGGGAGAAGTGGAAGGGAGTGTCTAACCAATACTGACTAAAACCCATCCGTTTTGCTTCTAATGTGTGCGTTCCAGAGTGGCTGTGACTCTTTTGAATAAATTCCGCATCATAGGGTATTTTTAATCGCCAGAAAACGTTCAAATGCAGTTGAAACCACTGACAAAATCTCGTAAATTATAAATCCTCTTGATTGCTTTGTAGACACCGTAAAAATACACATAACACAGCATCCATACAGTATCCGTGTATACGCAATGCTTATGTAATGAAAAATATTACGTGCCATGTTTTACAAACCTTTCGAAAATTAGGTACATAAACATTGAATCCCGGCCGCCAGACAAAAAAACCGTCTAAAGTCTAAACGGATTCAGCCACATCATTCAGCAAAAACTCAATTCCCCACAGACAGTTCTTCAGCCCGGAACCGGAACTCTCCTAACTAAACATGAGCTAACAAGCGTTTTCCGTTATTAATCCCAGAAAAACAGTTAAAAGAGGAACTAACATACTTTATAAGGGATGTTACACACTCAAGCGGATCGACAGAACCGGGTATTAATTATAATCTGCTATTATAATTTGAGAAATTTTAATGGATTGATGGATGGTTATTCGGTACTCAATCAAGTCGAACCGATTCTGGATGAAATGAGGCACAGAGATAGATCATAGTCTAGCACATACGTTCTTTTTATCCCTACATTCACTCTGGCAAAGCCGCTGGCAGAAGCCAGTCGAATCTATCTATATACACAAATTAAAAACTTGGTAGCACTTTTTAAAGAAAGAGTATGAATTGGAACAGTTTTAGTTTATGTGAAGAAAGAGTGCATAAAAACATTTTTTTTTAATAAAGTTTAAAAATACATTTTTTACACCATTGTTTTTTAATTTTGTGGTTGAATTTCGACCACCAATCACTAGTATGGATGAATGTTCATGAAGAAGGCCAATTTTCAAGTCGGGGTTATTATCTGCAGTAATTCATTCTGGCCAGCTTATCGTTCAACAAATACTGCCGAACGGGTTATACAGGCCCATACATATGTGTAGCGCCCCTTACAGTTAAAATTCTCAGAAAGAAAATAAAATGCGCTCATATATTCAAGCTGGCCAGTAGTAAATCTAGAACTATGGACTTATGCTCAGTAATCTCGCTAATTTATTCTTTCCGTAGTGCAGGCAATTAATTTGTAGAATATTTAGTATCTGGACTTGCACGTAAACGTTAGCACGTTATTCATCAAGTTATTTCCGTATGTGTTAACCCTTAATTTGGCAAGAGGAAAATTTTTAAAAACTTTTGTTTCTTTTCACATTTTCGGCTTCACTAGGAGTTGTTAGGACATGAAAAAATAATTTAAAAAATCTGGTATTACCTCATTTCCTGAAAATGCATGTCCAGTATACTGGACCTTGCCAGGTTTGCCATAAAGTTGTCGATAATTTTGATGTACTGTATAATACACATTGCCGAATTATTACTTTCTAGGACTTATTTCTATTTTGTGCAAGTGATAAAATAAAATATAATAAAACGCAAAAACAATGAAATGTTTTGTATTGTATTACAAAATCTTGATTTTTTATGAATATAATGAGGAACATTTTACTTATTCTAAGTGAGATCAACAATATAATCAGTCTGAATGAAAAGATACGTAACACTTATTGTCCTGAATTTCAGATAAAATTAAACAACTGTAATAGAATCAGTTAACATACTTAGAAACTTTCACTTACTATGATAATCATAAAAACAATTTTTTTTACGTACTAAACACAGTCTTTGGTTGCACTTTACACAATAAACATCAGTCTTATTTTTGATACATAATTTGCAGCGAAAGCAGGAAGTCATACAATTCCCGACATGCCTGCTCGGACAAAGTTTTTGAAACCCCATTTATTGTGTTTCATGGGATCGTACTGTCTCCTGTTACCCGCCTTTTTGCCTTTATACGGTATGGTCATCTCGTCAATACTATATCTCATTTCCTCTTCGGTGGCCAAGCAGTTTTTCCTCACATTCTCTACAAAAGGTCTTACTTTGAAGTAGCGATCTGAATCTGGACAAGAGTTATCAGCAAAATGGATGTACCTGCGTATGGTTTCAAATTTTTTCAGTGACATGATTTCAGCAATAGCTGGGTAGCGCAATTCTTTTGACCAATAATCTACATGATGGCAAATTTACAACACCCATTAGTTACAAAATGGCAATAAAATCTTTCATTTCGTCCTCAGAGATATTGATGGATCGGCCGGTAACTTGAACTGCGTAAAGGTTGTTATTATGTACTATATCTTGTAAAATATCCAAAGAAAAGTATTTCCAAAAATAATCTATAGGCGTGAAATCGGCATGTAAGTTATTCTTAAATTCACAATTAGTTATTTCGGCTTTGTGCAGATTCCTGCCTTTTTTCCATTTGTAGTTTGTGTGTTTACGTTTCTTGAGCCTGATATTATGAACACGAGAGTGGGTGTTGACATAACGCCTTCTCTTAGACCTGGTATTCACGGCATTGGGTATCGGTGATATCTTGAACAGACGGTATAGACTGAATGGACGACAAAGTTGGAATATTATCAAAATTTACCTGACTGGTCGACGGCAACACTTCGTTGATAATTGGTGTAAGAGGCACTGCTAGTTCTTGATCTTCTGGTTGACTATTGGGTATCTCATCACCAGAACTATTATTCCTATCTTCATCGTCTTCGGAAATATTCAGGTTTTCTAATGACGACGGTATATATGGTGCTTCAGAGGACAACTTGTCACTTTCTTGGCGACATATTGTGTTTATAACAACCTCTTCATCCGAACTTGTTTGATTTTCTACGTCTGATGAAGCGTTAATTGGCGGCACTAGAGCAAATAACTTTGATGCACGTGTTGTTTGTTTGAAGACCTGCAAATAAGTTACTTTTCTAACTAACTGGCAGTGTCCAATATACTACACATCCCAAAATCGCACTAAAACAGCACCTACTTGGCAATGGGAAATATACTGGACATGCTAATTTCATAGAAAATTACGATAAATCCATAACAGCTATTATAATTTCAATTTGTGTACACATATACATAGGTTTTATAAAATATATTGAGAAAAGATGAGTAATCATTGCAAAGTAAAATAACAAATAAATCGGGACTTACCGAGAGCGGTTGCGGCACGTGGTACCTTCCAGACATTTCGGCGGCGACTAACCAGCAATGCGCACGCGCACCTTACGCGTAATTTTATATACATTATATTACTTTACAAATAAACTAATGGAATTGAAATTAATAAAATATAGTTTTAAAAAATGATTGTATATTTTTTTTAAGTTGATGTTCAATTTATTGCACATTATCGAATTAAGGGTTAATTAATAATACTTTTGTTGTTCGCTGCAGATTTTTTATGGGAGTAGTAAGCTACGTGTGAATGGGTTTGCTAAGAGAAATGGTATCATCAACTTTCATGTTACTTGTTGGTTTTATAGAGAATGGGCTAGATGCCATCATCCACAAATTGCAAAACTATTTAGTCCGTCAGAGTATTGAAAAACAATGGACAAGTATTTTTTGTTTTTGTAAATCAATGAATATTGACAAAGATAAAACTTATCAAAGCTCGCGAGTGGGGGCTCGTGACGTCACGACTCAGTAAAAAATATGTGAAGGTGTGACATATTGAGAATTTTAAAAGCGTCGTAACTTCGTCAATTTTGGTTCCCGTAACAAAAGAAAAAACACGGGTCAAATATTTTTTGATAATCTAACTGACGGACTAATTAAATTTTTTCAGGACACAAGCCCATTGTTAGTAAATGGTATGGGTGTCGATTAAATTAGAGGCGTGTATAGATGTTTCAACTTTGGCTATCACTGTTCACATATTTTGATTGTATAGTCAACTAGCTTTTGCTTGAGGCTTTACGTGCGTTTTAGTTATATTATTGAAAAAAAAAAACTATAATCCTCTCTGGAGATGTGATACATTTTTTCCGATCTATCACCTTCCTAGCCTTTTCTCAACAATATTAGGGTCGGCTTCCAGTCAAACCGGATTTAGCGGAATACCAGTATTTTTCGTGGAGCGGCTGCCTACCAGACCTCCACAACCCATTAACTGGGTAACACGGTACTCCTTGGCAAGACTGGTGTCAGATTTTCTGGTTTCTGACAATCCATAACGACTACCAAAGAGTCACTTTCCGAGGTACGGAGGAAACTCGGCATGTTAAGATGGTCACCCATCCACAGACCAACATCGGCAAGCGTTGCTTAACCTCGAAGATCGACCTGTGTGGCTGTTATTATTTAGCCACGAGCTCCTCTTATTTTTTTCCGATCTATCTTTGTACAAAATTATTTACGACGTATAGAGACAAAGTATCCATAATCATTCACCCAGTGCACACAATCGGTTCACCCACTGCATAACAAACGAATATTTGATTTTTATTTATGTAGAATATATAAATGTAACTCAGATATTTAGTTTAAATTATTCAAGTTATTTTCATCCATACATGCTTTTGCCTCCATAAAAAAAACATGAGATTACGACGAAAAATCCAGGTTACATGATAAATTCAATTCAGGAGCATTTCCTGGAAGCCTTCAGTTATTAAATACCATTCATTCTGATTTTATATCTCGTATATTTGTGTTTTTCGTTTATAATATTTTTCCATTGAGCTGGAAATTCAATAACGCGAGCTGTAATGGGTTTTTGTCAGTCATATTATTTTACTACGGGCGAAATTACTGTTCAAATCATGACCCTTTTGGGGCAACCAACGCGACGCCATATTTGAGTTAAGAGAGAGCGTTTTGAAATGTTGTGCAATACTGGCACAATATTGGCAGATTTCTGGAAAAACGATTCAACTGTCTTAGATCCCGCAATGAAATGAATCAGAAAAGTACTGCGGAGAAGTAGGATAAAAATAATTATAATTTCCACTTCCTTCCTCATCAAGCAGGAGACATAATAGAGCTTGGCCAATAGGCACCAAGGGCCATATACAACTGGGGCCATATGAAAGCCCAGTTTCCAAGCACCACGGATTATTTAAATTAACACTGAAACCAATGGGTCCTAAATTGTGAGCTCCTTTTGATTCCAGTATTAATTCCGTCGAGCTCGTTCCATCATTGGACCACAAGGCATACGGCGACGCACCACCGGTACATGGTGGACATCCCACCCACACGCACAAAACGTTTTGGAAATACATTAATTGTGCGTACAGCTAAGGAGTGGAATTCCCTGCCCGAGTCTGTGTTTCCTGATAACCTGGGAGTCTTTAAGTCAAGAGTGAATAGGTTACTTCTAAGCAAGCGTGCTCCACCTTAGACCGCATCATCGCTTAACATCAGGTGCGCACTGCTGAATGCCCTTTACCTAGAACCTCTGGATCACCTGTGTAGGTCGTAATTCCAGATTATATCTACACTAGCTTTCGCCCACGACTTCGTACGCGCATATCCCGTTCCATCTCGTTCCCGTTTCCCGCCAATTTCAACTTTCTACGAACAATAATTTCAGCTGTGCGTTGATCGAAAAAAGCAGAAAGTGACTGATATCAGACATTTGTACTAATTTTTAAACAGCTTTCACATTTGCATGTCAATCTGAAACTACCCATTTTTTTTAATCGGCCCAGCTGTTCTCGAGTTTTAGCGAGACTAACGAACAGCAATCAATTTTTATACATATAGATATATAGATGACGATTCTTTTAAAATATTGAGCAATTTTAAATGACAGGAATATTAACTGATATTGAAACAACGTAAATTATTACTACATACTCTCATTTACCTTTGCTAAGCGGGATAAGATCTGGATTCTTATCGTCAGCTGTTTGTGGAGAGTTCCTCTTCTGTACAATCACCTTCTGGTTCTTTATCGATGGTAGTGTCACTGTAAAAGAAAAAATATTCAGAAAATAGTAAACAATGTGCCAAAAATAGCTGAGGGCCTATTCTACTCATTTTAAAACAACTTTTGCATTCGCATGTCAATCGAATACTGTCAAAAAACTTTTTACAAAAAAATACAACCGACTTCAGTGTTTTTGTTAGTTTCTTCGTATTTTGACACCAACTTCCGAAATTAAAGTTATTTTTTACTTTGTAGTGTATTTTTTTTGGAAGTCGGTTGTATTTTTTTCGTAAAATTAATTATAATATTAAGGAATTATATGAGCAAAAAATAATTTTGGTCCGTTTACAGTAAAAATAAATATTAAGGGCGCCCCCAGGCAGCTAAGACGCGACAGTGTGACAGGAATTTAAAAGCACCAGTCTGTGAGCCTTCATATAGCAAGGCTAACAGTCCAAGGTGTGCCAGACATTTAGATCCATACCTATCCATTTGATTGTGAATCCATCAGAAATATTTTAGCTCCCCATTATAATGCAAACAATAAATCATATATCAATATTAATGTTCAAATTTGAATAACTGTCGCGTCATTAAAATCATTCACTGGCTAATGGGCGACACGGTCTTTATTATTTATATACAACACTTATACAGGCTGTTTCAGGAGTGCATGATGTTAAAGTTTAAGGTGATTTTCTGCAGAAACAATACTGCTATTAGTGCATTAATGATATCAAAATTAAACAAAAAAACTTTATTTTTATTTTTCACTTTTTAGTGGTACCCTACACCTAACAACACCACTGCAAAATCGCAGAATAGCAAAATACGTTTCGAAAATTCCCCTCGACTTCTCTGGGATGCCATCAGCAGATCCTGGTTTCCTTATCATGGGACCATTGGGGAAGTAAACCCTTTCCAACAAAAAAATCATTTTTTTAAAATCGGTTGGCAAGCGACAGAGTTATGCCCGAAAAAACATAAAAAAAATACAAACATCCGAATTGAGAACCTCCTCCTTTTTGGGAAGTTGGTTAAAAAATAATAGACTTTAAAACAAAAACTCTAATCTCTTCAGAGTGAACAGGGTTTTTCTGGGTAAGCTCGCTCCATCGTCGATTCTATCTCTATCACCTCTGACCTAGACTAAAGAAAAGAGCAAATCAATCTCGAATAAAAAATAAAAGTCCTGACATACAAAAATAACTATACCTACAGTCAAAAAAATATACACAAATAAAAAATATACGCACTGCATGCAATCGCCGTCATCGAATCTGTGATCGAACTCAATGAAAGCAACTAATTGCATCAGACTGATGGAAGTGAGTGTTATAAATAACTTTTTTTTGAAAAAGGTAAATTTATATTTATTTATTTTTCTGTAATGTTTAGTAGATACAGAACACCACAATCTAATATAAGGTCGTGCACTTCTTGAACAGCCTGTATAAAGTGAGATATATCCACATTTGGTTTGATTTATGATCTAATTATACCTATGTTTTATCGGTACATCAACGATGTATTGATTGCTCATACAGAAAGGAATTCAATTAAACATAGAACCTATATTTTATAACCTTCGGGTAATATTTTGATCCCTCCGTGAGATCAACACACGTCGCTATTTGGGATGGTATACTGCGTGTATCTGACATCGACGCACAAACGATTTCCATGGGTCCAGGGCATGATTCTGGACACCCCAGTGTTGGAATTTTTCGTCGGTTCTTTTCTCATTTTTTCATTTTTTTTCAAGAAAAAAATGTGATGAATGGTTTTATTTAGATTGCTCTTTTTAGTGAAAGTAGTTAATTAATTATTTTTTTATTAAAAATCTCATTGGGTTAGGTCAGAATAACGATTATGAGCAGTCTAAAGTAAAAAAACCCTTGAAAAAACTACGGTCTACGGTGTCCAGAATCATGCCCTGGACCCATGGAAATCGTTTGTGCGTCGATGTCAGATACACGCGGTATTAGTAATTTTACATAGATAAAACAAATACAAAATCATTTATTTCAATTAGACCAGTTTCAGGCACTTTTGAATAGTCAAGTTCTGTCAGGGGTTCCGTACCCAAATGGTAACCAACGGAACCCTATTACTAAGGCTCCACTGTCCATCCGTTCGTCCGTCTGTCTGTCAGCGGGCTGTATCTCAAGAATCGTAATAGGTAGACAGATGAATTTTTCAAAGTTTGTGTATTTCTATTGCCGCAATTAAAGCAAATATTAAAAGTTAAGGCGAGGTTGCAGTACTGTGTGTTTTGACGAACAACAGCGACTGTCCGGCGATCGAAATAATGCCTAAATTTTGATTGTTTCTTCTTCTTGGCGAAAACTGATAAAGAAATTATACAATATCGTTTCAACATTTACGTCAAAATAAAAAGCTCTATCTATTGATATAACTCTTACATATATTCGTGATGAAATCTCTTAGCAGTACACGTTTAAAATTGTAATTTAGTGTCATGTTTAATAAAAAAAGTATCGAGCCAATCATTCTAAATCGCGTTTCTATCTTTACGATTTACTTGAGGGTATGTTCAATTTTTATGTAATGATTTTTATTTATAAAAAAAACTCATACTTAATTAGATTTTCAGACGTTCAAAAATCTTAAAAAGTACTGCAACCCAGCCTTAAGTAACGGAACCCTTCATGTATGAGTCTGACTCGCACTTGCTGGCTGCTAAGTTTGCGCCACAACATACACAAATTTAGCCAATATATGCCCGGTTTCTGGGATTTTAGCGATATTTGTCTTAAGGTGGAAGCTCCAGGGTAGCCCGCGAAATTCAAATATTTTTATGTTTTTTGCAATTTGCCGGTCAGTGTGAAGCTGTACGTTGAACAGAATACGGTCCTCGGTCGTAAACAGCATTTATCTAAAGGATTATAATCATTTGAATCATCAATATAACCCTCTAAGTTCATAGAACTTTGAATGTTATTTCGTGAAAAAGTCATTCGATCGAGTTGTATGAACTTAGAGGGTTATATTGATAATTAAATTTGCTTATAATTCTTAGGATAAATATGCGTTACGGCCGCGAATCGTATTTTGTTCAACATACATCTTCACACTGACCAGCAAATTGCAAAAAACATAAAAATATTTGAATTTCGCGGGCTACCCTGGCGCTTCCACCTTAATTTCATTAGTGGGTTAGTGGTTAACGGACAGATGAACGACCGATAAAGTACCTCAGAAACCGGGCATTATTCAAAGCCAAGATTCATAATTTCCTCGACTACTTTTGTAAGCCGTTCAAACGTACTATATTACTGTATTTTATTTTTCTAAAACCTAATTAATGCTGTACTAACCTTCATAATCCCTTGATCTATGCCGTATACGGGACGCGATGAGGGCAAGGCACAACACGACAGCGATGGTCAATGCAGCTCCGAGAAATACGCCAACTGCCCAATTGACTTCCCACGCTTCTTGTGGCTCTATGAAAAGAAACACTTACATTAACAAGTCGCAAATTAGAAAAATAATAAAATCCAGCTGCGAAACTTTTATGAACGAAAACGGTTTCCTAATTGAAATAAAACGTATGGCTTAGACATACAGGGTCATCGTCAAGCTGGAATCGGGTGATAGGACAAATCATAATTTTTTTTCGAAAAATGTGCACCTGTGATTATGGTTTTGAGCTCCTTTGGCTACAAATCTTTCCTTTTTTCGTTTTTTGGTATCTTGAGTAGTGCTTGTGTAACCTGTTGTTTTAAATTCTTAGTTATTTTCATTTTTCGAAAAAAAAGAAATGACTGTAACTAAAAAAAAAAATTACACGACTAAGTTTTTTTTTAATGTTTTTTATTATTTATAACCCATAACCATAACCATCTTATTTTTTATTTTTTTTGTAACCCCATCTACTTTCCTCCGTTATGATACCCTACTCGGTAGGGTTGTTCATATTAACGAGTTACAATTTAGCGCCAAAAAATCCGCCATATTGCTTAAAAAATGTCTATCTAAGGACACTTGAGTATTTGAAATGAATCTAACGACCCCTTCAATATTCGATATCCATTCAACCATTTGGAAAGTACGAGGTTATGAAAAATATAAACAGACGTACAAGATATGCGCTAAAAACATAACTTTTCCTTGGCAGTAGCATACTAAAAATAATAACACATGTAAACTAAGAGTATTATAATATTTTACTCACAAAAAACCATTACTCATAAATGTAGTGATTTCTTTATGATTTTGACGGCACGGTTGGCGCAGTGGTTGAGCGATCGGCTGCTGCGTCGCATGTCGTGGGTTCGATTCCCGCACGGAACAAACATTTGCATGACCTACAGATCTGGCTGTTTGTGTATGTGACTTTGTATGTTTGAAAACGCACCCTCGATACAGGAGAAATTCTTAGGGGGCCAACGTTTTTATTGAAAAAAGAAATAAAAAGTTTTAGATAGAGTCTGATCCACAGTTTACTAACCACGACTGTTACACAGCTGGTTCAAGCTGGATAGGTATTATTAATTCTGTATATTTTAAATTAAATTAAACTACTAACCTGTTCTCGGTGCTAATCGCAAGGCCGTTTCAACAGTAAACGTCACATGTTCTGATCTCCCTCTCGCATTGGCTGCATACACTATGACTCTTAGTTGTCTGTTAGACCCGAGTCTCCGAAGGTTCCATAGAGCGCCACCATTGCTGGCGTTGACCACCAGACCTTCGGCTGCCCAGACTTCTACCACGTATACACATTGGAGACCTCCTTCGTAACCTGAGAATAGAAAATATTGTAAGTTAGACATAACTTGCTTTTAAATAACGAGTCCACTGCAAGAGTCTATGCATACGGCGATTTTATACGCGCGTTCCGCATAATGACAGTCCTGTGCCGTCTGACAGTCGGTTGACAGTGCATTTTTTTGGTTTGTCAAAGAAGAGCTATCCCTTTTTAGGGATGGGAAATCATCCAATGACTCCTCCTGCTCTGGGTGTAGCGGGAGGGAGTGTCAGACTTCTACTGACTAAAACCCATACATGTTCCTTCATTGCCCTTTGTGTTCCGGAGCCACGGTGTCTCTTGCGAATAATCCCGCGACTCCGGCAGGCGTCGTCGGCTCTTTTTGGGCCCCTCTGTGTGCTGACTCTCTTTGAGGCGCGCATGGAACACTAACGCGCCGTCGACACGGCCTGTCGTCACTAGACGGACGGACGGCGAGCCACCCATAGCTCGCCGTCCGTCGACGCTACCTGGGCCTGAGCCCGCGAGCTAGTACATCCTAAATATGCGCGATGACTGCGACCAGAGGGCCAATTCTACTAAGTTTTAATCAACTTTCGCATTTGCATGACAGTCGCAAACTGTCAAAAAACCCTTAATTTTCATACATTTTTGACAGATTGCGATTGAGATGCGAATGTGAAAATTAGTAGAATTTGCACTCATGTACTGTGAACTATGTGAACATTGTAGGCACTTGCTAGCAGGCAAGTTTGTCATTGAGTTTTGGAAGCGTTCGGCAAAAAATAAAATACTTACTGAAAATAGAAACAGAAAAAAAATATCAGTCACTTTTGTAGTTCGCTTCTAAGGCAGACCGAATGCCGAATAATTATGTTACTGTTTAAATCCCAACCGGATTTTTATTTTTAATTATTAATAACGTGCCACCGCAATACGCTCCATCTACCTGCTGATCGCAACCGTTGTCAATTTAAAACGGAGTCATGATTATCAGGATCAACAGAGCGATTAGTACAAGAGAAGGGAAGTGTGATTCAGCCGGTCGATTTTGTTAACATGTCGAAGTGTACACTTAGGTGAAGTGATCACGAAGTGAGCTGTCAAACCATACAAACAAGATGGAATGACAACTCACTTGTCGTTCACTCCATCTAAGTGTACACGGTGAGATGTCGACAGAATCGACCGGCAGTAAATATGTCGAAGTGAAGGTTTGGGTGAAGTGATCACGAAGTATTATTTTTTGTTTTTAAAAAAAAACGTTGCCCCATACTAGGAATTTCTCCTGTATCGTGGGTGCGTTTACAAACATATAAATACACATACACAAACAGCCAGACCCGGAACAACTATCTGTAGGCCATACAAATATTTGTTCCGAGCGGGAATCGAACCCGCGACACGCAGCGCAGCAGTCGATCGCTCAATCACTGCGCCAACCGTGTCGTCATAAGAAGTGAACTGTCAATCCAAGTAATCAAGATGGAATGCCAGCTTACTTCGTGGTCACTTCACCCAAGTCTTGTTTTCACTTCGATATGTTTACAGAATCGACCAGCTGTTGAGTTCAAATCTTTTGATGGCAAGCCATTAAATATAAAATCAGAGCAAATCATAATTTTGTGAATTATTACTTAACTAGCTGACCCGCGCAACTTCGTTTGCGTCACATTTTCCATTAATGCTCCGCTCCTATTCGACTTAGCGTGATGATATATAGCCTATAACCTTCCTCGATAAATGGGCTATCTAACACTGAAAGGATTTTTCAAATCAGACCAGTAGTTCCTGAGATTACCCCCTACATACAAACTTACAAACAAATGTTACCTCTTTATAATATTAGTATAGATTTCAGAGTGTACCACAGTTGATTCAACAACAATTTACTGGACTTTTAAAGATACACAATAATGTTTTTGTCCTTTCGTGTCTGTTGTTATAAAGTCATAGAATTCCCAAAAAACATTCAATAAAAACTCAAACCTGAAACGAAGTACCAGAAATGCAGAATTTGGCAAGCGGTGAAACAGCAACGCTCTGACTAGACAACGTGTAGTACAATAACATGTGTGGTTTAAAGTTCGCAACAATGAGTAGTGTCAGCTTGCCAGTTCGCCAACGCGCATCCAATTTCTGTTAGCAAAATTTTACGACAGAGCAAAATATGTAGCGGAATTTATTATAACACTGAGTAGCGTTGTTTTAGATTTAAGTTTCTGTTGTTTGATGACGATTTTGTTTTTATTAAATTTTGCTTTTTCTTATGAGCTATCGCGACCCTTCATACCTTTAACTTTAGACACGAATACGTAAAACTTCGGCGATGAAAAACTGGTGGATGACAAACTACACAGCTTGGCTCACTGCCGCAAGGTTGCCTGTTTGTCGGTCTTTTACAGATTGTACTTCGATGATTGTGCCCAAGAACTCCACGACCTCATCCCACCGGACCCCTTCTACCATTGGACATCCAGACGCACAGCAACTTACCATCCCTACCTAGTTGCTATTCCACCAATTCGCACTAGGCATTTCCAAACGTCTTTTATAAAGCGCACAGCAAAGGAGTGGAACTTTATGCTTTTTTTTTTTTTTAGGGATGGGAAATCATCCAATGACTCCTCCCGCTCTGGGTGTAGCGGGAGGGAGTGTCAGACTTCTACTGACTAAAACCCATCCATGTTCCTTCATTGCCCTTTGTGTTCCGGAGCCACGGTGTCTCTTGCGAATAATCCCGCGACTCCGGCAGGCGTCGGCCCCTTCGGGCCCCTCTGTGTTGCTGACTCTCTTTGAGGCGCGCGTGGAACACTAACGCGCCGTCGACACGGCCTGTCGTCACTAGACGGACGGACGGTGAGCCACCCATAGCTCGCCGTCCACAGGCCCGCGCCTACGGTGGCCGGAGGTCACCAGGTGGCCCCCGACGCCCGCGGCGTCCACCACGGCGGCCGGGACGAGAGGGTCTCCTCTCCCGCTCCGCCACCTCCTTCGCTAGCATGACTGCTTCGCAGAAGGAGGCAATGGCGTCCCATTCCGTCTCGCTCCAGACCATGGCTTGGACCAGGGCCGGACGCGAGAGGTCGCCGCCAATCGCCGTTTCGAGGACACGGCGGTGCGCCGCCCAAGCGGGGCACACCTGCACAGTGTGCTCTACCGTGTCCTCCGGTCGATCCTCGCAGTGGTGACACCCGGGCGTTTCCTCCCGCCGAATTCGGTGCAGGAACCTCCCGAAACATCCATGTCCGGTGAGGACCTGCGTCAGGCGGAAGGTGAGGACGCCGTGGCGCCTCTCAAGCCACTCCTCAAAGAGGGGACTTATCGCCGCTATTGTGGCGTGCCCAAACAACCCAAAATTCTTTAAAGTTAGAGTGAACTAGCTCCATTTGAGTAAGCTCGCTCTATCGTAGACTTTGTCTCTGTCATCTTTAACCTAGACTAGAGTCAAGAACAAACCCATTACAAATAAAAAATTATAAAATATAGTTATCAACGAAAACAATTCACAAAAATCAGCTCACATAATTATCATGTCAGTGCCATACGTTTTGGACGTTGCCAGGCGTTATCGTTATAGGTATAAGTCCCGTATAGACTATTCTAAGCATTCGGTTTGTTCGCCGTGTGTAAGGACCATTACACACTGCGTTATTTTAAGGCACCGGCGCAGCGCAGATGAAGCGCGGTAACGCGCTTGAAACGAAATTCAGATGCACACAGTACTGCTCTTGTTAGAATATACAGCGTCGTGAACGCGTGTTTATAATCGCATCGCGTTAAAAATACGCCGTGTGCATAGGCTATAATATGATCTATTGTGGTGATACTCCGATTCTTGATTGCCTTGAAAAACATTTCAAGATATCATTAGTTCATATGTTCCGTCTCTAGCTATTTATTGAAATAATTTTCCAGGAAACATTAATTAAATTGATCAATTAACGTAATGAGACTGTCATCAAAATGTATTGAAGACACGTGCCGGAATGAGGTCAAGTCGTTTTCTTATTTGTGAATACTATGAGTTGAATTTTTTTTAGGTATCTATTTTTTTACTGGGATAAACTTGCAATTTTAGCAGATATCAATTTACTTTAAGGTGGAAGCGCCAGGGTAGCCCGCGAAATTCAAATATTTTTATGTTTTTTGCAATTTGCCGGTCAGTGTGAAGCTGTATGTTAAACAAAATACGATTCGCGGCCGTAACGCATATTTATCTAAAGATTATACCCATTTTAATTATCAATATAACCCTCTAAGTTCATACAATTCGATTGAATGACTTTTTCACGAAATAACATTCAATCGAGTTCTATGAACTTAGAGGGCAATATTGATGATTGAAATGGTTATAATCCTTTACATAAATGCTTTTTACGATCGCGAACCGTATTTTGTTCCACAAACAGCTCCACACTGACCGGCAAATTGCAAAAAAACATAAAAATATTTGAATTTCGCGGGCTACCCTGGAGCTTCCACCTTAAGATCGTTTCACTAAAAACAACACTTATAAGTAAACTAGTCCTTTACTTTGGCTAATAAACATACGATTTTCCCCTGTTTGCCCTCTAAGGGTGCCTGTCCATTAGGTACAGCGAAGTGAGGCAGCGGAGAGGAGAAATGGACAAATTTTAACCAATGGAATTGCATTGAATTTACTGTTTTCATTTTAGCTATGTATAACTTTTACACACAATGTCTACATCTCTTTTTACTCTACTCTCCTTTCGCAGGTATTTATATCCTTAAGCAAGTGGAAGAGATTTCTGTACAAATAAAAATCACTTTTGTATCTACTTTTCTGTTTGCTTCTACTTATTAAATGTGTGTACATAAATTTGTTAAAAAAACAAAATAATAAAATTTACGCACTACGTTAGTCACTGACATTTTGACTGACGTGATTGTATAGCCGCGTACTGACTGACCGAGCAGCCTCGCGAGGCCTGCCGCGCGAAGCAATGCTCGGCCAGTTAGGACGTGCCTTACCCGAGGCAAACGCACGCGCCGCCTCCAGCCGCCTCGCCCGATCATGCCGCGGACCAAGCCGAGCGTTGTCGGTTTTTTGTAGTGCTCAAAGGCGCCCCTCAATACGTTTGCCGCGCTCACATAAGACAGTTGTGTTTCACCTCGCTTGTTCGTCGCAGGTTACCGTCATGGATAAAGAGCAATGTCTTAAGTTAATACAACTATACGGTGAATACAGACGACTTTGGAATGCGCAATGTCCCGATTACACTAATAAAGGACTAAGAGAAGACGCATGGAGAATTATTAGAAAGGCAGTAGGTGGCAGCGATAGCTTGCCGAACGTGCGGCCTCATGGAGATCTTGAGCAAAACTAGCTCGGCATCGCCGCGCGCGGCTGCCTTGATCCAAAAATTGTACACATTGAGGCTGCCTTGCGAGGCGATCGTCCCGCGGCAATCGTCTGAGGCTGCCGCTGCCGTTCGGCCAGTCAGTACGCGTACGCGCCTTATTGTAAAAAATTTCGATGACTCACGTGGTGCAGATATTTTGTGCAATTCCACTGGTTGAAATATCTCCTTTTCTCCGCTAAGCTACCTTGCTCTGTGTCAATGGACGGACGAGATGGAGTTTGAATTTCCAAAAATGCCTTCTTACGAGTAATAGTCACCGACATCAAAACAAAAGCCTTGTGTAAAATGTGAAAAACGTGTTTTAGTTCCAGCAGTTTTGTCTGTGCGTTGATATTTCAGTCAGTTAGTTTCCTTTTTAGGGTTCCGTAGCCAAATGGCAAAAAACGGAACCCTTATAGATTCGTCATGTCTGTCTGTTTGTCTGTCCGTCCGTATGTCACAGCCAGTTTTTTCCGAAACCATAAGAACTATGCTGTTGAAACTTGGTAAGTAGATGTATTATGTGAACCGCGTTAAGATTTATACACAAAAATAGAAAAAAACAATAAATGTTGGGGGTTCCCCATACTTGGAACTGAAACTCATTTTTTTTTTCATCAAACCCAAACGTGTGGGGTATTTGATCTATGGATGGTCCTCAAAAATGATGTTTGAAAATGAAGGTTTCTAAAATCATTTTTTGCTAAACTGAATAGTTTGCGCAAGAGACACTTCCAAAGTGGTAAAATGTGTGTGTCCCCTGTAAATTAAGAGAATGATTAAACTAAAGAAATATATGATGTACAGTACCATGTAAACTTCCAGCGAAAATTGATTCGAACGAGATCTAGTAAGTAGTTTTTTTTTAATACGTCATTAATCGTATAATACGATAATGGTACGGAACCCTTCGTGCGCGAGTCCGACTCGCACTTGACCAGTATTTATACACTAACATAGATACCATCATCATCACTATTATTGGCATTTCCACCGAGAGAAGTCCAGTACAGGACATAAGTCTGCACCAAACGTAGTCATACTGATCACAGGACCACAAGAAAAACAGCACAATCATTTTTTTAAGGCACTTTAACTCTTCTTGTTTATAATTTATGTGTTTTGTCATTATAATTTATTGTAATTAATAATATTGAAACATTTTTTTTTTTAATTTAATTCAATTAATGCTGTAACTTTTTTTATGTGATGTAATTGATAATGGGTAATGTAATTTTTATTTTTTTATTTTAATCTCTGTAATTCAAAATATTGTATTAGTCTTTATTAGTTTCCTTTTCCTTCGATTAATTCAAAACTGTATCTTCACTGTACCTTAATTATATTTGTTATCCGTGGAAACGTAGTAGATTGTACTGTAACCATCATTGGATTTAATCTAATTTTATATTTTGTAATCCTCACAGTACAATTGGTTGTCTTCCCAAATAAATAAATAAATAAAGGCATTACAGTACACACAACACGATTTCAACAACACCAACACGAACAAAACAACAGTACGATTATTTTTTCTTTTCCGCTCCGAAGTGAGCTTTTAGTCACGACCGCGCAGGTCCCATCGCGTAAAAAAGTGTTACGTTCGTAGAATATTTTTCTGATTTATACGTTTTGTATTATAAACAAGCAAGAAACACAACCAGTAGCAATAACAAGGTCACAAAGTAACACAACAAACATAATACACCACAAAAACACACAAAACACAAATGAAACAGTAAGAAAAACCAAAATAAATAATTAAAAACAATAACACTTTTCGTATCAACAGTCGTATTGCATTGAGTAAGCGGGACACAAGTATGCATCGAACATATACGAGGAACTGAGACTGCATACGCGACCTACCCACGCATGCGCTGTTCTATGTTTCTTGTCAAATTGACGTCCTGCGCAATCGATTGCGACGTACTTCGCATAGCCAAAGAAAAAATAATTGTACTGTAACATCCAAAAACATATTATTTATTACATCAACACCAGCTACAACAAAGCAACTGAAACAGCTGAAACATTATACCTTCATCGAAGTAGAAGACTTCAAAACATCGCCGAAAATAACCTAGTCTTTTCCCAATTATATTGGGGTCAGACTCCAGTCAAACCGGATTCAGCTGAATAGCAGACCTTCACAACCCATTAACTACGAAATACGGCACTGAGCAAGACTGGAGTCAAGTTTTCTGGCTTAACGTGCTTTCCGAGGCACGGAGGAGTCTTGGTGTGTTCAGATGGTCACCCATCCACAGACAAACCTCAGCAGCGTTGCTTTACCCTGTAGATCGACCCGTGTGGCTGTTAGTATTTAACCACAAGCTAAAATAGTTGAACCTAATGAACCTAAAATTTATTCACACGGCCTCGAATTACTCAGAAGTTGAACCTTAAATTAATGAATCAACTGCTAATACTATAGGTATAGAATATTGATATACTAAGGCAATTAGAATTAGTTAGTTGCTGGCTCGTTAGTTTAATGGTTTAAGTGCCTAACATTGGACTCTTGGTCAAGTGAGCCGTGGCGTTTTGGAAGATTACCTGCAATTACCTACGTAATAGTTTTGATATTCGTGATACGCTTTGATGAAAAATATAGATGTTATGAGTGAAGTGTTCATTTTATGTTGATGACTGGACAACCAGGTGTGTTAGTTGATGATAAGCAGTCTTTATACATTAGGCAGTATTTATTGGAAAAGTTGGACGGACAGTTAAAATTATAAGTTCCGTTTTTTTTTTTTTTTTCAAATAAACTCAACCCAACGAATGACGGGTCAACTAGTGTTTAAGTTCCCAAAAAAATATTTCTATAATAATATAAAAATGAATCGCTGAATGTGTTGCTAAGCGCAAATCTCGAGAACAGCTGAACCGATTTCGCTTAATCTTTTTATGTTTTGTTAGTTATTATCAGAAGATGGTTTTTATGTAAAAAAATAAATAAGAAAGTTGCCAGTTGGCGGGAGCGAAGCCGCGGGGGACATCTAGTTCTTAATATAAATACGCTTTTCGGTTATCTTATCATACCTACAAGCTGTACAGGTTGAAAGAGAAGAGACGAGGGGATGTTGAACCACCCTGTCTTACCCCACACTCCAATCTAAACTCATAGGACATGGCAACATGGCGGCCAACCTTACAACATTGACTTGATTGTTATACTAGTAATCAAGAACATTAATGATTATGAGTGAAGTGTTCATTTTATGTTGATGACTAGACAACCAAGTAGGTCAGTTGATGGTATGCCGTCATCGGTTTCTATATCATTAGGCAGTATCTATTAGAAAGTTGGTCGGACAGTTAAAATTAGAAGTGTCATTTCCTATGGATTTTCGAATAAACTCAACCCAACGAATGGCGGGTCAACTAGTATTTAAGTTCTCAAATGAATATCGTTCTAAATTTAAATTCGTTTTTAGGGTTCCGCAGCCAAATGGCAAATAACGGAACCCTTATAGATTCGTCATGTCTGTCTGTCTGTCTGTCTGTCTGTCCGTCCGTATGTCACAGCCACTTTTTTTCCGAAACTTTAAGAACTATGCTGTTGAAACTTGGTAAGTAGATTTATTCTGAAAACCGCATTAAGATTTTCACAAATAAATAGAAAAAATACAATAAATTTTGGGGATTCCCCATACTTAGGACTTAAACTATTTTTTTTTTCATCAAACCCGTACGTGTGGGGTATCTATGGATAGGTCTTCAAAATGATATTGAGGTTTCTAAAAAGTGAGAATTAATTATATGTCTATAAAAGTACCAACTTTTTCTTCTGAATTTTACTTTCTATGTAGATACACGAAAGTGTAACAGCCAAGCAAAAAGCGTCACACCACATAAACCATCATCATTTTCCGGCCCTTATCCCATGTTACTTTTTTTCTTCCACTCTGCCCTATCAGCCGTCAAACTTTCACTAACTCCCTTTTCTTTCATATCGCTTCTGACACAATCCATCCATCTTTTCTTTGGCCTTCCTCTCCCTCTCCATCCACCCACATTTATGTTCATTACTCTTTTAGTTATATGCAAAACATAAACCAAATACGTTATTTATTTTTTTTGAGATGGGTTTGCTCTTGACTCTAGCCTAGTTAAGAGATGACAGAGACAACTAGACAAGGTCTACGATGGAGCGAGCTTACCCAGAAGTAGCCTGTTCACACTAACTTTGAAATTATTAGAGTTGTAAGCGTTCGGAAACAGAGACGCAGGCAGAGAGTTTCATATATAAGGGTAGTTATTTCAGCCAAAGCTGTCTAGTTTTTCTCTTTTTAAGTTAATTCTGTTACACGTTGTAAAATTATGTTTCATTAAGTATATGCGCCATCATTTTTCTCATCAGGGCAATATTTTTTATAAGCTGTGTGTGTGTGTTGCACAGCCTTAGTTTATTCAATTTGATATAATGTAAGTTCTTAAGGCTGATATTCAATTACACGTAACAACAAACCCAGATAAGTCTAAATTAAATTTTGCCATCACTTGTTCGCATTTTATGAATGTCTGAGTAACGTTTTGAAGGCGGCTTAACCAAGCTTTATTCAAGTAATTATAATCCTTTTGTTTAAAGAGTCAAGGAATCTTGTTATTAGAAAAGTAAGATATCGTAAAATATTGATTCTCTAGAAAAGTTTAGCTATCCAACCAGTTATTTTTTTTCCAAAAAAATGCGAAAACTAATTACAAAGATTAATGAAAGGTATTCCTTCTCTAACAAGTATTTTGTTTAACTTAACCTTTCCTAGAAAAGTAGAGTTGAAAACCCTTGATCTATAAAAGTTAATTAGACGCACGAATATCTTCGTTGATCTTAATTTTGATCTGAACAAAACAAAAATGTAAGAAATAAAGAAAATTTGAAATACCTAGTAAATTTTCAACATTCAAGACTACAGAAATTATTACCTCAAAACCATAACAAAAAACCGAATTACAGGGATTACCAGCGTATTACACAATTTAGCAGTTTGATTGCCGTGGCCAAATTACGAATTAATCACATGAAATTACTTAAAGGATTACGTTCATTGGAGTGAGGCAGGCGGTTGTGTGTGAGCGTATGTGTTATGTAGGTAACTGGATATTGGCAATATGGTAGACGACAGGATGTATTGAGGGATTCTGATCTACTCAATTCGGCAATCAATTAAAATAAGGTTAACTCTACGGATGGCTCATGATTACGTTCGAGTTTTCGTATGAACCAAGTCATGTTATTGAACAAACCTATTCCATACAAAATGTTTCAAAATAATCGCAAAAAAGGGTCACTGTGTATGAGTATAGTGACAATGTCATCATTGAGACTTTTACTATAGGATCCTCAAATCGCAATTAAAAATCGATTGCGTACATTTTGTGTGCATTTAAAAAAAAAGTGATTTTATTTCTTTGTTTGAGATGAGTTTGCTGTTAATTCTAGTCTAGGTCAGAGATGACAGAGACAAAGTCTGCGAAGGAACGAGCTTACCTTAAAGTAGCCTGATCACTCTAAATTGTGAAAAGATAAGGGTTGTAAGCGTTCTGAAACACAAACGCAGGCAGAGAGTACCAGGCGCGGGCCTGTGGACGGTGAGCAATGGGCAGCTCGCCGTCTTTCCGTCTTATGACGACAGGCCGTGTCGACGGCGCGTTCGTGTTCCACGCACGCCTCAAAGAGAGTCAGCATTGGGAGCGGCCCGAAGGGGCCGACGTCTTCCGGAGTCGCGGGACTATTCGAAAGAGATACCGTGGCTCCGGAACACAAAGGGCAATGAAGGAACATGGATGGGTTTTAGTCAGTAGCAGTCTAACACTCCCTCTCGCTCCGCCCAGAGCGGGAGAAGTCATTGTAAGATTTCCCATCCCTAAAAAAAAGGCAGAGAGTACCACTACCTTGCTGTGCGCATTATGAAAGACATTTTAATACGCTTAGTGATGTGAAGTGTAGCTATAGATATCGTATTTATCTTAAAATGACACTACACATACAATTTTCATCTGTTCTCAAAAAGACCAACTCACACTTCACATAAATAAAGCAGAGCTACTTATCTCATACCGTATAGTTTCCAACATCTAAGCGAGACCGAGTCTTAAGTAATCTCAGTGATCTCAAATATGCCTCCACTTGCTTTAGTAGCCGACTTACACTTAGGCTACGTACTTATGACGTCAGTTTTACGAGCTGGTTTAATTACAGACTAGAATTTGGCGATGATTAAAAGACATTTTTAGGGTTCCGTAGCCAAATGGCAAAAACGGAACCCTTATAGATTCGTTATGTCTGTCTATCTGTCTGTCTGTCTGTCCGTCCGTATGTCACAGCCACTTTTCTCCGAAACTATAAAAGCTATGCCGTTGAAACTTGGTAAGTAGATGTATTCTGTGAACCGCATTAAGATATTTACACAAAAATAGAAAAAAAAAAATTGGCCCCATACTTAGAACTGAAACTCATTTTTTTTTTCATGAAACTCATTCGTATCTATGGATAGGCCTTAAAAATGATATTGAGGTATATACCACCAACCCCCCTGTAACTTCTAAAATAAGAGAATGATAAAACTAAAAAAAAAATATATGATGTACATTACCATGTATACTCTCACCGAAAATTGGTTTGAAAGAGATCTGGTAAGTAGTTTTTTTTTAAATACGTCATAAATCGTAAACCGCAACTTTCGCTAATAATATATACCTACAGGTTTGTACGGAACCCTCGGTGTGCGAGTCCGACTCGCACTTGGCCGGTTTTTATGTAAACGGTACGATTGGCTGAGGTTTTGGTCATGTTTAGGGTTCTGAACATCCGTGAAAAACGGAACCCTTATAGGGTCACTCGGGTGTCTGTCTGTGTGTCCGTCTGTCACAGCCAGTTTTCTCCGGATCTATTGGAACGATTCTGTTGAAATTCGGTATACATGTGGACTTATATGACCGAAATACGGACTCGTTACGTAGATAAATAATTGTTGGGTGTGAGGGTCACTTTTGGGGGTCTAACTGAAAAAAAGGTTTCTCAAACTGCATTATCTGGCTAGAATAAGTCCTTAGTGTTTTTTATGAATTTAATCAGAATGACTGAAACTAAACTAAACTACAAGATGCATTTTGCCTGAAAATTCATTAAGCTGATCACGTTTTCAGTCAATCTTGAAATATTTTTAGTTTTTGAGAACCAATGCAATGTGGTTTTGCAAAAAAAATCACTCTATGGCAACAATTATTTTAGTCACTTATCTCAGCGTTCATAACAGGATGAACCCTATTTTAATTTCAATCTAGCCTTTTTATAGGCTAACTAGCGACCCGCCCCGGCTTCGCACGGGTGCAATGCTGATACTAAATACACTACAAAAAAAACTGTGATGTTATTCTACATAATTATGAACCTTCCTCTTTAATCACTCTATCCATTAAAAAAAACCGCATCAAAGTCCGTTGCGTAGTTTTAAAGATTTAAGCAAACATAGGGATATAGGGACAGAGAAAGCGACTTTGTTTAATATTACCTATGTAGTGAAAAACGAACAAACGAACGTGTACTGTGTGTGTGTAGTGATTTAATATAAAACTTAACTGTCTTTATTACTTATGTGTCCAATAGAACTTTACTTATTAGGGTTCCTTAGTTCTGACAAGGAACCCTTATAATTTTGACATGCCGTCTGTCTGTCTGCTCTTCTAAGGAAGGCGCTTGCACAAATAATGATGTTACAAATTTGGTGCAGTCGTCAAAAAAATCTTGGTATAATTACAAAAGCATGTTTCTGGTGGACAAATTCAAAAGCCGAATTTAAATTAAGAGTGCCTGTCCATTACAGCGGAGCAATGCAGCGAAGTGGAGAAACGGAGAAATTCTAATCAATGATGTCTGTCAAATGTTAGTGCATCACGAGTTTTTTTTTTACTATTGATAGGCATTCCTCTGACCGCTATTTCACCTGATGTTACGCGATGATGCGGTCTAAGGTGGAGCACGCTTGCCTAGAAGTAACCTAGTCACTTTTGACTTAAAGACTGCCAGGTTGTAGCTGTAGGAAACACAGACTCAGGCAGGGAATTCCACTCCTTAGCTGTACGCACAATGAATGTATTCCCAAAACGTTTTGTGCGTATAGGTGGGATGTCCACCATGTACCGGTGGCACATCGCCATACGTCTTGTGGTCCGATGGTGGAACGGGCTTGGCGGATTTAAATTATGCAATTCCGTCGCACACTCTCCAAAATGTAACCGATAGAAAACCGACAGGCCAGCAACTCGGCGTCGATGCAATCGGATTTTATGCAATTTCATTGTTTAAAATTTCTCCGTTTCTCCGCTGTAATGGACAGGCACCCTAAATCACACAAGATTCCAGGAATATTAAATAGGAATTATGCAAATCTTCTCTTTGAAATGTTATAGTAGAGTAACGATAGTCCGGCTGTCATTTATCACTGCCGAACTCCGCCTTACTAGTGTAGAAGATTGTAGAAATTCTAAATTGAGCTGAAATGTTGCCCATAATATACTACAGGAAACATTTTATTTCTTTTTTCATTAAAGTAGGCAAATAAAGAGTATTTTACAGATACTAAATCAAAACGCATCAAAAGGCATTTGTTGAAAGAACCAGAAGTTTTGGAACACCTACAATTGCAAAAGATAGCACATGTCATAAATTAAACTAACCCGCGATATTGTACGCGAATATCTCGTTTATTCCAGTTCGTAGGAATTTCAGGAAATACTTTTTTAGTCCTGCCGTTCACTCCAGAAGAAACCTAAAGTAAGACATTTCTTCTCAAAGAAAATAAGCAAAAAACCTGTTCTGCATACTAAAAAGATTTCAATCACAGCATCTGGAAGCAAAAAAAGAAAAAAAGCTATTTTCAAAATAAGGACTATTAAAATCTTGTTACCGCTAATACTCCATGAATCGTTTTTACAAAATCCGCCTAATGGCACTGTAAATAAGCTTTTATTTACAGAGGAGAGTCGTTTTAGATCCCTGAATGAAGGCAGAAGTTACGTAAACATACCCCTTTTGTTTGAAAAGTTTTAAGGGAATCTGTTGAGAAAAGGATAAAAAACGTTAAGAAATCTTAACGTTTTTTATTATTTTTGCAAGAAATCTGAAATTCATTTCTTTAATTTGTAAAACTGAAAAGCTTCCTAAGTGAAATTTATTACCTGACGTACTCATTCTCTTTAAATAATTGTAATGTTCTGTTCTAGAACGTTATATTCGTAAGTGTTTTCAAGCATCAAGATCAAGATTTCAAGCATCGAATATTGATTTCTGGCTGGCACTTCGGAAGATTATGATCTCCCAAAGTGCCAGCCAGAAATCTTTGACCTTGACTTTGATTAGGAAATATAACCCCTACTTTAAATTAAAATACTTGTCACATGGGCGAAGTTGCAGCCAGAAGCTAATGTTTAATATAAATTCGGTTCACCCTTGTTTGGTCGAACAATGTTTTGTCGAAAATCACTTCGGCGAATTTTAGTTGCAATAAAGTCATTTCGTAGAATTATTCATTTGACCGAATAATTCATTGGTAAATTTTTATTTAGCATAATTATTTATTTGAACTAATTTCATTTGACCGAATGCACTAATTTTATCTAAACTAATGTTTCTCTATACTAATAATGATTTAGTCGAAAGATCGTATCGAATATTACGACTCTCAATTTTATTACGACTAGATTATAATATACAAAAGAGATTATTTTTAGTAGGCTAGCGAGAACCGAACTAGTTAGGCGGGGTTAATTGTTAAAAGAAAAATGGTTAGGTTAGGTTAGAACTGTGACCTCCTACGCACGAGCCTAGCGAGCGAAGCGAGCGGTGCCACGGCAGCGGCCGGCGAGTGGCAGAAATTAAATAATTCGTAATAAAATACATGTGAAAATCACATCAAATGAACATTATACCTTTTGATCATTAGCACAAATGTTGTTATAGCGAATAAATATTCGACGAACTGAAAATTCTGTCAATACTAAGTGATGATTTTCTTAAACGTTGTTCGATTTAGTAATATTGTATCAAACGTTGTTCGACCAAACAAGGGTGAACCTATAAATTCATCTATCATTCCGATTATCTGAATACTGTCTGACTTTGTTGTAAAGTATAGAGGAGCTCATGGCTAAAGAAAAACAGCCGAACGAGTTCATGGTTAAGCAATGCTTGCCTAGGCTAGTCTGTGGAGGGTGACCATCTCAACATACCAAGCATGCCTCGGAAAGCTCGTTAAGCCGTTGGTCCCAGCTGCCATTCCAGTTGATCTTTGGCAGCCATTTCGGATTATCAGAAACCAGTAAATCAGATCCAGTCTTGAATAAATACCGAGCTTTCGATTAAATAGTTTGTGGAGGTCTGGTAAGCAGCCGCTCCATGTACCTACGATACTTGCATTCACCTGAATCTGGTTTGACTGGAAGTCGACCCTAGTTGGCAAAAGGCTAGGCAGATGATGATTTGTTGTAAAAGTATACTTAACCCAGAACCCTTTTCAATAAAAGGATAGAACGGTAATATAAAAAAAAATCTGCGAATGAAGCTGGTTGAGTAACTGTAAATCCGATAAATTTCTCCCTTAACGTTTGATTTTTCTATACCTCCCAAGAGACTTAAAGGGAATATAAAGAGCGGGAACGGGATTGCCTGCTATGCGTACATACCTTCCTATATTACTACGCAAGACAGGTATATACACTTAATCAAGTGTTAAGTTGCATGTCATGCATGATTAATGTTTAATCCTCTATAGTAACAAGCAGTTTCCAAGTTGTAGCTACATCTCTATGCTGCGACCAGGTGATTAAAGTAGTTACAGAGAACATATTGCTGTTCTCTGTTTCTTGTAGTCAATTGACTGTGCAAGACAGAATTAGATGACAATAATCACATCTGTCCTATATTTCGATCACTTCCATCAATTATTGAAGTATAAGTGTCTAAACACACTGTGCCGAAGGTACGCGACCGAAGATCGGCATGATTAAGCCTGCAATGTTATTAGAATTACTGTCGAAATTACGTCGGCAAAGTTCGGCTATACGCTATGTACAGCGGAATTTTTGTCGGGCGTATGTTCAGCGGCAAATGTTATGTTACGCGACCGAAAATTGGTTCGATTGCTGACGAAGATCCAGGGTGGGACGCAGCAGGAGGCAGGCATGTCTGCGCATTTCGCCTCTGCCTGCGCACGATGCACGTGCTTTGTTGTGTCATTAAAACATAGGTACACCTTGTTTGATACAGAAAAAAAAATAACAGCGGTTGAGTCGCGACCGTTTATGGAACTTCAAAAGTAATAACGGAACCCTAACACGATCACTTTATTTTGCGTCTGTCAGTCTGGCTGTAGATAACATTAAACGACGCCACGACAGCGCTTGAGACATTGAATACACACAAAGTTGCGCAACTGAATTTCTGCCGCGTAATTTCGGCACATATGGTGTGTCATATTTAACCGTTTCTCCGCTCCGCTGCCTCACTCCGCTGTAATGGACAGGCACCCCTAGGGTGTGGACAGGCACCCTTAGGCAGAGTTTTTGACCTGTAGTTAACTCAACCAATGATTAAAAATGTGTCAAAAGAGTTAAAATGCGTTTTACAATCGATTTTTAGCTATTAACTAATTTTTTTCTTATACAAAGTAAACTCATTACAATCGTCGCAAGCGTTCTAAAAATAAGTTTAAAATGAAGTCAGATAAAAACTTCGCATCTCAAAGATAACGCTTCGTCACTGCCGTCTACCTTTGATTAGGGCCGGTGCTATTCAGCCGAAATGTCACGTTCGGGAATTCAAAGGCCTTTTAATTTGCAACCGGTCTTTTATTTTTGGGTTTAAACTGTTAAAGAATATCATAATATACCTACTAACACTGGTAGCAGCTACGTTTTGAGTCAAGTATTACGACCACGTTGCACTTTCTGCTGCCTCCGTGGTCGAGTGGTTTAGGCGCTTGCCTTGTGACCCGGTAGTCATTGGTTGTACTTTCTGCTGCCTGCGTGGTCAAGTGGTTGAGGCGCTTGCCTTGTGACCCGGTAGTCGTGGGTTGCACTTTCTGCTGCCTCCGTGGTCGAGTGGTTTAGGCGCTTGCCTTGTGACCCGGTGGTCGTGGGTTGCACTTTCTGCTGCCTACGTGGTCGAGTGGTAAAGGCGCTTGCCTTGTAACCCAGTGGTTGTTGGTTGCACTTTCTGCTGCCTCCGTGTTCGAGTGGTTTAGGCGCTTGTCTTGTGACCCGGTAGTCATTGGTTGCACTTTCTGCTGCCTGCGTGGTCAAGTGGTTGAGGCGCTTGCCTTGTGACCCGGTAGTCGTGGGTTGCACTTTCTGCTGCCTCCGTGGTCGAGTGGTTTAGGCGCTTGCCTTGTGACCCGGTGGTCGTGGGTTGCACTTTCTGCTGCCTACGTGGTCCAGTGGTTTAGGCACTTGCCTTGTGACCCGGTAGTCATTGGTTGCACTTTCTGCTGCCTGCGTGGTCAAGTGGTTAAGGCGCTTGCCTTGTGATCCGGTAGTCGTGGGTTGCACTTTCTGCTGCCTCCGTGGTCGAGTGGTTTAGGCGCTTGCCTTGTGACCCGGTGGTCGTGGGTTGCACTTTCTGCTGCCTACGTGGTCGAGTGGTAAAGGCGCTTGCCTTGTGACCTGGTAGTCATGAGTTGCACTTTCTGCTGCCTGCGTGGTCAAGTGGTTTAGGCGCTTGCCTTGTGACCCGGTAGTCATGGGTTGCACTTTTTGCTGCCTGCGTGGTCGAGTGGTTTAGGTGCTTGCTTTGTGACCCAATGGTCGTAGGTTGCACTTTCTGCTGCCTCCGTGGTCGTGTGGTTTAGGCGCTTGCCTTGTGACCCGGCAGTCGCGGGTTGCACTTCCTGCTGCCTCCGTGGTCGTGTAGTTTAGGCACTTGCCTTGTGACCCGGTGGTCGTGGGTTGCACTTTCTGCTGCCTCCGTGGTCGTGTGGTTTTGGGACAAGCCCGCCACACATTTCCAACCACTGCAACTCCTGAAAGCCAGAATCAACAGTGGCAACCACCAGAAAAACGCCGAGTTAATGAAACCCGACGCGGGACTCGTCGGGTTTCATTAACTCGGCGTTTAAGAAACGATTCAACTGTTCCCGTGTCTTGTCTGTCTGTCATGTGGTTTAGGCACTTGCCTTGTGACCCGGTGGTCGGAGGTTGCACTTTCTGCTGCCTCCGTGGTCGAGTGGTTTAGGCGCTTGCCTTGTGATTCGGTGGCGGTTCACAAGGTAAGCGCCCTTGAGGCTAGGTACTTGGACTTTTCAATAAATCATATTGTTGAAAACCAGTTTTAGTGCCTAATCTATACTAATATTATTGTTGGAAGAATGTAAACATCGCCCTTGCCGTAATTTAAAAATAATGTAGTACAGTCTTTGGCCGCCTTCCGCGCCACTGTCCTTGCAACTTATATATTTGTCAAGTCATTGAATGTATTTCACTATTGTGCAATAAACCGAAGTTTAATTAGTTATATCTAGTAATTGTATTATTTCCGACAGGTTATGGGCCGTCTCATATACCTTTATTAGATCAGTATTAAATATTTATTGCAAAGTGCATACTTATTATAATTCAGAAATAAGGCAACAATGTACCTATATCCTAAGCTTCTTTATCACCGCGAATTGGTAGCTCCTTCAATGCTAGACTAGTAACATAGAGGAACAAAACTCGGTTCCTTCAGATTCTTAAAGTACAGTACAAAGAACGCGAATCGGAATCACTCTGTGAATAATGGCGACTAACCTGCAAATTGAGAAATTAGCCGGCCGGGAAAATTATTCAACGTGGAAATTAGCAGTAAAGTCATATTTGGAGTTGGACGACTTATGGGAATGTGTTGATCCTGGCACCGAGGTCGATCCCAAGAAAGATGTTAAAGCCAAGTCAAAGATAATTTTGTTGGTCGAACCGATAAACTACGTGCATATAGAAACTGCCACGTCATCGAAACAAGTTTGGCAAAACCTTCAAAATGCATTTGAAGACTCCGGGCTGTCTAGGAAAGTTGGCCTACTGAAGGATTTAATCAACACTTCATTAGATAACTGTCCTAGTATAGAAGAATATGTGAACAAAATTATGAGTACAGCTCATAAATTGCGGAACATTGGCTTCGAAGTTGGAGATGAATGGCTGGGAACACTCATGTTGGCAGGGCTACCCGACAAATATAACCCAATGATCATGGGTCTGGAAAGTTCTGGCATCAAAATCTCATCAGATTCTATAAAAACAAAACTTTTACAGGAAGTCACAGTATCCGAAAGTTCTGCATTCTTTACTAAGCACAAACACACCTCTAAGAATAGTACAAAACCAAAAGGAAAGGGCCCCCGTTGCTACAAGTGTAACAAATATGGACACTTACAAAACCAGTGCAAATTGCAAAAACATGATTCAGAAAAAACTAATCAAAACAATTTTTCAGCAATTTTTTCAGCTTACAGTACATTGAATCAGGATGACTGGTATATCGATTCAGGCGCTACAATGCACATGACAAGACGCTCAGATTGGTTGTATGACATAAAATCACCTCCGATTCAAAAAATAATGGTGGCAAACAGTGAAGCAGTCTCCGTGCAAAGTATGGGTAATATAAATGTACAAACCAAGTTAAATAGAAATGAATGTCAAATCCAGGTGAGAGATGTTTTATTTATTCCTCAATTGAGTGCAAACCTGCTATCGGTCAGTCAGTTAACAAAGAATGGCTGTAAAATAGAGTTCACTGACACTGGATGTAATATATACAATGTCAATAAGAATTTAGTAGCAACGGCGAGGCTGACCAATAACATGTACAAACTCAATACTGTTACTGGTAATGCATATGCTACGATAAGCGTAAGTAATTCAGATTTAACTACATGGCATAAGAGAATGGGGCACTTGAATATCGCTGATGTAAAGAGGTTAGAATTATGTGCTGAGGGTATTGCTATAAGTAACAAAGAAATTGACACTGTTTGTATACCATGTTGTGAAGCAAAACAAACACGATTACCGTTTCCAAATTCTGGTTCTAGAGCAAATGCAACTTGAGATAATTCATACAGATCTGTGTGGTCCGATGGAAACTCCGTCTGCTGGTGGTGGAAAGTATTTCATAACCTTCATAGATGATTACTCTCGAAAAGTATATGTTTACTTTCTAAATAATAAAATGGATATTAAATCAGTGTTTGAGAAATTTAAAATTGAAGTAGAGAATGAACTAGGAAAGAAAATTAAAATTCTAAGAAGCGACAATGGTAAAGAATATTGCAATAAAGAATTATCTAATTTTCTAGCAGCTTCTGGCATCAAACATCAGACCAGCACCCCATATACACCGGAGCAAAATGGGCTAGCGGAGAGAATGAACAGAACGCTGGTGGAGCGTGCCAAGTGCATGCTGTTTGAAGCAAAACTGCAAAAAACTTTTTGGGCGGAGGCAGTCGCTACTGCAGCATATATCATCAACAGATCCCCGTCACGAGTGCTGGCTGAGGTAACACCGTATGAAAAATGGAGTGGTAAGAAACCAAACATTTCACATTTGAAGATATTTGGTTCCAAGGCCATGGTACATGTTCCTAAACAAAATCGTTTAAAATGGGATCGTAAATCACGTGAATTAGTGTTCGTAGGCTACTGTGAGAACACAAAGGGATATAGATTCTTTGATCCAGTTAATAAGAAAGTGGTAATCAGCAGAGATGCGACATTCGTCGAAAAATGTGATTACAGTGAAAATATCACTCAGAAAATGCCTACTTCATTGCCACAATATGCTATTATCCCTATTCCAACTGAAAATGATTCACATAATTTGTCAGTAGAAGACACAATAAATGTTGATGATAGCTCACCCAATATACCAGACATAACATCATCACCTAGTAATGATACCTCATTTGATAGTTGTATTATGAATAGGAGAAGTGATGACGAAACATATTATCCTGATACAGATGAATATAGCGATGATGATGATGGTAATAACTTCCAAAGAAACATCACACTGAGGTCACATCGGAGACACAAGATGCAAGGCAATAATTACATGTGTGTTGTGCAAGTTCCAGATCCACTGACTGCTGAAGAAGCTTTATCAGGTCCAAATGCAAAACAATGGAAACAGGCAATGGATGAAGAGTACAAATCTCTGTTGGACAACAACACATGGGTAGTTACTACTCTGCCAGATGATAAACATTCCATACCATGCAAATGGGTTTTCAAAACAAAGACAAACGAAAATGGAGACATAGTAAAACACAAGGCAAGACTGGTAATAAAGGGTTGTTCTCAGAAACCAGGAACTGATTACACTGAAGTTTTTTCACCGGTTGTAAGGCTTGCATCATTGAGATACTTGTTTGCTTTGGCTGTTAAACATGATTTAGACATATGGTCAAAAAGAAAGTGTATGTTTATTAAAAAAATCATTGTATGGCTTAAAACAAGCCAGCAGGCAATGGAATAAAAAGATTGACTTTACATTGAAAGAAATGGGTCTATTCCAATCTAAACTAGATCCCTGTATTTACTTCAGAATTGAAAATAAAAATAATGTAACTTTCCTGGCTGTCTATGTGGACGATCTGTTAATATTTACAAATAATCAAGAAACAAAAAGTTATATAAAAGAACAGTTACATAAACAGTTTAAAATTAAAGATCTTGGAGATGTGAGCTACTGCATTGGTATTCATGTAGAACGAGACAGGAAGAGAGGAGTAATATACTTGGACCAAAGAAAGTACATACGAGGAGTGTTACAAAAATATGGTATGTCCAATTGTAAGACGGTCAAAACTCCAATGGAACCAAATGCAAAATTGAATAGAAAAGGAAATACAGAGGAAATAAATATTATAGAATTTCCTTATCAAGAGATAATAGGGTGCTTATTATACATATCACAAGCAACCAGGCCCGACATTAGCTTTACTGTCAATACGTTAAGCAAATATAATTGCAAGCCTGAAATGCAGCACTGGGTTGCTCTTAAGCGCGTCATGCGTTACTTGAAAGGCTCTCAAGATTATAGGCTGACTTACAAGCAGAATTCTGAAGAGACTATGGCTCATGGTTATTGTGATGCTGTTTGGGCTAGCTCAGAGGATGATCGGCGCTCCTGCACTGGTTATGCATTCGTTTTTCAGGGAGGAACAATCAGCTGGAACTCGAGAAGACAACCTACGGTTGCTCTGTCCACAACGGAAGCAGAGTATATGTCATTATCATCCTGCGTACAGGAAGCTTTATGGCTGAAGCAATTTCAAGAATGTTTTTGGCCACAGATGAAAAATAAATCTATGATCATTTACAGTGATAATCAAAGTTCTATAAAACTTTCAGGTACTGATGGTTATCATTCCAGAACGAAACACATAGACGTGAGGCACCACTTTATTCGCGACAAAGTACTAGGAGGGACAATTGAAGTCCGCTATATACAGACTGATATGATGGTTGCGGATGCTCTCACGAAAGCAACGACATACTCCAAGCTGTTTTTTTGTTCATCCAAGATGGGCTTATGTTTAAGAGAGGATGTTGGAAGAATGTAAACATCGCCCTTGCCGTAATTTAAAAATAATGTAGTACAGTCTTTGGCCGCCTTCCGCGCCACTGTCCTTGCAACTTATATATTTGTCAAGTCATTGAATGTATTTCACTATTGTGCAATAAACCGAAGTTTAATTAGTTATATCTAGTAATTGTATTATTTCCCACAATTATAAAGCTAATATTATAAAGAGAAGAGTTTATTTGTTTGAACGCGCTAATCTCAGGAACTACTGGTCCGATTTGAAAAATTCTTGTGTTGGTTAGCCTATTTATCAAGGAAGGTTATAGACTATAATATAGAGATTATATCATCACGCTAAGACAAATAGGAGCGAAGCATTAATGGTAAATGTGACGCAGACGAAGTTGCGCGGGTCATCAGCTAGTAATAAATACTCATTAAAATTATGTCGATCCACATAATATCCCACAAGTATCAAGGACAGTGGACTTACAACTAGTTATTCTTATGGTAATAATACTGATGTAATCTAGACTATGGTACGCACCAGATAAACTTGCAATAAAAAATACCTTTCCATAATATCCCTTCGTAGATACCCGAATAATTAACTATTCACCGTTTTTTATAACTTAAGATCGTAAAGGACAGCTACATTAGCAAGACAGACAGGACAACTAGCATACATTCAAGACAGCTACATGTATTTATTTCTCCACTTGACATTTAAGAAAGTTAATTAATGTACGTGGTTGGATTACCGTTATTGCACATCTCGTATCTAGTGTTTGTCATAATCTGTTTTGTTTAGTAAAATATGATTACTTACTTCTATTTTATTGTTAAAGTATGGATAGAATTTGCTGCGAAAGTCGGGAATAATGTTATTTATGCGGTAAAATGCTCCTGCTGACAACTGCAGCAACGCATTGTAACCAATTCAAAATGTATTCTGTGGATAGCGGTGTGAGTTTCACTTTTAAATAACTCTTAAGTCATTCACTAGATTTTTTTATTTTGTTTGAGACGGGTTTGCTCTTGACTCTAGTCTAGGTCAGAGATGACAGAGACCACGATAAGTCTACGATGGAGCGAGCTTACCCAGAAGTAGTCTGTTCACTTGAACATTGAATAGATTAAGGTTGTAAGCGTTCGGAAACACAGACGCAGGCACAGAGTTCCACTCCATCAATAAAACTTGAGTTCCCGGTATTTAATTACCAAGTCTTATAATATAATCCTCAAGAAATCCAACTTCAAAAGATCTGAATAAAATTCAAATATTTTCCAAAACTCACCTGGCAAGCACATTAAATCTAGCGAGTCATCAGTCAGGTTGTACACGGTGCAGTTGGTAGGCGGGTCGGGCCTTGTCGCCGGCAACAAAGTGTAGACACACGGCGACATCTGCTGCCCGGCTAAGTTGGTCGCGCGACACGATAATGTTCCGTAGTCGACATCTGACACCGGTGTGTATGTTAGTAGCGATTTGCCTTCTTTCGCTTCTACGGTGAAACGGTCCTGGGGAAAGAAATGTATTTTATTAAGTTGTATTTATATTTTAAGTGGTGATTGTTTCTTTTCTTGTATTCTTTCACTTAACATGAGTTCGTTATCATTTTACTTCGATATCAGTTCGTGGACGGTGTAGTGTGTGTTCTACTTTTTTTCAACTGTAATCTATACTTATAATAAATCTGTAGAGAGGTCAATTCTGTACATGACATGTACATGAAGTATATTTCCAAAATAACTATCAGGGGGTGATTAGGGATCGATACTGATGCCAAAAATGCAATCAGTACAATTTTTGTCTGTCTGTCTGTATAACCGTTATAGAAACAAAAACTACTTGACGGATTTTAATGAAACTTGGTACAATTATTATTCATACTCCTGAGCAGGTTATAGTATACTTTTCATCACGCTACAATCAATAGGAGCAGAGCAGTGAAGGGAAATGTTGGGAAAACGGGAGAAGTTACTCCATTTTTTAAGCTTCCGTCGCGTGTGCAACCTTAATGGTGAAAGCTACACAGAAATCATGTATGACGGAAATGTTCTCCTTAAAATTATATAAAAAATATCCAACGACAGCATATGTCTATCTTTTATGATTGACGAACAATAACACGTGTCACTCCCGATAGCTTAGCAGTTCGAAGCTTTCTGATTGTATTTGTCTACTCTTACGTTTATAAAACTCTCAGTCGTCACTAATTAAAATTAATAAAAGTTAACATTATCAACTATTCCATAAAAAAGAATCATAGAAATCGGTATCGGTCATCGCGCGTGAATACTGAATCATGCTATAAGGATTATTTTTGTGGTCGCGAACGCACAGGCAGGCGGCTAGCTTGGCGCCTAGAGGCTAGCGAGTAGCTTCGGAAAACGGCTTACGACAGTTTGCAATATCCTTTAATAATTATAATGTCGAGGGGAAGATGGTTATAATTTCGCTTTACACCAAACGAGTAATATTATAAATGTGAAAGTTTGGTTGTTTGTTACTCAATCACGCCAGAACGGCTTAACGGATCTTAATGAAATTTAGAACAAAGATAGATTATAGTCTGGAATAGCACATAAGCTACTTTTAATCCCGGGAATATGTTCCCTAGGGACCACGCGGGCGAAGCCGCTGGCAGAAGCTAGTATAACATAAATAAGATATTTTCTTCAAGTTCATAGTAATACAAACGGCAATATCACGGCGAACAGAATCAAATAGGAGTTCCTATTTGATTCTGTTCGCCGTGATATTGATTTAGCCAAACTAATAATATTATGGCCTAAAAATTAAGTTTATTTTAATTTATATTTTCAAGTCTCACTGAAGTTATCATAGTTCAAAGAGAAAGCTTGGTACGAAAAAAAATCAAAATGGCTAAGTTTTTTAAGCTCGAAAATGTAAATTGAAATGAATTTTATATTTAGACCATTCTATTCTTTTTAAGTACTTTAGTATATTTCTTACTTTATTGTAAGTTTTTTAGGCGTCACTTGAGATATGTCCGGTCCAGTGGAGACATTAAATGTTTAAAAAAAACTCAATGCGATTATAATTCAAAAATATTCACTTTAAAAAAATACAAATCTATTAAAATAAATATATAGAATTATAAACTCAGTAAAAACCCATGTCAGAAAGCTTCAAAAAAAACTAAACCTTTGTTGATACTACAAGTCAATTAATGATTGACATCACGTGAACGTGGTCTAGAAGCTTTATGTCTAACCCCTCACAACACGGTTATCAGTTTTGGACGTAAGGTTCTCGACAAAGTGTCATTCGATCGGCAATAGTGATTGTCTAGATGCCAAAATGTTTGACAATGACCACGTGGCACTTCGATAGTACATGCCTAACAGTCGATTTCACACATCGTCCATAGACTGTCCAATTTATGAGTATAGCGTATTTTAACGCACCGGCGACGCGCGTTCACAGCGCTTTAGATGTGACCAGAAAACGGTACAGTCTGCGTCTGAATTGCGTTTAAGGCTACTCTCTCGAGAGATGGAGAGAACCTCTCGTCCCGGCCGCCGTGGTAGACTCCGCGGGCGTCGGAGGCCACCTGGTGACCTCCGGCCACCGTAGGCGCGGGCCTGTGTGCGTCCGCCTTATGACGATAAGCCGTGTCGACGGCGCGTTCGTGTTCCACGCGCGCCTCATAGAGAGTCAGCACACAGAGGGACCCGAAAGGGCCGACGCTTGCCGGAGTTGCGGGACTATTCGAAAGAGATACCGCGGCTCCGGAACACAAAGGGCTGATGGAACATTGATGGGTTTTAGTCAGTAGAAGTCTGACACTCCCTCCTGCTCCGCCCAGAGCGGGAGAAGTCGTTTGATGATTTCCCTTCCTTAAAAAAAAAGGCTACTCTCTCGAAAAAAGCGTACAGATGAAGCAGCTTTTCGTTGGCACTTGTGGAGAAATTACATCGAAAAAAATATTTAGTCATCTAATTGGTACGATACGTAATTTGGTTTAGCCATAATTTTTCTATCCGTATTACATAATAAGAAAAAAAAAACACCAAGTCACCGCCAAATCGTTGAGATGAAACCATTTATGTAATTCCTTAATTTTTATCAAAAGAGTATAAAAAAATATGTAATTAGCATTGCAATACAAAAGAAAATGATTTGATTTTGGTACTTTGTGTAATATGTAATATTTTTATTATTATAAATTAAAATACGACCAATTAAAGTCCGCATCTATATCACTCCCGCACTTGTCCTAATGCTTCTGGTCAATGGCATGAATACAAGCCTTTTGTTTTTTTTTTATAGGGATGGGAAATCATCAAATGACTTCCCCCGCTCTGGGCGGAGCGGGAGGGAGTGCCAGACTCTTACTGACTAAAACCCATCCATATTCCTTCAGTGCCCTTTGTGTTCCGGAGCCACGGTATCTCTTTCGAATAGTCCCGCGACTCCGGCAGGATGAATACACGCCTTAAAGTGCGTTAGAGCGCGTCTTCTGCGCGTCGCCGCGTCGTCGGTGCATTCAAAAAACGCTGTTTGTTAAGGCCCTTAACTCAATCATTTGTTGAATTTGCTTTATAATGTTGGTTTCAATTATTTTTATCGTATTATAGTCATAATAGAACTAATTATAGTCAATCTTCTCATATACCAATTATTTCTAAGAGGTCTGTTATGTTTATGAGACCAAATTTAATATTTTGTTTCAGAGTATTTACCTATTTTATTTCTTTTCGCAAAAATAAAATATTTATAAATTCTGAGCATTCTAAAACTGAAGTAAGATACATTCTGAGAAACCTTATTTATAGCATTACTAACGGAGCGTTTACAGTAATTTCTCAAGAGAATCTGACTATTCCCAAAACTCAGACGCCGAGTCAAACTTTCGTCAAAAATTCTCTGTTCCATTTTTTATTTAACACGTACCTGGCACGGTAAATTCTTTTAACCGAAAAGCAGGAATTTATAGGAAAACGGTTAAAGTGAGTGTTTACGAAGAGAAAATAAAAATGTGGATCAAATGTGCGTCTGTTTTGGGAGGATTAAATTATATTTCTTTATTTTTTTTTCATTTCTATAGGACTAAAGTAAACAGAAGCACCTAAGTTACTTTGTACATAGAATATGCATTAGTCTTTATAATTAAACTAGCTTTAACCCATAGTTTTGTTTTGCCTTCGCTGCAAACTTGCTTTGATAATCCATAAATCAATAACAAAAATGCGAGACTGCAGCGTTACGCCCAGGCTGCAGCCGCAAATCAGCTCATCGATCAATGCACACTTAGATTTTAGTTGAACGAAAAACAGGTTGAAGAATTTATTGATGAGATTGAGAGTCGTACAGTAGTAAAATTGAAAAGAAAATAGCTTGGGAGGAAATATGCAATTATTTATTGAGAACTTCACAAACAAGACTCAAAGTGAAAATTAAAAGTTTTAATTAATTAATATGAACACTAACAGCAGTGTGCCATAAGAGTCCATCATGAAACTAAATTATGTTTGATTCGGCGATTTAAAAATAAAAGCGTGAAAACCGGCCAAGTGTGAGTCGGATTCTGACACGAAGGGTTCCGTACCATAAACCGAAAAATAAAACACCATTCTCGTATGGGAGACCCGCTTATGTTTTATTTTTATTTAATGTTTATTTTTGCTGGTATCCATCCAGGTAACCAGGCTGACTTTGAGAAAGTAAGTTTGTCTTAATTGTTTGTTAGGGTTTCGTATCCGAAGGGTAACCAACGGCGCCCTACAACTACGCCTCTGCTGTCCGTCCGTCCGTCTTTCTGTCAGAGGGCTGTATGTCAGGAGTGGAACTCTCTGTCTGCATCTGTGTTTCCGAATGCTTACAACCCTAATGTCTTCAAAGTTAAAGTGAACAGGCTCCTTCTGGGTAAGCTCGCTCCATCGTAGACTTTGTCTCTATCATCTCTGACCAAGACTAGAGTTAAGAGAAAAGCCATCACAAAATTTTTTTTAAAGAACTAATAGGTATACAGTTGAAAGTTTCACACAATATGTATATCTGTTGCCGCTTTAAACAACTAATAATAAAAGTTACATTAAACATAAATAAAAGGGTCTTCCCACATAAAATGCGTTTCAAATAAGAATAGGGTCGACTTAGCGCCATATTGTGACGTCATAGCTGTCAAATCAAACCAATTCGGCAGGGTGAGCAAAGCAAGATTTTTTTTTAAATATTTTTTTATAAACATTGATATTGACCGTTTTTATTTCAATTGGATTTAAGACTTATTCAAAAAAAGTAAAATAAAGCGTTATCGATAAGCAACTAAAACTTTTTGCAAACCGTACTTTTTAAGAGACATTTGACAGATGGAGGTTATTGACGTTCCTATTCTCATTTGAAACGCAATTTCAAATTGCGAGTACAAGAATCAAATGAAGAATGAAGTGAATACAAGTTGTAAGAAACGTATTTTTGTCGGTTTATCCGGTCCGACACGCACTTGGCTGGTTTTATTTATCTGGCGCAACACAACCCTCAAAACATCACTTTATTTTTGACAGCTCTATTTCAGTATCTTATCAGCTAGAAGCCTAAAAACCTATTTTTTTTTACTCTTACCCTTCAAAAATCCTTGTCCAATATTAATTTCTAACGTTTACAGATAACTGGGATCAAAGCGCTGGTACAATGGGCCTCTGGTTATCCCTTCAACTGTCACTTGACCCCTATCTCACGTCAGCCACTATTCACAGCCGAGCCGACCAAATTTAATTATAGACTAAAGCACTACTGGATTCGTAATTGGTTATGGAGTCAAAAGTGTAGTTAGAAGGGAATTTTGCGGTAATAGGCTAGATTTCATCATCCACAAATTGCAAAACTATTGAGTCCGTCAGCTAAAGCATTGAAAAATAATGGACAGGTATTTTATGTTTTTATAAATCAATGAATATTGACAAAGATAAAACGCATCAAAACTCGCGAGTGGGGGCTCATGACGTCACGACTGATTAAAAAATATGCGAAGGTGTGACGTATTGAGAATTTTAAAAGCGTCGTAACTTCGTCAATTTTGGTTCCCGTAATAAAAGAAAAAACAATAACTGTAATTAAATAAATAAGAACTGTAATTGCAACAAAATAAAGATTTTCTTCTTCTTGTTTTTGTGTTGGCACTTGACTCTAGTCTAGGTCAAAGATGACGGAGGCAAAGTCTACCATGGGACGAGCTTACCCAGAATAATTAGCCTGTTCACTTTGAAAGATTTCCTAATCAAGTGCTTAAAATGTTCAAGGCTGGTCTTTTTTACAATAATCATAAATTTGCGAGCGTAATCATTCGTCTGAATTTATCACGTGTTACGAGTACTTGGAAAAAAACACTGAACACAAATTTTGGTCCAAATTCTAGTCGCAACAAAGGAAATAACACGACAACAATCACAGAAAATAACACTTAAACCCATTCAATTTTAACGTTCGTCCGGCAACTCCCCCAAAGCTCTTGTGCGTTCAAATCTATGGGGACATAAATCATAGTAGAAGAGCTATCATTATCTTTTATTATAACGTATTAAATCTTTCCTATGTTATGTGGTTCTGGCTGTAAATACACCATTCCATGGCCTTCGTTGCCTTCCGTTTGTGTCAAGAGGGAGCAAAGGGATTTATGTCAGGAAGATGGGTTGTGTCATGCAACTGAGCACCTACTTGTGTATGACAGTTGTGTTACGTGCGTTTTGTGTGAGGAAACGTTCTTGAGAGTATAATGTTGGTATGATATTATTATTACCTAGAAACTAGCTGATGTTCGAGGCTTCGTCCGCTTGTCAAATCGAACTAATACTATAAATGCGATAGTTTGGATGTATGTTACTCCATAAGGCTAAAACGACTGAATGGATTTTGATGAAGTTTGGAAAAGAAATATTTTATAGTCTGGAATAGCACATGGCTTAGGGATCACGCGGGCGAAGCCGCTGGCAGAAACTAGTTATATACAAAAACATTTCTCGATAACCACTCTATCCATTGGTGAAAACAGCATGAAAATCGGTGTAGTAGAGTTTATTGCGAACAAACAAACAGTCGTGGCAGGGCTTTGTTTTATAATATGAAGTGATGTTATTTTGTTTCTACAGTTGGAAAGTACTGTACTACTGAACTACTACTGTAGCTGCTGCTGCTGCTGCTGTGTCTGCTGCTGTCTTTGTGTGTCTGTTTCTACTGTAGTACTTAAGAGCGTGTATTCCGAAATAATAAAAAACGATTGGCGGCGCTAGTGCGTCCACTAGCGCCGCCAATCGTTTTTTATTATTTGTGGTAAATTTAAAACACGTAGGTAAAAAAGCGCTCTGTAGTGTACTGAAGAAATGTATCTATTCTGTTTTGAGAGTTAGGTTTTGTACTTTAGAACATAAATAATTGCCAAAGTCGATATTTTTGCTAAAAGTGGCCACTTTTAGCAATAATTGCCGTTTTGGCTATTTAGCCATGAGTTATGTATTAAAAATAGCTGTCAAAAAATAATAGATACATTTCTTCAGTACACTACAGAGCGGTTTTTTTTATCTACGTGTCTTAAATTTACCACAATTAATAAAAAACGATTGGCGGCGCTAGTGGACGGAATACACACTCTTAAAATGAATATTGTCTTTGTAATTTCTTGATCAGTGGTTTTTGTAGATATATGTTTGTCAAAAAAGCCAATACGGTAATAATAGCCGAGTTATTAAAATTATATCAGCAATGGCATGGATGTTATGTGGAGAATAAAAAGAAAAGTGGTGAAGAATGTTTTGAGTATAAATGTGGCTGACTGACAGAAGAAAGGGTGACCAAAGGGGCTAAAAAAGTCACTTTAGCATAATCATATTAGAATCATAATATTAATCACACAACAATCCTACAACCTAACCAACCTAACAAAAAATTTGTACAGTGACGAGAAGGGAGCGATTTGCTTTCTTATTCTGCTAAAGTGGCTTTTTTTGACCCGCAGATTCGAAGGATGTGCAATATGAGACATAATATACGATAGAGGAGCTAGTGGCTATATAATAAAAAGCCACACGGGTCGATTTTCAAGGATAAGCAACGCTTGCCAAGGTTGGTCTGTGGATCGGTGATCATCTTACGGCCGTACCCTGAGCAAATGACCTTGAGCATTTTTTCCCTCAATAACAGCGCAAAAGATACAATAGCGAATACGCTCAGAATGTTGAATAAAATCGTTATAAAATCTAATTGTGGTCGTTTTAAAAAAATACTTCTACCAAAATGTTCATAATTTAATTGCCTATCCAATAGTGTAAGTACAAAATCAAAATAGTCGTTAGTTTTCGAGAAGATGCATTTTTTCAGTATTTTTTTCTCATAGGTATCTGTGGTTTCGTTGTGAGGAGATTACTTAAACATTATACGTAGTAATAAAAAATAAAATCTACCATTTTGAAGCCGAGATTATGTAGAAATTTAATGTATTTTTTATTAGTTGGTATTTCTTTTGGATAAAGAGTAGATAGCTCCAAAAAACTGCACAAAAAACGGCTAGCGCTGCGTTTTGCTCGGGGACGCGCCTTAACATACCAAGTTTCCTCCGTGCCTCGGAAAGCACGTTAAGCCGTTGGTCCCGGCTGTAATTTGTAGATCTTTGTCAGTCGTTACGGATAGATAGTCAGGAGCCAGTTAATCTGACTCCAGTCTTTTCATGAAGTACCGTGTTTACCCAGTTAATGGGTTGTGGAGGTCTGGTAGGCAGCCGCTCCGCGTAAAATACTGGCACTCAGCTAAATCCGGTTTGACTGGAAGCCGACCCCAATGTAGTTGGGAAAAGGCTATGCAGATGATATATATACGACTTATAGAAAATTATAGACTGAAATATATTACGGCAACCACAAATAAATTGAAATAAGGGCAACCTAATAGCTATTGTTATTATTATATATAACCGTTTTTTTTTTGGAGTTTAAGGGACTACCCACACTTATTCAGCTTATGTCCACATAAAACAACGATTTTGTATGGAGACGCGTACGCATCCGTTCAGCTTTCCACATCTATTCATCTTTCGCGGCAAACAAGTTTAAAATGAGGACAAATAATTATGTTATTATCAGGCGAGAGTACTATAGATAGAGTTCAGCGCTGTTTTGCCGCTGCCGCTTTCTCATTCTTACGACGCTGTACGCGGCTGATAGCAGCGGAACTGTACCTACAAGTGTGACCAAAATTGTTCAGCGAAACGCGAATGGTTATGAATAAGTGTGAGTAGACCTTTACTTTGTTTTTTTTTTTATAGATAGCTAATAAGATTACTTACAGGATCAACTTTGATGGAGCCCGCTGAGTTATTGAGGGTCCACTCGAAGGTGTCTGGTGGAGGAAAGGCGTCCACTTCACACGTCACCGTTGTCGGTTCCTGCAGAGCTGCCCCGATTATCTTCATCTCTTTTCTTTGGCATAGTGGCCTATCTGTAAGAAAGAGAGAGCAATTAGTATACTACAAAGGCGACGCTTGGACCAGCAGTTGCTGTCTTTTGGCTAAAGTGATGTTCAATCTATCTGACTAAAGTTATAAATGAGAAAATTTGGATGGATGTTTGTTACTCAATCACGCCAGAATGGCTGAACGAATCTGGATGAAATTTGTTACAGAAATAGATTATAGTCTGGAATAGTGTATAGGCTACTTTAAATCCCGGGAGTATGTTCCCTAGGGATCACGCAGGCGAAGTCCCTGGCAGAAGCTAGTCTTTAAATAAATGTTTATAATTCTTCTGTACGTGTATATACACTTAACTCCTTCTAAACGTTTTCGGTAAATGTATGTCTGAATACACGCATATACCAATCGCAGCTTTAAACAATGTCAGCAATTCGCAGCAACAGAACTGGAGGAATAATAAATAAACATGATATGCTGCGAAATGTATTTCTTAAATGAAATTATTGTTCATTTCGTTAACAGCACATTTATTATTTCATCCTTATTGACAAGGTTTTTGTTTTCAACTGGGCTTTCCAGTTCAGAGCATTATTTTACTGCCTCGCAATGACACATTTAAGTTCGCACATTTTGTTAAGTATTTCGACGTTCATATTCAATTAAGTCTCTTGGGAATAAAAATAAAAGTGTGCAAGACTGGTATGAAAAGTTATATAAAACAGAAGTTACTTTTCAAATAAAACATGAATAAAAATTATTACGAAGTAAAAATAAATCTAAACTAATTTCAACTACACATATCAAGAGTACACATACTTGAATATTAAAAAAAACTAATCTTAGATATGGCGTCCAAAATTTACATAAGCTTAGTGAACTTTTCAACGATAAGCCAACGTCCATTTTAAACAATAGTAGTCTGCGAAAATAATTATTTATCTAAATACTAGCTTTATGCCCGTGACTTCGTACGTATATATCCCGTTTTTTCCCGTTCCCGTTATGAATTACGGGAAGTCCTCTCTTCGTGCTCTTCTAAACTATCCAAGGAATCTACAAGCCAAATTTCAGCTTCCTACGACCAGTATATTTTCAACTGTGCGTTGTCTAGTTTCTCAGTCACTCAGTAACGGAAGAATCTATACTAATATTATGAAGCTGAAGAGTTAAGAGAGAATAATATTAGCGCGTTCAAGTAAACAAACTTTGTTTAGTTGAACGCGCTAATCACAGGAACTGCTGGTCCGATTTGAATCATTCTTTCAGTGTTAGATAGCCCATTTATCGAAAAAGGCTATAGTATATATACCACCACACTAAGACAAATAGGGGCAAAGCATTAATGGAAAATGTGACGCAGACGATTTTGCGCGGGTCAGCTAGCTTTATATGTTAGGATACGATAGGATACCTCTTGCGTCCGGCCCTGGTCCAAGCCATGGTCCGGAGCGAGACGGAATGGGACGCCGTTGCCTCCTTCTGCGAAGCAGTCGTGCTAGCGAAGGAGGTGGCGGAGAGGGAGAGGAGAACCTCTCGTCCCGGCCGCCGTGGTAGACGCCGCGGGCGTCGGAGGTCACCTGGTGACCTCTGGCCACCGGAGGCGTGGGCCTGTGGACAGCGAGCTATGGGTGGCTCGCCGTCCGTCCGTCTAGTGACGACAGGCCATGTCGACGGCGCGTTAGTGTTCCACGAGCGCCTCAAAGAGAGTCAGCACACAGAGGGGCCCGAAAGGGCCGACGCCTGCAGGAGTCGCGGGATTATTCGCAAGAGAAACCGTGGCTCCGGAACACAAAGGGCAATGAAGGAACATGGATGGGTTTTAGTCAGTAGAAGTCTGATACTCCCTCCCGCTACACCCAGAGCGGGAGGAGTCATTGGATGATTTCCCATCCCTAAAAAAAAAAAGGATACGATAAGATAAATTAACTCAAACTTTTATAGGATATTCAAGGTTCGTGAACAATTAATATTAAGTACCTATTTTAGATTTGATAAATATTTCATTTCTTCAAGGAAATTCCGGAAATAATGTTTTACAGTCCTCCAGTACCTATACGAGATTAGGTAATAAAATACCCGCGGCTGGGTATTTCGATACCCATTTCATTTAATGAAAGAACCCCAGAAACTGTAACTTTATTAATAAAAAAAGAACGACGTTTTTCCAAATAGGTATGGGGAAAAGCGTACCCAACATAGTGACAAAACTACCTTCCAACACAACCATAACATGTATACTTTAAACAATAGAGGATCGACTGATGTGAGTCGTAACGATAAAAGGTTTACGTTTTCCCCAGTGAGAAACAAAAATAAAAGGAATGAAAATAAAGTAAACAAGCTCCTGAAATGGCTGGAAAGAGACTTAGAATGAGCATTGCGTGCGATGGAATGACTCGCGAGAAACTGAACGTAAACCTAACGGTAAACGTAAAGTTTAAGGTAAACTTGGGTTGGGAGGGTGACTATGATGTAGTCATAAACGTGTGTGTTACTGTTTTAAATGTTGACTGTATGTGATGGTATGAAACGGGTTTATAGGCCTCAGGTAGTAATTGAGGGTCATTCTAATCTTCTATATACATAAAAATTAATCCCAATTTCCCTTGGTCATCCCATCACGCGTAAACGGCTGGGCTGATTTCACTAATTCTTTTTTCTTTGTGTTTGTTAGGTCAGCAGAAGGTTCTTACAAAAAAAAAAAAAAATAAGAAAGTTGCAGCAGGACGGGAGCGAAGCCGCGGGGGACAGCTAGTCTATATATATATATATAAATAAATCCCTATTTCCCTTAGTCATCGGATCACGTGTGAACGGCTGGAACGATTTCGCTTATTCTTTTTTGTAGTGTTTGTTATTCAAAATTCAAAAGTCATTTATTCAAATTAGTCTGAGAGCCAGCACTTTTTGAACGTCAAGTTCTAGAAAAGTCCCCAAAGACGCCCGCCCGTCACTACTTCCTAGTGTTTTAGCTGTGGAGAAGAAATGGCCAACAAACTCCCCAGCAACACATTTTTCTGTTACGTTTTAGGAACTAGAATTTATATAATGAGTACACAAAACAAAAAAACTAAAAGCTAGCACACAGGAGAAGGTTCTTACAAAAGAAAAAAATAAGAAAGATGCAGCAGGACGGGAGTGAAGCCGCGGGGATAGCTAGTCATTAAATAAAATTCTTCCGTTACTAACAGACAACGCACAGCCAACACTACTGATCGAAGAAATCTGAAATTTGGAATGTAAGTTCCATGGAAAATGCAGGGGAGCTTTAGGGTGCGTTTCCACCAGAGCTGTGCTGACCGAGGCCGGCTCAGCGGAGCTAGATTTTTGCGCATATAAAACAAGCGAGCGATGTGTGCGAGGGATGTGTACGAGGGATGTGTGCGAGGGATGAGTGCGAGGGATGTGTTGCGAGGGATGTGTTGCGAGGAATGTGTTTTGAGAAGGATGTGTTGCGAAGTTTGCGCATACTTTACAGCCCGTTAAATTTTCTTCCATTATGCCACGCAACCGTACAACTACAAGCGCTAACGACAGCAAAGCGAGACGTGAGCGGCAGGCAGGCGTTCGCGTTAATCCGCTTCCACTACACCGCACCCCCGTCGACACATTTCACAGCTTCGTAACGCATCCTCGGACCACACATTAATGCGCATTTTCACAGCTCCGCTACACATCCTCATAGGCACATTTTCAACGCACAGCTGTGGTGGAAACACCCACACATTTTCACAGCACAGCTAGACATGCTCGCACGACACATTTCCATCGCACATCTCTGGTGGAAACGCAGCCTTAAGAGAGGGTTTTCCGAAATTTTTACAGGAAAAGGGAAAATAGGAGTATGCGCGTACAAAGCTCTAGTTGCGGGTAAAAGCTAGTGTTGCCATAAAAGTGAAAAATTATGAATGTTAAAAAAAAAAATATAAACTATGTGATGACATTAGCCAGAGAGAAGATAAATACTGAGATAATCAAGAGCATGATGTACTAAGTCCGCCTTTGTACTTTTTTTTGTGCGAAAAGTTTAAATAAATAAATAAATAATAATTATCTGATGAAGAAGTGTGGAAGAGCTTAAATGTATAGCACAAATAAACTGGAGGAAGGCCAGTACGACCCTGATGGAATTAGTTTATTATTTTAGCTTATAATTTGTATTGTTTAAGGATTAAATATATTTTTTGTATATTGTGTTGTATCGATAACATTCAATTTAATTTTTATTTTTAATTATTTGTTTGTTGTACACCTACCACAGTATAGTCTTTTTAACCCAAGGGTAGAAAATGCCTCGTTGAATAATGACTATACAATGATAATGACTCGTAAGTCCACCCATGTACCACTATTGTGCATAAACTTTAATTTAAATGAATAAATAGTGAGAGACTAAAAGAGCAAAAATTGGTTTTATAAATATTTCCCTAACAGAAAGATAACGTATTCTATACAACGAAACATTTACAAAGACAATAAATCTCACGTATAGACTCGAAGCAAGTATCTGCAGGTAGAAAAATATTTGTTCCGTGCGGGATTCCGTATCTAGCGTAGAAGCCAATCACTCAGCCACCGCAATTAAACAAATCCATATTTTTTCTACTCAAAACTAGAACTCCTAAAACCCACACTGAAACACGGGTTTGTTACTATTGCCAAAAATATGTAAATGGAACCCATTAATACGCTAGCTAGACTCAAATCTGGATACCCACTATGAATAGATACAAAAAACAAATCTTTAACGAGACAGCAAACAGCCTCCAGACGAATAGAAAAGAAGAAAGATTCCTCCTAGACCATTTTTAGGAGTTCATGGCTAAATAACAACAGCCGCACGGGTCGGACTTCCAGGTTAAGCAACGCTTGCCAAGGTTGGGTGACCATCTTAACATATTATAATTCTCATCTCTATAAAGCACTAGTTAGATCTCAGCTCGAATATGCAGTGGTGGTGTGGAACCCTTTTTATAATAAATACGTTGAGATGCTAGAAAGATTGCAGCGCAAATTCCTTAGATCGATGCACTATAGATGCTACCACAATTTTCCAACCTATAAAAATCTTCTTAATAAATACAATCTAATGAGCCTGAAGTCTATACGTTTATATTTAGAAATTATGTTTCTTATCGACGTATGCTATAACAGGTATAGTGCTCTTAGATTACTAATAAAATATGCTACTGTGTCCCAAGAACTGTTATTCGACGAGAGGTGCGCGCACGTCCTCTTTTTGCTGTGTCCCATTGCCGCACCAATGCTGGTCTGCGGGCACCTCTACGTCGCTTGTGCAAACACTACTTGATGACTTTTGTTCAGAAACTACAGAATTAGACTTATTCTCAGTGTCAGCAAATAGATTTCGTTCTGCTTTGTTAAAGAAACTGAAGGATTCCGATATATAGTTATTTGATTAGTCTTGTAGTCTTACTCGCATAGATTGTTCATTAGTATAGTCATATGAATTGTATATGCTGTGGATAACGGTGTGAGTTTCACATTTGTAATATCTTTGTTTTATATTATTTGCGCAGATATAATGTGTTACTGTTTGTTTGTCCCAAATAAATAAATAAATATTGAGTTTCCTCCGTGCCTCAGAAAGCACGTAAAGCCGTTGGTCCCGGCTGTCATTTGGAGATCTATGGCAGTCGTTACGGATATTCAGAAGCCAGAAAATCTGACACCGGTCATGCCAAAGAGTACCGTGTCACCCAGCCAATGGGTTGTGGAGGTCTGGTAGGCAGCCGCTCCACGTAAAATACTGGTATTCAGCTGAATCCGGTTTGACTGGAAGCCGACCCCAATTTGGTTGGGAAAAGGCTAGGTAGATGATGACTCCTAGACCTCTTTTAAGAAACTACAGAAATAAACACTGGTCAGTCAGCTTCCGTACCTACAGCCCGTGTTATCATCAAATATATTGCTGAATTTCTACAAGAATGAATTGATATAAAACCCAGTAAAACAAAAGTAATTATTTTTCTAAGTTCCCCACATAATGACACCTAGCTATGTTTTGCCAAGACACTGGCCAATTAACGTTAACCGACATCTGAGAATCTCACTTAAATCCTATAACGATAGAAATTAAAACCACAATGCACCACTAGGCCATTGGTTCCAAGCACCGCCCACCCATTTACCCGTCTGTTTTTATTTCCCGGTATTCCCTAACGATGCTGTAATAATATAAACTTAACCTACTTTCTTGAACGCCCCACGTAGACCAATATTTACAGTGTAAATACTATGGTACTTGGTGAGATTCATCTAAATCTATTTAGGAAGAAATTATCCAGAAATAGTCCAAGGGGAATTCTTGGAAAGTTTATACGGGGCAGTGTGAGCAACCTTCGTTTTGAGTTCAGTGAACGAGAATAAGTCATTGTTTAGTAATAATTTATTTCGACACTACAGGCTGATATAAAAATCTCTGTAAAATTTTCGAGTTCTCGATTAATCGAAGCAAACAACTCATTTTTAGCATGCATTTTTGTAAAATTTTACAGTTTAGAAAACGGCTATAAATTTTAATATTTCATTGCGTAGTTGAAGACGCACTTTAACTCGATAGTTGGCCCACTTGTCAAATATCAAGAAAAATGAATCGCTGAATGTGTTGCTAAGCGCAAATCTCGAGAACAGCTGAAGCAATTTCTCAATTATTTTTTTGTTGTGTTTGTTATTACCAGGAGAAGGTTGTAATGTAAAAAAAATAAGACAGTTGCCAGTTGACGGGAGCTAAGCCGCAAGGGACAGCTAGTAGTATTATAATAAAGAGTTTACCCCCTATAACCTCACAAACTCACAGTTTCTGTCAGTTCAGTTCAGTTTCAGTTTCTATAATCTCTGTATCTAATGAATCGAATTTAATTCTTTAACCAATAGAAAGCCACGTTATTTGTTATAGTCATAGGCGTATAGTTACGAATATACATATTATTCTGAAAAATTCTGCCCAATGAAGTGGCATGGGTCAGCTAATGTTACCAACATTTTTTTTCGCATTTTTATGCTTCGTCGTTATTTTCACAGTTTAAACCAAGCACTATATCTGTCTCCTTGAAAATATAAACACATTACTCCAAAAACCGACTTATCTAACTAATTATACAGGCAGTTTATACTAGATTTACTTACAAACAACTTGCATATGCAAATGTGGCGACTTGCCGTCCCCCTCGACGTTTGAAGCAGTGCACGTATATCGGCCGGCCTGAAGCCGGGACACGTTTCGCAGTGCTAGGTTGGTGTTGCCCGTCACTATAACCCCGTTCGCGGGATTGTGTTGAAGTAGGACACCCTGTGGAAGAATTGTTTGAGTTTTATTTTTGATGAAATGGTTGACGTCGTTGGTTGCTAATGTTGGCTTTCAAGCAATGTACATCATAACACGATAAATTAAGCGACACAACGTTATCACAAATATTACACCGAAATTAATTAACACAGTGGCATAGCTACATACATATATTTAATAGCTTTGCTGTGGTCTAGAAGTATCAATACAGACGTTCTTTGGGACGTATGCTTTTTGGGTTTAAAAAAATATATTTACAAAGAGAATAATAAATATGTATAAGAATTTTGATACGAAGTTTATTTCCCAAATTACCGAGAAAGTTAAATAAGAAAAATACACAAAATTTTTACATTTTTTTTTTTTTTTTCAATATAATAAAGAGTAATCTCAATAATTGCAAACGTAGTATAATTAAAAAAAAATAGTTTTTGTATTATTGAACATCAAAAAGGTTTTTTGCTAAAAGGAAACCTGCGATTTCAGTGTTTACCAACACTGAAATCGCAGGTTTCCTTTTACAAATATTATAAGCCAAAAAGTACGCAACCAATGCTACAGGATAGAGGTGGTACTACACGAAATATCCAATCAGTATAAAACCTGGATATTACGAAAATACGATACACGTTTTTTGGCCATCGTTTCACGGTTCAATGCGTTATTTTCTGTCCCGTAATTGATATAGTCATCAAATAAATTCACATTGGAATATTTTTGAGGCGGAAACTGCGTCAGTAGAGTGACTTCTGTTACAATTAGTTTCTGAATTAATTGGAAAAATATTGGGAACAACGTGAAGAAAATCGAGGAGCACATGGCTAAACATTAACAGCCGCATAGGTCAATATTCCAGGTTAAGCAACGCTTGCCAAGGTTGGTCAGTGGATGGGTGACCATCTTAACATACTCGGAAAGCACGTTAAGCCTTTGGTCCCGACTGTCGTTTGTAGATCTTTGGCAGTCGTTACGGATAGTAAGAAATTAGTAAAATCTGACTCCGAAGTACCGTTTTACCCAGTTAATGGGTTGTGGAGGTCTGGTAGGCAGCCGCTCCACGTAAAATACTGGTATTCAGCTGAATCCGGTTTGACTGGAAGCCGACCCCAATATAGTTGGGAAAAGGCTAGGCAGATGAATGTAGTCATCTGCTTAGCCTTTTCCCAACTATGCTGGGGTCGGCTTACAGTCAAACTAGGTTCAGCTGGATACACACGGTAACACGGTATTCCTTGGCAAGACTGGTGTCAGATTTTCTGGCTTCTGACTAATCCGTAACGACTGCCAAAGATCTCCAAATGACAGCCGGGACCAACAGCTTAACGTGCTTTTCGAGGCACGGAGGAAACTCGATATGTTAAGATGGTCACCCATCCACAGACCAACCTCGGCAAGCGTTGCTTTACCTTGAAGATCTACCTGTGCGGCTGTTATTATTTAGCCACGAGCTCCTCTAGCATAAGCAGATGACTACATTACTCTCTCATAATCCATGTTTTTTTTTTCCAATACTTTTTGTTCCCTTAGTACAGAATATTTACTGTATATTATAGATACCTACTTCTAGTTATGATATTAGAAAGATGTATAAAGATCTCAGAGGAAAAATAAGTAACCCAAAAAGCTTTTAAGAGAAACTTTCGTAAATTAAGTTACCTTATGTTTCTGTCTCTCAATCTTTAGATGTCTTAAGTGATGTTACTCGTAGTAACTTATATTATACTTAATCTGGTTATGATATGCCTTATGAAGTAAATTCTCGTTATGCATTAAGATCTATTAGGTCACCTTTACCAGCTTTGAGGAATACAGTAGACGATATGTCATAAACAGCGTGTACTAGAGCAAATGTGCAACAATTTTCTCTAGTATCTTTGGGATCTTTAACACTATACTACGTTTAACAAAATAAACGCAATAACTGAAATGGAATGGTTACAGAGAGGCTACTTCTACGTTAGCTCGCTCCATCGTAGACTTTGTCTCCGTCATCTCTAACCTAGACTACAGTCAAGGGCAAACCCATCACAAATAAAAATAAAAAAGGAATTATTTTGCAACATTAAAATCGCGCAAAAGAAATCGAAAACCCTATAGGTACATTTCTGTGCTCATTTCTCAATAAAATGCACTGAACGGATGATATTTTCACTCTTGTCATACACAAGCAAACATTCAAAACATTTTTTTATCGAAAACACAACGTCAAACAACCCGATTTCTATTCACAAAGCATTGTGACATGTCAAGCTAACAAAATCGAAATCCCTAAATAAACAAGTGATTTGATTACCCTTATCGATGTGACTGGCATATACGTGGTCATCATAACGCGTGTCAGTTTGGTAAAATGACATTATCATGACATTAATCCTTCCCATTATCGGGTATGCGGGTTGTGAATTGTAACGATTTGTACGCGTATCACTTACTGTTGTATCTTATTTTGATGATTATTCAATTGTTGTGGGCTATATTTTTGTGGGGCTATATTTCTGGTAGGTAGAGTATTAAAATGGTACAAGGTTTTTATGAACAATCAGAATATCTAAGTATACTGGATTTTGAGAGCATCGTCCTCACGTATTAATTAATTGATTAATGTATGCAAATATCAATGCTTTTTCATTTGAAAAGAATAACTTTGGAGTTTCTTGTCCATTTTTCTTCATAATAATCTACTTTTGACTGAAGACCAAGACCAGTTGACTGAAGACGTTATTAGGATAATATTTTTTTTTTTTTAAGTGAAAACTTTTTTAGCGGCGTTGAGCACTTTTTTTAGGATGGGTATAAAATGTTAAACTCGCGTCAGGACACGTGACCAGCTAGTCTATTCTGTAAATAACCATTTCGATATCGACTTCACCTGAGTGACTAAGCTTACAAAGTGAACTTTATTTCACACATCATAAGGTCTTATATTTATACGAATTTGAAACTCACCTCGGATTCCGCTGTCGAGATACGAAAATGTTGTTACAGAATAGCACTGCTGATCGAAAATTCGTAAGACGGATGATTCAAAAATGCACAATGTTAATGTTCAAGTTTTCACTTCTGCTGGCACTCCCGGAGTGCAACCCGTTGTTTTTTTATTTGTGATGGGTTTGCGCTTGACTCTAATCTTGATCAGAGATGACAAAGACAAAGTCTACGAAGGAGCGAGCTTACCCAGATTAGGAGCCTGTTCACTTGGATATATTGTGTATATCCAAGTGAACAGGCTGTCAATCTATCTATATCTTTATCTATCTATATCTATACCTACTTATAATAAATCTGTAGAGAGGTCAATTCTGTACATGAAATATATTTCCAAAATAACTATCAGGGGGTGATTAGGGATCGATACTGATGCCAAAAATGCAATCAGTACAATTTTTGTCTGTCTGTCTGTCTGTCTGTCTGTATAACCGTTATAGAAACAAAAAGTACTCGACGGATTTTAACGAAACTTGGTATAATTATTTTTCATACTCCTGAGCTGGTTATAGTATACTTTTCATCACGCGACAATCAATAGAAAAAATGAAAAAAAAAAAATGAAAATGTGAAAGTTTGGTTGTTTGTTACTCAATCACGCCAGAACGGCTTAACGGATTTTAATGAAATTTAGAACAAAGATAGATTGTAGTCTGGAATAGCACAGCTACTTTTAAATCACGCGGGCGAAGCCGCTGGTCATCAATACTATTAAAATACGTCATTCCAAACATAGCATAAACACGATTATTGTGCTACTGCGAATTCTCGTTAGAAATGCGTTCATTGAATATTTTACTGCCGTTCTCCACGGAAAATGGTCTATGAAAATTACCAATCAAAACTAAAAAAGAATTAAAGTGGGGAAGTTAAAATAATGTTTATTGTAAATCAATCGGGTAATACTTATTTGCCCCAAAGATGTTGGAGCTGGCTTCCTGTCATACAAGATGTAGATGAGTACCAGTGTTTTCGTGATTGCCTTTACAGGATGAGTTTTGTAAGTGTGCCTTCATGACCAAATCCTATGAAGAAAAAAATCTATAAGGAATATCAAAAAACACTGAAACGAGTCTCGAGACCGATTTTGATGAAAAGTAAAACTGCATCATCTATTATTTATTTAATACTTTACGCACACACATGTACAGAGGAGGACTTAATGCCTTAGGCATTTTTTACCAGTCAAACTACATCATTGGGTTTTTAAAAATCGTTGTTCCTAATCCAGGGATCGAAACGGTTGATTTTGAAAAAAAAAAACACTGTAATATTACACCATCTGAAAGTGTAGCTAAACTCGAAATCTACACTAATATTATAAAGAGGAAATATTTGTTTGTTTGAAATGAATAGGCTCCGAAACCACTGGACCGATTTGGATGAAATTTTGTACAAAGATAGTTTGAGACCCGAGGAAGGACATGTTTACATCCCGGAAATCCCACGGAAACGGGAACTGTGCGGGTAAAATGGGAGCGAAGCCGCGGGGTACAGCTAATAATCTTTAAAGTCGTATTTGACTGCAGGATACAACATTGCTGAACTAGAAGTATGAAAGAAACATAAAATGAATCTCTTTCGCTTAGGGATAAACCATCTTTTGTCCCTCTCTACTTAGCTGTCAAATCGGACTTCTTAGATTGTAAAAAGTCTAATAAGTATTTAATTCTGGGAAAACCAGATCCTCGCGCGGTCGAAAACACGCATGCCAAGAAAAGGGCCCTAATGTTGACTGTGACGCAGATGAAGCTGCGCGGATCAGCTAGTTTCTACATAAACACACAGAACTGTAAAGGCTATTTCTATTTGCTGTCTCCATTTACGTCAGTTGGCAAAGTCCGCTCAGTCCAATTGTGTCATGCAATGGTCACGTGGGACTGGCGTGATCGGAAGTCTTATTGGCTGGCTCCGATCGCAATCAAAATAAATTTCGCTTCCACCTTTGAGTTTTTGCACGACACATTTTTTTACTTGGTTCTTGGTTTCTCGTGAAATTGGAGAGTTTACAACCTGAGTGGAAATTCTTCGTATTCTTAACAAATTCACTGTCCGCAAAGCAGACACGATAGTTGAACAATCAGCCTGAACCACATGTGGTTCATGGGACTGTGAACGGGTTAAGCAACGTTTGCTTCGTTAGTCGCAATCTGTCAAAAAACCCTCATTTTACAAACAGTTTTGACAGATTGCGACTGAGATGCAAATATAAACGTTGTTTGAAAATTTGGTTCACAAAATCACAGTAACGCGAAGCGGATATTTTAAGCAATTTCATTGGTTAATATTAGGTCCTTACCTAAGAAATTGGCGTTTTGTACGGGACGAATATAATGTATTTTTTTTTTATATGTATATTTAATTTATCAAAGTATGCACCGTTGTTATCTATGCATTTTTGCCATCTCATAGGTAGTTGGCAATTAAATATAACATATTTTACAAAAAAAAAAACTTTATATTCGTCCCGTGCAAAACGGCATCGGAGTTGACTTTTTGTTATCTTGCAGCACTGGTGCCACGGTAGAACTCGTACTCGTAAATATACCGATATTTCTTGTTTTCCATTGTGCTCTTATAAGCGACGCCAAAGAAAAAAATAATGAGGAAAAAACAAATGAATGACTGTTTTCAAAATTCAAATGTACCAGCTAAATTAATTTATAAATTTGAATTTGGAATTCTAAACCAAAGAGGAGATATTTCAGATCAAAGTGGTCAGTACGACAACACGCTAATTTCATATGTAAGGACCTAATATTTATCTGCTCCTTCTCTCTGCTCCGCTCATTGCGCGACACAGTATTTACATAGATGGCGCTGAAAATGCGACATTTATTAATGTGGTACCTACATTCGTTAATACCTTGGACTTCATTCTGTACGAATGTTATTGCGTGTTTTTTAATGAGTTTTTTGTTTGAAAAATCGACATACAATTGAGTTGAGAGGGTGTCCGTGGAGTTTCTTGCACGTTCTTCTCCATAGAGATCTACGCTTTGGAACGTGCAAATAGCCTCATGTTTTTTACTGACCGACCTTGACATTTCAAAAGTGCCTGTAAAATTGTTTATTTGAAATAAATGCCTTGAATCTTGAATCGTGAATCTTTGAATCTTGAATGCAGCATTTTTTTTGGTAATTTTTTGTTTTTTAGTTGTAATTTTAAATTATAACAGCTGCCATAATTATGTAACTTTTTATTCAGGCACAATTGTTTCAAATAGCACACATCCAGAATTTACCTACGTGTAAAACACTTGAAAATAAAACACGAGAATCAATACAAAAACAATCCAATATATTTGCACATAAAATTGGAAACGAAACTAGGTAAATATCAAAGATTTATTACTTACATTGTGTTCCCAAACAACTTTGTAGGCAGGAGGATTGGCATCAACTTTACAGCCGAAGTATACGTCATCACCCTCTTCAATGTCATTCGGGTTCATCTTAGACCCGAGGTGGATTGTTGCTTCTGGCATGTCTGTTCACAAACATACAAATTAGGACCTTGTACCAACATAATCAAGTTTCAAATTCGAATAAACGTTTCAATCATATTTCGCTTTGATGAACAAAACAAAAGCAAAACATGGAATAAAGTTGAGGAAATGGCCACGAAATTGCGGTTCAACTGCTACAACGGATAAAGTCTTGTTCATTTTGTATTGGTTGTTTAATAACTTAATACTGTTGTAATCCTAGCTTTTCGAGGAGCATGAATCGTTAAAAAGGTATCAAGTCGGTACTTGGTATAGTCATTAAGATCTACATGAGAAAATGTAAATGTAATTTTATATCTTTGTACAAGATTCTTGGAATGCTTTGGGCACTATAAACCTACTTAGAGCTCTATGTATAATTTGAGCTTGCAGGTATTTTACTTGTTTTGTTTAAATTTTCTATATTAACAACAGAGATTAATTATTTTACAAACTACTAATCACACTGACATCGTCTGAGATCTCAGGGTGTTTAAAAGGGTTACTTTAGCAGAATCAGAAGGCAAATCTCGTCACTATTAAATTTTCTCAATCAACTTTGAACTTTTTGCATTAGCGATAAAGATGAAAATGAAATTATATAGGCAGGTTATTGTTTGGTTAATATTATTATTCTAATATGATTCTCCTGTAGTGGCCTTAAAGCTACTTTAGCAGAATTAGAAAGCAAATCATGCTACCCGTCACTGTCAAATTTTCCCAAACAACTTTGAACCTAATGCGTTAGCGATAAAGATGAAAATGAAATTAGGCGGGTTATTGTATGGTTAATATTATGATTCTAATATGACTCTCCTAAATATGGCAGACTTTTTTTAACCTGTTAACGCCCTTAAGACCTGATCGGGCCAAAGTTGTACTGTCTTACTAAATTCTTATTCCTTTTCTTGTTCTTTAAATTTGCCGGCGCTGACAGAGACTGCTTCAAGATAAGCAAGCCGAGTAAACATCAATGGAGCACAAGAAGGACCAGTGTGAATTCGTTTGGCGTAGTTTGGCTCGCGTAGCCTAGACGCGTTGCTAGATTTTAAAATTATTATCACGTCTAAACGGATAATCGTAATTTGTTGAAAAAAAAAAATGTATGTTAAAGTAGACTATTTCCTTAATCATTTGATCTTATATGAAAATTTGAGTTATGAATGAATGAATGAATTTATTTATTTCCAGATTAACATCCAATATAACAATAGGTACAAGTACATACAAATAGAAAACATAAAATAAAATAAACACTAAAAACGTGTCATTGATTCATCTTCGTGAAATTAATTTGTAAAGCTATGTCTAACACGGACATTAAACCAACCCGCGCCACCTAAATTCATTTGTTTTTGTACGTTCTATATTCTATGACATAAAAATAATAACCGTAAATCAAACTTTAGATAGTAAAACTGTCTTTGAGATGGTGCGAATTATCGTTATTATGTCTAGACAGTATTTTTTTTCTCACAAAATCATCAAATATCTCATTTTGGGTAGAGCAGAAGGGAATGTCACACCCTTACTGACTAAAACCCATCCGTGTTCCTTTGAGATTCAGGACCGCGGTGACTCTTTCCAAAAAATATCATATTTAAGTAATACTTGTCATAGGTTGACTTAACATACTTAAATCAAATATCTATAATTATCTATTTGACCGACTTCCAAAAGGAGGAGGTTCTCAATTCATTTTTTTTTTATTCAATACGGGGAAACTCTTGGCCCAAATCTCACCTGATGGAAAGTGATGATTAGGCCGAAGATGGAAGCGAGCTTTACCCGGAATCCTCTAACACAGAGGAACTGGCTATTATAATACCTCTACCTGCCGGAACACAACAATGCTGTTAAAATTGTTGTAATGGCGACAGACTTAGACAATATGGTGGTAGCTTGCCAGGCGGACTTAGAACAAGTCCTACCACCAACCAAACTGAGCAAAAAATTTGCCCTTGCTGGGAATCGAACCCGGGACCTCTGGGTCTGAATCAGGTGGTATAACCACTAGACCACGGAGGCGGTTAGTGTCACCTGTTTAGCACCACCCGGGGACCTTCGTAACCTTTTTTATGTATGTTCCCCGATTATTAGCATCTTATCATCGGACGTGAGCCACCCAACGCTCTCCCTCCGCAGGAACGCGCCAATGGTAGCCAAAAATCGCCCTGTGACTCCCGACGCCTGAGGCGTCTCCTGCTGTTGAACTATTCTGTTCCTACGTTTTATATTTCGTTCGTCAAAATACGTATCTAATTAAAAACAAAAGTTGAAATTGTTTCTTAGAAGGGGTAAATTGATTCTTAGAATTAGGTACCTATATTTCTAAATGAGTAACACCTAAGTTCAAGATATTTATTATTCCAGTAGTTGTTAATTTACAACTTAATTGGGAATGAAGCCCGTCAACGAGAAAATAACGTAATTGAAGTAGATAAAATTGTGTCGATTATTTTTTGTGAAACAGAGAATGAAAAATAATTGAATTTATAAAAGACTAACTGACCCGCGCAACTTCGTCTGCGCCACATTTTCCATTATTGCTCCGCTCCTATTTGTCTTAGCGTGATGATATATAGCCTATAGCATTCCTCGATAAATGGGCTATCTAACACTGAAAGAATTTTTTAAATCGGACCAGTAATTCCTAACATACAAACTTACAAACAAATTTACCTTTTTATAATATTAGTATAGATTATCAGAGTGCCAATTCTACTAATTTTCACATTCGCATTGCATTCGCATCTCAATCGCAATATGTCAAAAATATATGAAAATTAAGGCTTTTTTGACAGTTTGCGATTGACATGCGCGAATGTGAAACCTGTATAAAAATTAGCAGAAATGTTTTTGTGTGTTTTAATTTTTAAACAGTCGCGCGCAGAACCTAGTCAAAACTTTAATGCATGATTATTACTGTAGCTCCAATAACTATTCTATAATTGTCACTAAGTTTTTGGTTCCTTTGCATTACTTTTACAAAAGAAAGTAAAACCGAAAATAAATAATTTGAAAATATGTTAAAATATTGTCAGAAATTTCACTCAAACAAAATTAAAACATTAAAGTATTTCAATTTAGACTTCAAGACTTCATGAATAAAGTAGAAATTTTAATACCACTTAAACTGTTTTATTCATTCAAGGTGATTTTTGAAGTTTTATCTCCCTACCAAGAAATACAGAACATTGTAATTTTCAGTGTTTATAAGTAACAATAAAACTTAGTTCGTTACCTTAAATGACAAGAGGCTGTTACTGAACTGAACCAAAGTTAATTTTACTCTTACTGCGTATGGACGGAACCTACTTCAAGTGCCTAACTATGTATGTATCACACACAGAGGATGGTTTCCATAAATATGACAATGTATGTCATATTTATGGAAACCATCCTTGTTTCATAATTTTGTCAGTAGATATCTAGAGGGAAAAAATGTCTGTTTGATGTTTAGTAATCTTTATTTTAAAAAAAAATACTTTCACATGGGCAGTGCCGCGCGCGGCAACTAGTATAAATATATTGTTTTAAACTTTCATGGTCACTAACATTAGAATAGAAATTTATTCATATAAATAAAAAAAAGGGAAAAAAAGCAAAAAAAAAAAAGGTACATGGTAGCAATCCCGATATGAACTATTCTAGTATAAATATATCTGAAAGTACTTATCTGAATATTACAAAACAAATCAGAAATATTTTAACTCACCATAAACTAAGTTTTATAGTGAGTATTGTAATTTATGCATAGTCATAGAAAACTGAAACTTACTCTTTTCAAAACATCAAATAAAAATTTAATGTCTTACTTATCTGCGGGTAAACACAAAAAGTTTAAAAAAATATAACCCCATTCCGAGTTATTATATTTTTAAATTTCACCACAATAGCGCTACAAATAAAAGTAACTAGGTACTCATAAATTTTAATTTGCAAAGTTTAAACTACGTCAGCTGATCGTAAAAGCTTATATGATGAAAAAACATTGACGAACAACCGCACGCCATGTACGCAAATTGCTACTGAGCAAAATGTTCACTTTAGTTAAGCTGAAAAACGTTACTGAGTGGTTAAGTAATAATAATACCAGCCCGTAATTACTGTTCCAATGTAGAGATATAGAGGGTATGCGGAACAGAGAGTGATGTCCCGTAAACTTCCATTAAGAAGGGAGGATCCTGCGATCAGACGGTTGTTGTGTCAGGTGAGCAACTACTAGGAGGCGAGTCTCCTTGCCGGAGTGCCGCCATGGGATCTGGAAGCGATAGTCCTCGCGTGCCTGCGTGAATGGCGTGCGGAGGCAGAGAACCTCTCGTCCCGGCCACTGCAGGAGACGCCCCGGGCGTTGGAGACCACCTGGTAGCCTCCGGCCACCGTAGGCGCGCCCATGGTGAGCTATGGGTAGCTCGCCGTCCGTCCGTCTTATGACGACAGGCCGTGTCGACGGCGCGTTCGTGTTCCACGCGCGCCTCAAAGAGAGTCAGCATTAGGCCGGCTGCCGGAGTTGCGGGATTATTCGAGAGAGACTCCGCGGCTCCGGAACACAAACGGCAATGAAGGAACATGGATGGTTTTAGTCAGTAAGAGTCTGACACTCCCTCCCGCTCCGCCCAAAGCGGGAGAATTCAGTTGATGATTTCCGATCCCTAAAAAAAAAAGGTGAGCAACTACTCGATATTAATTGATATTCGGACTGTAGTATTTATAATAAATGGCATGGTAAACTCTAATACTGTGACGCAGGATTTCTTAATAGTAGGCGTTGTGGTTCTTTTTGCTACGATGGTTTTTTTTTGTGGTGGCTTTTATGCTACTACCGAGTCACTTCGCATAATATGGAGAAAGTAAAAGCATTAATCACACGTGATTGTAGAAAGGTATTTAACACTGAAAGTCCAGAAGTTCTCTACAAATTGCTCCTTAATTAACGAATGCGTTTGCTAAAATTAATTATGCCCGAACAAACATAAAAAAAAAAATACAAACATCCGAAATGAGAACCTCCTCCTTTTTGGGAAGTCGGTTAAAAAAAGGAAACGTCAATCCAGTACATTTTTGACGCTCGAACAATCGCCTACGAGTATGCTATGCACGATAGCGTGACGGTGTATGCCACAGGTATTCTTACAATGTTTTCGTTCGCCGATGTCAGTTATATCCAGCACTAGATTCATAAAATCTCGACGTACTGTCATTGATAGCCCTGACGTTGGTAAGGGTGCCAATTTTAAAATAAAGTATCTGCACAAAAATGTGTTGAAATTGAGGATTGTTTGACAGATTGCGTTTGAGATTCAAATGTGAACATTACTTAAAAAATATTAGTTCTGTGATCTTCGATATACGGATATTCAGGAGATAAAAAATCAAACAATCTGTTAAATTTGCCAAGGTTATCACGTTACCCAGGGATTCTGAGAGGCTATTCTCTAAGCCCGAATTCCGTAGTGTCAGGCTAAGTTGCGAGCGTATTCTACTCCGTATGAACTAAACACTAATGATATCACGATTTGACAGTTACTGTCAAACCGTGTTGTCATTCATTCTAGGTTCAGGTTCAGAACTAATCGTAAGTCCGTAGGTGATACGGTGTAAAATACAACTGGGCCCGAAACTGCGGACTTCAGGCTTAGAGAGCCAAGTAGCGGTTGTGGAGGTCATTTTATTCAGCTGTATTCATTTAGCCTAGAAACCTTCTTTTTGTACTATTGAAAGGCATACGTTTGACCACTATCTCACCTTATGGTAAGCGATGATGCAGTCTAAGATGGAGCACGCTTGCCTAGAAGTAACCTTTTCACTCTTGACTTAAAGACTCTAAGGTTATAACTATCAGGAAACACAGACTCATCTTCATCATAGTTGGGAAAAGGCTGTCACCGAAAAAAAGTAATGTCAGTGATATCCATAAACTTAGAAAGTACAAAGATGTTGAAGCAATTCCCATAAAAAGTAATAAAATACGAATACATACTTAATGAACGGATGATAGCCACAAACAGGCGAAGAGTGGAAAGAAATGGAGGAAGATCGTAAAACCAGTAACTCGTACCTTACCGTGGATCGCGCTTACTAATGAGAGCACAAACAGTTATTTTAACGATAGCACTTAGAACGGCCATGTTTCTATATAAAACGAGTCTTTTAAATTACTTACTGACATTGGGGCTTTAGAAAAGGAAACAAAAATTGCAGGTTGTAGAAAATAGCGTTTTAGAGTTTTTTTTTGTTTCAGATCGGGATGCCGCACAGGTCGATCTTCAAGGTTAAGCAACGCTTGCCGAGGTTGGTCTGTAGATGGGTAACCATCTTAACATACCGAGTTTCCTCCGTGCCTCGAAAAGCAGGTTAAGCTGTTTGTCCCAGGTGTCATTTGGAGATTTGGAGATTTGGCGGTCGTTACGGATAGTCAGAAGCCAGAAAACCTAACACCAGTCTTGCCAAGGAGTACCGTGTTACCCAGCTAATGGGTTGTGGAGGTCTGGTAGGCAGCCGCTCTACGTAAAATACTTGTATTTAGTTTGTCTGGAAGCCGACCCCAGTATAGTTGGGAAAAGGCTAGGCAGATGATGTTTCAGATGGGTTAATTGCTCTTGACTCTAGTTTAGGTCACAGATGACAGAGACAAAGTCTACGATGGAGTGATTAATGTTGAAATAGAGAATGAACGATGGTGGAACGGTAGATAAAAGAAATGAAAATAGAGAAGAGAGGCCAATACCCTGCAGCGGGCCATAGTAGGCTTTTGATAATATTGGCTTTGCACTAAGATGTGATAACAAACCGGAATATTACTGCAAAAATTTGAGGACCGAGTTCAGTTACCAGTTTGTTTAATAACTTACTTTTTCCCGCGACTTTGTACGCGCATATTTCGTTTTTTCCGTTCCCATCAGAACATCGGGCATTCCTCTATAAGTGCTTCCCTACTCACCCCGAAGAATCTACATGCCAAACAACTTTCTATGACAAGCAGTTTTGGCTGTGCGTTGTCTGCCAGGAACTCAGTCATTCACGAGTAATGTCAAAGTTTCATATAGATTGATTTTTCAATTTGATAAACTGGCCAAACAGAGGCGATTACGTCATTTAATTACCTACATTTCTAATCTTCTCGTTCATTTTTAAATATATCCGACCCGAGTTTGATACAGCTAACTACGCAAATCCACTGATTCAACGGCGTGGAATTACTAATAAACAGCGACCCCTAACTTTGACAGATTTTGCAAAGTAAAGCAGTGAATATAGTTATTAAATTAATTAAGCAAGTGAGAACAAACATTTTGTTGTAATTTATTTTTTTACCACTGCTCTAAATTGTCAATGCAAGGAATGTTCTAGAACAAAGAAAAAAGTGCCTTCAACCAAACTACCATAGGGTCAACTCTCCCATCTGATAAAAAATACTCGTGTATCCCTTTTTTTGAGGATGATAATCATCAAGTGATTTTCATAACTCTAGCGGAGCAGAAAGGAATGTCAGAATCTTACAAACTAAAACCCATCCATGTTCCACCTTATACCCTTTTCGTTTCAGAGCCGCGGTGACTTTTTCGTACACATTCCGCAACCCTGGCAGGGGATTCCTGTATGACCCCTAGTGGTGGTCCAGGCTGCTTATACTATACCGCGTGTATCTGACATCGACGCACAAACGATTTCCATGGGTCCAGGGCATGATTCTGGACACCCTAGTGTTGGAATTTTTCGTCGGTTCTTTTCTCAATTTTTCGTCGGTTCTTTTCTCAATTTTTCGTCGGTTCTTTTCTCAATTTTTCATTTTATTCAAGAGTACCACAAATAGTTATTCAGATTGCTCTTTTTAGTGAAAGTAGTTAATTAAATATTCTTTTATAAAAAATCTCATTGGGTTAAGTCAGAATAACGATTATGAGCAGTCTAAAGTAAAAAAACCCTTGAAAAAAAATGAAAAATTAGAAAAAAGCCGACGAAAAATTCTAAGTCTAGGGTGTCCAGAATCATGCCCTGGACCCATGGAAATCGTTTGTGTGTCGATGTCAGATACACGCGGTATTTCAATCAAGGGACTCAAAAAATAAACTGAATTTTATAGAAATTCATAGAAAAACCTCACACTCATTAATAGTTTTTCATGATAGTATGACTCACTAACATAAAGAAAACTGTGACTCAAGTTCTCAGTAATCTTGAAGTTATCGCCCGATACGCCATTTATTAATTGCCAACCAGCGTTTTCAACAAAAGCTATGGCAATTATAGTTATGGCATTGCATGGCATATTATGCAAAATACCACTATAACTTAATTGGTTTTATGTTGAGGGTGTCTCGCATAATGGTGGAACTTTAACGAATATTCTGCCTTTATTTTATATTTTTGAGTATGTATGAGCGTGCAAGAAATTTAATTTTAGAGCAACTGAACCATAAGCAGTAGGGGGTATCTAACATAAGAGGGACAATTCTAATAATTTTTAAACAACTTTCGCATTCGCATATCAATAGCAAACTGTAAAAAAGTCTTAATTTTTATCCAGTTTTTAACCGACTTTCCAAAAAGGAGGAGGTTCTCAATTCGGATGTTTGTATTTTTTTTTTTTTTTATGTTTTTTCGGGCATAACTCCGTCGCTTGCCAGCCGATTATAAAAATGATTTTTTGTTGGAGAGGGAATACTTCCCAAATAGTCCCATGATAAGGAAACCAGGATCTGATGATGGCATCCCAGAGAAGTCGAGGGGAACTTTCGAAAATCGTATGGGCAACTAGTGAGTTTGTATTTTGCTTTTCTGCGATTTTGTAGTGGTGTTGTTAGGTGTGGGGTACCACTAAAAAGTAAAAAATAAAAAAACTTTTTACAAAAAAATACAACCGACTTCCAAAAAAAAAACACTACAAAGTAAAAAATAACTTTAATTTCGGAAGTTGGTGTCAAAAAACGAACAAATTAACAAAAACACCGAGTTCCGAAATTATAGTTATTTTTTACTTTGTAGTGTTTTTTTTTTTGGAAGTCGGTTGTATTTTTTTGTAAAAAGTTTTTTGACGGATTGCGATTGAGATGCGAATGTAAAAATTAATAGAATTGGCACGCTGAACTATGAGCGGTTACTAACATAAGAGAGCCAATTCTACTAATTTTTAAACAACTTTCGCAAGTTATTTCGAAATTATTTTAACAATTGCTTATTGATAGTTAATTGAAACTAAACAAACTGATAGGCAGTTTAATGTTTACGTATTCGTTCTGCAATGCAGCTGTGTACAGCAAACAGTGCCGTGGATCGCGCTTACTAATGAGAGCACAAACAGTTATTTTAACGATAGCACTTAGAACGGCCATGTTTCTATATAAAACGAGTCTTTTACATTACTTACTGACATTGGGGCTTTAGAAAAGGAAACAAAAATTGCAGGTTGTATAAAATAGCGTTTTAGAGGTTTTTTTTGTTTCAGATGGGTAGCTCGTGGCTAAATAATAACAGCCGCACAGGTCGATCTTCAAGGTTAAGCAACGGTTGCCGAGCTTGGTCTGTAGATGGGTGACCATCTTAACATACCAAGTTTCCTCCGTGCCTCGGAAAGCAGGTTAAGCTGTTCGCCCGGCTGTCGTTTGGAGATCTTTGGCGGTCGTTATGGATAGTCAGAAGCCAGAAAACCTAACACCAGTCTTGCCAAGGAGTACCGTGTTACCCAGCTAATGGGTTGTGGAGGTCTGGTACCTAGGCAGCCGCTCTACGTAAAATACTTGTATTCAGCTGAATCCGGTTTGACTGGAAGCCGACCCCAAAATAGTTTGGAAAAGGCTAGGCAGATGATGTTTCAGATGGGTTTGCTCTTGACTCTAGTCTTGGTCAGAGATGACAGAGAAAAAGTTTACGATGGAACGACTAATGTTGGAATGGAAGATCCATCAGCGGTGATGGAACGGTAGACAAAAAAAGTGAAAATGGAGAAGAGAGGCCAATACCCTGCAGCGGGTCACAATAGGCTTTAGATAAGATAAGAATATTACTGCAAAAATTTGAGGAACGAGTTCATATAACAGTTTGTTTAATTAACTTACTTTTTCCCGCAAATTTGTACGCGCTTATCCCGCTTTTTTCGTTCCCATCCAAACATTGGGCAATCCTCTCTGAGCGCTTCCCTACACACCCCGAAGAATCTACATGCCAAACAGCTTTCTACGAAAAGCAGTTTCGGCTGTGCGTTGTCAGCCAGTCACTCAGTCAATCACCAATAATGGAAAAGTTTCAAATAGATTGATATTAATAATTTAATTACCTACATGTCTAATCTTCTCGTTCATTTTTAAATATATCCGACCCGAGTTTGATACAGCTAACTACGCAAATCCACTGATTCAACGGCGTGGAATTACTAATAAACAGCGACCCCTAACTTTGACAGATTTTGCAAAGTAAAGCAGTGAATATAGTTATTAAATTAATTAAGCAAGTGAGAACAAACATTTTGTTGTAATTTATTTTTTTACCACTGCTCTAAATTGTCAATGCAAGGAATGTTCTAGAACAAAGAAAAAAGTGCCTTCAACCAAACTACCATAGGGTCAACTCTCCCATCTGATAAAAAATACTCGTGTATCCCTTTTTTTGAGGATGATAATCATCAAGTGATTTTCATAACTCTAGCGGAGCAGAAAGGAATGTCAGAATCTTACAAACTAAAACCCATCCATGTTCCACCTTATACCCTTTTCGTTTCAGAGCCGCGGTGACTTTTTCGTACACATTCCGCAACCCTGGCAGGGGATTCCTGTATGACCCCTAGTGGTGGTCCAGGCTGCTTATACTATACCGCGTGTATCTGACATCGACGCACAAACGATTTCCATGGGTCCAGGGCATGATTCTGGACACCCCAGTGTTGGAATTTTTCGTCGGTTCTTTCCTCATTTTTTCATTTTTTTCAAAAGTACCACAAATAGGTATCAGCTCAGCTGAGCTGATATCTATTTGTGGTCTTATTCAGATTGCTCTTTTTAGTGAAAGTAGTTAATTAATTATTTTTTATTAAAAATCTCATTGGGTTAGGTCAGAATAACGATTATGAGCAGTCTAAAGTAAAAACACCCTTGAAAAAAAATGAAAAAATTAGAAAAAAGCCGACGAAAAATTCTAAGTCTAGGGTGTCCAGAATCATGCCCTAGACCCATGGAAATCGTTTGTGTGTCGATGTCAGATACACGCGGTATTTTAATCAAGGGACTCAAAGAGTAAACTGAATTTTATAGAAATTCATAGAAAAACCTCACACTCATTAATAGTTTATCATGATAGTATGACTCACTAACATAAAGAAAACTGTGACTCAAGTTCTCAGTAATCTTGAAGTTATCGCCCGATACGCCATTTATTAATTGCCAACCAGCGTTTTCAACAAAAGCTATGGCAATTATGGTTATGGCATTGCATGGCATATTATGCAAAATACCACTATAACTTAATTGGTTTTATGTTGAGGGTGTCTCGCATAATGGTGGAACTTTAGCGAATATTCTGCCTTTATTTTATACTAGCTGACCCGCGCAACTTCGTCTGCGCCACATTTACCATTATTGCTCCGCTCCTATTTGTCTTAGCGTGATGATATATAGCCTATAGCATTCCTCGATAAATGGGCTATCTAACACTGAAATATTTTTTCAAATCGGACCAGTAGTTCCTGAGATTACCCCCTACATACAAACTTACAAACAAATTTTACCTCTTTATAATATTAGTATAGATTTTTGAGTACCTATGTATGAGCGTGCAAGAAATTTAATTTTAGAGCAACTGAACCATGAGCAGTAGGGGGTATCTAACATAAGAGGGACAATTCTAATAATTTTTAAACAACTTTCGCATTCGCATATCAATAGCAAACTGTAAAAACGTCTTAATTTTCATCCAGTTTTTGACGGATTGCGATTGAGATGCGAATGTAAAAATTAATAGAATTGGCACGCTGAACTATGAGCGGTTACTAACATAAGAGAGCCAATTCTACTAATTTTTAAACAACTTTCGCAAGTTATTTCGAAATTATTTTAACAATTGCTTATTGATAGTTAATTGAAACTAAACAAACTGATAGGCAGTTTAATGTTTACGTATTCGTTCTGCAATGCAGCTGTGTACAGCAAACAGGGCGTGCTTCGTTGAAAAAGTAAGCTCTGTTTGAAGTTTATATTGATTTCGTTGGGTTTTTAAATCAGTTTTCTAAAAATTGTTGTTATAACTTTCGACAGCTGAGGGCCAAATTTACTAGTATTTTAACATTCGAATGTCAGTAGCAAACTGTCAAAAAAGCCCTAATTTTCATACATTTTTGACAGATTGAAATTGAGATGCGAATGTGAACGTTGTTTAAAAACTAGAAACTAGGGTTATAAAACATTCAAAAGAGATACCGTGGCTCCGGAACACAAAGGGCAATCAAGGAACATGGATGGGTTTTAGTCATTAAAAGCCTGACACTCCCTTCCGCTCCGCCCAGAGCGGGAGAAGTCATTTGATGATTTTCCATGCCTAAAAAAGGGTTTAGGGGGCCGAGTCACCCGCGTCCGTAGGAGAATACCCTTCAGCGAATCCCTACACGTGGTCCCCGGGTGGTGCTAAACAGGTGACACTAACCGCCTCCGTGGTCAGGTGGTTATACCACCTGATTCATACCCATAGGTCCCGGATTCGATTCCCAGCGGGGGCAAATTTTTTGCTCGGTTTGGTTGGTGGTAGGACTTCTTCTAAGTCCGCCTGGCAAGCTACCACCAACATGTCTAAGTCTGTCGCCATAACAACAATGTTAACAGCATTGTTGTGTTCCGACAGTTAGAGGTATGATAGCCAGTTCCTCTGTGTAAGAGGATTCCGGGTGAAACTCGCTTCCATCTTCGGCCTAATCATCACTTTCCATCAAGTGAGATTTGGGCCAAGAGTTTCCCCGTTTTATATATTAAAAAAAGGGTTATTTATAACAGCTATTTTTAAACAAAATTGTAAACAACTAGAATCGGCACTCTGTTCACGAAAAAAAATTAAAAACTCATCAGAGCAGATTTCTACGACTTCATGCTATTACATGAAACTTATAAGACTTTCTTAGAACGCTTTCCATCGCAGTGATACATTTTAAAGTGTCAGGGAGGCATGATTCAGACATTTAAGCTGTATTATAAATAAGACAAATTGATAGATATGACATACGAGCTTCTGCCAGTGGCTTCGCCTGCGTTACCCCTAGGGAACATACTCTCACGGTAAAAAGGAACCTATGTACTATTCCAGTTTATAATCTATCTTCATCCTGATCCATTCAGCCGTTCTGGCGTGATTGAGAAACCAACATCCAAAATTTCGCATTTATAATTCTAGTTAGATTAATCCAAATCCGCAACTCTATCACAGTATTATGTATTCTTTTAGTTTGGTTTGATAAAACAGGCTTGTATAATAATTTAAAATCGGAAAGTCAGACAAACGCAACGGCACAACGCGTTTAAGTGGTCGCTTTATCACATCTCTCCTGTCGGCGGCAGTCTTTTACCCTAAAACTTCACTCGGAGTTACTAACACGAGGTTAAATATAAAATATTTCATTCATAATGGGTCCGTGTAAGCAACTTACTTGAGAGAGAACTCTGGCTGGTACAAGCGGGCCTTTTTTTTTTTTTTTTAGGGATGGGAAATCATCCAATGACTCCTCCCGCTCTGGGTGTAGCGGGAGGGAGTGTCAGACTTCTACTGACTGAAACCCATCCATGTTCCTTCATTGCCCTTTGTGTTCCGGAGCCACGGTGTCTCTTGCGAATAATCCCGCAGGCGTCGGCCCTTTCGGGCCCCTCTGTGTTGCTGACTCTCTTTGAGGCGCGCGTGGAACACTAACGCGCCGTCGACACGGCCTGTCGTCACTAGACGGACGGACGGCGAGCCACCCATAGCTCGCCGTCCACAGGCCCGCGCCTACGGTGGCTGGAGGTCACCAGGTGGCCCCCGACGCCCGCGGCGTCTACCACGGCGGCCGGGACGAGAGGGTCTCCTCTCCCGCTCCGCCACCTCCTTCGCTAGCATGACTGCTTCGCAGAAGGAGGCAACGGCGTCCCATTCCGTCTCGCTCCGGACCATGGCTTGGACCAGGGCCGGACGCGAGAGGTCGACGCCAATCGCCGTTTCGAGGACACGGCGGTGCGCCGCCCAAGCGGGGCACACCTGCACAGTGTGCTCTACCGTGTCCTCCGGTCGATCCTCGCAGTGGTGACACCCGGGCGTTTCCTCCCGCCGAATTCGGTGCAGGAACCTCCCGAAACATCCATGTCCGGTGAGGACCTGCGTCAGGCGGAAGGTGAGGACGCCGTGGCGCCTCTCAAGCCACTCCTCAAAGAGGGGACTTATCGCCGCTATGGTACAAGCGGGCCTTAGGGCGGATTTCATCAATCTGAAACTAAACGCGATCAACATAGAAACCACGTTTACGAGTTGTCAGTGTCATTTCTTTCAACGGAACATTGAAACTCACAACTCTTGAACGCAGTTTGATCGCGACCAGTTTCATTGGTGAAATTCGCCCTTAAGGTGGAAGCTCCAGGGTAGCCCGTGAAATTCAAATATCTAAGCTCATAGAACTCGATTGAATGTTTTTTCGTGAAAAAGTCATTCAATCGAATTGTATGAACTTAGAGGGTTATATTGATAATTAAAATGGGTATAATTCTTTAGATAAGTGTGCGTTACGGCCGCGAATTGTATTTTGTTTAACATACAGCTTCATAGCAAATTGCAAAAAAACATAAAATTATTTGAATTTTGCTACCCTGGCGCTTTCACCTTCAAGTATTACTCATATAAAAAAAAGTCAATCCTACACCAAATAAATCGAAAACCGTACATTCTAAATTCAAAACAGCAAAGAACACGGAACATTTCAAACTAGATGTGAAAGTCCGAAACGAACAAAATTCCTTATTCAAAACCGTACAATAACACGATAAAAATAAACTTATATACTCACAATACACGTTCAGCGGTAGTTTGCTTTCAATGCTAGAATGGTTGAAGTTCGGATGCTCGGCTCTGCACGTGAGTATTTGACCGTTATGATCTTTTGATGGCATCCATTGAAGCAGCGATTCGGTCTCGTTCGCGTCTTCTATGCCCTGTGGTTGAAATTGGTATTAGTTTTTGAGGATCTGGTGAAATGGAGATTAAAGCATGTAGTTTAGAAGGGTGTTTTGGTACTTCGTCTTTTGTTATATTTAATGAATAGCTGACCCGGCGAACTTCGTTCCACCTAACAGTCGATTCTTTATTTATTTTTTTATTTTTTCTAAAATAAACGTAGCCTCCTCCTCCTTATTACATCAGCTACCTGCCAATAAAAGTCCCGTCAAAATCGGTCCAGCCATTTTAGAGATTAGCCAGAACAAACAGACAGACAGACAAAAATTGTAAAAAAAATCATTTTGGTGTATGTACCTACCGTTTAAATATTTTTTTTATATTTATAGATAGATGTATCATTAGATTTAACAAAAGACGAAGTACTGAAGTGCACATTTTAGTAAGATTTACCTTGAGAGCGTTCTTAAAAACAGGCCCTGGGTTAGCCTCGTTACTGGTCGCCTTTCGAGCAAAGTTCAGTAATTCCACCCGTACACAGTCAATTTTAAACACGATCCGTCCGACTCGCACTTGAGTCAAACTCACGAACTAAAGATTTGCAACATTTATGAAACTCGCAATTACTATTTCTAAGGTACTTCTTGTTGACCTATAGTAATGCAACTTCGCAAGAATTCCTTATTTCTTGCGAAGTTTCGTAACATCCAAAGACCTTTCTTTAGACGATATTGAACCTTTCATATGCGAGACCTTAGTGCAAAATATTTCTTCTTTGAGATTGATTACAACATCATCATCCTATTAACGCAATTTATTTGTTTGACAGTTTTGTATCACGAATATCTATACAACCTATCAGAGAAATGAATTGCGTAATATGAATTGTACGCATGTAATATAATATCCTGATAAGATTCTGCTAAATTGGCTTTTTGGATCCGATGCTGAACATTTATGCTTCTCTGATAGCGCTTCTAGTAGGTAAATGATAACAATGTTTGTACTCACCGATTCTTTGGTATGAGCATCAAGTTTCTTCCCTCCGAGCCACCAAGTAATGGTGGCAGGAGGTCTCGCCCCCGTCGTTTTGCACCACAGCTCTGATTTTCTGCCAACTGACAGAGGCTGTTCTCTCGAAATTATTTCTACTCCTAGTGGTTTTACTGAAACAAATATTTCTTATGTTATAGAGTAAACTAGCTGTGCCCGCGACTTCGTCCGCGCAGAATAATATTTTTTTATAAAATAATGTCCTAAAAAATCAATAAATATATTTTGGTTTATGTACCGTAAAAATATTCATATACATGTAGTAAAAAACCGTTATTTCAATATTACGAACAAACACTCCAATTATATTAATTTATATGTATAGATAGGGTCTGTTTTTTAACTTGTGTAGAGTGAGTGGCCACCTTTACAGCATCAGTGACTGTGATAAAAAAATCAAAATAAGAAAGAGAAACAGTTATTTGACAACAGCTAAATTGGAAGTAGATGACAGTGTAAGCCCTCCTACGCAGTAGCGGTTAAACCGCCTAGCGGTTCGTTTAAGCGGCTAGCCACTTTTCCAGTTTAATAAGCAACCACTTTAACTTAACCGACAAAAAACGTCAAGGAAAGAAACGAACCGCCAGGCGGTTTCACCGCTAGTGCGTAGGAGTGCTAAGTGTATTGTTTGTATGTAAATATAGTCCATCTAGTAGGTAAACACACATAAAACAATAAAAGGTTGACATGAAAACATAAAATCATAATGTCTGCGTCATATCTACGCAAACAGATGCTATATATGGCTAATTTCCACTAGAGATTGTGCAAGATTCTATTGGTTCAATCAAATCGCAACTTTTGCTTATAATATAATACCTACAGGTTTATACGGAACCCTCGATGCGCGGGTCCGACTCGCACTTGGCCGGTTTTTTAAAATGGGTTTTCTCTTGACTCTAACCTAGGTTAGAGATGACAAAAATGTCTACAATGGAGCGAGCTTACCCTGAAATAGCCTGTTTACTCTAACTTTGAAAATATTTGGGTTGTAAGCGTTCGGAAACACAGACGCAGGCAGAGAATTCCACTCCTTTGCTGTGCGCATTATGAAAGACGTTTGGAAAAGCTAGTGCGAATTTGTGGAATAGCAACCAGATAGGGCTGGTAAGTTGCAGTGCGTCTTGTTGTCCAATGGTAGAAAGGGGCCGGTGTGACGAGGACGTGGAGTTCTTGGGCACACTCATCGAAGTACGATTTTTAGAAGACCGACAAGCAGGCATTCTTGCGGCGATGAGCCTTGAGTGACAGATGATATAACAAAGGTTCAGCCACTCTACGAGTAGCATATGGGTTATTTCCTCAACATCATCACCTTTGTAATCAGTGAGTCTATAAAACCCCATTTTGCAAATATCTAGAAGAAGTTATTATTAATATTGATTCTGTTGTGTTCAAAGTTAAGTTGGTTTTTCTCAATATTCTAAGAAATTTTCGTTCAGCAATTTTGTTGATAAGTTATGCTTTACATAAGCTGGCGAATCGAATTTTAAGAAGGCCGCGAATGTCAAGAACACATTAAACTTCAGTTTTGTAATGCCTATCGATTGGATTCATGTCATATTATTTGATTGCAACATCATCTTCCTAGCCTTTTTCCAAATAAATACATTGGGATCGTTTTCCAGTCAGACCTGGTACAGCTGAATACCAGTTTTTTACACGGAGGCACTGCATCTCTGACCTCCACGAACTGGACAACTGGAAAACAATACTTCTTGAAGACTGATGTCAGATATTCTAAATTCCGTAACTACTGCCAAAAATCTATAATTGATAGCCGAGACCAACGTCTTAAGTGCAGGCATGAAGGAGTCGGTGAGATAGAACGGTCACCCATCCACATACTGACCTCGGCAATCTTTGCTTAACCCTGAAAATCAACTCGTGTGGCTGTTATTTTTTAGCCACAAGCTCTTCGCCGCTCGAGTGTAAGTTTTAACATTGACACATGAATGACCTACAAACTGTGACAGAAAAAAGAATGCCTATAAACAAATAATAAATTGAACCAAGAACCAAGGGTAATGTACCGTTGTAATAAACATTTAAATAGCTCGGGCAAAAAAACAAGGCATTTGTATTCACAAATGAGTTCGTGTTGTTATAATTTTGATACGATCTCCACGACAAGGTAACTTAAACTACCAATCAAAAGTTTACCCGAAAGCAACTGAAGTAAACTCTTACCTTTTTAACCAGTAGTTCACGCTCAAATTGTGATAGGTTTTGATTTACAGGCTAACAGAAATAAAAAATCGAATCTAGATAAAACACGATGGCATTTTTTTGTTCTTGTCTGACAACTTTAGCTCGCTTCATTTGTCCAATGACATTTATAAACTTTTGAATTATTTAATAAATTAAATATTATTCACGACGCATGACATAGTTTGGAATACCCAGGAGCGAGCGCAGTCCGAGCCTTGTGTTACCAGGACGGCGTGAAATGGAACGGCGACATGTTTTTAATGCGAAAACATTACTAACTATTATTGTTTCATAATTCAAAACCATTATTTATTTTTAACCGACTTCCAAAGAAGGAAGAGGTTCTCAAGTCGGCGGTTTTTTTTAAGTATGTACACCCATAACTCCGATGTTTCTGTTCTGAGTTGTGTGATTCTTTTTTTATTTCGATGTTGCATGCTTGCCATTTGGAAAAAAATAAAACCGACTTCCGAAAAAAACACTACAAAGTATAAAATAAACTTAAGTTCTTAATTCGGCGTTAAAAAAAAAAAAAAAAATCTAAAATACCAATTATCATAATAAACTTTTTGAAAAAAATAATAGAGCCTAGACGTAATGTCGGGCAAAATTAATGACCCGTGTTGTAAGAAGACTAAAATGGCACTGATTATATTTTATTATCTGATTGTAATAAAAATATAATTACATTTTAATGACTAGGTTTAAAACAAATATAATTACAGTCTCTGATGCTTTGAAAGCTTAATTTGATTTTAAGTAAAGGTTTTAGAACTTGAAGTTAGTATGCCTACAAATTAAAATACAAAAAGTTTAGTGACTCAATTTTGAGGTTATTTTAAGGCCATAGAATGTTGAATTGGAATGTTCGTAAAACAGGATTAGAACTGTTACCTACTTATTTTAACAATACTTTTCTTTAGTCTCAGACTCCTGGGAAGACATCATCTGCTTAGCCTTTTCCCAACTATATTGGGGTCGGCTCCAAGTCAAACGGGATTCAGCTGAATACCAGTGTTTTACATGGAGCGGCTGCCTACCAGACCTTTCACTACTTTTTGGTAAGACTGGAGTCAGATTCACTGGCTTCTGACAATCCGTAACGACTGCCAATGATCTACAAATGACAGCCGGGACCAACGGCTTAACGTGCTTTCCGAGGCACGGAGGAAACTCGGTAAAGATGGTCACCCATCCACAGACCAACCTTGGCAAGCGTTGCTTAACCTTAAAGATCGACCGTGCGGCTGTAATTATTTAGCCACGAGTTCCTCTTGACTCTTGGGAAGACGGCAAATAGAAATCCTTCTTTAATTGTAAGTTCTTTTATATAGTTGTATAGTTACATTAGGACAACTTATGAACAAAAAACTTTTAACAAAAAATACAACCGACTTCAAAAAAAAAAACACTTCAAAGTAAAAAATAACTTTAATTTCGGAAGTCAGTGTTTTTGTTAGTGTCTTCGTATTTTGACACCGACTCCCGAAATTAAAGTAATTTTTTGCTTTGTAGTGTTTTTTAACCGACTTCCCAAAAAGGAGGAGGTTATCAATTCGGTTGTACGTTTTTTTTTTTTTTTTTATGTATGTTACCTCATAACTCCGACAATTATGAACCGATTTGAAAAAAAATTGTTTTATCTGAAAGGATATACTTGCAGATTGGTCCCATTTAAATCATATCAAAATCGGTTACTAACTTTGGATTTTAAATCGAAATAGCTGGAATTTGACTATTTAGATGATTCTTTGATAGTCGAAATTGCGTATTTTGCTTTTCTGCGATTTTGTAGTGGTGTTGTTAGGTGTGGGGCACCACTAAAAAGTGAAAAATAAAAAACTTTTTACAAAAAAATACAACCGACTTCTAAAAAAAAAAACTACAAAGTAAAAAATAACTTTAGTTTCGGAAGTCGGTGTCAAAATACGAAGAAAGTAACAAAAACACCGACTTCCGAAATTAAAGTTATTTTTTTACTTTGTAGTTTTTTTTTTAGAAGTCGGTTGTATTTTTGTAAAAAGTTTTTTTTTTGAAGTCGGTTGTATTTTTTTGTAAAAAGTTTTTTATTTTTACTTTTTAGTGGTACCCTGCAAAATCGCAGAAAACCAAAATACGCAATTTCGATTACTTGGATGAAATAAAACCATCATCCAAGTAGACGAATTCCAGCTATTTCGATTGAAAATTCAAATTTCGTAACCGATTTTGATTAAATTTAAATGGGACCAATCTAAAAGACGTCCACTCCTGGACTCTCCCAAAAGTCACCACATCAACCAGTCCCGTGCGTCTCGCAGCCAGTGAATTTCTGCGGCCTTCTGCAGGTCAATGGACCACCTTGTAAAAGGCCGCCCAATGCTGCGTCTTTCCAAAGCCTTTCAACTATAGAGTGGAAAGTTTGAAAAGTCGACTACGATTTGTTGCGCGAGCCATGCAGCCTTCTGCCTCTGAATTGAGCAATTCGTCGGTAAGCTTGGTTATCTTTTGATACTTTCATTAATGATCCGATGACACAAGGAAACTTTTTTTTTACTATTGATAGGCATACGTTTGACCGCTATCTCACCTGATTTTAAGCGATGATGCGGTCTAAGGTGGAGCACGCTTGCCTAGAAGTAACCTATTCACTCTTGACTTAAAGACTCACAGGTTGTAGCTGATAGGAAACACAGACTCCGGCAGGGAATTCCACTCCTTAGCTGTACGCACAATGAATGTAAAAAACTTAAACCTTAACCCTATTAACTATTCCCTTGGGTGACTAGATAATTCAGACAACACGGTTGGTGCAGTGGTTGAGCGATCGGCTGCTGCGCTGCGTGTCGCGAGTTCGATTTCCGCACGGAACAAATATTTGTATGGCCTACAGATAGTTGTTCCGGGTCTGGCTGTTTGTGAATGTGAGTTTGTATGTTCGTGAACGCACCCACGATACAGGAGAAATTCCTAGTGCGGGGCAACGTATTAAAAAAAAGCATGACGGATGCCTTTCTTTGACAATGTTAGGTCATCTTAATAACTTTTAATATTTGCTCAATCAAAAACTACTTAAACACACAACAGAGAGACTAAATTACACTTTCATTGTTGAACTACATAGCCGATAAACCATTCAATAAACAATAGTAATTGGAATATACAATAGCACTTGATTACCCATTTAATTTTCACGTTTGATATTTATTAACATTGTCATTATTTGTACCAATGTTTACTAGTTTACGATGGCCATTGAAACCAAATGACAGTTTAAGCTGATTAATAAAATTCAAATGACAAATTAAATCTATGTCAGATATTTTCTACTAATAGGTAACAAAACCGATACAGAAGTTACATAATTTTGTAAGCAGTTAGGATTTTAGGAAAAAGTTAAATGTAGGTGTCAGAGCTTGTCCTGTCAAATAAAAATGTCTGAGCACTATCGTTCTTAAAAAATAAATATTTTCATCATTCGCGTCTTCTTGTTTGAGTCCCTGGAAGTCTTGGAAAGTCATTACAAAACTATATCATTGTCTGAAAAAGGCATCATAGTTCCGACAACAGTAGAAAACAATATCATTCAAAATAACTACTGTGTCATCTTGACGTTTTTCAAGACAACAATATTGGCATAAGCGTTTACTAAGCTATGTCTCGACACTGCTTTTTCGGGCCCACTCAAAAACCAGCTGACTCCGTTACCCAACATACCACTAAAGGTATTGTTTCCATTATACTCGTCTGTTTTCCCGATCACCGGCCTCTGGATACAAACGCTAGTCCAAGGCCAAGTAAACTTCCGGCGGCTTACAACAATGCCCAGCTCAGTTTACATTTAGACGAAGACGGTTTTTCTTCCGGCACTTCTAAATACAGACATTTGTGTCCGGACCGGCCAAGCACGACAGAATAAGAACTTGGCTAAAAACTTGCCAAAACTTTGGCTCCGGAACGACTTCATCCAAAAATAAAAAGTAGAACATAAATTGTGCTCTTTCAACTGTTTTATAGACCTCACTACAATAAAACGTACTGTCACAAAACTTCACACGTGCGGAACTATAAAAGAAGCCTTAAATATTTACTTGGTAATATACAGTCATGGCAAAATACAAACGTATGAAAAAAACACTATCAAGCGGAAAGGAACATATATGAATGATGCGTTATTTCTGTTCCAAATAAGAATTTTCCATTGCCACAAAAAATAAGCAATACATTATCACACAATAATGCAAGAGTTATGTCGCGTCACAGTTCATTCTGTAAGAACTTTTATGTCAAGACAAAACATCGAAAAGCTGTCGGGGAGGCAAATAGAATTGCTAACTCGACAAGTAAACCAATAAAATGTAATTTGACACCTGATCCAAGATGGCGAATGTCTGCAAATGAAATAAGGAACTTGTAGGTCTGTGTATTTTTCCCAGTAGCCTACATTCGGGCAGAGAGTCGATTCTAAAAAGCATATTGGTTTAGGCTCAGCTCGCTACTCGCCCGAATACCGGCGTTAATGTCTGCTAATAACTGCCCGTTATTGAGGGAAAGAATATTGCAATCCTTGTTCGTTTTCATTTCTCTGATATTCGAAGCTACCCGAAAAATAAGCTTCGAATATTCCTGAAAGGAATATCGCAATACTATATTTTACGCAGAATTTACTCTGGTAACGATTTCATCCAGACACTATTTAATTGTGCTACATCATGTGTTTAACTTTAAGTGTCCTTTTATATAAAGCAATTTAAAAACAAAAAACATTAAGGTAAAATCCCCGGGGAATTATTTACAATTACTTTTTTGTACAAGCCTAATATGTTAAACGTATAAAATTCTGGTTTGAAATTGATAACGTCCCTCATTATTCTTCTGTAAGTAAATGAGACCTTTTTTTCGAATGATATAAAAGACAATTAAGTATGAGTAAATTTATGTTGTACTTACAAAACAAATCAACTTTAACAGTTGTCTTCTGCGGTGACGCCAGTAGCGTGTTATCCGCAGTACATGTGTATAGTGCTCCTAAATGCACCCTCGTTGCATTCTTGATCACTAAAGTTAGCGATCTCGTCGGCGCTGAATGCTCCCCAGCACTTAACGTAGCTAACACAGTGTCACCTTGAAGCCACTGGATTCTCGGCGTCGGGTAACCTACAACAAAACATATTATAGAACACAATGAGCCTTCCATTGTTCCCAAATAACATTACATCCCCTTGTAATGAGAACATGATTGTGCTATTTGCTCCACAAAATGTTATATCAATGTTTTGCGAATGTTTTTTGATGTTAAAGAATTAGAACGAAAATGTGGACAAGTTGAAAATGTTTCAAAAATATCAGAAGTCTGACATCAAAGAATTTATCGTTGGAAGATGGAATGTCCAAGAGGGGGGAAAATAAACGATACATTTCAATCAATTTCGTTTGAGTGGGTACGATCCTGGTGATGTTCGAGTGATCGTTTGTTTCTTGTTCTTCGCTTTTCCTTTGTTTATATTACGTTGTAAGTTGACGTTGAATATACAAACACGCTACTCTTTTACTACATTCAGCCCTGGTACTTCTATTCCCAAAAATGCCGTAGCATTGTAAGAACCATTTGGAGTTTCCATCGCTTTTGAACTTTTGAATTCATTTCCCAGGTGAGTCGAAATGTAGATCGAGTTTTCTGCTATAAAATTAACATTTATAGCCCCAGAGTACAAATTATTCCCGATAAAATGGAGATGGAATCGTTTTGTAACAAATTAATACTGTCATTAGTGAATTATATTTGCATAAAAAAATATTTATGCTAGGTCTCTAATTTGATAACTATTAGCAGATCTTTACAAAACTATCATAGTTGCTAGTTTGCAATCATACTAAAATATATAATTATTATTTTTACTTTTATAATATTTTGTTTGTAGTTGTTTGTAAGTTTTCTTGTTTGTTAGTAAGATTTTTTGTTTGTCAGTAACAGAACAGCAGCGAATGTGCTGTTCAATAACTCAAGTACTTACCACCCTTGACGGAACAAACAAGTTTGAATTCTCCTCCTTCGTGGTAAGGGCCTGCGGTACTTGATATTTCTTTCCCATACTCGTCGAAGACGACTGGTTTGCTCGGAAGTTCTGAAAAAGGAAAATGTGTTTCAATACCGATAGATGTATGGTTACTTAGATATTCGGCAGTAAATTATTTTTCATATGCGATCGAATACAGGGAACTGCCGTCATAGTAGCCTTAGGGGTCTGTTAGAGGTTATATAAAAACAAATAGTTTGTTTCTCACCAGCCATAGAACAAAGATTAAAAGTACTTAATACTAGGTGGGCACAAATAATATAATTAACTTATATCATTATAATACAACAGCACTTGGTAAAAAGAGGGTCGCTTATTATTTATTTATTTTTTACTTTTGATAGGCACACGTTTGACCACTATCTCACCTGATGGTAAGCGATGACGGGGTTTAAGATGAGCACGCTTGCCTAGAAGTAACCTATTCACTCTTGACTTAAAGACTCCCAGGATGTAGCTATCAGGAAACACATATTGACCCTATCTTCTGATCTGGCGAGACCTGTATCTCAGAAGATAAGATTCAGCTTACAATTTCGTTATTTTATAACCTAAAAACATTGTGTGCTACTATTTAAAATGGATTAATAGAGTTTATTAGTCCCTAATAAAATAAAACAAAAACTTGCGTTTTATATAATTGATTTTTTCAGCAGCGTTTTTGTCAGACGAAGCTCGAGATCTGGATTTCAATATGCTTTACCTTTCCCATTTATGCTGAAGTTGGCTGCCAATCTTACCGGATGCAGCTGAGTAACAGTATTTTACATGGAGCGATTGCTCATCTGACTTCCTCAACCCAGTAACTGGGTAATACGGTACCTCTCAGCAAGACTGGCGTCAATGTTTCTGGCTTCTGACTATCTTCCTGACCGATTTTGGCCATGGCGGCCAATTTCCAGGAAGACTAGCCATCGGCGCGAGGCACGGTGCACAAGTGTGTGCGCAAACTCAAGTGCACTCCCTCTTCAATCACTCTCATATTCCGATGGAATGGCAACCCGAAACGATAGGAGAGTGATCTGGCACGTAACTGCTGTTAAAGTAATCTATAAATGATAGCCGGGACCAACGGCTTTAATGCGACCACAAAGAAAAACCAACAGAGCAAATCTGCATCGCAATAAAAAGAACCGCGGCGCCATCTATCCAACTGGCGGCAAACTAAAAACCCTACATCTCGCAAGTAGAGTTTACCATTTGAACATAATATATATACCATACATCAACCATTGGGCAGTAGCCCGCCAGGCTCAACAACCACCTAGTCGGAAAATTCTCCCTTTTTAATGGAGGTCTGCGGGACTTTACTATCTGTACACCCTCAAAACCCAAACCTATACCCTCCAAAGACCGCTGCCTGCCTTCCGAGGTACGGAGGAGTCTTGTTATACCGGGTGTTTTTGACAGCCCTCCACAAAAACACAGGATTGATTCAGCTCCTTATTCTGAATCATATCCCACTGGAAATTTTCTCAGGAAAAAAAATAAAAAAATTGACGTTTTTTCTGCTGATATTCCTTTATTTCAATGTAAAATTACATTCTCTGTATGCAACACTCCATTTATGTTAACAAAACAGCTGATTTAAAAAAAACAGCAATGGATGTCTACGTGCGTTTTGCCACGGTAACGATACATTGCGTGTGAGGTAATAAAACCAATCTGGTTTTTTGGATTCCCTTAATGTTCCTGAAATAATTTTATGTACCGGTCATCTTAATATGATGTACTGAAGCCACCCTATCAGTTTGCGGAGGGCTGTCAAAAACACCCGATATAATGGAAAGTCATTGGCCACCCAACCACAGACCGACCTTGGCAAGAGCTGTTTAACTTCTCCGTGATCTGGAGTTGTGTCCCTTTAATATAGCGTCCATCCCTAGCTTGGAACCTTAACAAAACTATTTAAAACTAGCTGTCACCCGCGGCTTCGCTCCCGTTAATAGGCAACTTTCTTTTTTTCATAAAAGCCTTCTACTGATAATAAGAAATACAACAAAAAAAAAAGAATTAGCGAAATCGGTTCAGCTGTTCTCGAGATTTGCGCTTAGCAACACATTCAGCGATTCATTTTTTATATTATAGATGACAGTGCACCTCTGTCGAACCCTTTGTACAGTACACGCGTGATGGTTAGAGGAAGTTGAGTGGCTTTAATTAAATTATTTTGCTTGCAGTACAACGTTTATAAATCGTAGCTCCATGTTGAAAACGTTATTACGTGTATTGTTAGATTGAATCGAAAAACCGCACTTAAAGCTGTAAATCGCTTGCAGTATTATATTACGAATTGTTTTGTGCACGAAACGTTTTTGAAAGGACCTTGAGCATACTAACGTCCCTACTTTCAGTGTAGGAAACTAGGTTATTGTTTGCAGTTGCGGATTTTTTTTACTTGAAACGGGTTTGCTCTTGCGTCTAATTTAGGTCAGAGATGACAGACACAAATTCTACGATGGAGCGAGCTTACCCAGAAGTAGCCTGTTCACTCTAACTTTGAAAAGATTAGGGTTGTAAGCACTCGGAAATACAGACGCAGGCAGAGAGTTCCACTCCTTTCCTATGCCCGTTATAAAAGACGCTTGGAAACGCTAAGTGCGAGTTGGTGCAATAGCAACAAGATAGAGATGGTAAGTTACAGTGCGTCCGTTGGTAGAAGGGGGCTGGAGGGATGAGGTCGTGGAGTTCTTGGACACACTCTCCGAAGCTGTGTACCTTGGCATCCACCAGTTTTACGTCGCCAATGAGCCCCTTGGCTCTGCGTTCCACCGAGTCAAGCGCGGCAAGCTGATACTTAGCTGTGCCATCTCTAAGGTGGCTGCAATACTCCATGCGGGATCGGACTTGTGCTTTATATAGAGTTAAAAGCTGTCCAGGAATTTGTTCGGAAGACTTACCGCGGCCCTGGGGGGCTACTCTCTAAGACCTAAGTCCGTAGTTTCGGCCTTAGTTGCGGGCGTTTTCTACTCCGTACCTTACTACGGACTTACGATTAGTCACGAACTGTCTTATCGTGTTGTGATTCGTACTTAGTAGTTAGGTGATACGGATTCATTAACGCCCTTACTGCGGGCTTAGAGAATAGCCCCCCAGGAAGGCAAAACGGCATCATGAGAAACACGGATAGGTTTTAGTCAGTAAGAGTCTGATACTCCAGTCTGCTCCAAAAGAGCGGAAGGAGCCATTTGACGATTTCCCATCCTTAAAAAAGGTAAATTAAATTTAAATTAAAAGAAAGAGCTTTCTTTTGTTTCGTATAGACTTTTCGTATGAAAACTTGATGAACCATAAAAAAAAAATTACAAAAAATACAACCGACTTCCAAAAAAGAACACTACTAAGTAAAAAATAACTTTAATTTCGGAAGTCGGTGTTTTTGTTAGTTTCTTCGTATTTTGACACAGAGTTCCGAAATTAAAGTTATTTTTTTTTTCTTTTTCACTTTTTAGTGGTACCCCACGCCTAACAACACCACTGCAAAATCGCAGAAAGCAAAATACGCAATTTCGATTACTTGGATAACATAAAACTATCACCCAAGTCGACGAATTCCAGCTATTTCGATTTAAAATCCAAAGTTCATAAACGATTTTGATAAAATTTCAATGGGCCCAATCTGCAAGTACTATATCCTTTCAGATAAAACAAGAGTTTTTCAAATCGTTTCATAATTGTCGGAGTTATGAGGTAACAAACACAAAAAATAAACAACCGAATATAGAACCTCCTCCATTTTGGGAAGTCGGTTAAAAACCAGCATAACCTCTAACTCTCGTTCTCATATTATAGGAAAATGCAGTGTGATAGAAAATTCAAATGGTCGGAGTTATGCGGTAACAAACATAAAAATATAAAAAACATACAAGCGAATTGAGAACCTCCTCCTTTGGAAGTCGGTTAAAAATATGATGACTTTTTAGAAGTCATAGAACAAAGGTTGTTGATTGTGATGTTTGTAACATAGTCCTGAGGGGTTGTCGGTGTTTTACAAATAACCCTGTATATGAGTACCTAAATACTTTGTGACCAAAAGAAAACAAAAATCAATATCGTATCGTTTCGCCTTGAAATTCAATCACAGCTTTTAGGCGTAGATTGCTACGAATCTCAATTGAAATCAAACAAAAACATTGTAAGATCAGATAAGCCAACCGTAATTGTTTAACTTTGTAGCGTAAATAAAAATAAAACACTAGAATCAATTCACTGAAGTCAATACAAATATCTACACGAAAACAAAAGTTCTTAGGTACCGATGTTCTCGTTGTAAATTTATTCACAATCAAAATGAAATCAGTACGCGGTGAATCGCAAAAGGCACTCAACGACCTCGGAATATCCTCAAATTGCGGATACACAAACTAGGAACGCTCGAACGTGGCGAGGAAATGAAAATATTTTCGTTGAGTCAAAACAAAAGGTTTTGCGATAGCAGTATTCAGGGGAGGATGCCGGCAATCATGCGAAGCTTTCATATCCATACCGTGCAACAGTATCGCTTACTGAAATGAACATCTGCCACCCCTTCATTGTTTCGTACGTTACACATAAGTGCGGACCGGCTGAAATGAGAATTTCCTCAGTATTCGGGCGCAAGAATGGCGGATATCTGCCGATGATGGCACATCCGCATATTTTTCGTTCTTCGAAATCGATACCGACAGTATCTAGTGATACGATAGTAATCGGAATTTGAATACACTTGTCGGTTGCATGTTTCACGGTAGTTTCAACTTTATTGAGTGAATGCTTTATACAGTCTAGTGAAAGTAGCGTCTATTTCTGCGTATTGTCATTGGAATTGAACGACAAAGTATACCTAGACACAGTGTGTTGTTTTCAGAAACCAGTTCTAAGAAATATGTACTTATATTGATATAATTAAAATTTGCCCATTTATATTTATATCATCACGCTACAAACAATAGGAGTGGAGCATTAATGAGAATTGTGACGCAGACGATGCGAGGGTCAGCGCGAGAAAACATGTTGTATGATGGTCTGATTTATAATAATAGTTTCGACCTTATGATATTTTGTGAACACTAATAGTTTGAAATTTTGTCTAAAATAATCAAGTAACGTAAAAAGTTAAAATTTTAAAAATAAAAATATGTAACAGAAAACATCCTTCGCGCTGAGCTCTGATAATTTTAAAAGTATTTGATCTTTTCTCACATGACGGGTTCAAAAGGAAAGTTTTCATTCTTCAGAATCTCGATCTAAAATGGAATCGCATTGGTGTCCGCCTGTCTGTTACATGCGATTTCTGGAATTAATCTAGCATAAAGCAGAATTATTTTGCAGGAATTTGAAAATTTAGGTAATCAAGACAGTTAAATAGGAGAAAATAAAACCAATTCAAAGGTAAACTTTGTCTTATCTGGAACTGGTTCAATTTGTGCCTAGTGTCGCCACAACAAACGGTCCTATACGTTTCGTATCCACCGGTCACAATTTGCGGTTACAAGTATTTATTTCTTTTCACACCACCAGCACGAAAACGTCAAATTATTTGACATGCAAACCTAACGTAAAGTACGTCATTTTAACCCGCGAGCGGCTCCTGCCCGTCTCCGCTGCTAGGTAGTGAGCGCAGTCAAAATGAGTTCCAAATTCAAATCACGTTATTGCCCATATTGCTTTATAATAAAATAATTTATTGTGACAGATTCAATATGAAGCCCGAGTCATAAAAAACTGCTTTATCCCCTCGTTTCATAATCTACTATTATTATGCGTTCAATGGTCGTTATTAAAAATCCAAATGTAGATTTGGCAAGACAATCGTTCTTACTTCCTTATTTTAAACCAGAGTATTCTCAAATAGCTCTTATACTTCAACTCAACTGCACGGAAAGCGGAAACAATATCTAACAATAACGATCATACTCGTATGTAGTGCCTTTGTGCTGCAACAATTACCACCTAATCTCCACTTTCACACTAAACACACGTGAACATAAAATTAATTAATTAATACCTAAGACTATGTTTCTTTGTTCAGCTAATAGATTCCATTAGTGGAAATCTTTGCGTATTATACGTAAGTACGTTTGTTTATAAATCCGTAGACCCACCGCGGCGCACTGAGAGGCTATGCACGTGATTTATGCTTTTCTTTGTAAGAAAATATATGTGATTGTGTCCACTGCAACCCACGGACACGCTACGCATCAATTGAAGTCTTTGGCACCTGCTTGGCTTGGTCAAATATGGCGTTCCCATAGCTTAACACTGTTAAGAGGAAATGTGGGCTTGTAGACTTCGTATGTAAAAAGTTATATTTCGAGGTTTGGCTCTCGCCTGTTTCCTCCTCCAATACTAAACCGATTCAATAGATATTACACAAGCTGAATAAGAAGGATATAAACTGTGCCCCTATGTCTTTCTTTATTCATGAATAGTTGCCTAACTTGTTCAGTAAAGCTCTTTTGACAGCAGTTTATTGGACAATTTTGAGCATGTTTTGAGGGTCCTAGTGCATTTACGTGTAATTTATCATCAAAAAAGAAAACATAGCGACAAAAAATATATTCTTCTTATTCAGTTCATGAAATATCTCTTAAATCTGTCAAATATTGAAGAAGGAAACAGTCGAGAGCCAAACCTCGAATTATGACTATTTACATACAAAGTCTCTCCGCCCGCGTTTCCTCTTAAAGCTATATCCGCTGTGCATGCGGTATACACTGTACACAAATATTGATAAGTCACGACTATGTAAAACTGTATCACAGCACAGATTTGACTTCAGTAGTAACGTAGATCAACGTTGTCAAACAAATGAATCCATTCAGGTAAAATGCTTCTGAGTAACCTCGCTCCATCGTAGATTTTGTCTCTGTCTTCTCTGACCTAGACTAAATTCAAGAGCAAACCCATATCAAATAATAAAAAAAAGCGCCGCGTGCCCGTGCACACCATGCGCTGCGGTGGGTCCGCGCCTTAATGAAGGTTTCTTGATATCAGATGAAACTCGAGGACCGACCCGTTTTCCTTCTCTATCTGACTCGAAATCAACACGAAAAAGTTTAACGGACGACCGAACTTTTTGTACGGAAATTTTTTTATTGGTACGAATAAAAACACCTTTCGCCTTTTGGTTTAGTGGTTGCAATGCTTTGTGTGGGATTTTGTTACCGAGTTGGTTGAAATGTAGATTTTTGTAAAAGTAATGAGTTGGCAGGAGCTCTGCGGAGTTTGAGATAGGGACGGTGATTGTGTTTTGCTGCAGAACAACTTGCTGCTCTTGGTTAGCTTCATCTATTTACCTGACAGACCATGACAATTCAATTGGAATAAAAGAGTTGTTTTTAGGCTTCCGTAGCCAAATGGCAAAAACGGAACCCTTATAGATTCGTCATGTCTGTCTGTCTTTCTGTCCGTCCGTCCTTATGTCATAGCCACTTTTCTCCGACTATATACTTCTCCACTATAAGAACTATGCTGTTGAAATTTGTTAAGTAGATGTATTTCGTGAACCGCTTATAGATTTTCGCACAAGAATAGAAAAAAAAAACAATAAATTTTAGGGGTCCCCATACTTAGAGCTGAAACTCAAAAAAATTTTTTCATCAAACCCATACGTGTGGGGTATCTATGGATAGGTCTTCAAAAATGATGTTGAGATTTTTAAATGTTTTTTTCTAAACTGAATAGTTTGCGGAAGAGACACTTCCAAAGTGGTAAAATGTGTAATCGCAACTTTTGCTTATAATTTAATACCTACTGGTTTGTACGGAACCCTTGGTGCGCGAGTCCGACTCGCACTTGGCCGGTTTTATTTTTTGTCCTGGCTAAATAATATCAGCACGCACGGGTCGTACAAGCTAGTCAACGCTTGCTGAGTCTCCTCTATGTGGTTTTATAGTGAAAACTCAGCAAGAAACCACCACGGATCGCCAATAGATGACAATCTTAACACACCGATACTAAAGTGTATCTCAGAGAGCTAGTCAATAAGTCATAAGTAATTATTTGTTAAAATTGGTACTTACAATAAATAGTTGTTTAAAAAAAAAGTGCGCTATGTTATGCCAGACGGCGTACAAATATTCGTACATAGATGTCATTAATATTATATTCATTAATTTTTAATATAAGTATTATTCATATTTTTTTTAATAATAAAAATAAATAAAAAGTAAAAATGTCAAAAAAGTAAAAAAAAATAATAATGTAAAAAAAAACAACAAATAATTTTTGAACAAAAAGCGAGAAAAAATAATAATTAAAATCTATTGTACCAGTATTGCCAAGGCGACAAGCTACGAAATACTTAGTTGCGAAAGTCAGTCAGGCAGTCGTTCTATGTAAATAAAATACTGGTTGGTAGTGAGACGGGAAATTGACCCTGATTGAAGTAGTGAAAAGGCCTAAAGATTGACTAGTACAAAACGATGTTTTGTGAGTAAAAAAAGCCTGATATTATTTTAAGGATGGGTAATCGTCAAATGAGTCCCTCCGCTCTGGGCGTAGAGCAAGGGAGTGTCAGACTCTTACTGACTAAAACCTATCCGTATTCCTCCAAATTCTCTTTGCGTTACAGGGTACAGGGCGTCTTTCGAACAAACTCCACAATTTGTGATACCAGGCTAGAAAAATAACTTTAAAAGCAGTGGCGTAGCTAAGCTCTGTTGAGCTCTTTTAAGTTCTAAGTTTGAGCTACACGATAACTGGCAAATCCTTGCACTGTCTGGACAGGTCCATTCAAATCTACTTTCCTCAAAATACCACTTCAGACATTAACCTACATGGTTCTCATATGATTTGACCAGTACGATTGTACGGACTTAAAAAGAGACTTTGACCTCTGAGTTTTTTCTCAGAGCAGTCAGCTAGGAAACGCCAGCCTCATCTAGTTTAAAATGACCAAAAAAGATTGACGTGTAAAAGTGTTATTTACAACCTACTTACAAAATAAATATAATTTATAAAAGGGGCCCCGTATCAAACATTTTTGGGGGCCCCGTTTTTAGGGTATTGTTTTTGAAGTGAAAACTTCTTTAGCGGGGTTGAATACTTTTCTTGGGATGGATATAAAATGTTAAACTCGCGTCAGGACACGTGATCTGATCGAAAATTTGTAAGATGCATGATTCAAAAATGCACAACATTAATCCTATTACTAAGCCTCCGCCGTCCATCCGTCCGTTCGTCTGTCTGTCAAAAGGCTGTATCTCAAGAACCGTATTAGGTAGAGAAAATTTCACAGTGTTTTTCTATTGTCGTCATAACAAAAAAAAATAATAATAATGCAAAAGGGCTTCCATACAAGAAACATGTTTTTTTTTGCAGTTTATGGTACAGCACCCTTCTTGTGAGAGTCTGACCTAGCACATGGCCGGGTTTTTTTTTACTCTTTTCTTTTAATAATAAGGACGACTAATAATTTTATAAAATTGGTTTTCTTACATTTTTTTTTTTACTTTCTCGGGAGCCCTGGAGACCCGGTCCTTTGGTAGGCGTACGAGGCGCCGAAACCAACTCGCAGAGGCCCCGTTAGACATTTACTTACTGAAATGACAAGAACTGTAAATTAGTCTGATATCCAATTACAGGCCTTCATCATCATCATCATGGCCTGCGTCCAACAGTTGACGTCTTTCAACTGATAATATTATTATCAGTTGAAAGACGTCAACTGTTGGACACAGGCCTCCCCCAAGCAACACCACAACGACCGGTCCTGTGCGACTCGCATCCATCAGCTACCCGCGACCTCCACCAGGTCATCGATCCACCTTGTGGGACACCTTCCAAAGTTGCGTCTTCTGGAACGCGGTCGCCACTTCAGAACTTTTCGTCCCCATCTACCATCTGTTCTGCGTGCAATGTGCCCTGCCCACTGCCACTTTAGTATGGCGATCCTTCAGGATTACAGGTACAAAATAATACAAAATACACAAAACATAGTAAAAGGACTATGGACGTTTATTTTTTATTTATTTATTCAAAACGGGGAAACTCTTGGCCCAAATCTCACCTGATGGAAAGTGATGATTAGGCCGAAGATGGAAGCGAGTTTCACCCGGAATCATCTAACATAGAGGAACTGGCTATCATATCTCTAATTGCCGGAACACAACAATGCTGTTAGCATTGTTGTTATGGCGACAGACTTAGACATGATGGTGGTAGCTTGCCAGGCGGACTTAGAAGTCCTACCACCAACCAAAGCGAGTAAAAAAATTGCCCCCACTGGGAATTGAACCCGGGACCTCTGGGTCTGAATCGAGTGGTATAACCACTAGACCACGGAGGCGGTTAGTGTCACCTGTTTAGCACCACCCGGGGACCATGTGTAGGGATTCGCTGAAGGGTATTCTCCTACGGATGCGGGTGACTCGGCCCCCGGTGGTTCACACCCAGTTACTGACTAACTAATACATTTACTACATTAAAACTACAACGGACTATATTTCCCTCTTTCATATTCTTCAGTTTCGTTTAAACACCAGTATTTCCTGCTACAAAGTACTCAAAAAATGCTCTTCGAAACACAATATTGTTGTCATTAAATTGTCAAATTGGTAATTGAATGAAAACCAATATCTTTCTAAACGGATATGAGTGAATAAGTGAATGACATACAAAGACATTTATTGATTTAGTAAACAAAGATGACTTCGCGAAAATTGTCCGTAGACATTCTAATGGTAATTATTTTTAGAACATGCTTTGTCAATTTAATGATAGGGAAGTATGTATTCGTGGAACAACGATCATTGTATTTGACGAAGATGTACTTATGTGATTGAGCGCGATTGTTTTAGGGATTGAATAATCACTTAATTCAGGAACTATCAAAAATATCAAGTTGTTAGTAATTTGTTAGTAAATTCCAAAATACATACACAAAATGTAATCATATTTCCTATTTCTGTGCAGGTGTACACTTGCCCAGTACACAATAAAAGGACTGTCTATTTTGCAAACTAACTTTCAAAATAGACAGTCCTTCAACTGTGTACTGTGCAAGTTAATGGACAGATAACGTATCTCAGAAACTGGGCATGAGGATAAGAAAACACGACAGCGGGTAATCCATAGCCTGCTCAATGCCATTCCATCAATGTTTAAAGAATAAGAAGAAAGAAAGAAAGAAAAAGAATTTATTTGATACAACACAAGACACAACACAATAGATGGGTTACACAAAAAAAAAAGAAGCAAATAAATAAATGTACATTTGTGTGCCTCAAGGCTGCACCAAAATAGGTCCAGTTCAGAATGTATGCCAGACAACTAGTGCCTGACGCTGGTTTTCAACTGAACCTGCGGTTGTGACGCAACGGACGTAAAACAGTTTGGAGTGTAATAGTATATATATATATATATATGTATAGCAGTGATGCGTATGTGTTAAAATAATATAATATAATATAAACCATCAAAAAGGTCATCATAAATAGCGTTATGTGTGATAAATAGGTGTGGGATAATGCGAGTCATTGTTTTAGGTGTGTAAATAAATAATAGAAGAATAATAGACGAATAAAAATAGTAAAATACAAAATGTGGGTAAGTAAATTTAAATAATAACACAAAAATGATATAAACACTAAGCTCTAAACAGCATTGTCAACCTAGGCGGTACACCGTTACATTAAACAATTGAGGTATTTTGTGCCACCATATCCAGCTTTCGTTGTGCATCGATCAAATACTGTCGTAAGCGTCTCTTAAACGTACCCATCGTATTGGTGACTCTGATAGGTGGCGGAACGTTATTCCACACTTTGGAAGCTGCATAACGAAAGCTACCCCTGAAAGCAGCTGCACCGCAAGACTTGGTCGAAAGTTGCTGTGAGCATTGCCTTCTTCCGCATTCCCGCCGGCTCGTAAGCCAACTCAGCTTGTTAAATAAGTAGTCAGGTTTCTGGTATTTAACTACACCGAATAGAAGGCAAGCTAAGTGCAGCTTGCGTCTTGACTTCATTTTTAACGTAAAATGCTCGTTTAGATAGGGCGTTACATGAGTTCTGCGAGGAATGTTGTAACAAAACCGAGCACAAGCATTTTGTACCCTTTGGATGAGCCGATCTGTACGAGCTAACAGGCGCGGACCATATACTGTGTCTGCGTAGTTCAACCTAGAAAGAACTAGAGTTTCCACCAACTGTTCTCGTAAGGCTTCGGACAAGTACGGTCGCATCTTGTATAAAACCTTCAGGCGATAGAAACAATTTCTAACTGAATCTGCTACGTGTTTCTCAAAACGCAGGTCTTTATCCATGACTAGTCCTAAATTCTTCGCCTCATACACTCGTTCGATCTGCTCGCCCAATAGCTTCAAGTCAAATGAAAGTTAATAACACAACTCGGTTCGCCCATCATTTACTTTAGATGTGGCCCCAAAAATTTTACACGTCGTTTCATCTTTACGATACAGAAAGCATAATTAAACACTTAAGGAAAACTCCCTCTTAGGAAGCTAGGCCCCTAATTAACAGCCAGTTATCTGTTGTAAAGACCTCATTAATTTTGTTATGTTCTTCAAGTCGTTTATATTTTTTTTGCGGCTCGTGTAATTCATGGCTTATTTTCTTACACTGTCTCTTTTATTCTTTATAATTTTACTAAGAAAGATGTATTCTTAGGATAGATAATGATTCAGAAAAAGGTCCTTTTCAGAAGTTGCTACAAAAATTGTAACTTAATTTTACGGGTAAATCTACCGCGTACGCCTACAGCCTACACGTTCTATTTGCTAATCTGGTAGAAATCATGAGGACTTACTCGTTACCTGCTTGGGATTACAGGTACCCTTCAGACCCCTGTCCTTAGCTTTGCATAATATACAGATAGGTATCCTAAAACTAAATGTAAGTTTTATGCAAAAGAGCAAAGTCTTACAGCTTCAGTCACTAACTTTTAGAACAGTTCCGAAGATTTGATCTTTATCGGTAATACTAACATTAAACTAGGTACTGATACTTCAGTATTACCAGAATTTCGTATTGACATGGACATGCAGAAATCAGATTTTCTCAAAGACGAGATTATCTAAATGGTTGGTCTAATGGTTTTCAGGTTGTGGTACTAACAATAATTTGGCATCCACCAAAGGGCTTTTACTTTGTCCTTTGAAAGATAAAACGTTGAGATAAATGCAATATAAAACAGGTACAGCTTTAGATGTACAATAAAAAATAATGGAAAGCCGTGGATCTTGTTTTTATAAGGCGATAAATGTTTATGTGTAAAGTGGCCAGCTTTCATCACCTCTTAACTTTATAGTGCTGTGATACTCGAACGTTGACCTCTGCGTTTTAAAACGTTTTACCTATCGTTTTTTCTTGTATTTTACCTCATTTGCCGACGTTCAAAGTTTTGATTACGTCATTTTCACCTAATTACGTTTATGGTCCTCATCATATTAATTCATCTTTTTTATTATTCACTCCTCAGTTCAAACCTTAATCCGCCATTCATAAAACAAAATGTTGCCCTCAACAAACGCCGTAAAAATGTAAGAAGCTCGTAACATAAGCAGGTAATCTATTTTACCGTCGGTGCCCATCCCGATACCTCTTTGAGATCTGGTAAGTCCTCATAAAATTTTAATTTCTCCTGACCCGCATTTTTACTGTCAGCGTACAAACGTAAATCATCCTAGGGCGTGTTTGGACTTTCCTTAAACTTTTCGTGTTGATTCGACCAGGATAAGGGAGGGTCAAGTTTACGATCGTACTAGTTTTTATCGAGATTGCCCCACGGTACGGCTCATAGCTTTTGTTGGGCCGCCGTTTCAAGGTGAATTATTTTATTAAAACACAAAAAGGGGAGAGCAGATACGGACGCGAGATTATGTGAGAATTTAAGAGTTTCGCCCATCTGCGAGGCGATCTCATTGAGATAGGCTAGATAGTTTCGGAATACAGATTTAATTTATCTCTTGACTTACGTTTAGGATTATGGAGGAGAGGGTTTTGCTATCTTATTGGCCGTGAAATATGGTTAGCCTGTTAATGTGCGCCGCTGAACATAGCCGTGTCAGTAATCGGTGTAATGAACGGTTGAGATGTGATATTGATGTAATCAATATGTTTAAGGGCTTAGTGAATGTAATTTGGCGTTATTATTAAATTATTCAGTGGATTTAGCAGAGATATTGTCGTAAATTGATGTGGTAATTTTGTGCTCCGAATGACAAAATGTTTACGTTTGCTTTCTGCACAAGGTTGGAGATTTGCCTCTGCCCAGCTTTGGAACAATATAGGTGGGATAAAAAAAGGAAGAAGAGAGCCTTCAACAGGGCTGCCAAGTGTCTTCTCCTACAGGAAGGTGTTGCGAAGGGCTTGGTTTGACCACATTAGCTGAAAAGGGAACAAACCTGCCTCATACCCTGTAGATAGTAAGGCTTTTAGGTCCCTGGCTAAGTCGGTCAAATCGAACTTCTACCGCCTCTCACTGCAGCGTGAGGCCTACTCTGCTGAGGAAAAAGCGAACTTGTTTGCTTCTTTGTTTGCGGAATCTTCACGTCTGGTGACGCGAGGCCTTCTGCTTCTCCTGATGGATGCGAGTCGAGTATGTCGAATTTTCGCATTCATCAGAAGGACGTCCGTAGGGTACTGCGTAATTTAGACGTGAACAAGGCTAGTGACCCCGACAGGATACCGGCATTATTCTAAACATTGGGAAAGTGCCGAAGGCTTGGAAGCAAGCTAACATGCAGCCCGTGCCCAAGAAGGGTAGTCGAGCTTACCCGTCGATTTATAGACCGGATAGTTGTTCCGGGTCTGGCTGTCTGAGTATGTGAGTTTATATGTTTTCTAAACGCAACCTCTATACAGGAGAATTTCCTAGTGCGAGGAAAGTAAAAAAAAAAAAACAAAAGGGACGGAAAGGAAGTTTCCACAAGTCCTTCTACCGACAGAAATTGGCATAGTAACTCCTTAGTCATGAACTTCAATAAATCACCAAAGTGATCAGCGAACTGTATAATTTTAGATGTCACCCGTGCATGTATTAAATTTAGAATTGAAATTAACTGGAAGGGAGCTTAATTCGCTAAGTTAGAGACATCTTAGATTACTAAGATCGTAAGCCAGCCCCCTACAACCTGTTACTTCATATTCATACTATTGTTCCGGATAATATGTTAGTCGTGTATGTGGTATGTTCCGATGACTCTGAATACATCAGGAACTCCTTGATAAGGGTGGTTTAACAACATGCTTCTGATTTCAATTATGTATCTTGTGTTTGTGTTGCTGGGGAGTTTGTTGGCCACTTCTTATCTACAGTTAAAACACTAGGAAGTGATGACGGGCGGGCCGTTTTGGGGGACAGTTTTTTTGTAAAAGTCGACGTTCAAAAAAACTTTTTACTTAAAAAATACAACTGACTTCCAAAAAAAAAACATTACTAAGTAAAAAATAACTTTAATTTTGAAAGTCGGTGTCAAAATACGATGCAACTAACAAAAAACCAACTTCCGAAATTAAAGTTATTTTTCCTTTTTAATGGTTAACCTAACCTAACCTAACAACACCGCTGCAAAATCGCAAGAAAGCAAAATACGCAATTTCGTTTACTTGGATAACAAAAAGCCATCGTCTAAGTATACGAATTCCAGCTATTTCGATTTAAAATCCAAACTTCTTAACCGATTTTGATAAAATTTAAATGGGACCAATCGACAAGATAAAATGAAGAAGAATTTTTCAAATCGGTTCATAAATGAAGGAGTTATGAGGTAACAAACAAAAAAAAACCGAATTGAGAACCTCTTCCTTTTTGGGAAGTCGGTTAAAAAGTGCTGGCTCTTAGCCTAATTTTAATAAATGACTTGAATTTTGTGTAGTCAAACAGTTTCTTGAATGACTGACATGTATCTGAATCTGAATGAAGACAATGTAAGAGCGTAAACAAAATAGATTATATTTTTTGTTGAAAGATGACCTGCTGTAATCCTCAGGGACTATCTCCATGAGTGAGAGAATCGCGGCGATATTATCGTTCGTGCCTCTTAATTCTATAACAACTCTATGAACGTATTTTTAACTTCCTGGGGTGGTGCTGCGAAGTCGATTATACTTCCTCTGGAACGAGCTCAAAGAGCAGTTCTAAAGGGTGCTACATTTCGCTCTTTTCGATTTCCCACACACCAGCTTTACATGGCATGTAAGGTACTAACAGTACGTCAATTAGCTATTCTAAACATCATACTGCATCAGCACACTGAACTACCTTATGAACGAGTATCTTCAGGCAAGAGACGAAAAGATTTGGTTTGTATTAAGTCTCAAACCAAACATGCTTTTGCACATATTTTTTTGTGTTTTTAGGCCCTTACCTATATAACAAGCTCAACAAGTACTCAAAATATATAGTTTGAATTATAAAAAATGTAGTTCTACGCTTGCGGAATATTTATCGAAACTCAATTACATTGACACAGAAAAATTGATAGAAGTCTTAGCATGATAATTGTTATTTAATATTACTTAGTATTTATTTATTTTGGTTAATTTTGAAAAAGTTTCTATTTATCTTTGCAAAGTTTGCTTATTTTTATAGTCGAATAAGATCTATTATTATATTGATTTAGTTTACATATTTATCTGACCAATTTAAATTGCGATGAAGTGTTGGCCTGAAACACAGGTTTAAATAAACCTAGTTCGGGCACGTCGCTACATAATTATATTTTAAGTTCCTAGTTATATATCTTGTACTTACTTGTAGTTAATTTTAGCCGTAAACTAGATTTAAAATAGCCATTAATTACCTTTTGTAAGATCTTTACTATATATTATCTTTTTGTGACACACATTTTACTGTTAAAATATGAATAAATTGATTTGATTTTATTTGTATCTCCACATGGCAATATCGCGGTGATTCGATGTATGTAAAAACGTCAATCGTTTCTCTTACTCGTGGAGACGGACACTTAATGTCGCCACATGTGAAAACTATACCACACGTTAAAGTTTATTCTGTTACACGGTTGTATAGAGCAGTTAAAAATATGAAAACAATATTTCTACACTACAAAAGGAAAAATACACGTCTCTCTGTGGCCCTTATATCATCTTCACAGGTTACAAAATTAACACTAAGAAAAGATTGTTCGATATGATTTGAAAAATACAGGGCCATAAGATTATTAGCAACCAGAGTACCAGTTCTACTAATTTTTGAGCAATACTTTTAGGCTCTTTCTAGGTCGCTCTATTGTAGACTTTGTCATCTTTGTCTTTGTCATCTCTGACCTAGATAAGAGTCGCGCAAACCCATTACAAAAAAAAAAAACATTTGCATTCACATCTCAATCGCAATCTGTCAAAAAATTCTTAATTTTTATAAAGTTTTGACAGATTGCGAATCACATGCAAACGCGCATAGCTTAAAAATTTGTAGAATTGGCCCTCAGTGATAAATTTTACAATTATGTCACTCTTGTTATTTTGTTCCCAGAAACCTAATACCATCAAACAATTAAGTCTCCTTATCTACACAAACCTTGAAACTCAATTCGTTTCACCAAGGTCAAGTGCCCTGTCCTCATTTCGACCATTTTCTCTATAAAACGAAGTAATTCTCTGTAAAAATACGTATATTTCCTCTCTTAATACCAGAAAATACTGCGCTATTTCCACGAAACTCTCATGTTTACATAAGCTAAGAGCTTTTCGGACATGTTTTACTTAATTAGATTCTACTTTCTTCCAGAATTCTTCGAGCAGGAGACCTCTATGTGCTGTGGCGGAATGAATAGGTATTACTAACGTAGAGACATATTTTTCTTAGGAAAACTAAATTGCTTGCTTGAGGAAAATGCTTATTTGATGAGATTATTATTTTATTAAGATACTATGTATGATTCTCGGTTATTATCCAAAAGTTTTTCCTGGAAAAAGTTTATGGTTTACTTGGATCTGATGAGAACTTTTATATTTTAACAGAGATTATTATGGAAAACTGGCATAATAAGATCTCTTTATACAAAGCAGAATCATGCAAAAATGTATCATCACAGCTTCGTTTCATAAACATTTAATAACGTTTAAAAGCTGGCTCTTAAACCTCCGGTGTATCCACCTGTGCGTACAAAAATATGATGTAATTATGACATAAAGCCGTAAGCCTGTCTGACATTTCAGGCATGCTAGTTTTAATTAAACTAACAGCTCGTGATAACTCAGTGTTAATTTGCGAATTCAGTGTTCAAAGTCAGACATGCGACCTTCTGACCAGAATGACACAGCCGCAACAAAATTATATCATGTTCCTACCTTACTATGGAAAGCTAGACATGAGCCAACATGTCCTATCCTGACACACGATATAAATTTATTAGAAGATTCAACGACAAAGGCGATAGTATCGTACTTAAATAATAAATTTAAAATTGTTCCCCCGGTTTGTTGAGAAACAGAAGGTGCACAACAATGACTGATATTAAGATACTAAATCTATCCTACGAGTAATAATATTATAAAACTGCTGAGTTTGTTTGTTTGCTTGATCGCGCTATTCTCAAGAACTGCTGGATCGAATTGAAAAAATATTTTAGTGTTAGGATGGTCTATTTATTGAGGAAGGCTATAGGCTATTAAAATTATGATCAATAGAAGCAAATTATTTATGATAACTTTAATTTCGGAAGTCGGTGTTTTTGTTACTTTCTTCGTCTTTTGACACCGAATTCCGAAATTAAAGTTATTTTTTACTTTGTAGTGTTTTTTTTGGAAGTCGGTTGTATTTTTTTGTAAAAAGTTTTTTATTTTTCACTTTTTAGTGGTGCCCCACACCTAACAGCACCACTGCTAAATCGCAGAAAAGCAAAATACGCAATTTCGATTATCAATGAGTCATCTAAATAGTCAAATTCGTAACCGATTTTGATATGATTTAAATGGGACCAATCTGCAAGTATATCCTTTCAGATAAAACAAGAATTTTTCAAATCGGTTCATAATTGTCAGAGTTATGAGGTAACTAACTAGTTAATCGTATCTGGCAACACTTTGAAACGCAATGTTACTTTAAAATTAAATAATTTCATACTGAAAGACATGTAACATCTATCAACAGTGAAAGCTAAAAGTGATGTCCATTAACGAAATCATATTCGATTATAAAGCTATCCGTTGCTAACATTAGTCATTTGGAACCTACGTAAAAATATGACAATTGTACTCCAATCCGGTCATTCGATGAAAGAAACGAGCCAAGAGGATGATCGGCAATGATAAGCTCGTCGAATCGAAGCTCCAAAGTCTTGAGCATCGACGCCGAGTTGCTGGCCTGTCCGTTTTCTATCGGTTACATTTTGGTGAGTGTGCGACGGAATTGCATAATTTAATTCCGCCAAGCCCGTTCCACCATCGGACCACAAGACGTACGGCGATGTGCCACCGGTACATGGTGGACATCCCACCTAAACGCACAAAACGTTTTGGGAATACATTCATTGTGCGTACAGCTAAGGAGTGGAATTCCCTGCCGGAGTCTGTTTCCTGATAGCTAAAACCTGGGAGTCTTTAAGTTAAGAGTGAATAGGTTACTTCTAGGCAAGCGTGCTCCACCTTAGACCGCATCATCGCTTAACATCAGGTGAGATAGCGGTCAAACGTATGCCTACTAATAGTAAAAAAAAAACATACAGGACATGGAATTGTTACCAATTGAATAAAATGTTGAGGCAAGTTCACGTAGGCTATAATACCTGTGGTTTACACAAGGCTATTCTGAAGAACCTAGTTTACTAGTAGAAATTTGTTCGAAAGAGTCACCGCGGTCCTGGAACGCAAAGTACTTAAGAATGAAGTGGTATGCGGATACGTTTTAGTCAGTTAGTCATTTGGTGATTTCCCAACCTTAAAAAAAAGTTTGACACCCCCTGCCTTGGAAAGCACGTAAAGCCGTTGGTTCTAAAGACAGAAAAGAAACCATTCAAGGCGTTGCTGGCCTTCCTTGGGTAGCTGGGGTCGAATGACACATTTGTCCCACTTACACGCAAAATACGCGTCTAGTCGTAGAGTTGCGGGAACCAGCCCGATTTACAATCAAAAGATCTCTTACTCACCTATAACATCCAACGCGATCTTATAATTCCTGGTAGGTGACACATGAAAGTCGACTCGACACCTGTAGATCGCTCGGTCTCTCGCCTTGATCTCCAACATCCGGAGACCAGCTGTGGGTGTGCTGTGCCAGTGGGCTCGTCCAAGGTAGGCTTCATCCACCCAATGCGCTGTGGGTCCCGGTACTCGAGTGTCGTAACTGTGGAAGAGATATCACAAGTTGAGTGGGAGTAAACTTTGGTAAAGATATTTAAAAACAAAGTCCACATTCTCGTCTACTGAAAAAATATAATTAGTCCGTCAGTTAGATTTTCAAAAAATATTTGACCCGTTTTTCTCTTTTGTAAACCAAAATTGATGAAGATACGACGCTTTTAAAAGTCTCAATACGTCACGCCGTGGTATAATTTTTAGTGCCTTCTGACGTCAATTCTGAATTTTGATGCGTATTATCTTTTTCAATATTCATTGATTTCCAAAAATCCATTATTTTTCAATACTCTAAATAATTTTATGGTGGAAACTAGCCTATTCATTGATATTCATAACACCATTAAATGCGCAGCTCGCAGACGTCAAAATCCCTGGATCGTGAATAAAATTACCACCGAAATCATACCACGCACTCAACGTACACGATGCGCGATCATTTGTGGCGACACTCTCGAGCGCTCAACGCGGTCTAACAATCTAGACCAGTCATGTTATTCCTAACATAACTAGGCGCAGCAACGCTCGCATCGATGTCCGCGGTAGCTCGAGAGACTTTTTAGGGTTCCGTAGCCAAATGGCAAAAACGGAACCCTTATAGATTCGTCATGTCTGTCTGTCTGTCCGTCCGTATGTCACAGCTACTTTTCTCCGAATTTATAAGAACTATGCTGTGAAATTTGGTAAGTAGATGTATTCCGTGAACCGCATAAAGATTTTCACACAAAAATAGAAACAGTAAATTTTGGGGGTCCCCATACATAAAACTGAAACTCAAAATTTTTTTTTCATCGAACCCATACGTATGGGGTAGGTATCTATGGATAGGTCTCAAAAATGATATTGAGGTTTCTAAAATATTTTTTTTAAACTGAATAATTTGCGCGAGAGACACTTCCAAAGTGGTAAAATGTGTGTGTCCCCTTAACTTCTAAAATAAGAGAATGATAAAACTAAGTCCGACTCGCGCTTGGCCGGTACCTACATATTTATTCTATCAGGATCAAGATAAATGTTGCCATTAAAATTAAATATATTATTACAAGCACGTTTGTAAAAACGTAAAATGGGCTGTATAAAGCTTTACCGGTAAAAATAATATAGTTAACGGTAAAAAACCGTAATGGGTTGTAAAATATTATTAGCATTTTAAAAGCATAAAAGGTTTTATACAGTGAGGTTTAATTAAGCGTAATATTTCACCATTTTGAAGTTAAATACGGCACAGACTACCTGTTTACACATTGAGGTCGAAGCGCTGAAATTCTCAGTATTTCTCTGTGTACAATGTAAATCTGTCTGTTCAAAGCTGTGTACCATTTTCTACTACACTACAGAAAAATCGAAAAGGTTTATTATTATTAATTCATTTATTTATTTTAGATAACAATAGGTACATACACTAAAATAATAACTGTAAGTAAAGGCTTCCGGGGTTGCAGAATTTGTTCGAAAGAGTCACCGCGGCCCTGGAACGCAAAGATCATTAGGAGGAACACGGATGGGGTTTTAGTCATCAGTAGGAGTTTGACACTTCCTCCGCCCAGAGTGGAAGAAGTCATTTGATGATTTTACATCCTTAAAAAAACATAGGTTAAAAAACTACGAGGAGGTACTTGTTAGGCAGCTAAGATTTTATTCAGACAGCGGTACTCCTGGATACAGCTTTCTGAATCAAGCCCTAGCTTGACATAATGAATGAAGTACAGTAGTTTGCGGCAGTGACCCAAAATACTGAAATATTCATAAACTTTTGCGACCTAAACTGAATTTCAATGATCATCAGATCACACGGTCCAATTGTTTGAGACAATATTTCTAGAATTACTAAAGTTACATGAATCGTTTGCCGGCTCATTAAGTTAAGGGCCAAGTTTTCGTCCCAATTCTAGATCTCAAGTATGGTTTGTTGATTAACTTATACTCGAATCTTTTTACTGTTATATGGTCTGAGAAAGGGAACATTTTCCTAGTGTGTGTTTCAAGATGGAGCACGGTTGCCTAGACAAGCGTGGCAAGCGTGGCTTTCCGAGGCACGGTGAAGTTTATGTATGTTAAGATGGTCACCCATCTAAGGAGCGACCTCGACAAGCGTTGTTTGTTGCGTACTTACAAGCTCTAACAAAATAACCTTCGTTAAAACATCTTCACAAAAAACAAACTTGACCTTGGCGGTACCAGGACAACAGAACAAAGGAAGAAGGAGGAGAAGGCAGGTATCCGATTTTCAGGTGAAAATATACACAAAATTCATGATATTCAAACTGATAGTAATGACGTAGTCGAGTGATGGACTTGTCATCTCCGGTGCGAAGGGCAATGCTCATTATTTTTGGGAACGAAAGCGAACCGCGTGGACGTTTTAAATTTTCATCCTTTAACTGTACGTTACTGTGAAATAGCTCGTTTTAAAACAGGAGGTCGTTATGATGTTTTTTTTTGTTAAAATTTGGTTAATTTTTCTGTAAACATAACCAAATCATATTCTTAATGAAATTATTAAACTTTAGAATAGTTAATATCGGGATTGCTACCATGTGCCTTTTTATTTGCGGGTTTCCGATATTGCGGGAAAAAAGTGAGTTTGTGGACAGTGGTATCGGAGCTGGTCGCAATAAAAGACTACGAAAGAGGGTAGACCGCTATGTCTGCCAATAATATCCCACCCGCAGGATCTTCAGTTACTCCGTGATCATGGCGCTTGCAACAGTGCCGAAATTTCGGAAACTCGCAAATAAAAAGGTACATGGTAGCAATCCCGATATAAACTATTCTAATGTAAGTGACCATGAAAGTTTAAAACAAATTATCATTAAACTTTATTTCGGATAAGCAACATGCATGCATCATTTGGGTTAGTCAAAAAAACAAACTTATTCCTATGTTGGTAAACTTATAATCTACTAACTGACGCCCGCGGCTTCGCCCGCTTGACTAATTTCCGAGAACCACTCTATCCATTGGTAAAAACAGCACGAAAATCGATGCAGTAGTTTTTGAGTTTATCGCGAAAAGACAGACATACAGACTCTTCGGAGGGCATTGTCTTTTAATGTGTAGTTATACATTAGATGACCTGAATAAAGAAACCTAGAATAAATGAATTTTATTTTATTTTTTTATATTTTTTTTTATATTATATCTGTAAGCAACCTAATGTTAAGCCAAAATCAAAGTTATAATCAAAACCGTTTGAAATTCTCAATGCTCATCACAATAATAATAAAAAAATTGTTTCACGCGCAAACAAAACTTCTGAATTCACAAAAATAAAAGAAATCACAAATTAATTGTTAACATAACTACAGGTAAAAAATAAGGACGTTTATGGTTGACTAGCTGACCCGCGCAACTTCGTCTGCATCACATTTTCCATTATTGCTCCGCTCCTATTTGTCTTACCGTGGTGATATATAGCCAATAACCTTTCTCGATAAATGGGCTATCTAACACACACAACCAACTCTTCTGCTTTATAATATTAGTATAGATAGTATAGATAAAAAATATTACCATGCAATAGGTTTATTTTTTAATTCTGACTTGTTATTTAGAAAAAAAATACACAATTATGTCATCAATCATCCCAAATAAACACATTTCTTTCTTTCTATCATTACTTTTGCATGATATTATAACAAAAACTTTTGCGTACTGACCCAAACGCATACCAAGCATCAGATCTACCAGCCCGACACAAAACAGTTCCCAAAACAGTAATTAAATCAGCTCCTAAATATAACATGCAACTACGGGAAATGAATTACTGCGGCAGAGCTAAACGATACGATAGGAATCTCTAACCATTTGTTAAGCAGTAAGCAGAATAGTTGCAGAATTATACTGAAGCCCACCTGGTCGGTGGTAGGTTTGCTAGAGGTATGGTGAACACTGAAGTGATTAACGCTGCTAATAGGACACTTTAGAGCTGAATTCTGTAAATTTGGTATGTTTGATTTTGGGAGATCCTGAACTGGAATACCTTTACATCCATATGCAGGTTAAAGGATGGGACTCCTTCATAACATATGTCATAAGTCAATGATTTTTTCACCTTCACGCCACCCGACAGAAGGCTATATTTCGCTTCTTCAGCGATTGATACAGGGCCATGAGTACTACGTAAGGCTCAGTTAGATAAAGTGCGACTGTGACATTGTGACCTAACATAAGCTGTATTAAAATAACAGCTGATTACTAAATGCATATGAAATTACCTTTACAATATACGATACCTGCAGCAAAAAAAAGACATGGACATAATTTTTTTTTATTTATAATTGACCATGTACGTCTGTCTGTTCTTTTCGGCTGTTTCTCTTTTTGATTTCAGAAAAATAAAACCACATATCTTCCGTGCAAACCAATCAAACCCCATTTTCACTTAGGCAATGCTGTTGGCAGAAGCTGGTCTGTTAAAGTATTGGTAACTAAACACCATGTACGATGAAGCCGAACACATCATTGTCCGATTATTGGCTAATTACTGTAGCTAAAGTCGGTGAAAAAGTGTGCCCAATCGGGTTTATTACCTTTTCAGGGTTCCGTGCCCAAAGGGTAAAACAGGACCCCCATTCAACAAACGTGATTTTTTTAGTGATTTCTGACATTTAGTCTGCTGTTTGCCCTAACTAATCCCCGAAACGGCTAGACTGATTTTGACGAGATTTTCAGATAGATAACTGATATTAAAAGGAGTAATTTGGGCTTCTTTTATTTGAGTTTCTTTTTATTTGTGATGGGTTTGCTCTTGACTTGAGTCTAGGTCAGAGATGGCAGAGACAAAGTCTACGATGGTGCGAGTTTACCCAGAAGTAGCCTGTTCACTCTAACTTTGAAAAGATTAGGGTTGTAAGCGTTCAGAAACACATTGGTTTCTGTACAAAAAAACCAGACTCATTTTCACTTGGGCAAAGCTGCAGGCAAAAGCTAGTCTTTCATAGTATAGTTAACTAAACACCACATACAATGATGAAGCCGGACACATCATGAACACGTCAAACGCAAACATCAATCTCATGTCCGTAGTTAATTGATTATCGACTAATTAGTGTAGCAGCAACAACTATGATCTCCCTAATACTAATTCTAAATATCTGTTGAATTAGCACATAATTATTAATGGTATACAAATAACGGTTAACTCAGTATTGATGTTACAATTTTGTGTAGGTTCGTTTTCAGTCGTATGATATTGGAATGATTATCTACCCGTGGCGTACTGGGTTTTGTGATGTGCCTATAGTTTTAGAGTATTGTTGTAAGATAAAGAGTGTCCATGAAGTTTCTTGCACGTTCTTCTCCATAGAGATCTAGATCTTTTTGACTGACTGACTTTGACATCTCAAAAGTAAATGGTTTGTCTATACTAATGTTATAAAGCAGAAGAGTTTGTTTGTTTGGTTGAACGCGCTAATCTCAGGAACTACTGGTCCGATTTCAAAAATTATTTCAGTGTTAGATAACCCATTTATCGAGGAAGGATATCATCACGTTAAGACAAATAGGAGCGAAGCAATACTGGAAAATGTGACGTAGACGAAGTTGCGCGGGTCAGCTAGTTTGAAATAAATGCTTTAAAACTTGAATAAAAAATTCGCAATTTTATTTTTCGACACGTGCTAGAAGTGTGTATTATTTCTACTAGCTTCTTCCGGCGACTTCGTCTGCGTAGACTTTAGAACTGCCGCGCAACTTTTTGCCTCATTGTCTCACCCTTGGAACTGCTTCTTCGTGATTCAGGTATCCAGATATTGTGAGACTTTATGTTTCATAGAAAATAATGACACTGACAGCGCGTAAACTTGTTTCATATGCTGATCGCGTTCAGTTTCAGATTGATGAAATCCGCCCTAAGAGATGTTTCGTGAATTTTTCAAAGCTTGAACCTTACGACGCTTCATTTCCCATAGATATTTTTTTTAATTGTTGTTTTAGTGATTCATTAATTCAAGACATATCGGGAAAGTATAATTTGGCTATCCGAAGTGGAAAAGAATTATCATTATTTGCAATATTTAGTCAAGAGCCAAAATTTTCTAAAAAAAACTGGCTAAGTGCGAGTCGGACTCGCGCACGAAGGGTTCCGTACCATTAAACCAAAACATCAAGTTCGTTGTATGGGAGGTCCCATAAATATTTATTTTATTCTGTTTTTTAGTATTTGTTGTTAGAGCGGCAACAGAAATAATATATATCATCTGTGAAAATTTCAACTGTCTAGCTATCGCTTAGTAATAGGGTCCCGTTTCAACCCTTTGGGTACGGAACCCAAAAAAATTAAAAACATCACTAAATCGAAAACCATCTAGTGCAGACCCCAAGTTTTCAAGGCCAAAATCGTTGAAAATCAGCTCTAGGAACGTACTTAATTACCAATCACCCTTTATAAGTATGTATGATACTTTATAAAGTTGCATTAAAATAATGAAAAGCAACATTTTAACTTCCGCAGTAGGTATTATTGTATCCGTTTCCTCTAGGTAGGAAGGCAGTCACGTCTCCAGCTGTTGTTTTACTTATCCACCCTCTATACGACGACACGATTTCGCACTATCATGCCACAGAAATACAACTTCACTCAAACGAGGAGATTACGTCAAAACACTTTACTCGTATGGTAATTTTATGCCCGCCAATCTATTTGAGGATGCTACTCAACTTAATTGAATAGTAACCGTTCATCTCTATTTACTTTCAATTAAATTAAATACAATGTAATTGAATGACTGTGGCATTAATTTCGCGCTAAGCGAATGCGCAAATCGTGACAGTTAGTCACAAAGCTAGAAGTTCTTGAGTGGAAACTTTGCATAATTGGCACCCGAGTTCTGTGGCGCGGCAAGAAGTGGCGTAAATTTTATTATCAAATTATGAACTTATTACGCACTGTGTCACCTGAAGTCGTTAGCTGGAATACGAAACATGGCTCGTGTTTTAGTGTTATATGCGTAGTAATTAATTATAATATTCGTGTAAAGTCCCACGGAATATGCTTGTGGGTTAGTATTGCTGGCAGTGAAATTCATTCGTGTAATTATATCGACGATTTATTAACTGACCTCGGAACGTGGAACTTTGGGTGTTTGACCTTCGTTTTGTGTTTTTTATTACGATATTTTGTTGCTCTTTCTAATTGTGAATTTTATAAATGGAGTGATGAATCGTTGTGTTAGTATATTTAATTAGTTGACGGAAGTCTAACCTTTTTTTAGATATTATACAGAAAATAAGCCTTTCGTATGCTATTATATTTTTGATATACTTAAGTTTAACAAGTAAATTATTTGTTACACGATAGATAGAAAAGAAAAGAAATAAAACCGGTTATTGCGCCAGAAACGGAGCATTAAATAAATAAATAACTTAAGCAAAAACTAAATGCAAAAAACTGGACATTGACATTAGCTGTTCCGTCTCCATGGTCGAACCATAGACAGAATAGAGGGGCTAGTACGAATATTTTGACGTTTAATAACGTTGACGTAAGTGAATTTTGAATTTAGTAATCTCAGATCTACCCATAGGTACTATTTTGGTTTAATTTTATGTCATTTAAAAATATGAATGTTGTCCCTAATTCAATTAAATATTATGTGCGAAACGAGTTTTGTAGCTATGGTAAAATTTTACTTAACGTTACTATACGTCAAAAATATTCGTGCTAGACCCTCTGAACACAATTATCGTACCTTTTTTTTTTAGGATGGGAAATCATCAAATGACTCCTCCTGCTCTGGGTAAAGCAGGAGGGAGTGTCAGACTCCTACTGACTAAAACCCGTCCGTGTTCCTTCTAATTCCCTTTGCGTTCCAGGGCCGCGGTGACTCTTTCGAACAAATTCCGCAACCCCACAATTATCGTACCTATAGCTAGAAATTTTTGGGGATAGGACTAAAAAACACCTATATCCAATAACAGATCACCTCCATTCAGCTCTTCAAAATTCCCTACAAAACTTCAACCTCCCTCCCCATTGCTCTACCGTCGCTTGAAATGTAAATCACTCCAAATTAATAGTACCTACCGAGAGTACAGGCCACCGCTTTGTGGCCCGCTCTGAAGCTAACCGGTGCTAAATCGCACAGCAGTTTAGCTACCCGTATTGATTCAAGCACTAGACGGGTTTATATCAGTGGACTCCAATAGACTTAGTACAATGCACGAGTTGTGCTCAAATAAAGCGTGTGATTGCAGATTTGAGTGAGCTAGTATTGATCGAATTTGTCGCGCGTATGTGGGATGCTCGTGTGAAAAGGCTGTTTATTTATCTATCTGGTTTGAATTGGTATTTGTGTGTAATTAATTAGAATAATTTGTGATGTTTTCGGTTGTGTTTTGAAATGAGAATCGGTTTGGAGGTTTTTTTTTACTTGAAATGGGTCTGCTATTGACTAGGTCAGAGATGACAGAGACAAAGTCTACGATAGAGCGAGCTTTCCCAGAAGTAGCCTGTTCACTGTGATTTTGAAAATATTAGGGTTGTAAGCATTCGGAAACAGACGCAGGCAAAGAGTTCCACTCCTTTGTTGTACGCATTATGAAAGATGCTTGGAAGCGCTTAGTGCGAGTTGGTGGAATAGCAACAAGGTAGGGATGGATAAATAAATAAATAATTCAAAATAGGTTTACCCAAACTCAAACTCAACTCAAAGCATTTATTGTAACTAAAACGTTAACAGGCGCTTTTGAATTGTAAATGTTGGACAGTCAAAGAGATTAAGGTATTTGCACGTTCCAAAGCGTAGAAGAAGGTGGCTGGCAGCGGATGGATGATGCGGACTGCTCAGGACCGAGATGGTTGGCGCTCTTTGGGGGAGGCTTACTTTCAGCAGCGGACGGCGATTGGCTGATTGATGATGATTTAGTTCATTCTCGTTCTTTAAAAATGTTAAAAATAAAAGCCATTATTTCATCAAAGCGACAATCAATGATAAATGATAATTTATGTTGTAAGTAGGTTGTAAAGAACACTTTTACACGTCAATCTTTTTGGTCATTTTAAACTAGATGAGGCCGGCGTTTCCTAGCTGACTGCTCTGAGAAGAAACACCGAAACAAACTCAGAAGTCAAAGTATATTTTAAAGTCCATACAATCGTACTGGTCAAATCATATGAGAACCATGTAGGTTAATGTCTGAAGTGGTATTTTGAGGAGTGTACCACACAGATTTGAGTGGACCTGTCCAGATAGTGCAAGCATTTGCCAGTTATCGTGTAGCTCAAACTTAGAACTTAAAGGAGCTCAACGAACTGACGAACAATACCAAAGTAAGGACATTTGTGTAGGCCGCATAAAGAACTCAAACCGCCAGACTAACATTAGTATAATGAACTCCTAACATAGCAATCTACATGGTCCTCATATGCACAATACGTTACGAGTATATGAGGACCATGCAAATCAGCTTCTGTAATGGTCTTTTGAGGAAAGAACCACACAGATTTGAGTGGACCTGTCCAGTCAATGCAAGCATTAGTCAGTAGTCAATTAGCTCAACTTAGAACCAATAAGGAGCTCAACGACTCGATGAACAATACCAATGAAAGAACATTTGGGTAGGCCACAAAAGTACTTAAACTGCCAGACATCGTTCAAAATACTTTAAAGAGAAAAAAAGAAAATAATAGTCCACATAGTCCCCATATCAATATCAAACACTTATCAAAATGTAGCATAAATTAAGATGTTTTTGTAACTGCGATACAAAAACGAAACCTCTTTAAAAAAATACGAGAATATTGATAAGCAGATTCTTTATCTACATTTTCTATTGAGATTTTTTTGTTTCGAATCTGCTAATCAGTATTTAAAATAAACAAAGCTATGGTTACCTTTTTTCATTTAAAAGCCTGATCGGTACTACATTTGAATGTAGAAAAGAATTCTTAATCCTCAAGATTTTTATTAAAAAGTTGAGTGCTAGAGGCTTTTTCTGAGCTAAAAATAAATACTTTGTAGTCCATCAAGCGTCAAAAAGAGTTAGTTTTAAATCTGCCTACGTTCTTTTAAATGACCTCTTGTATTTTTTCCATAAAATGGCACGTGCCTAGGTATATTTTTTTATTATTACTTCTTGCAAAATGTTAAGTAAAAGATTTAAAAGTTTTTAGAGTAATTTCCAATGGTAAATCTCATTAACCATTGGCAAATAAGGGGGAATATCTCCGATAGTATTGGGCCTACAATTAAAAAAAAATACTATCATGATTTTTCCAACTATAGGCAACAAACCTATACGTACAGTACGAATATTCTAACTTTACCCATGCGAAGTTGGCTGTTAGTGACGACCGCGCAGGTCCCATCGCGTAGAAAAGTGTTACGTTCGTAGATTATGTTTTTTTTTTATATTTGAATTTTGAAAAAATGCATGCAATAACAATAACACAATCACAAAGTAACACAACAAACACATACACTACAAGAAAACACAAAATATAAGTCAAACAGTAAGAAAAAACCAGAATAATTAATTAAAACAATAACAACGTTTAACACTTTTCGCACCAACAGTCGTATTGCATTGAGGAAGCGAGGCACAAGTACGCATCAAACGTATACGAGTGACTGTGACAGCATACGCGACGTACCCGCGCATGCGCTTTTCTATGTTTCTAGTCAAATTGACATCCTGCGCAATCGATTGCGACGTACTTCGCATGGGTAAACTTAGATTATTCGTACTGTATGTGAACTCAAAAGTCAAAAAAATATTCGTTCAAAATTCTATGCTTGCAAATCCGACTCGCAACTGGCTCAAAAATACAATCAAAGTAAACCTATGCGTAGCCACCATGATGCCATGGAAATAAACCATATTATGTTCCACTAAAATTTAAGACGCTACCAAATCAATCAAAAGACAATTACTCAAATTAGGCTGTCACCACTTCCTAGTGTATCAACTGAGAAGCAAAATTGGCGCAAATAACTCCCCTGCAACAACCTGTCTGTTAAGTTTGAAGAACTCGAATTTATACAATGGTATTCATCATCAACTGCCTAGCCTTTTTCCCAACTATATTGGGGTCGACTTCCAGTCAAATCGGATTCAACTGAATACCAGTATTTTACGTGGAGCGGCTGCCTACCAGACCTCCACAACCCATAAATTGGGTAATACGGTACTTTTTGGTAAGACTGGAGTCAGATTTACTGGCTTCTGACAATTCGTAACGACTGCCAAAGATCTACAAATGACAGCCGGTACCAACGGCTTAACGTGCTTTCCGAAGCACGGAAGAAACTGATGGTTTTCCATCCATAGACCGACTTTGGCAAGCGTTGCTGAATCGTAAAGATCGACTCGTGCAGCTGTTATTATTTAGCCACAAGCGCCTCATTTATACAATGGTATTATTAAACATTATTATATGATAGAAATCGTGATGAAATATAGTGCCAGCAAGACGAAGAAGAAAACGGAACTATAAAAACATCTTCCAAAAAGAAATACAACGCGTAAATCTACCACTATAAGCCCGACTAGATTCGGCAAGACTCGTCGCAATAGTTCGAAATCTTCCTCGTCGGCTTTTCTCGATTTTTTCCACGACCGGATTTGATCTGAAGTGTACGGAGGAAAATCTCTCGACCCTTTAAAGCCGGAACAGTGCTTCGGATCATCCGGTTTTCTTTCTAGGGCACTTTACGTGTAGTGAATGTATCGATATCACACCTCTATCCTGAGGGGTAGGCAGATGTGTTATCGGTTTTACATTTTATCGATTGATGAATAACGGTTATTTTTTTGGTTTTCCATAATATGTCTGAAGCTGAGTCCGTGTTTGTCGGTATTAACTAGTAGAAAACAGGGCGTGAATAGGGTTCTTCAGGAAAATAAGATGTATTATCGACCATATCATCGCTTAAGGTATAATTTAAGTCCGAACTTCATCCATCCATCAGGAGACCATCTTGTCGGTCTCGTGCACCAGAAAGTGTTCTATAGTAATTCATACAAAGCAGTGAGTCGCGGTCGCGCGTCATTGTTGCCAGTCGCGGTTGCGCATCGCGGTCGCCAATCGGAATTGTACCTTTGCCATCAGGTGAGACAGTATTGAAACACGAGCCTATCCTACTAATATTATAAATGCGAAAGTTTGTGAATATGTATGGATGTTTGTTACTCTTTCACGGTACCTGAAGACCCAGAATAACACATAGGCTACTTTTTATCTCGGAGTTTCCGAGGGATCGGGATTTACACGGGAATAACGAGAATTTATACGCGGACAAAGTCGCGGGTGGCCTCTAGTCGATATAATAAAGAAAAAACCGGCCAAGTGCGATTCGGACTCGCACATGAAGGGTTCCGTACCATGAACCTAAATTGTTATTATTTTTGTTATAGCGGCAATCGAAATACACTATCTGTGAAAATTTCAGCTTTCTAGCTATCACGGTTTATGAGACACAGCCTGGTGACAGACAGACAGCGTAGGCTTAGTAACAGGGTCCTGTTTTTATCTTTTAGGTACGGAACCCTAAAAATAACGTTGCTTGAGTTGAATAAAACATACGTAGCCATCATTTGAAGAATTAATAGTTGGTTTTTGTTCAATTTTTTTACCTCGTCTAGGTCTAAATTATAGCATGTTTTAATATACCCCGAAAAATTTATGCTTTCCTAATTTTTTTTCGCGGTATGTTGAAATGTGAGTCTGTTTCTAATCAAGGTATTATCGAATATTGAATATCGAATATTGCTAGGATAGTTCCATCATGTTAGCATTATGTATTACTATATGGAATAGGAAAATATTAAACTCTAGTAAGTACGTACATAATTTTTTGGAACCTGTATTATATTTCAAACTAGCTGATGCCCGTGGCTTCACTCGCTTGACAAATTATAAACTTAAAGCTTCCTCAAAAATCACTCTATCCATTGGTGAAAACAGCATAAAAATTGGTGCAGTGGCGGAAGACATTATTTTATATTATGTTGTGAAGGTGCATCCACACCGTAGTTACTTTTTATGGAGTAACGTTTCCAAGTGTTTTGTTATTTGATGTTAGTATATAAGTTAGTCATAAGTTGAAGAATATTCCTCTGAGACTAGTCTATTTTAGCTATTTTCACAGTACAATGTCTTACGGTATTTTACTATGGGGACGGACTGCGGACATCGAGTCTATTTTCATTTTGCAGAAAAGAGCCATCAGAGCCATTTACCATCTCCACCGGCGAGATTCTCTAATGAAACTGTTTTAAGAAATTAACATCATGACGGTCCCTTGTCAATATATTTATGAAAATATCATGTACGTTAGAAATAATCTACATCTTTTGAGTAAATGAGGCGACAGACATAACTATGTTACTAGAAATAGGAACCAATTAATTCAACCAGGTTTCAGACTTGCTAAAGTAGCAACATCTTTTATGGGATACTGTTTAAAGTGTTATAATAAAATACCGCCACTTAGATTACAACTGAATGAGACGAAATTTAAAAATTGTATAAAACGCACACTTTGCAAACAAGCATATTATAAACTAGGGGAATACATTGATGATATAAATGCTTCGTCAATGCTGGTCCGCTCCACAGTGACTAAAGTGCCCAAACTTTGATGAACATGTGAAAACATTGATGGACCTGCTGAAGATTGTAAGACTATCTTTGCACTGTATAGACTCATTTTCTTTTGTATTGTATAATTTTACTCATAAATTATTTCGTAACGAATGTAACCATGATTTTGTAAACAATGACAACTGGTTTATAAGAGTGTCCATGGAGTTTCTTGCACGTTCTTCTCCACAGGATCTACTCTTTGGAACGTGCAACTGCCGCGCTGGAGACGGGGTCGGTGGTTGTGTTATGTTGCGGAACAACCTGCTGCTCTTGTCGCTAGCGCGGCAGGATTAACTTCATCTATTTGAATGACAGACCTTGACTATTCAAAAGTGCCTGTAACTGGTCTATCTATACTAATATTATAAAGCAGAAGAGTTTTTTTGTTTGTTTGATTCTTTGTTTGTTTGTTTGTTTGGTTGAACGCGCTAATCTCAGGAACTGCGGGTCCGATTTGAAAAATTATTTTATTGTTAGATAGCCCATTTATCGAGGAAGGCAATAGGCTATATATCATCACGCTAAGACCAATTGGAGCTGAGCAGTAATGAAAAATGTTACGCAGACGACGTTGCACAGGTCAGCTAAATTGAAATAAAGGATTTTTTATTTGTATTTGGACTGACAGACAGACATGACGAATCTATACGGGTTCCGTTTTTTGCCTACATTTGGCTACGGAACCCTAAAAAGGATACAAATTATAAAGACGTTAAAAAATCATTCACAGCCTTCTTCAAAACGATTTACAGAAAATATTAAATGCTATATTTTGCCGTAAGTAGGTTAAGGCAAAGATGGATCGAATAACACCTCATTTGTCAAAACGAATGAAGGGTTGCCGAGAAAATGAGGAACCTCCACTTAATCGTCCCCTTTCCGAATGTCTTTACATTCCGGTTGATAAATGGCCATGTATTATAATTCATTGGGAATGTAGGTTTGTAGATAATAATATAGTAAGTTTGTATTACTGTAACTAAGGGTTAAAATCTACTGCCGGAGTCGCGGGACTGTTCGAAAGAGATACCGTGGCTCCGGAACACAAAGGGCATTGAAGGAACATGGATGGGTTTTAGTCAGTAAAAGTCTGAAACTCCCTCCCGCTACACCCAGAGCGGGAGGAGTCATTGGATGATTTCCCATCCCTAAAAAAAATTAAATTTGTATCTGAAACTACTGAATCGGATATGAAAATTGTTTCAATGATAGCAAACTAAACTATCTGAGTACTTAGGCTTACGCTTCCCAAACCTCAGAAAAAAACACGATATTGTTGGAAAGTAATTTAAATTATGAACCATAATACATGATACTAAAATGAGTGTAAACCTTTTTTTTCTGTTCCGTGGTGTAAATGTATTCTTTAATTTCTTTTATTTTGAATTAATTACTATTTTTGTTGTACTATACCCAGTAAATCTTCGTTTTTACTTAATTACACGCTGTTTCCAAAATGCATTTATTCAATTATAAAATAATAATTTTAGTTCGCAAACTCATAGTTTCGCTCTCAAACAAATCGAACTATTTTAAACTCGCACTGCATTTATAACGCAATCACACTGATAACCAAGTTTTCAAACAAATGATTCTCTTCGGTATCTCTAATTTTATTGAAGAAGTATGAAACGGGGGCACGCACCCGTTGTCTTCAAAAATTGCTTCGAGCCAAGGTTGGGTCGGTGATAAAAAATAATATTAAAAGTTTTCCCCTTCTTTTTCTCAATTATAGGAACTTTTATCGGAGTTCGTTATGTTGTCAACACCACTTAGGCTTTATAACCACTTAAAGCATTAGTATTTAATGTTAAAGTATGGATGGAATTTGCTGAGTAAGTCGAGAATAATGTTATTTTTGCGGTAAAATGCTCTTGCTGAGAACTGCAGTGACACATTGTAGTCAATCCAAAATGTATTCTGTGGATAGCGGTGTGAGTTTCATATTTAAAGAACTTTTATATTTTGAGGTAAGTTTGCTCTTGAATCTATTCTAGTTCAGAGATGACACAGACAAAATCTACGATAAAGCGAGCTTACCAAGAAGTAGCCTGTTCACTGCAACTTTGAAAGATTAGGGTTGTAAGCGATCGGAAACACTGACACAGGCAGAGAGTTCCACTCCTTTCTTGTGCGCATTCTGAAAGACGCTTGGAAACGCCAAGTGCGAATTGGTGGAATAGCAACAAGGTAGGGATGGTAGCTTGTAGTGCTTCTAATGCCCGATGGTAGAAGGGGCCGGTGGGATAAGGTCATGGAGTTCTTGGGCACACTCACCAAAGTACAATCTGTGAAGACTGACAAACAGGCAACCTTGCGGCGGCGATGAGCCAAGCTGTGTAGCTTGGCATTCACCAGTTTTACGTCACCAGTTAGCTCTGCGTTCCACCGAGATAAGTACGGCAAGCTGATACTTAGCTGAGCCATCCAAAGGTGGCCATTGTTTGTTTATCCCAAATTAATTAATAAAATCTAACACGACAAGTTGACGACATTTCGCGTTGGATTTATTTATGGGAGCATTATCAAAGTTTTGCGTGTGAACCAAAGATAAAAAATAACAATTTTTAAACCAGAATAAGCAATGCGTGTACCATCGCTTCTTTTAGCTTTGTTTTTATTATATTTATATTTTTTATTAGGTAGTCAACGGCGATACTTCAAATATAGTACAGATTATTCGTAGAACAGTATTATTTTGCTAATAAAAGGTTTCCCTCCGTAACTGGGATTCTAAATACGAACGGACTAACAAGGTACAATTTATAAGAATAACAACATTTAGTAATGTTCTTTACGTTAAGTAATTTAAGTTAAGATTTTTGAAAAAATGATACTGAAACAAGAGAGGCTAAACTATTGGTTGTCATTTGCCTTCGTTCATAGCTTTTGTTTACTAATATCCGATTTAGATAATTTATCGATCGAGTTATCCACTTACTAATGGCGTTAGTACAAAAAGCGTTCCAAACAGAAAAACGACCAATAAAGTCGACACGACTGGCGCAGTGGTTGAGCGATCGGCTGCTGCGCTGCGTGTCGCGAGTTCGATTCCCCCACGGAACAAATATTAGAGGTAGTTGTTCCGGGTCTGGCTGTTTGTGTATGTGACTTTGTATGTTTGTAAACGCACTCACGATACAGGAGAAATTCATAGTGTGGGGCAACGTTTAAAAATAAAAATGTTATCGTGTTGCATTCTGTTGCTCCACAAAAAGTAGGTAACTGCGGGGCTGTAGGTTGTTCCGGGTCTGGCTGTTTGTGTTTGTGAACGAAACCACTATACAGTAGAAATTCGTAGTGTGGGGCAAGGTATAAAAAAAAGTACACCAAAACCCGGGGCAAGTCAATGGATATCATTGCAAAAAAAAAAACTTTAAACATATGCAATAGCCATTACAGTTAATCTGCTTTTAACCTAAGCACCGACATAAGTGTTGCTGTCACTGAAAATCCAACGAGCCAGTGGGATCTTATAAAGAATAATTGAAGATAGCAACTTTGCATGAGAATTGGCTCGCTGCCAAAAGCTTTGCACAGTAAACAGGTTTATGCAATAAACAATTTTCCTGAAATAAAGTGATGTTGCCGTACTCGCAAACTTCAAGCGCTTGCATTCAATCTAAATTGTTCCACTAGCATGTTTTTTTTTTTAAGTGACAGACAAAATAAGAATTAAAAACGGGTCAAGTGCGAGTCGGACTCGCGCACTAAGGGTTCCGTGCCATTGATTAGGTAAACAACAGTAGGTACAAGGTTTTGGGGGCCGAGTCACCCGCGTCCGTAGGAGAATACCCTTCAGCGAATCTCTACACGTGGTTTTTTTCTCGATTTGGTTGGTGGTAGGACTTCTAAGTCCGCCTGACAAGCTACCACCATCATGTCTAAGTCTGTCGCCATAACAACAATGTTAACAGCATTGTTGTGTTCCGGCAGTTAGAGGTATGAAAGCCAGTTCCTCTATGTTAGAGGATTCGGGTAAAGCTCGCTTCCATCTTCGGCCTAATCAACACTTTCCATCAGGTGAGATTTGGGCCAAGAGTTTCCCCGTTTTGTATAAAAAAAGCGTTTACAATTTCAATTTCAAGCGTTAAGTTAATTATTTCTTAATAAACTGTTATTTGGAAACATTAAAATGACACAAGGTATTAATAATGTAATTATTATTCCTTCCGGAAACACGCAGGCGTAGGCATGAGAATTAGTTTGTGTTATTAATAATTTAGCGTCAAGATTGTCATGACAAACAATTCAAATTATGAGCAAGTTTGAATGATAAGCAAATAGCAATATGACTTTCGTATATATGTTATAACTATATAAATTACATAGATAGATATAAGTAGATACATATTAATATATAGTTCAGCTAGCAGCTTTTTGATGATTAATCAGAAGCGTTTGACTAACGCTAAAAAATATCTAAGACAAGCTATTGGCCAAGTTCCACTCGCGTGAAAAAAAACTTATCTATAGGATTTTTCTTTTTCGTTACCTCATTGCCAAATTTCACGAGGATTCTTTCAGGCGTTCTGACGTAAAAGAGTTCGATTTCAAGTTTTATTTCTTTATTGTAGATCATCGGTAGATATATAATACAAGTCTTAGACAATTTACTTGCGATCAGCTATGTCCCGCCCTAAAGACATATAAACATCCGTCCATCCAGCCATCCTCACAAACTTTCGCAATAATAATATTATAATTACTATGCTATTAGGATTACAACAAAAAAATACAAAAATATATAAACACTAGCTAACCCACGCAACTTCGTCTGCGTCACATTTTCCATTAATGCTCGGCTCCTTTTAGTCTTAGCGTGATGATATGTGTTTTTCAAATCGACCCAGTCGTTTCTGAGATTACCCCCTACATACAAACTTACATCTTTATAATATTAGTATAGAAAAGACACTTGAAAAAAGACCACCATCACGACCAGTCCTGAAACCCAACTCAGAAAAATAACGAACAAAACAAACAATATAAAAAAAAATACAGACAGAAATCGTCATAAAATAACATAAAAACATTCTACACGTGAACACCTGGTAAGAGTGTTACAAGGATACGACACAAAAATAGTCGCACTACCAAAGCATATCACGGCAACATTTCGAGAATTAATTAGTTATAGTTTCCTAACTAAATTACGTAAACAAACTGACATATTGGGCGTATCGTTGCAAGCTAAATATCGGAAGCTCGAACCCAACCTATTATTTGCCAGGGTATCCCACAATGTTAAATATGATCCGAAACTTCCGCTACCGTTAATTTTACTAACGGACTGGGAACCGCAAGCCTAAACATGTTACGTTGGGAAATAATAATAATGATCGGTTTTGAGCATCATTGTTTGTATTTTGAGCTGATAATGGAATCTTGTTGACAAAATGTAAACAAAATATTTCATCACGTCTGTATTAGGTAGAGGTGTATTATATCACTATCACTACATAAATTATAAATCAAAGTCCTCCGCCAGGTCTGTCTGTCTGTTTGTTCGCAATACACTCAAAAACAATTGCACTGACTTTAATGCTACTTTCACCAATGGATAGTGCTCCTCGAGGAAGGTTTTCACTACATATTATAAAACAAAGCTTTCCGCCGCGTCTGTCAGCTGTCTGTCTGTTCGTGATAAGCTCAAAAGCTTCTGCACTGATTTTCGTGCCTTTTTCACCAATGAATAGAATGGTTCTTGATGAAAGTTTTAGTTCATATTATCAAACGGGTGAAACCGCGGGCGTCTGCTAGTAATTACTCATTATTATGTGTATCTGCAGTGCGATTCTGTAAACATGTCGAAGTGAGCACTTCGGCGAAGTGAACGAAAAGTGAGCTGTCAAACCATACAAATATTTAATTTCAGTTATTCATTTATTTATTTCAAACAATATACATTGTGTAGAATTTGAGGTAGGTAGGTACATAGTAATTAATAACATTAATATGAAATATTCACATACAAAATAATTAGAAAGCTTAAATAAATAAATAATGTCCAAAAAGAATGTCAGATATAATATCAAATGTACGTTATTTCAGATGATTGGCCAAAGTTAAAGAATAAGTCAAAAATCAATCCAAGTCAATTTTTTTTTTTTTTCATTAAAAAATCTTACTTTTTATCATTTGACATAAAATCTGATACTGAGTAAAAACATTTTTCCAACAAGAAGGTTTTTAATTGTGTTTAAATACGTGAGGGCTATAAATTAATAACTTTTGCTGGTAACCTATTAAACAGTTCCACTGCTTGGTACCCGGAGCAATGCTTAGCTACATTGAAACTTGGTGCCATCTTGTGTTTAAATTCCTTCCATCTTGTACTTTCTCTTATCTTACGTTCCTCTTGTGTTTCATAATGACGAAAATACTTAGCAAAGTGATTTAGAATTACTAATACCGCGTGTATCTGACATCGACGCAAACGATTTCCATGGGTCCAGGGCATGATTCTGGACACCCCAGAGTTAGAATTTTTCGTCGGCTTTTTTCTCATTCTTTCATTTTTGCGTCAGATTTGACGCATATCTTCCCAATCTTTCATAGATATAATTGTAATTTTTGTGTACTTTTGATATGCGTCATATTGACCGCAAACAAACTCTTTTTCTTTCTTCTTTCTTTATTTCAAATCTTTAAAATGCTCTCGGCATGAGTCTCTTTGTGAGATCCTTACAATAGTCCTTATGGCACGTTTCTGTTATACAAACGCCTTCTGGCAGTTATAACTGTAGCTGTTACCCCAATAAGATGGCATGACAGCTCACTTTTCCTTCACTCCACCTAAGTGATGACGGTGAGATATCAACAGAATCGACCGGCTGTACTAATATTATAAAGCTGTTTGCTTGTTTGGTTGAACGCGCTAATCTCTTGAACTACTGGTTTTATATCTATCCTACTCTCATGTGGTGGTCGCTCCTAGGATACGTTCATACATTACGAGTTACTTCACTGCTGCTACCCAACAGGCAGATTCGCACGCTACCTCGCAATGTGTTCAAGCCATTCGTACTATTACCCAAATTGGTTACTTATTTATTTGTGTAAAATTCTTGTCTACCAAATTAATACATTAAGGATACCTTAAACTAAAAAAAACTTACAATTGGCGGCCTTATCGCATTCCGCGATCTCTTCCAGGCAACCCGAAATGGATAGAGATATCCTGGACACAAAAATGGGGAACAAGCACTTAATACAAATACAAAGTTAACAAATTTGTTGCAGACCTGAAGTGATACTATATACTAAAATAGATACCTACACAAATACATACATATTAAATCTTATCTTAATATATATAAATCACGTGTCACGTTGTTTGTCCGCGATGGACTCCTAAACTACTTATCCGATTTTAATCAAATTTGCACACCGTGTGCAGTTTGATCCAACTTGAAAAATAGGGTAGCTTACATCTCAATTTTTTGTTGCAATATTATTTAGGAACGGAAAATGTGATGCAGACGAAGTTGCGCGGGTCTTCTAGTATACATATAAATAAGAACAAAATTACAACTATTAAAACTACCATCGAAAAAGTAATCCCAGAAACAAATAATCTTCCCTGACAAGTCTCTTAAAAACAAGCAGCGATTGCGCGCGCTTAATTGACACCGGAAATGCATTCCACAAACGGGCAGCATGGACTGCAAAAAACTTGTCTAAGAATGTAGTGGATGGAATGCATTAGCATTAGTTATAGAATCCAAAACCAGATAAACAAATGAAAGCATTGAAACTGGTGTATTCAAATTAGGTAGAGTTATTGATAAGCAATTGAAAAGTATCCTGTTTTCTTATGTACACTTGATTTAGCAATGATTTTAATGAAAGGACTCGTCCATTCAATGTATATTAATGTCTACAAATTTTATGATAAATCAAGGATTTTATATCTCGAGAATCAATATGTATGTATTTAAAATTCTTTCGATACTGGTGAGTGACTTACGGCAACGCACAGCCGAAAGTACTGGTCGTAGAAAGTTGAACTTTGGCATTTTTGTTCCTTGGGGAGTGTGTTTTCTGACTTCTGACTATCCGTAACAACTGCCAAAGACCTGCAGATGACGGCCAGTATCAACGGTTTACCGTGCTTTCTGAGGCACGGAGGAGTCTCGGTTAAGATGGTCACCCATACACAGACCAACTTCGATAAGCGTTGTTTAACATTGAAGATCGACCAGTCTAGCAGGTATTATTAGCCACGAGCTCCTTTCTCAAATTTAAAAGACCAAATAGAGATAAACTAAATTAATTTGACATTGACATCTTACATCTATTGAATAATTCACCAGTAAGTGGCAAACTTTGCAACATTATAAAATAACGTATAAGTTTGTAAACTTTCGATAAATTGTCAACTGATTATCACATTGTAACACTATGGCGTACCTACATGTGACGTCGAATCACATGTGAAAAAACCATTGAGTTCAGTGGATAATACATAATTGAGTTTGCATATTTTATGTGTCAGTTACATTTCAAAACATCATATCAAGCGTCAATGGAGAAGCTATCGTTTTTGAAAACAAAACAATCATGAATATTTGAGTTTTAAATTTGAAATCAGATATATTGTTAGAGCTTGATTTATGACGTTTTGTAACGGATTCAGTCAATATGCACATATTGTATGAATCCCAGCTTGCAACTTAAAGCAAATTGAAGTGATGTCAATGACTGACGATGATGAACGAATGATAGCTAGTTTTAAATGTTATAGTCGCGGTTTGTTTTAGCAAATAGCGTTTCATATTTTTACGAATAAAATACAAAACGAAACATCAATAAATCAATTTATGGCTATAAAATATTGTGACAAACTATGTATCAAAACAAATGAAATATGAGCTAGGAGTCCATTTTTTAGCGTCAATAAATTGCTGCTCCAATCACGTGACAATCACACAACAAAATCAGTTTGAGGAAAAAATAAAACCCAAGCTTGTGGCCCTACATCAGCTGATTTCACCTCAGTACTGAACCCTTTTCACCCCTAAAATGTCGCCAACATATGCACCAAAGTCATACCTTTCCAACCAATTAAATTTAATTATGATCAATAAAATAAACCTACTTACTCGTGGCACATTGCCAAACTAACTTGGTTCAACTCATCATCTGCCTAGCCTTTTCCCAACAATATTGGGGTCGGCTTCCAGACAAACCGGATTTAGCTGAGAACCAGTATTTTACGTGGAACGGCTGCCTACCAGACCTTCACAACCCATCAACTGGGTAACACGGTTCTCCTTGGCAAGACTGGTGTCAGATTTTCTGGCTTCTGACTATCTGTAACGACTGCCAAAGATCTCCAAATGACAGCCGGGACCAACAGCTTAACGTGCTTTTCCTAGTCACGGAGGAAACTCGGTATGTTAAGATGGTCACCCATCCACAGACCAACCTCGGCAAGCGTTGCTTAACCTTGAACATCGACCTGTGCGGCTGTTTTATTTAGCCACGAGCTCCTCTAACTTGGTTCAACTAAGTCACCCAATTTGAGTTAACTTTTATTTAGTCAGTCAAGCCTTGTAACCGCTCCGACGGAGGCAGTGAAGCCTGAATAAACACTAATAATGAAAAGGAATTAAATTTACTGGACTGTTTGTTTGTTTCTGAACCCCGCGCTCGAAATTAGTACCTCTGCGTATTAAGTTTGGTTTCATGATTTGGAATCCTCAAAAGACAATTAGGGTTGGGGCGCCGAATAACTGAATTGGACTACGACCTTGTAAAGTTGTATGAAAATTGAGTTTTTTATTTGTAATTTTTTATGAATACTAAATTTATTTTAAAACTTTATCTTGGTCGTTAGGTCACTTTTCCTGTCATGCGTGTTTATACCCGTGTCCAGCAGTGCGATTCTGTAAACTTGACGAAGTAAAATAATACTTTGGCGAACGACAAGTGAGCTGTCAAACCATACAAACAAGGTGTCATGTCAGCTGACTTGTCGTTCACTCCACCTCAGTGATCACGGTGAGTTGTCAACAGAATCGACCGACTGATCTCGTCCGCATGCGGGTGATAGCACGCTCCTGGCCACATGCAGGACAAAAATTCGTTTGACGCAGCAGTATACCAGTGACTAAACAAGTAACGGTCACAGTAAAAACAATACTGAAGACAGAAGAACGGCCGGAAAGCACGCACGCGGGCTGTGCGCCCGCAGCCAATCCGCATTTCGCGCGCGTGCTGTCTGCATGACAGGAAAAAAATGTATGAAAAGATAGGATGCGAGCAGCCTGCATGCGGATCAGATCCGCGCGTGAGAAAACACACGCATGGCAGGAAAGGGCCCTTAGAAATCAATCACTACTTATACTTCCTTACCATTTTTATTTTAAGAACTTACTTTACTGAACTAAATGGTCGTCTAATTTTATTTTTGTTTTTAATAGCTCTTTCAAAGATAGATTTATGTATGAAGCTTAAGTTTTCTAATAGGATCATGTTGTAGTAGAAAATTTTATGAAAGCTTACGTCAGGGAAAATATATCACATCTGCTTCTTTAGCTAAGCAACATTGCAATGTATGCGTGTTTGTGAGTTTTTTTAGGGTTCCCTACCCAAAAAGTAACCACCGGAACCCTGTTACTAAGCCTCCGCGTCCGGTCGTCCATGCGTCCGTCAGTATGCTGTAACACAAGAACCGTAACAGGTAGACAATTGTCATTTTCAGGGTGTATTTCTATTCCAGCTATAACAAATATTATTAAAAAATAAATTAAATTAAAAATCAAAGAGGGCTCCCATGCAAGAAACGTGTTTTCCTTCGGTTTATGATTCAGCACTCTTTGTGTGAGAGTCCGACTCGCACATATAAATATTTTGTTGAATAATAATTTTATTTTTAAACTTTATTTTGATCTTGAAGACGTTCGAAATTAAGAGTGCATCTATTTTTAAAGAACCTACCTTACTGAACTCAATTATCATCTATTTTCGTTTTCAATAGCTCTTTCAAAGATATAAGTAGCTTAAGTTTTCTAACAGGATTATGTCGTAGTAGAGAATTTTATGAAAACATAATGTCCGAGCAAATATAACATATCCACTTCAACTCAATTTAACTCAAAGAATTTATTTCATTGAAACCATTTACAGCAATTTTGAACTGTGAAAGTCGGTCAGACAAAAGAAATGAAGACCGGATTTAAAAGCGCAGGCAGCGTACGAAGAAACTTCACAGACACTCTTTAATATTTTTAGAATTCTATACCAATATGGTAAATAGGGACCCTAATGGTGTGAGTAAGTCTAAAGTTAAAATTCTATGACCATAGAATAATTACAAATTCTATATAGGCCTTTCCGATGAAAAATTTGAAACATTTATATGATGGTACGGAGCCCTCAGTGCGCGAGTCCAAATCGCTCTTTATTGTTTTTTTTTTTGCAATAACATAACCATATTGTGTGGTTGTATGTGAGAATGATATAGAAAGACTGGCATGATCAAGCATCCGGAGTAAATCAGCAACAATTTAAAGAACAAATGATTAAAATAAAATTCTATCTCTAAGCAAAATTATTGCAATGTGTGCGTACCCGTAAGTTTGTTTTTCAACTTAATCTCTACGTGAACGGGTAATTCAATAAAATGTAGGGGACGTCCTAGGTGGCCTAAAAACTTTCGCAATTATTTAGTTATGAACAGATGTTGCTGCTATACCAAAAGTGGGTTACGTGCTAGTCCTGTCAAACGAAGATACACAAATGAAATAACTTTTGTTGGATTCATGATATTTGTGATGCTGAAGTTGTAGTTGTGCTCATTAAATATTAGGAGCGTAGTCGTACTAGTGAATATTTTTTATAAGAAGCAAGTTTTTGTTTAAACATGGGGATTTGGAATATATTGTTAATTGGACGACTAGGACTATCCCACTTCTGAGCCTGCTAACTTATTAGTTTGTAGGCTCAGAAGTGGGATAGTTCGGATTAATCTTAAAAATATTAAAATTAATTGCCGTGCGTCATTCTTGCAAAACCTCGAAAGTGACTTAACCGATTATTTTTGGTTCTCTTCAATACTAAGGTGAAATGAACATCTAACAATTATTATTAAATTTCAAATCGTGCTAAATTAACCAAGACACATCGGGGACATCGAGAGTAAAATTAAACGTTTATTTCAAATTATTGGCTAAATAGCTACACTTCTTAATTTTGGATATCTGCAACATTGCACTGACATACTAAAAATACTTTGTATAAGACTAAGTCGAGTATCCCATAGCACTACTTAATTTATGTACTACGTAGCATCTACCAAAGTTTTCCTCCAAGGTACTTAGTGAATAGTGAGTGAGTAGAGGAAATTGCGGACATAACTCTTTTTACAGTAGATTGAGCTACTTTACGAGTGTGCCTGACTTGGGACGCCGAGTAGTCTTGGTATACGAGTACAAGTATACTAGCACTAAATACAGAGTGTAAAGTTTGTTCTCAAACTTATTGCGGGTCAACCACAAGGCTTTACTATACTCAGACTCGCTGAATTATCCATGAAGTCTTGGGAAGATATTGTTTCAGGAACATTATGAAGTCTTGTGTAGGTACTTTGATGCTTCAAAAAGGTAAAATATAAGGAGAAAATATTCAAACCCAAAATTCAGGCCATATATCCTGAAGGTTCCACAGAAAAAACAGTGATAGAAAATACACAAAAAGCGCGGTAGTGCCCGTCGCTATAAATTATCAAAGCTTTCCAACTCGCAGCAATCTGTCTGTGGACAGAAAAATGTACGTTGGACTAGTAAACTGACCGGAGAAGGTTCATTGCCTGTCATTTTTTACACTGAAATACAACCCTGGCTATTCACACATGTAAAATGCAATTTCCTGTAATGCTATCTCATATTTTGGGCTCTTAAAATACTCTTGACAGCTTCAATTTCACGAGTGAAATATGTAGCGAAATGACTTGAAAATCTCAAAGTTTATTTAGGTATTTCCATGTAGCAGATAAGTTTGAAATTGTTCAAGTTTGCACTTTCGTGCGATGGAGACTTGTGTGCGCGCTCAATTCCGAATGCTCGGTGGTGCGGTGTTGTCACAATATTTGCTGGTTGTGCCGCAATGCGCCGCGTCACAGGGACATTTTTCGAGGCTTTATGTAAAATTTAGATATGCCGCGCATGTGCAAAGTAGGTCAAAGGCAAATGTGAAACATTTTTCGAAAGCGGATTGTGGAAACTGGCACATTGTTGTAGAGGAGTTGACTTCAGTTTGTTTGCGATGATGAATGGTAGAAACCCTTTTGCGTTATTCGCATAACTTCGGCGGTATTCGCTTTGCGAGATTCGGCTGTATGTTTATTATATGACGCCGTCGTTTTATCGTAATCAGGAGGGACCGGACGTCCCAAAAAAGTTTACTGAAATATGTTTTTCTTAAGGTATTTATTGGTAGGACCACAGCACACTGTTCCTTTGATCCCTAATTAGGTATCTCTCTGTCTTCCTGCAGTACCCATGTAAAATAATTTTCGTCTGGTTTTAAACCTGGCCCTCATCTATACAAATTTTATAAAGCTAAAGAGTTTGTTTGCTTGAACGTGCTAATCTCAGGAACTACTGGTCCAATTTAAAAAAATCTTTTAGTGTTAGATAGCCCATTTATCGAGGAAGTCTATAGGCTTATATTATCACGCTAAAACTAAATAGAATGGGGAAACGGGGCAATAATGGAAAATGTGACGCAGACGAAGTTGCGCGGGTCAACTAGATAATCCAATATACCCACACATTTTCTTCATCTCCATCCAACAGTCGAAATTTCAGTAAACAGACTGCCTGAAATTGAGACCAACAGTTTCATATTTAAATTACGAACATCGACATAAACTCGACATAAAAAAAACTATTAACAAACAACAGCAGCATGCGGGTCAAAAGGCCCTCTAACTAAAATAAAACTATACGAAACATAAACACCGACATCGATCAATGGTACGTACAAGGCTCATTCCAACGTATAACTTTCAGAAAAACCTGTGCAATAATAAAAAAATAAAGTTCTCCCTTTGATTTTTTTTTGTCTAGCGTAGTCAAAGACTTCAAAGCGTCCAGCCGGCTAAATGGCCTAACGTGAAAAATCATGCAAACGTATCACGACTTGGGTAGGGCAGAATTTCAACTCCACACTGCTAGTGAAAATCCATGTCTCAATATGTACTCCTACAGTCTTTACAAAACCAAGTACGCTTAACTGCCTCTGTGGCCGACTGGTTTAGGCGCTTTCCTTTGACCTGGTGCTGGTGCTCCCAAGGGAAACATACTTTGTAAAGTTGTTTCCAGTTTGGTTAGGATACTGCAGGCTTGAATCACCTGATTGTCTGATAAAAAAAGATGATTCCGTGCTTCTGAAGGCACATTTAAGCCGGTGGTCCCAGCCGCCAAATGGCGGTTGTTAAGCCATGTCAGAGGCCCTTTAAAAACTCTTACACTAGGGTGTGTTAGATCTTACTGTCCACACGTTAAGATGAAGCGTGTAAGAGTGGTCATGGCTAGCATTTATTTGCTTCAGATGGTTTGAGGTCACCACATTGTAACTTTTAATCCATTAACGATATTTCAAGGGATGAAAGTACTGCTACCTAATAAGTACGTAGGTTTGTCTGTATGTGCAAGTTTTTACTATAGTTTACGCCAGATAAACGTGGAATAAAGTACATTGACCCACATACATTTATTGACTTTCTTACGATCAAAATCAAAAGTAATGACATAAAGCTGTCATGAATCGACTTCTATCGTGTTCCTTTACGTTCTCTAGTAATGGTACACAGTTTTTAATTTATTGTTCTAGTATCTACGAAGAGATATTAGGGAAAGCTCAATGTACTTTATTCCACGTTTATCTGGCGTAAACAATAGTACATAAAGTTCAAATAACAAAATATAAATAATATAAATATATAATTAAATAGATACATGTAGGTATATACAAATAACTTTTATAACAAGACATCTAACAGAACCGGTCTATTCTGAAATATGGACAAATTGGTAGTACAGTATGTACTTTAGCAGATTGATGATCGCAGAATTCGATTTTTTTTAACAATAACTTTGGGTTTGATGTTGGTTCCAAAGTGTGTTCATTTATTCATCAGTACTTTTTCTTTCGTTTATTTTGTCTTTACTAATATAATTGAAGTACATACTCTACTAATACTATCATCATCTGCCTAGCCTTTTCCCAATTGTTCAGCTGAATACCAGATTTTTATGTGGAGCGGCTGCCTACCAGACCTCCACAAAACATTAACTGGGTAAAACGGTAGTTCTTGGTAAAACTGGAGTCAGATTTACTGGCTTCTGACAATCCGTAAAGACTGCCAAAGACTTACAAATGACAGTCGGGACCAACGGCTTAACATTCTTTCCGAGGCACGGAAGAAACTCGGTATACGTTAAAACGGTCACCCATCCACAGACTAACCTTGGCAAGCGTTGCTTGACCTTAAAGATCGATTCGTGTGGATGTTGTTATTTAGCCCACTACTAATACTGTTATAGTTTATACCAAAAATGTATACTAAATTATTAATACCGATGCATGACCATTGACTGCTATGAGGAAAACCAATATTTATTTCCTTTTTTTCTTGTAAAATATTGTCAGTAAAAAAATTGTTTTGCGTCTACTTGTGAGCTTATTTCCACCTGTTAGTATGGTAGTTGACCTTCTGTCCTTACCTGTGCTGTGCTTATAGTATAAAATAAAAACGTAGCACAAAGGCCTCCTAACTTTTACTTTAAAAGTCTAGTTCCAAGCGAGTTATTTCAGCTACTATAAAATGCTTGAAATTGATACAAAGTTGAATGAGTTATGAACATTTGAACCAGCTGACTTCAGTTCTCTATTTATTAAATATTATTTAAGTATTTATGTAAGACTAGCTGACCCACGCAACTTCGTCTGCGTCACATTTTTTATTAATGCTCGGCTCCTATTAGTCTTAGCGTGATAATATGTAACCTATAGCCTTCCTCTAAAATGTCCTACCTTCTAAATGGGCTTTCTTACACTGAATTAGAAATTATTAGAATCTCTGAGAATTTTTCAAATAGGATCAGTAGTTCCTGAGATTAGCGCGTCTAATCAAACAAACAGAAAAACAAACTCTTCTGCTTTATAATATTAAAAATTAAATAAAGTATAAATTAAACTTTAAAATAATGTGATAACACTAGGTTATGATATTGGGTTAGATAAATTAATTTGCGATGGTTTAGATGCAGGGTCAAATCGCATATAGTTCGTATCGCGGTCTTGGAACGCAATTAATATTTTTGGGGTCTTTAAAGGACATGGTAAAAAGTGGCCTATGAATCAACACATGCGAAACCTTTACCATTATTCCTAGTTTTTTTTTTTAATTACATTTTTATGATTAGAATAGAACGGACACTTTTTAATTACGAAACCATTTTAAAAAGTAACTCACTTGGGTTTTATAACCCGGCGCCATTATTTTAAAATGAAACAAAGCAGTCTCAGCGCTGTAAGATTTTTAGTTACCTACAAAAAGAATAAAGCGATTAAAGCGCTGTATGACACGAATACTATTTGACACTGACAGTCGATGAAATGACAGTTGACACTTTGATGTAATGTATTTTGCACCTGATATCAGGGAATCGGCCATCGACCTAAGTTACCACGCTTTCGTATGTTAGAAGAACATAGTAACACTACTCAACACCATTTTTTGGTGAGATAAAAAGTCTGGCAGCTCTGGGATCTTAGTCCATTTGGTATATTTTATAACCTCAAAATCCGAAATCATTTTGGATATTTTACAATTCTGAAAAGTGTCCGTGATTTTAATTTAGTTTCAGTCGAACATATGCATTATTTAAAACACAGATAGTAAAACCACGTCTCTGTTGGTTCTTAGGCGAACGATGTATGGGCACTGAACAATGTCCTTTCTAAGTTTGAGCTACACGATAACTGGCAAATGCTTCCAGTGTCTGGACAGGTCCACTCAAATCTGTGTAGTAATTTTCTCAAAATATCACTTCAGACATTAACCTACATGGTACTCGTATGATTTAACAGTACAATTGTATGGACTTTAAAAGAGACTTTTACCTCTGAGTTTGTTTCGGTGTTTCTTCTCAGAGCAGTCAGCTAGGAAACACCGGCCTCATCTAGTTTAAAATGACCAAAAAAGATTGACTTGTTAAAGTGTTATTTACAACCTACTTACAGAATAAATATCATATATCATTATCATTTATTAGAAACTAGCTGACCCGTGCAACGTGTCGTCTGCGTAACATTTTTCATTACTGCTCCACTGCTATTGGTCTTAGCGTGATGAAATATAGCCTATAGCCTTCCTCGATAAATGAGCTATCTAATACTGAAAGAATTTTTCAAATCGGACCAGTGGCTCCTGAGATTAGCGCGTTCAACCAAACAAACAAACAAACAAACAAACAAACTCTTCTGCTTTATAATATTAGTATAGATAACACAGATGGGTTTTAGTCAGTAAGAGTCTGACACTCTCTTCCACTCCACCTAGAGCGGACAGAGTCATCTGAAGATTACCCATCCTTAAAAATAGCTAAATAAGAATTAGTACAAAGTCAAATTATACATGCTCTCTTTAAAAATAGAGCGTAACAGATATCGCCTTAGCACACCAGTCGCGTTGCGCCCCAACTTGCACTATACTAACTTTAACAATTTCCGAAGTAACATCCTAAGTGAAGTTGTTTCTTCTTTGACCGTTTGTTCTATGTCCAGGATACAATATTGAAGAGCTCTTGATAAAATTGCTAAGGATGCTGCTGGTAGCATGGCTGTGAGAAGCGTAAAGTATTTATTTATATATCAGTTACTAGCTGACCCGCGCAACTTCGTCTGCACCACATTTTCCATTACTTCTCCGCTCCTTTTTGTCTTAGCGGGATGATATATAGCCTAAAACCTTCTTTTATAAATGGGCTATCTAACACTGAAATAATTTTTCAAATCGGACCAGTAGTTCCTGAGTTTAGCGCGTTCAACCAAACAAACAAACAAACAAGTTCTTCTGCTTTATAATATTAGTATAGATTTTATCCGTTACTGACTGGTGACTGATATACAACGCATAGTCGAAACTATTGGTCGAAAAAATCTGAAATTAAGTTCCTCGAAATTCCTACGGGAACGGGAAATGTGGGATATGCGCATAAAAAGTTAGTAAGTTATCACTTCACTAAATATAATAAAACAAAGTCCTCCGCTGCGTCTGTCTGTCTGTATGTTCGCGATAAACTCAAAAACTCCTGCACCGATTTTCATGCTGTTTTTACCAATGGATACAGTGATTATCAAGGAAGGTTTAAGTTAGCGGGCAAAGCTGCGGGCATCATCTAGTATAAACATAAAAATGATGGAAAAATGAAGAGAAAGCTATATAGTTTGCACCTAGTGTGTTCTATCACCGACCATCACCGGTCACCCATCCACCGACCACCCTCGGCGTTGCTCAACCTTGGGATTGATCTATGCGGCTAATGATATTAAGCTTCAATGCACATCAGCAAACAAATTCTTTATTTTAGGGTTCCGTACCCAAAGGGTAACCGAGTGAACTTTATTACTAAGCCTCCGCTGTACGTCCGTCTGTCAATTCAATAGGCTTGTGTCCTGAAAAAATCTAATTAGTCCGTAAGTTAGATTATCAAAAAATATTTGACAAGTGTTTTTTCTTTTGTTACGGAAACCAATATTGACGAAGTTACGACGCTTTTAAAATTCTCAATACGTCACACCTTCGCATAATTTTTACTGAGTCGTGACGTCACGAGCCGCCACTCCCGAGTTTTGATGCGTTTTATCTTTGTCAATATTCATTGATTAACAAAAACAAAAAATACGTGTTCATTATTTTTCAATACTCTAACTGACAGATTAAATAGTTTTGCAATTTGTGGATGATGGAATCTAGCCTATTGTCGGCATGCTGTATCTCAACAACCGTAATGGGCAGACAGTTGAAATTTACACAAATTTTATACATATTTCTGCTAATCAAATAGTATAAATTAAATAAAATCAACAGCGAAATCATGCTTACATACAAGAAATGTGTCTTTGTTTTTTATATATATTACGGAACCCTTCGAGTTACACTTAACTGGTCTTGTGTATCCCTTATGGGTCTAGACTAAAAAGGCAGCACATTTAAATATTCAGATAAAAATTATTACGTTAATCCATTTATTAATGACGCAACCAATATAACACGACCTTGGACAGGCTAAAACATAATGTTTAGAATAAAAGGCGATTGTCGGACGTTTTACGAGCGTTTTATGCGCGTATTGATTGATGATACTCGCGTAATTGGTTGCGATATCGATACGCTCGACTTTTATAGTTTTCAATTTTACACTTAATATTGTAAATGGGTTTGGTATATTTGAAAGGCTGTGTTGGGTTCGTATTGAGTTTTATCAAAATTATGGGTATTTTCTATTTCGTAAATGATGTTTAAAAGCTCGTTTTTTTTTCTTCAGTTGAACGTTTTATGGCATTTTCTTTTTAGGTAGTATCTACTAATTGCTTCGTATTCCATAAAAAGATAACTATGTGCATACAGTTTCAAATAGTTAGACCAGGTACCAGCCTTGTTTACCAAATCATTATTATTTGCACATCATTTTCAAAATTACCGTACCATTGCGTTGAACAATAAGGCTTTATGAGTTATGAATTTTATTTTATAACCTGTTTTCTTGCTTTGCTTCACCAATTTAATCAACTCAAGCAATTACAGTCCACTTTTAGACTCTATGATAGGTACTGAATGCCTCCCACCCAAGTGGCAATACAACACCTGATCCTTGGCCACCTTCATACAGTCTCAAATTTTTATTAATGATGGGAAATCATTAAATTAAATCATTAATCATTAAATTTCTCCCGCTCTAGGCAAAGTAAAAGCGAGTGTCAGACTTTTACTAACTAAAACGCATCCGTGTTCCTCCTAATGCCCTATGCGTTCCAGGACCGCGGTGACTCTTTCGAAAACATTCCGCAATCATGGCAGGACAGTTAGCTCATCTACATTTTTAATGTCGTCAGCCAACTCATCGTCATCATCATCATCCACAACAGCCTGACAGCACCCACTGCTGAGAGTGCAACAAGCCACTCTTTTAAGAGTCACTTATTCGAGTGACCTCTTCTGGTCAGCCAATCACAAACAATTATTCCATCCAAAAACATGAAGTAAGGCACCTCAAAACCCTGAACACAAGTCAAAGGCTTTCCATTTGATCGTATCAGGGACTGAGCACAACTTTACGATCGCGTTTACCCTCGTGTTTGCCGTACGCGTTAAACTGGTGTAAACAGAAAACAACGCCACACATCATTCGCACGCAATTTTATTGACGAACAGAACAAAAGGCCCGATGATTGTGGAAGTACCTACTGATTTCTGGAAACGAGAGTGTTGGAATTCGGTGCGGATTGTTATGCTTGAGGATATTTAAGCTGTTGAGCCTTGAACTGTTTCATGTGGGGGGAGTTTAATTTTCATAATAAATTGTGATTATTATGTGGTTTATCTTTGTATATAGACAAATTTTGACCAGGATTCATCATCATCGTTCCATCGGAATTGCATAGCTGATTATTTCCGCCAAACCCGTTCCATCATCGGACCACAAGATTACGGTGATGTGCCATTGGTACATGGTAGACATCCCACCCACACGCACAAACGGTTTTAGGAACACGTTTATTGTGTGTAGTCATACAGCTATTAAGGAGTGGAATTCCCTGCCAGAGTCTGTATTTCGTGATAGCTACAATCTGGGAGTCTTTAAGTCAGAAGTGAATAGGTTACTTCTAGGCAAACGTGTTCCATCTTCGACCACAAATCAACAATTACCATGTCAAGCCAATGCCAAGTGGTGTAACTATGGTCAAACATGTGCCTATAGAAAAAAAATCTTACGGTGTATTGCGCCCTGGTATTCAGCGGTTTAGCTTTGGCTTTATAAAATTATTCATATGTAGGCTCTGCAATCCTTAAGTTACTTTAAATAATTCAAAATAGTTGCTATTACCGTTTCGCAGGTAGGTACTTAATTTTGACGACCACTGTTATCACCAACCTTCTAAATTATGCTTGCTTGGAAACACTTTTAAAACAACTTGGCACTTCAAATTGTAATGTTTTTTTATCAAGTTTATTTTTTCCTTCAACTTATAATATAATTAATATTTATTGAAGTAGTATTGCTTCAGCTTTGTGAGAAAATGCCCACCAGGTTTATCTAGAAACGTCAGGATTTTTGAAAAAGGTTAAGAAAAATCTTTATTATCTTATCTTAATAAAATCTTGCGTAAGGGTTTGATACATTGTCTACACTGCATAAATCCCAAGTTATAGCTACTTAATCATTATCAGATCTGATAATTGAAAACTGTAGCTTAACATAAGCTGCTGTTTTAAGGGTTTTTTTTTTCTTACGTAAAATATGGCAAAGGCGCATTTTCTCGGCTTCAATTAAGAAAGATTTAATTAGAATGAAAATTAAATATTTATTCGTACTCTTCAATGAACGAAAGTCTAGAGTTAGTATTATATTCGAAACTGCAAATTTTTGGAAACTGATTCTAGAACTTTTTGTGTTACTTTTATTCCTTAACCTTAAAGTTATGGGATATCAAAAGGAAAAAGTCTTAAGAGATTTTTTAGTTTTTCAACGATTTTATAATATCTACAAAGTTATAGGCTAAGGGTATGCTGAAGTACTTCAGCATACCCTTTCAGAGTTACAAGAGTCAAGGGTACATTTTCAAGGTCAAGTTCAAAAAGAGCAACGCTACATCGGGTTTCTAAAAAGTCACTTTATTTTTTTATCCGTCTCGCTGGAATTTGGGTAAATTCCCACTTATCTTCCACTTAAGACCTAAAAAGCTTTTGTTGAAGATTTCAAGGTTTCAAGGTCAAATGTGAGGTAGGTACAATGCTTTTTGTCTGGTATCTGCTTGATTTGTATTCATGGCTTTTTGTCTAGTAAATGCTAGGAACACCTCTAGTGTTGGTCTGATTGTAAGAATTTGCTTGTTGTAATAATTAAATTATTTTTGGTTCGGGCGACGAGTTATTTTTATTTTTTCATTTTGATGTAACGTTTTGTAAGTTTTCGATACTCAAACTATCTTGTAAGCAATTTTGAGTGATGCTCATAGTTTTACGAATTTTAGTAGGTACTCAATCACTGTCACGGTAAATTTTCGATTTAATTCAAAGAATCGTTTGGGATAGTACTGTAGCAGCTAGTTACTGCACCGAACTCATTCACCTAGATTTCATTTACGACCCAAGAACTAGTTCCAACAGATTCAAAACTTGCATTCTCAGTTCTATTTGCATTTAATTGTAGCAAACGATTATACCGAAATACCTTCACCACCTGCAGCGTAATCGTTCATCCGAAACGCCAGAGAAGGATTAATTAGAATTTTTAATTACAGAAATGCTTGCGACTGAACTGTTCGGGAACTTTTGTACTTCTGACGGTGACTTACAAAATTCGTTCTCTGAAATTGGCCGTAACGGCAAAGTTGGCCGGTCGTTCTGTGCAGCAACTAATTGTACTTCACTTTTGTTTGACTGTTACGTTCCATTGCAGGTATTGATCTTGTAACTGGCGAACGAGTTAAATGTTCACTTTATGAGCTTGCTGTTATAATTTCCTTGAGTTTGTTACGCTCTGTCGGAATAAGACAGTGAAATAATGGTTGTGTTTTCTGGGAATGTTGAGGAAAATTGTAACAAGTTCATTCTTAAATTCAATTAGAGAATTATGGTTTTAATAAAACGAGTTTTTGAATAAAATCTAAGAACAATAAATTATACTTGCATCTAGTCTATGAGTTAATATCATCTGTACCAATATTATAAAGCCAAAGATTTTGTTTGTTTTCTTGAACGCGCCAATCTCAGGACTACTGGTCCGATATGAAAAATTATTTCAGTGTTAAATAGCCAGTTTATCGAGGAAAGCTATATCATCACGCTTAGACAAATAGGAGAGGAGCATAAATGGAAAATGTAACGCAGACGAAGTTGCGCGGGTCAGCTAGTATGTTACACAGCCCCTCTTGATTTCCATGGAGGATGGACTTTCCCATGGTTGGTAGAAATAAATTGTACATGTGTGCTTAATTTAATATTAATGCAATTAACTCTTTCTGCGTGTTCATTTCAACCGTAAGGACCCTTCTTTATATGCGTGTTTTCACCCGTGTGTAGATCTGATCCGCATGCGGGCTGCCCGCATCCTATCATTTCATGCATCTATTCGCGCGTGGGCGAAAAAACGCATGCCGGAAAAAGGGCCTTTAGTGTTTATTTCACCGGAAAATGGCAAAATATCGCGTGGAATTGTAAAATATTTTTTCTTAAAAAGCCGCGAACACTATTGGAAACTATTGACTTTGGGTAGGATTTATAGTATACAAAACTTTTTCCATTTTACACGTATTTATAATTATGTGTATACATTATACATATATATTTGTTTGAGATGGGTTTTCTCTAGACTTTAGTCTAGGTCAGAGATGACAGAGACATAGTCTATGATGGAGTGAGCTTAACCAGAAGTAGTCTGGTCACTCTAACTTTGAAAATGTTAGGGTTGTAAGCGTTCGGAGACACAGACGAAGGCAGAGAGTTCCACTCCTTTGCTGTGCGCATTATGAAATACGCTTAGAAACGCTTATACGAATTGGTTGCATATATCGAGTAATCATAATCTTACGGAGTTTGCAATTTTCCGGTGACATTATATAAATCAAGGGATACTCAAAAAAAAGCTCCTAGAACCTTCAACAATATAACAACAAGATATTCTGACGTTATCGTCTGGTAGTGTTACTAATTCGCGTAAGAGGCACCTTTACTATAAAATAATATGTAGAGTGATAGATGTTACCCTAAGTAACGAAGGCACAGCATAACCGGATTAAGTAATGGATAGGGTTGTCGCTACTCGTTCAAACTTCCCCTATTTCGGAAAATTGTCTCTAGAAAAAAGTTTTTACTTCGTATCCTTAGGTAAACATGGACAGGTCTCTGTCGACTTTTTCTAGGTCAAACGTGTTTATAGATATTTTGTTAACCGAATACATTCATTATTCATTATCTGCTGAGCCTTTTCCTAGCTATCATGGTGTCGGCTTCCAGTCAAACCGGATTGGCTGTATACCAGTTTTTACGAAGAATGGCTGCCTACCAGACCTCCACAACCCATTAACTAGGTATCACGGTACTTCTTGGCAAAACTGGTGTCAGATTTTATGGCTTCAGACTGCCAAAGATCTACAAATAGCAGCCGGAGCCAACGGCTTAACGTGCTCTCCGAGGCATGGAGGAGACTCTCTCTTATTTTATACGTCTCGGTATGTTAAAATGGTCACCCATCCACAGATCAATCGTGGCAAGCGTTGCTTAACCTTGGAGATCGACCCGTACGGCTGTTGTTATTTAGCCACGAGCTCCTCATACAACAAATACTTAATATTAACTTTACATACAACAAATCCTTAATATTAACTTTTGCTTCGTCCAAAGTGAGAGGAGTAATTTGATGATTTCCCATCCATACAAAAACGCGTATTATTTAACCAGATATCTAAAAATAGGTCCTATTAATATTATCGGCAAAATGTTGAATGTCAAAAAGGATGTTTGTTAGTTTCAGCACGTTTTCGAAAGGTAGGAAGGTGACTTAATTTAACTATCATGTAGTGAGTGGCAGAATATGTGGTAGCGGAAAATACGGCCGGAATATTAATATTCTGAATTAAAATTAAGCAATGTTTGTAGACAATCCGAGCTCCTTGAAGCACTAAGCTGGCGTGATTGGGTAACAAACATCCATCCAAATTTTGCATTATTAATAATAGTAAAATTTGCAAAATTTATAAACTTTTATTTCAATTTACCTACATTTAAAAATAACCTCACTTTCACGTCATAGAAATGTACTTAAAATTTTATTAGATCCAGTCACAATTGATGGCAATAGTTATTTATGATACAAGAGCGGTGAGTTGGTCTTTAGAAACGAGTAGACAAATGTAAGCCCGAGAAGAAGTCAAGGGTTGTCATCATCAAATAGCGTTCTCCCGATTTTGGCGGCAAGAGACCATTTTCTGCGATGCCTCATTCTCTTGAATAAGGCACCAATTGCAGAAAATGGTCTCTTGATATCTATAACAGGTGGAGTAGATTCCATAATTATATCTGATTCCTCGCTTGAACACATTTTTAACGTTTCTTATTTAAAATGGCGCGAATTTGCAAATGGGGAAAGGTGTGCGTTTTTTAAAATAAAAACGCACTTCCGTTTGCGTCGGCGTCTGCGTGAAACATTTTAGCAGAATTTTATATTGTAAATTGTAATATAGGTATATTGTACTGGTCGGATTGTTTTGACAAAATCATTTATTTAATAAGTTAGATTTTTTAAATTATTATTGTCTCTCCGAACCCTTTATATTGATACCCCAGTCGATAGGTTAAAAAAAGCTGAAGTCATTTAAATGGCACCGAAGGTCAGATATTTTAATTTATATATACCTATCCAGTATCATTCTCACTATTTAGACGGATCTAACGACACCTTTCAAGCTAAAATCTATCAAGCCACAGGGTTAGGCAACAGAGTGTGCCAAAGAAATATGACATCATACATAGATGCACTAGAAAAGAACATAAGTGTAACAGTCGGGTAAATATAACTACATCTATTGTCTCATTTTTTCTTCAATATTAAAGTGCTGGCAAGCTACCACCATCATGTCTAAGTCTGTCTCCATAACAACTATGTTAACAGCATTGTTGTGTTCCGGCAGTTAGAGGTATGATAGCCAGTTACTCTGTGTAAGAGGATTCCGGGTGAAACTCGCTTCCATCTTCGGCCTAATCATCACTTTCTATCAGGTGAGCTTTGGGCCAAGAGTTTCCCCGTTCTGTAAATTTTTTTTTTATCTTTTTCTTGCTTTGAATATTTTGTAACATAATTCCTTTAGCAAAAATAGGTGAACTGGATGGTAATAAACAAAACCATATTATTATATGAAAATTATCTTTCTCTACCTAAATGACCCTAACATTAGGTATATATATATATATATGTCACTGGAAAGTAACATACTTCGTAAGATCATAAAATAACTTGAGAGTTTGTAAACTATCGATAAATTCTCAACTGAACATTCGAAATACTTTTAAACGCATCAAAATTTGATAGTTTATAATTTCTCGAATTCATTCCGAGAAAGTGAACTGAAATAAAATGGTGACCAATCAGAGTACAAGAAACTAGGCTCTCATTGGTTTGTTTAGATGGGACGTCACATGTACGCCATAGGGTAACGAATTAAATGGACTTCCCATTATCCGATATTGGTTGAGTTTACTTTGAGTGTGTAATTTTAGGTACATATATATAATAGTAAATGCTCAGGTGAAATAAAGACGTAATTGCGTTTTCTGAAATAACAAATATTCTTTTATTCACATCTTTTTATACACAAGTTTTACTACAATAAACATATTATAAACAGAATAGCTTACCTGAAATAACAAAAACAACATTTAAAGCCTTTACTTCTAGTTTAAATAATAGTATATTTCTATTTAAAATAAAGCAGGAGAATATTTTCCACGTTTTTTCTAAAGATCCCATAACCTCTCTTTTACCTTCTAAAATTTATCGTCGCTGTCATTCACGTCACACTGACAGCTAATACTTAATAGTTCCATAGATTATATTCTATAATAACTGCATAAACAATAGCGTAGATATGATATCCTTTACATCTCCCACCCTCGGAGAGAACAACATCACAATGATTGTTCGATCAAGAGCTACTCATTATTGGAGTTAACTTTGTAACATGGTAGAAGTTTGACTCCGCCTTCTTATATCCAGTATCAACTTCATAGATTGTATTTGAAATCTTCCTTAGGATTTTGTATGGTCCAATCCTTAATTCATCCATTTTCTTCCTATTTAACCGGTTCCTATTTTCTACATATACTCTATCACCTACTTTAAATTCATATTCTTTTCTTTTTAGGTCGTATATTTTTTTATTATAGTTGTGAGATTTTATTGAATTTTCAAATGCTAGTTCTCTGTCTTTTTTGAGGTCTTCTACTGTACATCTTGATTTCAATTCCAGTGGCAAGATATCCATTTTCTCTCCTTCCAGTAGATATTTTGGGGTAAACTTAGTAATTGTATGTTCTGTTTCGTTATATTTTTCTACACATTGTTGTGCAATAGTTGTCCATGCTGTTTTCTTGTTCCCTTCATTTATTTTACACCTTATCCTATTGACCAAAGTTTGGTTCAGCCTTTCATTAAGGCCATTTGAAAATGGCGCGTCCACAGCAGTGAATACCATTGTTATGTTTTTCTTTTTCAAGAAGTCTTTAAATTCTTTGGAATTTATGCCAGGATATTGGTCTGTTAATAGCATATTTATATTATTGCTCTGTGTCACTTTTTCTATCAGCTTGATGAAATCACTGGAGTTTTGATTTTTTGATGTCAAAATGTATGCATATCGTGTAAAGTGATCAACCAAGAGATGTAAGTATTTTTTTGTAGACCTTGATCCTCCAAAGCCTCCAATTGTGTCAATGGATACAATTTCAAAAGGGTGTGTTGCTGGGCCTAAATGGGACATTAATCCAAATTTTGGTTTCCTTCTTGATTTGTTTTTTAAACAAATATCACATTCATCACAGAGTTTCTTAATATTTGTGATGATATTCTTTGCTGTATAGAAAGGAGTTATTTTATTTATCATTTGGGTTCTCCCAATGTGGTTATAGGTATTGTGGACATTTTTAATTAGTGTTTTGCTAAATGCTTCTGATAGTATAATTTTTTTCCTTCTGTTATTCTTTTTGTAATAAATGTTATTTTCCAGTATAAACTTTGATTTTCCGTCTTGTATATTTAAATTTGTGTCTTGGTCTTTTTTTATATCTTCTATGTTTATTAAGTTAACAACTTTCAAAAAATCTTCAGTATTGTCATTCGGTTCTAAGACTGGATTTCTACTTAAGCAGTCCGCTTCTTGATTTGACTGTCCTGGGTTATATTTTATCTTAAAATTGTATTGGGATAAGTAATATGTCAAATCGCCCAGTTCCTCATCAGTTCTAGACTTGATGTTAAGATTTTCTAGTGGTTTATGATCTGTATATACTATAAAATCTTTATTCATAAGCCAGTGTTGCCAATATTTTACAGCTTCCTTAATTGCCAAGCATTCCAAATATATTGCCTTTTTTTTCTTTTGGGTGTTGGTCAATTTTTTTGAAAAATAAGCTACAGGTTTATTTATTCCGTTTTCATCTTCCTGTTTTAACACAGCTCCCACACCTAGAATGCTGGCATCAGTGTATATTTTTATTGGTTGTCCTGGGTCTAATATTTTTAGAATTGGTTTCGAGCATAGTATACATTTTATTTTATCAAATGATTTTTGGCATTCTTTGGTCCATATAAATTTTACATCTTTCCGTAAAAGATTGTGTAAAGGTTCCAGGATAATTGCATTGTGTGGTATAAATTTATGATAAAAATTTACTTTTCCCAGGAACTGGCGTATATTTTTTTTTGTTTCTGGAATGGGGAAGTTCCTGACAGCCGTTAAATCATCTTTGATAGGTGTAACTGAATTTTTTTCTATTATATGTCCCAAATACTTGGCATGATTGTTTGCAAAAGTGCATTTCGAGAATTTCAGTCTAAATCCTTCTGTTAATATTGCGTCAAGTAGTTTTGATATATGTGTTATGTGTTCCTCGAAAGTTATAGAAAAAACCAAGATATCATCTATGAAATTTACTGCAAAATCTGAGAGATTATATTTTCTTATTATATTTCTCAATATTCTTTGGAAAATAGCTGGTGCCGTCTTTAAACCAAATGGGAGGCATGTCCATTGATAATGGCCTTCTTGCGTGACGAAAGCTGTCTTATATCTATCTTGTATTCTCAGTGGAATGGACCAAAATGCTGAGTTTATATCAAAAGTAGAATAATACTCACAGTTTACAGTTTTTACGATCAAGTCTTCAATCAACGGGAACGGCTGTGATTGAGGGACAACAATTTTATTCAATTCTCGGAAATCAATACACAGTCTTGATCTTTTCCCATCTTCTTTCTTGTATGCTAAGGTGACCGGAGCAGCAAAAGGGCTGTATGATTCCTCGATTAAGTTTTTCTTCAATAGTTTTGATATTTGATTCTCAATTTCTTTTCTATCATCAGTTGTGCATCTGTACGGGCGCTTGTAGCAATATTGATCTACTGTCAAGTCTATGTGAGCTTCATAACCTCGTACTGTACCAACGTCGTATTTGTCCTTAGCGAAAACTGGTTTGTATTTTTCTATTAATTTATCAATTTCAGTTTGTTTACATAAATCTAGGTGGTTTACTGAAATTTCAAATTCATTTAAATTAATATGTTCATTGAAGTTTATTTCACATTGGTTTAAACAGTTAATTTCTTGTTTCCGTACCTCAGAGCTTAGAATCACATCTTGTTCATTTTTGTCACCTAGTACATCAGGAATTCCGACATGCAAAATATTTGTTTCTGAGTGTTTATTTTTATTATCCTTTTCATTTTTGATTTTATTCTCTTTATTTGAATTATTACATTGTATGATATTCAATTTTTCATTTTGTATTAATCTGAATTCTTTGATACAATCCAAACCAATGAGAAAATCATAGTGAAAATTTTCATTATCTATCACAAAAATATTCATTTCTTTTTCAATGTCATATATTTTTATTTTTAATGTTACCATACCTTTTGTTTTCTTATCACCATTAATAGTTTTCAAGTTTGCTGTTTGTTTATTAAATGTGTCTTCTTCTTGTATTTGTATTTTCAATAACTTTGCATTAATTAATGATACATTTGAACCCGAATCATAAATTGCGGTAACTTTTAAAGTGTCATTTAATAATAACTTTATTTTTATTAATGGTGATACTTCTAGTTTTTTGGATTTTCCTTATTAAGTTCAACTTCTAATTCTGAGTTATTCACACTTTTCACAACATATTTTTGATTCTTCGCATTGAACCAGCAGTTTTCCTCAGGATGAAAACGTTTTCCTTTTTTCTCATTTACACAAATTTGGCATGGTTTTTTTTCTTCATTTTTTTTTGTTTTTATGTCAGTGTGCGTGTAGTTCTTTTTTTCATATTTGTTCTTCCCAACAAGATGTTCTAATTTGCCTATCTCATTATAGAGATCTTCAGTTTGTTCTAATGTCTCTCGGTCAATTTTGTCACTCAAGTAATTAGGCAGGCCTGCAGCTATAAGGTCTATAAGAGTACCTGTATCAATCGTTTTCCTAACCTCTAATAACAATTTCTCTTTTTTCAATGCATAGTCAAGCAATGAGCCCGTTTGATATTTAAATCCAAGAGCATATCTGATCGCTGACCAACCTTTGTTTCCGAATGTTTCACAGAAGTTTTTTTCCCATTTAATCCATTCTGAGTCTACTGTAAATTTCATTAGCATACAACTGTACCAGTTTACACTTGTATATTCTAAAAATTGTTTTAATATTTCAATTTTTTTTCTGTCTTCATCAATATGGAAACGGTCACATTCTTTGTTGAAGTCCTTAATCCATTGGTGAGCGTTTGCGTTTTTACCAGTGAATTTTTCTAGCACAAAGTCTTTTGCAATTTTTCCCAAATTTTGTGTTTCAGATTTTTTTTGCTTTTCTTCGAGTAATGTCTCTAGTAATTTCTCCAATGTTTTATTTGAGCTTTCAGTTAATGATTTTGTATCATTTAAGTTCTCATTAATCTCTTCAAGGTAAAAATCCTGAAACTGTATATTTTGTTCTTCATCTAAATATACCGTTGATATCTCATCAGTTAAAGTTATCCATATTTTCCTTGTTTGATGTCTTTTATTCAATGTTTTTTTTATCTTGGCATAGTTAGATGTATTTGTTATAAGTTTGTGTAAGTTTGCAGGTTGATATTCGGCCGGTATGCCAAAAGTTTTGCCATCAGGTGTTCCAATTGAGGTTATGCAAATAATGTTTGATTTTCCATCTGCTGATGTTTTCACACAAAAATCAAATCTTAACTTCTCCATATTTGTTATATATATATTGCGGAAAATGTTGTTTTATAATAGTAAATGCTCAGGTGAAATAAAGACGTAATTGCGTTTTCTGAAATAACAAATATTCTTTTATTCACATCTTTTTATACACAAGTTTTACTACAATAAACATATTATAAACAGAATAGCTTACCTGAAATAACAAAAACAACATTTAAAGCCTTTACTTCTAGTTTAAATAATAGTATATTTCTATTTAAAATAAAGCAGGAGAATATTTTCCACGTTTTTTCTAAAGATCCCATAACCTCTCTTTTACCTTCTAAAATTTATCGTCGCTGTCATTCACGTCACACTGACAGCTAATACTTAATAGTTCCATAGATTATATTCTATAATAACTGCATAAACAATAGCGTAGATATGATATCCTTTACATATATATTTATTAATCTACATTCGGCTTAAATTACGATTGTGACTCGTGGCTCGGAGGAGCTCATGGCTAACTAATAACAGCCGCACAGGTCTATCTTCAAGGTTAAGCAACGCTTGACGAGATTGATCTGTGGATGGGTGACCATTTTAACAAAACGACTTTCATCCGTGCCTCGGAAAGCATATTAAGCAGTTGGTCCCACCGGGTCATCTGGAGATCTTTGACAGTCGCTTCGGATAGTCAGAAGCCAGAAAATCTGACACCAGTCTTGCCAAGGACTACCATGATAGGTTGTGGAGGTCTGGTAGGCAGCCGCTCCACATAAAATACTGGTATTCAGCTGAATCCGGTTTAACTGGAAGGCGACCCCAATATAGTTGGGAAAAGGCTAGGCAGATATTGATGACTAGGGTAAGTTGTCGGAGCCTGCCTAGCGGGGACCCAACTACTTTCGGTGACATAGATACTACATAATACGTCAAATAGATGGATGTGAGACGCACAGGATCGGTCGTTGTGGCGACGCTTGGGGGAGGCCTATGTCCAGCAGTGGACTTCTTTCGGCTGATATGATGATGCCGAATAGCGACATAAGTATTTAATAAATTATCGTGATACAAAAAAACAATGTTTTAAAACAAAAATAGATACCGCATGAAAGTATTTGGAAATATCAAAATGTAATTGGGAAAATCGTAGTAACATTAAAATATTCAGCTTAACATTTCATGCTCAAATAATTAAAAAAAAAATGTTCCTTTTTGGTTTAATGAGGTGCTTCGAATAAGTAAAATTACTTCCGTGTGTATTGTATGATATATGTCTTATAATACTATGTCTAATTTTGCCTGTCTGATGTTGTGAAAAATAAGACTTATACAAATGAGTATTGGTTATTATCATTGTCAATGATAGTCTGATCTTAAAAATATATGATACAAAATTTGCCAAAATGACATATGAGTTTTGTAATAATATCGTTCCAAAAATGTACTTATCTAATAGATACATATTTTATAATTATAATTAATCTTTACCGATCCACGAAGGGCATGGTAGGAACATGGGAACATTGGCAAGAAGTGGCATAGAACTGATCAATGGGGGAATGGAGTGAGGCCCTTGTCCAGCAGAAGACTAGTTCAAGTTAAAAGAAAAATATATTACAATCCGTTACTGAGTGACCGAGTTACTGAGTTACTGAGCGACTGAGTGACTGACAATAAATGCATAGCCGAAACTACTGGTGTTCTAAAAAGGCCAGTTTAGCAGAATCATATTAGAATCGATTAAAGTTTTTAATATAATTCTTATATGAACACAACAATTTGACAAATTTAATTTTCATTATTATCTCTAACGCATGAGGTTTTAGATTGATTGATTCTGATTTTTGTAGACCCCCAGTTCGTGGAAAGCTGAACTTTGGCATGTTGTTTCGCTACATTCCGTACGAGAGCATTAACAAAGAATTTTGAGAAATTCTTACGGGAACAAAAAAACCAGCAAAATGCGGGTCGACTCGCGCACCGAGGGTTCCGTGCAAACCTGTAGATAGCAAAAGTTGCGATTTACGATTTATGACGTATTAAAAAAGGACTACTTACTAGATCTCGTTCAAACCAATTTTCGCTGGTAGTATAAATGGTAATATACATCACATTATATTTTTTTTAGTTTTATCAATCTCTTATTTTAGAAAATACAAGGGGGGGGACATTTTACCACTTTGGAAGTGTCTCTCTCGCAAACTATTCAGTTTAGAAAAAAATGATAAGTATTAGAAACCTCAATATCATTTTCGAAGACCTATCCATAGATACCTCAACGTCTGGGTTTGATGAAAACAAAAAAATTTAAGTTTCAGTTCTAAGTATGGGGACCCCAATATGTATTGTTTTTTTTTTCTATTTTTGTGTAAAAATATTGATGCGGTTCACAGAATACATCTACTTACCAAGTTTCAACACCATAGTTCTTATAGCTTCGGAGAAAAGTGGCTGTGACATACGGACGGACAGACAGACATGACGAATCTATAAGGGTTCCGTTTTTGCCATTTAGCTACGGAACCCTAAAAACGGGATATGCATGCGAAGTTGTGGACAAAGCCTAGTAATAATTTATCTGTGATCTTACACACTGCGCATATTACAAACATTTGTATGAACTACAGATAGTTTTTCCGGGTCTGGCTGTTTGTGTATGTGACTTTGTATGTTTGATAACGCACCCATGGAACAGGAGAAATTCTTAGTGTGGGGCAACGTTTAAAAAAAAACTTCGCGACTAAACTTGGTAGTCATATTATTTTTGTTTGAAGCCGGGCTTTCTATATTAAATTCAGAAAAAGGGGTTAATATTATACTAACCTCAAACCATTTTTTCAGGGCAAGACGTGCGATAATATAAAATAATGTAAATAAACACTGATGTTACGCTCAATATAGGTGATTTACGCTTAATATTATTCATGGCACGTTATTAAAATGCCAACCACATAGCTCCCGTGGTATTTGACAGTATAAATCTTCTACTAAATGAGGATTTGTTGCATTCGCAGCATGTAAAGTTGACTGGTGTAATATTTCAGTGTCATTTATGTTGGAAAAAATGGTCTCAATTTATTGAGTTCGCAATGTGGACGGGTATTTTTTGAGGATGAATAAAAGCAAATAGTACTGAAATACAGTGATGATCTATGCTCATTTGAACGTAAAGTTCTACATAAGACTGTCCCCCAAAACGCCCGCCCGTCACCACTTCCTAGTATTTTAGCTGTTGAGAAGAAGTGGCCAACAAACTCCCCTACCTGCAAAGACTCGATATTCCTACTAAGATACTCGTGTAAAATCCAAAATGACTTCATTGATTAGCAAAACCACCAACCATCTCTTCGTATCAGTTTCCTAAAACTTGAAACTTCGACGTTGAGAAACTCCGTTTTATGTAAGGTAGAAGTACGTATTCCCGTTAGTGTACCAGCACCCGTTAACAAGTCAGTTTTTTTATTATTGCTCTTTTCTACCAATAATAAATTAATGTTTGCCAATGGCAATACCTTCTCGGTAATATTTTGTACAATTGTAATGGCAACATTGTCCAAAAAGTTTAATGACGTCAAAACAATGCGATAACAAAAGTTTGCTCCAAGAAAATAATATGAAAGTTCAAATTTCTGTCAGTGAACTGCGAAACCACCACGTCGCATTGAACCGCTAGCCATACTGCGACGGATAACGTTAAGGTAAGAGTGTTAATTTTCTAAAATATTTGAGTATATTATTTTGCGATATAACTTATAAATTGAAGTGAATCTAATTGAGAAATAAATATTTTTGCCGTTCACATCTATTGGTACTAACAAACCCCTACTTGACCTAGTACTCGTTAAAATCGTTTTATTTTTACCGGCTATTGGTACACAATCTATCCGGTAATACACTTTGTACCGAAACCCGTTATTGTGTACTTATTGCCTTGAAATAGGTCTCATTTTCCTTTAAAACTAGAAGACTTTTCTGCCGGATATTGGGACTTGCATTAACAGTTGCATCTAAATCCGACATCGTCCTTAATGCCTTGTGTTAAGTTCTCTTTTCCTTCGAATTAATAGATTGAGTTTCTATGTTCCTTGTTTGATTGTTTGTCACCTGGATTCGATTTCCTCTTTAGGTTTTTTTTTCATAATATCCTAATTTTTCACATTTCGCGTTGTGCTCTGCTGTTATGAAACCAGGTTTTTCGATGCGCATCGTGTGGCGTGCTACCGTTTCAGTATGGATAGTGATAACCACGCAGTAATTTGAAGCTAGCTTCAGATCGGCAAACTTGCATGTCTCGATTTGCATGGATACCCAATTAATTTTGCTCGATTGCTTGCATTTAGTAGAAATACGTTGGACTGTCCGTTTTGCTGTCATGTAAGCTCTTCTTGAGTTAGTAATTTATCACCGTGTTTACGACTATTGATGCAAGATTTTTAATTATATGGCCCTGGGAGACAGAAATCCATATCATACAATTTTTAACCTTTGGGTTTTAAGTTTGTTTTTAAGTAATTGAATTAACACCATTGAATTTACTGTTCCTTCGTTAAAATATTTATTTTTCCTATTGATTGCAGAAATTTGCAAGACCCGTGTTATTTTTTTTTTCAGATAGCCATGACTGATAGACAGAAGGCCATATTAAAGGCCATGGAGGCAGTCAAAAAAGGAGCCTCCATTTCAGCTGCTGCCAGCCAGTTCGGTATCCCACGGTCGACGTTGGATGACAAATTACGCAGCCTCTATTCTGTCGAATGCTCTAAGGGACCAGCTACAGTTTTGATTTGACGAAAGAAGAAGAAGAACATTTAAGAAGGTGGATTATTTTTCTGGCAAATAGTGGGTTTCCCGTAAATAAGGCGTAGGCGTAGGACGTAGGATTTTAATTGTGATGAGAGCGCTTTCTTTTTGTCACCTTCTGATAATAGAGTTCTGGCAAAACGAGGCGCAAAAAACGTTAACAACGTTATTCCCAGCGGGGAAAGAGTGCGTAACCGTCTTGGTTACGGATAACGCAGCAGTGAATTGGCACCTCCGATGATGTTGTTCAAGCTGAAGTCAATACCACACAAATTTCAAAAACTTTTATTGAACATTTCAAGCTGACACGAGGATTCGGCTCATTTTATCCTATTGATCTCATTGAATTATTCCAAGTGTTAGTTGTTAAGTTGTTTTGCATATTATGTATTTTGAATATAAACATTATTAAAGTATTTATTAAAAAGTGACCAGATTTGGATTTTCTTAAGACTGACCAGATTTGGATTTTCTTAAGACTGTTGTCTTAAGAAAATCCAAATCTGGTCACTTTTAAACTTTTTATAAGACTGCTCGTGTTTTGCTCGTCAGGTAAACCTATGACAAATTATGAAGAGTTTGTAAAGTATTAAGAGCATAAATAATTGTGATAATTGACAGCCATTATTTAGTATTTACATAGATACCCGATTTTACCTAGACTGACTAGATACTTCATCCTTTTCCTAGTTTTTTTAATTGAGGCTTGAATTAGTACATTTTTTTTACTATTTTCTGTTCAAGAAAGCTAACTTTTATGTGAAACAATAGATTTGTTGTGTTTAGTGTATTTCGTAAGTTTTTTATTTGTTTTTATGCAGATTTCAGTGTTTTCTTTCTGATTTTTTATTTAGATTTTTTGCTACCAGATTTTAAGGGTTACATATATTATAATTGTAGTATAAATAATTTGTAAGCGTTGTTTAAAAATAATGTGATTCATAATAGTATACTATATCGATATCCGATATAAAAACTTTATTTTAAACAAATTGCCTGATGTTAACTACAAATACCTGGTATAAAATACATTTTAAAATTTTTCATGAATAAAAATGTATTTTTTTAGATAAGCCTTTTTTATTTATTTTACACAAAAATGCAAAAATAGCATTTCTGTGAACTTTAACGTGAAGCAATAGAGTTCAAATTCGCGGTGAATATTACCGGATTCAGGGACAATTTAACGTTTACTAGTACAAATCTACCGGTTACTGGTACACTTAACCCTTTATTTTATTTTTTTGCATTATTGTTAAAGAAAATTTATACTAATAAAAAAAAAGAATATTAGCCTAAAAGTAGTTTAAATTATCTCTCTAGTGATGTTATTATTTTTTTTGTAAGTCTTCTAGTTTTAGCATAGCAGATGTGCAAAGTCAGTGCAGTTCAAAACTTCACGGTTACTGGGACGTTTACCTTAGTACATAAATGTTTTAATTACACCCTCGGCAGCTAGCTAATATCATTATTAGCCTCCACGGAATGGGACTGTAATGTGTTTGGTAAGAGTTTGTGTAAATAACTTTTAGCATTTGTCTCCCAAACGACTAGGGCGAGGTGTTTTCAGTACCTAATGGTTTTAAGAGCCATGTGTATACTAGATTTGAATAGTTTTATGCTCTTGGGTACTGTTTTAGGGTCATAAACCTGTGGATTTATGAGTTTTTGGGCATCAATCTCCATTTACTTCTTCGAGATAAGTACACAGCTAAATTACTTTAGTTAGTGCCCAATGAGATTTTAAATCTAAATAATTAAATGAGGAACTTGTTCAAAACTATACTCCTCGATTCTTCGTCTTGACAGTAAATGATATTTTAATAAAAACTATTAATTTTAAAATAATAAGTTACACATTGACACATTGAAACCGCTTATATTTTTAATCACTAAAAATTCAATAATTATAATGACTCGACAAACGTTCTTATACAATAAGAACGAATGAATGAATGTTTTTAATAGATTTATTATTAATAAAACCGGCCAAGTGCGAGTCGGACTCGCGCACGAGGGTTCCGTACAAACCTGTAGGTATTATATTATAAGCAAAAGTTGCGATTTACGATTTATGACTTAAAAAAAAAATATTAATACGTCAATTTTCACTGGTAGTTTACATGGTAAAATATATCATATATATTTTTTTAAATTTATCATTCTCTTATTTTAGAAGTTACAGGGGGACACACACATTTTACCACTTTGGAAGTGTCTCTCTCGCAAACTATTGAGTTTAGAAATAAATTATATTAGAAACCTCAATATCATTTTGAAGACCTATTTATAGATACCCCACACGTATGGGTTTGATGAATTTTTTTATTGATTTTAAGTTCTAAGTATGGGGACCCCCAAAATTTTTTTCTCGTGTTCTATTTTTGTGTAAAAATCTTAATGCGGTTTACAGAATACATCTACTTACCAAGTTCCAACAGCATAGTTCTTATAGTTTCGGAGAAAAGTGGCTGTGACATACGGACGGACAGACAGACAGACATGACGAATCTATAAGGGTTCCGTTTTTGCCATTTGGCTACGGATCCCTAAAAAGTACCTAACAATCTATTCTCAGTCCTACCAAATATATTGGTACAAGCCGTTTCGGAGGAGTTCGAAAACAAATAGGTACCGTGACACGTGATTTTTATATATAAGATTAGATTTTTACCGTTTAAATTCGCATAACAAATCACTAGCCTATCTATTCTAAGAATTCCACAATATTAATAATTAAGAGTTTTAACTGTACCTGTTACCGTTGACAACACGATTTCTGCTCAAAGACAGCCTTAGCAATCAATTAATTGGCTCGAAACTTTCATCTAAGAAAATTGCAAACGACATTGTAATTGATACTTACCTTCCTGCCTGTTTATTAATTCTGCCGACGGAAATGTCACACCAATATTATAATTAGCACTCTATATTTAGATCGGAAACAATAATTAACACTCTATGTTTGAATAAATAGGAAAACAATTGATTATCCATTGGCGATGACAAAATAAACCACTCTTCTGTTGTTTATTTGTAGAGTGAAGTTATTGCGAAACTAGAATATAATTATAATTTTAAATGTGCAAAAATGGTCATTGACCCATATATTTATGTACCTGCATTTATTGAATTTCTTCATAGCAAAAGCAAGAAATATAGACAAAGCTCTCCTGAAACGACTTCTATCAAGATCCAAGATGCAAAGCAATCATTTCAAACAAATCATTTACAAACTATTTTGAAATGTCATGGTCAGTGAGTAAAAAAAATTAAAGCTATTTGCACGTTCCAAAGCGCAGATCTCTATGGAGAAGAACGTGCAAGAAACTCCACGGACACTTATCATGTTATCGTATGATCCTCTACATTCAAAAGTAGTGAAAAACGGTTCATAATTGTAATTTATTGTTCGGGTATATGCGAATGGGGCGCCCGCTTGTACAATATAAATATTCCTGCGCAGATGATTGCATCCAATCATCATCATCTACGAAGGGATATTAGGGAAAGGTCATTGTACTTTATTGCAAGTTTATCTGGCCCCTACTCTAGTGCGCAAATTAAGAGACTTTTACAATTATAGTTTCTTCTCCATCCATATTTTAATTAAGGTAAAACGATAAGCCTGGATTTCAAATAATACGCAGCAAGTAGTTACTACTTGCTACTACAACATCGTGTTCAAATAAAATCAAAACTTAAAACTGAAAAATAAAAGATTTTTATCTTTCAGTTTTCCTCGGAGTAGCCGGTGTACATCACTACATAGTACAAAACATAGTCGCTTTCTCTGTCCCAATATCCCTATGTATGCTTAAATCTAGTTTTAAAGATCATCGGATTTTGATGCGGTTTTTTTTAATAGATAAAGTGATTGAAGAGGAAGGTTTATATGTATAATAACATGTATAATAATCTGTAGTGTATTTAGTATCAGCATTGCACCCGTGCGAAGCCGGGGCGGGTCGCTAGTAAATAATAAAATAAATAAAACCCACTGAATTGAAAACCTTCTCCTTTTTTGAAAGTCGGTTAAAAAATCATAACACTTTTCAGCACTCTGCTTACAAACACAACAAAAGACGTAAAATAAGGTAAAAAAAAAGTTAAAAGCAGTTGAAAAATACGCAGACTTTATAATTTTGTATATCCAGCATAGTACAAAAAAATATACATTCCGGAAAGTAAAGGGCATGTAGGTTTGTGCTATAGGAATGTAACTGATTTTTTTCAGTAAAAACTCACCTGTACACAGGATTGTCATCTCTATACCACACGACAAGTAAGAGACTGTCGTTGTGCATCGGTGGCCGGATGTCGCACGGCATGTCTGCTTCACCACCGACGATTGCTGGTACCCTGGTCACGGTAGCCGCTACCGGTGACGTCACTACTCCTGGAAAAGAAAATTATACATTGTTGTAAGTTGAACATAATCTACAGGACTAGGCCTTTGCCTAAATCGCAGAGATCTCTTAACATTGGAATCATTGTGAGCAAAAGAAAGTGGAGTATTTCTCGTATTTTAAGGGTGCCTGACCATTAGAGCAGAGCGGAAAAGTGGAGAAATAACCAATCATGTCAGTCAAAATGTCAGTGACTCTTGTGGTGTGGAGGTTTTATGCAATTAAATTGGTCAAAATTTCTCCGCTTCACTGCCTCGCTCCGTTGTAACGGCGGCACCCTAAAGGAGTGATTGTAAACTGTGAAAAGCACCTTTACTTTTCATACATTCTTTGATATTCGTTGAGTTGATATTACGACTTGCTTTTAATCGCTTTTATGTACGAAAATTGGTCTTGTGAAAGCATCAAAGTCAAGAAGTCAATACTAATTAATAAATTAGACTGACAACACTTTTTCAACGCCAAGTACTACATTCAGAAAGACCAACAAAACGGCCGCCCGTCACCACTTCTTAGAGTTTTAGCTGGGAAGACGAAGAAGCGCAACAAAATCCCCAGCATCTTATGATTGTCATGACAACCCAGTTTGGACACACCTAGCGATAATCTACACTCAGAGCTGCCCCAAAATCAAACTAGCTAGCACAAAACACAAACAAAACACAGAACAAAGCAAATAAAACATAGCAGTGAAATCCAAATAAAAGCTTCACTCAAGTGGGTTTTTTAAGCAACCCGATTGTTAGTACATCTCAAAACTAAACCTCAAAATATTCCATTAATAAGTTTTTGTTTTATACGAGTCTGAAAACAAAGTTCCAGCGCTAACACATACATAAGATATGGTTTGTGACACGTGAATAAGTAAGTCCGTACAAACATAATAGTGTATTTGGCACAGATAACTTCTTGATATTCTATTAACCAAAACCCATTTTCCTCTCAGAATACAGAAGCCCTAATTCCCTAAAAGAAAAATACCAAAAAAAACCTTTGTTACGAGGCAATGGGGATGAAACAGGTTTATAAACTGGTAGTACATAGATTTGCGGTTGATGAAAGTATTATAAGGTCAGCAAAAAAAATAACGGACCAGTCAAAAGAGTATCATTTCTAACGGAACCCGGGCAATCCCTGTGTTTATCTGCTTAAAGCTTTGTATGAAACAGTGTTACGTTGTAAGCGGACAAAATCCCTTAACATGAGAACCAGGATGTGACGAGCTAAGTTATAGACTGAGGCGAGTACAAATAAAAAAAAACTGTTTTGTTTCATAAAACTTTGATCTTGTACGTTATGATCTGACATCGTCACTATACACAGAGGAGCTCGTGGCTAAATAATAACAGCCGCACAGGTCGATCTTCAAGGTTAAGCAACGCTTCCCGAGGTTGGTCTGTAGATGGGTGACCATCTTAACATACCCAGTTTCCTCCGTGCCTCGGAAATCATGTTAAGCTGTTGGTCTCGGCTGTCATTTGGAGATCTTTTGTAGTCGTTACGGATGGTCAGAAGCAAGAAAAATCTGTCACCAGTCTTGCCAAAGAGCACCGTTTTACCCAGTTAATGGGTTGTGGAGGTCTGGTAGGTAGCCGCTCCACGTAAAATACTGGTATTCAGCTGAATTCGGTTTGACTGAAGCCGACTTCAATGTAGTTGGGTGAAGGCTAGGTGGATGATGATCATCACAATACACACCAGAATAATAAAAAAAAAATTGGTTTCACCACATGATTTGGCTTCTGCAGACTGCCTTTGCCATAGGAATCTTGCATTTTTTCTAAGTACAAAGTAGCGCCTGCACTAGAGTTGCTTTCTATGAGCGAAACATTTTTTTTTTATAGTATCATAGTGTGCTAGCTAATAAGTGATAAATATTTTTTTTTTGGATTTTAATTAATTTGCATACTAAGTATATATAAATTCAAGTTCTTAAAACGTAACAGACACATGTGTTGCTGGGGAGTTTGATGGCCACTTTTTCTCCACAGCTGAAACACTAGGAAGTGGTGACGGGCGTTTTGGGGGACTGTTTTCTATAAAAACTTGACTTGAAAGTTTTTAATTTGAATAAATGACTTTAATTTTTTTTTTTGAATTTTGAATTTTTATAACCAAATCAAATCAGGGCTTCCAGCGATTACCTTTTACAAACTGCATCAATACCTACGTTCTTATAATATTTTATTGATAACTAGCTGATGCCCGCGGCTTCCCACGCTTCACAAATTACGTACTAAATCTTCCTCGAGAACCACTCTTATCTATTGGTGAAAAAAAAAAACATGAAAATCGGTGCAGTCGTTTTTGAGTTTATCGCAAACATACAGACAAGCAAAAGCGGCGGAGGACTTTTTTATAATATGTAGTGATGTAGTGATAGTGATGGACAACATTTCAAAATGAATTCAAAACGTGAGTCATCTCGCACCTCTCACTACTTGCACCACAGGCCACAAGGTTCAAAAACAAGAAAATGACATTCAACCGTACGTATACCGGGCAGCCGAGCTCAACCGGACAATGAGGACGACACGCACACCTGCCAACTAAAAACCTTTTTGGTATTCGGCACGGCAGAAAGACGAGGCAGCCGAGCTAACTTACAAAAAAAAACTGTACAGTCGCCTCATGTTTTCATATTATGTAAGTAATACGAATGTAATGGAGCTCTGTGTTAATATTGTGTGGAACTTGAAGGAAATGTAAATAACTGTGTGCTATGTTTTTTCAGAGACAATAAAAAAATAGTACTTTGCTGGCGTTGCTTTAACGTTTGACATAAATCGCAATAATAATGTTAATAATAATGGAGATTTAAATTTAAATTAGACCGCGTGTATCTGACATCGACGCACAAACGATTTCCATGGGTCCAGGGCATCATTTTGGACACCCCAGTGTTGGAATTTTCGTCGGTTCTTTTCTCATTTTTTCATTTTTTTAAAGAGTACCACAAATATGTATCAGCTCAGCTGAGCTATTTGTGGTCTTATTCAGATTGCTCTTTTTATTGAAAGTAGTTAATTAATTATTTTTTTATTAAAAATCTCATTGGGTTAGGTCAGAATAACGATTATTCGCAAGAGACACCGTGGCCTCGGAACACAAAGGGCAATGATATCCATGTTCCTACATGGATGGGTTTTATTTAGTCAGTAGAAGTCTGACACTCCCTCCCGCTACACCCAGAGCGGGAGGAGTCATTGGATGATTTGCAATCCCTAAAAAAAAAAGGGTGTCCAGAATCATGCCCTGGACCCATGGAAATCGTTTGTGCGTCGATGTCAGATACACGCGGTATGTACAGTAGTGCATAGGACTTAATGCAAGGCATTCTCTACCTGTTATTCTTATGTAAGTGACACACAGAAAGAAGAAAGAACAATAAAGTATTAATAATAAGTTGACTAGGTTTATTTATTTTTTTCACTTAAAATTTAACAAATTTCTCTTAATCTATCTTAGTTAAACAGTGCCAATTTTAACAATATTTTAATTTAATAAATTCTTAAGATTATTTTAATTTAATGAATGCTTAAGATTACGTTAACAACTGTACTAGTATAAACTGTGTCACAGTCAACAGCGTCTTCCTCCCTATGTATATAAATAGCTTGTTTCATTGTTTTTAATTCAAAATAAAATTTTATTACAGTAATAATTTGTTGAACTATCTTTAGGCTTAAATTGTGAAAATAAACAAATTATTTGTATTTATTTGCACTTAGAATAATAAACCATTAAAACAGAATCAGAATTATTTAAAACCATTTAAAAGTCTTTTCTAGCACACAGAATACTTTTCATTTGGGTATAAAAGAAGAAGCACCTCTTTTTCAAGGTTGGGATATTATATTAAAATTCCTTCACTGGGAGTGGAAGGGAGTGTCAGACTTTAACTGGCTTAAACTCAATAGTGTTTCTTCCAGTGCCTTTTGCGTACCAGAGCCGCGGTGATTTTTTAAAGAAATTTCTATTAAAACTGCGTCCAATACCATAATTATTTATTTATTTATCACTTTCTTCTTCTCTTTTTCTCTTTCTTTCTTTTTTTTTTGAACTAGCAGAATGACAAAAATGTATGTGAGACTGGAAGCCAAATAAAAATCATCACTTATAAAAAACAGATTGGAAAGAAAGGGCGTGAAAACAACAAAACACAGTCTCAAAAATAAGACAAACAAAAAACAGATAAACATTCAATACAAACAGTCGCGGTCGGTTCTTGTCAATATCCTCTGTGTAAGAGGATTCCGGGTGAAACTCGCTTCCATCTTCGGCCTAATCATCACTTTCCATCAGGTGAGATTTGGGCCAAGAGTTTCACCGTTTTGTATAAAAAAAAAAAAAAACAATCGGGGTGGGGTTCAAATTTACGGTCTCCAGCTTACTGGTACATACCTTAGCTGTTGGACTATTACAGCATGCGGCATCGCGTATTTCATTTTCCTAAGCGACTAATAGCTTAAGCAACTTCCTAGTTCTTGTGTACCGTTTAGATTGTTAAGGTGGAAGTTTAACCGCTTCTTTTACCTTGTCTAGCTGTGTAACCGTTGTTTTTTGTACAGGCTAGCGTTTTCCTAGTTCAGGACCTAAGTTTGCTTGGCTTGGTAAGCAAAGTTGTTTGACGCTTTGAAAAGAATAACAATTTTGCTGTTTTTTTTTTGTCATCGTCAGTAAGAACGAGGATCGGGAGATTAGGTGGTCCTTTTTTTTTATTGATGGGAAATCATCCAATGACTCCTGCCGCTCTGGGCGGAGCGAGAGGGAGTGACAGCAAACCCATCCATCCTTCATTGCCCTTTATGTTCCGGAGCCACGATATCTCTTTCGAATAGTCCCGCGACAGATTAGTTGATCTTGATTCGCAGTTCCGTACATAATTTCGAAGACAACACAACATTAGCAAAAACACTCACACTACTACAGCACCACTACTTCTAGACAAGCAATATTAAGGTAAGCGAAACAGAGAGTAAAGTCCCGCAAACTTCCGTTGAGAGGGACCTCCAACTGGACGATTCGTGTCCGGTGGGCATCTGCCCGATAGACATTTGAACTGTTTTACATGTTCAATTCAAATTACACGGAAACACGTTTAGTAGGTCTTCGCTGGTTATATAGATGTCGCTGCGTTACTTTTTGTTACGGTTTAGATTTTGCATCGTTTGGTTTTGTGGTGGTCATTGATGCTGCTACACTACGATTCACGATCTTTTTTTTTTGTTTCTTGTATTTGACCAAGATTTCATTTGATGAAAATGAGAACTTTGTCAAATACAAAACTATCTATCTGAAAGCCAGAATCAACAGTGGCGACCACCAGAAAAACGCCGAGTTAATGAATCCCGACGACTCCCGGGGAAACTATCTATTATTAGAAACACACATACAAGTGCTTGTCATCTATCCAGCCAGCCAGGGATTTTTAAACAACACCACTAGCAATAACTTCCATCATTAACTCACAGGTACTGTGCAATACAGTGCAGCTTGTGAAACTATCCACGACGAACAATAGTGAGCCTCTCAGTTGACTCTTACAGCCGGGAAAACAACTGATTTGCTTTTTCACGGCTTTCATCAGCTGGAATATTGCAGTCGAATGAAATGGCCTATTTTTTCCGATTATGAGTTTCTCGAAAAGGTTTTGAATTTGAATCTGCATTTGCTATACCTTTTGTGATACTTTAATTCTAGTCTAGTTTACACAGTGCGAGCTAGCATGCGACTCGCACGCTATCCTTTTTTTTTAGGGATAATAACTTCTCCCGTTTTGGGCGGAGCGGAAGGGAGTGTCAGACTTTTACTTTCTAAAATCCATCCATGTTCCTTCATTACCCTTTGTGTTCTGGAGCCGCGGTATCTCTTTTGAATAGTCTCGCAACCCTGGCAGGCGTCGGTCCTTTCGGGCCCCTCTTTGTGCTGACTGTCTTTGAGGCGCGTGTGGAACACGAACGCGTGGTTGACACAGCCTGTCGTCATAAGACGGACGGACGGTGAGCTAGCCCGTAGCTCACCGTCCACAGGCCCGCGCCCACGGTGACCGGAGGCCACCAGGTGGCCTCCGACGCCCGGTGCTGCCAAGTAGCTGCAGGGCAGTAACTCGTATCGTTTTACAAAAAAAAAAACTTTTTACAAAAAAATACAACCGACTTCAAAAAAAAAAAAAAAAAAGAAATTTAAATTCGGAAGTCGGTGTTTTTGTTAGTTTCTTCGTATTTTGACACCGACTTCCGAATTTAAAGTTATTTTTTAGTTTGTAGTGTTTTTTTTTTTGAAGTCGGTTGTATTTTTTTGTAAAAAGTTTTTTTTATATTTCACTTTTTAGTGGTGCCCTACACTTAACAAAACCACTACAAAATCGCAGAAAAGCAAAATACGCAATTTCGATTATCAAAGAATCATCTAAATAGTCAAATTCCAGCGATTTCGATATAAAATCCAAAGTTCGTAATCGATTTTGATATGATTTAAATGGGACCAATCTGCAAGTATATCCTTTCAGATAAAACAAAAATTTTTCAAATCGGTTCATAATTGTCGGAGTTATGAGGTAACAAACATAAAAAAAAAAAACATACAACCGAATTGATAACCTCCTCCTTTTTGGGAAGTCGGTTAAATACTGCCACGTGCAAGTTAGATAGTAGCTCGATACCTAGTTACTTCAATGTTTTTTGTTGTCACTCGCCTGTTCGCCTGACTCGCACATGGCAACAGCTTGGACATCACACTCTTAGTTCGGATGCTTCCCACAAGGTGGACCGATAATCTGGTGAAGGTCGCGTGTAACCGATGGATGCGACATTTAAGAGGGCCTTTGTCCACCAGTGGACATCTTTCGGCTGATATGGTGATAATGATAATAATGATGAAATTACCACATTAGACTGCATGAGAAATAGTATTTTTTGTAATTGATACTTTTGGCATTTTTATTTTCATATCTTTTTTTTTATTTTTTTTATTTGGCTCACCAGCAATTGAGTACACTCATACAATTATGGAATACATACAATAAAATTGGGGTCATGTATCAATCTCTTACAGGTAAGCACATCATTCATTACATACTGGTTAAATTGAAATTGTTTATAGGCTACTTACAATTAGAGGGTATTTAAATACATAAAGAACAATCAGGCTCCTCAAGCCAAATTCAAAACTAAAAAATTGAAATTAAGCAATAAAAAATCATAGGCAGAAACAAAATTAAGAAATAAATAAAATTATAATCGAATTAAAATCATAATAAAATTAAATAAATTCAAAATAATTAAGATTAAACATAACAATATTAAAATCCAACAGAAGCATAATCAGAAACAGAATCATAATTAAAAACAAAATAAATAAATAACCGAAAACATAATCGCACTACATTCATAAACAAACTGAATTAATATCGGTATCATTAAAACAACAAATTGGATACTGCTATTTTCTGCTACAACCTATAAACAGATTATTTTTTATTTTCGTTCAAAACATCATCTTTAAAATAAATTAGGCTGTCATTGTGTATCAAGACAGTTATAATTGTGACAAACACAACATACCCTCTTTTCCTGGAAACCGAAATGATAAACATACAGCAAGTGAAACAATAAACAGTCTTCCGAACAAACAAGACAGAATTCCTTGTAAATTTTGAATAACATTAACAATGCCAGATTCCATTGTTTACATACCAAAATTACAATGTTATTCCCAAATAATTCTCATTTATGTGATATTCCACGATCCTCATAAAATCTAAAGTAGGTTTTATGTACTTGGTTGACATCCAAAGTATGTTGGATTAAACTGAATATTACGAGTAGCGGGTAAGCTTTTGATATAGTGTATGTAGGTGTTGTGTAGAAGGAATTATTAATTTAGGTACAATTGCGTTCTCACATTTGTCGGTGTGTGGCTGTTCTGGAATTATTCACTTGTTTCGATGAATATTATTGTGTTCAGTTCCGTGAATATTGAAAACTGGATACTGCTCTGTTGTCCAGTTTCCACTTTTAGTTCGTTACCAATAGTAGGTAGGTAGTATTGTACTCGTTGTACTGCAGGTAGTATAATTCTGTATTAGCTCAGAAGACTACAATATAAAAATAATACACTCCATGTGGTTTTGTGAAGGAAAGAATTAAAATTAAAACAAAAGACGATCATGACGTCATCTACGTTGGTGTTTGCCAGAATGGAAACTACGGTCCGCGAGATACGGACCCCGTAGCGGGAGTTGAGATGTGAATCAGTTTTACAGTCTTAAGATCCCTCTCACATCCGTACACTCAACGTAAGGTTTAATTGAAAACCAGCGGCGTCGGGTAGCACCTAGTTTTCCGGCATTTTGCTGAACTGGACCTATTTGGCGTAGCCGAGGGGCACACAGTGGTATTATTTTAGAATAAAGTTCCCTTTTCTATCTTCTTCTTCTATCTATTTGTTTGTGCCTAATAAATTTGTTTTCTTTCTTTCTTTTTTTCTTTCTTTGCTCAAAGAGTTAGCTTTGCCATTCAACGTGGCTTTGCTGCCAGTCTTCTGGGTACGTTTCCTGATTACAGCGATGAGTAGGAATTCTTCGACAGCTAAGTTTATTTTGTTATCCGTCCATAAATATTTTTAACTCATTGACTCAACAAACCAAAGACGTCGATAGCAAGATCTTCTTCTTATTTCTTGGAAGTCGCTTGTGAAATAGGCCTATTATTGCTGAAAGCTTTAGGCGTTTATGTAACGGGTAATGGAAAATGTATCGTTGTGAATGACGCGACGTCACGTATGTTTGTGATTCAAATATCAACTGTCTATACAGCCAGTACCTGCGATCAAAAACATCTAAGACGAGCCGTAATTGCATGTATGTCGGTATTCAATATTGACATGGCTGTTTGTGTGTGTCTATCATTAGATATCTTGCAAAGGAAGGTTGTGATATAAGATTTAGTGATTAGATGATGCGTTTTGAGGTGGATACATGAATGAGAATAGCGTGCACAGAGAGTACAGAACAGCATGATAATATCACATCTGCCTAGCCTTTTCCCAACTATATTGGGGTCGGCTTCCAGTCGAACCGGATTCAACTGAATACGAGTATTTTACGTGGAGCGGCTGCCTACCAGACCTCCACAACCCATTTACTGGGTAGCACGGTAGTACTTCTTGTTAAGACTGGAGTCAGATTTACTGGCTTCTGATAATCCGTAACGACTGCCAAAGATCTACAAATGACAGCCGGGACCAACGGCTTAACGTGCTTTCCGAGGCACGGAGGAAACTCGCTATGTTAAGATGATTACCCACCCACAGACCAACCTTGGTAAGCGTTGCTTAACCTTAAAGATTGACCCGTGCGGCTGTTATTATTTAGCCACGAGGTTTTAAACATGTTTCCATTTAATTGCTTTATAGCTGTTGATAAATAACAATTGTATATACGAAAGCTTAGCTACTGCTGTTAGTCTATCCGTCTGTCAATCAGCGGGCTGTTTACGGATACAGCCCGATAACAGCAATAGCTGCACAGTCGTTAATTATTGACGCTAAAATAACAAAAAATAGTAATATTCACAGTTCAAGAGGCCTCTTCACAAGAAACGTGGTTTTTTAGTAGAAGAATTTTATTAACTTGCAATGTATGTATGTTTGTCTAGGTGGAATCTTCCAACTGATTAAATCAGTTAATTTTTAACCGATTGAGCTGAAATTTGTTATACATGCTGATTTGGATGACAATGTCCTAAAATATAATGTAACGGCACGGGTGGCGCAGCGGTTGAGCGATTGACTGCTGCGCTGCGTGTCGCGGGTTCGAATCCCGCACGGAACAAATATTTGTATGACCCACATATAGTTTTTCCGGGTCTGGTTGTTTGTAGTTATATGTGACTTTGTTTGTAAATACACCCACGATACGGGAAAAATTCCTAGTGGGGGCAACGTTTAAAAAAAATACTGCTTACCTACTGCTTAGCTGTGTCGTCAATCTAATTCCAACATGGATCATCCAAGATAACAGACTAGTATTTTTTTCTGCACTACCACAGCATAGGTATCAAATTAAAGGGCTTTCTAAGAAGAGCACGAAAACTAATACAACGTCATATTAAATCCAACATTGGGGGACCATCCGAGATGTATAAAAGCTTGTTTTTAAAAAGTTTTTACCGTTTATTTATACACCTTCGTAGAAATCCGAACAATAAATTTGTCAATTCCATATTTCATTACGAGTGAACGTAAAGGATTATTTTAGAAGTCGATTCAGGACTGCTGCATGTCTTAATTGGGTTTAATGGCACGGAACCTTTCGTGTTCGAGTCAGACTCGCACTTAGTTTTATGTTGTTCACGAATGAATGAAAATGACATTAATCTTAAGGTAAGTTGCAAACATTTTCCAGGTATTTGATACACTGAAAACATACTGCTACATTTAAATAAATGAATTAAAATAAACAATATCGGTTTGATTCGTGTGCTTAGGAAAGACAACATAAAAATATCAGTTGTATTTATTTTTTTCGGAGCCAAACACCTTGGTCCGATAAAATTAGAGTCACACAGTAAATCACGAAACGATAAAAGCACGAAAAGAAGAATATTATTTAACGAGAATCGAATACGCTCAATTCATCTTCTATGAAACCTCGGGGGGTCTTAAAAAGGCCAATTTAGAAGAATCAGAAAGCACATCCCGCAACCTAGTCACTGTCAAATTTCCCCAATCAACCTTGAATCTAATGCGTTAGTGATAAAGATGAATATGAAATTTAACAGATTTTTGTGTATTATGATTCTTACATGATTCAGCTGAAGAGGCCTTTTTCAACCCGTAGTTTAACCATTCAGCTTGTATAGGTGCATACTGGCTTGCGTGCTGCAACGGGCATTAAAACATTCAATCGGCGATGCCCATTTGCCAATGAATTACTGTTTAACGTCGTGCATTTATGTATAGGCACTGATAACGTTTGTATTTATTTTATGGCATGAAAACGTGTGAAAAGCAATTATTAGTCAATTTATATAAAATATACTAGTAACAAAAACATGAACATTGCGATTGTATGCCTGTGTAATTTGTTTTGCCAAACTATAATATTATAGTATGGCAACACATATTAAAAATCAAATCACAGAAAAATCTTTCACAGTTCACACAGCAGCTCCGTCATTATTTAATTTTTCAGCCAAAAGGTCTCCACTGCTGGACATCAAACTCCTTAAAGTATCCTCCAGAGAGATTCTGTAAAATTCTCACCGTGTGAACTTTGGTGAGGAAAACATAAAGTGAGCTCTCATCATCATCTATCCAGCCTATTTCCAACTATTTATTATTAATATTATTTAATGACCTTACTCTTGACTACAATCACGCCTGATGGAAAGCGATGGATGAGGTCTAAGATGGATGGTCTATATTGGGGTCGGCTTCCAGTCAAACCGGATTCAGCTGAATACCATAGTATTTTACGTAGAGCTGCCTACCAGTTTTTGGCAAAACTTGAGTCAGATTTACTGGCATCTGACAATTCGTTACAACTGCCAAAGATCAATAAATGACAGCTGGGACCAATGGCTTAACGTGTTTTCCCAGGCACTGAGGAAGCTCGGTATGAAGTGAGCTGTCTATGGTCTTGTTTGTATAACATAATGGAATAACAGTTCACTTGATACTCACTCCAACTAATTTTAAACGGTGAGATATTGGCAGAATAGGTCATTTGTTTGCTTCAGAATTCAAAGTTTAAAAGTCATTTTATTCAAATTAGGCTGAGAGCCAGCACTTTTTGAACGTGAAGATTTGCAAAAGACTTTCCCTCAAAACGCACGCCCGTCACCACTTCCTAGTGTTTTAGCAGATCCAGTGAGTTCACCAACTAAGATCCTGTGAATCTTAAAAAAAATCTTATTGCTAGTGAAGCGTTGTGAAAGCACCGATGGTTGAAACCTGATGGAGATTTCTCAGTTCGCTTGTGGCCCCTGTGAGAACCAAGGTTACTGACATAGCCCGAAGGATCGCCAAACTAAAGTGGCAGAGGGACATTGCTCGCAGAACAGATGGTCGAAGGGGCCGAAAAGTTCTGGAGTGGCGACCGCGTACACAAGGTGAACTGATGAGCTGGTGAAGGTCGCAGGTAGCCGATGGATGCGAGACGCACAGGACCAGTCGTTGTGGCGACGCTTGGGGAGGCCTATTTCCAGCAGTTGAGGTCTTTCGGCTAATGATGATATGGATTGTGGCCCCTGATTTTCTTTGTTCTTTGTTTCTTGCACGTTCTTCTCCATAGGATCTATTCTTTGGAACGTGCAACTGCCGCGCTGGAGATAGAATCGGTGAGTTTGTTTTGTTGCAGAATAACTTGCTACTCTTGTCTCTAGCGCGGCAGAATTAGCTTCATCTATATGACTGACAGACCTTGACTATTCAAAAGTGTCTGTAAACTGGTCTATTTGAATTTTGTATTTGTATTTGTTCTATTATAATTATCTATCATCACCCAGTAAATCCTACGAAATATAATACACTAAATGCTAGTATATACATACACCACTTCTTTAATATGTATACGAAGAGAATAATCATAATATTAGCTTGTCATATTCACATCATTCCAATATTCCATCAGAGTGTTTACACAATACAAACTCTGAAAATAATTAAACGTCACCCACGCATTTTGCTCGCGATATTACGACATGGAATATGGTTATAATAAATAATAACTAATGAGGACCTCATTTTATGGGTTAAGTTATTAATTAGGACAGTTTTCATAATGGGACCGCACTGTGAGTTACGTGGGTCTTAATCAATAGGCTAGTTTTGAGGATCTTTTCGATTTATGTAATAAGCTTCTGCTTTGGTTTTTGCAAGCATAAAATTACTAATAATCCCAAGGGAAGTTTTTTCAGGGATTTAATTAGTATCATATGTAATTTACCACTGATCACTCATATGCCGATTTTCTTCCACATATGTACGTTCAGCCATTAAGACGTGAAATCATACCAGAATAATTTTCAAAATCGTTCCAGTAGATCCCTAAAACCTCACAAATTTTAAAAAATTTACCTCTTTATAATGTTAAGTATAGATTGCAGAAAATAATGGCAAATAGAAGGTTTTTACGTCGTTTCTGTCCATTAACCACTTACACAACCAATGGGGATCTTCTTTTTATTGTGTAGGTAGTAAAGTCTAACGCCCCACACACCCTATTGACAGAGTTATAAAACTGCCTCAAGGGCCTCTGACATGGTTTAGTGACAGGCCTTTGGCGGTCGGGACCACAAGTGTATACGTGCCTTCCGAAGCACGGAATCATCTTCTTATCAGACAATCAGGTAATTCAAGCCTGCAATGTCCTAGCCAAACTGGAAACAACTTCACAAAGTAGGCTTCCCGTGAAAATCGAACCCATGACCACCTGGTCACAAGGCAAGCGTCTAAACCAGTCGACCACGGAGGCAGAACGAACCGATGGGGTTATAACAGTTAGCATTAATGGACAGTTAAACGACCGATAAAGTACCTGACAAACCGGCATTAGTGCTAGAATACTCTACTCGTGGTTAAGATTAGCAATGAGTAGCTTATGTCAGATGTAATAAACACGAGATTGTCAGCAATATATCATCACTGTGTCTTGTGTAACACATGAGAGCTTACAAGTACACAATATTAACGAACTTAGTGTCACGATGTCAGTCTACGTTACATTGTTGGTTGGTAGGTAATAGCTTGACGTGAATTCACTAAGGTGTCCTAAAAACATAATCTAAGTTAGAATAGAATACTCTTTATTTTGTTATTTATGTGTCTTTTTGTTTTCTTTTAACGCCGGCTTTCACTAAAAACCAGCGTTGTGGCTCTTTCTTGCACACGAGTCTTAGTTTAGTAGAGTTTCAGCATTACGCTGAGACGGGCATTTTGCGCAGATTTGACGCATATCTTCCCAATTTTCCATGTACATGATTGTAATTTTGTGTATTTTTGGTATACGTAATACGTGGCGCAAATAAAGTATTTCTCATTACTTTTCTTTTTTCTAATTCGTAGATAAAATTGTATAGTTTTGGCATAGTTATAATTTTCTTAAAAAACCGTCGCCTTTAATTATAAAGCTGAAGAGTTTATTTTATTATTTAAAATCAAAACGTTGCCCCACACTAGACATTTCTCCTGTATCGAGGGTGCGTTCACAAACATGCAAAATCAAATACACAAACAGCCAGACCCGGAACAACTATCTGTAGGCCATAATTATAAATATTTGTTCCGTGCGGGCACCTAACCCGCGACACGCAGCGCAGCAGCCAATCAACCACTGCGCCAACTGAGTCGTCAAATCAATCAATCAATTTGTTTGTTGAACACGCTAATCGCAGGAACAAATGATTCGAATTGAAAATTTAATTTCAATTTTAGATAGCTCTTTTATCGAGGAAGCCTATAACATAGGCTATATTATTACATCCTGCTACGACCAATAGGAGCAGAGTATTAATGAAAAAATGTCAGCTAGTTCTACTAATATTAAGAATGCGACAGTTTATAAGAATGGATGGATGAATATTTTGTTACTCTTTCACGTCAGAACGTCTGCACAGATCTTCATGAAATTTGGCACGGACGTAGATTATAGTCTGGAATAACACATAGGTTCCCAGAATATGTTCTCTTGGAATCACGTGGGCTAAGCCACTGGCAAAAGCTAGTGAATCATAATTTCTCAAAATTGGTTTTTAGAACGTAAAAAATAGCGTATGTTTTTTCCCAACCAACCATTTTCCAACCCTCCCCCATTCTCCCAACATCTTATATCGCATGCCACACAGAAATTAATGAGTATTACTTTATACATAGTCAAAACACACCCTGTAGTCCATTTACAAGTATTATTGATGATATTAGGCGTGGCTTAAGCAAATTTCGTCCCTAATAAAGAAGGAAAATTGTACTATAAAGGCACGCTTACATTTGGTAGTGTCGTGGCGGGTTCTTATGTCAAAAATGAATCGATCTTAGCAATCATTGAGTTTATAAATCTATACTTCTATACTAATATTATAAAGAAGTAAAATTTGTTTGTAAGTTTGTATGTAGGGGGTAATCTCAGGAACTGCTGGTACGATTTGAAAAATTCTTTCAGTGTTAGATAGCCCATTTATCGAGGAATGCTATAGGCTATGTATCATCACGCTAAGACAAAAAGGAACGGAGCAATAATGGAAAATGTGGCGCAGACGAAGTTGCGCGGGTCAGCTAGTACTTCTATAAGATGGAAAGGTTTTACATTCACGATTTTATTTTGTTAGTCTATACTGTCCCGCTTCTGGGAAAAGGCCTCTTCCAACTCCTTCCAGATATCTTTCTCGCGAGACACCTCGAGCCAACCCTTGCAGTAGGTGTCTCGAGGTGTCTAGGTCGTCTTGCCACCTTTTCCTAGGCCGGACATCTATCCGCAGACACCCACTTTATGGAAACTCTTGTCCAGCGGTCACTGCATTTGGCTGACACTTGGCAGCCTTTTTTCGTCTTTGATTCACGAGCTTTTCCGATGAGGAGTTCGTGGCTAAATAATAACAGCTGCACAGGTCGATTTTCTAGGTAAAGCAACGCTTGCCGAGATTGGTCTATGGATGGGTGACCATCTTATTATACCGAGTTTCCTCTGTGCCTCGGAAAGCACGTTTAGTTGCTGTTCCCGCGGATATTCAGAAGTCAGAAAATCTGACACCAGTCTTTCCTGAGAACCGTGTTACCCAGTTTATGGGTTGTGGTGGTCTGGTAAGCAGCCGCTCCACGTAAAATACTGGTTTTCAGCTGAATCCGGTTGGACTCGAAGCCGACCCCAATATAGTTGGGAAAGGCTGGGCAGATTTATGAGCTTTTCCGCCGTCTAAATTACGACACTAACAACATATTCAATGTTAACGCAGTGCAACATACTCGACTCTGTTGCTTAAACCGTTACGATAATACTCCTTCGAAATATTACCTCGTTAACAACGAGCTCCTCATTATTATCAATGTAAACGCAGCTAAATATTCTGGACGCGGCATAATAGTTAGTGCTTTCAATGTATATGTATGGGTTGGTCATATTATGTCTTTTATGTATGAACCAGAAAATGGTACGCTAATTGAGCTTATATCGTCTTTAAGCGATAGAGATGAGTTTTATGACTGATCCAAATTGGATATTTTTTTATAGTTATGTTCGTAATTATCAGGGCAAGGTTAGCATGAAAGAAAATTAAAAAAAATATACTGGATCTTCTTTTTTTTAAATGTTTGTAATTGTCAGGGCAAGGTTAGCATGAAACAAAATTTTGAAAAAAAAGGTACTGTATATTTTTTTTTCCAAAATGTTCGTAATTGTCAGGGCAAGGTTAGCATGACAGAAAATTTTGAAAAAAAGATACAGTGGCGGTTTTAATACAACAGGTTAATGCACGCGATTTTTTTAATTGCAAAATGAAGTACTTATTAGCTCTTGTAAACAATCATGAAATTATTTTTTGTAATACCTTTATCAGCGATAAAGTAATAAAGCTTTAAAGATTACAATTAGAACGAGAAGCCCGATATAGACTTTGACGTCAAAGTCCATGCCACCTTTACAGCTGCCATAGAAAACAGCGTTTTCGCGAGAGGGAGAGATAATTATACGAGTAGTTGTTTAAAATAACTGTAACTCGTATGTTTATCTAGCAATTTTGTTTCTATTTTCACTGTTAGTATTAAATTGCGCCTACTGGTGGAGCCGCGCAGTCGGACTAACCTTCTATGGGAGGCACTGCTGACGCGCGCTCAACCTGATTGCTAATGAGACGGACCTATTTTGTTGTACTCTGGGTGAGTTCACAAGGAATGCATTATTTGTAATTAGTTATAGATGTTAGAATAAGTTAGGATAAGTGCATTTATCGCATTGGTCTAAACTGTTATGATAAATGTAACAAGAAATATATATTTTTTTTTAGAAAACTTGTATAGATGATAAATATTTCTTTTCATGCATATTCCCTGTTATGATTACGATACGTTAAAGAAAATTTAAATAAATATGTTTCATAATTATTTGTTTATCGAATTCCGAAATGTTAATGAAAGTACTATCGTGCGCATTGTGCGGTCACATTGAAATTAATTAATTTTTGACGAACATAATATTTGCAATGTCTATTATTATTAGCGGAAAACATATCCGGATACATACATACTGCGGTTTCAACTGTTTTGATTGTAAACTAATATTAAACTACTGGTTTTGTGAATAGTGTGAAAATGAATTAATTTATTTTTAGGTGTCTATTTTGGTGGCACGTTTCACCAATAAAACTGAACCGCGACGAGAAATTATTCACGAGCTTTATAAATATCAAACACGGCATATTTATACCACATTATTTCAGTTGTTCTATACTATGTAATATGTATGTACTGTGTTAAATTACATTGACATTTCCCGGAATTTCTCTTCGTAAGTCCCAATCAAATGAATAATGAAACCCGTTTTCCTTGGTCACGGCATCACGCGTGAATGGCTGGACCGATTTCACTAATTCTTTTTTTGTTGTATTTTTTTTATTATTAGGAGAAGGTTCTTACGGAAAAAAATATTAAGAAAATCTCTCAGAAATATTGACAAATATACATTTAATTTTGCATATTTAAAAAAACGAGCGTAACGAATGTCAATGTCATTCACAGCCATAGACTATATTGAAAGAGCATTGTTTGTTCGGAAACGTGGTTACTTAATTAAATTCTATTTAATTTTTGAAAATAACTCGCCACGGAATAGTTATGTATAGATAAATATTTTTAAATGATAGGTCAGCTATACAAAATAAAGTAGTGCATCATTGCTACGCTAAGGCGGTACGAAGTTCGCCGGGTCAGCTTGTTATGAAATAAACTTGTTGTATAGAACACTGTATTTCCTCATTATTTATTTATTATAAAGCCATATCCGAGTTTATTCCCGACAAAAAAAACAGCAGCACTCAACACTTTTCAAAATAGTTTTCATAATACCATTTTATTATTCTCCGCCATCCTATAAAAGCTGAGATGAGAAATAAATAAAAGAGGAAGAAAAATCCTGTCCCACTTTAGCAAGATTAACGCGACAAAGTCCCGACAAGAAATAGAAAACTAACCGGAAAAGTCCTTGACCCCTGTTCTACATTGTTCTCGGTTGCTCGACGTCTATACTAACAGAAGTTTCGCATAATTCCTATAAGAGTGTTGTTTGAATTCTCTGTTCAAGATGAAGTTGACTAAGGGGCTACTTATAATTTTCTGGTAATTAGGTTTAAGAGTTTTAAAGTGTATTATGACTTGGTCGCTAAGATACCGGCAATTGATTGGTTTGAAGGTCTTGCAAAGTTATTGTGCCTTGAGTAACGTAATGAGGGGCTCGCGGTAAGCGATGTTGGGCGGCTCGCTGTACAATCAGGACCAAACTTTTATTACGTGCTAATGCCATTATGAGTAAGCTGTGAAAAAGGGATAGTGTTATGTGTCTCGTATAACTCGGTCTCCCTCCCACACAGTTATCATGCCGGTTTTATTGGTAACCAGGCCCGGGTCGTCGGCGCATTGTACCGCACGCGCCTCAAAGAGATCTCAGCATAGTAGGCGGCACCTGTTAGGGCCAGTACCTGCCATGGTTGCAGATTTTTTTCAAAAGAGTCACCGCGGCCATGGAATGCAAAGATCAAAATGGCTTTAGAAGGTATACGGGTGGATTTAGGCCACTAAGAGTCTGACACTGCCTTGTGATCTGCCCAGAGCGGGAGGTCGAGTCATTTGATGATTTCCCATCTTAAAAAAGGGTAGAAGCGATGTGACTAAGGTAGAGTAAAAAAAAGTGAAGTAAGAAAAAAATGTGAGAAAGTGAGTGTGGAAAGTGTTTGTTTAATTTCCATCGCTTACTACCTCTTACAAACAAACATAAATGTACGTTTTTTTGTTTATAACTAGGCTGGCTAACTTAGCCAGAACACTTACGCACAACGGACTGAATGGGAGTCTAAAGGCGGATAGCGCAGACTCTATCCGTTGTGAGGGTAGACTTCTTTTCGGGTTGGTATGCCCATGGCCAATTTTATGTAGCTCTATCGCGTGTAATTAACCCTAGCAACTTTTAATCAACATCGTGCACAGACGTTTTTCATTACGAAAACTTACTAGGGCTGGACGGCATTTTGAACAGAAGAGATGATACAGCCAGCGCTTTACATTACAGAGAAGTCTGTAATGTAAAGCGACAGTCTTTCAAATTCCCAATTCTAAGAAGGGTCAAGCGGTTGTATTTCTTATCGTATCAATCTTACATAGCGACATAATTATTCTTTTCGACATACATGTGAACGAAGTCGCGTGCAGCAGCTAGTTTCAAATAAATCCGATTGTAACTCGATGATTCTTAACAGAAAAGAACATAGGTTACTCCAATCTGAGATCTAAAACATTCTACCGTTCATAGAATTAATGAAAACAATAAAAAACTACCCTTTACCGACTGGACCCGAAACTGTTGGAGCGAAAACTCGACTTTGAACACCTGAGCGCACTAAAATTGCACGAGTCAGCTCAAAAAAAAACCTGGGAGACTTTAAACGTACTGAAAAGAAAAGGAGGATCCTACTTTTAACTATAAAGGTTCAGATTTTTTGTTAAACGTAATTCTGGCTTAAAAAATTGTGAAGTGTTTTAACCCGACCCGTTTCGAGTTGACTCAAAGAGAATATGAGCATACTGTTGAATATTTTTAACTGACTCCCAAAAAGGAGGATGTTCTCAATTCGGATCCGATTTCTGTGATTCTTTTCTAGTTCGATGCGTCATATTTGCCATTTGGTCCCGTAAAAATTTCATTCAGTTTGGCAGAGTAGTTTTTATTTTATGACTATTTCTATATTTAAACTTCTGCGTAGACGAAGATGTCGTCCAAGTATCACCACACCTCTCACGTACCGAACGTTTCTTACGTCACAAGTCCTTGACGCTCGGCGGGCGGGCGCTCATTCAACAGTAATCTGACCCGAGCCACTTAAAACGTTATCGCGGCGTTTCTAAAGCTTGTATCCTCACACTTGAAACGGTTTCAAGTTCCTTAATTATGTCGTCATGAAATAAATCACAAACAAAAGTCTTATTAGTACTCGAGAAATATATATATCCTATTGAAATGAGAGAACTTGCTGAATGTAGTTATGTTGCTGTTTATGTTATTTCTGACAAAACTATTGCATCAATTTACACCAATTTTTGGGATCTAGCTTATGAAAAGAAGAGTAATCTAATGACAATGATCTTTTATATGAGTTCTATAGCCGATTATAGCAATATTCAAGCTCAAACTTCATAAAGCGCGGCGCCATTTGTTGTTTTTTATTGCGTAATTCAATGCGCTATTTTGATGACGATTATCAGAGTTATATCAAACAGATTCCAATTGGAAAAGCTTGTAGATTACTGCCTATATATTCATCAACGCATTGTTAACCATAAATCGTTAATATATGCTTACTTTATTTGTAAAAATTGACAAAAACCAAACCAATAACAATGTTGACCTTAGCGAACACTCGAAACTACCTAACTTTTGTTGGCTCAACTAAACAAGTTTTGTTATGTTATTTCATGCAAAAAACTAGCTACATACTTGTAGGAAATAGTGATAAATGATAATTTATCCACTTACCTTAGAATATTGCACTAAAAACACACAAAATTCACTAAAATAACTTCACCAAGAGCGCGCGAAATCACCGTGACATAGAAACTTTTGACAAGAGTTTTGAAATGTCAGGTGTCATAATTTTAGTATGTTTTTTTTTCTAGAGTTGGCAAATTTTATACACCATAGAGAATATTCATAGACAAACGAATCTAAAGCTTCCTATTCACGAAATAAAAGTTTTAATCAGTCGCGGTGTGCCGGGACACATGTGTCCCGGCGGGGCTCAACTGTGATTCACGATGCCGGGATACATGTATCCCGCCAGGAATGAAACGGATTGAAAAACCTTTTTTTACAAAAAATATAACCGATTTCCAAACAAAACACTACAAAGTATAAAATAACCTGAATTTCGGAACACCAGCCGGTTATATTTTTTTGTAAAAAGTTTTTCGATTTAGAGTTTAGAACTGGGTTACTCCTGGTAAGAGGAAATGTGCAGTAGTCCACCATGTGGACATGATGGACTTGAAGGACATGATGGACTTGAAGGTATGTTTTTCTAAACAAGCCACTTATTTTGTCTTCTTTCTCTTATGGTTACCATGTCCTTTTCCATCAATTTTGGTTCTGGGTTTGCTCGCGACATATTCTTTTGAGACCAGTGTTGATGAATCTAAATGAAGAGGTATAAAAAAAAGTGCCGGCTTGGGTTCGATTCGAACCCGGGACTTTGCAGCTCCAAAGTCACGGCGCTTGCCTTCAATTCTATAAAAAAATACCTAATCTTTTCTTTATATGTTTCATCACATCAAGTTTGTGTCACTAAAAGATTTACTTGTAAAACCCTATCAGTTTCAACGTAATGTAAATTTTAAAAAAGATCTCTCCCTTTGACATACCTATAATACTTTTTTAAATTCATTTATTTTCAGGGATACGTTTTCCTGTTTGATGGCCTGAACAGACTCCTAGAAACTTGAAAATTTATTTTAACTTTAATATTAATTTGGGGAGCTCGTGGCTAAAAGTGAAACAGCCGCAAGAGTTGATCTTCAAGAATAAGCAACGCAATGTTGATCTATGGATGGGTAAATTTCTTAACATACGGGTTTCCTCCTTGCCTCGAAAAACATAAACACGTTAAGAAGTTGGTTCCAGCTGTCATTTTTTGGATTGGATTGTGGAGGTCTAGTAGGCAGCCGGTCCACGCAAACTTCTAGTATTTAGCCAAATATTATAGTTCGGAAAAGGCTAGGCTAGGTTTAGACGACCGTAGCTGTTTTGTAATAAACTAGCTCCCGTTCGAGGCTCCGCTCACATGTTATTATAGTATCTATTAGAAACTCTGACACTAGGGTGTGTGGGATCGTTAGATCTTACTGTCCACCCTATAAGAGGAAACCACATTACTGATAATTTTCATCGAAATCTGCAGTTTTAGCGTAAAATAACATATTATTCATTTATATACACTTGATTCAATAACAAAACATCCCTGATTTATCTTTAGACGGATAATATCTTGTCTTCTTAATACCAAAATTACCGCTCATAACATAAAAAAGCTGCATTTCACAATACTGGCCATAGTCACGTAAAGGTTAGATAGATGCAAAAAAATAAATAAAAGAAACCAACGGGTTGCACTCCGGCAGAAGTGAAAACTTGCACATAAAGGTTGTGCATTTTTGAATCATCCGTCTTACGCATTTTCGATCAGGTCACGTGTCCTGACGCGAGTTTAACATTATTTACCCTTCCCAAGAAAAGTGCTCAACGCCGCTACTTTCACTTAAAAAAAGCAAATCAAACAGAAAATTGTATCATTCATTTAGTAAACTGATTGCAGCAAATTCTCAGCGAGATAATCTGACCGGTGCAAATGACGGCTGATTACTTATTAGCCACAACGTTTGACAATCGGAAGCGAGTTCATGATGCGGCACTGAAGATCGAATTCATGAATGATTAGTTCAATCATATCTTATTAACGTGGTTGTATAAACGCAATTCTGAAGCAAAGCATTGTTGTATTGTTTTTGGAGTTTCAATACTTACGTTTGTGGTATTTGCGGTTGTAACCGCATTCGGGCTCGGGCAAATATTTCAGATCGCTATGGTATTTTTAGAACTACAGATTGGATTGGATTCGTCAATTATGTTCTGATTATAAAAAGAAATATGTATACTCAACTGCCATTAATATATTTAATTATGATTATTTTATTTTTTCCACTAACAGTACGTACCTACCTGCCAATACGTACAGAGAGTCAACAATTTAAGTTTTCTTTTATCATATACCTACTGGATACAGAGACTCCTATGAAACCCAATTCGTATTAACGAGTATGTATCATTAATACAGTATCTGCAGCCGCAACCGTATGCGCAACCTTAACCTACAGTAATTCCACCCCACCTCATACCAGTTAACGTTCAACACGTATCAATAGGTAATAAAAAAATTAGTTAGCACTATCCATTGAACACGTCCAGAGCCACATAGAGAGTTTTTCAACATTCTGAAAGCTACTGAAAAGATTATTTAATGAGTTTGACTACACTTATAGCTCGTGTTTAAATAATTATAGCTGCATGGATCGATCTTTAACGTTGAGAAACGCTTGCGGAGTTTGGTCTGTGAATGGGTACCATCTTAACATTTATCGAGACTCCGCCATGTCTTGGAAAGTACGTTAAGCAATTGGTTCCAGCTGTCATTTGTAGATCTTTCGCAGTCGTTACGGATAGTCAGAACATAGATAATGACACCAATCTTGCAAGGGGTAACCGTATTACCCAGTCATTAGATTGTGAAGGTCAGTCATCACTACATATATTATAAAACAAAGTACTCCGCCGCGTCTGTCTATCTGCTAGTTCGCGATACACTTAAAAACTACTGCAGCGATTGTCATGCTGTTTAAAAAATACTGGCACTCAGTTACATCCAGCTCACTGGAAGTCGCCACCAGCATAGTTGGGAAAAGGCTAGATACATACCTCTATTACACCTATTTTTAGGGTTCCGTTTCTGAACAAAAAACGGAACCCTTACACGATGACTCGGGTGCCTGTCTGTCTGTCGGTCTGTCACAGCCAGTTTTATCCGGATTTACTAGACCGATTCTGTTGAAATTTGGTGTACATTATGAACTTCTGTGACCCAAATAAAAATATTTTTTTTAGTATGGGGGTCACTTTTGGGAGTTTCAAAAAAAAAAAAGATTTTTCAAAGTGTATCGTGTGACATTTCGAATGAAAGTGTTTATTGTTCTATGAGAATTTTTATGACATTTTTTTTATAATTTTAAAATAAATGGTTTTGAAATTATTTAAGAAATTAGTCCGAGTCCGACTAGCACATGGCCAGTTTTGTTATTGAATGTCCCAAAACACAAGCTCAGTTAAAATTTCACACGCATCAATAGGCAATAATAACATTAATTAGCCCCATTGACCAGGGCCGTATAGAGTGCACTAGATCCCGTAACAAGGCCGATGAAACTTTGCAGCGGGGCACTGCTCGTTAGCGACCGCACAACGGACAAGTTTACCTACAAACGCCAGTTCGGATTCTGTAGCAGACACGTCGTACGTCTATTGTTTGTTTGAAGCTAGTGTAAAGCTTGAGTAGTTGTGGATGGAATAATTTGTTTACTTCAGTTACTGGTTCATAATAGGTAATGAATAACTGCATACAGTAATATAAAATTTACACTTTTTTTTTGTTTTTTTTTATTCAATCAGATAAATTGTGGTAATATTTAAAAAAAAAAATAAGTGAAAACTTCTTTAGCGGTGTTGCCGCGTTGAGCACTTTTCTTGCGTCAAGACACATCATGATCTGATCGAAAATTCTTCAGACGGATGATTTAAAAATACACTATGTTAATGTTCAAGTTTTCACTTCTGCCGGCACTCCCGGAGTGCAATTTTTTATTTATTACGGACATACAGCTATCATTACAGAATAGATAGAAAGAATATAATAATCAAAATAGCAATAAAATTTAATTCACAGATAAAACATACAATATTAAATTAAATAACCATTAATAATACAAAACATTGAAATTCATTGGTAAAAAGTTCTAAGTAATTCAAAATGGTACACTCTAGTCCCCTTTTTTTTTGGGATGTGAAATCATCCAATGACTTCTCCCGCTCTGGGCGGAGCGAGAGGGAGTGTCAGACTTCTACTGACTAAAACCCATGCATGTTCCTTCATTGCCCTTTGTGTTCCGGAGCCACGGTATCTCTTTCGAATAGTCCCGCGACTCCGGCAGGCGTCGGCCCTTTCGGGCCACACACTAGTCCCCCTTCTAAAACGACGTGCCAGTGCTATTATGATTCTGTTGTGAGAAAGAGACGGAGCTATCAGGATAAATGAGAAACGAGCCAAGAGAATCATCGGCTATGATAGGATCGTCGAGGTAAAGCTCCAATGTCTTGAGCATCGTGGTCTAATTTCATAATTTAATTCCGCCAAACCCGTTCCATCATCCGTCCTCAAAACGGTGCATGGTGGACATCCTAGCTGTATGCACAAGAAGGAGGTGGCGGAGAGGGAGAGGAGACCCTCTCGTCCCGGCCGCCGTGGTGGACGCCGCGGGCATCGGGGGACACCACCTGGTGACCTCCGGCCACCGTAGGCGCGGGCCTGTGGACGGCGAGCTATGGGTGGCTCGCCGTCCGTCCGTCTAGTGACGACAGGCCGTGTCGACGGCGCGTTAGTGTTCCACGCGCGCCTCAAAGAGAGTCAGCACACAGAGGGGCCCGAAAGGGCCGACGCCTGCCGGAGTCGCGGGATTATTCGCAAGAGACACCGTGGCTCCGGAACACAAAGGGCAATGAAGGAACATGGATGGGTTTTAGTCAGTAGAAGTCTGACACTCCCTCCCGCTACACCCAGAGCGGGAGGAGTCATTGGATGATTTCCCATCCCTAAAAAAAAAAAAAGCTGTATGCACAAAAGGTTTTTTTTTAATTTGTGATGGGTTTGCTCTTGACACTAATCTTGGTCAGAGATGACATATACAAAGTCTACGGTGGAGCGAGGTTACCCAGAAGGAGCCTGTTCACATCTGCCTTTGATGAGATTAAGCGTTCGGAAACACACAAGCAAGCAGAGAGTTCCACTCCTTTGCTGTGCGCATTATAAAAGACGTTTGGAAACGCTTGGTGCGCTTAGTTTTGGTAACACATCCATTGTGCGTACAGCTAGGGAGTTGAATTTTCTGCCAGAGTGTGTTGCCTGATAGCTACAACCTGGAAGTCTTCAACCACATCATCGCTATTAGGTAAGATTATGCCTATCAATAGTAAAAACAAAATTAAATAGCACCTCTTTTTTATAAGGCTTTGTTTTGCCCTTTATAACATTTAAATTAGATCACCACGTTTTCATTTACAGTTTTTTTTTACTATTGATAAGCTTACGTTGGACCACTATCTCACCTGATATTAAGCGATGATGCGCTCTAATATGGAGCATGCTTGCCTAGAAGTCACCTATTCAGAGGGCAAATTCTACTTACTGATATTAAACAACTTTCACATTCGCATGTCACTCACAAAGTGTCGAAAAAGCCTAAATTTTCATACATTTTTGACAGATTGCGATTGCGATGCGAATGTGAATATTAGTAGAGTTGGCTCTCACATGTAGATTGGTTAATGTATTGCTAAAGAAGCAAAAAACTAGTTTCCAGTTTATAACATCTCTTATAACACAACAATCAGTACTTTTCATATAAGACTGAGTCCCACACAAAATTAAATCTACCAAAACTAAGCAGCTTTAACACAGCGCTGCAGTTAGATCATAAAACGTAACAACGTAACATCATCATCGCTCGGGCTTACTTCGTGCTCTCTCGTGTAATTCCGCGACATAAACGGACAACTCGTAAAGAAGTTGTTACAGAATACGCTGAGCGTAATAAAGATTCTGGTCAAAATGTAACACAGCTCTGAGCTCTTAAGAAAAATTAAAAAGAAAATCGCGGACTACTTTTTTTGGGAAATCTTGGCACTTTTAAATGGTTTGTAAGCACAAAGTGAGTTGTTTTCATTAACGTTCTTTTTAATAAATATTATTTGTGAGATTTTTTTCGATTAAGACGACCAGAGATAACTCTGGCGGCTGAGGTTTTGATGACGCTTGCAACCCTGTACTAGTTTCTCTCGTAAGTGCTCATTAACTTAGATCGTTGTAGAGACGATGATAACAAAATTCAACATAACTAGTAATGACTATGTCTTATAACGTAGACAAACGTAAACAAATTGCCATCATGGACAGGACCATGTACAGAAACGTGGGACTTTGCGCGAGAAAAGAGAGGTCATTGTCTACTACCATAAATACTCATAAGTACTAGTAAGGATTCTGTGAAGCGCGAGCATAGTAAAATGTATTCAGAGGTTTTGCCATCTTTCGTAGCAAACTCGTAGCAATCGTAGTACATTTGCTACGAAAGCGTAGGCCTTTGACTACGCCCAAAGATTGGCGAAGCCAGCGTCGCAAAAACATTAATATTTAAGTACATAATTAGATCGATAAATATTTGAATTTTAAGGGTATAATTAGCTCTTGTGTTGATCTTGAAAATCATAATAACTGCTTAACAACCCACGCAAAGGCAAGCCTATTTAAAGATATAGGATAGGGTAAGTACCTTTTTGATCGTTAATGTAAGGTATATTTATACAACGTAACTTTAGTAGTAGGGTACGAAAGGAGTTTATGATTTCATTCAGATTTTTTTTCCATCCAACTTTACCCACCACAAATACACACAAAATATTTTTATGTCACATATTTTTGATGTTGGCGTACATGGTAAGCTTTCGTTTGTCACTCATACGAGACAGTGGTATACATACGGTCGTAAGCTTCATCCGAAAAGAAATAAAAAAATCGTGGCTTCATTTATTGTAGTCTATATTTTAGTTTTTGCATACTTTTTGGCTCACTTGTGACCACATTCTAACCTTATAGAAAGAGATGATCAGGTCGAAAATGCTTGCCTAGTAGTAACTGGTTCACTCTTAAAACGCTGGTAGCTATCAGGATATTTATCACACTACCATTACTGACAACATTCATCACACAAAATAGCCGCACAAAACTTTGCAAATAGACGTTTTTTTCATCCGTCCTTCCAACCGTTCGTTCGTCCGTCCATCCGTCGGTCTGTAAGCGGAACCCTCCATGCGCGAGTCCGACTCGCACTTGGCTTTTATTATTTTTGAGCCCGCATTTGGCCACATTCTAAGCTGATGGAAAGAGATGATCTGGTCGATAATCAAAATTATTAACATCATGACGGTACCTTGTCAATACATTTACGAAAACATCATGTATGTCAGAAAGAATTTACATCTTTTTAGTACAAAAGGCGAGAGACGTATTTATGGTACTAGAAATAGGGACCAGTTAGTTCAACCAGGCTTCAGACTGGCTAAAGTATCCTCATCTTTCGTGGGGTACTGTTTAAAATGTTATAATAAGTAATACCTCCCCATATATTAGAACTAAATGAGACGAAATTTAAGTCTTGTATTAACACATACGCACACTATACAGGCAAGCATATTATAAGTTGGGGGATTATATTGAAGATAAAAATGCTTGGCTGAATGCTGGTCCTGCTCCACAGCCACTAGGCAGCACAAACTAATCTGTAAATATTTCGGAGACATTGTTGGACCGGCTGAAGATTGTAAGAAAAAATTGTATTGTTTAGAATCAATTTACTTAGCATTGTATAATTTCAGCCATTAACAGCACATGTATGAGTACTGTGTACCTTTAACTTAAACTTTAACTATCAGTTTTAGGTATGTCTTTGACTTGAATGTACCCTGGCGGTTGGGAGTGACATGCTCACTCAAAAGTCTAGCTGATGGTGGCGTATGCGTTTGATCATTTGGCTCCCTTCAAAATGATTGAGCCGAATGGTGCTGGCGCATGCGTCATGTTCGTGAACGGGCGCCGTCAGTCGGGACTGGTCATTTCTCAGCTGCCATGGTTGATTTTAATTATTTCTTTGAATTGTTCCTCTTTTATTCCGGACGCTTTTATCCTGCTCGTCTTTTATAACGTTCTCACATGTATGTATAATTTCAACCCGATGTAAATAAATCTTTGTAAAAATTTATTATTTTTAAAAGAGTGTCCGTGGAGTTTCTTGCACGTTCTTCTCCAAAGAGATCTACGCTTTGGAACGTGCAAATAGCTTCAACTTTTTTGGACCGACCGACCTTGTCAATTCAAAAGTGCCTGTAAATGGTGTAAGTCAAATAAATGATTGAATGAATGAATGAAAATCGAGCACGCTTGCCTGGAAATAACCTGTTTACTCTTGACTTAAAGACCCTACGTAGGTAGCTATCAGGATATTCAACACACTACCATTACTGACAACATTCATCACGCAAAAAACTTTACAAATGGACGTTTTATGTTTCCATCTGTCCTTCTATCCGTCCGTCCGTCCGCCTGTCTGTCAGCGTAACAGTAATGGATAGATGGTTGAAATTTTCACAGCGTGTGTATTTCTGTTACCGGTACACCAAATAACCCATAAAAAATACGATGATACGGAACCCTTCATACGCAAATCTGACTCCCACTTGGCTTAATCTTTCTCAGCCCCCGTTTGACCATATTCTAGCCTGACGGAAAGAGATGATGTGTTTGACAATCGAGCACGCTTGCCTAGATGTAACCTATTCACACTTGACTTAAAGACCATACGCAGGTAGCTATTAGGATATTCATCACACTACCATTGCTGACAACATTCATCACACGAAATGGCCGCACAAAACTGTGCAAATGGAGGTTTTATGTTTTTGCTGTGCGCTAATACACGGCGCAATCAACTGTGTGCCTAGTAAAATAAATAGTAGTTGTTACGATAATCGCAAGTAATAAACGTAATGTATGAGAAAGTCGTAAACTAAATGTATGAACCTAGTACTAAAAGGATTGTGAGTAACTGCGAACGGGGTATAAGTATATAGTGGGGTATATTTTGACCCCCACTTTGGGGTTAATTTTAGACTTTGGCTTGACAGTTTTCGAATTAGACATTGTTTTGGTCTATTGAGTAATTTAAATAATTGCCTCGTGCCCTTTCCGTCCGCAGGCCCGCGCCTACGGTGGCCGGTAATCACCCTGCGACTCCTGCCCCTTCTTCTTCTGTTGCAGCGGCTGGGACAAGAGGCTACCCTCTCTCTCTCACACGCTCGGCCTCCTTCTTCACCAGCACTACTGCGTCAAAGAAGGAGATGACCGCTTTCTATGCTTTTTTCAGCTTCGTTTATCATAAATTATCTCGAATATGTTACACGGGTACCTTTATAATGTCATAGTCTCATTAATTAATGTTTTCCAATTTAATCTGAAGTATTTAGGAGAACAGTGACTTATTAAGACCCAATACAAATGTTATCGTCGCATTATTATTTATACGAACTAAACAACTTATTTCTTTTACACCAAGCATTGTAAAATTGTATGAAAAAATAGAAGTTCGATGCCCTATCGGTTTCCTATACAAAGGTAATTGTTATCGACATACTCCCCAACAGAATAACATCAAAATGTTGACATGTTTTTCTATCTTGATAAGCATCCGCAGGAACCACCATTCTAATTTACACTCTAACACGTCTTGTCAAAGTCGATTTACACTGTACACAATATAATACTCCAAAACAGAATATCATCAAAATGTTGATCATGTTTTTCTACCTTGATTAGCATATGCCAGCGAGATGAGCTAATATATTGGCAAAATTCTATTTGTCATAGTCTCAACTAAGCGGAGTCACCACCACCCTAAAATACACTCTAACACGTTTCATCAAAGTTGTTTTCAGGCTGGCGTATGTGAAGCGTTGGCCGTGCAAACACCTCCTGGTTTTCACGGTAGCGTCAAAATTCATTACCTACTAAGTGTGGTGAATGACTTTATTACGTTTGGTCTATAGCGCCTCGGCAAGTGGAAATTTAGTTACGTTGTCGTGGAAGATAATGTAAGGCATTTGTTGAGGGCACTGAGTAAATATGCCGTCGGTGTAAAGTATCAAGTATGCCAGTTAATAAGGGTAGGCGTTTGTGCTCTTTTCTTAATGAGAAAGAATGTTTAACGTGCTCTAAATTGCTTTATTAGCTTCATGCTTAGGCTTTTGAGATTTTAGGTTCATAAAACTTTTTTGTACCGATTCACCGGAAATATATTATGTAAATTATTATTATTATTAATCGTTTATTTTCAAACTTTCAAGTCCATAGGATAACACTAATTACATAAAAATACACACAATAATACACACACATAAAAATCACAAATAGGCAGAAATAAAGCTGTAAAGCTGAGACTTTTTGGGATGAAAACCTCAATATAAATATGGTATTTAGGTAACGGTAACAGATCATTGTACTAACAAAATACTGCAATATACACGGTATTTGTAACAAAAATGTCCGGCTCAGAAATTAATAGTAAGTTAATTTAGTTATGTGATGGGTATTGAACATTTACTCAACCAACAAAAGCAGTTGACACGCATTGGAGAATTATTTTGCGAATATCTTTGCACCAGAAACATAACCTAAGTGTGTTGTAACTAGATTTTGTCTCAGAAGGACCACCCAACTAACATTTTGAAGTCAGTAACAGGCTTTTTTATGAGTTAAAGTGATATTATAGAGTTACAATTATCTCAGTTCTAACTAAATGCGATAAAGAGGTGGCAACAAACAATTTTTAACTCCAATTGCGGCACAAGATCTTTAGTGAACCACGTATTATAGGCTTGAGAGTTAAAACGGTGCTAGTGACAGCAGCTATACTTAAAACGTTACAGCTTTAACCTATCTTTAACTCCCATGTATATATAACAGTTTTCGCTGATTCCTGTTAACTATTGGTGTTGCTTAGTTATTGCAATGAAGTGTCTTATACACCTTGAGGTAGTATTTTGACTATTATTGCAGACATTTGTTATAAAATAGAGATTTTCGAGAGTTTAGTAACACGAATACAAAAAGTGTCAAACAAACTGCTCTATCTAGGTTTAACCTGTAATACAGGATTTAACTAAAGCTTATTATGTTAGGCGGTGCTCCTTTAATGATGTTCTAGAGGCATTGGTGACAAGTAACGCATGTATGGGTCGTTATTAACACTAACCTCACTTTTGTGCGATGCGACGTAAACAATTATGTGAAAGTTGCTTTTTTTATAATTGATTATTACCTACATGTGGAGAATTGCGTGGTTTGGGGTTTTAAATGGGGCAAATTTTTCATTATTTTTGTGATAGGACACGCCGTTTTCGAGATACAAGTAAATATAGAAAAAAAAAAAATGTACAGTTATTGCAGTCCCAGTCAAGGAGTTGGTAGTTTAGGCACTCCCAAGGCCACTTGACCATGACCTCCAAGGTCACTCAACCTTGACTTCCAAGGTCACCCGACCTTCATCTCCAAGCATTCATGAGTTCCAGGATCACTTGGCCTCGAATTCAAAGTCACTTGTCTTTGACCTAAAGGTCACTTGATCTTGACCTCAAGTTCACTAACCAACAATATTGACCTGGTACCGTTCCTTAGAATCGCGAGACCTGAGTTCAAGGTCAATATTTTTGAGGTGTTCTATGGTGTTCCCCACCCTACTACTGCCACGCCCACATCCCACCGGGTCTAACTAGATTGTATAAAATGGCTATTTAATTTAATAAATTCTTTGATCAAAATTATAATCACTTTGTCCAAATTGAGTTGATATTATACATAGCGGCTGGATAGTATATATATTTTATCCCAAATAATCACTCACTGTAACATATATAAATACATTAACGGATTACGCCAAGTCGTAGCAGCTTTTCATTATTTCGATGAAGAACCCTAATCGAGTCGAGTCGGTTTGTAAAATTTTAGGGCGGCTGTATTGTCTTCACTGTGGCAAATGTATTTAGCTAAGTCTATTATGACAATGCTAAGTCACCAATGGCAGCACCATACTCGCGACTAACGATTTTGTAGCTCAAAGACTGGTACAAATGATTTAAGTGAAGACTTAATATTTAAAGTAAGTTCGCCATTGTTTTGGTAACCTAACAATAAATATTATTTCGAGTTATTCAACATTTTACAACAAAATACTAAATTTTTTATATCATTTGAAGCGTTCCTTGAATAGCACTTAATTTTACATGCCACTGCTCAGGAAGCAGAAATAAATAATAATATTTGCTTGTGACACCACATTTAATTGTTATAACTTTTCTTGTAAATCTTTAGTAAATCCTAGGCGCGTTAAAATTGAGATGAGAAACATGGTATAAATATACCATGAAATCACAAGGGCAGTCATTTTTCACTTCACAAACTCAAATAACGTTAATACTTAAAATGGCTCCTGTTTTATTCCATATTATTCTGCTATGTTGAAAGATGGTTGACATTATACGCTTCCACAACGAACAGATTTAATTTTTAAGGTTACAGGCTTTTTAAATCTTAACGTGGGCTAAAAGTTATACAGTTGTTTTAAAATGAAGTCAAGAAGCTATAATACACTTACCTGAGTCCATTTTAGATAACTAATATGAGTCACGGTATCAATATTCTATTCTTAATAGGTCTAATAAAGGTTTTATCGGCAAAGCATTCTTATCCGATGCTTTCCTACCACCTGTTGTGTTCACCAACCCGATATTACAACAGTAATACCGGTTAATGTAATAGCTGTCACTTAATTAATGCTCATGTGCAATTGCTTTAACACATTTGTATCACCGTACTATAGGTTTTCTATAATACTTACCTGTAAAACTGTGGGCCTCTTTCGTGGTTATAAGTGAGTTAGAGCATGCTCTAACTCTGTTGTAGAGGTATGCGTTAACAATTTTATACTCAAATGTAACAGATATACGATTCTTTTATAGGTTATTTTAACGCTTTGGTGTTAGTTGGGCAGTATTTGATACAGAAACATCTCAACAACGTTCTACTACCATTCCATCGAAGATAAAGCAAAACTTAATACTATTCATACCACGTCTATTCAGGCATTTTATTTCGTTCATATTCCCTTGTATACGTTCCATTTATGTTTTCATACATATGTGCATACGTACATTATTCGGACCCTCAATGTTTTATGGCTAAAGAAAGTTATACTCTGCCTCTATAGCGGCACTTATCCGAGGGAACAGAAAGAAAGAAAGAATGAATAAAAATAGGCGCCTATTTCTAGTCGTAAAACAGGCCATGTGGTATGTTATCTTTTTATTGCTTTTTACTTTGGATACAAAGGTTTAGTATGGTAATGAGATGTTGTAAATGTTGAAAGGATTGTTGAATCTGTTTAAGGGTTAAAGATATTTTTCAGTACAGTTTCTTAAGTAGTCTGGATTCGTGTCCGCTCTATCGCCCGCAGTATCTACACTAGATACATTTTCAGTAACGGTGGTTAACTCACCAACATTTATTAGTATTTTTAATATCAATAACACATTTCTGTGGACAAATCAAATATAAACCATTTTTCACTACCTACTAGAAAGGATAACGTTATATTAGATTTTTTGAGTACCAACAAAGAATAGAATAGACTGCTACGGAAAGCTCAATGTACTTTATGGCAAATGTATCTGGCGCCTACCATAATTATGTTTCATGAAACTGGAACACGGTAGGTGCCAGTAATTACTAAGACACATAATCGGGAAAATGTGGTTGTATTTTGTAACACCGCTGCCTAGCCTTTTGACGCGTAAAATCGAAATATAGGATACAAGTATTTCTGTGAAAATTTGCTCAACATGAAACCTCTCCAGTTAGACGGCTTAGAGGATAGGGTTCACGTAAATAGTGCAGCTTTAATAATTAAGCTACCATTGACCTTTGTTACTTGACCTTTGTCCCACGCTAGGAATAAAACTGTTTCGATCTCACGTTTTTTCAACTGTAAGTATTTGTAAGGCGGTACGTTGAGTTGTTGATATTATGGAACACTAATTACTACCGAGAGAATAACCAACTCAGTATTGAGGGCGGTATATTCAAATTAATATTATTACCAGTTCAAATTAATATTTTCTATAAATCAATTATATAAAAATAAGTCGGGTTTTCCTTCCTGACGCTATAACTCCAGAACGCACTAACCGATTTCCACGGTTTTGCATTCGTTGGAAAGGTCTCGGGCTCCGTGAGGTTTGTAGCAAACGAAATTCAGGGAAAATGTGACGCAGACGAAGTTGCGTGGGTCAGCTAGTAATATTATAATTTCGTATCAGCAAATAACCGATACGTGGTTTTTAAAATGTTTGATACATGTCAACTTTTTCTTGCTGAAACAGTCCTTTGTCAGAAAAGAGTTGACACGCATCAAACATTTTTTTTTTTTCATCTAAAACTCATGTTTGCTTTTGACTCTAGTCTAAGTCAGAGACAAAGTCGGCGATGGGGTGAGCTTACCCAGAAGAAACCCATCACTATAAGTTTGAAGAGGTTAGGGTTGACTGCGTTCGTTAAATTACGTTAAAAATAAAATATTACCAAATTGATTGTAACTAATTTTACCAGGTCGCAGAATGGTCATTACTGGGTTCTTTCCTTCCCGGTCTGTTGCCTTCTCCGATCAATACATTATGAAAGACTTTCATTCTCATTTATTTATATAAACACAAAAAACTTAAAAAAAGAAAAAGTATACAGAGAATAGAGTACAAAGGAACTTATTTCATAATTATGAAATAAGCAGACCTGCGACAAGAGAGAGGGAAAAGAAACATAGACACAGTGTGTAGAAACAAAGAAGGAAACTAAAAATACAAACTAACTTAACTTAAACATATTATTAACTAATAATGAATACATCAGAATACAATAAACAAACAAATATACAGTAATATATTACATAAATACATACATAATTATAAAAAAATAATTCATACCTATAATATATGTATATTTTAGTTTAGAAGAGAGATAGTGCTCTTTGACAGCTTTTATAAAGATGGATTTTTTTTTTACTTTCGCGTATGTTAAATGGAAGTGAGTTCCACAATCGTACAAGAAACGAGAAGGAGTGTGAATATGAATGAGTTTTATGGGATGGGAAGTTTAAATGAAGTTTGAGATGGGCTTACGTACGCAGCATTTCTTAGACTTAATTATGTAAGTCATTATGCCCCATCAACAATGCGACCCAGCTTATCATCACTACATTATTATAAAACAAATCCTCCGCCGCGTTTGTCTGTCTGTCGGTCTGTTCGCGATAAACTCAAAAACTACTGCACCGATTTTCATGCTGTTTTCACTAGTAGATAGAGTGGTTTTTGAGGAAGGTTCCAGTAGTTACATTTATAATTTGTCAAGAGAGTGAAGCCGCAGGCATCAAATAGTAAATAATAACACAACCAATGTCTTCAGAGCGGAAAAGTGGTCCTTACCAATTTATTTTCGACCAAAGAAATACGGTCAAAATTCTTCGATTACACAGCAAGGAGTTACTTTCTAACTTTGTTGTAATTGAGTAAACTGTGTAAATCAAAGCTCCCTTAGAAGTAAGGGTACTCTAAAGTTGGAGTTTCCTTTTCGCGGTACATTAGGCAATACCTTGATATAACGCTTATGTAATAAATCATTACGGTATCGAAACAGGTAAGTAGGTATATAAATCCCATCTTGTACATCTCGAGAGGTTGGGTATAATGACCACTGGGGTAAAATTATGTAGGTATATACACATTACAAACATTCGTCAGGGTAAATTGGGGTAGTTACGAAAATGGGTACCTACATTTCGATTGTGAGTGACTTCCATCAAACTTAGAAGCATTTTTATAATAGAGGCAGTAGAAGCATGCGCAATGAAGGGGCTCTTATAAAGTCAATATAATGATGTTGCCAATATAGCATACAGCTTCACTTGATAGAATTTTATATCAATCAGAATATACCCCTTGTAGTAATTGCCCCAGTAATTAAGCTATAATTATGTTTATCGTAATAAATAATTAGTTTTGACTGAAAACCGACCCCAAAGTAACTGGAAAAGGCCTTGACAAATAATGATGGTTAAAAATTATATGTATTATCGCAAAAGAAGAACAGTTTTGGGCTCAACCGGAAATCAAGATTATGGTTTCGTAGAGAACCTGAATAGCCCGAACGAGAAAAACGGCAAATATAAAAATGTTGTTTCATTTTTGGTTCCAAATAGGCAACGTGCTACACTCTTCCTGGAAAGTTTGTTCCGATTTATTCACGTCTGTCAAACTGAGAAGAGAATCGCAAAAGTGACACAGTCCCAAAGGCTGTATGAGTCGTAACTAACCTAAATTAAAAAAAAACCATACTATCCATACAATCAAGAGGGACTGATGGTTCATTTCATGCTAACTCTACCTTAGTAGACACGGTGAGGTTGACACTTAGACATTATATACCGGCTTTGTAAAACATGGAAGATTTTGTATCCAGATAACTGATGTTTAGTATCTACCTATATGAATTATATTATTATGAGGAGCTCGTGGCTAAATAATAACAGATGAACGGGTCAATCTTTAAGGATAAGCAACGCTTATCAAGGTTGGTCTATGGATGGGTGACCATCTTAACATACCGAGTTTCCTCCCTGCCTCGGAAAGCACGTTAAACCGTTGGTCCCGGCTGTCATTTGTAGATCTTAGGCAGTCGTTACGGATTGTCAAAAGACAGTAAATCTGACTCCAGTCTTACCAAGAAGCACCGTGTTACTCAGTTAATGGGTTGTGGAGGCCTGGTAGGCAGCCACTCCACGTGAAACACTGGTATTCAGCTGAATCCGGTTTGACTGGAAGCCGAACCCAATATATTTGGAAAAAAGGCTAGGCAGATGATCAATTATAATTATTCTTTCTCGCTCAAATATTAAACACAACCAAGCCCTTCAAAGATTACAGTCGCATCTCTGTAATTACACCATAAAGCATAATAAACCCCGTTCCGCCAAGCCACAGTGGAGCGAAAATATTTTACGTGGCCAAAATCTTAAGAAGTAACATTACACATAATGAAAGAGCGATACAAAACTTTCTTATAGCCGCTTAAGAGTGTTCCAGCCCAATATACATCGTTACATAGCCTAATGGAGATTACAAGGCGACTTATCGTAAATGTACACGTTAAACTTGTACGTTTTTACTCACTTTTTTATGGCTCTAGTAATCCTATCGGCTTTTGGCCACGCATTGTCGAATTTTACCACTGTGCTTTTATAATTCTCTTTTTGAATGTAAAACATGCTGAAGTTCGATCCTATTATATTGGATCTGGGTTTTAGGGGCTTACTATGTGCGAACAATTGTTTGCAATACCCTGTTTTTTGTGTAGGTCTTTTAAAGTACCTAATACGTTGCTGAATCACATGCGAGTAGGTATATACATTTACCGTTCGTTGTATATTTGTCTGAAATTTAGGGTTCGATACTTAATAAGTATCTATATCGATAAACCTCTCGTATGTAAGATATTATTGATGTTGTTGTTAGTTGAATTATAAAATGTTTGAGTTCTAGTAGAGAGACAACTAAAATGTGGACGTTTTTGTTTGACGTGAATAGAATTGCGTTGATCCTAAATTCAAAGACAAAACGTGACAGCCACTAACTGGCATAGGGCCCACTCCAATACTGGCATACGGACAAGAGACATATGGTTGTACACCAGTTTGGATGGTTGGCTTAAGGTCCCTTGATTTCAAACTCAGGGTGACCTCCAGCCACCGTAGGCCTGTGGACGATGAGCTATGGGCAGCTCGCCGTCCGTCCGTCTTATAAAGTTTTGCTCAGAAGTTTTTATTTTATGAGCATTTTTGCTTATTTCAATTTCTGCGTAGACGAAGTCGTCTTCCAAGTATCACCACTTAATATTGAAAAAAAAAAAACTTTTTTACTAAAAATATAATTTCGGCATTCGGTGTTTTCGGTTTTGTATCTTCGTTTTTTAACACCTACTTCCGAAGTTAAGGTTATTTTATAATTTGTAGTGTTTTATTGGAAGTCGGTTATATTTTTTTGTAAAAAATGTTTTTTTTTTTCTAATCTTTACTAATTACGAAAAAAAAGGAAATTTTTATTGAAGAGATTGCCGTGGACACAGTATAAAAATATACTGTGCCGTGGATAAGGCAGAATGAGGACAATGTGAAGTATTTACTACCGGACAATGTTCTTGTACATGTCATAACAGATGTTTATCCCAGAAAAACTAAACACAAAACAATTGCAGCAATCAACAAGAAGGAAAAACATTCCCTTTATGTTGGTTTAGCGTGTAGCCGACATTGTCATTTATGTTACATTGTCTTACGGCCAAGTTAGCAGAGTTTTTGCCATGTCAATTATTCCTAAAACGAAACAATATAGGACGGGAGACGCCCGCGGGTTTTGCTAATGTTGAATTATTTATTTATGAGAAACGGGAAGAACCCGAAGTTAAATTCTAAGACATAATTGAATTTCTAGAAAGTTTAACCGTTCCAGTTTGGTGTGCGGTAGTTTAAAGACTAAATGGCTATATTCAGTGCCGACCCAGTTAGTTGTTTTGATGTTTCGACGAGAATGTAGCGGTGATAAATTCTTTTCAGACATTCATATCAATTTAGACTGTCCCTGTAATGTGTAAATAGTGTGTAGTCCTGTCGCGTTTTGTAGTTGTAAAGTGAAAATAACAGCTTCACGGTTCTTTGTTACTGCTGTTTTTAGTTTTATATCATGTGTGTGTAGCTGGAATGCTGTGAAAAAGCCAGTTGTCAACGGAGCTCAAAAAATAAAGAGAAGAAAAAATTAAATTTTATAGCCTTTAACTATCCTATGCTTCTTATTGCAGTTCATGAACTTTTCCAAACCAAAGAGTTTCTCCATAATGACCAAGGCTTTCCGTGGTGCAGGAGTAAGGCAATAATCTAATCTCTTTCGACTGACCGATCGATGTATTAACCAAAATACAGTAACAATTTAAAAAGCGTATTATGAGACTTTTTTGGTAATTAGTAAGGCAAAATATTTCTAACAAATAGGAAACACTCAAAAGTAGCATGTTTGTATTGTATTTATTATGCTTACTTGTCTACATAGCTTATGTTACTCAATATGTCATCTAGGAATGCCTCATCTATACTAATTTTATAAAGCAGAAGAGTTTGTTTGTTTGTTTGATTGAATGCGCTAATCTCAGGAACTACTGAATCGGATTTGAAAAATTATTTCAGTGTTAGACAGCCCATTTATCGAGGAAGTATATTACAGACTATATCTATATACTAGCTGACCCGCGCAACTTCGTCTGCGTCACATTTTCCATTACTGCTCCGCTCTTATTTGTCTTAGCGTGATGATGTATAGCCTATAACCTTCATCGATAAATGGGCTATCTAACACTGAAAGAATTTTTCAAATTGGACCAGTAGTTCCTGAGATTAGCGCGTTCAACCAAACAAACAAACAAACAAACTCTTCTGCTTTATAATATTATTTAAAGTATAGATTATCATCACACTAAGATAAATAGGAGCGGAGCATTAATGAAAAATGTGACGCAGACGAACTTGCGCGGGTCAGCTAGTATTTCATAATTAATCAAGTCTAAGGCACATGTCTCACCGCCAGCGATCAGCGAGTAGCGAGTAAAGCTTCAAACTCGAAACGGGTTGGCAAGTAGCGAGTGAAAAGTATCGAAAGTTTTGACGCTCGGCTTTGAGCGAGTGTTTTTTGTGCGATGGACGTTTACTCGCAATATTCCCTCCAGCCCGCACTCATCATCATCATTTCCTGCTGTGCTGTTGTAAGTAGAGATGTGTCCTTCACTCATGAGGTGCCTCATTTGAGGTACTCGTGATCGCAAATTGAAAGAGTTACACGAATTTCAACATTGAAACACCTCACTCGTTCACGCGTCCTCACTTAAAAATTTACATTGACATCGTATTGAGGCGAGGTATTCAGTGATTGAGTGAGCTTAGTGAGCGAATGGTAACATTATTTTGTACTCAAGAGAAACTGTATTTATTATTGCTATTACTGTGAACTCTAAACTTTAACTATAAACTCTAAAAACATTGACATTAGATTGGTATTCAATATTCAATTGTCAATGATTCGTTTAATTTGGCGGTCTAAAATTCATGACCAAAAGAAAATAATGTGTTTACACATGTACTTATTATACTTAAGTACAGTACAATAAAATTACAACAACAACTGACGATATACGAAGTTTACCGAATTACATTAACAAAATAGTTTTGTTAAAAATTCATTATTATTTTTCTCGGAGCAGTCGGGTAGTAACATGTTACTCGTAGTACCCCGGTTTTTTTTTTGTACCGGGAATAATAAATTTACCCACAGAACACATTGTTGACAAACCTATTACATTTCTTAGACAGCCAAAAGATACAGAGCCTTTTTATCAGCAGCTTATCAGCGCCCTTGAGTTACAAGAACGGAAGGAATTGGGTCATTGTAGGGGTCGTGTGGATTTAGGCCATACTTGTTCACTAATGTTATGTGGAAACTCAATACGTTATTGTTGAGGTTTCGATGACTTTCGAAGACCTCTTAGTGGAAACCAGACTAAGTGATACTTGTGTCATAAGTACTTCAGTAGGTGGGGTTGTGCTTTGTGAATAAACTTCGATGGTGATACAATTTAACGGAATTAGCGATGGCTATGTTAGTAATGGTTATTCGCGTAACAAGGACAGCTAATTTACCTATCATACTTGTGACAAACTAACTGACACACACATTTTTCATCAATACTCTGCACCCATTGTTCGTAATGTGATGTTATATAGCCTTCCTAGATAATTGGCCTATTCAACACAAATATATTTTTTTCAATTTGAACTGCTGTAGAGTTCCTGAGACGAGCGCGTTCAACCCAATAAACAAACAAACTCTTTATAATGTTAATAAGATTTAAATGTAAAAAGTGTTGTGATTTGTTACCAATTTATCAAAATCACTTGTATGAATGATTCTCAGATTATATTGATTTAGTCCCCTTTTTCTCACATGGTATAAGGCACACAACAAGAAAGGCAAAGCAAACGTAAGTTCCACATTTTTTTCAAGTGTTTGCGCTTGACTCTAGTCTACGTCAGAGATCACAGAGACAAAGTCTACGACTGATCAAGCTTACCCAGAAGTAGCCTGTTCACTCAAACTTTGAAAAGACAAGGGTTGTAAGCGTTCGGAAACACCGACACAGGCAGAGAGCACCACTGACAGGGTTGCGGTATTCGTTCGAAAGAGTCACCGCGGCCCTGGAACTCAAAGGGCATTAGGAGGAACAAGGAGGGGTTTTAGTCAGTAAGAGTCTGACACTCCCTTCTGCTTCACCCAGGGCAGGAAGACTCGTTTGATGATTCCCCACCTTAATTTTTTTTTATATCTATAATTTAAATACGAAACCTGACCGTACTACTTGACTTAGCATACGAGTGGAACATGTCCTGAAATAGCACATCGCATGATTTTAATCTCTAGAGTATGTTCCCCTGAATTAATTTTCTAGCTAGTACAATTCAATTTTATTACTACTGAAATAATTGCTACCATAGATGATTGAGGTTGTTTCCAAAATCTATCTATTCTAGTTATTCGTTGCCTAGAGTTAGTTACTACAATTTCGTGACTTAAAGAGTTTTAAAACTGTTGGAATAAACTCTCACTCTATAAATATTTATTTAATCGTTTCAACTAAATACGTGAGTTATTTTAAAGCTCGCATTTAGGGAGGTAGTTGGATAGTTAATTCCTACCCAGAAACTAATCGAGTGTGTAAATGTAGGTTGTTTACAATTAGAGTATCTTTTACATAGTTGGGGGTGTGCCAAATCGCATAAGTGCAACTGTGTCACGATAAGTTATTCGTAGCAATCAGGATTGGTTCACCGCAATACAGTAAAGGCAATGCATTCTATTGGATTTTGTCGAATAACAGTAGTTTGGACTGAACTCAAATAAATGTAACATCACGCTAGGATCAAACCTATTATATAAAACCGATTAAAATTACTTTTTAATCAGTCTAGTACCTTTTTTATCTATACTATTAATATTATAAAGCAGAAGAGTTTGTTAGTTTGTTTCATTGTCTGTTTGTTTGTTTGTTTGGTTGAACGCGCTAATCTCAGAAACCACTGGTCCGATTTGAAAAATTCTTTCAGTATTAGATAGCCCATTTATCGAGGAAGGCTATAGGCTATATATCATCACGCTAAGACCAATAGGAGCGGAGCAGTAATGAAAAATGTAACGCAGACGACGTTGCACGGGTCAGATAGTGGATGATAAATCATCAAATGACTTCTTCCGTTTTGGACGAAGCAGAAGGGAATGTCAGTCTCTTACTGACTAAAACCTATCCGTGTTCCTTTTAGTGCCTTTTCCGTTCCAGGGTCACGGTGACTCTTTCGAACAAATACCGCAACCGTGGCAGATCAGCCTAGTGCATACGATTGACAACTAAACTGACTGATGGTATCAGGACGTGTCTCATTTTCAAGGTTATTTCACGCCGATAGATCGACACTATGTGACCAGAGCGCTGGCTTGTTCTTCGCCCATAAATTGAGAAGCATTATCATCTAACGTAGCATAGCTTTCAGCCTTCTGGAGATATTTTCAGGTGACTGCAATGTGGAGGAGTGCTTTCTAGATTAAACATTTGTAATTTATTTGTGTTAGATGGACTTAGATTACTACATTATTATATAACAAAGTCTTCCGCCGCGTCTATCGGTCTGTTTGTTCGCGATAAACTACTGCACCGAGTTTCATGCTGTTTTCACCTAGTGGTTCTCGAAGAAGGTTTTAGTACATAATTTGTCAAGCGGGCGAAGCCGCGGGCATCTTCTAGTTTAGTATAAATACTTAGTTAAAATGTAAAAAAGCGTAGAAGACGAAATAACTGACGTTTCAAACAACGCAATACTTTGGATAACCCATCAGCTCTGTCTCTAACTTCGATCGCTTAATCCAATTTAATAGCCAGTTTGATATTAAAATTAAAACGTCAAATTGCAGACAGTAAAAGCACACAATTTACGCCGTCAATCAAGCAATCCGACTAGAATTTGAATTCCTAATTAGATTTTAAAATAAAGATAAACCAGATGCTATAAATTTAATACGCGCTATATTAAAGATATAAATCAGCGGAGGTTTCGAGTCGCCGCCCGTCCACTGTTTTCACTCTACAACAGATTTATCTGGCCAGTTGAACCAGAAATAATTGTTTAGGAGTCCGTGAAAAGGACACCTAGTGTGTTTCTTTTCAGCGCTTTTTTTACGCTGCCTAATAGATTTTCGTGGACGAGTGAACACACTGTATAACTTTTTAATTTGTTTTAATTTTATGCTAATGTATTCTACCCAAACTCAATCTCAGGTGCACAAATATTTCCCAAGATTAATAAAAAAATCACTCTCTAAAATTATCTCACTAGCATAAAATGTAAAAACCTTGCTACATTTTTTCGCAAAAAATTCTGCTTTTATTTTTTACGTGTATCACTTTACTGAAATATAAATGAAAAAGTTAAGGGTGTCGGTTGGACTATAACGCTGAAACTACTAACAAGCTTATTTATCACAAATGGACGGGCAGGTTTCCACTCCCGAAAATATCCCAAATATAATCACACGCACAATGGAGCATGCGTTAAAAAAACTGGTCAAAAATTGACCGTCACTAAATTGTGTACGAATGGTAGCTGAGTTGGGTTTTCTGCAAGATAGCAGTTCCGTTGATAGAGATTTAAAGTCCCAGCTAAGATTAAGATAAACGTGGTAACGCCTCTGTTATAAATCTCTCACTGGATAGATAAAGGGCTGGTCACGTGAACTGCGTGCCACTGATTATATTATTTAACGGATATCAGGTCCCGACATTTTACCCTTATTTACTTCAGATACAATATGAATTTCAATGAAACACATAGCTTCGGAGTTTTTTTTTTGTAAAGATTTTTGAACTAAAAGTATTACAAATCTTATTATAACGTTGCTTGTCTATTCAGTATGTAATTATTTAGCATGTAATTATTTAGCATGTAATTATTAAGCTACCCCATGCAATTATTTTCTAGCTTTACGTGGTGTTCATTATGGGGTGAGGATGGCTATCAATTGTTCATTAAAAATAAAGGAATTTTCCAGTTGGTTGACCGCAACCATCCATTTACGTAACCTTAATAGAGTAGGTAGAATACTTATAACTATTTCTTTGTGGACCTTGGTTAAAGCGCATTATGTTTTAATAAAAAAAGTAAAATCTCAAACGGACGTTGCAAAACTTCACCACAATTGGAAATGAAATCAATCAAACCAACAGAAATACTCTATAAAAATATGAGCACACTTCACTCTCTCAATCACAAAAGAATCCCCAACGTACACAATCTTCTTATTCGTATTATTCAAAATCTAAATCAGGTTGTTGCCAAAAGATTTCATCCGGGCCTGGAGTATTTTCAAAGAGTTTTTTTCCAGCGGCGAACCGGTTCGGCCCACTGTCCGCGGTATCTGACGTGGGCCAAAGATTTATATTCCCATAATGTCGGCTAGACAATACGTTCGGTATATTTTTCTTAGCGCTCTCGACGCTTTTATAAAAACACAAATTTACTACGGGTACGGAAAATAACGTGTTTTTTCTTTTCTTTTGCTCTTAGTGAAAAAATAGTTGGAGGACAGCGCAGTGTATTCAACGTTTTCTTTGCTTTGATTAAATAATAATATTTTGCTTTATCCAATCAGGGTTGGTGTTTATGTAATGGTGTTGGCTTTTTGGGTGTAATGTTTTTGTTTTGATAGTGTGTGCTGTTGGGGTATGAGGAAAATAGTAATTTGTAGCATAATCATTATCTTCCTTACCTTTTCCAACTCTATTGGGGTCGTTATCAAGTCAAACCGGATTCAGCTGAATACCAATATTTTACGTGAAGCGACTGCATACACCTCCACAACCCCTTGACTAGGTAGCACGGTACTTCTTGGCAAGACTGGTGTCAGATTTTCTGGCTTCTGACAATCCGTCATGACTGCCAAAGATCTGCAAAAATGACTGCCGAGTCCAATGGCTTTACGTGCTCTCTGAGCCCGTCGTATGTTAAAATGGTCACCCATCCACAGGCCAACCTCGGTAAGTGTTGCTTAGCCTTGAAAGTTGGCCCGCCCGGCTTTTGTTATTTAGCCACGATTTTTTTTTATTTGTAGCAAAATGAAGCAGTTATAATAAAAATAATATTTGCTTTTGGATTTTTTTTAAAGAAAATCTCTTTCATCCTTTATGTATAATTATAATTATATTCTCATAATATTCAAGTAAATATTTTCCGTTATCCTCGAAAACAATATAAAATTACCGTAACAAAGAACAACCTTGTTAACTCCATCCCAAGTTATTCCGTCCGTTAGAAAGCATACCTTCTATTATCCTGTATATTATACTGTCATACCGTAGCTTGAAACATAAACCTCTTCGCCAAAAATTCTTCAGCGAAAAATAAAGAATACTGGGGTCACGATTCGATTTATACAATCACCCCAAATTCACATTTTATTTTCCTTGAGCTTTAACATTTCATTCATTGTCCTCAATTATTTGAATCACAAAAGGAAAAAATCACGAATAGGTAATTTACATCGGTATAAAGAAAATAAAGCCTGTGTCACACTGGACGGTTCGTCAACGTTTCAGAACACGCCTCGATTTGCATGAAATACATCTACTAGTGAAGAGAATGAGTAAAACAGGGATGCATATGAGACGTCTATCGATTCACGCAGGGAATCCAGACTTTCTCTTTGTACTAATATTAATAATTTGAGATAGCTCAGCAATTTACTGAATAGAATTTCCAGTTTCGCACAGATGTAAAATAACAACATCCAAATAAAAACTATTCAAGAAGTGTAACACGAGACGCTGATAAGAATATATTCATCAACAAGATTCACAGATCAAAAATTGACTTTGTCATAAAACCCGACCGCTAAAAACAACGAAAAAGTTCCAAACAAAGTCAATTTTTTGACAGTATTTTTTTTTTTTCCTATATTTTTAGAACAGTTTTGGAATCGCTTCCGCAAGCCCTTTATTTTGATACCCACTCGATAGGTTTTAAGGATTTTTTTAAAGACATAATATTTCGCCAAAAATTGGCCATTTTATTTTTTTTTTATTTTGATGTCGGTACCCAGTATCACTCTCACAACTAAGACGAATCTATTGACACCACTTACATAAAATACGACAAGCTTTTTAGGCTCTAGGGAATGCCAAAGAAATATACATACATACACTCGAAAAACATAACCCTCCTTCTTTTGCAGTCGGGTAAAAAGACAGATCACAGCTTATGAGTTTCAATAAGAGTATCTACTAAAATATTTCTCCCAAGAACTGCAAAAGGCTTTAGTTGGAAACGCTACAATTATTAGAGCAAATAAATGAAACGCTAGTCAGGACACTTGAAGTATACGAAATCACACCAAAATGATATACAGTGCCGTTCAACATTATGACAGCTACCCTAATCAAGGCAGCAAATATTCGCAACAAAATAGTCTTACATAAGATTAACTTAATTAAAGGCAACGAAGCAAAATATGCTCTTGCATATTTTGACGATGAGAAGAAGCGTTTCATTTAGGTACATCGCGTACCAGCTAAAATTAGCCACGTCTCCCGTAATTGAATATTAATAACGCTACTAAAACGTTATGGTTGAACACGAACTTATAAAAACTTAAAGCATGAATCAGGGAAGTACATTAGAAGCATAGTGCTAAATTTTACTGCTGTTAAGTTAACTATGTCTTCATCGCAGAAAATTTTCATTTTATTTAAAACGGGAATCGACGTTAGTTATTAGAAAAGTTCTTTTAATTTCTTGGAAATAATGAGACTGGAAATGTCTTTTGTGAAGAGAATAAAAACCAAAAAAAAAATACTAAACTGAGAGAATCTAAAGTGCCTTTCAACGGTTTCTTTTGATTTCGCATAACTCTAGGGCAGTGGTTATCCCAACCTTATATTGATCTTGGACCATTTTGGATTCTTAATTGTTAGCAGAGACCACAAATCCTGCAGAAAATTGTAATTTTTAAATCTATAAAATAAATTACTAACGTAAACTTATTCTTAAACTTAAAAGTAACGAGCACAAATATAGAAAATACAATATTCCTGATACAAACTACGCATCAGTTCGCTTCAATGGAGGCTTCAATGTTACTTTTCAATTGGTAAGTTTGGTATTTAAATATTGTCCACGGATTTAAAATATTGCTCTTGTGGATCATCAGTGGTCCGTGGACCACAGGTTGGGAACCAATGGTCTAGGGCATCAACGACACCATGTCAAATAATCTCCTGGCATGTTATTTATTTTAAGTCCTTTTTTGTTGTTTTCATTTTCATGTAAAATAATTTGACTAAGGGCTGACTTTTCAATAGTCCAATAACTCTTAACCGACGAATACAAATGGCCGTTTGACAGCTTTTGTATGGAAAATATGTCAACGTGACTTATTAATTCTTCCGATAAAAGTTATCTGACTATTGAAACAACGGCCCTAAGTGACGATAATTTATGTAAAACACCTTTACGTGAATTATGACAATGACGCATTTCCTTACCTTACATATATATGAATAATTGATTTGCAAGAAAATGAAAAACATCGAGAGCAGTGTTAGTATTATCTTCGAAACTATGTATTTTTAGAACACTTGTTCTAAGACTTTTTTTATTACAGTTAGAATATAAACTTTAAGTTATAAAATATCAAAAGGAACACGTGTATAATGAATAATTTAAACTTGATACTACACCATCAAAACACAACGAATATAAACTTTACAAACTGAGGCCAGGTAGGTTAAAATGTAGGCATTCATTAGAAAAGGTTTTCCGTAACAGCACCTGGGTCAAAGGGCATTACAATTTGTAAAGCGAACAAAGCCGGGAACGGTAGCTAGTTACCATATACGATGTATAAAAGAATAAAGATGGAAAGGAAGTAACATGATATTGAGTATTTTACTCTCGATGTTAAGCATCGCCAATAGGTAAAAAATGGACGAAATTTCGGGATCGGAAATTCTCGAAGAGAAATAATCAGAGCACGAAGGTACGCGAATATTGTTTAATAGAGCTTGTCGTTTAAAAGTATGATGGCTTTATGATAAAAATATCTATAACAAGGCTGCTATATATTGTTTGAGAAAGTCTTTTGAATTCCCGATAGGAGTACGTCCATTGAAAGTCTCGTAAAGATCTTAAGACGTCTTTAGAAGACTTTATTCAACGGAATTTTGTATTTGCGGTGAATTTAATGAACTCCGTCAAGTTTGTAGCATAAACATGTTATGGAAGGATTTAATCATATTTGTGTTTAAATTATTATGGGGTTTTATGTGCGTTGTATGTTATTGAAAGCTGGTTCTTATTAGTGAGACTGAGAACACAAAAGAAAACGTGGAATAGGGGGTTTTGCATGATGCATAATTATAACACTCATTAACAATAGCAGAATGTAACTAAAACTAGATGCGATATAAACATACAAAATAAAATGAAGCAACCTTAATGAAAAGTTAGTGAAAACTTGCAATTTGCCAAGCGCAGTAATATAAATAGTCTTGTGCTTGCATTTTTCCTAGTATTTGTATGAACAGCAGCATATTAAAGTAACTTTACTCGTACGTTTTTTAAACTAACTAGATATTTATTTTTTTACTTTTTAAATAGTTAACGAATGAATGGCACCAGTTTCTACGAGTGTAAGCATATTTTTTGCCTTGAAATGATACACCATCATTATAATTTCAGCTGAAAGACTTTTCCTGCTGGACATATGCCTTTTTTTTACAAAACGGGAAAACTCTTGGCCCAAATCTCACCTGATGGAAAGTGATGATTAGGCCGAAGATGGAAACGAGCTTTACCCGGAATTCTCTAACATAGAGGAATACTGACTATCATACCTCTAACTGCCAGAACACAACAATGCTGTTAACATTGTTGTTATGGCGACAGACTTAGATAAGATGGTGGTAGCTTACCAGGCGGACTTAGAACAAGTCCTACCACCAACCAAACCGAGCAAAAAATTAGCCCCCGCTGGGAATCGAACCCGGGACCTCTGGGTCTGAATCAGGTGGTATAGCCACTAAACCACGGAGGCGGTTAGTGTCACCTGTTCAGCACCACCCGGGGACCACGTGTTGGGATTCGCTGAAGGGTATTCTCCTACGGACATGGGTGACTCGGCCCCCAAAAAGGCCTCACGCAAGAGTCCCCACATGTCCTGTGTCTCGTATCCATCGGCAACTTGCAACCCTCACCAGGTAATCGGATAAAGAAACAAGGGTTTCTTAATTTTAAGAGGTTCCGTAACCAACATAAACCCATTACTAAGCTTCCGCTGTCCGTCCGTCCGTCTGTTCGTCCGTCTGTCTGTCAACAAGCTGTATCTCAAGAACCGTAATAAACAAACAGTTGAAATTGTTACAGATTGTGTTTTTCTATTTCCGCTATAAGAACAAAAAATAAAATTAAGGTTTATACTAATATTGGCCGGTTTTTTTAATGTTCTATTTCTATCAAAGGTTCGCAACGCCTGGCGCCCCAGAATCTACCAAAGGATAGTTTAGAGCCAACCACGCCAAGAATTTCCAAGAAAAAGTTGAAAACACTTTCAAAAATTATAAAACTTTTGAGATTTTTCTTAGTAAGTAAGGTAGCTATTATATCTGGCTCAAGGGAAATCTTCAACTACGATTTAAAAACTTTATCCTATAACTGAAAATATAATGACGGAGTTCAAAACAAATAATTAGTGTTTGCAAAAATTCTTCGCATTTTTCTTTATTGGAAATTCTTTGATTCAGTCTTCTTTTAATTAAGTTCAGGTTTAATGTTACACGGAGCTTTTCCTGTAAATAATGATTGTGCCATGAGTGTGCGCTCATTATTTTAATTAATGATAATTATATACATAGTGCCTAGTCGTTATCTAGAAACAGATAGAATCTTCCGCTTTTTTATAAAACTGAGAATGTTTGTGGTCTTCATTAAAAATAAATTCAAATTCATACGGTACGCAAAAACTGGCCAAGTGTAAGTCAGACTCGCACATAAAGGGTTCCGTACCATAATCGAATAAAACTTGTTTCTTGTAGGTATGGGAGACCCCGACATTTTTAATTTTATTTTATTTTAAAATACACAATCCGTGAACGTTGTAGCTTACTATGGTTCTCGAGATACAGTTTTTACCCAAATGGTAGCCAACGGAACCATATTACTAAGCCTCGACTGCCCGTTCATCTGTCTGTCAGTGGGCTGTAACTCAAGAACCGTAAAAGGCAGACAGTTGAAATGTTCACAGATTGTGTATTTCTATTCCCCCTATAACAAAAACTAAACTAAAAATTTAAGAGGGCTCTCATACATGAAAGGCTTATTTTCGGTTTATAGTACGGAATCCTTTGTGTGAGAGTCAAACTCGCTCTTGGCCGGATTTTTTGAGAGACGATTCTACCCACCCATTGTAATCTTCATAGTTATTGAAAAAAAAACTTAAGTCCTAAATTACCGGTTCTTCGCTTTCCCCGATCTCCACGATCTTTCCAATTAGTCCATGTCAAACCAATTTCTAATGACACTTGACAAAGTCATGACAGCTCCAAATAACTTCACAAACTCTTCAAATGCTTGTGGCGCTGATGATCACAATAATATTAAATTATAAGTCCTATAACTCCAAATGACTGTGTGATGTGGCATAAATTTAATATAATACATAAATAATAATTATTATGTATATCAATATTATTTTGTTCGAGGAGCTCGTGGCTAAACATTAACAATTAACAATCTTTGGCAGTCGTTACGAACTGTCAGAAGCCAATAAATCTGACTTCTTCTTCTTGCCAAGAAGCACCGTGTTTCTCAGTTAACGGTTTGGGGAGGTCTGGTAGGCAGCCGCTCTACGTAAAATACTGGTATTCAGCCGGTTTGAGTGGAAGCCGACCCCAATATAGTTGGAAAAAGGCTAGGCAGATGATGATCTATTTTTTGTTTGTTGCAGTCCCAAACTAACCCAAAAAGTATTCAACTGTACCGATCAATCGAAGAACCTGAGTTATGCCTACAGTTTATCGTTCTTTTTTTTATAATAATAAACACACTTTTTTGCCATATAAAAACAGAATAGAACTCAACAAATGAAATCTCAAGCGATGTCACGATTCTAGTCCGTAATTCCTTGTCTGATTACCAAAGAAGATTTAAAAGAAAAGTTTCATAATTCCAATAGCCTTTTTAGATACAAAACTCGCCTTTGTAGTTGAGGGAATACTTGAGTTTGCCTCTAGCGTTGTGAATATCAACAACAACAAGAAAAAAAACAATTAACCAGCTACACAGATCCGTTGAAGAGTTGAAACCTTCTGTTTTAATTAAAAACTGCGGTATTTTTTCGTAACGTTAATTTAATTTTTGGGAAAAAAACCATAATTCATTTTGTTATACTGTTTTAAATTAGAAGAACTTAATATTGTTGTGTTATGGACCTGCTCATATTTAGCGTTAATTTTATTAAAATACTAGCTGACCTGCGCAACTTCGTCTACGTCACATTTTCTATAATTGCTCTATCTAGCCTATAACCTTCCTCGATAAAATAATGGGCTATCTAACACTGAAAGAGTTTTTCAAATCGGTCTAGTAGTTTCGGAGCCTATTCAAATCAAACAAACAAACCAATCTTTCCTCTTTATAATTTAAGTGTAGAAATCCAGTATTCGTTGGCAAAAATGTCGAATTTTAGTCAGACAGACATGACAAATCTATAAGGGTTCCGTTTTTGCCATTTGCCTACGGAACCCTAAAAAGACTGTCCCAAAATAAAACTTTGTTCAATTGGAGAGTCCGATTATATACAAAAAGGTATATTTACGTGTGTTTCTGTAAGCCACATAACTTGAACATATAAATAGATTAGTCTAGATGTGGTACCGCGGGAGTCATCAAAGCGTCTACTCGAGCGTACATTGACTTATGTTACGGAGAATTAAACTTTAAATTGTTCTGTTATTGCGCCTCGTTCTAAATAAGTAACTAAATGTTAAGTACCGTTGCTATCCTCTTTATGTCTAGTTTTATTCCCTTGTAAGTCCAGTTTGTTGGCCACTTCTTCTCCACAGCTAAAACACTAGGAAGTGGTGACGAACGAGCGTTTTGGGTATTGTGTTTTGTAAAATTTGATATTCAAAAAATGCTGGTTCTCGACCTAATTTGAATAATTGACTTTTGAAATTGAATTTTGAATTTCGAAGAGTATTAGGACTAGTGGTCACCCATTTTTCGTACCTATGCTTCCCTTATTTAAGCAATCTCCTTTAAACAAACTTTTATTTGCAAGCAGTCAAGTGCGAGTCGGACTGTCACTCGATGGGTCCGCACCATAACCCGTAATAAAACACGTTTCTTATTACAGTTCTTGATAAACAACCCTGACGCTGACGGACAGATTGACGGACATCGAAGGCTTAGCAGTTAGGTTCCGTTGGTTACCCTTCGAATACGGAACCCTGAAAAGGATAGTGAGAAAGGTAGTAATGTTTTCGGTCACGTATTTAAAATCGAAATGAGGGAAAAATCTACAATTTTTTAAACAACATTCGCATGTCAATCGCAAACTGTCAAAAAAGCCATAATTTTTATACATTTTTGACAGTTTGCGATTGAGATGCAAATGTCAAAATTAGTTGAATTGGCACACCGCCTACAGAAAACACAAAATATGATATTAATTGGAAACCATTCATACTAATAAACAAGTTTCAATATGAAACGTTTTCACACAAATTGATTTGTAGCAGCAGCTACAATAGCTAAACTAACTGTATCATACCGAGAATTCAATCATGGAAGTTAATTGACGTGTTTATGGACAAAATCGCATGCCTCACAGAAGCGTTCGCATATTCAATTGTGCAGTCTTTATAAATTACTACATATTTAGCAGACCCGCGCAACTTCGTCTGCGTCATATTTTCCAGTAATGTTCCGCTCCTATTTGTCTTAGCGTGATGATATATAGCCTATAGACTTCCTAGATAAATGGGCTACCTAACACTGATAATTCTTCAAATCGGACCAGTAGTTCCTGAGATTGGCGCGTTCTAGCAAACAAACAAACTATTCAGCTTTATAATATTAGTATAGATTGTTATCATCGAAAAATACATAATGAACTTTAACAAAAGCTAGTTACAGCTCAAATTTTCTAGCTTCCGGACATTTTTAATGTATTATTCAAGTTTAGCGAGAAGGTCAGCTAAATAAATACCTACTAAGACTTGTATCGATTTTTGTTTATTTTTTATACAGTACGACTGAGGAAAATAAAAGAAACCATGTAATATTAATACGGCAATATTCATTTTGGTAACAGCCTTTTTATTTTGTTTTTTTTTTCCGTAGATCGTGTGATCTATGGAAAAAACAGCAGTAGCAAGTTAGATTCAGATAATTATTAATTAAGTTTATGGACAAAATCATGCGCCCCACAGAAGTAATCGAGATTTCAACAATTTGTGCAGTCATTTAACTCAGTTACCCCTTAACAAATCATTGTGAACACAAGTAATGCATTGTGAACTTTCAAATCTTAGAGTTAAAGTCCAAATTTCCCTGCTCTTAGATGAAATATTTCATTCATACCAAACTCAAGTTCATGCGGGAAGGTCAACTAAATAATATTGAGTTGAAAGGCAATAATAAAGTATTTTCTAGACGGTGTAATAATTCATACATTTTGTAACTAGGAGAAATATATCAGTGTCGGTTTATTATTCTCGGGTTCTTACAATGCTGGTAGTAAAATACTTCGGCGCTTGGTATACGGGGCTGTTTCTAATTTGTGATAATAGTGTTAAAGTTAGGTGTAATAATTTAGAAAGCCTAAGTAATGTAATAATTTTAGCTCTAGGGACATTTTAGGTCACATTTTAGGTCTTAATAAGGCTCAAGCTGGTGGAATTTTATTGGCTGTGTTGTTGATGAGGGCTGGTGAGGGTTGCGGGTAGCAGTTGGATGATGCACAGGACCGCTTGTTGTGGCGACGCTTGGTGGAGGCCCATGTCCAGCAACGGACGGCTTTAGGCAGATACCATGACAGCCTTTAACGGTTGTGAACTACATCCATCGTCTACCCGCGACCTTCACCAGGTCAGGAGTCCACCTTGTGGGAGGTCTTCCAACGTTGCAGACGCAACGTTCGCAAAGTTCTAGAGTGGCGATCGGGTACCAGAAGACTCTGGTACCCGATCGCCACACTAGAACTTTTCAGCCCCATCAACCATTTGTTCTGCGAGAAATGTACCCTGCCCACTGCCACTTTAGTTTGGCGATCCTACGGCAAAGCTTAAAATAATTTATTCGAGGTATTTTGGATTCTATTAGAAACAGTTTTACCAACATACTATAGAACCCCCGTTTCACAATAACAATGAGACAACAAGTCTTGAACGCGATCCTATTCATAAGATTCTAATTGTTAGTTAATATTACAGTACATTCAGTTCACGGTTACTGAGGTTACTGACCTTGACTTGACATGTGTGGCTTTTCACGCGAACCCCAACCCTCTAGTGAACTCACACCTTGTTTTATTTTTCAATTGATTATTGATATAGGTTAGGGAAGTACTGTACAGTTAGCAGCACACATACATATGTACGTAGCATTTAAGCAATATTGAAAGGCAATTTTCAGGTCAAGAAACAATAATGAAATAAAAAACTTATCGATAACACTATACAGCTTTAAAACTTTTGAAATTATCTGCATTCTTAGTTTGTTTTGTAATTTTGTGTCCTCAAAACGACAACATAATATAAAAATTTCAATAAAAGTAAAAAAAAGTGCTTGGAAAATTACGTTCTTTTTACAAACTTATCTCCAGTGATAAATGAGCATTGAAGAAAGGCTAAGTTTTTTGGACTAACAAGAAAAAAAACTATTACTAGATAACTTAGTTCTGAAAATAAGACGTAAGTATCACTAAAACCTATTTTTTTATTACGTGAGTAGAAAACCGCTTTTGTATTTTTCATAATTGTCACATATTTATGCTCGTAACTGTACTAAACCCTTGGTATTGGATTTTTGTTTACTTTGACAAAGCTGTGCAATTATAAAAGGGTTTTTTAATAGGTTGCAAAGTGGCTAGGAAAGCAGTACCAAATTATATTGTTACCGAAGGGTTTTAGCCTAATTTATTAACTTTTTTTTAAAAATTAAATCTGTTAAGTTTGAGGAAGTCAATAAACTGCATTGGATCGTCTTACGGCTTAAGTGATGATGACGAAATAAGTAATAATATGTCAGTTACCCGTGACATTCATTAAAACGGTAGAGTCTTAGTGCCATATGACGTCAAAAATCGATTACCTATAGATTAGTTTCTTACCAGTTCGCAAATGAATAAATAATACCTAGAAAGACTAAAGGCGTACTTTTTAATAAAATCATTCAACAATAAGAACATGCCAAATCCTTCTTCAAAAAAAAAACACAAGCACTATTTCGATCAAAACATTTGATTCAGAAACTCTTCTTGCCAGGCAACGCTCTGGATATTTTCAAGCCGCAACAAAGGATTTGGAACATAAAGAAAAATGCTAGCCTCGGATGGCCGTGGGCAAGCCCCATTGTAAATCTGTTGAGACACTAAAGTTATTTATTTCGTAGTATTTTTGAGAAACTGATGTGTTTCATGTGCGTTAGTGTATATATTGTTTTGGAATCGTTGGTAGATAAGGTTTATCCTACTAATATTATAAATGCGAAAGTTTGTGAGGATGGATGTATGTGTATGTATGTTTGTTACCCTTTCATGACAAAACTGCTAGACGGATTACGATGAAATTTAGTATGTAGGTAGCTGAAGACCCAGAATAACACATAGGCTACTTGTTATTCCGGAATTCCCGAGGGATCGGGATTTACACGGGAATAATGAGAATTTATACGCGGACGAAGTCGCGGGCGGCCTCTAGTATACTATATTTTCCTAATATTTAAAATTCTTCGTAGTTCTGATGACTCATGAGTAACTAAGTGACTGACAGACAACGCACAGCCGAAACTGCTGATCACAGAAAGCTGAAATTTGGCATGAAGGTTCCTTGGAGAGTGTAGGGGAACTTTAAGAGTGGATTTCCTGAAATTTTTACTGAAACGGGTATAACGGGATAACCACATACGAAGTCGCGGGCATAAGTCAGTAGAATAGAATACTCTTTATTATGTGCATCATCCAAGTTGAAGAAAAGATCGCAGATACAGTAACTGACAATCGATTTTCCTTTCTTTTTTTTTTCTTCTTATTAGTAAAACCTTGATAGAAGCACTAGACGCATTTTAGGCATGAAATTGTAATTTCTTAATCCTTCATAAAAAGTTCAGTTTTTTTTTTGAGTTAAATACAACATCAAGGCAGTCCTTGCCTGCATTGTGTATCTGTTTGTGCCAAATAATTTAATTATCTTTCTTTCTTTCACTGAAAAACTTTTTACAAAAAAATACAACCGACTTCCAAAAAAAAAAACACTGCTAAGTAAAAAATAACTTTTATTTCGGAAGTCTGTGTTTTTGTTACTTTCTTCGTATTTTGACACCGACTTCCGAAATTAAAGTTATTTTTTACTTAGTAGTGTTTTTTTTTTGGAAGTTGGTTGTATTTTTTTGTAAAAAGTTTTTTATTTTTCACTTTTTAGTGGTGTCCCACACCTAACAACACCACTGCAAAATTACAGAAAAGCAAAATACGCAATTTCGATTATCAAAGAATCATCTAAATAGTCAAATTCCAGCTATTTCGATTTAAAATCCAAAGTTCGTAACCGATTTTGATATGATTTAAATGGGACCAACCTGCAAGTATTTCCTTTCAGATAAAACAAAAATTTTTCAGATCGGTTCATAACTGTCGGAGTCATGAGGTAACAAACATAAAAAAAAAAACATACAACCGAATTGATAACCTCCTCCTTTTTGGGAAGTCGGTTTAAAAGCATTTAAAGCAGTAAATTCTTTAATTTCCTGTGTAGTTTGTGTCTTATTGTTTTGTACTTACGCTCTCTATAAACTTCCTAGATAAATTAATACATAGCTGCATAGCCATAACTTGATTCCTAGATTCTTTTTAACCGACTTCCCAAAAAGGAGGAGGTTATCAATTCGGTTGTATGTTTTTTTTTTTTTTTTTTTTTTTTTTTTTTTTATGTTTGTTACCTCATATCTCCGACAATTATGAACCGATTTGAAAAATTTTTGTTTTATCTGAAAGGATATACTTGCAGATTGGTCCCATTTAAATCATATCAAAATCGGTTACGAACTTTGGATTTTAAATCGAAATAGCTGGAATTTGACTATTTAGATGATTCTTTGATGATCGAAATTGCGTATTTTGCTTTTCTGCGATTTTGGAGTGGTGTTGTTAGGTGTAGGGCACCACTAAAAAGTGAAAAATAAAAAACTTTTTACAAAAAAATACAACCGACTTCCAAAAAAAAAACACTACAAAGTAAAAAATAACTTTAATTTCGGAAGTCGGTGTCAAAATACGAAGAAACTAACAAAAACACCGACTTCCGAAATTAAAGTTATTTTTTACTTTGTAGTGTTTTTTTTTTGGAAGTCGGTTGTATTTTTTTGTAAAAAGTTTTTTTAACTTGTATTTTCTAAGTTTTTCTGCAAATTAACTATCTTCAATGCTTTGTTTACATTTCTTGTATTATGTCATTATGTCAGTTAGACAGGCCTAGTTTTCTTTTTATTTCTATTTTGAAGCTAGCTAGGAGTTTTAGGTCGCATATGAAATTGTTATCAGACCTTCTTAAAGTCCATTTTTCTTTTCCATCAAATTCTAGAAACTCATATCAAATTCAAAATAAAAGCGAGCCTTCATCTTGGAGCCGTCGTAAAAAAATGGTCAGTCTACGTTTGGAGCTGAGATCAGCAACAAGTCGAAAAAGTTCCTTAAGAGTGACTGAGAGGACAGTTTACCTCCTGGGAACCAGAGAAGTCGCCCTCTCTCCTATATTAAGAGTAGACTTAGAGGACGTTTCTAAGTTTACCTCCTCGGAACCTTATAAGTCGGCCTCTTTCCTTGCCGCATTTAAAAGGACACCTTGATGCCTGGGCTGAACGAGCCTGGGATGAAGACATTTCTCGGCCCATCCTCTCCAGCCCTCTGAAGAGTGACGACCCTCCAGTCCTCCGGTTCTTCAACGGACCCTCCAGTCCTCCGGTTCTTCAACGAAGACTTCATTTCCATCTCACGTCCACTCATCCTTTTCATTCATCAGGCGTTCTTTTCTATAAGTTGTGTAATCATTAAATCTTAATACTATTTATTTGTCCTTTTCCCTTTTAGCACGCATTCCCCTCCTAGGTAGGTGAGTGCTATATGTGACCTCACATTTCACAGGCTCCCCCTGTAAAATGTAACGTTACACCTGTCGTACATGTATTCAACCGCACGTGGATCTGGTCCGCATGCGGGTGATGGCATGCTCCTGGCCACACGCAGGACAAAGATTTCGTTTGCCGCTGCTGTATCGTGTGTGTCGCTAGTGACTACAATGCGAGACGCGGGTCGCACGCATGATCATAGTCTTTGACTATGCGTGCGACCCGCGTTAAAGTACAAACAACACTGAAGACAGAAGAACGCCGCCTGCATCTGGATAGTACGCAATCGGACTGTGCGCCCGCAGCCAATCACATTCCACGCGCGTGCTGCCCGTATGATAGGGAAAACATGTATGAAATGATGCGGATCAGATTTGCGCGCATGACAGGAAATCGGCCCCATAAGAATATTCTGTAAAACACTCGCAAGTCTTAAGCCAATTAACTTAGGTGACATATTTTCACAAAGAAAGTCTTTTTCAATCAGCCCGTTTATATAACAACTAACTTTGAGTGACAACTCTCTTTAAATAAGTTTTTTTAGTCAGATGTATAGAAGACGAAGTATAATTTAAAATGAACGATGTCTATACACTGCCATATAGATTTAATGATGTGGAGTTCTCGTAGACGGTTGCATATTTATGAAAACAATATTTATAATCTATATAAATTATTTAAAAAATACAAAAATATGATACTAATATGTAGTGAAAATAGACTCAAAAATGCTTTATAAAAGAAGATATAATTATTTAAAAAAAAAAACACTATTGACTATGCTAGCTCTATGAGCGTTATGGACTTTGACGTCATATTCCATGTTGGACTTTTCTTTCTAATTGTAATCTTTGAAGCGTTATAACTTCATCGCTTATGAAGTTATTAAAAAATAATTTCATGATTTTTTACTAGAGAATATGTATGTCATTTTACAAATGGTAAAATCACTCGAATATATTGTGACATATTTAGCAAGAAAGTTTTTCAAGCAAGAAGATTGATTTAAGTTCAGTCAATCTACAACACTATCGAGGCCAACAAAACATTCCCCTCGTTACTAAGTCTATGAACGAAATTACGATCGAAATATAGTTGGCATATCATTTTATAATTGTACATTCCTCGCCACGCAATGTTCACACGCTAACCCTTGACACGACATAGTTTATGAAACAAAAGAATTAGGTACTAGAAAATGTGCTTGAAACCTAGTAAAAATCATTGTTAATCTATACTAATATTGTAAAGCTGAAGAGTTTGTTTGTTTGAACGCGTTAATCTCAGGAAATACTGGTCCGTTTTGACAAATTGTTTCAGTGTTAGATAGACCATTTATCGAGGAAGGCTACAGGCTATAATATCATCACGCTAAGGCAAATAGGAGCGGAGCGGTAAAGGAAAATGTGACGCAGATGAAGTTGCACGGGTCAGCTAGTGTTGTATAAAAATCAGGTCTTTAGGTACAGAGTCTTGGCTAGAAATTAGTGGAATGGTCTTAATCGGAAAATATTTTCTTGTCTAAACTGGGTCTAGACGCTTACATTATACACTTACCTTTGCCTGCGAATTTGTAATCGCACATCCCGTTATAAACTTGAGAATGTCCCTCAATAACAGCGGAAGACATCACTAGCGAATATGCTCAGAATGTTGAATAAAATCGTTATAAAATCAAATTTTGGTCGTTTCAAAAAAATGTTTCCACCAAAATGTTCATAATTAAATTGCCTATCCATTAGAGTAAGTACAAAATCAAATAATCGTTAGTTTTCGAGAAGATGTATGTTTTCAATAATTATTTCTCATTTCTGTAGTTTTGTTGTGAGGAGATTTTTGAAGTTTGAGCAAGGTGTTCTAATAATTAATTCATGAACCCAATCGTTGTTTGATTTTTAGTAAATAGTTAGTGATTCCGCAGCGGTAGTAACCAGCGATATCACAGAACAAACTACACATTACATCCTTGAATTAAATAAAAGTCTAAATAGAGGATGGATAAATCAGTTCTCAAGTCTATCTAGTGGAATGGGGTTAATGGTGTGTTACATGCATACATGCATAAAATTACCGTCCTCTGTGATCCGTGCCGAGTTGGACCGAGAATTGATGCTTGGACACCACTTGGACACGCTTCTGTTCTATGTTTCTCTTTGGCCAATATGTTGTAGTAGTTGCTGAATAAGTAGTTTTTATTTACTTCTATTCGCACATTTTTAAGAACCAGGAGGTCTACTCTCTTTCTCTGAAACGAAACTTCGCAAACGAACGAAATTTAAACGAAGTTTCGTAACTGTCGCTACTCTGTTTTGTTTTCGGACACGCAGACGAAGTTCGGATCCATAAACAATTTTCGTGAACGATTGGAATGAACAATATTGTGTGGGTCTTTTATGATGTCATCTAAAGTTAGTTACGGTTTTTACTTTAACTTAAAATCTACAAACTATTTTGCTTTATTTTTAAATTTTACAGTGAACATGTGGTTTAATTAATATTTCTTGTAATATTCATGCAGAAAAGATAAATATACAGATTTTTTTAAAATTTCCTACGAAATTCACCGATACACTATAAAACACCCTTTCACGGTTATTGTTAACCAACTAAATTGAAAACTACTATTTCATGCCCACGATGGGTGGTAACTTATGACTACCAAAATTATCTGTAGGTATATTCATACGCAATTTAATCATAACTTGTCAACTTACAAGATTTTTTGTTTGAATTCCTTTAAAATATTAAATTGTGAAGTTTGTATTGTGATAATAAATCATGTTTTCAAGTGCTTTTTTACATACTTCGCAATAGCGATACACATTCCGTCAGAAAGTTTCAAGCCGTACTTTGTTGCAGTCTGCATTTTAGGTCTCCAGGAATTTTTGTTTTGGATTGATAAACTTTGTACGTAAGTAACTTACATAACATAATTATTTATTTTTTCGTTATGAATACTATCGCTTTTCATCGATTTACTGAGGTGAACATCTTTTCAGTGTTCAATGGCTCCGCATACGGGTCCGGCTACTCCCGAATCACTCGACAACGGAAGAGCAATAGGGCTGTGGGATTCTATGAGCGGTTGAACAAAAACAATTCAGCAGTAGCAAAAGGTACCTAATGTTTTATTAATTTATGACATAATAATATAGTGACATGAAAATCTCACGTTTTTATATTTTGCAGGTATGGGTTGATAGAAAACAAATAGCCAAGCTGCTGGTTCTCGAAAGTCAGCTTGAGCAACTGGAGATGATCCATTAATTTAGGTATATTACAGAAAAACAATAATTTGCAATTGTTAACTGCAGAGAAATGAGGGAAGCTAATAAATTGTATCTATCTTGTGTGATAAAATGTAATAGGTACCAGAAAAAAAAAGCTATTTTCACTCATGTCATAATTTTATTTTATTTAAAAGGAACAACAAACAGTAATCTTTACTGTTATTTCTATATTTACTTTAAACATAGTGTTAGGCATTTTTTGTTAACTTGTAATTACCCGTTTCAATTGGAATGTTTTTTTGCAGCCTCACAACCCACACCTACCAGAGGGAGACATTCAGCTGCTGTCTGTGATATCAGAAGCAGGGTTATATCACTATAAAGAGGAGTGTGTAGAAAGAGAAACAGTCAGCAACACCGAGCTCGCAGGCATCACGGGCTGTTTGTTACTTTACATTATTTGTTGTCTATTTGATTAAAACATTATTAAAAGTAAATTTTATTCTTTTAATTGAAGTCTTACATATGTTACCTACTAAAGATAGATATATCACTACTTTTAGAAAGGAATAGATAGATAAGGTTCTACCTTCATCCTATCTATTTACTTCTAAGAGTTGCACTAATACAGCTCTTGCCCTTTGGCCTGCCTGTAAAGCTCGAGATCAAGAAGCAGCAGATTGAGTGGGAACCTGCCTGCTTCTTTCAGCTTGGGAGTTCATCATAGATGTCAACTCGGAAACATCAATACCACCCCTTATACATAATTTAGGTAAATCACAGCAGGCTATTAACACTTCCCATGCTGTTTTGGACAGTAATGCAGTACCCGATTGCAAAAAGACGTCCCATCAACCTTTTAATAAACCACATGTTCGTTCTATGATGGTATAATTGCCGGTAATTTCCTACAAACTCTAAGTCGGGAATTTCACTAATATTAAGTTGATGGCGACATGCAAAGCCGGTTCTTTCGACGCTCTAAACATTCTTCAGGTAGAGCAGCCTCGATTAAAAGCATTTTTGTAGCCATTTCAAATACATTTATAACAAAATCCACACAAACGAATAACTAACGAAAATCAAAAGGTAACACTTTTGGTTTCGTTAATTTGAGGTTAAAATTCCGAACAATCATCTGTCAAACTCAAATGTTCGTTCGTAACGTAAATGAATTAGAGTAGGTTTAGAGAAACTAAATGTCAAATAATCTTCGTTCGTATTGAACTTCGGAACGAATAGAACCGTGGTAGGAAACATGCGAAAATTCAATCGAAACTTCGTTTTTCGTTGAATTAGAGTAGACCTCGGTTGGTTTAGCTGTAACGATTTTATTTTTTTAATTTATAAGAACTGAGATTTTAAGAAAAAATATGTCAGATGACATCTTTGAATAAAATTCTAGGTTAATGCATAATAATTATGATATGGTTGAGTTTGTGTATTTTTTTTGTGACGTACTCAAACTTGATTAGGAGATAGTTTTTGCCAGCGGTTTCACACGCGTGATCCCTTGGGAACATACTTCCGGGATAAAAAGTAGCTTTTATCCTTTCTCAGGCTCTCTCTAGACTATCTCTGTACCAAATTTCATTGACCACCCTAAGGTCGTCTGGTAGAAAATGCCTATGGCATTAGGCCCGCCTTTGTAGTGTTTTTAATAGTGCATAAAGTTTTAATAAATAAACAATAAATTCGTTCAATACTTTAGGCGTGATTGCATAACACACAGACAGACCGAGTTACTTTCGCATTTGTAATATTAGTATAGACTAGTTTCTGCCCGTGACTTCGTACGCGCATACCCCATTTTTGCCTTCCGGTAGGAATTTAGGGAAATTACCCACATTTTGGAATGAAGGTTCCTTAGGAAGTTCCAAGGAGCTTACATTACATGCCAAATTTTAGCTTTCTGCGAACAGTAGCTTCGGCTGTGTGTTGTCTATCAGTCCGTCACTCAGTAACGCAAGAATTTTATAAAGATATCAATCTTTATAAAATTTCACTCACGATAAAAGATAACACGACACAAAATAATTTACTGAACAGTTACAATCAATAACTAAACAATCCATATTTACTCAAAAATAAGAACAGTCGCAAGCACACCAACTTACCAACAACATAGTAAGTATGCTTTGCAAGTATACAAGTTTGCTACCTACTACGTGTTCCGTTTAAATGAATATAACTTGCAGACAAGCGCTCTTCGCAATGTCTTGTTATTTTGTCCTCAACTACGATAATAGAGGTGACCAAGAAATGCTAGCTCTGCCACAAGTTCAACGACCTGTTACCGTGACGTCATTTCGTCGATAGGAATACATGAATTGATTTGAAGGTTTTGTGATGTTTGAGCGTCTTTTATGTTGTTGCTTCGAGATTTCAGTTTGATCATTTGTAAAGATATATACTGGATGAATCTATTATATGCAAAAAAACCGGACAAGTGCGAGTTTGTCAACCGAAAATAAATTTTGATTCCCTTGAGAGCGTGTTTTGACTGTAGACCTGAGTATATTATGGTTTTAATTTCAACTCGATACCTCCACGCGTTCCCGAGATAGGTCTTAACAGACAGACGGACGGATGGACGGACGGACGGACAGTTTTTTATAGAGTTGTTCTTTAAAAATTAAATGTACGTTGATATGTATTATGCCTTCGCTTTTGCCTAACACTTCAGCTATACGTGTATGACGAAATTATTTCATTGAGAGAAACAGATGTATATTCTTTTTTCTTTTGATTACCTACTCATTTTCAGATATAATGACGTTTTAAAACCATCATAATTTGATTGCGAGGAATAAAGTGAGTTATACAACACCCAAAACCCCCTTTTTAAAGCAATATCGTGCCCGAATTGGCACGCCATAATAAGGCCCCTAATCTAAATATCGAGTTAGAGTTAGGTTTTAGTGACGACCGCGCAGGTCCTATCGCGTAAAGAAAGTGTAACGTTCGAAGAATATTTTTCTGATTTAAAGTACGTTTTATATTACAAAAAGCGGTTACGAAACACAATCAGTAACAATAACAAGGTCACAAAGTAACACAACAAACATACATGTACACCACAAAAACACACAAAACACAAATGAAACAGTAAGAAAAACCAAAATAAATAATTGAAAACAATAACAACGTCAAACACTTTTCGCATCAACAGTCGTATTGCATTGAGTAAGCGAGACACAAGTATGCATCGGACGTATACGAGGGACTGAGACTGCATGCGCAACTTACCCGCGCATGCGCTGTGTGCTGTTGTGTTGTTGTGTTTCTTGTCAAATTGATATCCTCCGCAATCAATTGCGACGTATCAATTGCGACGTACTTCGCATAGGCAAGTATAGAAAAATCGTACTGAACTATCATGGATGAACTCAAACACAGTTCAAGATGACTTTTTTTTAAGGATGTGGAGTCATATAATGACTCTTCCCGCTCTGGGTAAAGCAGAAAGTAGTGTCAGACTTCTACTGACTAAAACCCATCCGTGTTCCTCCTAATGCCCTTTGCGTTCCGGGGCCGTGGTGACTCTTTCGAACAAATTCCGCAACGTCTTAAGATGGCTAGGTCTGCGAACTAAAAACACGCTGTTTAATTCATAATAGAGCAGTATGAGGGATAATCTAGTTACCTACCGATTAATGGATCAAGACATTATTTTCTCTTGTGAGCGAATTCTCGGTACTCGTCCCTAGTTTGGAATTAAACTCGGTAGACGGTAATAGGGTCAACCTTTATAGAGAAAGACGATTATTCATAACCAACGAATTTCCACGAAGGTGAGGTATGTATACTTTAGTTAGAAAAAATGTTAAGTTTTTTTTATGTATTTGGCTGTCTGTCTTGGAAATTATTTTTGGTTTTTTCTATTCCTCCGCAGTACTGTTCTGATTAATTTCGTTGCGGGATCTAAGACAGTTAAATCGTTTCAAATCAACTACCAAAAAGTACAAAAATGCTAATACCTAAAATGAGTTTGCGTTTCTTACAAGTACGCAAATAGGTCCTTAACTTGTTAACCCAAACCATTGAAGGTATAATGTGGAAATAAACTGTTTGCCTAACGATACTCCATAGCCCGAAACATGATAGCCCTTAATTTCACTAGCGTTTACTATAATACTCATTCAAAATAATAACGCAAGACACGAAGACTTCAACGAAAAACTTTGTAGGTCACTGTTATCATAGCCATTACTTATCTAACAATTTGTATGAACAAATATTAATTTTAGTAAAAGAGCAAATAGCTTAAAGCGCTTGTGTTTTTATGAATATTATTTAGATTCTTATCAAAGACAGTCAAATGATTACTAGAAAAAGAAATGAATAGTTGAATAAAAATTGTCTCCTTTGTAATTTGTGTTGCTGGGGAGTTTGTTGGCCACTTCTTCTCCACAGCTAAAACACTAGGAAGTGGTGACGGGCGGGCGTTTTGGGGGACTGTCTTTTGTAAAACATGACGTTCAAAAAGTGCTGGCCCTCAGCCTAATTTGAATAAATGACTTTTGAATTTTGAATTTTGAATTTTGAATCGGAACAAAAAACCTGACGGATGAGTCTTTAAGCCGGTGGTTTTAAATTATTTTATCCTTTTTCAATCATGTTTCAACCGGTTTAAAAAAGTAACTTTTTATTTTCAACTTTTTAGAGAGCATAGAAATGATTAAATAAGTACTTACCTTTCGAAATCTATCGAGTCTGTTTTATATGTAGTAGTTTATATAAAATATATTACTACAGCGCCCCCTAGTGAGTTACTACCGTAACACCTATTTAAGAACCCTCACTATTGACACGGTTGGCGCAGTGGTTGAGCTATTGACTGCTGCGCAGCATGTCGCGGGTTCGATTCCCGCACGGAACAAATATTTGTACGACCTACATGTATTTGTTCTGAGTCTGGGTGTTTTTCTATCTATAATATGTATGTATTTACAAAAAAAAATGTATATAAGTAGTTTATCAGCCATCTCGTTACCCATAACACAAGCATTAGGTTGCTTAGCTTGGGACTATATGGCGTTGTGTGAAATGTCCAAGGATATTATTATTTAACCAGAAACCCATTAAAGAAAACCGCCTCAAAATCGGACTAGTAGTTTTAGATGTGCACAAACAAAAGTTTACTGCAGTCTAGTAACACCAATCTAAGGACATTTACCAGTTTAAAACCGAACTCATCACTGAAAATCGCATCAAAATCGGACAAGTAGTTTATGAGATCAATGGTAACATTGGTTTGTACAATCAAACATCCTAGCACCCAATCGAATATACCGTCTCCATAGTGTCGCGGGTAGAGATGATTTTTTTCAACATGTTCATTACAAACATTAAAAAGATTATGAAAAACAAAACATATATTTGACAGTAGCTCATCAAAAACATTAAAAAAATCACTGACAGTTTTCAAACCCTGTTTTAATTCAGGAACTGGGGATAAAGCAAGTAAACATTTCATGTTTCGCACATCATCGAATTGTTGCTCAGAACACTGAGAATGTGAAACTAGAGCACAACTTGTTTTATTAATCCAGCAAAAACACGACATCCATTTCAGCTCAGTTCCGATCCACTTTTTACTAATGGTTTACCAATTATTACGATATGAACTAAGTTCCAATGGACTGTCTTTGAGTAACTGGTTACATTTTGTTGCCTGGTAACTATATTCTTGTAAAATAATAAGGTATGGTGATTTATGGCATATTTTTATTAAAAATATGCGTAAAATATCATATTTTTCGAATCGGAAGAGCACGTGGCTAATATTAACAGCCGCACAGGTCGATCTTCAAGGTTAAGCAACGCTGACCGAGGTTGGTCTGTGGATGGGTGACCATCTTAACATACCGAGTTTCCTCCGCGCCTCGGAAAGCACGTTAAGCTGTTGGTCCCGGCCGTCATTTGGAGATCTTTGGCAGTCGTTACGGATAGTTAGAGGCTGAAACTCTGACACCAGTCTTGCCAAAGAGAACCGTGTTACCCAGTTAATGGGTTGTGGAGGTCTGGCAGGCAGCCGCACTACATCAAATCCTGGTTTTCAGCTAAATCCAGTTTGACTGGAAGCCGACCCCAATATAGTTGGGAAAAGGCTAGGCAGATGATGATCATATTTCTCGAATATCGAATATCATTATCATTTTCAATATTTTTCCCATCAATATTCATATTGGATCTCTACTACATACTTCTCTAGTTATTGTCTTCATTGCAGCCAATACCTTAGGGGCACTCAAGGCTAACAGCCACACGGGTCAATCTTCAAGTAGGTAAGCAACGTTGGCCGAGGTCGGTCTGTGGAAGGGTGACCATCTTAACATACTGAGGCTTCCATGTCATGGAAAGCACGTTAAGGCGTTAGTACCGACTGTCATTTGTAGATCTGATTTGATAAATCAATAGTACCAACATTTTTAAATATGTGTGTGTTTGCATTGTATAGACTCAAGTACCCTGGCGGTTGGGAGTGTCATGCTCACTCAAAAGCCTAGCTGATGGTGGCGTATGCGTTAAATTATGTGGCTCCATTCAAAATGGTTGAGACGAATGGGCCTGGCGCATGTCATGGCGCCGTCGGTTGGGACTGGTCATTTCTCAGCTGCCATGGTTTATTTTAGTTTATTTTAATTTATTTTAATTATTTCTTTGAATTGTTCCTTTTTTAGTTCGGATGTTTTTATCATGCTCGTCACATCGTTCTCACATGTATGTATAATTTCAACACGATGTCAAGAAAACTTTGTAACAATTTATTATTTTTAAAAGAGTGTCCGTGGAGTTTCTTGCACGTTCTTCTCCATAGAGATCTACGCTTTGGAACGTGCAAATAGCTTCATCTTTTTGGACCGACCGACCTTGACAATTCAAAAGTGCCTGTAAATGGTTTAATTGAAATAAATGTTTGAGTTTGAGTTTGAGTTTTGAGTTTGATCTTTTGCAGTCGTTTCTGATTGACAGAAGCTAGAAAATCTGACAGTCTTGCCAAGAAGTACCATGTTTTAACCGGTTTCTGGATTGTGGAAGCCTGATAGGCAGTCCCTCCACGCGAAATGCTGATATTCAGCTTATTTCGGTTTGACTGGAAACCAAACATAAAATAGTTGGAAAATGCTAGGCAGATGATGGTTTCCAGCCACTTCATTAGGCATTCATGCAGTCCATCCATACACTTACTTATTGCAAGAACCACGCGAAATACCTTAAATAAAAATAATGTCCTAAACGAACCTTGGCCCGAGCCATCAGCAAAGTTAAAAAGAAAATCTAAATTACCCTCTTTTTTTTTGTTCTTTGTAAATATGTAAATGATGTCTCGGGGTCGCCGTTATCTGCTTAAAGATTTATTATTTAAAAATAAAGTGAGAGGGGTCACTACTGTCAACATTCACTTTTTTCTACGAATTAATTTAACGAGTTTTTTGTTGGCCGACGATAAAGAAGGGTTGGTCAATATAATGCTTTTGTATATTTTAGTAGGTATTGCCTTTTTACTGAAATATTATATTCTTCTAAGAATTATGAGCCTTTCTGTCCCATTTCGGGGTAAAAGCGATATTTTCGTACTACTTCCTCAGTTTTATTAGAAACAAAGGATCAGATTTTTACGTAGAGATTAAATTCCGTCTATCAAGTACAGCCGGTCTATTCTGTTGACATTTCACCGTGTTCACTTAGGTGGAGTGAACGATAAGTCAGCTGTCATTCTATCTTATTTGTATGGTTTGACAGCTCACTTGTCGTTCACTTCGCCTAAGTGTTCACTGCGATATGTCTACAGAATCGACCGGCAGTATCAACTTGGGCAGTTAATATCTTGAAATGAAATATTATAACATTCTTTGGAGTTTTTCATGAACACAGGAAAAGGATCTCAATGGAGTTCCTCTATCTCACGATGTAAGCCAGAAAACGTTTGTAGTCGAGTATAAGCCACATTGAACAAAGGTCATCTTTTTTCTTAGGCCCAACATTTTGCAGATAAATGGTGCAACCCTCTTTATTTAATCCCTCAGTCCTTTTTTCAACACCCACGTGAACAACAACGCGTACTTACTTAAATTTTTGCTCAGGAAGTGCGTTGTCATAGAGTTATAACTTTTTATATGATAAGGGTATAGTACCAAACCCAGTCACCATCTGCCTAGTCTTAACTCGAATGGAGGAACTTGAGTGAACTGGAGGAGTAACACAACGTGAAATTCGGCTCCAATTATACTGGATGCAGCTGAAGGCCAGTATTCTACAAGGTGCGACTGTCTATATGACTTCCTCATTCCATATCCCCTTTACATGGAAACCCTTTTTTAGGGATCCGTAGCCAAAAGGCAAAAACGGAGCCCTTATAGATTCGTCATGTCTGTCTGTCCGTCCGTATATCGGCTGTTTAAACTTGGGAAGTAGATGTATTCTGTGAACCGCATTAAGATTATTACACAAAAAAAAATAAAAATATACAATATTTTTTTGAGGTCCCCATAATTAGAACTGAAACTTAAAAAAAAATCATCAAACCCATACGTGTGGGGTATCTATGGATAGGTCTTCGAAAATGATATTGAGGTTTCTAAAATCATCTTTTTCTAATCTGAATAGTTTGCGCGAGAGACACATCAAAAGTGGTAAAATGTGCCCCTAAAAACTAAAAAAAATACATTATGTATATTACCATGCAAACTACCAGCAAAAATTGGTTTGAACGAGATCTAGTAAGTATTTTTAATACGTCATAAATGAAGCAGGAGGGAGTGTCAGACTCTTACTGACTTAAACCCATACGTGTTTCTCATTTGGAGGCCTTTGCGTTCTAGGGCTACGGTAAATCTTTCTAGCAAATTCTGCAGCCCCGGTACGTGGAACCCTAGTTATCTGAATTTTGGAGATCAACCCGCAACTATACTGCCTAAATTCAAATGAAAGCCGATACAAACGGATCAACGTGTTTTAGAAGACTCGAAATTGATTCTTGTGGCTGTAATTCCTTTACTTTAACCACTAATTGGATTAACTGCGGATATTTTTAATTTTTATTCAACAAAACTTTTCATCAGTTATCAATATTCACTGTCACTTAAATTGACATACGTTACTTCCACGTTATTTCAACTTCGCCGCCGAAGCCAAAATAGCCACTGATGTATTTTTCAATATTAAACTTTGCAATAACTAATGCTTTTGCTTCCAAGTTTGTCTATTAACTTCGTCGCTTTGGCAAAAGGGGCTATTTATATAGGCTACTTGGGCTATGTGAGGCTTCTAAACTTAGTCGGTTAAACCCCCAACTAGTGAAGCAAAAAATACTATCTGGTTTGAAATAATTGGTGTGTGTTTGCGACTTTTCTGCTCCAGAGTTTTTGCAGTGTTTGCTGAAAATTGAGTTTTAATGCCTCTGTTTTAAAGTTTTTTATTCAAATCAGCTTCACTAATTAGTTTTCTGGCTAATTAGCTATATTGAATTCACGAAATTAGTTTAATAAAGGAGATTTGTCAAAACTTCTTTTTGTGTATTTTAAAGAATCTAGAAAATTTTTGTTTACTGTTTTGGTTTAAATTTCCTTTAGTTTGAACTAAGCGGATTGAATAGGTATTATCTTTATAAATAAAACTTTTTTCTTCTGTAGTAAAAGAGAGAATAAAAACTAGAATTTCTACGTAATTTTTAATTGATATCCGTGTAGCTAGTAGCGCTTTGTGCTTTTGAACGATCTTGTTTTGCCTAATGATACACGGTAAAATATCTATTGTTGACTATACCCCTAGGGACAAAACCCGGGTCCATTCATAAAGTGAAGTAGCTTATGGAAACTGCTCATAAAATAATAATTTTTCTTAGATAATACTTTGTCTAAGAAATAATAATTCCTTTCCATACTAATCCTGCAGATTGAACGCTTATTTATATTTTAAGCAATGCTTGCAGTTTTTTTTTTAGTGAACACTTAGGAAAAGTGAACGACCAGTCAGCTGTCAAACCATACAAACAAGATGGCATGACAGTTCACTCGTTATTCACTCCACCTAAGTGATCATGGTGAGATGTCGACAGAATTGACCGGCAGGTCAGTCAAGCAAAGAACTACTCTTGAATGCAATTCAAGTGAAGTACTACAGTGTTGAGACCTTTTGGCGCCTAACTCTGCTAGTCTACGTAATTTAGCTCACCTGTGGTTGAATGGAGCGAGATTCGGTCTCATGCAGGTAGTTGGTCAATGGCTCCAAATATCTTCGGTTCGGTTTATACGAAAACTGTTGCTTTGATTTATGACTTAGAACTCGTTCGTAGCTTCGAGATGTCAAATACGAAATGTCAAATACAAAAAATACTTCTATGAATGCTGTGCTATTTTCTAGTTTTATGTTTCTTTCAGATTTTGTTTTTTTTTTTTAACTTTGGACAATCAAAGTAAATCAATAAAAGAAATAGTGTAACAAAATATTTATGTATTTGGCTTTTTCATGTAATGGGCTTGCTCTTGATCACAATCACGCCTGTTGAAAAGCGATGGATGAGGTCTATGATGGTACGAGCTTTCCAGAAGATGCCTGTTTTTTTTTAAACTTAAAATTTCATGGACCAAGTATTATTCCCGACTTCCAAATATTAAAAAAGACGATCAACGAGTAACTCCATGCAAAACACAGATAATGCAAAAACTTCATGCAACATTTTAGTGGCTAAAATCACCGCCACACAATTTTCCCAGCTTTAAGACCTCAGTTTTTGTGCTAACGACGCCGAGTGCCGAACTCACAACCTTGAGTATGTTATTAGGCTCATTCGGCACCAAACTCGTAACAAAGTTCCAGGTAGACCGGACCATCACGCCCCCTACACCTAATTACTGGAAACTGTAAACAGCGAACACATAAAATCGGAAAGTCGATAATGAAAACGACTTTGTTCCCTTTCTTTCTATCTCTTTCGTTTTATTGGACATTAAGGGTCGTACATCGAGTTTGGCCCTTATCTGTCTGCTAGAGATTTATTTAGGAACCACCCCCTCCAATTTTACAGGCTTTTTGCGAGAAAAGAACATTACTGTTGAGAACGGGATTTTTAAAAGTTAATCTTAGCTGTCTTCTGTCAAAAATAATTTGCTTTGAAGCTAAAGAGATTCTATGGGAGATATTTTTTTTTTTTAACATTGCTTTATAAGGAAAATAAATTGGTAAATCAGATTAACATTTAGAAGGTTATTGGAACTTACAGTCATTGTAAAGAATAACGTAAAGCTGTAATTTCGTCATAAGAAAAAGGACGTATAGACACAAAACGACAACCGATTTCTGATCTTAAGTTATTTTCTTTCGTTGAAAATCGGTTACATCATTTTGTTCCTCCCTTTTTTATGACGACAGAGTAGCAGCCTGCATGTAAAACCGCCATTTACGAACTGAAGACCTGACGTCATACAGTTCCTGCATAGCGGTATCGCAATCATCACCTTTGGACAGTTGCCCACTAATAGACACACAATATCGGTCTGGTCGGTCGGTCCACCCTTTTTAGGGTTCCGTAGCCAAATGGCAAAAACGGAACCCTTATAGATTCGTCATGTCTGTCTGTCTGTCCGTCCGTATGTCACAGCCACTTTTCTCCGAAACCTTAAGAGCTATGCTGTTGAAATTTGGTAAGTAGATGTATTTCGTAAACCGCATAAAGATTTTCACACAAAAATAGAAATTAAAAAAACAATAAATTTTGGGGGTCCCCATACATAGAACTGAAACTCAAAAATTTTTTTTTCATACGTTTGGGGTATTTATAGATAGGTCTTTAAAAATGATATTGAAGTTTCTAAGATAATTTTTTTCTAAACTGAATAGTTTGCGCGACAGACACTTCCAAAGTGGTAAAATGTGTCCCCCCCCCCTTAACTACTAAAATAAGAAAATGATAAAACTAAAAAAAATATATGATGTACATTGCCATGTAAACTACCAGCGAAAATTGGTTTGAACGAGATCAAGTCAGTAGTTTTTTTTTTTAATACGTCATAAATCGTAAAGAGCAACTTCTGCTTACGGAACCCTCAGTGCGCGAGTACGACTCGCACTTGTTTAATGGAGGTTTTGAAATTTTACACCCTATTCCATAACTATACTTATTTTATAAAGCTGAGCATAGTTTGTTGGTTTGTTTCTTTTACGCGCTTTCAGGAACTACTTGAAAAAATGTTTTAGTGTTGGATAGCCCATACCGCGTGTATCTAATATCGACGCACAAACGATTTCCATGGGTCCAGGGCATGATTCTGGACACCCTAGACTTAGAATTTTTCTTCGGCTTTTTTCTAATTTTTTCATTTTTTCAAGGGTTTTTTTACTTTAGACTGCTCGTAATCGTTATTCTGACCTAACCCAATGAGATTTTTAATAAAAAATAATTAATTCACTACTTTCACTAAAAAGAGCAATCTGAATAAAACCACAAATACATATCAGCTCAGCTGAGCTGATAGCCTGATACATATTTGTGGTACTCTTGAAAAAAATGAGAAAAGAACCGACGACAAATTCCAACACTGGGGTGTCCAGAATCATGCCCTGGACCCATGGAAATCGTTTGTGCGTCGATGTCAGATACACGCGGTATATAGGGGTCGGTAATATGGACATTTATACATCACGGATATGTGCCTGTGAAGTCGCAGGCAAAAGCTAGAAAGCTATATATAATCACGCTACGACCTTAATGAAAAATGTGACGCAAATAAATTTGCGCGGGTTAGCGATTACCTCTATAAAGCGCTGAAAAATGAGATAAAAACTTTTTAACAAAAAAATACAACCGAATTCCAAAAACAAAACACTACAAAGTATACAATTTTGTTTATTTCGGAAGTCGGTTTTTTTGATTATTTTTTTGTTTTTTTCTTACACCGAATTCCGAAATTAAAGTTATATTATAATTCGTATTGTTTTTTTTAGGATGTCGGTTGTATTTTTTTTGTTAAAAAGTTTTTATCTCATTTTTCCGCGCTTTATAAGTAATCGCTGACCCGCGCAACTTTATTTGCGTCACATTTTTCATTAATGCTTTATGTTCGTAGCGAGGTATCCATCGTACCAATTCACAGGGTACCGTCGTGATGCTATGTTATGAACTGAGGACCAATTCTACTAATTTTTAAACAGATTTTTGACAGTTTGCGATTGAGATGCGAATCCGATGCCAATGTCAAAATCAGTAGAATTAGCAAACTGGTGTGAACAATAAACAGACATGCGATTTCAGCAATCCCGATCCATTTCCGTTGCCTATTTCGAAGTTCTTCATGTGATCGTCACCAAATTGAAATAGAATACAAAAATAATCTTTAAAATCGGTCCACATTTGGCGGAGATATCGATGAGAGTACATTATAAAAATACATATACCCGAGTGTATGTATTTTTTATGCACTGTCACAGAACCTCCTTCTTTTTGAGGAAATCGGGTACTAAAAAGCTTACCTCGTTGGACTAAAACTGGGAAGAAAGCGACAAATCGAGAGTAAAAAAGAAAGGTACTACTAGGTTCACCAGATGCATTGCCTCAATTGTAAATATATCCGATCTCAATGCACTAGATAACAGAGTTCATGTTCCAATCACACTTTTCTAAATTCACCCACACCGTACCCCCACACAAAGCCGTTTTCGACGCCAGGAAACAGAATTAGGCCGAACGCATAGAAACCGTTCACATTTGTGTTCCATTGTTCTCCTAGCTAAGACCGCACCTTACGGAACGTCAACGGCTTAATGCTTTTGAGGGGCATGTTGCCCCAAGCTTTAAAATAACGTGATTGTATGCGCCAGTAACAGGCTAGATTCCATCATCCACAAATTGCAAAACTATTTAGTCCGTCAGTTAGAGTATTGAAAAATAATGGATACGTACCTATTTTTTGTTTTTTTTTTAATAAATGAATATTGCCAAAGATAAAACGCGTCAAACTCGCTAGTGGGGGGGCTCGTGACGTCACGACTCAGTAAAAATTATGCGAAGGTGTGACGTATTGAGAATTTTAAAAGCGTCGTAACTTCGTCAATTTTGGTTCCCGTAATAAAAGAAAAAACACGAGTCAAATATTTTTTGATAATCTAACTGACGGACTAATTAGATTTTTTCAGGACAGAAGCCCCTTGCTAAAGGGGCTAACGCTGTTTATTCGTCCGGCTTTACATCGTCATTTTAGCCTGCGTTCGCTACTGTATTTGGAGCTTCCTATTACGAGTTTTACGCACGATAAGCAGTTATGTGATGTCGCACCTTTATTTGCCGTGCGTTTGGTTTAGAATCCATTTGTAAAACGCGCAACAGACCACGCTTCAACCACTTCAGGACCGAAGTGATAAGCTTAAAAAAATATAGAATTTAAGTTTTTGTCCTTACCTCCATTTTCCTTTCCTTTGTTTATTTCCTCAAAAAATAACCTCTGACATTAACCTAGGTGGTATATGATCTGAACATGACTTGATATTTAAAAGAGATCTTAATCTTTGAGTTCATTGGGGATTCTTATAAGGAAAGCCTCATCTTGTTTAAGCTGAACAAAAATGATTGACGTGTACTTAAAAGTCATAGGTATTTTTAACCTGAGGTCCAATTCTACGAATTTTCACATTTGCATCTTAATCTCGATCTGTCAAAAATTTATGAAAATGAAAATTAACTTTTTTGACAGTTTGCGATTGACATGCAAATGTGAAAATTGTATAAATTAGTAGAATTATTGGCCCTCTGATCATTGCTTTGACTTGAAAAGAGATCTTAACCTTATAGTTTGTCGGAGATTCTTCTATGGGAAGCCTGATCTAGTTTAAACTGACCAAAATACGATTGACGTGTAAAAGTGATATTTTCAACCTATATATATTTATGAAATAAATATAAAAGAAAGACCGCATCATCGCTTAACATCAGGTGAGAAAGTGGTCAAACGTATGCCTATCAATTGTAAAAAAAAAACAGTCAAAGTGTGGTTTCTGGTACTGATATATGACAAAACATACCATCAAGATTAATCCTTGAGGCTTAGGTTATACATGCCTTTAAGTGCACGACCATTTCATCAGTTTTGTTCAAAGTCTGTACTTTTACGCTGCTAATCCCAGTCCCGAAAAACGAATATCCCGGCAAAAAGCGTACAACCTATCTTCCCATCCCTTTCTATCAAAGCAGGTAGACAAGATTTTATGCCCGTAATTCGGCTCTTTCCGTCCTCTCTAATATGTACGACCTACGATCGAAGTAAAACTTTTTGCTGAATATTTTTCGGCCGCTATTTTAGACAGTCTTGATCGATTTTCAAAGACTCCCGGGAAGCCGTCAACTCTTTTTATACATTAAAGAGTTTTAGCCTGTCTTGGGATATAAGACAGATGTTGTGCGTCCTTACGAATATTTTTTCTTTGACCCACATAAATAATTCGCGAATAGGGTAGTAATATGGGGAAATAAAAATACTATTGGTAAAATAAAGGATCAGAATGTTGGTCCATGATTGGCATGTTGTGTTGGGTTATTCTAAATACTGTTCTGTACTGTTATTGGAAATGTAGAATATACAAAAAAATCGCTGAGCCCGGTACAAGATATACGATACCGTACTGCAGTGTGATTCTGTAAACATATCGAAGTGAAGGCGTGGGTGAAGTGATCACGAAGTGAGCTGTCAAACCATGCAAACAAAATGAAATGACAGCTCACCTGTCGTTCACTCCACCTAAGTGAACACGGTGAGATTCAACAGAATAGACCAGCTGGTACATGGCGGGCTTCTCACCCATAATCACGAAACGTTTTGGGAATTCTTTCATTGTACGATTAGCCAAGGAGTGCAATCCTCTGCGAGATGGTATATTTCCTGCTAGCTACAACCTGCAGGTCTTTAAGACCGGAGATGGTCGTAATTAAAGACTACGAAAGAGGGTAGACTGTTTCGTGAAAAAGTCATTCAATCGAGTTGTATGAACTTAGAGGGTTACATTGATAATTAAAATGGGTATAAATCTTTAGGTAAATATGCGTTACGGCCGCAAATCGTATTTTGTTCAACATACAGCTTCACACTGACCGGCAAATTGCAAATAACATAAAAATATTTGAATTTCGTGGGCTACCCTGGCGCTTCCACCTTAACTATTCTAAGATTGAATAAGTTACACATAGTTAACTGTGCTCTATCAATTACCACATTATTTACTTTAAGAGACCGACCGACCGTGAGACCGTGATCAAATGCAAGCTTTCCGAACCTATAACTAAAATAAATAAACTGACCAAGCGCGAGACAATCTCGCGCAAAGGGTTCCGAACGAATTTCATTTATTTTAACACTTTTCTTAAAATATAGGTAAAGAACTTTCACAAGCACTTTTTTTTTTAAATATAGGTAAAGAACTTTCACAAGCACTTTTTTTTTTAAATATAGGTAAAGAACTTTCACAAGCACTTTTTTTTTTTAAATATAGGTAAAGAACTTTCACAAGCACTTTTTTTTTTCAAAATTTTAGGTTCATTAGTTTCGGAGTTAAGGTTTAAGGGATTGTCAATTTTCGTCTTATATCGTGAAAAACTTAAAACTGTGATTCTGAGAAAATTAGAAGTGACAGACGGACAGACAGACACCACTTCTGTTTTTAACGGATGTTTGGAACCCCAAAATACATACAATAATACAATACCCCAGAATCAAGCTTATGGGTCAGTAAATCAAATAGCTGCAAGTTTAATAGTGGTAAGTCAATCTTCAGCAAGATTGCTTTCTAGTAATTTTACCAGTAAAAGGTGAATAAAGCCTATTCCCGAGAAGTCACCCAATCAATTGCGATTGCAGAAAATAAAATAAAATAAAATAAAATAAAATAAAATAAATATCGAACTCAGATACTGGTATCAGAAATACGTCGTTTGATTGGTGAAAATCAATTCATCTATCATATGACTACTACAATTATTATTATACTAATATAAAAATTATATATAAATATTTAAATTATTACAAAAATGGAATATTATTCATTATGATGACGCATGGCGCAGTCCGAACCTTGTGTTGAAATGAAACGGTGACATGTTTTTGATACGTAAATAGTGTTAATAGGGTGTTTCAGAAAAGTAATGTATTATTTATTTTTAACTATTTGATGCCCGTGGCTTCGCCCGCTAGACAAATTATGTACAAAAACCTTCCTCGAGAACCATTCTATCCATTGGTGAAAACAGCATGAAAATTGGTGCAGTAGTTTTTGAGTTTATGACAAACAGACCGACAGACAGACGCGGCGTAGGACTTTGTTTTATAATAAGTGATGTCACTTAGTAATTGCTAGTGATGTACGCCAGCACATCAAGCTACCCGAAACTTACAGTTTTCCCCAACCTTAAACCTTATTCCTTGAGTGATAAAGTAGATAATTTATTGAAGAATTTTGACAGATTGTTGCAGGTTGTTGACCAGCGACTGTGCCGAATTATCTTAATGAATTATTTAAAAAAATAATCGCGCCTACAAGAAGTTATGCGCACCTTTGTATGACGACTATGACTATTTAAATGATGACGTGTTTATAAGGGAAAGTCAGATTTCTGGAAACACGACTCAAAGTCCATAAATACCTGTCAAACTAAATTGTAGTGGACGTTGATATTATTATTATTACCGATGGCACGGTTGGCGCAGTGGTTAAGCGATCGGCTGCTGTGCCGCGTGTCGTGGGTTCGATTCCCGCACGGAAGAAATATTTGTATGGCCTACAGATAGTAGTAGTAGATTGATCTAGGTCTGGCTGTTTGTGTATGTGACTTTTTATGTTTGTAAACGCACCCACGGTACAGGAGAAATTCCTAGAGTGGCGCAAGGTTTTAAAAAAAAAATATTATGTTCGTGATAAAAGTGACAACAGGCCATCATTTAAATTACTATGAGATGAAATCAAGCTTTCAGAACGGAAAAGTATGTGATATTACGGCTATCAGTTATTGAAGATTTGGTGAGCTGACCCAAAATAAATTGTGATAAGGGTAGCAGGGATCATCATGAGTTTTTGACATAACTATTGGATCTTCTCTAAATAATATCGATATGATCAAAAAAATAATCTTGGGTGGCAGTGAAACTTTGAAATGAAGTTAGGAAGAAAAGTAAACATTCGAAAAGAATACGATGAAATACATAAAATTATCAATTTGAAAACTGGTAAGTGTCATTTGAAAAGTGGAAGTTTTGAAAAACCCCCGGGCTTATTTGCTTGTAACCAACATATTAAACACAAAATAACTACCAAAAAAAATTGCTTTGGATGTACATCTTAGAACAATAAAATAAAAATTACAAAACCATCCAAAAACCAAAACAATCTCACAATTTTCTTTAAAATAAGGGTCTAGAATCCGTCAGTTCATATAAACCCGGCGTCATATTATGGATTAACAAACCCGTCGGCCGCCAGCGCTCGCCTGCTAATGAGCGGCGAACCATTTTCTATTAAGCTGAGCGGACACTGGCAATTAAGAAGAAAACGCTTAGATGAGGAAGTCGAAAGTATCGGGTTACCTAACAAGAGTTAAGTTTTTGTTTTTTCAAGGTAATTGGTGTTGGGGATCGTGTAGTATAAACACTTTTTTTTCTACGCTAGTTTCTATAAAGGAATTTTGTTACAGTAATTTTATTATATTGTTAATGTAGGAGATCGTGGCTTAATAACAACATCCGCACGGGTCGATCTTTAAGGTTAAACAACGCTTGCGAAGGTTGGTTTGTGGATGAGTAACCATCTTAACATATCGAGTTTCCTCCGTGCCTCGGAAAGCACGTTAAGCCGTTGGTCCCTTCTGTCAATTGTAGATCTTTGACAGTCGTTACGGATAATCAGAAGCCAGTTAAACTGACTCCAGTCTTGCCAAGAAATACTGTGTTACCCAGTTAATGGGTTGTGGAGGTCTGGTAGGCAGCCGCTCCACGTAAAATACTGGTATTCAGCTGAATCCGGTTTGACTGGAAGCCGACCTCAATGTAGTTAGGAAAAGGCTAGGCAGATGAAATTATATTGATAATGAAATGAGATGGGTCAAATACCATAGATAACTAACCCAATCCCGTAAACGTTTTGTATCTCAAATGTTAGAGTAAAAATTATTCTTCTAAAAAGTTGTAAACACAACGTTAACTCAGTTCTCCAAAAATATACAGCAAGATTACGAATAATATTTATCTACTGAACGTTTTCGCTGACCAACCAAGGGTAAAATATATAAGCGTACACATACATGCAATAAAAATAGGTCAGCGAATAAATTTTGTGACATAAAAAGATTGACAAGGCCGGCCAAAGTTTCGCGGGTCCGGGTTCTTCAGTATTATAGAAAAAGAAGCTCAGAAAAACCAATCCGTAAAACCAGTGAAATAGTCAATTTCCATCAGCCTTGAAAATATTAATGGGAGAAATAAGAAAATCTAGAAAATCGACTCAGCACCGTAGGAAAGTCTCCCAAACGGTGGACTGATGACCAGGGTGAGGGTTGCGGCTAGCCTTTGGATGCGAGACGCACAGGACCGGTTGTTAAAGTGACACTTGGGTGAAGCCTATGTCCTGGAGTGGACATTTCGGCTTATAAGGTGATGATGAGGAAATCTACTTAATTGTGACCCGTGTACCAGTTTAGACGTTATAGGCTTATATTATTCTATGTACCTTTAGTTCAAGCACGGTGTGAAATGCAAAGGGCTTAAACATAACAACATATAATATCATTGCAATAAAAAACACATATTCAAATCAATTAACTTCCTGCCTGTTCAAATTATGAGCTACAGATTTGAGTAATCTAAGTGTCCATTCACCTTCACTTTGGGGATTTAATAAGGCCGCCGAACGTAATAGAATAATATACTATACGTACTGTTCTCAGATAATCATAAGAGTTAATCATCGACTCAAAAAGAAGAAGAATTAATCAAAGTAGCCGTAATACTTTATTAATACAGTCTTAAAACATAGACCTATCCATTCATTCATTTCAGTACAAACTTTCCAGTGATGTTTAGCCCAAAGTACTTTTTTTTCAGGATCATTTTACCGCATTATGACGAATGGAACTTCTACATACCTTGCATTTATCGTGGACATGCGTAAACATGTCGTATAAACTTCATTACGATTCAGAACATGTTCCGACATGTCCTTTCTAGCGGTCACAATGAAGCAAATCTTCAGATATTTACTTTGTAAATCGTGTGGTTAATTGGCAAAAGCGTGGCTCTTGGCGCTAACTTATTTATGAGAGGAATCTAGAGTAACATGTGTAAGTAATTTAGTAGTGTTTAGTAGTAGTTTTTATGAGTTCTACTAAGTTGCTACTTGTCGTTTATCTATGTAGTAGTCTTACAAATGCCTTTTTATCTATCCAATGAATAGGTACTACACTGTCATTAAAAAACATATATACTTGTGAACCTTTTAAATTATTTAAAATAAATAAAATATTATTATTTATCATGATGTAGTTTGAAATGGTTTTCCTCCAAGGACGGCGCGAAATGGAATCTTTCATAATCTTTCATAAATCTTTATTGTCACAAATAATACAAAAAGTTTTTATAGATTCCCTAGCTCCTGCGCTAGTGTACAGTTGTACACTGTATTACAGGAGCTAGTGTCTTCCCCTAACAATGTTACATGTTTTTTATGACATCCAAAGATTACAAGGACTGGTGACATTTTTTTGATACTATTGACAGGGTGTTTCATAATTCTAATGTATTATTTATTTTTACTGTACCCATCAGCTTAATGAATTATATTAAAAAATAACCGTGAGTAGGGGTAGTTTATGTCGCATACATTAAGTGGGCTGCCTTTGTGAGACGAATAATATTATGGCACCGTGTATATTTTATTTAAAAACGAACGAAAAGTAACTTTACCTCATCAACTTCATATTCTTTTCAATCTATCCACAACAACGGCAACGCCCTAGATTATAGTTATTTAACTCTTATAGAGCGTTTCTAAGGGTTATCACACTGAATAAGTCTCATTGTTATATCTATTGTGAGCCTGAATCCAAGAGAGTGACATAATTCATTCTAATCTTCAAAGCTTTCTTTTGTCTGGCGAAATCTTTTGTTTGACTTTTTCTTGGCGTAGCGAAGTGATTAAAAGACAAAAGTTATGTGTATAGAGTGACACAGTAAATTGTTTTTGTTGATCTGTGATAGGATTTATTTATTAAAACGTGGGCTAATGAATGAGTAAGACAGATTTTGTAATGAAAAGAAGGTAGGTATAGTTGGATTATTTATTAATAAATTCTCATCCTTTTTAGTTGGCAAGACTGACTGATGGGATTTTTCTGTGAGCAATTCCATTTTTAGAATTCATTTTGAGTTTTTCTCAGTTTTGAAATGCATATAGTACATAGTCTTTTGGTTTTGTAGATCTCTTAAGGAATTTATTCATTAAACCGTAAGCTAATGAATGAGTTAGATGGATTATGTATTAAAAAGAAGGTCTAGTTACTATAATTATTCATTACTTAATTTTTATTATAATACTAGCTTCTGCCAGCGGCTTCGCCCGCGTGATCCCTAGGGAACATATTCCCGGGATGAAAAGTAGCTTATGTGCTATTCTAGACTATAATCTATCTTTGTTCTAAATTTAATTAAGATCCGTTAAGCCGTTCTGGCGTGATTGAGTAACAAACAACCAAACTTTCACATTTATAATATTACTCGTTTGGTGTAAAGCGAAATTATAACCATCTTCCCCTCGACATTATAATTATTAAAGGATATTGCAAACTGTCGTAAGCCGTTTTTCGAAGCTACTCGCTAGCCTCTAAGCGCCAAGCTAGCCGCCTGCCTGTGCGTTCGCGACCACAAAAATAATCCTTATAGCATGATTCAGTATTCACGTGCGATGGCTTATTATTAGCGTTTTTTATGTATAACTTTGGTGTTTCTATACCAATTTCTATGATTCTTTTTTTTATGGAATAGTTAATAATGTTAACTTTTATTAATGTGAATTAGGGACGACTGAGAGTTTTATAAACATAAAAGTAGACAAATACAATCAGAAAGCTTCGAACTGCTAAGCTATCGGGAGTTATTGTTCGTCAATCATAAAAGCTGTCGTTGGATATTTTTTATATAATTTTAAGGAGAACGTTTCCGTCATACATGATTTCTGTGTAGCTTTCACCATTAAGGTTGCACACGCGACGGAAGCTTAAAAAATGGAGTAACTTCTCCCGTTTTCCCAACATTTCCCTTCACTGCTCTGCTCCTATTGATTGTAGCGTGATAAAAAGTATACTATAACCTGCTCAAGAGTATGAATAATAATTGTACCAAGTTTCATTAAAATCCGTCGAGTAGTTTTTGTTTCTATAACGGTTATACAGACAGACAGACAGACAGACCGACAGACAGACAGACAAAAATTGTACTGATTGCATTTTTGGCATCAGTATCGATCCCTAATCACCCCCTGATAGTTATTTTGGAAATATATTTCATGTACAGAATTGACCTCTCTACAGATTTATTATAAGTATAGAGTATAGATATAGAAGATATAGATGAGACGTTGCCCACCAGACGGAACAACCATCCAAATATCAACTATCGGACAGTTACCCACCGAACACAAAACCCCCTGGTAGGAGGATACCGCATAGGTACTTATAAAACAAACAATAACACAAAAAATAAAGTAATTACGACAATCACGAAACATAGTGAATAATTACCTGAAATAACAGTGTTTTGCGTCGCCAACGGCGCATTCGTCACAGCAAGCAGGAAGAAAGCTACCAATGTCCTTTGTATACACACTTCACTGTACATTTTGTTATATTTTCTAGCTAATATTAACACTAACATTAATGATATATTACATTCGGACTATGGATAATATCTACTAGTATGTTATAACTATGAATTCGTTCAGTAGCTTTCGGGGGCGCCGTGATCTGGAACAAAGAGAGATTGGGGTTAGTTTTAAGGTTTCATAAGATGAGTTGGTGACATACATTTCTAATTAGCTCAGTCGTAGTACCGAACATATTATTTTGATATTACATAGTGAAGAATTACTTCAGGTTAAAAAAGTATTTTGTCATGATACGAAGAGATTTAGTGTTTTTGTTTTCGACTACTGAATTTTTCTAATCTTAGGTAATTGTAATTTATCCCTTAGTCCAACTTGATATTTATATTTTTAATTGGTCAAATTGGTAAATTGTAACTTTTTTTATTCTATTTACTGGTTGTTATTACTTATTTGTATATTGTTCACATTGTTACTACTTATATATTAATATTATAATTTTAATCTTTTGACATAAATTGACATTGTTTGTTTGCAAGATTTCAGTGTTTTGTTTTAAATTCTTGTTGCATAATTATTTTTTTTATTTTTAATATTATCATTATTTTCTATTATTATCAGTCCCATTATAAATGCAATTATTAGTTTTTACTGCATGTGCCTACGTTGTTAAGCTTTAATATTCGCACACAATAGAAATAGAATCTAAATAAAAAACTTTTTACAAATAAATACAACCGACTTCCAAAAAAAAAACACTACAAAGTAAAAAATAACTTTAATTTCGGAAGTCGGTGTTTTTGTTAGTTTCTTCGTATTTTGACACCGACTTCCGAAATTAAAGTTATTTTTTACTTTGTAGTGTTTTTTTTTTGGAAGTCGGTTGTATTTTTTTGTAAAAAGTTTTTTATTTTTCACTTTTTAGTGGTGCCCTACACCTAACAACACCACTCCAAAATCGCAGAAAAGCAAAATACGCAATTTCGATCATCAAAGAATCATCTAAATAGTCAAATTCCAGCTATTTCGATTTAAAATCCAAAGTTCGTAACCGATTTTGATATGATTTAAATGGGACCAATCTGCAAGTATATCCTTTCAGATAAAACAAAAATTTTTCAAATCGGTTCATAATTGTCGGAGATATGAGGTAACAAACATAAAAAAAAAAATAAAAAAAAAAAAAAAAACATACAACCGAATTGATAACCTCCTCCTTTTTGGGAAGTCGGTTAACAAATAAATCAAATAAATAAATCAATCTTATAAAGAAGAAGCCACTGGCTCCTAAAATACAGGTACTCTATCTAACTCAGAAGTCAGGGTTTAACTCTTTTGTAAACTGTTTTTGTGCGAATAATAAAGAAAATAGAATTAGCATTTAGATTTAATTTATTAAATAATTTTTAGATTTACGGTCCTACGCACTAGCGCGTGAACCGCTAGCAGCCGCAGCCACTTTTCGACTGTCTAATAATAATGCAATCACTTGTCATGGCACAGTCGCCAGGACATTAGCCTATTCGAAACTGTCAAATTTTCTCAATCAAATTTGAACCCAATTGTTTCAGCAATAAAGTTGAAAATCTAACAAATTTTGACAGATTATTATAGCTTGATGTGCTGGCGTCAGTACACACCGCAACAAAATTTCAAGAGCCACTGGCTGCTCAAACGAACCGCCAGGTGGTTAAACCGCTAGTGCGTAGGAGGCCTTAGGTTGACGAGCTTGTGGCTAAATAATAACTGCCATATGGTTTGATTTTCAGAGTTAAGGAACGCTTGCCGAGGTCGGTCTGTGCATGGGTGACCATATTAATATATCGAAACTCCTCGACTCCTTCCGACTGTCAAAGATCTACAAATGACAACCGGGATCAAAGACTTAACTAGCTTTCCGAGACTCGTAGTGATCTCGGGATGTTGCACCCATCTTTGGACCGATACCGCTTGCCTAACCCGTTCTTGACCGCTGTACCCATGCGGCTGTAACTATTTATTTTTAACTCATAACGCAAATTGGATCGAAACCATACCAAAAAAAATTGCACCATTGAATACCTAGTTGTTTTTTTTTTTGTTAATAATAATGGGCTTGCTCTAGTGACTAAAATCACGCCAGATGGAAAGCAATGGATGAGGTCTATGATGGAGTGAGCTTGCCCAGAATTATGATAACAAAACTATTACTAGCAGATCCGAAGATTTTTATGAAGATTAATACTGTTAAATAAAAACCGCATCACTCGTCAATACCAAAACACGTTCACGAAAATCTTCAATACGATACCAAATGGTATGGCACAAATAATAAATAACATATTTGATGTTCAGGGATTACCCTAGATAGTGTGTCTGTCATTTAAGGCATAATCCACCTTCGGTACAGACGCTTTGGACACAAAATAAATGATTGCAGAAGGTCAACTTCGTACAACAAAAGGAACAGGGCGAATGCACGCTTACTACGGCGTTTCAAACAAAAGCTGGTCACGAATGCGATTGTACTCGCTCGCAATACGTGAAGCAAGACAAGTGCGTGCGTTGTCAACCGTTGAATTAAGCCCAACCTTCTGTGTCCTTTCTTTTTTGTGCATCGGGTGCCTCCGTGCCCCTTGACACACGATTAATTATTTGTACGTGTGTTTTTGGTCGCTACATTTTGTATGAGGCGTGGAATTTGATATTCAGGCGAGGCTTGTTAAGCTTGGAATCAAGACGTTGAGGGAAATACGGGGGTAATTTACGAAGTTAAGCGTTTAACCTTGACATGATTATTGTCTTGCATGTGCTGAAAAATACCAGACTTACTGACATAACATACAGGGGACTGACGTAAATGGCAGTATACTGTGACGAGTCACAGAATGGAGATCTTGCATTGGAAATAGGGATGATTACTGAGTAAATAAATGTGATTCTATTTAGTCCCTCAGTTAGATTATTGAAAACTATTGGACACCGTATTCTTTGTTTTATCAAATCCATAAAAAATTACGAAAAACAAAACGCATCAAAGATCAGGAGTGGGGACTTGTAACATCACTATTTTGTATATTATACAAGTGACGTCACGCGAGTTTTCAACGCACTGTATCGTTTAAATTTTGTGTTTACGTGAAAAAGACAAAATACGTGTCGATTTTTTTATCGTATCTGATGGGCTAATAAGATTTCTTGAGTCATTTCCACTTTATGGAAGCATGTCAAATAACTAGATATTGACTGTTCGTATATATCTATCTTTACATTTTACTTTCCGACATACACGCGAACGAAGTCGTGAGTAACAGCTAGTCTATACTAATATTATAAAGAGGTAAAATTTGTTTGTAAGTTGTATGTTGTATGTAGGGGGTAATCTCAGGAACTACTGTTCCGATTTGAAAAAATATTTCAGTGTTAGATAACCCATTTATCGAGAAATGCTATAGGCTATATATCATCACGCTAAGGCAAATAGGAGCGGAGCAATAATGGAAAATATCGCGCAGACGAAGTTACGCGGGTCAGCTAGTGTGAAATATAGATCTTGACAATGAGGCTATAAGATCTGGGAATGGAACTAGGACTGAATGACGAAGGCAGAGAACAAGGTTTTGAAGCACAACTTGGAAGATGATGATGTTGACGTAGTTTCGGGCTCAGATATCAGTTATGGATTTACGACTAATCGTTAATCCATAACTGATAACTAAACCTAGTTTGGGACTAATCCCAAACTCGAACTAAGAATTAATGTCAACACGATTTTGACCGTAACTATCAAATCTTGCTGTCATTCATTCTTAGTGGTAAGGTGACACTGAGTAGAATACGCCCGCAACTTAACCCCAACCCCGGACTTCGGGCTTAGAGTGTAGCCCCCCAGGAACAGCAATGTTTAAGTTAGGAGTAGTTTAACATAACCTACCGATAACTCCAATCAAGTAGATAGAGAGAGAGAGTTATGCGAAGTTCCGCTCCGAAAATATTGATAATATTTTCTTGTAGCTTGAGTATCTATCGGTATTTGAAATTCCATTCAGTACTTATCAGTAAGTCAATATTTCAAGAACACGTCTTTTTGGTTGTCTTGTCACGAAGAAAGTGTCGAATGTCAGTGCGGTCTGCGACATACGACGCTTCATAATGACGGTCGAAAGGTAAGCCGGAAACCCGACAGACTGACAACTGGTCTAACCTTAAAATATCGGATTTATTCAGTAAGGTCGTGGATCAATAACTTATAATAATACCTCTAATACTTTTAACTCATGGTTTTAAAGCAAATAATATGCTGGAAGTTTCCTTTGTATGTAGCGGTAACTCAATCAAGTGGCAAGAACAATAGTATTTACAAATTGGACTAATTAGGTCGTTGCGAAATAGACTGAATTATCATGACCAATGTCAATTGATAAAATCATGGCAATTTGAGTACTTTATGTCGCCTTATCAAATAGAGGAGCCCGTGGCTAAACAGCCGCACAGGTCGATCTTCAAGGTTAAGAAACGCTTGTCGAGGTTGGTCTGTGGATGGGTGACCATCTTTACATACCGAGTTTCCTCCATGCCTCGGAAAAGCACGTTAAGCTGCTGGTCCCGGCTGTCATTTGGAGATCTTTGGCAATCGTTACGGATAGTCAGAAGCCAGAAAATCTGATACCAGTCTTGCTAAGGAAAACCGTGTTAACCAGTTAACGGGTTGTGGAGGTCTGGTAGGCAGCCGCTCTACGTAAAATACTGGTATTCAGCTAAATCCAGTTTGACTGGAAGCCGACCCCAAACTTCAAACTACAGTTGGGAAAAGGCTAGGCAGATGATGATGTGGCCTTATCAAATGTATTGTTCGCCAGATAGTTGAGACTTCTTAGAGTTATGAGTTGAGCTATGCGATATCTGGGGGACTAAAAAGGCCACTCTAGGAGAATCATATTAGAATTAAAGTATTAAATACACAACAGTATGTCAAATTTCATTTTCATCTTTATTGCTAACGCATTAGGTTCAAGGTTTTGATTCTGTTTAGATTCTGCTGAACGATGAAACCTGTTAAATGATAAAACCTTAATGTTACAAGTACAGATTAAACAGATTTTTCTTCTTTCGACGTTTGACTGAAAAGTTTGGTCAAAGGCCGAAATACGTCATTTCTTTGGGCTTTGACTAAGACCTTAAGTCCGACCTGAAGGTTGACTAGTCCTAGGAGCGCCGCAGTTTCGAGATTTGACTATCTTTACTAATATTCTAAAGCTGAAGAGTTTGTTTGCTTGATCGCGCTAATCTCAGGAACTACTGGTCCGAATTGAAAAAATCTTTCAGTGTTAGATAGCCCATTTATCGAGAAAGGCTTTATGTTATACATCATCACGCTAAGACAAATAGGAGCGGAGCATTAATGGAAAATGTGTCGCAGACGAAGTTGCGCGGGTCAGCTAGTAATATCTTCTATAGTTTTTTTTTTTTTTTTTTTTTGTTATCTTCATCTTCTCTCTTTCCGTTTGACACGCGTTCGTTATCTTCATACTCCGATGTCACTTCGTGGACGATAGTGTGGGTTATACGTTTTCTCCACTATGCTATTATAACTACTTTTCTGTAAATGCTGTAACGTATAACTGTTTTTTGTCCCAAAAAAAAAAAAAAAAAAAAATTCTTCCGTTACTGGTGACTGACTGAGTGAGTGATTGACAGACATATCACAATCGAAACTACAAATCGTTGAAACAACAATATGGCCTGTAGGATCCTTGGGGAGTGGAGAAGCTTTACCCGAAAATCTAACGAGAACGGGAAAAAACAGTGTACATGCGTACCAAGTCATGGACAAAAGCTAGTATTAATTTTATGGATTTTAAAAACTGAATTAACCAAAACATACTTATCATTACAATAACCACCAACCATTCTAACCTGAAACATCTACCTCGAACAGTCTATTCGTCGAAATATCCAATTTCATTTTTATCTCTAATGTTTTTGATGCGGTCCTAAAAGCTTCGGCAAGTAACTCGAACTAGTTTTATTACTATACGTAACGTTCAAGAAACACGCGAGAACTATTCAAGGGATTTCAGTATAACATCTACTGGTTAATTTAGAGTTAGCATAGAACTTATGATCATGCTCGCAAGTTCTATAACAAGGTTGCAAGTATGATTGGGTTGTCATAAATCTAAGTCGTAAACTTGAGAATTATATTGCTTTTCGTTGATGAAATTGAATGAAATTACTCGTAGCTGCTAAAAAGTGCGCGTGTGTTATAAAACGTCCGTTATAGCCTAAGCATTTTATATGACTTCATGAACAAGCCAATTTGCAATTGTTTAGTAAGGAGCCTGTTTATTTTAACTTTGAAGAGATTAGGGTTGTAAGCGTTCGGAAACACAGACGCAGGCAGAGAGTTCCACTTCTTTGCTGTGCGCATTATAAATGACGTTTGGAAACGCTTAGTGCGAATTCGTAGAATAGCAACAAGGTAGGGATGGTAAGTTGCAGTGCATCTGGATGTCCGATGGTAGAAGGGGGCCGGTGGAATGAGGTCGTGGAAGTCTTGGGCACATTCACTCTGGTTAACATTGCGACGATATCTTGTTTTATTAATTGCACGTTCTCTGCATCATACAATTATTATTTTCCTTCTAACTTAGTTCATATCCGCTTAGTGACTATTTTAATGCTACAATTAAGTACCTCACCCGACAGGGGCGCCAACTGGTGACTACAAAAGAAGTTAATCTCACTGTGTAAGGTATAAACAAATGAATCGGGTATAGCATGTCAAAACCCTGATAAGCTATGAAACAAATAAATGGTTACGATTACTTCTCAAGGGCGCCGGGCGCCGTGCCGATTAAAAACGGCAAGGCAGTTTTATTTTATCATTGTTTGGAATACGGTGAGAATTTTAAATTATTAATTTATTTAAATTTTATCTACAAGAGACCAACAAAGGTTTTTTTTTACTTAATATGGATTTTACTCTTGACTCTAGTCAGGTCAGAGGTGACAGCGACTAAGTTAACAATGGAGTAGGCTTACCCTGAAGAATCCTGTTCACTTTAACTTTGAAGAGATTAGGGTTGAATGCGTTCGTTAACACAGACTCAGGTAGAGAGTTCCACTCCTTTGCTGTGAGCATTACAAAAGGTGGATTTAATGCCGTGGGCCTGTGGACGGCGAGCTATGGGTGGCTCGTCCGTCCGTCCGCCTTCTGACGACAGGCCGTGTCGACGGCGCGTTCGTGTTCGACGCGCGCCTCAAAGAGAGTCAGCACACAGAAGGGCCCGAAAGGGCCAAAGACTGCCGGAGTTGTGGTTCTATTCGAAAGAGATATCGTGGCTCCGGAACACAAAGGGCACATGAAGGAACATCGATGAGTTTTTGTCAGCAGAAGTCTGACACTCCTTCCCGCTCCGCCCAGAGCGGGGTAAGTAATTTGAAGATTTCCCATCCATAATATAAAGGTCGAGAGTTCCACTCCTTTGGAGTGAGCATTACTAAAGGTGGATTTAATGCATAAAGACAACATTTGGATAAAAAAAAAGACTAAACTGTTTTAGACTTGCAAGAAATAAATTGCATTTGACTGATTCGAGTTGAACCCCGGGGTCATCCTGTGTAACTCGTGTTTAGATACCTAAGAATATTATCACTATTGGCTTCAAAATTCAAACAAAACATGCAAACTTTGAGATGAATAAAATACTTGCACCTTAGACTTGCACTGTCTCAAATGCTGAACTATTTACGATCACAATATTCAACACAAGTTGCGCAAACTAGGGCGCTGTTCATTTTGACGTGACGGAAAGTTAAGAAATATACAAAACTGTCATTCATCTCACCTTCATGCCTGTGACGCGGGCGGAAGCTAAATAAATATTATTTTTATTCCGAGTGTTGACTCCAAAGCTCGTTAATAACGGCCGTACAGGTCGATCTTCAAGGTTAAGCAACGCTTGTCGATGTGGGTCTGTGGATAGGTGACCATCTTAACATACCGAATTTCCTCCGTGCTTCGGAAAGCACGTTAAGCTATTGGTCCCGGCTGTAATTTGGTGATCTTTGGCAGTCGTTGCGGATATTCAGAAGCCAGAAAATCTGACACCAGTCTTGCCAAGGAGTACCGTGTTACCCAGATAATGGGTTGTGGAGGTCTGGTAGGCAGCTGCTCCACGTAAATTATTGGTATTCAGCTGAATCCGGTTTGACTGGAAGCTGACCCCAATATAGTTGGGAAAAGGCTAGGCCGATGATGATGTTGACTCCAAATGTCTTGCGGCAGCTAGAAAGTTCTATCATAATGTAATGGCGAATATGTAGATTGTAGGTGTTTCAATGATATGGTATTTGGAAGTTCTATGTTTTCAAATAAAATCATAAAACTTTTTTAAACGTTAGACATAACAATATGTAAACATATAAAAAAAACAATTGTCGTGCCAAATATCAATTGATTCTTAAAAAAACTAGAACAGTTCGACCGTTTCTTTTTATAGTTTTAGTACCCGTTAGGGTAAAAAATGTTACATTCAAAACAAATTAATATTTATAAGTTTGGGTAGGAAGTTCACCTGATAATCTATTCATATTAAAATACTAGATTGTGTTCCACACAGGAATAGTATTTATCTTAATCCTATCTCTTTTAGTAGAGTCTGTGACCAAAATTTTCTGACCCACTTGGTTATTAGCGAATATTAGCCAAGTGGGTTAGATAATGTTGGTCACAGACTGTACTACTGAGAGTTTTTAGAAGATAGGTAGATGCGCTTCTAAATAGGACAAGACAAATATGTTTATTTAAGGATCAAATCACTCCTTTCGCACTGGGCGGAGCGGAAGAGAGAATTAGCCTTTTGCTGAATAACCGTGTCCTTCTTAATGCCCTTTGCATTCCAGGGCCGGGATGACTCTTTCCTACAAAATCCGCAACCCTGGCAGAGCACGACTACACCGCCACCAAACAAGAATGATATCCAAAAAACAAAGTACTTGATCAGTCAGTTAAGTATAAAAACACTGGCCAAGTGCGAGTCGGACTCGCGCACGGAAGGTTCCGTACCATCAGTATATATATTACTAGCTGACCCGTGCAACGTCGTCTGCGTAACATTTTTCATTACTGCTCCGCTCCTATTGGCCTTAGCATGATGATATAGCCTATAGCCTTCCTCGATAAATGGGCTATCTAAAACTGAAAGAATTTTTAAAATCAGACCAGTATTTCCTGAGATTAGCGCGTTCAACCAAACAAACAAACTCTTCTGCTTTATAATATTAGTATAGTATATATTATAAAACAAAATCCTCCGCCGCGTCTGTCTCTCTATCTGTTCACGATAAATTCAAAAACTACTGCTCTGATTTTCAAGCTGTTTTCACCAATGGATAGAGTGGTTATCGAGAAAAGTTTTATGCATTTAGCATCAGCTAGTTATCTATGAAAACGGCAAAAAAACTGTTATACGGCAGCCCCCATAAATATTTGTTTATTCTGTTTTTTAGTATTTATTGTTATAGCGGCAATAGCAATACATCATCTGTGAAAATTTCAACTGTCTAACTATGCCTGGTGAACGATGGACAGACAGACAGACGGACGGACAGCGGAGTCTTAGTAATAGGGTCTCGTTTTACCCTTTGGGTACGAAACCCAAAAATGTACAACATAATCTTCCACAAGCTTAAAATATCATTGAGGATTTACTCACACAAAATAATAATAAAACGAAATCTAAAATATTCTTATCACACAGAGTACACAATTGTACAATAATCACTTTTAACTTCAAGACAGATAGCAGTTTGTTTCGTCATAATATTACTAAGGTACTATAAAAATTTCAGCCGAAATCCGAAATAACATTTTATTTTCTTTAGCAGTCTTTTTAAATAATATGAAGTAATGCTTTTAGTTTCCACTTACTCGAGCAATTTATTCACCTACACTGTTTTTCTTTCAAGATTAATTAGCTTCCGAGATAGTAATTAAACTAAATTAAATACACGTCTTTGCACTTTGGAAGTAATGCGATGTCTAAAATGGTTGAAGGTGGAAACTCCTGGAATATTGTACTAAGTTTCAGTATGTTTCCATAAGATGTGACGGCGGTATTTTAGTGAAATTTAGGGTATCCACATCCAAAAAGTTTATAAGCCTAGGTATTATGTGACACTGCTGTTTAACCTGCTTTTTTGAAAAACAAATGTAAAAAGGGGTTTGAACTTTTTTCTATGGGAATTGGCATGGCGTCCCCCCTTCCCCCCGCCACTATTTTGAGTATGTTTTTTCAAAGCGCACATCGCGCCAAATTTTGAAAAAAAAAAAAAAAAAAACAAATGGTGGCGGGGTGCCACAATGGTTCTACGCTCTTTTGTGTGTAAGATACTTAGAGATTTTTTTTCCAATACTGTCACGACATTATCAGTTTCTAATTTTCCAACAATTTTGTGGTCGGTTTCCAGTCAAACCGAATACAGCTGAATGCCAGTATTTTACCAAATCATCATTTCAATCGAAATATGTTTTCAGCTGGACGATTCAGAGACGACTCAGTGATAATCGCGTTACGGAAGACGCAGCGTTAGAAGGCCACAAGGTGGACCAATGACATCATGAAAGTCACGGGTAGCCGATGGATGCGACATGAACATGGATTATTGTGGCGACACTTGTGTAAGGCATATATCCAGCAGTGGACGTTTTTCGGCTGATATGACGATGTAATTTATGTCAGTTTGGGTTTTTTAAACATTATTATTTTGCTCGTGTATATTCAACGTGTCTATAGGTTTGTATTATACGCCTTTTTTATTAGGTACTAGCTTCTGCCAGCGGCTTCGCCCGCGTGATCTCTAGGGAACATATTCCCGGGATGAAAAGTAGCTTATGTGCTATTCCAGACTATAATCTATCTTTTTTATAAATTTCATTAAGATCCGTTAAGCCGTTCTGGTGTGATTGAGTAACAAACAACCAAACTTTTACATTTATAATATTACTCGTTTGGTGTAAAGCGAAATTATAACCATCTTCCCTTCGACATTATAATTATTAAAGGATATTGCAAACTGTCGTAAGCCGTTTTCCGAAGCTACTCGCTAGCCTCTAGGCGCCAAGCTAGCCGCCTACCTGTGCGTTCGCGACCACAAAAATAATCCTTATAACATGATTCAGTATTCACGCGCGATGGCTTATTATTAGCGTTTTTCATGTATAACTTTGGTGTTTCTATACCGATTTCTATGATTCTTTTTATGGAATAGTTAATAATGTTAACTTTTATTAATGTTAATTAGGGACGACTGAAAGTTTTATAAACGTAAGAAGAGTAGACAAATACAATCAGAAAGCTTCGAACTGCTAAGCTATCGGGAGTTACACGTGTTATTGTTCGTCAATCATAAAAGATAGACATATGCTGTCGTTGGATATTTTTTATATAATTTTAAGGAGAACATTTCCGTCATACATGATTTCTGTGTAGCTTTCACCATTAAGGTTGCACACGCGACGGAAGCTTAAAAATGGAGTAACTTCTTCCGTTTTCCCAACATTTCCCTTCACTGCTCTGCTCCTATTGATTGTAGCGTGATGAAAAGTATACTATAACCTGCTTAGGAGTATGAATAATAATTGTACCAAGTTTCATTAAAATCCGTCGAGTAGTTTTTGTTTCCATAACGGTTATACAGACAGACAGACAGACAGACAGACAGACCGACAGACAGACAGACAAAAATTGTACTGATTGCATTTTTGGCATCAGTATCGATCCCTAGTCACCCCCTGATAGTTATTTTGGAAATATATTTCATGTACAGAATTGACCTCTCTACAGATTTATTATAAGTGTAGATGTAGATAGATGGAAAATCATCATCTGACACTTCTTTCCGCTTCGCCCGCTCTGGGCGAAGCGGAAAAAAGTGTCAGACTTTTACTGACTAAAACCCATCCATGTTCCTTCATTTCTCTGTATGTTCCGGAGCCGCAGTATCTCTTTCGAATAGTCCCGCAACTCCGGCAGGCGTCGGCCCTTTCGGGCCCCACTTTGTGCTGGCTCTCTTTGAGGCGTGCGTGGAACACGAACGCGCCGTTATCGACACGGCCTGTCATCATACGACGGACAGACGGCGAGCTACCCATAGCTCACCGTCCACAGGCCCGCGCCTACGGTGGCCTCCAAATTGTATTATACGCCTACTTAAGCAGTGTTAAATCAATCTTAATGGTTGTTTTATATTGTATCAGGTATAGCAGATAGGCTCATGTTCAACCACAATATAAGCCGGTGGTCAACAAAGATACTGTGGTCGACCTTGCCTAGAAGTAACCTGATCTAAGGAAGCAATTTGTAATTATTAGTATTCCTAGTATTAGTAACTTTATACTATGGTAATCTATGTAGGGGTGACGTTTTAATCTAGTCCTTTAGCTCAAAGGCAACATAAATAATAGAATTTGGTAGGTCACTCTAACTTAGAAGCGTAAATATTAAGAGGCTACCTATGATATAGTTTAGTACTAAGGTAAAGTTAGAGGTCATATTTCATGAAATATTCCATTTCAGAGCAGTCAGTTGTTTTGACCTTTAGAATTGACGAGGAGATATGAAAGGGTGTTTTTTAATATCGTCCAAATTTTGGTAGCACCGAAGTTGAAAATAATAACTATAAATATATAGGAAAACAGACGATACAAAAATATTTAGGTATCAAAAAGGCACATGCACTACCTTTCTCGTTTATTTTTTTTTCAAATATACCTACGTATGGCTTTAATATTGAAACAGCAATTTCAAGTTGTATCTTGTAAGCTAATGCAAATTTATTTTGCTTATAATTTAAAACTTCTTTATCTCACATAACCTTTTTAATTTCCTTTCAAAATGTTTTTGTAAATGATTATTTAATTGGTCTGGTTTTACTATAATTTATTTAGGTTCTGTTATTTTGTTCTAAGGAACAAAAAATAATGCAAAATTGCCTCTCGCGAAAACGCTGTTTTCTAAAGCAGCTGTATAGCAATACAGCGTTTTCATCGCGTCATGGACTTTGACGTCAAAGTTTCATATCGGACTTCTCATTCTAATTGTAATCTTCGAATCTTTATAACTTCATCGCTAATGAAGGAATTTTAAATATAATTCCATGATTATTTACTACAGCTAAAAAGTATTTTATTTTGCAAATAAAAAATTGCATTCATAATATTTCCTATTTATTTACACATTTCATTTATTTACTATTGGTTTGGTACATTGAAGTAGAAGTGCAACATACCTATATAATTAACATATTGCAGATTAATCAAACTAACTAATCAAAACGTAGACACCTATATGTATATCACACTTACTAGTTACAAATGAGACATAAATTATTTTACTACCAATACTCAACTATACTATCGAAATCACAGCCTTAGGTTCATCGAAGTTACACAATATAGTTTATGTGGTAAAGTTTTGAGTTTGAATATTGACTCATTAAACTGGTGAGACCGCCCTTAGGGCCCGTTCCACAGAGTTTGGAAAGGAATCGAGGTGAAGCACGCTAAGCTATAAGTCCCAACTCAAAGGCTAACTCACGCATATTCGGGCCGTTCGAAGGATTTGGCTGATACATGTTAGCAAAAAAGTCTGGAAGTCGGTTGTATTTTTTTGTAAAAAGTTTTTTATTTTTCACTTTTTAGTGGTACCCCACACCTAACAACACCACTGCAAAATCGCAGAAAAGCAAAATACGCAATTTCGATTACTTGCATGACATAAAACTATCATCCAAGTAGACAAATTCCAGCTATTTCGATTTAAAATCCAAAGTTCAAAACCGATTTTCATAAAATTTAAATGGAATCAATCTGCAACTATATCCTTTCAGATAAAACAAGAATTTTTCGGTTCATAATTGTCGGAGTTGTGAGGTAACAAACATAAAAAAACATACAACCGAATTGATAACCTCCTCCTTTTTGGGAAGTCGGTTAAAAATATTGCTGCTATGTGTCAGTTCACGTTGTGACGGAACAAATTCTCGGAACGGTGAGGTCGCTCCGCGAACCTGTGCATCTCCCAGGAAATTTCTGTGCTTCTGGGCGGAGCTAGGCTGGCTAACTTAGCCAGGACACATACTCACAATGGACCGAATGAGAGTCTAAGTGCGGAAAATGGAGTCCCTAATCTATCTATCCATCTATCACGTTGTGACGGACAACGGCGCGTATAAGTCTCGGTCACGGCCCTAATATGACTGGATCCTCCTTTAATTGGGACAAGTCCGCCGCATTATCATCAACCACTGCAACTTTTGAATGCCGAAATCAACACCAGCGATCCCCAGAGAAGCGACGAGTCACTGAAACTCGAATCCTAAAGAAGAGTCACTAAAACTTGAGGCAGAAAAGAACAGCGAAGAAAAACATTAATCCCCTTGGTCTCGGATATCATTTGAAGATCTTTGATGCTCAATACATTACTCAGAAGCGAAAATCTGATACAAATCTTCCGAAGGCGTTTCATGGTGTTCATCAGGTACTGAGTTGTCAAGTACATATTTGCTTCATGTTACATAAATATACTTAGTTGCATTTGATTAGACTGGGCGCCAACCGTAGAATATGTACATCGAAAATGGAACTCAGTTGGACAGTAAATACTGTCATCAGTCTCCTTATACAAACTGTCATCATCGATACCAATATAAACTTATTGCCTGAGACAATTATGCGGAAATGAGTCTATAGCTGCGGGTCTAAAAAGGCCACTTTCGTAGAAAAATGCGGAGGTAAATTTTTTGTGGATGGTGTTAGGACTTGTTCTAAGTCCGCCTGGCAAGCTACCACCATAATGTCTAAGTCTGTCGCCATAACAACTACGAGTATGTTAACAGCATTGTTGTGTTCCGGCAGTTAGAGGTATGATAGCCAGTTCCTCTGTTTAAGTTCTGTTCCGGGTGAAACTCGCTTCCATATTCGGCCTTTTTTTTTTAGGCTTGAGAAATCATCCAATGACTCCTCCCGCTCTGGGTGTAGTGGGAGGGAGTGTCAGACTTCTACTGACTAAAACCCATCCATGTTCCTTCATTGCCCTTTGTGTTCCGGAGCCACGGTGTCTCTTGCGAATAATCCCGCGACTCCGGCAGGCGTCGGCCCTTTCGGGCCCCTCTGTGTGCTGACTCTCTTTGAGGCGCGCGTGGAACACTAACGCGCTGTCGACACGGCTTCCATCTTCGGCCTAATCATCACTTTCCATCAGGTGAGATTTGGGCCAAGAGTTTCCCCGTTTTGTATATAAAAAAAAAAAAAAACAGAAAGCACATCACGCTACCCGTCACTGCCAAATTTTCCCAATCTTGCACCTAACGCGTTAGCGACATAGATAAAAATTAAATTTGACAGTTTGATCAGATGCTACTTAAGTGACCTTTTAATCCCCCTGTATTATGGACGCAAAAGTAACTATTCCAGCCTGTCTGTTTAACACGATTTTAATATTAAACACAAATGTAGCTACTGGGCTAGAACCTATAGCAGGATATAAGGTCTCTCGGGCAAACCGGGGACAGTAGCCAGTATAATTAGTGAAGGCGTCTCTAAGCTGTCGGCACGTTGGTTCTTAAATCTGTGGCCACTCCCGAACGAGAACACTATTTCAGCCTTAATACTATATGTTTAATAGTCAAAATGTCAATTTAGAGTCCCGTAACTCGATCGAAAACGGTTTAGGGAGATGCTTCTTGACTTTCTTGAAGTTTCGAAAGTGTTATTTACTTTGTACCGGCTTTAAATCGGTTCAATAAACTTCAGATAAATAGGACTTCGATAAGTTTAGTTTAGATTGATACGAGACTTGAAAGGGGTATGATTTGATTTTGAATTTCGAGAAATTGGTTAGATATATTGCTTAGAATGAACTGCGGATCAAAAAAAGGCCACTTTAGCAGAATCAGAAAGCAAATTGCGTTACCAGCCACTGTCAAATTTTACCAATCAGCCTTGAACCTTATTCGTTAGCGACGGCATGGTTGGCGCAGTGGTTGAGCGATCGACTGGTGCGTCGTGAGTCGTGGGTTCGATTCCCTGTGGCCTACAGATAGTGTTCCGGGTCTGGCTGTTTGTGTATGTGACTTTTTATGTTTGTAAACGCACCCACAATACAGGAGAAATTCCTAGAGTGGGGCAACGTTTTTCTTTTAAAAAAAAAAAAAAAAAAAGATGAAAATTAAATTTGACAGATCATTGTGTAATAAAAACTAGGGGGCCAAGTGCGAATCCGACTCTTACACGAAGGGATCTGCCTCAATCTGGCTTAAAGACAGACAGACGGATGGACGGACGGACGGATAGACGGACAGACAGCGGATATTACGTACAAGAAAGGTAACCAACGAAACCATATTACTCAGTCTCTGCTGTCCGTCTTTTAGTGGGCTTTTTGTCACAAACATCACAATTACGTGTATTTCAGTAATTAATCAAAATCAAATTCAATTAACAGTTATTACACTTTTTTAATATTGATGCCACCCGTGAAGATTGACCCGATTTATTAAACAAGTGATTTAATAAATATATAAAATAGTAATAATTTATTCGAGATACACACAATAGAAACTTAGCGTAACGCGGCGTAGGCCTCTCCTAAACCTTTCCATATACCTCTTTCACGCACCAATCTCATCCAATACGAACCAGATCTCTGTTAAAAGATGTCTCTTCATCTTTTAATTGGTCTCCCTTTTTTCCTTTTAAAGTCTATTGGTAACCATTCTGTTACACGTTTTGTCCATCAATTGTTAGGTACACATTCTGCGTATGTGACGAAAATACAAATTAATATAACTTAATTTAAACGCACTAGACTCACACAAGATCATTACATGATTCTGATGTGACAATTAATTGATGTTGATTGATTGATTGATTTTATGTTAAAATTTAAATCTCATTTAAGTGAACTGTAACATGTTGTTATGAGAAATAAAGATTCTTTATATTGATATATGCGAAATTAACTAATCATCATCATAGTAATTTCCAAGTATTAAAGTTAATTGTTATACATGACCGTAAAGATATTTATGGCACCATTTCATGTTACGAAATTATCGTATATTATTATATAGGTTTCCGGTCTGGATGGAAGCTGTAGGTTTGCGTTGAGCATTTCCAGAGTAATACCAAGTAATTTTCCCCACTCGTCTCAACCAAGACTCAAAATGCCAAAGGCAAGGTTTACAATACCACTGTTAGGCCTGCTCTATTTACTTAATAATAGCAAAACGTGGGCCTCGAAGAAAACCCATGGACAAAAACTTCATACAACTGAAATGCGCATGCTACGATGCGTGGGTGCAGTCACCTTCAAAGACAAAATGCTTAAGGAACACATCAGGGGGAGTTTCAAAGTAACACCTATTAGTGGGAAGATCACAGAGTCCAGACTAAGGAGGTACGGAGGTGTTATTTTTTTTTTTTATTCAAAACGGGGAAACTCTTGACCAAATCTCACCTGATGGAAAGTGATGATTAGGCCGAAGATGGAAGCGAGTTTCACCCGGAATCCTCTAACACAGAGGAACTGGCTATCATACCTCTCACTGCCGGAACACAACAATGCTGTTAACATTGTTGTTATGGCGACAGACTTAGACATGATGGTGGTAGCTTGCCAGGCGGACTTATAACAAGTCCTACCACCAACCAAACCGAACAAAAAATTTACCCCCGCTGGGAATCGAACCCGAGACCTCTGGGTCTCAATCAGGTGGTATAACCACTAGACCACGGAGGCGGTTAGTGTCACCTGTTTTGCACCACCCGGGGACCACGTGTAGGGATTCGTTGAAGGGTATTCTCCTACGGACGCGGGTGACTCGGCCCCCAAAATGTTATACGCAGACCCGATGGCCATGTCGTTAAAAAAGCCTCTCCATAGCTAGAAGAAAGAGAAGGAGAGCCTGGATACTAAATGTCTGGAAAGACATACAAAAGCTAGGCCTTACGGACGACGATGCTTAGCAGCAAAGCAAATGGCACCGAAAGTTTAAGACAGCTGACCCCGCGTAACGGGTAGAGGCGAGGGCAAAAAAGAAAAGACTCAATCACGACTCAGACACATTGACAATAGCTTAAATTGATATTTAATGGCAATAACGTCCTTAGAGTCGAGAGTATTGATCCCTTGTCAAAGCGATTGTCTTCAGTATAGTGTAGGGAATTTCATCATATTCCAAGTCAGGTTCTACTCCATTCGGTCGCTATGAGAACGAAAACAAAAACAGTTTAACATCAATAAAATAATAAAAAGCAGTAACTTGATTTTGAATTGATGACTTGAGGTAGGTACAGTCGGGTTTGAGGATATAGCTTGGAATATAACCTTACGTTATTGCTCTAACTTGTTATGCGTAGACGAAACGACGAGCGGTATATGTAGCGCTACGAGAGGATGCTACGAGCGTAGCAACGATCCAGATTCGTAGCGCGTCTCTAAATTCAATGGCTGGTAAAGAGATCGCAGCAAAGCAATTTTTATCGTATATTCTAAAAAGCTTACAGGTCTATATAAATACCAGAAACTTTTAATTAAAATTATATTTAAATTAAAAAATCTTTTATTTCCACGCCATAATTATTATGTTAACCAGCTACCTACACGTGGTCTAAAGTTTTATCGTGTCAATAATTAAATTGACAAGAACTCGGAAGTTATACGATCAACTGGCATTAAAATTGAACTATTAGTGGTCACTTTTTTGCCAGTAGAAACAGATGACACGTCACGTGCAATGTGAACGGAAAAAGCTAAAATCGCTTTGTAAAAATATTTACATGTTGTTCTTGTCAAGAAAGTAGGTACCTCGGTCCTACCTAGTTGGGTAAACTGTAGTTTGCGGAGGGAACAGATTTGTGTATGTGAAGGGTACAGGGGAAAAACAAGGAATGTCACATATAATTAATTTGACTTTTATTTCATTAATGACTTAAACAATTAACAAAGCTTCTTTGTACCTAAAGATAATATCAGTAGTATAAACTTGAGATCCTATAAGTAATATCTAAGATTACATACATAAAAGAAAGTCCATGAAAATTTAAAATGTAAATTACACAAAAACTATTTTTTGTGTTATCTCCTGTTTTGCCCCTGTACCCTTCAAGTAGGATTTTTTTTAAATCACTGCTAATTCTACTAATTTTCACGTTCGCATCTCAATGGCAAACTGACAAAAATGTACAAAAATTAAGGCTTTCTTGATAGTTTGCGATTGACATGCGAATGCAAAAGTTGTTTAAAAATTAGAAGAATTGGCCTTCACATCAATTTATAGTAGGATTTTTTGGAAATTTCCTGTTCATTTCAAAAATCATAGAATATTCGCAAAGAACATTTTAAGATTAAAACGGGACCCTATTACTAAGACTCCGCTGTCCGTCCTTCTGTCACCAGGCTGTATCTTATGAACCGTGATAATTTAGACTTAGATGATGTATTTCTGTTGCTACTATACTAACAAATACTGAAAAACAGAATACAGTAAAAAATTAAGGGGGCTCACTTACAAAAAACGTGATTGCTTGTTTTTATAGAATATTGTGGTACGGAACCCTTCATGCGCGAGTGCAGCTCGCACTAGGCCGGTTCTTTATAACTTTAATTATATGTGTAATGAACAATATTCTAACTTAGAATCATGCAAAATTATGGAAATTTTAAAATCATGTACTTAATTAATTATTACGTCCTTCAAGCTATTATTGTCGTACCTATTACCGCCAACAATCGAATATTGTTTTTCCATTCTCGAAGTAAAATTACATGAATTCTAAAACGAATATCCTTAGTATCGGCCTACGTTATCTGAAATTTCTAAAGGAACAAAATGTCAGTGATTGAGATAACAGAAATAAACGTTTATGTAGGTTGGTGAGGAGAGTGGGACTAAAATAGCCATTAACAGTCGGAATACCGAAGATTTTGCTCGTTTCTTAAAATAGAGAAAGCAAGAAGAATTGTTTATCATCTTAGGGTATGTAACTTTTATGGATAGTAATGTGGCGTGGGGTTGTCGTGGGTTCTTTTTGTTGCGATGTAGATTTGTTTCGTTGATTTTTCTTGTGGCGGCATCGATGATTGATTGGTCGATAGTAAGTTGAGTCGTCCATACAGCTTGAGATGCTTGCCAGGCTAGTGGAGAGTTGGTTCCAGTGAGTTGGAACCGGAATTCGCAGAGTTCTCGGAAAGTCGGAATTACTGTCTGCGCCTACATCTCTAACAAGGTAATATCCTTTCCCACTTTAACGTTAGGAATACCAATGTCACATAAACTCGTTGGATTCATGTTTTCTTTAATAATTTTGGTTACCTATGTGTATGTATGTATTTATTATAGATTTTAATTTTTTTCTTACTCTCTGTTTGTCTTTTCTATATGTTGCACCTACCATGCTGTCTCTGCACCACCCTAAGGTCGACTGGTAGAAAATGCCTATGGCATTAAGTCTGCCTTTGTACAGTGTCTTTACTTGTGCATAAAGTTTTTAATAAATAAATAATAAATAAACACAGAGATTGTCAGCTAGTAATTAATATTCCTTAAATGCTTCGATATGAAAAGCTACGCAACGGTATAGTTATTTGTTTTCTCAGATTAAATCGAGAACATAACAATAATCACGAAACATCTTCAAGCTCTATTTTGGATGTACCGAGTTCAGTGCCTGAGGTCACGCGAGGTCACACTTACACGCTAGTTTGGAAAAGGATAAAAAATATTGCTATCTCACTATATTTCTAGACCCACTTTAAACTTTTAAAAAGGCTTTTAGCGCCTCCTTCGTGTAGGACCATCGTAAACTTTTATTAAGAGCATACCTTATTCTCTTCTGATTGTGTCGGTGGTCTAATGGTTGCAAGCAAGACTGAGTCTTGCTTGAGATCTTGGGTTTTATTGCAAGGTTGTGCAAAGTTAATTGAGCTGTCTCATTGTTTAAGGGCCGATTTTTCAATAGCCCTATGAATTTTATCACAGGAGTTAAATGCCGGTTTGACAGCTTTTGCATAGAAAATATTATGTCAAACTGCCTTAATAATTGTTCATCAGTTAAAAGTTTTCTGTCTATTGGAAAATCAGCTCTTAGGGAAAATTTTGCTTATTTCATTTAAGGAAACGACTAACAAGGTAAGTTTAAATGCAAGGATAACTGTTGCAAATAAAAAAAATAAAAAACAATAGCAGATCGTTATTCAGATGTGGGCTCAGATGTTGGCAATGCGAGGCTTCGCATAACTCAGTCACGTATAAAGATATTTCTAGGTCTTACTACCTTAAAATCGAGATGTTCTTATCATCTTTTAGCTACGGTAAGTCAGGCCGACTAGCTTTCAAGTTATGCTGTAGTTTATTTTGATTTAAAAAATATTCATGACTAAAACGCCGGAAATCGCGGAAGAAAATTTCGTTTGTTACGCAATTTTACTGTCATCATACGAATGATGTACGCCAATGCGGAGGAATCCTGAGTGTCTTGAACATATACCTAGAATTATAATACTAGAATAAAGACTTATTATATACTTGATAACACACAGACTTACTGAATCTTATTTTACTACTATTATAGCTCGTGCCTAAATAATAAAAGCAGCAGGGATCGAGGTTAAGCAACGCTTGCAAAGGTCTGTGGATGGGTGATCATCTTAACATACCGAGTTTCTTACGTGCCTCGGAAATAAATAATATTAATAAATAATTTTATTCACAAAAAAAACCTTTAACAAAAAAAACAGATAATTACACGTTTACAGATTTACAGATTTAACAATAAAGAACTTAAGCATAAGCAATACAATGAATGTGGAGGTCACATTACTGGTACGAATATGTACGCATTGCACAATATGGTAGGGCTTTATTATAGCAATACATTTGTTGAACTCTGGCTCTGAAACTAGGCAATGCCTGTATCTTCAGAGTCAGTGATTGGAAATTGAGGGGAAAGCATGTGAAGCTGTTGATCCCAGGTGTCATTTATGGATCTTTGGCAGTCGTTACGGATTGTCAGAAGCCAGTGATCTGACTCCAGTCTTGCAAATACCTAAGTATCGTGTTACCCAGTTAATGGGTTGTGGAGGTCTGGTATTCAGCTGAATCGGTTTTGACTGGAAAGCGACCCCAATAAATTTGTTATCTCAAATTTAGCTATTCAGGTGATGATAATTTTTTTGGGTGGATGGATGGATTTTTGCTCCTTATCCACGCCAGAATGGCTGAGCGGATCTGGATGAAATTTGGATAGATTATAGCCTGTTATATTACAAAGGATTTATACTTATTTTTTCGTCCCAGGGGTTTATTCATTTGGGATAATTAGCGACATTCACTTCACCTGCTACAGCCGCTGGTAGAACTAGTTATGTATGAGACAATATTCATAGTATTACTAGATTTAAGCTACCAATCGAGGCAAGGAAGTTGTTAGTCAGTCCACGGAAGCAGTCCTTCTTGGTGATAAGGTAGGAATTTAGTTGTGTTTACCTAATTATGTCAAAGGAATGGATATACATAATCTGTTGATGTGTTGCTGGGGAATTTGTTAGCCAGTTCTTCTCCACAGCTAAAACATTAGGAAGTGGTGACGGGCGGGCGTTTTGGGGGACTGTTTTTTGTAAAACCTGACGTTCAAAAAGTGCTAGCTCTCAGCCAAATTTGAATAAATAACTTTTGAATATATTAGAATTTTGTTAAAAATAAATACTCATGTAGAAAACCGGATCGGATCCAAGTCGGATCCACAAAGGGTTCACATACATAAAATCTTTTTTTTTATTTTAGTAAAACAACGAACATCTTTTAGGTGTTCCTGTAATAAGAAAACGAATGTATTTATTATATACTTATTAATCATTTATTTTATTATAATTTATTTACTTTATTTTTATTTTAATGTTTAATTGTGGGATCAGTGGTAAATTTTCATCTATATTCTTAAGATATTTTCGGGCCGTGTACTCACAACCTTTTCAAAGAAAGCGACCCAAGAACTGATTCTAAATTAGCCAGAGGTTAAGCATTGTCATTCAATGTGGCAATGCCGCCAGTCTCTTGGGCACATAACCAGTTAATAGCGTCATGAGGTCGAAATTTTTGATGCTTAATTTTAGTTTATTATACGTTTTGTGTATTAATTTGTTCATTTTCCTTAAACTGCTGTAAAAATATTTAATTAAAAATATATACCGTACATATTTTAAGGAACCATAACAAGCAACTCTTAGCTAAATTTAAACTTCCTTAATGTCATAAGCCACCACTCTCTCCCGCCTTTATCTTAAGAGAGTTTAACCTTTCAGCCACTAAGTAGAAAAGTTTCAACTGTAACATTATCTGGTCGATGCAACACTCTTGACATAATCCCACTGTTGCATCTCGCGAGACGGAGTCTGTCGGTAACTTAAGCCTTGAGGTCCCGGCTATGAATATGACACCCCTTGAGCACATTGTAAAGGAATTTCGCGTGGCTATGTATGTATAGCCAAGTAAGCTTACTGTAAGTGTGTAGTGTAGTGTAGTGTAGTATGGGATGAATTTTTCAAGTGGGTGTGGACGGCGGGCCGAAACTATAAGGAATACTGAAAAACACTTCAAGGAGTCACGAGCCCGAGTTTGATGAAAACTAATACTGCATCAACATCAACCATGTAACAAAAGAAAAAAGTATTTTGTTGAAAAATAACCTTTCATTTTAGTTTGCACAATTTAATACTTACTAGCGACACTATTTGATGGTGTACGTTATGTGTATGCGTGTTTTTTTTTAAACAATTAGGTCTATTCTGTCGACATCTTACCGTGTACACTTAAGTGTAGTGAACGGCCTTCACTTCGACATGTTTACAGAATCGCACTCCTGGATACCTACCCATTTCTTAAAAAACATATCATGTTTTAGTTTTTCAATCAAATCTGGCCTAAGACTCCTTTAAGTATTTTTCACTATTCCCCATAGATTCGGATTTGGCTGCCCTGGCTCACTTGAAAAATTCATCCTGTAATACACGTACTCGTAGTAGGCGTGCAGGCTTGCATGTTTACTCGCGCGAGTCGTAAAAATTAAAGAAAATTTCATGTTTGCGAATGGGCTGACAATGTGCCGCCGCTTATTATTATCCTTGTACTCGTATGCTCGTACTTGAGAGCGTAACTTAAAGTGACAACAATTTGAATACTGTTTTAGTCACGTATATACAGAGTTACTATTCGGTTTTGTCTTTGAACAGCAAAGGGCACCAAATCATAGAAAGAAAAAGAGTTTACTGTCGCCATGCATGACGCATACCCAAATAAAAAACTAAAAAAAAAGCTCAAAATTGCGATCATGTCCTGTCCGTTGAGTGTAGTGAGCCCAAAATGCTGAGAAATACGAGTATTACGTGACATCGACACAATATTATGAGAAGAAGAACTTATATAAGAATGGTCTGTCAGATATGAAGTGCTGTATTAATAGGCGTTAAGAAACATTTTTTTTTACATTTATAATTTCACAATTTTCTTTCTTTCTTTTTTTTTTTTTTTTTTCTTTTATTTTCCATAAAACATTATTACAAGCTGCATTAACAAATATAACACTTGTCTGAAACCTATAAAGGTTTATGTGACAAAGTGGAGGAAGCAAACTCGCTCACAATATGTACTTACATAAAAATACAAACAGGTAAACTTATACCTACTTAAAACTGATGTCACCAGAAAAGTAATATTTTAATAAGTTTTTACATTTTTTATATGAACTAGAAACAATATTTGATTTTGAAAATTGTATTAAAAAATTTTTGAGGTTGTATTTGAACCAAGAGCGCATCAAGGAATAAACCAACCCACCAATTTCAAAATATCTCAACAACGAATAAAATTAACACCGAATTTAAGATTTTATGTCGTCTCCTTGAATAAATCATTCTTATCTTAATGCTACACCAAATGATACATTTAATACCAATACCGAAGCCAAAAGATTACGGGTAAAACGACTTGTGACATGCCAAGACTAAACGATACCTCTTCATAGATTTGGGTTAACGACCGAATGATTTTACGAATCGCTACCTCCTACAATAATCGAATATTTCCCGGGAATAGGCAATTAGATCGTCATCTCTATACCATTCCGGGATTATGTTGTATGAAATTTGAATAATTTTGCATTGTGATTTGACATTTTGATGAAATAAACAGCATTTCTGTGGTACGCGGGCAATATGCTGGGGATTTCATTTTCTGGCTATTTTCGTCCTTGGATTAGGTTGAAATTTTGATACGAAGTTTTAGTATAACTGGTATGTTTATACTTATGGTGGATATATCTTTACCCGATTGACTTTGATACTTTTGCTGGCATTTTTTTACATATATCTTATATCTGTTTCAAAACTGTTGGGTACCTGAAAATTACTGTGAGAGTCATTCATTTTGAATGTTTTTAGAGTTTGACCGAATGAAAACCAAGCTCTTACAGCATTACTTGTGAACTTATGGGAACGATTCACTTGATATTTCAGTTATAGCCGTTCATTTGTGTACCAACACAAATGAACGGCTATAACTGAAATACGGACGCGTAACATAAATCAAATGAATTATGACAAACAGACACTTGACTTATGCTATAATAAACAAAATTGAACGGTAAATTTAAATGTTAAATTCCGCATTATTTTATTTTAAATTTCTATTCCACAAATGTTTTACATGCAATGTTACCAATGCAACTAAACTAAGCTAAGAAGTTTAGCAATCGTGTCATGCGTGGTGCAAATCTGATTGTGGAGTTAACACTGAAGTTGGTCGCAAATGTGCTAACTGTTGACATTAGATGTTACACGAGCGTAATACTTAACTATTTTACATTTCGAACATATTGTTCTTGTATTAAAATTCTCGCATTTAGTCAAAATAAAATTCTTATCTCAGCGACAAAATAAAGCCATTTTTCTCTTCTTTTACCTACTTACTGCGGCAGGTACTATATGCGGGACTGCTGGTATAAATTTGGTCAACAAAGTTTTGGGAATGGTTGACTTGTTAATGGTAAATTCCAAATTCAATTTTGCTTTTTTTGTCGTTGTTGTATTGGCACAACAGTTTTCCATTTGGACGGGGAGTTTGAATTACATCTATTATTGAAATTGTGACTGTTCCTAAGATACCCTAGGCTGATAAATTTTCGTTTTTCCTAAATTATTCTAATTGATAAAGTCGGTCCTATTACACAGACATTACAGTCACAAAATTAAATACAGTGGTATTTTTATTGTTAAAAATTCATATTGCGAATTTTATAATGGACAAAACATCGTTCATCGATCGAGATGTGATAGAAGATTTGCCTCGCTCTGGTTGACCATCAACGTCTGTAACGGAAGTTAACATCGCATGAAGGAAATTGTGACTGATAATCCTCATTCATGTTTGAGAAAGATACCCGCCGAACTTTTTGTGGCTCTCGTCGTACCATTTTAAATAATCACTTGGTTATGAATAAGTTGCCGCTCGGCTAGTCTCCAAAAACCTGAATTTTCTCCAAAAACTCAATTCCATAAGAGTTGCTGAGGACATGCTAGAACGAGTCAGTTCAGAAACGCATTGTTACTGGTAATGAGACGTGGGATTAGTCAACAAGCTTCGAGTGGCGTCTTCCATCTGAACTGAAACCGAAAAATCCATGCCAAAGTCGATCAAAAGTCAAAGTAATTTTGACTGTTTTCTTTGACTATCGCTGTGTTTTGCACTCGGAATTCTTGCCGGAAGTTCAAACGGTAAATAATAGTAGATTATAAAACAAGAGAATAAAGCAGTGTCTTATGACACGGGCTTCATATTGAATCCTGAACACAATGAAGGATTCGCGAGTTTAAAGTTTTATTTACAAGCGAAGCGAGGGAGTTAATGCAAGAATCTTGAATGCAGCGAGGGATTCAAGCTAGCCCAAGTCAAAGACACCTTTATTCCTGAGGAACATACTATACTTATTAGACCTACTGCGAGAAAATTGTGCTTTAGCCATGAAAACAGGTGGCAAGAGACGGTTCCTGCCAAAGGAGCAGGTCGCGCGTCCGAAACTGTGGCTCCAGCCTACCAGTCCAGGTTATACTATTGTACTGAATTTCATTATAACCCGCCATAACGTGATGTGGGCATTACAGTGATTTGAATTTGGACCGCATTTTGACTGCGTTCGCTGTACCTAGCAACAGAGGCTGACGGGAGTCGCTCGCGGGTAATAATGACGTGCTTTATGTCAGGTTTGCATAACAAATAATTTGTCGTTTTCGTGCAGCTGGTGTGAAAATAAATTCATCGCTTTTGTTCATTTTGTCTCCAGTTTCAGAATTAAATGTGAAGAAATGTCCTTCACATGCATTGCTCTGAATTAATATTAATTGCGGGATGCTGTCATCAAGAATAAAATTTTATTAAAACTGTCTGGTGTAGCAGGATATCTTGATAAAAAGATGAATCGTCAGCTCAAAATGGTGATCATGCATTCTTTGTAATTAAAAGATAAGCAATCTCATTTTAATAATGATTTATTATATTACATTGTTTATGTATATGTACATATATTCAAGATCCATAAAAAAAGAAATAACTAGTCAAAAAGAAAGAAATAAATAACATTATAGACGAAGACTGGTCAATTCTACAATATCCTATTTTATTAGACTAGCTGACCCGAGCAACGTCGTCTACGTCACATTTTTCATTAGGGCTCCGCTCGTATTGGTCTTAACGTAATGATATAGCCTATAGCCTTCCTCGATAAATGGGCTAACTAACACTGAAATAATTTTTCAAATCGGACCTGTAGTTCCTGTGATTAGCGCGTTCAAGCAAACAAACAAACTCTTCAACTTTATGATATTAGTTTAGAAGTGACAATGGGCACGAAGCTTATAAGGCTAATCACATGCCTATTGAATATTAACGTAACGTAATTTTCTACGAAAAACAAAACATATTTCTAGTATATCACCTCCCCGTCCCTTTGGCTTCATCGTGGTCGGATAAATGTAATATTGCCTAACTTTTTCATCCCAACGCGGTCAACCGGACACCCTATTTCATTTTGCGAAGCTTTCTGCGAACTTTTTAATATTTTGTAATAACTAGCTTCTGCCTGCGATTTCACTCGTGTGGTCCCTAGAGAACATACTCCTGGGATATTATCATCTGCCCAGCCATTTCCCAACTATATTGAGGTCGGCTTCCAGTCAAATCAGATTCAGCGGAATACCAGCGTTTTACGTGGAGCGGCTACCTACCAGACCTCCACAACCCATTAGCTAGGTAAGACGGTACTCCTTGGCAAGACTGGTGACAGATTTTTCTGGCTTCTGACAATCCGTAACGACTGCCAAAGATCTCCAAATGACAGCCGGGACCAACAGCATAACGTGCTTTCCGAGGCACGGAGGAAACTCGGTATGTTAAGATGGTCACCCATCCACAGACCAACCTCGACAAGCGTTGCTTAACCTTGAAGATCGACCTGTACAGCTGTTATTAACAAGCTTTGGAGTCAACACTCGGAATAAAATTAATATTTATTTACCTTCCGCCCGCGTCACAGGCATGAAGGTGAGACGAATGACAGTTTTGTATATTTCTTAACTTTCCGTCACGTCAAAATGAATAGCGCCCTAGTTTGCGCAAGTGGTGTTGAATATTGTGATCGTAAATAGTTCAGCATTTGAGACGGTGCAAGTATTTTATTCATCTCAAAGTTTGTATGTTATGTTTGAATTTTGAAGCCAATAGTGTTAATATTCTTAGGTCTCTAACTAAACACGAGTTACACGGAATGGTCTCTTGTCTTATCTTATCTTATCTTATCTTCAGCAAGCGTTGCTTAATCTTGACGATCGACCTGTGCGGCTGTTAGTATTTAGCCACGAGCTCCTCATTCCCGGGATATATAAAGCCTACGTTATTCCAGACTGTACCCTACCGCTGTGCCAAATTCTATGAAGATGCTTTCAGACGTTTCCGTTCTGACGTGAAAGAGTAACAAACATACATCTAACCATCCAACCGTCCTCAAAAACTTTCGCATTTATAATATTAGTGGGATTTAGTCCACTAGAACATTGTTATTATAAGCCGGTCCTTCAGGCGTTCGAGGATAACTTTACTGAAATAATTATTATAAATGGTAGTTAAATCTAGAAATCATAAGCTGTTAACTGGAATTGGCTTAAAGTTTTAGTGTATTTACTGAAAATTATAAAGGCCCTTCTTGGTACTATAGTTTTGATCTTACATTAATATTTAAAATATTAAATTTTTAGTAGGCTCATGAAAAATAATTCTTTCAGATTTATATTTTTATGAAATTGTTTTTACTACTACTACTACCAGTGACGTTTATATATAGACATGTCATAAACCAACATCGCGGCGCTTAAAAACGGCGAAAATACTAGATAGCTACTAATACGCATGAAGAAAGGGAAAGAAAATATGTCACCGGACGGCGGGATGCCTGTTGCTCTGAGGGAGATATAAATATACATCTTCAGTTACGTCACAGGATAAGTAATATTCAAATTGACATCAAAACAAACGTAGTGTTGCGCGACAGGTTGGTGCGTAACTAAGCGCGATGTGGCCAATTGGCTTCATTTCATGTTGTCATTTTAGAGTGCGGACAACGTATCTATAGTTTTATCATTGACTACTACTACTAATTTTTTTTACTTTTGGTAGGTACGCGTTTGACCACTATCTCACCTGATGGTAAGTGATGATGCCGCTTGCCTAGAAGTTACCTATTCACTCTTGACTTCAAGACTTACAGGTTGTAGCTATCAGGAAACACAGATTCCGGCAGGGAATTCCACTCCTGTTGCTGTATGCACTATTAAGAGTGTGTATTCCGTCCACTAGCTCCGCCAATCGTTTTTTATTAATTGTGGTAAATTTATGACACGTAGATAAAAAAGCGCTCTGTAGTGTACTGAAGAAATGTTTTTTTTTTTTTTGACAGCTATTTTTAATACATAACTCATGGCTAAATAGCCAAAACGGCAATTATTGCTGAAAGTGGCCACTTTTAGCAAAAATATCGACTTTGGCAACTATTTAGGTTCTAAAGTACAAAAAATAACTCTCAAAAAATAATAAATCCATTTCTTCAGAACACTACAGAGCGGTTTTTTATCTACGTGTCTTAAATTTACCACAATTAATAAAAAACGATTGGCGGCGCTAGTGGACGGAATACGCCCTCTTAATGTGTTCCCAAAACGTTTTGTGCGTGTGGGTGGGATGTCCACCATGTACCTACCGATATAGGCATGAAAACTGTGGATTAAGTAAATTGGAAGGCCGATTGTTTAATTAATCAAACAACCGGCTTATTGCAGTCAAAATAACGTAATATTCCTACTGCTTTTAATGAAATGAATACATCGGTACTTACTGAATAATTGATGTAAAAATTAAAAGGCACCCATAAAGTAGGTATTCTCCTTGTTTATGAGTTATCAAAACCCGACTGGAATAACTTTTTAAAAGTATATGTGAAAATCTATTATTCATTTTGTTTGTTTATCACGGTTTTGGCTGATAGGATTTGGTTGAAACTTGAGCATTCTGATTCTCACCGTGCAAGGCTTTCCTAGATCTTTCTTTGGGGGCTGAGTCACCCGCGTCCGTAGGAGAATACCCTTCAGCGAATCCCTACATGTGGTCCCCGGGTGGTGCTAAACAGGTGACACTAACCGCCTCCGTGGTCTAGTGGTTATACCACCTGATTCATACCCAGAGGTCCCGGGTTCGATTCCCAGCGGGGGCAAATTTTTTGCTCGGTTTGGTTGGTGGTAGGACTTGTTCTAAGTCCGCCTGGCAAGCTACCACCATCATGTCTAAGTCTGTCGCCATAACTACAATGTTAACAGCATTGTTGTGTTCCAGCAGTTAGAGGTATGATAGCCAGTTCCTCTGTGTAAGAGGATTCCGGTTGAAACTCGCTTCCATCTTCGGCCTAATCATCACTTTCCATCAGGTGAGATTTGGGCCAAGAGTTTCCCAGTATTGTGTAAAAAAAAAAAACCTAAGACTTACCTAAATCAGCCTTTCCAAACATTTTCTAACTAAATTGTCAAGCCGGATAAAACTATCACTTTCTTTATGTATTACTTTCTTTCTATCTTTATTTTTGTATATTCATTTCCTTTCTTTCTTTTTTACTGTCATTCTTTAGGTACTTTACAAAGTGCAACTACTGATCTTAACTACACAACAAGAAACTGAATATTACAGTACCCTTTTGCAAGATTGGTGTCAGATTTTCTGGCTTTTGAGCATCTGTAAGGACTATTAGAAATACACACAGCTTAACGTGCTTTCCGTGAAGGAATTTCCGTATGTAATTGCTGTTCACCCACAGACCGACCTCTGTAAGCATTCACAAGCACTAATGAATCTTCAGGGAATGCTCACTCTTGCGGGATTTGTTCGAAAGGGTCACCGCAGCCCTGGAACGCAAAGTACAGTAAGAGGAACACGGATGGGTTTTAGTCAGTAAGAGTCTGACACTCTCTTCTGCTTTGGGCGAATCCAAACGAACCACACTATTTTTACATCATTTTAAAATCATAGACTTATTATTGGTCTTCTGGTACCTAAAACCTGGTCCAGACGTGTGTTGCGCGTCACGTATGTTTACGTGTAATTTAGCGTCAACAATGTAGACGGTACACGAACTCAACGTGAATCGTGTTAGCGAAAGTCATTTGATGATTTCCCAACATTAAAAAAAGGGAGATTTCCTAGAGATTCCAAATAAATCTCTAAAACTACAAGTTACACACAAAATGAAATCATATTCCATTCACTAAAACTTTGCTTAGCAACTGTTGTATATCTTACAAACTGAATAAATCAGAAGCATTTAAATTCTGCTCGATATTTCAGCAGTCTATTCATCCATATTGTACTCGACTTTGCAGTTCCCGTTTCGTATCGGCGTCGGAACATGTGTTTAGAATATATAATTGTTATACGGATTGGTTTACAATATTCATCAAAACTGAGTGAGTTTTAGTTGCGAGTTAGTTATCTTGTACCTACGTACACGTAGAATAATCAAAACACTGGTCTAAATAAAACTCATGAATTTTCTAAAAGTTAGAATATAAAGCCTACTTTCTATGAATAGTTTAGTAAATCAAAGTCATTTAGGTACTAAAAATAAGTCTATTTAATTAACCTTTTTGAATATGAACTTTGAAACTTAAAATTGTCCTCGTTTGAATTTAGACTACTTTCTAAAAAAGTCTCGTAAATGACGTAGGTATCAATCGTTGGTTTTTATAAGTTGTTACTTAATCTACATGTATAATATGAAAGAAAGTCATGTTAGTTACACTATTTATAACACAAGAACGGCTAAACCGATTTGGCTGAAAATTGGTGGGGAGGTAGCTTAAAACCAGGAGACGGACATAGGAATTTTTCCCGGAAATCCCACGATAACGGGAACTATGCGGGTAAACGGGAGCGAAGCCGCGGGGGACTGCTAGGATTTGATAAACAAGAAGCTAAATAAATAAATAAATTATCTATTTATTTCCGAAATAATTGTGGTCGTTTTTCATGACATCATGAATTTTAATAAAAAGCACAAGAAAATACCACACAAATCTGTTAGGCGTTTTTGTCAAAAGCTAAGTTTACACATCAACCTCAGAAATTAACCAAAAGATTGACGTATAAATCTGTTATTTTTAACCAAATTACAAGTAAACACCATTTTAATACATATTGCATTGCTAGTCAAAGAAAATCCCATTGTACTGTTTTACGCAATAAAGCCTACGACACACAGTAACTGTTTACAAATAAAAAGTAATGCCTTGAAGCTCTTGTTATCTAGATAATAAGTTGGGATTTATCGTTTGGCTTTACAATAACGTTGAAAGATACTTAGATTCTATCAAGGCTATTGTGGCCCTATTGTGGACCTACAATGTGGCCTCGATACTAAAATTTTATCTCCAAATATCGTGCGAAGAAGAGCTAAAGTTTTCTCCCTTTGCGAACCATAATAATTTTATTTAGTTACGCTCCAGTATTCAAAGTTTCTTTTAGTACTAACATACCTTTTAGTTGGACGAATGAATTCAAATAGTTCGTGAGAATAATGTGAAGTTAACGTTGAAATTGTAATATTGAGTAGAAGTTTTTTACAATGATCGCTGAAAATACCTTTTTGTGTGAGCTCATGTCAGCTTTTACCAGGATTTTTTTTACATCATCCCTTGCTTATCGTTATTTTAGCCGTAAGATGATAACTGTAGTAAATAGGTGAGCCTTCCTAAGGCTCACCACATTCACCAGTCTTCGGTACACCGGACCTTCACCAGGTCATTGGTCTTCCTTTTCTTTCTTGGAGGCCTTTGAACAATGCCTCTTACGATACGCGGTCGCCACTCCAGAACTTTTCAGCCCGATTGACCATTTATTCTGCGAGCAATGCCCTGCCCACTGCCATTTCAGTTTGGTGAATAAAATAAATAATAATCTTTGTTTCTGTGGCCTCTTAGATAATTACTTTAGTTTAGGCAACCTTGGGATCCAAACATTTTTGTACAATCAGTGATATTCTAGCAGTGGAGGCCTTTTTCCAATTGCCAAAATGTTTGGGGTTGCTGAGGTGGTACTTTGGCGCGCCACAAATTTTGTTATTTTTTTTTGATAGATTTTTTTTTGCCTATCCCTTTTTTCTAGAGCTCATGTTATGCAGACGTATTCTTAGAACAAAACTCACGAAATATGACGTACGATCATCAAACATCGCACAGCACAGTTCATGAGAACAACACTTGACCAAACAATAAATGGAAGAAGCTAATTACATAAATACCTGAAACCGGATTGTATCCGGTAGCTTTCCGAATTGTATGTTAATCTTAAAATAAGAAACTTTTTATGCAGTAGAATTTAGCTTGAACGGAGTACTGTTTGTAAATATTTTTCACTGTTATGTTCGGCATTCGAGCTTTGAGGTCCCTTTAATGTTTAGTAGGCACCCGTTCCGTACTGCTAAGTATGTGGCCCTGGGCGGATTATTAACTGGTTTTCGTGCGATAACATGAAACTTCCTGTTTTCATGTAAAACCACCTGGTTCGCGTAAACCTAGTTAAGATAATTAAGTGGTATCGCGAAATCTAAGTAGGTACTCTCTTAGCTTTTTTAATATTTTTTAAAAACTTACAACAGGAAAGTCGAATCATACTTCTTCGTGTTTTGTACATTTGTGAAACAAATAAATATATTGAATACAAGTGATCTTTGAACAAAGTGAGATGAAAAGAAATGACCTATATTTTCTTATCAATATTCTTGTAGGCTGTATTTTTTTAAATGTGTGAATTCTTTGAGAAATTACTCAAAAAATTACATCACTGTAAATAATCTGCCCGTCCCAAAATTCTACTCTGTGTACTTAATGTATGGTAGAGTTGGCTTCCATACCAACCAATTGCAGTTTAATTTACAACCACTCATCATTTAAATTTCTGAACTGTAACAATAAAGTATAAATCCGCGCGCAATCAGAATGGGATGGAACTTTGTCAAAGTAAATCGAAAATTACAGTTCTTTCTTCAAGTAGTTGTTATTTCTACGATCTATCATATAAACTAATGTATTATCAAAATTCAGAACAATTTTGCAAACACTACTTGGGTAAAAGGTGACGCAACACAGTCCATATTTGGATTGTGTGTCCGGAAGCCAGCTATGTCATGTTGTCTGAGATGTTATAAAAATACTGAAATTTAGTTTTATTTTTAAATACCTTTAAGAGGCAGGTTTATCATTAATGTAATTAATACAATGTAACATGCTTCACTTAAATATGAAAGAAAATAGAAGATTTTGGAATGATCAATAACTGTAAATTCATTTTCTTTTTATTAGCGACAACAATGCTCACAGTATGTTTTTCAAGCTTTCAAACTATTCTGTTACTTTTTAGGGTTTTATACCAGAATGATAGAAAGAAACCCTTATTTATTTTTTATTTATTTTTTTTTTATAGAAAGAAACCCTTTATTTTTTATTTATTTTTTTATTATGGTGTAACTAAGACTGTGACAGAAGGATATCTTAAGAACTACTTATGCTATCAACTTTTAAATGACATTTGCTTAACTATTTTGCAAACAAGAAAGAAATAAGTTTTTTTTTTTTTGCGACGGCTGCTGAAAAGCTTTTTTTAAATTCGAAGTGGGGTTCTAAGGCATGTGGGGTATCATATTATGAAAGAACGCTATTCGCGCATTCTCCAACATTTTTTCTTTTTTTTATTAGACGGCCATTTATTTTTCACAAAAATTTAGGAATAAAGTAAAAGTAAAAATTACAGGAAAAATAAAATGATGTATCTAAGTAACACACTTTTTCAGAAATCATCAAAAAGAATCATTTTTTTTGATGATTTCTTGCTCTATCTAAAGCTGCAAAATACACCGCAGTGTTAAAATTCTCTGACAAATACAGGTCTCGCTGATGTTTAAAGACATTTCACGTTTGTATATGATGGTACGGAACCGTCGGTGGGCTATTCCGACTCGCCCTTGTCCAGTTTTTATAATATAAAAAAGGTAAGTTTACGCTTCAATAATAAAATATCCTGAGAGGTTAAAGCAAAAACAAATCAAAAGATGATCTAATTTTATTAAGAGCTATATTCAAACCTTTGTTAGGTTTTCTTCAATATTTACAAAGAAAAACTCCTTTAAGCGAGGAATTTCTAAGAAATCTAAACAACCTGCGACGTTAACGGGCTATTTTTTGCGCCTGACGATGTAAATTGCTTTTTAAAACCTGAATAACTCGAACGATTTCAACAAATTAGGCTTTGTTCGGTTTTTCTTAGTCACGCGAACTTACAGAGGTTTAAAAACGTAACGATGTATTTTTTCGACGTGTGAGTTGGTTGCTTAATTGACAGCTAAAAGTATTTGGTCGAGAATGGCAAAATGTGTAAGGTTGCCACTGCGTGCGGTCAGTGTTCCAAGTTCCACGTTCGGCATTCACTGTGATCAGATGCGGTGGCTTAGAATCGTACACACTAAATTAAACATACATTTTAGCAGTACAACAAAGTAAATCATACAGAAAAAGTCTAAAAAAGAAACACAAAGCAGGAGAGTAAAAAAACGCCGCTCCAGAATATTTTAATAGAACTATAAATCCAGCATAAATACGAAGACTATCGGATTATATGATATGAAAATGTATTGAAAACATGAATTTTCTCACGTTTTCCGATAAAAATCCGATTCTTAGTCACACTCCAGTTTCAATACATTGCGGCTGACTTTGATGAATGCTTACGATAAATACGTTCTGACGCGATATCTCAAACAGACTACAAAAACTAAAAAAGACGTGATTTATTTCCAGCGTATTCATAGGTTGTGTTAGATAAAAAATAGCATAATAAGTATGAAAATTTACCAAAAAAAAACGAAACATAGAAATCATCTCAAGACTGTAATTATGAAGGAGTGAATCCCAGTGAGGCAATGTTTATGTATAAAAATGTACATTCATGGTACTTCCATATATGCAAAACAGGGTGAACCAATTTTTATAAACAGCGCACAAATCTATACAAGTCTGATCTTAGATGATACAGCTATACATTTAATAAACAAAACACTCCCGGACTTCGTGCTTAGTAATAGGTCCCTGGATTACCGTTTTTACTGGATCTGACATCATTTAATGACTCCTCCTGATCTGGGTGAAGCAGGAGGGAGTGTCAGACTCTTACTGACTTAATCCATAGTTCCTTTTGTGTTCCGGGGCCGTGGTGACTCTTTCGAACAAATTCCGCAACCTAACCAGGCCTTACCAAAATCACTCAATTAAAACGAAATTATGTTGGCACCGCAACTGGGAATGGATTGACGACTTTAAGGATAATGACGATGAGGATGTAAAAGCTTTCAGTTTTTCATTTATAATTTTAAAAATGACACAAAAAATGTAGAAAGTCCCACTAAAATAAACCTCAACTACTCATATCAATAATAAAGTTCATTGTTTGTAAATGATCAGCCAAGATTATAATCTACAAACCTCGATAACATAATTCTACAACACACCAAGAACCCTCTACACATGCCTACGTTCAGAAATTCTAATAAAAACAAATTGAATAGCCAAATTGTCCGGTCGCCAGTCTTGTACATGACACGTTATTTTCTCCGATTCTACCCTCAAACTTTCAAGGACCCAGCGACAGGATTTGCCGGACCCACATCGGCTAAATCTACCCTAGGTATATGACTCTCAACAATTTTGTCCCATCTCAAATAGAAACAAGGGGAAATGCGGTTGACGGAGGTATGTTAGGATTTCGGTAGCCATTTTTTTCTGTAAATGTGGTAGTATGAATATGAATTGGGGATGATTGTACGGATTGAAAGTTGTTGAAGACCTTTCCTTTTGTTGAATTGACCTAGTGACTCGACGATCCTTGAATTTGCTATGGTCAGTATGACCGTGTTTGTTTGATCCCAATGTTTTGAAAAAAAAAAAATGAACTTTAGTCATGCTGATTGAGACAAGATTTTTTAGGTCAGATAACTTTAAACTTAAAATGCCAATGCAATCCACGAATTTTTTAGATAATTGTTTTACAGTTCAGGCCGCAAGTTTATGGAATGCGTTGCCTGTGTCAATAAAGCGTGCGCAATCGCTGCCTGTTTTTTAAAGATTAGTCAAAGAACACTACTTGTCACTACGATATTCTAATATTAGTATATTCTCCTGCTCATATAAATTAAGTATATATTATGTATCTGTGTATATATTTATGTATTGTTTATATTATGATTCAGTTCCTATCTATATTCTTTGTCAGTTAAAAAAATGTTAAATTCATATTTGCACCAAGTGTCTGCCCCATTTCATGTCCAGGCTATCTTTTTCCATTCCTGGTTGCCTGGAAGAGATCGTGGAATGCGACAAGGCCGCCATTATAAAAACATAAAGAATACCATAATATATATTAATAAATATATACATTGAGTGACAGTTCAAAGCTCGCTGTCAGATTTATTGCTATAGGTCCGAGTTAGTTGCCAACATGGGTCCTTTAAGTATGCAATATTTTAAAACTCATGTTAGCAACTAGCTCTGGGTTAAGTGTTTCTTGCAATTGAGACTATATTTTTTTTTTTTAACAACATCTTCGGCGTGATGTTTTGTATGATTTCATTTCAAGGAAACGGTCTTAAAAGTTTATCCGCATTACTTTTCAGAAATAGAATAATTTTTTGTCAATCTTGATATCCGACACTAAAAATTGCAGTCTTTTGCATTTATAAATTACGTTTGTAGAGAGCACGCCTTCCATATCGTTCTTCCTTACTCGTCATTTTGTTCTTCCTAAATCGTCGTATTGTTCTTCCTAAATCGTCGTTTTACGATAGCCACAGGTGAATCCACAATCAAACTTGATCGGACTCTGATTAACTTGATTGGTACTTCGTCCTGATTGCTGCTACTAAAATAAGGTTTCCTAATTGTTTTCATCAAACTCTGTACAATTCAGTTGAACTCTTTAGTCATTTTGTGAGTAAGGCTTCTTTTTGTCTTGGAAATCGATTCATTGGTTTTCAAACCCAGTTGTTCAATGAACAACGCTGATATACTGAGTTTATTATTATTATTTGTCATCATCATATTTCAGCCGAAAGAAATTCATTTGTGGAAATTAGTTTTCCGTAAGCATCGTTGCATCGCAGAGCAGTAGGCTAATTCACGTAACAAAATAAGTGTTGTTGCAGTGCAGTTGAAGTTAAGTTTCGATCAAATCAACGCTTTTTGTATTCTCCACCGCTGTCAGACACGCTCGCGTCAAGTTCGCGTCACGCGAGCGCAATAACGGCATTCTACTGTAGCGCGTCTTTGGTGCGTGCTTCGGAACGCAACATGATCGGTATTCTACGATTCGTTTGACGTCTCAAAATGACAGCTTATTAACCTGAAATCTGTACTGGGGCATCATTTTAATATTTTAATAATATTCAAATGTAATCGATTCTATTCCATTATTTAGTGCGTAATAATTACTCTCATATGGCCGCACCATAAGTAAGTGTGTGGCTGTCGTACAGTTCACGCGCAGCTTACGCGCAGTTCAAAGATTACAAGAATACCGTTTATCACTTAAACTTGAACTTAACTGCAACTGCGCTAATACTTAATCGGCGTGTCATAAAATTACGTGAATTAGCCCTCAGATGTTCGATGGGGTCGAAAAGTTCTGAGGTGGCGACCGTGAGCCGTAAGACGTAGCGTTGGAAGGCCTCCTAAAAGGTGGACTGATGACCTGGTGAGGGTCGCGGGTAGCCGTTGGATGCGAGACGCACAGGACTAACCAGTCCTGCAGCGACATTGGGGTATGAAGCATCGTCACATCAATCGGTCCTGGTTGGCTACTCTCTAAGCCCGATGTCCGTAGTTTCGGGCTTAGTTACGGGCGTATTCTACTCCTTACGAACTTACGATTAGTTCAAAACCGAACTAAAAATTAATGAGAACACGATTTTACAGTGAGTTCCAACAGTGTTGACATTAATTCTTATTGTTTGGGTAATACGCCCGCAACTAAGCCCGAAACAACGGACTTCGGGCTTAGAGGGAGGGTTTCAACGGTGCCTCTTCTGGTATGCAGATAACACTCCACAACCTTTTGATTTCATTGGCAATCCGTATTTTGAACAATAAGCTTTTTTTGTAACTACCAGTTATTGATGATGATGAGTAATAAATTTAATTTTAATTTAATTTCCTCTCATTTTAAAGGTTATGCTCGTATCATTCTTTTAACAGATTGGGCTTAAATTATTTTTACGTTATTAAAATTGCATGAATCTTTACTGTTAAACCGGATTACTGAGGAAAGGGAAATCGACTGCAGTGTTACCATTAAATATTAATTTGGTGTTTAATATTAAAGTGCGTTATTAATTCGGCGTTTATTAATATGGCACTGACAACTGAAGACTGTTTTCTGATGATTATAATTATTTATATTATGCTGAATGGGTATTTTTTACGAAAAATCAATGTTTTAATAGTAGTTAGTGCATACTGCTACGAGTAGTAAGTTTCAGTTTGATTTTGAGCTACGCTGGTGTATTTTGAATTGAATTCATTCCCTCTTTCATATGATTTCTAATGTATGGATTTTAACGTTACGTTTTTTTGAATAAAATTTTGCCCCACATTATGAATTTTGCCCGTATCGGGGTTGCGTTTACTAACATATAAAGTCACATACACAAACAGCCGAACCCGGAACAATTATCTGTAGGCCATACGAATACATTTGTTCCGTGCGGGAATCGAACTCACGATACGCGACGCAGCAGCCGATCGATCAACCACTGCACCAACCCAGCTGTCAGACTTAACAGTTATGTACCTTAAAAATCAGAATAATACAGTCATAAGCTATAGTACGCATAAAGGAAGTAGATAAGTACCGATTCCAGTCGTGGGCGGCAGTCATTAATTATATACCTACCAAAAACTGAATTTTAAAAGTGTAACATAAAAGTGCTTATTCCAAAAGATTGCAAAACCGCTTTTTATATTGCTGATGTTATTGTTCAGGTATCCTTTCTATATCCAACCAAAACCCACATCTGTAAACATCATTCATGCGATAAAACCACATTGACCCTTCTAATCCGCTTTATTTCGTTTTAGCAATTAAAAAAGTAAATACTTTACGTACCCAACCGCTGGGCCCGAACATAATTAGAGCGATCGACCATCGTTAAGTCTGAACAAGTTGGCAGCGGATAATCTCCTCTTCATATAAACATGTCACGTATAAGAACGAGTGTTTACTTGACAAAACAAGGCTTTCTGAATCTCGACTTCTGAGCATTTAATATGTCTTGTGATTTTTATGTACCACGCTTTTCTTTTCTTTTCTTGTAGCGATCTCCATGTTTCTTAAATCGATTTACATATTTAATAACGCTCACGGAATAAACGCAATACCTCTTATGGCGTCGTTCCTACTCATCATTTTGAACAACTTTTGAATGAATACATGACTTAATTAATTAATGATAATTTATTTCTCAGTATAGACATACACTAACATTGCCGGTTTAGAAATATTAAATAAGTAACAAGTCAACTTACAGTAATTTTTGTCATCGAAACAATAAGTAAATACAGCCAGTGATAGCCAGTTCCTCTGTGTAAGAGGATTCCGGGTGAAACTCGCTTCCATCTTCGGCCTAATCATCACTTTCCATCAGGTGAGATTTGGGCCAAGAGTTTCCCCGTTTAGCATAAAAAAAAAGATACAGTTCCGCTAAATTTATAATAAATTAGTTGAAAAAAATTGATTCTAATACAAAGTCAAATTTTATGAGCACAATTATTGATATTTACGAATAATAATGTCAAAAATATTAATGTAAACAACAAAACAAATACAATACAATACAAGTCAATAGGAGTACCTATTGATATCATATTGTACTGTCAAAATTTATAATCTTAAAATTTATTAACCGAATAGAAACATAGAGTTTTTCTTCTGACACAAGGACCAAAACTGAAATCTCGAAAAAAAATTCGACTGTCCCATACATTGATGTACTCGACAAGATGTACTGAATAGCGATTTTGGAGTTGGCCTCATAGTGAAGTTAGTTCTTAACGATGAGTACAATGACCCCATAGGAGATATTGTGTTTATTCTGTTATACGCTGTATGTAAATCGGTGTAAAAACGCTGTAAGAACGCTCTTTTTCCCTACCTATATTCTTTAATTAGTAGTTCGTTCTTATACAGATGGCACAGGAAAAGAATTCTTGGACTCGAGAGAGGTTTCTGCCCAGCAGTGAGACTGGGACAAGGAAGGTTGTGACCTCAATAGCCGACGTCAATCAATGTCACGGAGAGGTAAGAAACATGATAAGATCAAGACGAGCGACATTAAGTGAAATGAATGCCATGAAGTTTTTCTCTGCAATACAGTAATGAGAGACAGCAAAAGTAAAAAAAAAAACGAAATAAGCTGTGCGGGGTGCAAGGTCATAGGTAATATAAAAGCACTGTTTGGATTTAAAAGATTTATTAAAAGTTCTTCAAAGCTAATGTTAAATGTTAATGTTAAAATGTTATCGTTAAAATGTTATGAATGCACCCGGTCCGTTTGACGTATGGAAATGCATTGACATTAAAGTATTCATAAAATTGTTACTTAGATACAAGTACAATTGTTGTAAATTGCTACGTTAGCAAGTGTTCGGCTGCTTAGACCGAACAAAACGTTCCCTTGCATTCAAATTTATAATGTATTCAATTATTTAGGTACTCCCTCTTTGAGGACACAAATAAATAAATAAGTCACATATCCGTATAAATAAAGTTAGATTGCAAAGTTTCTAGGAAACAGCACCGATATTCCTGCTAGAAATAGTTATTTCTCTCTTTAAACTGAATATGGTATACCATGAAAAAGTCTGTTTTGTTCAAAAGAAAATTCTTAGTGCAAAGATTTATTATCCCACTATAAAATAATAAACTGTATACTTTCTTCATCCAATTATTGATGATTGAGTTAAGCCCGTGCGAGTTGGCAGCGGATAATCCCCTCTTGATATAAACACGTCACGTCTGGCGGTCTGCTTAACGTGACTGGCCGTCACGGCGATACTGACGCGTGGTCCCTCATTCTCGTAGTCCCGCTTTCAGACGGTATGTCACGGCGACCACATAAAAATATATATTCGAAGTGGGTTAACCCTTTTTTTGTCGTTTGAAATGTTGTGGGAAAATATTTTGTCGTGTTCGATGGTAGGTTTGATATAGGTAGTGGTTATTGGTGATAAATCTCTTCCGTGAAAACCGGTCAAAAGGTGTTGGGCTCGCTCGTTGAGGGTTCTGAACGAAAATCATTTTGTTCTTATTCTTGCAGTGTTTTTTTGCGCGAAACGACCTGGAAAGGTTGGAAAGGCTTACCTGTAATCCTGGTAGGCAATCATTTTGTTTTAATTCGTTTTATTTGTTACAATGAGTCATGCCTGGCGCGATTTTTTTTTTCTGTTTTTCTAAAGACTATTTTCTGTAATGTCGTATAATTTATGGATATACTCTTTCAGTTCTCCCTTAAACTCTCCACGGAAATTACATGCCAAATTTCAGCTTCCTTCAAGCAGTATTTCCGGCTGTGGTTTTTCTGTCAGTCACTGAGTCACTCAGTAATGGAAGAGTTTTATTTACTCGTATATTGATTTTAACAAAATTCGCAATTTGTTTCAAGAGTGATCCCATATTAAACATTCATATGTTTATGTTATGTGCCCGAGTTTGGTACACAGAAGTTCATTTAGATATGTAGCGAATTCAACGGGAATAGTTCATTAGATTCGTAAAAAATAGTCTTTAATAGATGGATAGACAAAACCACACAAGTAAAAGTATAAAAAACTGGTTGAGGGTTCAGTACCATAAACCTCATTTTTATTATTTGTAGAGGCAATAGAGATACACACTCTGTGAAAATTCTCTTCTAATACGGTTCTTGGATACAACCCACTGACAGACAGATGTACGGACAGAAGAGGAGTAATAGGGTTTCTTTGTTTAACCTTTGGGTACGGAACCCTAAAAAGGTGCGAAATCGGAAGTTCAAATTGCATGAGGATCTGCTCAAGCAAAAAGTGGCTCCTGCCCAGGCATGTTGATGAAACTTAATATTTCTTCCTTGCTGATTTTCTGTCACACATTGTTTCATTTATACTAATATTATAAAGCTGAAGAGTTTGTTTGTTTGCTTGAACGCGCTAATCTCAATAACTACTGGTTCGATTTCAAAAATTATTTCAGTGTTAGATAGCTCATTTCTGCCTTTGTCTAGAAATAGGAACACAAGTTCGGGTTATCAAAAAATAAGGCAATAGAATGGTGACGAATTGTGCAGTGAAATTTTTTTTAAAGTATCTACGTATTTTGTAATAGTATCAGTTTCCAAAGTTAATTGACTGTACAGTATACAATACCCCATTTCCCGTTCATAATTCTCATGTGTAATTAAACTCATGAATTCGCTATTTCTGCATGTTTGTGAGTTGCGATGCTGCGGTGCTCAATGTGGTTTGTTTCAGTGGCTTTTGCTACATTTGTCTACATTTGGTTTCCCGATGCCTGATAAAAACAATTCTTTGCATTTTCAACGAATACTTTTATTTTCATATTTGTATAATAATTTATTACCCTAGAAATAGAAATATACTAGTTTATTTTTCGGTTTAGGGATGGTACGGAAACTTTCGTGTGAGAACCCGACTCGCAGAAAATGTAGGTCTAATACATTCAATCCTAATACTAACTGACCCGCGCAACTTCGTCTGCGTCACACTTTCCAATCATGCTCCGCTCCTATTTGTATATAGTCTATAGCCTTCCTAGATAAATGGGCTATATTATAACACTGAAAAATTTTTTTTTAATCGGACCAGTAGTTATTGAAATTAGCACGATCAAGCAGACAATTCTTGCGTTACTGATCTCGAGTGGCTGACAGACTACGCAAAGCCGAAACTACTGTAGTGCGATTCACTAAGGCAGAACATCTTTACAACCAAGAAATCATCGTTGAAACATCTGATGAATAGATGCCTCATCAGATGTTTCAACGATGAAAGCTGGTGGTATATGTAGCTTCCTTACACTCCGTAAAGGTGTATTAAAAGAGGATTTCCCGAAATTCTTACGGGAACGGGAAAAAAACGGGATATGCGCGGACGAAGTCGCGGGAAAAAGCTAGTCTGAATATAAATGTGCCTCTCATGTTTATTTTCGATAATTCAGCAGACATGGCGTGTCTGGATATTTGACCATACTTATTATGTTCTCCTGTGCTGTGGCAAATAGAAATCATTCGATAATATTCACCAGTTGATATGAAAAAAAACAAAATCAGTTCAAGTTTGTTCTACGTTATAATTACACTATTTTGGTTATTATAATTAAGCCAATTTAAAAAAACTACTATTACAATCTTTTATTTATATTGAATGTAATGTTTGAAATGTAAAATATGAGTTGCAATATTAAACTTGGGATCAGTACCTAGAGTATAAATTTAGGGCCAATTCTACTAATTTTTAAACAAGTTTTGCATTCGCATGTCAATCTCAAATAGTCAAAAAGCCTTAATTTTCATACATTTTTGACAGTTTGCGATTGAGATGCGAATGTAAAAATTAGTAGAATTGGTACTCAGGGACTTTTGTGCGAAACTCCGATTGCCATTTGCCCGAATTTTCTAAAATTAAGATTGACAGATGTCAATTTTATTTAGTTCCGTATTTATTTTAAAAACTGTAGTTGATTGGTTTAGTCAGAATACTATTTTGGTGACTGAAAACGGTTTTTAATTAAGTAACGAATTTTCCTGCTTCACTTTATTTCTCTAAATAAAAAAACGGACGCGAAAAAAATATCCTCGTCGCTTCAGTTTAGTTTTATATTGAAACTTCACCTGTACAATAACGTTGCACGCTTGTTCAAATATTTGTCGTGTGCAAACTAAGCAAGAATGCTTTCGACGCTCCTACCAATGGCGGTGGACATACTTACGTATATAGTACACTAGAGGCCGCCCGCGACTTCGTTCGCGTATAAATTCTCGTTATTCCCGTGTAAATCCCGATCCCTCGGGAATTCCGGGATAAAAAGTAGCCTTTGTGTTATTCTGGGTCTTCAGCTACCTAAATACCAAATTTCATCGTAATCCGTCCAGAAGTTTTTTCGTGAAAGGGTAACAAACATACATACACATACACATACATCCATCCTCACAAACTTTCGCATTTATAATATTAGTAGGATTCGATTTCAAATTAAACTAATCGATACATTGTTGTTGCTTCCACAGATTGCCCATCGGAGAGTGTGCCCAAGAACTCCACGATCTCATCCCACCAGCCCCCTTCTACCATCGGATATCCAGAGGCAATGCTACTTACCATCCCTACCTTGTTGCTATTTCACCAACTCGCACTAAGCGCTTCCAAACGACTTTCATAATGCGCACAGCAAAGGAGTGGAACTCTTTGCCTGCGTCTGTGTTCCGAATGCTTACAACCCTAATCTTTTCAAATTTAGAGTGAACAGGCTACTTCTGGGTAAGCTCGCTCCATCGTAGACTTTGTCTCTGTCATATCTCACCTAGACTAGAGTCAAGAGCAAACCAAATTCAAATAAAAAAATATTAAAAAAATTGTGTGTTGGTGAATTATAAATTGTAACAGATCAGTTTAATGTGTTCGCTTACTAATTGCCACGCGTCTATTTAAAATTATACCAAAATCTTTCTAATTAATCAACGGTCTTCAATCCAATTTGTGTTGAAAATTTCAAATACGTTTTTGCAAATTTTCTATTCATTCGACAGCAAGGAAACTTGGTAAGTAAACGAGGCTTTTACCAACGTCATTAATTAAATTGTCGAGTTTGAACGCAGCTACTTAGTTAAATTACTGGAATCAAATAATGTACTAGAGTAATTTATTGGCTATGGTTAAAATATTTATTGCTCCTAACTAGAATTGCCATTGGTAGGTCATAACTCTATGTAATTACCTACAAAATCAAATACTATAATTTGTTTTGTAAGTAATTTTATGAACAAGTTTTAATATCCATGCGCATAATGTTTTTTTTTTAACTAATATTATTTATTTATTTACTTACAAATACTTTATTTGCACTTAAAGAATCTAGGAAAGTAACTCAAACTATAAATTATAAAAAGTGGCGTTGAAAAAAATTTCAAAACAAATAAAAAGTTATTTGCTTTTAAAAAAATCTTGTTAGCGTACAAAGTTTACAGTACACCGATAAAAAAACGTCGTTTAGTCTCCGCTTAGAAAATCTCTCTGTGCTGTCCCTGAGAGTCATTTTCACGAGGAAAGGTACTTTTAAAAGCTAAACTGACCTACAAAAGCTGAAATTCGACTAAAGAATTTGTTAAAAGACTGCGTTTGTAAAATCATAAAAGCTTGGAATTTTTGTGAAGTACCTGTGTCAATTTATATATTTTAAAACTAGCTAACCCGCGCAACTTCATCTGCGTCACAAGTTCCATAAATGCTCCGCTCCTATTGGTCCTAGCAATGACATATATCCTAGCCTTCCTCGATAAATGGCCTATCTAACACTGAAATAATTTTTCAAATCGGACCAGTAGTTCCTGAAATAAGCGTGATCAAGCAAACAAACTTTGAAAAAATATTTTATAGTTGGATAGACCATTTATCGAGGAAGGCTAGGATATAATTATGTCGTCGCTAGGACAAATAGGAGCGGAGCATTTATAATTGACACGGTTGGCGCAGTGGTTGAGCGATTGACTGCTGCGCAGCATGTCGCGGGTTCGATTCCCGCACGGAACAAATATTTGTACGACCTACATGTATTTGTTCCGAGTCTGGGTGTTTTTCTATCTGTAATATGTATGTATTTACAAAAAAAAATGTATATAAGTAGTTTATCAGCCATCTCGTTACCATAACACAAGCATTAGGTTGCTTAGCTTGGGACTATATGGCGTTGTGTGAAATGTCCAAGGATATTATTATTATTCCATTTATTCAGTGTATATACATATTATTTACATTTTTAAATATTTCTATTAAATTAATTTAAAAAAAAACATTTAAAAATATAAAAAATAGTAGCCCACCGGTATCGGGAACAGGGTCCAAGCTACCGGTGGTCAGGGCTTATTATTATTATTATTATAATTAGCCTATAGCCTTATAGGCTAATCTTGTGCATCGACGCCGAGTTGCTGGCCTGTTGGTTTTCTATCGGTTACATTTTGGGAAGTGTGCGACGGAATAGCATAATTTCATCCGCCAAGCCCGTTCCACCATCGGACTAAAAGACGTACGGCGATGCGCCACCGGTACATCGTGGACATCCCACCTATACGCACAAAACGTTTTGGGAATACATTCATTGTGCATACAGCTAAGAAGTGGAATTCCCAGCTGGAGTCAGTGTTTCCTGATAGCTACAACCTCTTTAAGTCAGGTGTGAATAGGTTACTTCTAGGCAAGCGTGCTCCACCTTAGATCGCATCATCGCTTAAAATCAGGTGAGATAGCGCTCGAACGTACGCATGTCAAGAGTAAAAAAAAATAGATATATATAAAACATCACGCTACGACCAAAATTAGCGGGACATTAATGAAAATGTGATGCAGACAAAGCTTCGTGGTTCAGCTTGTGTATAATATTTATGAAAAGGGATTTGTCTATTCTCGAGGACACGATGCTTGAAAAGATACAAATTTTTCAAAAATCGTGTTTTGTTTTTAAACGCTTATTTTTTAAATATTTTTGTACGATCTTGCGCCTAGTGTATTTGACATTACTCTTCCTTCACAGTATTGCTAGTTGCCAACAGTTAATCGTTGATTTTTAAACAGATTATTTACAAATTTATTCAAATTGTAATATTATTTGACGTTGAATTTAGTCCTCCTCATTCATAAAATAAAATTATTTGTATTATATATTTAAGGTGTTATTTGTAATCACTTGCATTCATTCAAATATGTTTGATCCATGTAATTGGAAAACAAAAGTAACGAAGGTGCTCAATGAATTTCAATTTTTAATCAAATATAAATCGATTATTAAAAAAAGTTAATATGAATTTCAGTTGTCACTTGAAGTCACTGATTTCCGCGTTTTACTCAGATTATTTTACAAGTATTTTTTTAGCTTTGAAAATGAAAAGACCCTTCGAACCTTCTCACATTGTCCTCAGCACGCCTAAAAACTCATACACCAATCCCATTGTTGACCTCAGCTTAAATATGGATATCAAACTCGCCGACCTGAACGGATAAAAATGATTTAGCAAAACAAGTCTTACAATCTTGTCATCACAATATGTTCTTCTCTACGGATATTAGCTATTAGATCTGTATTATATTTTTACTCAAATTGCCAGTTCATGCCAAGCCAAATTCCAATACTACGGGGACATTTTCTTTTATCCTACATGCCATGTCTCACATATTAGCTGGTTCATCTTTTTACTATTGAATTAACAATGCTCAGCTTAGGTTGAGATGTTGAAAATTAAGTAACTTAGGACTGCAAGAAACCATCTAGCAACTTCAAAAGAAGGACAGGCTATGCAGTCGATAATTTTTTTTGCGCTAGATTTTTGACGCTGCAAACTCTGCATAAAAGTTCATTTATTCTCAAATTGAGTTTCTCGATGAACGTTTATAAATTAATTACTCAACTAGATATTATTAATTAGTAGACTAATTTAATTAAAGCTTTCCTCAAGTTTCGCATTTCATAGTTTCGAATTGGTATCGATTTCATTTACGTACTTTCACCTTTCAAATACCTTTCAATACTGTCAGATTAAAGTATTAACACGATTATTTTTTGGTGTTATGTTTCTCTTGAATACAAAGTCAGTTGTGTTGTTGTTGTATGTTACCTATGGAACCCTATTTTTAAACCTTCACCGCCCGTCCCCATCTGACTGTCTCAAAGAGTTTGTACGTCTGTTGCAACCATAACAACAAATAAATCTATACAAAATATAGCAAAGAGGTAAATTTTGTGAGTTTGAAAGGAGTAGTCACTGGATTAACTGAACGGATTTTGAAAATTATTTTAGCAATAGATGAAGTGAACACTGGTCCACTTCAGGGTCAACTTAAGAGGCAGTACAAAATGCTTTCACACAGTTTGTCGAATCTAGATCACCAGAGTTATATCGCAAAGGCATAAATGACCATCCTATTAGATGGCAGCAATATATAGAAAATAATGGTAATAATTTTGATTAAATAAATACGATTAATTAAAAAAAAACCATTTCAATCTTCTGTACACATCGAAAAATTTTCTGTACATATGTTAGCCCCTAATAAAAAGCTGATGAATATGCACTTACGAAGTCACGGGCAAAAGTTATTGCCAAATTAAACTCACATCCTCCATAACCCTGTCCAACTCAACAATGCAGAATTCCAAAACTTAAAATAAAACAGACTTCACAAATTGTTTACCCGACGGAACAAAATCCGCGACCTTGCTCCGAAAGCGGTCACTCTGTGTCATTCATCGAATATTTTGAAAACAATTTCAGACAAAATTCGCAGAAACAATCCATGTGACACTTTACAAAAGTACCACCAGAAAAATGAAAACGAAAATTCTATTTATTCAAATTAATTAATAGATGACATGTTTATGAAATGGTAAGATAATTTCAACAAAGTCCGAAGTCAACAAGGAGTTAATTAAGATAAACGGATTAAGGGCCCGAAGTCTCCGTAAGACCTGGGACTGACACTGTTAGGGATTATTATTAATGGATGAACTAAACGACTATCTGACGGGCCTAGTGTACCCGACAGTTCGTGTAACTCGTTTGCAACGGGTTAAAACGGGGCTGAATCTAAGACCCTTTTTGCAATCTAGTTTTTTTGTCTAACGCTTTCTGGGCTTGATAAATAGATAAAAACCATCTAGAAGTTGGTATGAAGGGTTTTCATTATGTTTACTGTCTTTACTAATATTATAAAGCAGAAGAGTTTGTTTGTTTGGTTGATCGCGCTAATCTCAGGAACTACTGGTCCGATTTGAAAAATTATTTCAGTGTTAGATAGCCCATTTATTGAGGAAGGTTATAAGCTATAGGTATATTATCACGCTAAGACAAATAGGAGCGGAGCAATAGTGGAAAATGTGACGCAGACGAAGTTGCGCGGGTCAGTTAGTGATATTATAAAGCAGAAGAGTTTGTTTGTTTGGTTGAACGCGCTAATCTCAGGAACTACTGGTCCGATTAGAAAAAATATTTCAGTGTTAGATAGCCCATTTATTGAGGAAGGTTTTAAGCTATAGGTATATCATCACGCTAACACAAATAGGAGCGGAGCAATAATGGAAAATGTGACGCAGGCGAAGTGGCGCGGGTCAGTTAGTGATATTATAAAGCAGAAGAGTTTGTTTGTTTGGTTGAACGTGCTAATCTCAGGAACTACTGGTCCGATTTGAAAAAATATTTCAGTGTTAGATAGCCCATTTATTGAGGAAGGTTTTAAGTTACAGGTATATCATCACGCTAACACAAATAGGAGCGGAGCAATAGTGGAAAATGTGACGCAGACGAAGTTGCGCGGGTCAGCTAGTGATATTATAAAGCAGAAGAGTTTGTTTGTTTGATTGAACGCGCTAATCTCAGGAACTACTGGTCCAATTTGAAAAATTATTTCAGTGTTAGATAGTCCATTTATTGAGGAAGGTTATAGGCTGTATATCATCACGCTAACACAAATAGGAGCGGAACAATAGTGAAAAATGTGACGCAGACGAAGTTGCGCCGGTCAGCTAGTACATGATAAAATCAAAATTTTTTTTTTTTAGGGATACGAAATCATCAAATGACTTCTCCCGCTCTGGGTGTAGCGGGAGGGAGTATCAAACTTTTACTGACTAAAACCCATCCATGTTCCTTCATTGCCCTTTGTGTTCCGGAGCCGCGGTATCGCTTTCGAATAGTCCCATAGGTAGCCTAAAGTATGTAACTACTGTTCAATTCGTGTTCAACGTGTTACCTATGTTTTTTTTTTTAATTTGTGATGGGTTTGCTCTTGACTCTTGTCTTGGTCAGAGATGACAGAGACAAAGTCTACGATGGAGCGAGCTTACCCAGAAGGAGCCTGTTCACTCTAGCTTTGAAAACATTAGGGTTGTAAGAGTTTCACTCTTTTGCTGTGCGCATTATAAAAGACGTTTGGAAACGCTTAGTACGATTTGGTGGAATAGCAACAAGGTGGGGATGGTAAGTTGCAGTGCGTCTGGATGTCCGATGGTAGAAGGGGGCGAGGTCGTGGAGTTCTTGGGCACACTCACCGAAGTACAATCTGTAGAAGACCGACAAGCAGGCAACCTTGCGGTCTTTGTTATATTATTTTGTAATAATACTTTGCATACTAATGTATAATGCGAGTTCTTTTAACTCATCAGACCGATGTGTTGCTGGGGAGTTTGGTCCGCCACTTTTTCTTCCCAGCTAAAACACTAGGACGTGGTGACGGGCGGGGCGTTTTTGGAAGACGTATTTTTACCCGACTGCTCCAGGAAGAGGGTACTGTTTGTAAACTTTGACGTTCAAAAAGTGGTGAAACTCAGCATAATTTGAATAAAGGCCTTTTGACTTTTTTCTGCTCTCAAAAATACCAATAAACAATTAGACTAATAAATTCAAGAAATGATGTACGAACGTGATTTATGAGTTAAGATGTTTAATAGTGTTATGTAACTTTTAAGATAGGATAGGTTGAGTTCATCCAAAACTTGTTATTTAGTGTATAAAAAAGATGTTGTATAAGCTAACTTTTCATAACCAGTTAGTAAAAGATCCATGATAAAATAATTATGTTATTGGATATTATACAAAGTAAGTGAAACTACCCACTCTAGCAAAAAAGAAACGATCCTACATTAATTTTCTTTGTCAAATCCAATCTTATTAATAAAATAATTTCCAAAGGAAAACATTTTCTAATATTTTCAGAATAGAATTCCGCAAAAGTAACTCCAGCTCTATTTACTAAAAACCAACATTCCGATCTAATGGGAGCGTTCAATGAAATATGAGTAGAAGATAATGAAGGCAAACAGACTCGACCCATTTATGGAAGGGTAACATTGTCCAACCTGAATCTTTGATAATGGCGAGATGAGATCCCGATAAATCTCACTTCATACGTCAGGGTCTGTGTGACCAGAATAGCAAATTCTGTATCAGGGATTTTGATCTTGGGTGAAATATTTGATTTACATACTTAGGTTTTTCGTGAAGGTATCTGCTCGTGGATAAATACTTAGAGCCGACCTTGAAGATTGATATCATCAAGGTTAAGCAACGCTTGCCGAGTACGGTCTGTAGATGGGTGACCATCATAACATACTGAGACATCTCCGTGCCTCGGAAAGCACGTTACGCTGTTGGTCAAGGCTGTCCTTTGTAGATCTTTGGCAGTCGTTACGAATTGTCAGAAGCGAGAAATCTGACAGTAGTCTGGCCAAGGAGCCGTGTTCCCAGTAAATGTGTTGAGGAGTTCTGGTAGGCAGCCGCTCCACGTGAAATACTGAAATCCTATTTAATTTAGTTTGATTGGTCAAGCTCGAGCTGCTCCTTAAATACTTGGGAAAAGGACATGGCATGTACAATTACATCAAAAGGACAGTGATGCAAAAGAAGATCGAAGCCTCCAGAAATCACTATAGTAGAATCATAATATTAATCACACAACAATCTGTCAAATTTAATTTTAATCGTTATCGCTAACGCGTTAGGTTCAAGGTAGATTGACAGTGACGGGTAACGTAATGTGCTTTCTGATTCTGTTAAAGTGGCCTTTTAGACACACAGAGAGCGGCTCTAATGCGCAGAATGGAGAAAAATAAAGCGATATTTTAGTTCTTGCAACAACGTTAGGCTCATGAATAGCTTAACTATTTCTTATTTTAAATTTTATAAGTACTTCATCAAATAAGGCATTTTTTTTTGCTTTGTAACAAATACCAATTTATTACCGGGAATGCAATTACAACAATTTATTATGCGGACCATACCTATACGTTAAAGTAATTTTATCAAACATACTGGTTCCTGAAAAACCTGTAAAATACCTGATGCCAATTTGAGACAGTGAACTAAAAAACCTACATCCTACAAACACGCTATCTTACAAACACTTTTTCAATAATAAAAGTATCTTGAATGGCTAAGTTCAAACAAAAAAGAATACAGAAATAATTTTGTAAAAGCCAAAAATGTTGAAATGGCGCGGACATTGTAACCGTTAGCGGCTCTTTCCCCTGTTTCACCGCAAGGGATTCGACGGAGTAAATAAGGAAGGAAAATAAAGAAAGAAAGAAAATCTTTTCAGGCTACATTTGCAGTTATTGAGTTTCGTGTTAGAACTCGCAAAAAATCTGCATTGAAAAAGATAAATGAAAATATGTTATGGGAAAATGAACCTTGAAAAAACATTTTCCATTTTAAAAATATCTGATTACTGGTATTGTAATAGTAAATTTTTATCCTAGGTTTGAAAATAACTTATTCAGTCCCGAGACCGCGTTTGGCGCCCGAGCGTAGCGATGGCGTCAAAAGTTCAAGGGACTAAATAAGTCTTTCATCCGAGGTAAGCACTGTGCTTTTAATTACGAACAAAAGAAAAGTAAAAATAAAAACACGAATTGGCTAAAGAAAAATCCATATCTGAATCTGATAAACTCGTCGTGTTTTAATACAAAATAACCTATGCTATACGAAAGTATAAACAAAACTCGAAAAAAAAAAAAGAACGCATTGCCGCTTTCCCGACTATTTTGTTTATTTTTCTGTGACCTGCCAGCTATTCAGCCATAACATTTTCATCATTGTTTTTTTATGATTTGACGGCTGTCAGTTGAAAACGATTCCCCTAGGGCTGCAAAGTAATACTTTTAACCAGCTCCTCAGGCAACTTCAGGCCTACTTTCCGAGTATGAGTAATGAATATGGTATTATGCCGTAACCTCGATTTCTGCAAAGATATTAGCAACGCGTTTCAAACTATCCAAAAGTGCGCTAACTGTTTGATATCTTCCTTGCGCAAACGGTTGCTGGAAAATTCGTAAAATTAAATGGCGATAAAATGAACTGGGCACAAATAAAGTATCTTTATCAATTTTATTATAAAGAAAAAAATCGTAACCTTGCACGCTTACCTACAAACAAACTGGAGTCTTTAAGTCAAGAGTGAATAAGTTGCTTCTAGGCAAGCGTGCTCCATCTTAGACCACATTATCGCTTACCATCAGGTGAGATATTGGTCAAACGGGTGCCTTTCAACAGAAAAAAAAACTATTCACTCTTGACTTAAAGACCAGGTCAGCCCGATTTTTAGCTGTCAAGAAACATAGACTCCAGCAGAAAATTCCAGTCATCAACTGTGCGCAAAATGAAAGTATTCCCAAAACATTTCGTCGATGGCCAACATCTTACTAGTGAGTGTTACTACATTAACTTCATATCAATGCTTATAATAATACAAATGATACGTCTTCACTTCCACAATGTCAAAAACAAAACCTATACTTGATTTTTTATCAATAATAGGAACCGAGATATAGTTTACATATTCAACAATAAAATAAACATTTAAGACAAACTCCGATGTTTTATTTTCCCCCTTTTGTTTATTAACGAAACATTGTTTATATTTTCAACTGCAGATCGACACGGAATCAATTATAAGGTATCAAATCTCGCACTAAAGATCTTCCTCGAAATTCTTTCAATGTCTTTGATTAAATCTTTCAGTGAAATTGATTAAATTGGCCTTCTTTTGTCTTACATCTAATCAGGAAATTGAAAAAATTGTTACGCGTAAATGATAAAGAATAATGGTTTTCAGTTCATCGCAATATAAATCCCTGTCTGTATTAATAAAATACAGGTGATTTATTTCAAAAATTTAAACATTGTTGGCTCAATTTCAAGTAAAATGTAGCGTGAAGTAATACATTAAGAATTTATTGCTAGATCTAGGTGTCTTTATTATTAAATAAGGCATTTTCTTAACACTGAATTATTGGGTTTTGTATACCTACACGTTGAATAAAATATTTCTATATTATTGTGACATTAGTTTTGGAAGTAAATAATGGAAATTGTTTACAAAAATTAAAGCTATAACTGTTTCACGGTGTCTGGATAAGCAACTATATTTACTTGACGAAACCAAGAATGTAGTGAGATCGAAACATCCAAATACCTTTTTGAATCGGAATTTATTTTGAAGGAGCAAAATAAGTACATAACTATTACAATAATTTATAAAGTCGTATTTGAAATTACTTCAGTAGCCTGTATTGCATTTGTAAGCCGAGTTATGTATGATGCCCCATAGTAACTTATGCAAACCATGCAAAAACGCGCTGACATAGAAAATGCATTTTTCTTTCCAAATATTTCCACGTAAAATATTTAAAACAAATATTTATTCTAACACCCGCACCCAATCAAATTCGGTGACACAAAACTGGATTTAGAAAAAATAAATACCGGCACAAAAATGTACAACATTTTACTAAATTAAAACCCTGAAAACTATTCCGTCACGACGATTTTATTTCCTAAATAAATTCATCACGACGACATGTCGCTTAAACTAACTTTACTCACCGTAATGCGGAAGAAATATCCCACTTTTACAATCGGACACATCGCTCACAAGCACAACTATAAACACAACCGAGAAAAGAATAAACTCTTCCAATTTCCAAATAGTTTGTGGTACACTCACAAAGTTTCTACCGACTCGGAAAAACTCTCTCATCATTAATTCAAGTTCACAAAAACTTTTTTACTCATCAACATTTACGTCATTGGCTACATTTTATTTCGTTTGTAGGTTAATGAAACATCGTCTCTTGGCGCTTAGATGATATTCGTGTGCACTCTCCGAATGCCGCGCTCGCACTACGTAAGGGCGTAACTTGACGGATCCTCACTGCGCTTGCGTGAAACAGAGTGACTCTTCTCCCTGACGGACTTATTCACGAGTTAATTAATATATCAACTTTTCTCCGTCCCCCCTATATTAACTGTCACCTTTAATAAAATATTTTGGCTTAGTGTCTTTTCCCTCTGCTGGGAGGAACTTTGACCGTCGAAATTTTGAAATAAAATTAGCACTGGCACTGCAGAGTAACCAATTAAAGGGCTAATAAATTAATCTACAGCGTCCGTTGTCTTGACAGGACACTTCAGACTTCCGCGCTAATTACAGTTTCTTAGGTATTTTGTTAATCTGTTCGTTTATTTAAATAAAGTTTTCGTTGAAGAGGATCCATTACAGAGAAGTGTGATCGATTACATTAATGAATATAAACAAATTAGTCTTGGAGCGGTTCTCTATGCCTATCCGGGGAAGGACGTGACTCGAAATGGTAATACGAGCACTCAGTCCTGGGTACGGCACTATTCAGTGAAATTCGTTTAGCGACTGGATTTTTTCTGCCCGCCACATGTTTTTCTAGCTTCAACTTTGGAATAATATTTAGTTTATATAACTCTTTCATCGAAAAACTGGTCTAGACTTCAAATTAAATCCCTGGGTTACAGTGTAGCGTCTGGTAATAATTTCATTATGTTTACGTAACATAGTGTTCTAGTAATGGATTATTACTATCTGTCTACAAATCAATCTAACACGAACACAGTAATCTACAACTAATTGTATTGAATGCTTGAAAGGCTTACGTTCAACAACAGACATTGAGTGCTATTAGGAAGTTTTTACAGAACTGTGAATGGAAATTGTATACCTACAACTTTGCAATAGTCGTCAAAGTCAATTGACCGACTATTTTTATAGATAGTCGGTAGTCGCCATTTTCTGCTTCGTGCAACCGATAAACGCGTGTGTCTGGACGTTTGTTTCTTCGAGGCGATATAGGTTGGACCTCTTACCGCAACAGAAGGATTAAAGTGAAACATTTTACGCGGTTATTTGCAGAATCGATAAAAACGTTAACGTTTTCATGGTAAACTTCTAATGACTTTATATTTATGATGTGTTTCTGGAATGCTTCGGTAGAAAAACTTTATAAGTTCAGTTACCTAAAGTGGATGAATCATTTTCACAACTTTAATAATAGAATAGAATAGAATATTTTTTATTATGTACACCATATAAGTAAGATAACTGTGAAACAAACACCTAACCATACCACCAACCCAACCACCAACCACCATATCTTGTTTTAAAATTGTGAAAGATGATTCCGAAAAAATCTCCACCGATTTTTTTAAATGTTATTATTAGAAAAGCTACACAAAGAAAAATAAAGACTCAAAATATGAAATGATATATATATATTATGAAAATAAAACATGAACAACAATCACCCTATAGATAATCCCTATTGATAATGTGATAATGAAAACATGTTTTGAATAACAAAAAAAAAATTAAGGGAAAGGTGTGTTTGTATGTTCAAATTAAAAGGCAAACGTCAAACACAACATTCTGAAACATACGTTAGTTAATTCATCAGCATCATCATAACAGCCGAAAGACGTCCAATGTTCCCATAGGTCTCCCCAAAGCGTCACTACAACGACCGATCCTCGCGCGGGTAGCCGATGGATGCGAGTGCATCTCGCATCCATCGGCTACCCGCGACCTACACCATTAACTAAACTACGAAAGAGAGTAGACCGATATGTCTGCCAATAACATCCCACCCGCAAGATCTTCAGTTACTCCGTCATCATGGCGCTTGCAACAGTGCCGAAGTATCGGAAACTCGCAAATAAAAAGGTACATGGTAGCAACCCCGTTGAAATCTATTCTAATGTTAGTGACCATGAAAGTTTAAAATAATATATTAATAATTAATTAATTCCAATAAAACCACAACAATAACCGTTTCGAGTTTTTTCTCAAAACTGAAGTAGTTGTTTCCTTTTTCGTCGAAAGCCACTGATTTTAACTGCCTACATTGTTGTCAACACCCACATTATGATCTTTCCATCTTTTTTTTCTTTTTATGTTTGTAGACAGACACTTGTTTCTTTTCTCATGCCTTTCTTTCTTTTCGTCGTCATTCGTGCTCTTTGATGCATCAAAATGTAACGCCTTATTTTTTCCAGTTTTTGTGCTCGACGAGAAAAGTCTCCATTTTATGAAAATATAAGGAGAGTGCTACTTTGACAAGAAATTTTAATACACTTATTTTAAGTGGTGAAATGCCTCATTAAATATGTTTATTTCACCATAAGGGAAAATAAATAACGTGATCTTTATTTTCCTTGAAATAGAATGTACTTATTCCACATGTTTTATTTTTATTTTATTGCTTTCTATCACATTTTACCACGGAGTAGCACTTATAAGAAATTTCAGATGAATAAAACGAAATATGAGTTTGCTTGACCCAGGAATCAAACCTAGTTAAGTGCCCCATATTCAGCATTAGCGCTAGCGTGAACATAACACATGTTACATGAAAAAAAAGAATGGCAGATCAACCATACCTTACGCTTTATAAAAACATGCATGCAACAAGGATCATTTTTTTAATCATACACCACTTGCACATACCCTATTCAGCATTTTGCTTACATTTTGTTCTAAATGATGAGCAACGGATACGTTCTTTATTTTCCTTTCCGCCTAGATAAGCGTCCATCCAGTTTCAGACAATACAAACGAATGCTTTATTGTTTGGCTAGTCTGCATACATTTGCATGTCAATTGTGAACGTGACAACACCTACTATATTTTTAAACGTTGCGACTACATTCAGATGTTATTCTGAAAACGTAGTAGGAATTATTCGTGTATCGTGAATGGGTGGAGCGACAGACTTGGAAGGTCACTAGTGAATGTGGTACCACTATAGGGGGCAGGTAGGACAGCCCCATATATGCAATTCCTTTGGTTAAAATTTCTCCATTTCTCCGCTCCGCTGTAATGGACGGGCACCCAAAGCGAGCTAAGCCGCTTGGCAAAAGCTAGTATATATTTTCTGGTAAATTTAAATATTAGGTATACTTTTAGGTGGTAGTTTTCTTAATATTTTAAGTAGTTGAAATACTATTAACACTTGATTTTTCTGTTGTCAGATTATTTATGCATGAACAATAATGCTGCCAAACCAATTTTTTTCTGCTGAGATAAAAGTTATTTGACTTTAGAAAAATAGGCTACATTTACTCTTTTATTCGATCAAGTTTATTCCAACTCCCGACCGTTAAGGGCCTTATTGTCTACCAAACAGCAATAGATTTTAAATATAAATCTGCTATTGCCACAAAATACTCCACTGAAAAAATCGAATTATTCCATTAACCATAGTAGTAGTTTTTGTTAATCTAACTATGGTTAATGGAATAATTCGATTTTTTCAGTGGAGTATTTTGTGGCAATAGCAGATTTATATTTAAAATCTATTGCTGTTTGGTAGACAATAAGGCCCTTAACGGTCGGGAGTTGGAATAAACTTGATCGAATAAAAGAGTAAATGTAGCCTATTTTTCTAAAGTCAAATAACTTTTATCTCAGCAGAAAAAAATTGGTTTGGCAGCATTATTGTTCATGCATAAATAATCTGACAACAGAAAAATCAAGTGTTAATAGTATTTCAACTACTTAAAATATTAAGAAAACTACCACCTAAAAGTATACCTAATATTTAAATTTACCAGAAAATATATACTAGCTTTTGCCAAGCGGCTTAGCTCGCTTTGGGTGCCCGTCCATTACAGCGGTGCGGAGTTGTAGTGCACTGAAGAAATGTATTTATTATGTTTTGAGAGTTATGTTTTGTACTTTAGAACATAAATAGTTGCCAAAGTCGATATTTTTGCTAAAAGTGGCCACTTTTAGCAATAATTGCCGTTTTGGCTATTTAGCCATGAGTTATGTATTAAAAATAGCTGTCAAAAAATAATAGATACATTTCTTCAGTGCACTATAGAGCGGTTTTTTATCTACGTGTCTTAAATTTACCACAAATAATAAAAAACGATTGGCGGCGCTAGTGGACGGAATACACACTCTTAACGTAAACGTTTGCTTATGTCAAAGAGTATAGAAAAAAAGAGGTTATCTGTTATTCTCACCAGGCAGCTCTTATTCAGTTTCAATACAAATTGACATTTACGCTAACGCGATCGAGAACGTTAATAAACTCACACTAAACCCTCTGAGTCCGATGTATTCTCAGTCTTGTAACAATCATCTCGTCGACTGCTATAAAACAATCTGATTCGTTTGTGCTCGACAACCTTAATACTATTGTAACCTTAATTCTTAATGGAAAATCTTTTAATCTCTATCTTTTAAGACTGCGAACCCAAGATGCGAGCTTTTATAAACTTGAACACTAAAATAAGATTATTTTAAGTACCTACTGATTTTTTTTTATGATAGAGTATTTACGAGATAAATTTAATGAATTCACGTCTGTGGCTTCTAAAGGGTTAGGCGGAGGAGTACCATTTGTACTTTATTTTACAAGCTTTAACTTGCAATGTATGTATGCTTGTCTGGGTGGAATCTTGCAACTGAATTTTAATCAGTTATCTATTAACCAATTATTGAGCTGAAATTTCGTGTAACGTTTATTTTGGCTTACAATGCAGGCTTAGCTATGTGACTTAATTTTCATTCCAATATGGCGGATCATCCAAAATGTCGGTCTTGTTATCTTTTCTGCACTACCACAGTACATATGGGTATCAATTAATGAAAGGGCTTGCTGAGGAGAACACAAAAACTAAAACAACGTCACATTAAATCCAAAATATATGGGACCATCCAAGATGAATAAAAGCTTGTTTAAAAAAAAACATTAATTTATTATAAATTAGAAGATAAGATATAGACTAGCGGTCCCCCGCGGCTTTGCTCCCGTCCACTGCAACTTTCTTATTGCTTTCTTATTTACTTACATCTAGGCAAGCGTGCTTCATCTTAGACCGCATCATCGCTTAACATCAGGTGAGATAGTGGTGAAACGTATGCCTATCAATAGTAAAAATACCCATTTAGGTATAATATCTTCATCACGATTTGTGTTTACCTTGACGGTAAAGTATAAGTAACATTATTTGCTAACATAGTTTGGTAGTTGAAACCGCGTGACCATTATGCAGCGCGCCTTACGAATGCGCAGAAAACAATATTCAGCTTTATGAAGATAAATTCAAAAAACTTTTTACAAGAAAATACCATTTCAATTATCAAAGAATCATCTAAATAGTCAAATTCCAGCTATTTCGATTTAAAATCCAAAGTTCGTAACCGATTTTGATATGATTTAAATGGGACCAATCTGCAAGTATATCCTTTCAGATAAAACAAAAAAATTTCAAAGCGGTTCATAATTGTCGGAGTTATGAGGTAACAAACATAAAAAAAACACAACCGAATTGAGAACCTCCTCCTTTTTGGGAAGTCGGTTAAAAAGAAGTTTTTCAATGCAAAATTTGATTAAGACGCATCTGCCTCAGTTTATTTTTTTTCGTGTAATTCTTCTTGTCTACTTTTCCCCAACTTTGTTGGGGTTGGCATCCAGCCTATTCAGATCCTGCTGAAGACCTATTGAGGAGAATTTGTACTACTCATTAACTAAATAGTGGATTTTGTATTGGACTTTACTAATAGAAATAGAGACAAACGAAGAAAGTGGGTTTATATCATTAGTAAATATTTTTACCAATTAATATGACTAGTCTGCACTGTCTCACTGCTGAGTGCTGGGCCCTTGCCCCACTCTATTCCTTCAGCGTTTTTGATTTTGTGCTTCTTCCTTCTAAATCTTAAGGTAGCCATCCAGAGGGGCTACTCTTTAAGCCCGAAGTCCGTAGTTATAAATATCCTTGGACTTTTCACACAACGCCATATAGTCCCAAGCTAAGCAATCTAATGCTTGTGTTATGGTAACGAGATGGCTGATAAACTACTTATATACATTTTTTTTTGTAAATACATACATATTATAGATAGAAAAACACCCAGACTCGAAACAAATACCTGTAGGTCGTACAAATATTTGTTCCGTGCGGGAATCGAACCCGCGACATGCTGCGCAGCAGTCAATCGCTCAACCACTGCGCCAACCGTGTCGTCATTTTCGGGCTTAGTTGCGGGCGTATTTTGCTCCGTAGCACTTAACCACTAAGAATACATGACAACCACGAATTAACAGTTAATGTCAAATCGTGTGGTCAAACATTCTTAGTTCGGGTTGAAGACTAATCGTAAGTCCGTAGGTGATACGGAGCAGAATACGCCCGCAACGAAGCCTGAAACTACGGACTTCGGGCTAAGTGAGTAGCCCCCCAGGTCCGCCATCTTGTTCGCGGTCTGCCGTTGCCTCGCTTTGCTATTTCAGGGAGCCGATCCTGTGTTTTGCGGGCCCACAGTTTGTTATACCAAATGGATAAAAAATGATGATTGAATTTTGTTATTAATTTCACCCGTTTAAAATTGGAGCGGGCCCTAGTTTTAAATTTAATTATTACTTACAACATTTATAAATACTAAAAGAGAAACTCTCTTAGTAGACATTTAAAGCTAATCATTTTAAGGATCAAAACAGCTTACAATGTTCTTAGTCAATACTACTAATGTTGCCATAGACTCGTGTAAGACGGTCATTATCACTTAGGGCGGGTTGTTTCAACTACACTTAACGCACGCGTAAACGTTAAAAATGGTGCTAACTATCGTCAAATAAAAAAATTGGGTTGTTTCACAAAATGTCAGCGTTAACGCACGTAAAATATAACGTTTACGTTAACAGATGGTCTGAGCACTGATTAACGTAACTTTAGTTGCGTCAAATATAACAATATTGTGAAATTTCTTTTGAATTCCTCAATACCAGTTCTTCTGATGACACAAATTAGTGGTGGAATGCAAAAAAAGCTATTTAGGTAGGACCCGTGTCAATAACTTAGCTATTGGGATGAGCAGGAATTTATACCAGAATGTTTTGAAACAACGCTTCTAATTTAACGAACGTTGGTTGACTGGTAGAGAATGCCTAAGGCATTAAGTCCGCCTTTGTACTTTTTTTTTGTGCGAAAAGTTTAAATAAATAAATAAATAAACGTCAAACATGGTCCGTAATCATAACTTTTTGACGTACGTATGTTACGTTAACCAACTGTTTGATACAACCCGCCCTTAGTCTGCTAGCTAAGTAGATTAAATAATAAACGCCTACGGACCAGGATTGCTGTTTCTTTATTAACATGCTTGTAATAAAATTACTTCAACTAAGAAATAAAATGTTTACGGTTTTACTAATTTGAGGTAGTAAACCATGAAATGCTATGCTTATGTATGGAATTGAATGTTGGGTGTGGCAAAATAGACATGAAAGTAAAATAAACGCTGTATGAATGTTTTCCTTGCCAAGGGTGTGTGGTATACCTAAATTTAAATAATATTATTGAGAAATGTCAAATAACAAAAATCTAATTTAAAAGAAGACGTAGAGGTAGTAACGAAATTCTAGGAGAGGACGGCCAAAGAAATAAACCATATTTATTTTGCAAATAGGTCACATGTAACTCTTTATAACGTCAATATTTTTTGGTCATATTATTCTAGATGAGGCTGATGTTTCCTAGCTGACTACCCTGAGAAGAAACACCGAAACAGTCTCTTTTAAAGTTCATACAATCGAATAATATATGAAGGTTCATGTCTTTTTTTTTTTTCGGGCCCCTCTGTGTGCTGACTCTCTTTGAGGTGCGCGTGGAACACTAACGCGCCGTCGACATGGCCTGTCGTCACTAGACGGACGGACGGCGAGCCACCCATTGCTCGCCGTCCACAGGCCCGTGCCTACGGTGGCCGGAGGTCACCAGGTGGTGGCCCCCGACGCCCGCGGCGTCCACCACGGCGGCCGGGACGAGAGGGTCTCCTCTCCCTCTACGCCACCTCCTTCGCTAGCATGACTGCTTCGCAGAAGGAGGCAACGGCGTCCCATTCCGTCTCGCTCCGGACCATGGCTTGGACCAGGGCCGGACGCGAGAGGTCACGGCGGTGCGCCGCCCAAGCGGGGCACACCTGCACAGTGTGCTCCACCGTGTCCTCCGGTCGATCCACGCAGTGGTGACACCCGGGAAGGTTCATGTCTGTGGTGGCTTTTTGAGGAAAGTACCAAGCGGGTTTGAGTGGACCTGTCCAAATGGCTATCTTTAGTAGGTCATATTCTTCAGAAAAACCAGGTGAGCAGTACTTGCATCCGAAGTACGTGCATGACCTCATCTATACTAATATTATAAAGAGGTAAAATTTGATTGAGGGGGTAATCTCAGGAACTGCTGGTCTGATTTGAAAAATTCTTTCAGTATTAGATAGCCCATGTTTCGAGGAAGGATAGGCTACATATCATCACGCTAAGACTAAAAGGAGCCGAGCATTAATGGAAAATGTGACGCAGACGAAGTTGCGTGGGTCAGCTAGTACTACATAATTATAACGTTTTGTAGCCACCATAAATCCGTTGTGAAAAAAGCATAGTGGTAGTCGTCTTATATAGAGTTCACGACAGTTGTAAGCAAGCTATGATTGTCGAAATTTATAAAAAAATACGTCAGTTTGACAGGCATCAAATTCAGCTTCGTACATTTACCAATTCTAAAACACTGCCGGCATAATGGTACATAATTATGTTATTCAGTGACACATATAACCAAATGCTGGCTTTTACCTCTGCCACATGATGAGCATTGCCATACAACGTAGCAATGCTGCCAGCCTTTTGAGCACATTACCAGGGGCTAGCGATGCGGATGAATTTATCGATTTTTTTATTTTTAGTTGGTTAAGAGTTCTTTTTTAATTATTTAAAAATATATATTATGTAGTTTAAATTGTTGGCTAACTAAACAAATACTTCACATAAATCGATATTATTTTAGAATAACTCAAATTAAAACTTTACCATATTAAAACAAAACAGTACCTAAAGGAAATTGCTAACATCGAAAATAACAATTAACTTTGCACACAAAACCGGACACGTACATAATAATTTACTAGCTCAACAAAATTACATTATAAACAAATATTTGATACGTCTACCGTTATGCCTTTGTCAAATGAATATTAAATGCTAATTTCATTACGTGGTGAAACCAGCTACAGAGTCAGGGCTTAATTCAATTAATAATGTTTCCTTTAGAATAGATAATAGATATGGATTATACAGCTTGGACACGTCATTGCGGGGCCGGTCAGGTACCTATTTTATGGACTGTTATTGGTGTTGCCAATGCAAATGTTTGTGGTTTAATAATATCTATGTTAAATATTATTTTAGTTGTATTTGATTATTTATGGAAAAGGAGTGGAACTCTTTGTCTACGACTGTGTTTCCGAATGCTTACAACCATAATATTTTCAAAGTAAGAGTGAACAGGCTACTTCTGGGTAAGCTCGCTCTATCGTAGACTTTGTCTCTGTCATATCTCCTAGACTAGAGTCAAGAGCAAATCAAGTAAAAATATCAAGTAAAAAAAAATAATTCGGTAATAGTATTCAATATTTTGCTTGCACTCTTGTTTGTATATGAATAAAGTGATGTTTGATTATAAAAGAACAAAAAAACTTACAGCTAGTATATTTTTTCAACTAAAACTCATATTCTTGTAATATGCTCATACCTATTAAATTCACAGAAATGACTCTCGTGAGATGGATAAAATTATATTTATGTTTTTATCGAGACAAAAACATGTAAGCAGACTTGCGTTATACAGTACATTTAAATAAATAATTACGAAGGAGTCTCAACTCCTGAGGGAGATAGCTTTTGACGGAACACACCCGCATGACTAATAAATTACTAGTACGTTAATTTGACTCGTATTACTTTGGTTATAAATGGTACTGGTCAGCTGTGTGTGTTATTTTAATATTCGAAATTGTTAATATCCTGTTTGGAGAACATGCTGTACTTTGTTAGGGATATAGTGGACCGCCTACTATGTGATAGAGCACAATATTCGATTTCATTACTAAAGGAGTAATGAAATCAAATCATAATTTATTATTCTGTTACTTACCAAAGGATATTAGGGAAAGGTCAATGTACTTTATTGTAAACTAGCTGACCCGCGCAACTTCTTTTGCATCACATTATCTATTAATGCTCCGCTCCTATTTGACTTAGCGTGATGATATATAGCCTATAACCTTCCTCGATAAATGGGCTATCTAACACTGAAAGAATTTTTCAAATCGGACCAGTAGTTCCTGAGATTACCCCCTACATACAAACTTACAAACAAATGTTACCTCTTTATAATATAAGTATAGAGTATAGATATAGATTTATATGGCGCTTACTATAGAAACGAATTTGTAATTTTATTAGTTTAGCGCCTGCTTGTGTTCGAAAATACAACATCATTTTAAGGCGGGACCACTGGGCCTTTACTGCTCCAATCTTGCTGCTTAAATCAAATATAAAAAATGGATAATCTTTGTTTGCACTATGCGCTGTGTTTAAACACTGGAACCACAAAAGAACGATACAATTGAATGCATTTGTATGTAATCTTGAGGATCATCAAGTTTGCAGAGTGCAACAAGGTGTAAAAATTATTTAAATTATTTCAAACAAACTTTAAGATAAGTATGAGATAGGCTTAATCCGTACTAATATTAAAGGTGCAAAAGTAAGCAGGAAGTTAGATATTATGACCTAGTGAAGGTAGCGGGTAGACGATGGATGGACTGGTCTTTCGGATGATAAGGTGAAAGGTAAGCTCTTCACATCTTTTCGAATTTGGATGAAACCATGGCACACTGGTAAACTGTGTTCTAGAATAGGACATTAGCTACTTTTTACCTCAGGAGTTTGTGCTTGAAAAAAAATCGATTATGACGTAGGCGAAGCCGCTAGTAGAAGTTTAGTATTGTTTTAACAGCTCTGTCAACGACTTTAAAGAATGCCGGCGTGATACTTGACATTTATGTACATTCTTAATTTTTCTTTTTAGGGTTCCGGTTAACCCTTGGAACCCTTATAGATTCGTCATGTCTGTCTGTCTGTCCGTCCGTCCGTATGTCACAGCCACTTTTCTCTGAAACTATAAGAACTATGCTGTTGAAATTTGGTAAGTAGATGTATTCTGTAAACCGCATGAAGATTTTCACACAAAAATAGAAAAAAAACTTAGAACTGAAACTCTATTTTTTTTTTCGTCGAACCCATACGTGTGGGCTATCTATGGACAGGTATTCAAAAATGATATTGACGTTTCCTATTATAATTTTTTTCTAAACTGAATAGTTTGCGCGAGAGACACTTCCAAAGTGGTAAAATGTGTGAGGGCCCTCTTTTCTTCTAAAATAAGAGAATGATAAAACTAAAAAAAATATATGATGTACATTACCATGTAAACTACCAGCGAAAATTGGTTTGAACGAGATCTAGTAAGTCGTTTTTTATTAATACCTCATAAATCGTAAATCGCAACTTCTGCTTATAAAATAATACCTACATATCTTCCTAATCTTTCATAGATATAATTGTATTTTTTTTTTTTTGTGTACTTTTGATCGTCATATTGTCCGCAAATAATCACTTTTTCTTTCTTTCTTTCTTTTTTCTTTACTGGTTTATACGGAACCCTCGGTCCGACTCGCACTTGGCCGGTTTTTTATTATTTAATGTTGAGAAAACATTAAATGTCTTCTTCCGCTCTGGGCGGAGCAAAAGAGAGTCAGACGATTATTTACTTAAACCCATCGGTGTTCCTCCTAATGCCGTTTGCGTTTCAGGGCCGTGGTGACTCTTCGGAACAAATTCCGTAACCCTAGCAGGCACTGGCTCTAGCGGGACCGGTGTACTATGCAGGGGGTAAAAAGGCCAATTTAGGGGATAATACACAATATTAATCACGTAACAATCTGTCAAAATTTCGTTTTCACCTTTATCGCTAACGCATTAGGTTCAAGATTGATTGAGAAAATTTGACAGTGACGGTAGCGTGATGTGCTTCCTAATTCTGCTAAAGTGGCCTTTTTAGACCTGCTGACATCTCTTTGACGCGACGTTTATCTGGGTTCAACAAAATTTGCCATTCCTTCCCACTAAAGTGATTAGATAATTCAATAATCATTTTAAGTTTGTTTGTTTTCGCCGACATTAATAAATTATGACTTTAACATCAATTTCGATAATTGGTCTTCGTGTAGACTCAACGTCGGTATTTAAAATCCATTTAGTATTTTATTTCGTTTTTATACTGTTCGCTCAACTATTGTGAATTCATTGGAAAAAGCTTTCTGAGTAATGACTCATTTCATTCGATGGTTTTAATAGTCGATTTTATTAATAGACTGTTGTTTAACAATGGTCGTAAACATTTGCTCTAACATGATTGTGTCAACATAACATTTTGTAGGTAAATACGACTCTTTTGCTTCTTTTATTTTTGAGATAAACTCAATAAAAATGAAGTGTTTATCATATTTCAAAATATTGTTTTTATTTTCGATATTTTATATAAAATATATTTTCTATGTTTTCTTTAGATCAGCAGCAACACGTTTTTATGTTCGGATCTGTCCTAGCTGCCTTCACGCTATCATTAACTCCATTTTGCTTTCAAATCGCTGCTGAAACTAAGTAAATTAAGTATTTTCAAGTTTAAACGAATAATTTAGTCTGTTAGATTCTTGCGCTCATCTACGAGTATGTGCATGCATGTTTGTGTATGAGGTCGACCAATATTACATCGTCAACACGTTTTTGACATTGGATTTTCGATTAGGTACGCACTTGCAAACAAACAACGCATAATAAGCAAATGGCCTTTTACTTTAAAACCTTTTTGTAATTTCGTCATAATAATCTTAAAGCTGACACAAGTTTGCAGAACGCAGTAAATCGAGTACTGAAAAATATTCATCGCCACAAAGTCCGAACTCAATTATAAAACTGTATCCGTCCTTCATCGAGAACTTGCCGCGAAGTTCCTTTGTAAAGACGAAATTTTAAAACGTAAACCTAATCATATTACAGGCCATCTGCATATTCTTTGAAGACCTAACCCAATGAAAAGTTCTGCTCTCTCCCCACTTATCAAATGGTCAAAGTCGCCATAATAGCTCTAAGGGAATAAAGTTACACTCATTTACATACATTACCTTCTATCCTTAAGAAAGTTAGCCCGAGATGTATTCCGCTTGCCACCGACTTGAATCGCTACTGAAATTTTAATAATACGAATTGTCTAATTGCTGAGCTGAGGAAACTTTCAAAGAATATTAAAATATTAGTGCCTCGCAATTAAGTTGTACGAGCTTTGAGTTTGGAATAGGTGAATTTTGTTTCTAATCTTTTTTTTACCTACACTTGTTTTAAACCTACCTGTTTTTTAGGGTTCCTTGCCCAAAGGATAAAAACAGGACCCTATCACTAAGACTTCACTGTCTGTCTGTCTGTCACCAGGCTGTTTCTCAAGAACCGCGATAGCTAGACAGTTGCAATTTTAACAGATTATACAATTTTTATTGATATCTGAAAGTGATTCTGAAAAATTCATGCCGAAGTCAAGGTCTTTATGTCAAGAGTGAACAGCAGCGTGATTCTTTTAACATGTTAAAGTGAAGACTTGGGTGAAGTGATCACGAAGTGAGCTGTCAATCAAAGATTCAAACTTTTAAAATAACACTTTTTAAGGCGTTTTGTCAAATATTTTACACTCACATAAGAAGTGAGCTGTCATTCATCTTGATTGACATCTCACTTCAAAATCACTTACTTCTAGGCAAACGGGTTCCATCATCCAACATTACATGGCTTGCCATCAGGTGGTCTAACGAGATTGTTCGGAGAATCTTACAAAGACATACAGAGACTGGGTAATGACCGCTATTTGCCAAGCTAGATAACTAATTTATAGAAAGTAAAAAAATAATTACCAAGATTTCGCGGTGTCTCTTGACAATGTTGAAAATTAATTCAGCTTAGAGCCAAAAGTAATTAAGTAAGCATCAAATGTCAAATTCGGTATTTAATGGAATTAATACACAAACCAAAATAGATAGTGTAATAGTTTTGTTGGAATTTCAAGGCATTAGGTTTGCGGTTAACTGTCTACCGCTGAGTAGTAGTTACGGCAATGTTACAATATGTACGTCTATCTCTATGTATATCAAGTTTCTAGCGAAGTAAGCTGAAACCTCAAAAGGTGACTTGACACATTTGTGCTGTATTTTGGTGAATATAATTAAGAACTTAATTTTTGTAAGGTACTTGCTTTTAGCCGTGGTTTCTATCTTGGTTTATCTTGGTTTCTATCGTGGTTTATCGTGGGCTTCTACGTTTGTAACAAAATCTTTCAAAACGGTTCAGTAATTAAGGCGAGAAATTATTAACAAACTAACACACTTTCACTTTAATAAGGTATCACTACTTATTAGAAAACCAACTCCTCCGCCACATAATATCTGTCTGTCTGTTCGCGAAAAACTCAAAAACGACTGCACCGATTTCGTGCTATTTTCACCAATGGATAGAGTATTAGAGTAATTCTCGAGGAAGGTATTAATATATGATTTGTTAAGCGAGCGAAGTCGCGGGTATCAGCTACTTTATTAATAAAAAAAAAATTGCCAACTGAACACAAAACTGAAATTCGTTTATAGAAAAGACTCATCATCATTTATCACAGGTTGGATAGTGTTATATTCTCGTCCCAATATCCATAGTTTTTTTTTTTCTATGCACATACCCCAGTATCTCAAGACGAAAGTCTATGACCATTGCGTGTATGACTGAAACATGGTCACTCACAATGGGCCTCATCAGAAGGCTTAAGGTAAATGCTCCAACCAGTCCGCGAAATTCAAATTAACTTAGGTTTTTTGCTGCTAAGCTGTAGGAACAAAAAAAAACAGAAAAAGTCATTCCTAGAGCTTTACGAACTTAGAGCGTTGTATTGATGATTTTGATGATTATAATTCTGTAACTGAATATGTCTTACAGTCGCGAATAATATTTTAATCAATATACAACCTAGCACTGGCCTGCAAATTGCAAAAAACGTAAGAAAATTTGAATTTCGCGGGCTGGTTAGAGCATTCACCTTAAAGTCACCCAAAGGGCAATGGAGAGGGAGCTTGGAGTTTCCTTACGTGATCGAATCGGGAATGATGATATCTACAAGAGATCCAAGGTTACCGACATAGTCCGAAGGATTGCCAAACTAAAGTGGCAGATGGCAGGGCACATTGCTCGCAGAACAGATGGTCGATGAGGCTAAAAGTTCTAGAGTGGTGACCCCGTACTGGAAGACGCAACGTTGGAAGGCCTCCCACAAGGTGGACCAATGACCTGATGAAGGTCACGTGTAACCAATGGATGCGAGACGGACAGGACCGGTTGTTGTGGCGACGCTTCAGGGAGACCTATGTCCAGCAGTGACGTCTATCGGCTGATCTGATGAAGATAGTGGCAAACTCCGAGCCTATCATAACTAGGGTAAAATACTGAAAAAATCTATTTAGTCCTAGTAGTGGAACGCATCTAACAAACAACGCACTGAAATAAATACTAAGTAACTCTCTATTTTCTCACTCTCCTCTTTAGTGTTTACACCTGGATGAAGTTAATATATAAAATAACCGTTCGTTCTGATAAATGTTCAAGGCAAGCAGAAAAAGTTATATGTTCAATGCAGCTATGCTAATGACAAAGTTTTAGAACAACCCTTCATGATTGTTTTTATTTTATGTGAAAGCAATTTTCTTTGCGTTAATTTCTATGAAAATTCGCTAAACTCAAAAGTCATAATTTTAGACTTTTATAAAATGTAGTGTTTTATTCTAACTTTTGGCTAAATAATAACAGCAGCACGGATTGTCCTTCAAAGTTAAGCAACGTTTGCCGCGGTCGAGCCGCGAGAACCGTCATTACGGATTATGATTCACTGATTGAAAAACTATTACTCTGATTGACATAATCTAATTTTTGTGATCGTCCATTGTCTTATTTTTTTTATAGATGTAATCTCGCTGACATTTTTTTTAATTGATGTAATCAGTCTGACTTTTTTTTTGATGTTATCACGCTGCCTTTTTTGATATTTTTTTTAATAATTATGCATAAATTGTAATTCCCATGATCTGCTACTAATTTTATGATTTTTTATGAACGTGCATATCTTTGCATGCCCATGTGCCGGTAAAATATGAAGAAATATATTGTTATAAAAATACCTATCTATGTACGTTGCACATGTTTGATAAAAAATAAAATGATTTATGATTTAGGATACGGCTACTCAACAGCCAAGACATTTTACTTGAGACTTGCCAAGTGGTATCAGTACTGGGTTGTGGAGGCTTGATAAGCAACTGTTTCATGTAAAGCACTCCTTAGCTGCATCCGGTTAGGCTTCAAGTCGAACCCAACATAATTGAAAAAAAAACTAGGTAGTACCTATATGAAAATCACTTAATTTAAAAAAAATATAAAAACACAAATGTATTTGATTGAAACAAAATTAATAACGAACAAAGTAAAAAAAAAAACATTTTTTTATTAAACTTTAAAAATAAATAAAATCAAACCCTGAAATTGTTTTCAACAGAAGAATTTCATTACATTGTAACTAATTGAATATCCCAACTTTAAAATTTTATTTTACACCACAACTAAATTAATTTTTCGTTTTCCACGAAGTCGGTTTAAAAAGCACACGTTACAAAATTGTTGTTTAAAAAGTTTTCACTTTGGTCCACACAAAGTTGTGGTTGTGTTGTGTGTAACAAGAAGACATGAAAGATGAACAAACATGCTCATCTTGTGATTGAAAAGTCCCAAAGTAAACACATATATAGGGTCGAGCTCTACTCACTTAGGGGAATTTAATTTTTACAATTACTCACATTGATTGATACGACAGTACTTTGTAATCCCTTTGTAGATTCCCTCTTTACTTACTTTCCGAAAGCGAACTTTCTCGAAATTTAATTTGAGGACCTTTCCATGATCTTCTTAAGAGATTTTTTCCTGACGTAACGCTTTGGACATTAGTATCATCTTTAATAATCTTCTAATATAAAAAAAACCGTGTGTTTGTTATTGAACTCCTACAAAACGGCTCGACCGTTTTTTTTTTTTTGTATATTTAGTAGGTTGAGAAGAGGCTGTAGGTTTTTTATTTTAATGACAAAACAACGGTTGCCGGTTCAGCTTGTGATAATATAAATGCAAGAGTAAAACTGACTATCAATATAATTATGTTATCTCGACTCCGTAACGGCTGAACAAGTTTGGATAATTATAATAAAATTTGGTAGGGGTAGGTAGATCCTATCCTGGAATAGACTATAGAAGGTTTATTTCCGTGTAGTACATATATTTTCCCTTGGGATAATTATTGACCTTCGAGCGAGTGAAGAGGGTACCAGATGCTAAGTAGTGATATTATATTTGCGAAAATAATTTGAATTAAAGTTAGCTCGAGAGTAGGACATTTCCTGAAATAGAATATTGGGTATTTTTTATTTTGGATCTGGGATTATTTTAAGCTATTTTGAAGATGTTACGAGCATTTAATAAGCTAAGGATGTAAGGGATAATCGTTAAAATATTCAAATGGCTTTCAAGTTCATATTCATGTTATCTCAAAATGTATAAATGTATTTATTTATTTAACAATTTATGTACACACATTTAATAAGAACATAAGAAGAAGGAAACAGAAACATAGGTACAAAGGTGATGCTTGTTTTTGATGCGCTTAACTCTTTTTCTCTGAAACGTCAAGATAAATTATTCGAAGCGTCTTTTGAAATAAATTTAGATATTGATAATTTTATGCCTAATATTTCATAACATCAAAATATACTGAAAACATTACATACCTAAAGCAATAACAGTACATTAAAATATCATATTTAAGTAATTTATTAAACATACTAATGCTATTTATTTAAAATCATATCTTTAATTATCTAGAATATACACATGTAGACCTACACGTACCTATTTTTTCATACAATTCAGTAATGTTTTTTATTTGATAATTTATATTTTAAAAATTAATATGACAGATTGACATTATGTTCCACGCAAAAACTATCAAATGCTCATATTTATTCAGGTAAAATTTTTCTGACTGTTAACAAATCAGAGCTTAATAACGATTAAAACATATTCATATAAGTGGTATACCTCTATGTAATGATCCCCTCAAATCAAAATAAACCATCGGGGTACCAATGGTTTATTTTGATTTGAGGTTCTTGACTTTTTTGCATCGTTAAAAATTCAAAGCTCTGACCAATAATCCGCCAAAAACAGATCCAATCAGAGGTTTACCTACTCTATGGTATAAGGTAAAACAACGCACAATAATAAAATAACCACAAAATAATCTTACCTTACACTCAAAACACGTCACTCAAAAAAATCCAAAGCTCGCCACACACGGTCACTTTTAAAATTCACGCACTAAGACTGACCACTGTTATGTTTAATGATGACACATGGCGACTAAGAATGGGCTTAATGAAACCCGCCCCTCCGTCCAATTACATATAATTGTATTGACCTAAGCTAACCCGAGTGATCTAATTCGGTCGCATGATGCATGCCCTGCCTTATGGCTAATGTAAGGGATTAAACTGATCTATGAATTGATTATTTCTGCTGTAATCTGGCGTAATGAGGCAAGAGTGAGATTGTAAGACAAGACAGACTGTTCGTAATACTTTTGTTTTGAGTCTCTGAAATGTAGAGTGAACGCAATCCGAAAAAACACATACCTAACCCATATTTTGGTTCTCATTAAAAATGAGAACAATTCAAAATTATTACTGTCAGATCAAGATACAATTGATGAACAAAAAGGCTTGGCACATTTAAGCCAGTAGGCCAATTGTCGCCTTTGCGGAATTTGTTTGAAAGAGTCACTGCGGCCCTGGAACGCAAAAGGCATTTGGAGAAACACAGATGGGTTTTAGTTAGTAAGAGTCTAACACTCCCTTCCACTTCGCCCTGAGCGGAAGGAGTTATTTGAAGACCTTCCATCCTAAAAAAAAAAACAAAGTCCCTAAGTACCTACATCATTTCAAAAATTTAACTAAACTAATGGCAGTGTACATGTACCCCAATGGCAAAGTGACTGAGTCATCGAGCTAGACCACCTGCTCCTTCAAGAATTGAAATGGAGCCAATGACAGTACTGTACTGATAACTAAGTACTGGTCCGATAAAATATGGGTCAGTAGCAATTGACACGAAATAAAAGGGTAAACAAAAGTTAAAATATCAAATAGCACTGTACAGATACATGAAAGCTGCTTTCAGACTACGCCATTAAAATAGCATAGAGTATAATAGCTCATAGCACAACAATATCGCGCACCATACATTGTTATGGACATGTTCTCACTATACTGTACTATATTATACCGCGTGTATCTGACATCGACGCACAAACGATTTCCATGGGTCCAGGGCATGATTCTGGACACCCTAGACTTAGAATTTTTCGTCGGCTTTTTTCTCATTTTTTCATTTTTTCTGACCTAACCCTTATTAATTAATTTTTAATAAAAAAATAATTAATTAACTACTTTCACTAAAAAGAGCAATCTGAATAAAACCACAAATAGATATCAGCTCAGCTGAGCTGATACCAATTTGTGGTACTCTGGAAAAAAATGAAAAAATGAGAAAAGAACCGACGAAAAATTCCAACACAGAATCATGCCCTGGACCCATGGAAATCGTTTGTGCGTCGATGTCAGATACACGCGGTATTATTAACAATGTATGGTCCGCGATGAGCACACCAATTAATACTCTATGCTATAAATTATTAAAGCGTAGTCTGAAAGCAGTTTTATATGCGCTACTGGCAAAACCCGTCAACTCATGTATTCAACGGATTTCCCGGCGATAGAAAGGCCAACGCAATATGACACTCCTTGAGTCACCTTAACCAACTTACAACCAATCATACTGACTGATTCATTTGATCTACTTATTGTGTGGGCAGTAGGGTCTAACGACTATTTTTTTTTATACAAAGCGGGAAAACTCTTGGCCCAAATCTCATCTTTTGGGGGCCGAGTCACCCGCGTCCGTAGGAGAATACCCTTCAGCGAATCCCTACACGTGGTCCCCGGGTGGTGCTAAACAGGTGACACTAACCGCCTCCGTGGTCTAATGGTTATACCACCTGATTCAGACCCAGAGGTCCCGGGTTCGATTCCCAGCGGGGGCAAATTTTTTGCTCGGTTTGTTTGGTGGTAGGACTTGTTCTAAGTCCGCCTGGCAAGCTACCACCATCATGTCTAAGTCTGTCGTCATAACAACAATGTTAACAGCATTGTTGTGTTCCGGCAGTTAGAGGTATGATAGCCAGTTCCGCTGTGTAAGAGGATTCCGGGTGAAACTCGATTCCATCTTCGGCCTAATCATCACTTTCCATCAGGTGAGATTTGGGCCAAGAGTTTCCCCGTTCTGTATAAAAAAGTGACTCTATTTAAAAGTTAAACGTCCTGATGATAGTCTATAGATTTTGTGCTAAACTTCCAAGCATACTGCCAACGCAACAATTTACCTTAACCAACTTACAACCAATCTTATTGACGGTTTTAAGAAAAAAAAAAACTGCATAACGTTACATGTTCTGTTTACATAACAGAAATTAACATGGAAAAAAAATACCGAAAAATAAAAAAGCCGTAAAAATTTATCATATCATTCAGCTGCTCATAATATCCCAGAGGTCACTTAAGTCAACCAAAGGAGAGTATATCGCGGCATCAGAAGGCTAGAAGCTTGAACTTGTAATTATTTACGTGTGGTTGCGGTCAAGTAAACTGAAAACTATTTAAAAGTCCTAATGATATTGTATAGATTTATGCTAGAGGCAAAATCTGTCAAAGTTTGCAAAGTATTTAACAAACTTCCTAGCAACTGTACTTCCCACGCAACAGTTTACCAAAAACCAATCTTCAACCAATCTTATTAGATAGATAAACACAACACACAAAGCACAGTTACATAACACTAGAAAATACAAATATTTAAATGAAAACTCAAGAAAAGTATTGTATAAGAAAGAAAAAAAACTGTAGAGAAAAATAAAATACAGATTAACATGAAAAAAAAAAATCTGAAAACTTAAAAAGGCCGGAAAATTAATCATATTATTCAGCTGCTCATAATCTCCCAGAGGTCACCAAAGTCAACCGAGGGAGAGGTTATCATGGCATCAGAAGGCGAGAAGCTTGCAACTCGTAATTATTTATGCGCGGTTGCCGCCTTTCATTACCCTTTTGCGTTAGCTTTGAGTGTTGCCAACAAACTACTGTTGATACCGCTTCAAGTGCTCCAGAAATGGAATGGAGAAATTAAGTGACGCATATATAAAGAGATTTTGCATTTAGGGACTGGATTTTGTCAAACAGCCTCGATAAAATTTTGCAGGCAAATATTATTTTCTAAGTGTATATGTTACAGTCAGAACTCATAACCGGTCAAAACTAATTTTGACTGCAAAAATCAATAAAAAGTAGTTTTGACCGATGACCTTAGTTAAAAACAATTTTGACTGATTTTCGCAGTCAAAACTACTTTTAACTGCAAAATATTGGGTAATAGTGTTTGTAACCAAATTGTATGGTAAAAAAAACTAACCTAACCCTTAGCTTTTTACGAATTTTGCATGATAGTCTAAATTTAAACCAGGCAAAACCACTTTTGACTGGTAACTGAAGGCATCGGTCAAAACAACTTTTGCCTGATTTTTGTAGTCAAAAGTGGTTTTGACCGGTTATGAGTTTTAACTGTAGCATATTATATACCTCCTACAAAGAATTTGTTATATGACTCAAATTGTATACTTTCAGGATGTGTATTGATTCAAATTCAATCAATTGGATAAAAAAGAAAGTTTTAATAAGATAACCATCAGCTTCAACGTCAAAAATATGCCTAGAGGTTGTAATTGAGCCGAAGCGAATTATGTTTTTCATATATTTGATCCACACCAAGCAACACTTTGTAGTTTTTAGATGGTGCTATTTTTAGTAAAACATCAAATAAAAATGTGCACAGCCTACAAAACAATTCCAGTTTTTTTTAAACCTACACTCTTAAGGTTCCTGAAGAACCTCCAAATATCCTTGCTTCAACACTAAAAGACTTTGCAAATCTATTACATTTTCTGGACCTTCAAACAACAAAATTAAGTCACGTCGGTCTTCAGGATGATTGGTTTATTTCAAAATTATGAAAGAAGCTTGTCGGTGTAAACGACTGCCAAGGACCCGTTTCAGAGCGGCAAACTCTGTTACACAAACTAAAACTTTGTTGTAAGGAACAAACTTCTAAGTGTATTCCATTTTGAGAATTCACCTTCTTTGGACTTTTAAAATTTGAGGACGACTTCAAACTGTCAAGTGAGTACCTAACAAAAGTTTATACGTGCGATAAGTTTGATAAATCGTAAAATAATATTATTAGTATTTTGAATAAGTAATCCTAAATATTTATTTTCAGAGTGCTTTATCTGACGAGTGTTGTATTCTTCTTGTCGGGAGGGATACATATTATTATTATGTATTCATTTTACTGGTCAATAGGCTTGTCCACTGAAAATATCTAATTAGTCCGTCAGTTGGATTATCAAAAAATATTTGACCCGTGTTTATTTTGTTACGTATAGATACGACGCTTTAAAAATTCTCTATACGTCACGCCGTGGTATAATGCGTGCATTTTATCTTTGTCAGCATTCATTGATTTATAAAAACCAAAAATACGTGTCCATTATATTCCAATACTCTGACTGACGGACTAAATAGATTTGCAATTTATTGATGGTGGAAACTAGCCTATTCCACAGCAAAGTCGATGGTATCGCTAAATTTGCTTTAGTTGCAGGTTTTAGGGTACAAAGGCAGGAAGGTAAGACTATTATTAAAAGCAATTTATCTAGTTCATGTCCTAAGAACTTCTTTATCTGAATCTAGAGAATTCACCAGAACCAATTTATCTTTACTTCTATACTAATATTATAAAGCGGTAGGTAACATTTGTTTGTAAGTTTGTATGTAGGGGTAATCTCAGGAACTACTGGTCCGATTTGAAAATTCTTTCAGTATTTGATAGCCCATTTATGGAGGAAGTCTATAGGCTACATATCATCACGCTAAGACTAAAAGGAGCCGAGCATTAATGGAATATGTGACGCAGACGAAGTTGCGTGGGTCAGCTAGTTTGTAAACAAAACAGTTAACTATTGCTGGCTCTGAAAAACTTCAAAACAAATATAACACGGTGTACAAACATGGAAAAAGAACGAACTCAAACTCAAACTCTCACTTTTATAAGGATATTATAAATTGCATATCAAATAAACAATCGCCTATCAATACATACTCATCATTTATATTCTTTTTTACATCAAATAACTTACTTCACTACAGATAAACTAAATGTTTAACAAAAACTCAAACTGCAGATAGTTGAAATTATACATCAATATGACATTACTTTTTTCCTCATAATGCAAAACAGTTAAATTTATTTTTGTACAAAAATACTACATACATAGTACATACAACCACGAAGGGGATGGCATCCCCTTCGTGGTTATTTTTTTATAAACCTCCCAGAAGTAGTCCACGACGCCTTTATTAGTATTGATTGGAAGCAAATTTAGAACCGTATTTAGAAAAACTGCTGTAGGTAAAAAATATAAAAATAGAAGCTATACATATTTCAAATAAAAAGAGTTAACATGTATAATGTGCATTAAGATTATTAGCTGTGCATTGATGCAAAAGCTTTTGCTTTAGGAAAAATCTCTGTACGCTGCGAAAATAAATTGTAGTGTGTTTAGTGATATTTTGAGTTGAATATTTTGCTGTGCAATCAGTAATTTTAATGGGAATTCGGAATCTTATAGCATAGAAAAAGGATATTTTTTGATTTGCGTTTAAATACTACCCATTTTTAAACAACTTTCGCGTTCGCATGTCAATCGCAAGCTATAAAAAAAGCCTTATTTTTGACAGTTTTCGATTGAAATGCGAATGCTATGCGAATGTGAAAATAAGTAGAATTAGCACTCTGTTTCGATTTTATGATAAAATAGCATTTCCTGAGTTGGTTTGCGTGGAAATGTGTTTTCACTGGTTTTCCCAGAATAGCCCTATAACTGCGTAACCCAGTGACTTACCAGTATTGCAGCTTTTAATCACGAACAATATTTTCCGAAATCGGCTCAGTACTGATTTTTGCTCAAATATCTGAACATTCGAATTTTCTAGGGCGTTTCTTTTGTGTTTTCAGTCAATCCATAAAACGTTAGATTAGCAGCAAGCTAGACTCGTAAGATTTTCAGACTGGTAAAACCAAAGAAGAAGCCTGTTTTTGAATAGTGAATTTTGTGTTAAGAACGGGCCAGACCTTACAATTTTTGACAAATTTTCAGGCAAAAAAAAGAATTTGAAGTTGAAATTATTAATACAGTAATCAGGGGTTCGTAGACTCCGTTGAAACTAAAAATACTTTTCAACTAAGTGCACTCCTGGTGAATTTCGTTCTATATTCCAATAAAGGAGTACGAAGGCAGCCAGTTTCCGTCACAAACAATGCAATTTCTAACAAGGAAACCTAGGCTATGTGGGTCTCACACGTTCGTTCGTATATAGATGTAGAATTTCACATTGTATAACGAATCCCTTTCAGTACTGGAGAGCAAAACTTGAAACGGAATCATGTGTGTATCTTGTGTGCAATTTAATTTTCTTAAGGTAACTTTAAGTGAAACTGTATTAGTGTTTCATTTTGTAGCGATGTTTTCAGTTGAGTTCAATTAGGTAAATTTAAGTGTGGGAGGTTTTTTATTGAAACTAAAATAAAATAATTGAGTAATCCTATGATTACTCAACTATGGATTGAAAGAAACCAGAATAAAAAATTGGATTTTCGTGGTAGCTCTCAACTAACTTTTAGAGTTAGAGATTTTGCGTAGGTTTGTTAAGTTTCTTCTTATAAAACAAGTTGAGTCCGATTCGCGCACCGAGGGTTCCGTACAAACAAGAAGGTATATACTTAAGCAAAAGTCTCGGTTTACGATTTATGACGTATTAAAAAAAACTACTTACTAGATCTCGTTCAAATCAATTTTCGGTGGAAGTATACATGGTAATATACATCATATTATATTTTTTTTAGTTTTATTATTCTCTTATTTTAGAAGGGGGGGCAAACATTTTATCACTTTGGAAGTGTCTCTCGCGCAAACTATTCAGTTTATAAAAAATGATTTTAGAAATTTCAATATAATTTTTAAAGACCTATCCATAGATACCAAACACGTACCTATGAGTTTGATGAAAAAAAATTTTTGAGTTTCAGTGCTATAGATCCCCCAAAATTTATCTTTTTTTTTTCTATTTGTGTATGAAAATCTTAATGCGGTTCACAGAATACATCTACTTAACAAGTTTCAACAGCATAGCTTTTATCAGATCATTGACAGAAAGTATTTTTGTCTAGAGCCTCTGACTGGTCAGTAACAATATACGAGACAATGTAGTAACTATGTTAGTAGCACAGCAAACTTACTGCTCTGGCTACACCGGATAAATCCTAAGCACTGTCCGTCATTCAGACACTTTGACTACACTTTTATACTTAACTTACCAACTACTTTGCGTGTGACGCAAAAACAAACCGCAAACTCCGAACTAAAAGTCCATGCAATTAAATTTTCTTCTAATTTCCAACACTATGAGAGGTAACCGAGTATAAATCCCCCGCAATTGGAGTATACGTCACACTTTGCTACTTTAGCGCCATCTGGGAATTCTCAGTATGTACAGAATGTTTTGTTTGAGTATGATGTTTGCAAAGCTTTCTGTGGGAGACCGGCTTTTACGAAGAAAAACATACTCAGTTCACTTTTATATAGAAGCGTGTAGAACGGTGGTTGATCTTTTTGATCGTCGTCTGTCTTTGTGATATTGCGCAATCTTTATTTCAAAGTAAATATATTTTGTGTGAATTTGCGAAATAAAAATGAAAAGCGAATTATATCGTCGTCGCACGTTTTACACGAACTAACAGCGCTTTAAATTATCGAAACGCTGTACCTTCTGCGTCTGCAGTTCGTTTAAAACGCGTTAACGCGCGTTTAAAAAACGCCGCTTGAAAATGCCCTAAGCTCTGTCCAAATTGATATGAATTCCACGTGTGATGTGAAAGAGTATGAAAAATATGCAAGTGCATGTATGGCCTTTTAATAGCCCGTCTCACTCTTATTGTGTGGGTAGCAAAGCCTAACGACCCCACACACCCTACTGTGAGAGTTTCTAAACCGCTTCAAGGGCCTCTGACAAGGTTTAACGACCGCCACCTGGGTCGGGACCACCGGCTTATACTTGCCTTCCGAAGCAAGGAATCATCTTTTTCAGTGATTCAAGGCTGATATGTCATAGCCAAACTGAAAACAACATTACAAAGTATGCTTCCCGTGGGAATCGAACACCGGGTCACAAGGCAAGCGCCTCTCAACTCTCGCCACTCAACCACGGATGCAGTTTGCAAAAGCTACAAGTAAGTACATATCGACGTGTGAGGTAGGTAGCATCCCGCACGGGATTCACCTTGGTGTGGCCAGTGCTTAACAAAAGCTCAAAAATGAAGAAACTTACTGACCTTGTTATAGCAAAGAAGTCAAAAAGATATTCCCTTATCTTTTGCGAATTGAAATTAAATCCCTCGCAGTGCCAGAATTCTATCAACGAAAACAAAACTTATTCACAATAAAATACCCTTAATAGGGACACATTATCTAGAATTGCTTTCATTAACGCACAATCTAAAAGTAAATCCTAATCTGCTTGACGTTCAGTCTTTATCGCCGAGACTGAGATTTGGGCCCTATTTTCATTAAGCGATAATTAGGTTACCTATTTATTGTCGAAAAACAATTGCTTTTGTGCCCTTTGATGCATTGTGCTGACGCTATTTACCCTTATCTTGCTATAAAGAAGATCATATCATGGTGTCAAGGGTCTAAAAATTAAGAGTCTCGCTTTTGATATTCTGTTAAGCTTTTGTTGTTAATGGAGGAGAAAGGTATCTTGTTGTTCTCAGTTATTCCGTCTATATTAGAGTTTCTGGGTTTTGTTAGTTTTAATGTATTTATTTCATCGTAAAGGTTCAAATCAAATCTCAATTTTTTTATTGTAATCCATAATGTACACATACAGGTGGTAAAAATAATAACAATTGTGGACCCTGTCGGGCACAGCAAAACTTTAAAAAAATCGTGACGACTATGTTACGTAAAATTGTTCTAAAAAGCCATAGAACATTGTAACATAGCCGTTCGTCATGTGTTGTTATTTTTACTTTTTTTGAATAGATGGTTAAATCAATTTGAGAACTATTATTTTAATTAAATCTGGTGCATTAAAGCGCTAATAAGTTATTTTAGCGATAGTCATTCAAGCAGTGGTGAAGAGTCCATACTCTCTATTCTGAGGCTTTATGTGGGGAGGATGGTCAGGTAGCTTATTCCTTATCTACTTAATCGTTCTCTGCACATCCTGCCTCAGACACATACTTTGTTGTTGTTTTTATTTTATAGTCTTGTTTCTGTACTACTAACATTACTCATAAGATATTTGACACAGGTGACACTAACCGCCTCCGTGGTCTAGTGGTTAAACCACCTGATTCAGACCCAGAGGTCCCGGGTTCGATTCCCAGCGGGGGCAAATTTTTTGCTCGGTTTGGTTGGTGGTAGGACTTGTTCTAAGTCCGCCTGGCAAGCTACCACCATCATATCTAAGTCTGTCGCCATAACAACAATGTTAACAGCATTTTTGTGTTCCGGCAGTTAGAGGTATGATAGCCAGTCCCTCTGTGTAAGAGGATTCCGGGTGAAACTCGCTTCCATCTTCGGCCTAATCATCACTTTCCATCTGGTGAGATTTGGGCCAAGAGTTTCCCCGTAATTAATAAATAAAAAAAATAAAAAAATCTAAAAGGAATCTAAATCTAATTTTACTAACAAAATGGACTATGTTGTTGTCCGAAATAAATAAATAAAATTATTGTAACATAACTCCACATTCAAGTATCTCGGCAATGTGGCACTTTAAAGCACCACTTTGCTTACATGTTTTGTTTGTTTAACTGTGCACATTGAAGCCCTTCTACGCTTGTTTTTATTTACTGTGTTATGTTATAGAACACAACTGTTCTGTTGTAATTATTTAAATTAAAGATGTTGACTATTCTGTTTTACAATAATTACTAATGATGTGAAAGAGTGTACCTACACCTTTAAGGTAGATTATTTGAGGAACCGATTATTTATTATTATGATCTCATGTAATATGTAGGTACTCAAAATCACACCAATAAATTAATCTTGAATCCTGAATATACGCAACAGCGGCTGAACTGTCTAGCAGTTCGTTTGGGCGGCTGGCCGCTTTTCCAGTTTCATATGCAACCGTTAGTGATTGTAGGTAGGTACTTAACCGCCATTACATGACAAGCGGTTGCATATTAAACTGGAACCGCGCGGTTGACCGCCCCCATGGCTGACCGCTAGTACGTATGTAGGCTAATCATAATAGATCGTACGTCGTAACTTTTAAAAGAAATCAAAATTGCGGAAGTGGGGCTATGCCAGCTCCCAAAGAAAAAAGTTCGAAACTCTTTGTTTCTCACATAGAAAAAAAAAACTTTAAAAACTCACTGTTGCATTTCATTGCGACTGTCTGTGCTCCTGAAATGCTGAAAGTTGAGTCAAGTTAGAAATCCTTGCATTCATGGTCACTTACATAAAATACGTCTTTCGGATTATTTTTTTGTCAACATAAATGTAAGGGATTTTTGAGTTTCACTTAGGGCTGATTTTTCAATAGTCAGATAAATTTTATCATAGGAGTAAGGTACCGGTTTGACAGCTTTGTCATGGAAAATTATATCAAACAGCCATATTTATTCTTCAGTTAAACATTATCTGAATATTGATAAATCAGCCCTTAGTTAATTTTTTTTGTGTGACGATTGGTATATTGAACTTTTTATTAGATTCCCCAACAACACTTCTGCTTCCGATACATTGAATAATTTATTCATTATCTGCAGGGAATATTGTTTATTAAAGACTTTACCTGAAGAGTTATTTCCTGCTTATAACATAAACTCCAAAAAAAATGACTCTATTTTTGTTGAACTTGAGAAATATTACTCAGCAATGAACTGGGTCAGTTGATTAATTGAAAGGGTAAAGTCAATTAACTAAAGGGTAAAATTACCAAACGACGAACTATAAAAACATTCTATGGTTACCTTTAAATCTGGATTCCTTATTATAGATCCTGTTTTATTGCTATAAATATGGTAAACTACTCTTCTTGGAGGCAATTGACTTTAAGATTTAGTTTTTGGTGTTAAAGTTCATTTTCGAGCGTATGAAGTTCAGTCGTTTGAAACTCACCTTGACGAGGCACGTTTAAATAAAGCACGGATGAATTCAGTGGAGCGGTCAGGCCCGCGGGAGCTAGCAGGAGTTGGCTAACTAATTTGCATACATCGCCCGGGATTTTGAGATGATTCTACCAGCGAACTGTTTTTTTTTTTAAAGATAACATTGTTGTTGGATTAGTGACGTGCCTGACTTTTGATTTGTTATTCCTGTATTTTGGGATTTTTGGATGTAATGTTTGCTTTGTTTGGGAGGATATCTTTACAGAGGGATGTATGTATTTGTTTTTCGGGTTTCGTGAACTTTTTATTTGGCATAATGTCTGTTGAAGTTGTTGGGTCAAATTTAATCAAAATTCATTGTAATATTAGACCATTTTTTGGATAATGGATAAGTATTTATCAGTAACTCCAATAGAGTCAATAATATCATAATGAGAGTAAAAATGAACGTATTTTTTTTTACATAGTCCTTCATGGTCACTTAAAGCTGTCAGAAGCTGTAACAGTACTGTAGCTTAGTAAGAAGCGATCATTTACACATTTTTAATAAAATCTACAAACCAATTACTGATTCAATTATAATTAATTAGGTAACTTGAAAAATATTCCTCAAATATAAGATTTCAACGAAATTAATTTCCTGTGTTAAACAAGGTAACAAGTCCTTGCGAGGCGAAAATTTACACTTAGCTTATAATTTTCAAACATTTTGAGTTGTGTTACCGTAAGTTACAAACTTGAATCGAAAGTTGTTTACGGATAAACCTGTCCAACGTAAATTATAAATTGGACTTTCGTTATAAATAATTCGGTGTGCGCTAACCTTGGCAACATAGAGTAGGAATATACAGTAGGATTTTGGCGAATCCCTCTCGTATGTCTTGTAACGCGAGTTAAGCCTTAATGTATCGTACCTAGCTCTAAAAGCATTAATATTATCATAATTTAATGTGAAAAGCTTTTTACGTTAACATTAATATTGTTAGTGCCGTGAGTCATTGTTGTGTACCCAATAAGTTTGGTACTAAAGACTCATGGTGACGGGTAGAGAAGAACTAGGAGTTATGTGGAACTGATTCCCTCTATCACCCCATTATAGGGGGCCCGAAATAGCCACCCCCGACTAGTATCAGCCCGCCATGCTCAGCGGGCTCTCATCACCAAGTCTGGATCAAATCACGATCGCGCATTGTCTCATCGCGTCTCGTCTGTGTATCTGGCTGGTCAGGAGATGATTCAGCCCTAGAGACTGGTTACCTATGTAGCGGCATCAATGACACCACAAGAAAATTAACGAAGCGTACTTTTTACGGCAGCAAAAAAACCGCAGAAACATCTATCCTGCCAGCAGAGAACTACTAACGAGATCCTACAACGCGGTATCAGAGTTTTCTGTGCGATTTGAACATATACAACAGTACGAATATAAATTTTCAGGCAGTTGCCCAACGTACAAAACAACCGTCCAGTCGGAGGATCCTCCAACTTCAAAGAAGATGTGCAGGACTTCACTAACTCTTCCGCACAAACCCCATATACCTATATCGTAAAAAAAAACATTTAAAATAAAAATATACTGTGAACATTTTTCGCAAATTTCACTATTTTTTTCTCACAATAGGCTAGTTTCCATCATCCACAAATTGCAAAACTAATTATTCCGTCATTTAGAGTAGGTAGTGAAAAATAATGGACACGTATTTTTTGTTTTTGTAAATCAATGAATATCGACAAAGATAAAACGCATCAAAACTCGGGAGTGGGGGCTCGTGACGTCACTAACCGCAAAAAATTATGCCACGGCGTGACATTTTGAGAATTTTAAAAGTGTCGTAACTTCGTCAATTTTGGTTCCCGTAACAAAAGAAAAAATACGGGTCAAATATTTTTTTGATAATCTAATTGACGGACTAATTAGATTTTTTCAGTAAAAAAGCCTATTTGTGTCAGCATTTAATATTTTCCTACTGCAGACTTCTACTCTGTGGCCAACCTGCTAGGTGCTTGACTTAATAATTACTTAGCCACCGCAAAGCACGTACTATAGTCTCACACTCCACTACACAAGATCAATCCATACATCACCCGGCCCGTGGTTTCGTCTGCCCTGGAACAGGTATTTAAACCGGCATGCTGCTTACAATTTATGGCCTGCGGGGTTGTGAGATATGTTACCGGAAAAATTGTGTGATCCTGGTAGAATTTAATGTTTATTTGGCGAACTATTTTCTTTTTCCTTAGATTTTCATACTTTTTCTTTCTGTCGGTTGTTTCAAAGTTACGAAAAATGCTTCTTGATCTGTGGCCGTCTTATTTTGCTTACATAATGCGGTTATTGTTCCAATTAAACCAGTGGTTGCAAATAAAATTGTATATAGCTTTACCTGTCGAAATTCAATGCAAGAATGAAGCGATCTTTTAGGCCCGATCTCCACCAAAGCGAAGATGTCCAAAGCGGAGACGAGAAGAGAATTTTTCAGCTTAGATGTATCCACCGAACCACTGTGCAGAGATGCGTACTGGATATACTGTAGCGGAGATTTCTGCTGGCTAGAGCAAACTGACCGCGCATGGATATCAACGCACAGTTTAGTGCGATGTGACACGAAAATGAGACGTCAGTCATGTCGTTAATACAAAAACAGTATTTTGCGTTTGACGCTGAGGAGGAGTCACCGTTCTCTGCACGCCGCACCGCACACGCTGCGAGCCGTCGTCAGCTTGCGAGGCAATGCTCACATCTCCGCCTTGTACCGTAGCCAAGCTCAATTCCAGCGAGGTACAGCTCACATCTCCGCTACCATCGCGCCATACAATTAATATGATGCATCTCCGCTCAGTGGTATCCACTAAAGCTGAGTGGAGACGAGATGTGTGTGTTTCCCCTCTGTTCGTCTCGTCTCCGCTTTGGTGGAGTTCGGGCCTTCGGCTTGCTTGTTTCATCGTAGACCTTAGCATAGTTTTTCATCAAACAAGGTTAAGGTCATGAGCTATAGTACGTATAATTATTAGGTATCTACTTCAAAAAATGAGGTTCAACGGAAATGTTTCCATTTTCCACCACCATTTCAGCCTAAACATTAAAATGCACTGTAATATAATGGAATTTTAAGCATTGCTCGCCTTCTAGACGCATTTTCGTTGGCAGCAACCTTTTTGTCTAGATTAAATGTAATTTAAATAAAATTAATTAAATTTTGTTCACTTGAAACACTCATAAAGTCTGTTTAAAGTCTTATTTGTCAGACGTACTTACAGTGGGCTTAGTACGAATGTTTTTGTCGTATAGTAACGTTTAATATTACAAAAAAATACAACCGACTTCTAAAAAAAACTACAAAGCAAAAAATAACTTTAATTTCGGAAGTCGGTGTTTTTGTTACTTTCTTCGTGTTTTGACACCGACTTCCGAAATTAAAGTTATTTTTTACTTTGTAGTTTTTTTTTTTAGAAGTCGGTTGTATTTTTTTGTAAAAAGTTTTTTATTTTTCACTTTTTAGTGGTGCCCCACACCTAACAACACCACTACAAAATCGCAGAAAAGCAAAATACGCAATTTCGATTATCAAAGAATCATCTAAATAGTCAAATTCCAGCTATTTCGATTTAAAATCCAAAGTTCGTAACCGATTTTGATATGATTTAAATGGGACCAATCTGCAAGTATATCCTTTCAGAAAAAACAAAAATTTTACAAATCGGTTCATAATTGTCGGAGTTATGAGGTAACAAACATAAAAAAAAAAAAAAAACACAACCGAATTGATAACCTCCTCCTTTTTGGGAAGTCGGTTAAAAATGCTACTAAAACTATAATACTCGTTTTGCACATTACAATAATTTGAATTAGGTATCCCTAATGTAAATTCATATTTTTGTATGAAACAAACATTCTTAATAGGTCCTCTGGCATCCAAAACTGTTGAACGCAACGCGAAATATTCATGCATATTGTTATCAAGACGATCTCACTGATTCATTATACGCATTCCCTAAATTTGTCGGAATTTACTTTCACAGTCAACCACACATGATACTAAACCTGTTAGAAAAGTACACAGAAATATACTCTTTATTTCAGATACGGTAATGGTTATAGTTCTATGAAGTTTTCAGGGTTAAGTCGCAACTCCATTCAGTAGTTGTTTAGCGTAATCCACAATGAAATAGAGCTGTGTGGCTATGTGTAACGGAAATTGAATTTATTAAAGCGAAGTGCTGTACCTAGGTCTGAGCCTACGTAATAAGCCTGGAGTGCGTTCTGCTGTTAACTAGATAATCTACCGTTCTTTAGTTACCTACAATCAGGAGCAGGTGGGATTTAAATCGAGATCTTTAGAGGCTTTGTTTAAAATTAAACTAAAATATAATAAAGGTAGGTATTTGTAGGAGTTTCATTTGGTGAATAAAACATTTTCACCAACAGATTATAATTTGCTATCAATAATTAGACGGACAGGGTATAGTATTTAAGCGCAATACACACCAAAGCCGTCAGACCTGCCGGACATATGTCGGAAATTTTTTGTCGGCGGCTTCACTCATCGAATTGGAAAATTTTGTCGGCGACATGTCAGCGGCTCGACATGATTAACTTATAGACCGAGCAAGTTACTACAGATTGAGTGACGCCGGGCGTGCGCAACGCAATACCGCAAGTTGTCTGCATGTCGGCGGGTAACACACGCGGGTGCATGTCACCGGCATGACTCTTTTCTTGTAGGCCGCCGGGTTGTGTCAGTGGGTCGGTGGCTTTGGTGTGTATTCATCGCTTACTATCAGGTTACATAGTGGTCAAACGCGTGCCTAACAAAGTTAAAAAAAATATATATATATTATGCGTGTAATGAAAAATGGAAATCATGTACTAATAATAAAATATTTGAAACTCCTTTCCACCAAACGTTAAAACTATTACCAATTAATTAATTATTATTATTATTATTTTACTATAAAATTGTCTGCTGATGAGGTTAACTTAAAGTTTATTGTACAACTATAAAATAAAATAAATGGAGGACATGTCAAAGTAACTTATTATTCATTATTATTATTATTTATTTATAGCCTATGCCCTGCAGTGGGACCAAATAGGCCTCCTTTTCTTTCCTATTTCAAAGAAACTTGTTATTTTAATCAAGATAGTTTAATAAGTAACCTTTGGAAGATTTGTGTAGGAATAAAGTGAAACAGGGTAGAAAATTAACATTTATAGGCTTATCCATAAAAAATATCCAAACTTTTTGAAGAACATGAATCTGCGAACCAGTATTTAAAAAAACTAAACAAATATTTAAAAGTTTTTTTATGAATAGAGCTTGCTTTAGGTACGTACATAGTGCTCAATTGCTACATACGAGTATCATCATCATTATATCGGCTGAAAAACGTTCACTGTAAATACAGTATGATTTTACTATCTTTTCGTATGGGAAGATGTCATTTTTACAAGAAAAATAGAACAACACATGCGCGGGCAGGTCGCGCATGGCGTCTCAGTCGCTCGTATACGTTCGATACATACTTGTGTCCCGCTTACTCAATGCAATACGACTGCTGACGCGAAAAGAGTTACAGGTTGTCATTGTTTTAAATTATTTATTTTGGTTTTTCTTACTCTTTCATTTGTGTTCTTGTGGTGTATATGTTTGTTGTGTTACTTTTTGACCTTTTTATTGTTTCTAGTTGTGTTTTTTACTCGTTTATAATACAAAACGTATAAATCAGAAAAATATTCTACGAACGTAACACTATTTTACGCGATGGGACCTGCGCGGTCGTCACTAATACCTAACTTCGGAGTGGCAAAGATAGCAAAATCGTACTGTAGGCCTCCCCCAAGTGCCGCCAGAACAGGCGGTCCTGTGCATTTAGCTTTGATAAATGATTTTTTTGTAATTAGATAACAATTTTACACGTCAATCTTTTGTGGTCATTTTAAACTAGGTGAGGCCGGCGTTTCCTAGCTGACTACTCTGTGAAGAAACGCCGAAACAAACTCAGAAGTCAAAGTCTCTTTTAAAGTCCATACAATTGTACTGGTCAAATCATATGAGAACCATGTAGCTTTCATTGGCTACCCGCGACCTGACGCACACGCGACCGTGGTAATACCCCCTTAGGTATTACGTTTATTCTGTTGCACGGTGTATAAATTTAATTTCAATTAAAGATTCCAAGTTCAATTAAAGTTATTATGAGTTCAACGTGGGTCACTTTGATCTCATCATAACTTTGATTGGAACAAATTCGGCAACTTCATTGGTAAATAACTAATAACCATGTACTGGGGCTCTGTGATGATAAAATGTATATGTCACCGTATAATTGCAAAACACGTAATTCTACAAAATATCTTGAGAGATTGTAAACTCTCGATAAATTGTCAACTGTCAATAATTAATTTTGAACCTATCAAAATTTGATAGTTTAATATTTCTCGAATTCATTCCGATAAATTACGAACTGAAATAAAATGGCGACTACTCAGAGTACAAACTACAAAAAACTTAGCTCAAAACCAATGAGGTTTGTTCAGATGTGACGTCACATGTACGCCATAGAGTTACGAATTGAATGAGGTCGTTTTCAATTTCGCGAAATAAAACAGACCCATGACAAAAAAAAATGGCTTTTTAGTTCGTTTAGTATATGAAAATGAAAATGAAAAAAAATGAAAAATGTTTATTTGTCCCAAAATCAGTTACATGGATTGTAAATGAGATATCCCCAGTAAGTAATTAATAATAGTTACTTGTGTTGAGGCTATCTCGCTCTTTCCCTTAATTATTAACAATATTGAGACTATTAATAATAATAATAATAATAACCCTCTCAGTACATTGCTGGAGGGTTCGGGGCAAGGCTTCCGGTTGAGAAGAGGTGGTCAGGTCATATCGCACCTCCTTTACATGGATGACTTGAAACTATTTGCTCCTAACAACTTGCAACTGATGAAGCTACTGAAGGTGACAGAAAACTTCAGTAGCGCCATCAGGATGGAATTTGGTGTGGACAAATGTGCGGTCATGCATGTAAAGCGAGGGGAGATTATAGAATCCGTGGGAACACAACTCTCGGATTCCATACACCTAAGGTCCCTCTCCTCAACCGAAACTTACAAGTATTTGGGTATGTCGGAAGCGTTAGGCATCAATGCTGCTGATATGAAACAATCGTTGAAGGAGCGCTTCTTTGGCCGCCTGAATAAAGTACTTAACAGTCTTTTATCAGGCGGAAACAAGGTGCGTGCCTTCAACGGTTGGGTCATTCCGGTTTTGATGTACTCTTTCGGCATACTCAAATGGACTCAGACAGAACTTGACGCCCTGGATAGAAGGGTACGCTCACTGCTTACCGCAAATCGGATGCATCACCCACGGTCATCGGTGATGAGGCTGTATATCCCGCGGAAGTGCGGGGGTCGTGGCTTCTTAAATGCTAAGACCCTGCACAACCGCGAGTTAAGCAGCCTTAGGGAATACTTCCTAGAGGCCGACGTGGGTATGCATCGGGATGTGGTAGCGGTGGACAAAGGCCTTACCGCGCTCTCCTTGGCTAACGAGAACTGGCGCAAACCTGTGGTATTAAATACTAACGACCGCAGGGAGGTATGGCAGAGCAAGGAGCTTCACGGACGCTTTTATCGGGTCCTACATGGGCCCGATGTAGACTTTTTAGCGTCCGTAGCCTGGCTGCGTTTTGGTGACCTCTTTGGGGAAACCGAAGGTTTTGTCTGTGCAATCATGGACGAAGTTATGATGACGAACAACTACCGGAAATACATTGTGAAGGACGGTACGGTTGACATATGTCGGGCATGTCACCGACCCGGGGAATCCATCCGCCACATTATTTCCGGTTGTTCTAGTCTGGCTAACGGAGACTATTTGCACAGGCACAACCTTGTAGCCAGGATCATCCACCAGCAACTTGCTCTGAGATACAATCTTGTGGAATCGGAAGTACCGTACTATAGGTATGTGCCCGACCCAGTTCTCGAAAATGGCAATTGCACGTTGTACTGGGATCGGTCTATCATCACTGACAGGACTATTGTTGCCAATAAGCCTGACATAGTGGTGATAGACCGACTAGAGCGTCGCGCAATGATTGTTGATATAGCAGTCCCTCATGACGAGAACCTCGTGAAGTCTGAGAAAGAGAAACAAAGTAAGTATCTTGACTTGGCTCGCGAGGTTGTCGACATGTGGGATGTGAACACAGCAGTCATTGTGCCGAGAGTCGTGACGGCCAATGGCATTATTGCCAAGAGCCTCGACCAACACCTCAAGAGGCTCTCGTTGGGCAGCTGGATCAAGGGCTTGATCCAGAAAGCAGTACTCCTGGACACGGCGCGTATTGTTAGGAGGTTCCTCTCTCGGGAGCCCTGACCACCGGTAGCTTGGACCCTGTTCCCGATGCCGGTGGGCTACTATTTTTATATTTTTAAATGTTTTTTTATTAGTTTTATAGAAATATTTAAAAATGTAAAATATATGTACAAAAAAAGAAATAAATGGAATAATAATAATAGAGAGTATAATTATAAGATTAAACGAACTTACCCTAAGTGAAGTTCTATTTTAATTATACGAAGCTCCTTGTCCGAGACGGCAGTCCCAAAAACCCTCCCACTAATACTTACCGAGTATTATCCCAGTATTAGGGTTGTTCATAAACCTGTCTTCAAACGTAATGACAAGTTAATAGGAATGTGACACGAGGAAACTAACTTTTTTTTTATAGCTTTAAAGTTGTGACTTGGCGCTGGTACAAACAGCTTACTACCAGTAAGCTGTTTGTACCAGCGCCAAGTTTGTCACATCCCTATTAACTTGTCATTACGTTTGAAGACAGGTTTATGAACAACCCTAATACTGGGATAATACTCGGTAAGTATTAGTGGGAGGGTTTTTGGGACTGCCGTCTCGGACAACCCTAACCCTACCGCAGTATCTCTACGTTGACGTCGTGGTGGGGCTTGCGCGTCCCGATGAACCTTAGGTCATACCTAGGGAGAGGGGCCAGACAAAGAGAGATACAATCCGCAAGGCAGTTTTGTGGCGAACTGTTGGGCAGTAGCGACCCCACGAACCTTATCTCCCGGGAGAAGTCTTGTTCCTCATCTACGGCTTGCCTTTATTGGCTGGCCAGAGTGAATACTGACGAGGAACAGAGCTCCCACCTCTCTCTTGCCTTAATTGGCCGGTCTGAGTGGAGATTCGCTAGAGCACACGTGCTCGGGAGAAGGATGTATAATCCAGTAAGATGCTGGTAGGGATCTTGACCGCACTTCCGGGATTGTCCTGATAGCCATGGTATACCTCTCCACTCCTCTAGCACCTCAGGCTATGTTGCCTCCTTGGCGCTACGTCACTTTGTGCTAGCGACCGTTTTCGGGGGCCCATTCATTGAGTGTGCAAGTCACCCCCTGCCATTTAAAAGCCGTGTATATTGTTAGTGGTCAGGCAGGGGCCAATAGTTCTATAATAAACGATTATCAGTCCACTAAACCGCCCAAACCCATAGCCTTTCATCTTTTTTTTTCCATATTCTGCAATATTCTTGCTCCAACCGGGGATTGTCCTTGGGAATACTTTCACAGTGCATACAGGGATAATCGCCGGTTGGTGCCCCATTACATTTGAAATTTCTAACGGGGCCTCTGCGAGTTGGTTTCGGCCCCTCGTACGCCTACCAAAGGACCGGGTCTCCAGAGACCCGAGAAAGAAAACAAAAAAATAATAATAATAATAATATCCTGGTAACATGCTGGTAGGGATCTTGACCGCACTTCCGGGATTGTCCTGATAGCCATGGTATACCTCTCCACTCCTCTAGCACCTCAGGCTATGTTGCCTCCTTGGCGCTACGTCACTTTGTGCTAGCGACCGTTTTCGGGGGCCCATTCATTGAGTGTGCAAGTCACCCCCTGCCATTTAAAAGCCGTGTATATTGTTAGTGGTCAGGCAGGGGCCAATAGTTCTATAATAAACGATTATCAGTCCACTAAACCGCCCAAACCCATAGCGTTTCATCTTTTTTTTTTCCATATTCTGCAATATTCTTGCTCCAACCGGGGATTGTCCTTGGGAATACTTTCACAGTGCATACAGGGATAATCGCCGGTTGGTGCCCCATTACATTTGAAATTTCTAACGGGGCCTCTGCGAGTTGGTTTCGGCCCCTCGTACGCCTACCAAAGGACCGGGTCTCCAGAGACCCGAGAAAGAAAACAAAAAAATAATATCCTTGGACATTTCACACAATGCCATATAGTCCCAAGCTAAGCAACCTAATGCTTGTGTTATGGTAACGAGATGGCTGATAAACTACTTATATACATTTTTTTTTTTTGTAAATACATACATATTATAGATAGAAAACACCCAGACTCGGAACAAATACTTGTAGGTCATACAAATATTTGTTCCGTGCGGGAATCGAACCCGCGACATGCTGCGCAGCAGTCAATCGCTCAACCACTGCGCCAACCGTGTCGTCAAAATTATTGAAAAGGTGACTAAACATTTAAATTTAGGGAAGAGAAATAACAGTATAAGCGACTTATAAACTAATTAGCAGCTCTTTGTGTAACTGTAGTTGAATGGTTTTGTGCGACTGAATGTACAACTTGTTTTTAAACTGGCTTTGTATTTTTGTGTGTGTATGGGTGTGTGTGTGTGTGTGTGTGTGTGTGTGTGTGTGTGTGTGTGTGTGTATGTGTGTGTGCGTATATATTTGTGTGTATATATATACTTATCTAAATATAAAAAGGCAGACCTGATCACTCACTGACAAATATATCAACGCACAGCCGAAACTTCTGGTCGTGTAAAGCTGAAATTTTGCATGTAGCTACCTAACACTCCGTAGACTGCACTAAGAGAAGTAGGAATTTCCCAAAATTCCTATGGAATCGGTAGAAAATGGGATACGCGCGTAAAAAATCGCGGGCGAAAGTTAGTTTAGTATGATGTATAACTGACATTTCATCTAACTGCAGAAAAAAGAGGTTCTCCACTTGACAGCCTTGCTCCGCTGTAATGGACAGGTACCCTTATTTTTCTGATACGAGTCGATCTTTTGTCTTCCCCCTCACTAACTACCCTGACGGTGGAGCACGGTGGGCAAAAGTTTTTTTTTTTTTACTTGATATGGGTATGCTCTTGAGTCTAGTCTTGGTCAGAGATGACAGAGAAAATGGAGCGACCTTACCCAGAGGTAGCCTGTTCACTCTATCTTTGATAAGATTAGGATTATCTTGTTCATAAACTTTATACACTTTAAAATTATAACTTCTCCAAACGATTACACCATTCGACACCCTAGCACCAAGAAACGAACTGAGGCCTTAGTGTGAGTTTTTTCGACTCACGTTCGAACGCGTTCGATTGCGAGCGCGTTAGAATTTAGTATGGGAATTTAGTTATAGTGCCACCTGGTGGTCACTCGTAGAACCTAATTTCCCATACTAAATTCTAACGCGCTCGCAATCGAACGCGTTCGAACGTGAGTCGAAAAAACTCACACTAAGGCCTTAGTCCGAGTTTCCTAACGTACTCGATCGCGTTAACGTAAACGTTTGCTTATGTCAAAGTGTATAGAAAAAAAGCTTATTCAGTTTCAATACAAATTGGCATTTACGCTAACGCTGTCGAGAACGTTAGAAAAGTCACACTAAGCCTTCAGCACTCAAACAGCAACTCTCTCTAAGGTTAGATTGACAATTCAACAACAGCTCTCCTCTCCAAAAGGATTAGTCTGTAGTAATTGACACTAATGTCCAAAGTTACGAGGTCATAAAACTCAGTAACAGCTTGCACACGTTCAAGTACATGTCAACAGAATGTTGCTATCATCTTGAGCTAAATTAATGCTCACGTATGCAGTACACGTCTGCTGACCCTAAACAAGTATTGATTATTTGAAAACTGGTGAGTTTGAGAATCTGTATCGGGTTAGATTAAGATGAGAATGTGTTCTCGTCTACATATAACACGTCTGCTTTCAAAGCAAGAGTGAACAGGCATCTTTTGGGAAAGCTTGCTACGTCGTAGATCTCATCCATCGCTTTCCATCAGACGCTATTGTGGTCAAGAGCAAGTCAATTACTTAAAAAAAGAATATGCTGATTTTCGTTTTAACGTTTATTAGCATTTTCGTCTCTAAATCGTCATAAGAATAAATGATTGTAGGCGCCGCCGCCGAATAAATGGGCAATAAAGGTCATTGACCCGCATGCATACGTTTATTAACTTTCTAAGTATCAGAAAAAAGCTGTCCTGAATCGACTTCTATCGAAATCCTTTACGTTCTCTAAGTTATACTTTTAACATTAGTTAAAAAGAACGATTACCATATTGTTCTAATATTTGTAAGCCAGTGAATGGCGAAACATGTCAGATTCTGTATATTCTGATGTCTTCCCATACTTAATAAGACCGAATATGTACCATGTTTTATACAAATAAAATATTCTTATTCTCTTGTAATGAAAAACGGTTCATTATTTTTTAATCGGGTATCTATGAACGGATATTAGGGAAAAGGCATTATACTTTATTGCAAGTTCATCTGGCACCAATTTCAACAACAAATGACATACAACAAAAACAAAACCAGTATACTCAATCGAGATGAACAACTCTCACGACCTTCATAGAGGACATCGCGTATATGTAACAAATATTCAAACCTATAGTTTACACAGTATCTCAGTGTCAATCTTCGAATAATCCTTTTAACAGGATGTAAAATGACACTTAATGGGTATTAAATATGGAGATCTTACCACTGCAAGGTGGCTTTAATTACGAAAGATTATCTAACCGTTAGCCTTTATTGCTTCGACCTATGTCTGCACGAATTAACACCAATTGAAGTGTCAAATGCTTTTAACCGAGCAATTTGTGGAATTGCCGCGAAGACTTGTCCAGACAGGACCGACCGCTTTAAAATACCGATGCGAAGTGTAATTGTCCTTTTTATAGGATGATCCCTGAGAATAATGTTTTAGTAAGTACCTGTTTAGATTGATCTGAAATAGGCTACTTTTTTCATTTTGAAACGCTTAAAATACTGCTATGGTTTCTTATCAAGAATGTTTTGCAAATTGGTGACGTACGAGAATAAAGAATTTTTTTACTGTTGATAGGCACGCGTTTGACCACTACCTCACCTGCTGGTTAGCGGTGATGTGACTATTTACTCTTGATTTAAATAGTCACAGATTTTATTTTAATATCATGAGCATCTGAGTTGACGTAATTTGATTTGGGGAAAAAAAATATAATAAAAATATCTATTTGTGACTCGCTCCACAAAAAAAAACACATAAGAATAATAACTAGATGAAATCTATCAATATGAAATGTATTTCATTCTTTTTAACCGACTTCCCAAAAAGGAGGAGGTTATCAATTCGGTTGTTTTTTTATTTTTTATGTTTGTTACCTCGTAACTCCGACAATTATGAACCGATTTGAAAAATTTTGGTTTTATCTGAAAGGATATACTTGCAGATTGGTCCCATTTAAATCATATCAAAATCGGTTACGAACTTAGGATTTTAAATCGAAATAGTTAACTGGAATTTAAATAGTCAAATTCCAGTTAACTATTTCGATTTAAAATCCTAAGTTGATTCTTTGATAATCGAAATTGCGTATGTTGCTTTTCTGCGATTTTGTAGTGGTATTGTTAGGTGTGGGGCACCACTAAAAAGTGAAAAATAAAAACGGTGTCAAAATGCGAAGAAACTAACAAAAACACCGACTTCCGAAATTAAATTTATTTTTTATTTTGTAGTGATTTTTTTTGGAAGTCGGTTGTATTTTTTTGTAAAAAGTTTTTTTATATTTTAAAATATGTTCCATCGGCGCTAACTACCTGTTATAGAAATACCAAAATATTGAGATTAACCATGTTACATTCCAGTAGTTATAAGCTGCGCGTGAACTGCACGACAGCCAAACTCTACCAAACTTAATGAATATTATGGTGATGAAAAAAAATAATACTCACTAAATAATCGAATAGACTCGAATGAATTCATTTCAATGAATATGACGTTTTTATATTATTAAAACTTAAACTCTAACTTTTAAGCTGTTATTTTGAGACGTCAAACAAATAGTAGAATACCGATCATGTTGCATTCCGTCAGAATACAAAAAGCGTTGTTTTGTTCGAAACTGAACTTCAACTGCACTGCAACAGCACTTATGTAGTTACGTGACTTAGCCTACAGAAGTAGGTGCTGATGACGTCACTTGTAACCAGCAGGTGAGATAGTGGTCAAACGCGTCCCTATCAATAGTAAAAAAAAAATCTATAAACTTAACTACAAACTTGCAAAACTTTCATGACAGAAGCCATAGCAGAATTTTAAACGTTTAAAAATAAACAAAGTAGCTTATCTAGGACCTGTCTATAAAACAGTTTTCATTAAACTACACGATGCCAAAAAGGCAACCGGAATACACACCGGTCTCAACTCATTCACGTCCAATGCATATTGGTACTCTACATACGCACTGCTCTCATACAGGGCATGCAACATGAGTAAGCAATCATACTGTGTATTTGTCGAAATCCAAATGCTAAACAATTGATTCCATACGGTGATGTTTGCGATGGATGTATTGATATTATGTGCAGAGTTAATCACCTATGTATGTGAACGAAATTTTTAGTTACTTCATCATCAGCCGAGAATAGGGTAAATGATCAAAAAAATCTAATTTGTCCGTCAATTTTCCAAAAAAAGGGGTGAGTGTTTTTTTTTTTTCACGTAAACAAAAAGTTAATACAATACAGATCTCTGAAAACTCTTCGGATTTCTGTCAGGTTTTAAGTAGGTACATTATTTAACCAAAAAGTGACGTCATGAGCCTACTTCTGATCTTTGCTGTGTTTTATCTTCGTTAAGAGTGTGTATTCCGTCCACTAGCGCCGCCAATCGTTTTTTATTAATTGTGGTAAATTTAAGACACGTAGATAAAAAACCGCTCTGTAGTGTACTGAAGAAATTTTTTGACAGCTATTTTTAATACAAAACTCATGGCTAAATAGCCAAAACGGCAATTATTGCTAAAAGTGGCCACTTTTAGCAAAAATATCGACTTTGGTAACTATTTATGTTCTAAAGTACAAAACATAACTCTCAAAAAGTAATAAATACATTTCTTCAGAACACTACAGAGCGGTTTTTTATCTATGTGTCTTAAATTTACCACAATTAATAAAAAACGATTGACGGCGCTAGTGGACGGAATACGCCCTCTTAATTTTTATTGATTTCATAACTACTGAAATTGAGCGTGATCTATCTCAACATTTTGGTATTTCTATAAGCGATATTGCCGATAGAACATCTATAATATAAAAAAATACAACGGGTTGCACTCCGGTAGTGTCGGCAGAAGTGAAAACTTGAACATTAACGTTGTGCATATTTGAATCATCAGTCTTACGGTTTTTGTGAGTTAGTCTTAGAGTTTTTTTCAAATCAAATCAAATCTCTTTATTTCACTCTCCACAAAGGAATTTACAAAAATAAACATTAAATGACACACAATGCGAAACATATATGAACCTTTGTGAGAGACTGGAGTCCATACTAGGATACCCTGTGTGACGGATCACCAGGCCCTCACCCCGAATTTGCGATAACAACTAAAAAAAAATAATAATAATAGTAAAATGTGGGTAAACAGAAGAGTGAAAATAGCACTAAACCTTAGATACCATTAACTATTCTAAGCGTTCTAGATCTTGAATAAACTAACAAAATAAAATAAACGTGATAATTATGTCGTTTAGGTGTGTAGTGTAATTTGAGAATGAAAATATGAATGTAGTGGTAGTAAGAAAGTGTGATCGTGTCGTGTTCTCGTGTAGCTATGATAGGCATGATGGTGACATACGCATTACGTACTTACAAATTATGATGGAGCAATGAGCAATTGCTCCGTGGCATCATAATCTAACTTTTGCAACCAGGCTAAAAGTTTCTTTTTGCAAATCTGCTTGGGAAGGGCATAAATTGACAAGACTTCATTAATGTTGTTATACAAATAGTTAGAGTTAGTATTTCGAATTTTTGATCGGTTCATGTGTCCTGACGCGAGTTTAACTGTTTATAGTATCCCAAGAAAAGTGCTCAACGCTGCTAAAGTAGTTTTCACTTCAATAACATTGGTTTTAAACCTTCTGAATTTGACTGTCTCTGGAATTTAAACCCCTTAAACATTCGAGACTCGATTAGTTCAATAGGTATAGAAATTGGGCAAAGTTTCACTCACAAGTTGTAAAGGTAAGTTTGTGAACAAGCATTGGAACTAGCTTTGTAACTTAACTTGAAAGTTACTTTTGACATCGGAACGAATTGGCGTCTGTTAACACACTTTATTCAAAATATGTGGCTTGAAATAGTTTAACTTATATGTATAAGTTTTAGCTTTTGCCAGCAACTTTTTTTTACTAATCATAGGCATACGTTTGACCGCCATCTCACCCGATGTCAAGCGATGTTGCGGTCCAAGGTGGAGCACGCTTGCCTAGAAGTAACCTACTCACTCTTGACTTAAAAACTCCCAGGTTGTAGCTATCAGGAAACACAGACTCCGGGGAGTAAGTTCCGTTTTTTCCGTAATTTTAAGAAATGGTCAACTTTCTACGATTGGTATTTTCAGCTGTCCATTATCACTCACTCAGTAACGGACGAATTGTATGCATTAAGATGTAGTTACTTGTATAGGGTATGTTAATGGAACTTCTTTATTTTATTTTTATTAAAACTTTTCGCACAATTAAAGACACAGTCGATCTTAGGGTGGAAACAGCATGGTAGAGGAAAAAAAAACCGGCGAAGTGCGAGTCGGACTCGCGTATCGAGGGTCCCGTCGAAACCTGTAGGTATATTTTAAGCAAAAGTTGCGATTTACGATTTATGACGTAATAGCTGACCCGTGCAACGTCGTCTGCGTCACATTTTTCATTAGTGCTCCGCTCCTATTGGTCATAGCGTGATGTTATATAGCCTATAGCCTTCCTCGATAAATGGAGTATCCAACGCAAAAATATTTTTTCAATTCGAGCCAGTTCCTGAGATTACCGCGTTCAAACTGCTTACTAGATCTCGTGCAAACCAATTTTCGTTGGTAGTTTACATGGTAATATACATCACATATTTTTTTTTAGTTTTATCATTCTCTTATTTTAGAAGTTACAGGGGAAGTTACACGTTTTACCACTTTGGAAGTGTCTCTCTCGCGAACTGTTCAGTTTAGAAAAAAATAATATTAGAAATCTCAATATCATTTTCAAAGACCTATCCATAAATACCCTACACGTATGGGTTTGAAAAAAAAAAAGAATTTGGGTTTCAGTTCTAAGTATGGGGACCCCCAAAATTTATTGTTTTTTTTTTCTATTTTTGTGTGAAAATCTTAATGCGGTTCACAGAATACATCTACTTACCAAGTTTCAACAGCAGTTCTTAGTTCTTATAGTTTCGGAGAAAAGTGGCTGTGACATACGGACGGACAGACAGACAGGCAGACAGACAGACAGACATGACGAATCTATAAGGGTTCCGTTTTTGCCATTTGGCTACGGAACCCTAAAAAGGAACAATGGTAGGCAGAGGTAGTCTCATCTACAGAGCCTCCATCCACGGCGAAACTAAGAGCAGTGGCAATTGGCTCATCAATTAAAGACCGTGACTCTACATCCCCTAATAGTTTAATTTCGCTGGTAAACATTATTTTCTGTTTGTAATTTTAGTACGTATGCGTTTTTGTAGCATTTATAGTCAAAATCCATTTTTATTTACTTTATTGAATTTTCAAAATGCCTCTCACTTAGAATCATTTTGGATGGAGAGCCATCTCTCCAGAAAATACAAAATATTTAAACTTAATATTTATTAGTTCAACTAATGCTGTAGCATTGTTTGTATAAATATGTATTTTAAAACCGGGTGGACGCGATACATTCATCAAGTCCACACGTTCAATTATTAATAAGTCCGCTCAACGTTTGTGATACAAGCCTGGAGCTTTTAATGACGTTTAAAAATTCAAAACAATTTCAGTAACATTTTCATACAGACTAGTTTACTAAAAGTTTCTCAAAAACCGGCCAAGTGCGAGTCAGACTCGCAAACGAAGGGTTCCGTACCATAAATCGAGAAAACACCTTACTTGTTCCTATGGGACCCTCTTTTAATTTTTAATATTATGTCATTTTTTAACCGACTTCCCAAAAAGGAGGAGGTTATCAATTCGGTTGTATGTTTTTTTTTTTATGTTTGTTACCCCATAACTCCGACAATTTATGAACCGATTTGAAATTTTTTTTTTCTGTTTTTTGTTTTATCTGAAAGGATATACTTGCAGATTGGTCCCATTTAAATCATATCAAAATCGGTTACGATCTTTGGATTTTAAATCGAAATCGATGGAATTTGACTATTTAGATGATTCTTTGATAATCGAAATTGCTTATTTTGCTTTTCTGCGATTTTGTAGTGGTGTTGTTAGGTGTGGGGCACCACTAAAAAGTGAAAAATAAAAAACTTTTTACAAAAAAATACAACCGACTTCAAAAAAAAAAACACTACAAAGTAAAAAATAACTTTAAATTGGGAAGTCGGTGTCAAAATACGAAGAAACTAACAAAAACACCGACTACCGAATTTAAAGTTATTTTTTACTTTGTAGTTTTTTTTTTTTGAAGTCGGTTGTATTTTTTTATTTTTTGTTGTTATAGTGGATAGATTTACACAATCTGTGAAAAACCGAGCAAGCAATATTAATATGCCATCAGTAAAAAGTTCAACTTTCTACTTATTATGGTTCTTGAGATACAGCCCACTCCCAGACAAACGGTTGGACGGGCGGACAGCAGAGGCTTAGGAATATGGTTCCGTTGTTAATCTAACCCTAAAAATTCCCAACAGCTGCATATACCTACGTTTATGCAATTGGAAAATGGGATTCAAAATATTCAGATACAAAAATAAATAAAATATCGGATCGGATTCGTTTGACTTAAAAATGTTTATAAAAATAGGCTTGTATGCTTATCAATTCGGGTATCGTTTTATAGTGCGTACAGTATTGTATGCGATTATGTTTATTTGTTTGAGAGTCGAATATATTCCTGAATTTATGTATCGGGGCGAATATAAGAAGAATTTAAGAATAAGAATTTTATTAATTAAAAGAAAACAAACAAAGGTCACAAATTGTGTTATACAAAAATGTTTAGTTTCTTAACAAATTTAGCAAAAAAGAATTTTCAAAGACTTCCTGCACTAGGCTAGGCCTGTACCGCGGGAAGCTTTAAGGATTCCAATGCATTAACAAGTTATTAATTATGATAACAATATGCAGAATTTCGATAGAGTATTACTAGATAACATAAAAAGCGCAATAATATGTGCAATAGGTTGACCTTAATTACAAATCGTCGCTTAAGTATTAACACCATTTTGTAAACACTGATTTTAAAGAGTGCCCATGGAGTTTCTTGCATGTTCTTCTCCATAGGATCCACTTTTTGGAACGTGTAACTGCCGCACTGGAGATAGAGCCGGTGAGTGTGTTTGCTATAGAACAACTTGCGGCTCTTGTCGCTAGCGCGGCAGAATTAACTTTATCTATTCGACTGACATACCTTGAATATTCAGAAGTGCCTGAACTGGTCTATTTTAAATAAAATATTTTGTATATTTTGTACTCTGTATAGATAACTTTTCAGGACAGCAAATAAACTGTTTAGCAGCACGTAACTCAGTTTTGTGAAAAAAAAAAAACTGAGTTATACGCTGTTGCTATGGAAACAAAACTTACTTACGCGCTGTTGCTTCGGTTTTCTGTACAAAACTGACAAACGATGCGTTTTAATTCTCTGTCGAATGACATACGAAGCGTATTTCGTTAAAAAATTGACTTCCGTGGTGTTAAAACCTTAGCGACGAAAAACTGGTAGATGCCAAGCTTCACAGATTGGCTCATCGCCGCAAGGTTGCCTGCTTGCCTGTCGTCTACAGCCAGTTGATTCTGTGAAAACGTCGAAGTGAGCAATTGGGGGAAGTGATCACGAAATGTGCCGTCACTCCATCTTGATTATATGTATTGACAGATCACTTCACCCAAGCGTTCACTTCGACATGTTTATTTATTTATTAAAACTTTATGCACAAGTAATTTTTACAAAGGCGGACTTAATGCCATAGGCATTTTCTACCAGTCGACCTTAGGGTGGTGCAGAGACAGCATGGTAGGTGCAACACATGGTGGTACATGTTATTAACAGAATCGTACTGCAGATTGGACTTCGGTGAGTGTGCCCAAGAACTTCACGACCTCATTCCTTCGGCCCCCTTTTACCATTGGACATCCAGACGCACTGCAACTTACCATCCCTACCTTGTTGCTATTTCACCAATTCGCACTTAGCGTTTTAAAACGGCTTTTATAATGCGCACAGCAAAGGAGTGGAACTCTCTGCCTGCCTGTCTCCGAACGCCTACAACTCTTACCTCTTCAAAGTTACAGTAAACAGGCTCCTTCTGGGTAAGCTCGCTCCATCGTAGACTCTGTCATCTCTGACCAAGACTAAAGTCAAGAGCAAAGCCATCACAAATACAAAAAAAAAAGACTGCTTCATTCATTTCTGTGCTCAGAACTTGACAAAATGTACTGAAAAGTTGTTTTTTTCGCAATATCGGGGTTTGCTTCCTCATTAAAAATTGTTCAAAATGAAAATAACAGAATAACCCCTTAAAGATATTGCGTTTATTTTGTGACACGATATGTGGTTAAATTAAGTTGAAATTGTATGGAGTAGGGACTCCATACAATTTCAACTTAATTTAACCTGGCAGGGGCCAGGGTTGCAAAATTTGTTCGATAGAGTCACCGCGGCCTCGGAACGCAAAGGGCATTAAGAGGAACAAGGATGGATTTTAGTTAGTAGGTAAAAGTCTGACACTCCCTTCTGTTTCACCCAAAGCGGGAGGAGTCATTTAATAATTTACCATTTATTAAAAAAAAGGATAACTATAGCTGTAGATGTAGCGCATCACCGGTCGTAAACGTGTTATGAGAAGATAGTGTCCACATGCAGTCTGTGCGCCTAATGACTTAATGCATATAAACTTTTTTACTGTAGATTTTACTGGACTGCACTCTACTGTTATGGAAGATAGGATACGCAATGATTTATAGGTTTTGATCTTTAAAAATGAGGTGAGAGAGTATCTATTAAAAAATCACGTAGCTTTCTGTTGTTTCTGATTTTTCCTAAGAAAATTTTGTTGGTAGTCTTGCGGTTGGCGCAGTGATTGGTAGAATGGCTGCTGCGATGCTTGTCACGGGTTTGATTTCTACGGAACATAATTATATTTGTGTGGACTACAGATAAATGTTCCGAGTCTGGATGTTTGTGTACGTGTGTTTGTATGCTTGTGAACGCACCCACGATACAGGAGTAAATCCTAGTGTGAGGAAACGATATTTTTAAAGAAGTAAAAAAATATAATTATAACAATACTATCTGACCCGCGCAACTTTGTCTGCGTCACATTTTCCATGAAAGCTCCGCTCCTCTTTGTCTAAGCGTGAAGATATATAGACTATAAGCTTCCTCGATAAATGGGCTATCTAAAACTGAAAGAATTTTTCAAATCGGACCAGAAGTTCTTGAGATTAGCGCGTAAAATCAAACAAACAAACTCTTCTGCTTTATAATATTACTAGTATAGATATTATTAATGAAATTTAATGTGAAAGTATCTCGGGATGGATGGAAGGATGGATATTTGTGTGGACTTAAGGCGCGTCCCCGAGCAAAACGCAGCGCTAGCCGTTTTTTGTGCAGTTTTTTGGAGTTATCTCCTCTTTATCCAAAAGAAATATCAACTAATAAAAAATACATTAAATTTTAACATAATCTTGGCTTCAAAATGGTAGATTTTATTTTTTATTATTAAGTATAATGTTTAAGTAATCTCCTCACAACGAAACCACAAAATGAGAAAAAAATACTGAAAACATGCATCTTCTCGAAAACTAACGATTATTTTGTTTTTGTACTTACACTAATGGATAGGCAATTTAATTATGAACATTTTGATAGAAGTATTTTTTTCAAACGACCAAAATTTGATTTTATAACGATTTTATTCAATATTCTGAGCGTATTCGCTATTGTATCTCTTGCGCTGTTATTGAGGGAAAAAATGCTCAAGGTTATTTGCTCAAGGTACGGCCTTAAATGGTGTACATAATAAAGAGTATTCTATTCTATTCTAAGGATGCTTTTTTTAATTCTTTCACGTAAAAAACTGCTAAATGGATTAGGATGAAAGAAAAATAAAATATTTTTAACCCTTTGAATACCTTTTATTCCGGGAGCTTCTAACTTTGGAAAGATTCCGACTTTCACTTGGACGGAGCTGCGGTAAGCAGTTATGTAATTTGACTATTAACGTATCTTAGTACCAACTTTACTTAAGTCAGTAACTCACCCGGGGGCCGAGTCACCCGCGTCCGTAGGAGAATACCCTTCAGCGAATCCCTACACGTGGCCCCGGGTGGTGCTAAACAGGTGACACTAACCGCCTCCGTGGTCTCGTGGTTATACCACCTGATTCAGACCCAGAGGTCCCGGATTCGATTCCTAGCGGGGGCAAATTTTTTGCTCGGTTTGGTTGGTGGTAGGACTTGTTCTAAGTCCGCCTGGCAAGCTACCACCATCATGTCTAAGTCTGTCGCCATAACAACTATGTTATCAGCATTGTTGTGTTCCGGCAGTTAGAGGTATGATAGCCAGTTCCTCTGTGTAAGAGGATTCCGGGTGAAACTCGCTTCCATCTTCGGCCTAATCATCACTTTCCATCAGGTGAGATTTAGGCCAAGAGTTTCCCCGTTTTGTATAAAAAAAAACCCTCTGCCTTTACTCATCAGACACCACATTTCAATCCCGAACAGAAAAAAACTGATCATTTTCACTTGCAATTTCCACACCTTTATTACAACAGAACAGGCGAACTTAATGATCATATCATTGCTTACCTGTTATTTAAAACTTTCAAACTCCATTAATAAGCGCCACCGTTGTAAAACTTCTGTAATACTTCGCCGAGCAACTTCGTTTAAAACACATAGTTTTCCCTCGCGGATAATGGAATTGTGTTACAGCTTTTATACTGCGTCGCACCTACGTTAATTCTAATAACTGTTTGCTTACGTTTATGGGGGAATCGGGGAATAAAGCTTAGGCCATGGGATATAAATAGAGCAACCCCACTTTCTCCCATGAGTCTCATAATAAGGGTTATGATGGTAAGGGTGGTTGTTGCTGTGGAGGCCTTTAAATAATCCATCCCTGTTTCTGTATGGTGTATCGTAAATGGTGACGAAAGGACTGGCACTTTCGTTTGGTGAATGCTCGTTCAATATTTTCACTACAATGGCAGGCTTTCTGGATACGTGTGATATCCGTACGGAATATCCGGCTTTAGATACCTTAGGATCTTATTGCACTTTTCTGTATTTTAATTAGATTATTTCTATGTAACCATAAATCTGATTAGGATATGTTGCCCCCCTTTTTTAGGGTTCTGTAGCCAAATGGCAAAAAACGGAACCCTTATAGATTCGTCATGTTTGTCTGTCCGTCCGTATGTCACAGCCACTTTTTTCCGTAACTATAAGAACTATGCTGTTGAACCTTGGTAAGTAGATGTATTCTGTGAACCGCATTAAGAATAATAAAAGTAAAAAAAATATATGATATACATTACCATATAAACTTCCACTGCAAATTTGTTTGAGCGAGTTCTAGTAAGTATTTTTTTTTACTACGTCATAAATCGTAAAACGGAACTTTTGCTTATAAAATATACTTGCAGGTTTGTACGGAACCCTCGGTGCGCGAGTCCGACTCGCACTTGGCCGCTGGTTTTTATTTGTGATGGGTTTGCTTTTGACTCTAGTCTAGATCAAAGAAGACGGAGACAAAGTCTACGATGAAGCAAGCTTACCCAGAAGTAGCCTGTTCACTTTAAATTTGAAAAGATTAGGGTGTAAGCGCTGGCGCTACGTCACTTTTTGCTAGCGACCGTTTACGGGGGCCCATTAATTGAGTGATCAGGTCACCCCCTGCCATTAGACGTGTATATTGTCAGTGTTCAGACAGGGACCAGTAGTAATTTCATAGTATTCGGTAGTCAGTCCAATAAACCACCAAAACCCTGCCTATCAACTTTTGTTTCCATATTCTGATCATTCATTCATTTAACGATCTGTAAATCGAGGGAGAGCGAGGCTTGTCCCAACACAAGTATCTTCGGATTACTTCCTGGGAAGCCGGCAATTTAATTGTATAGAACTTAAGTTAATAAACACATTTTAATTTTAAATTTATTTTTAGTTCTTTGGGCATACTTTAATAGAGTATATAATACTACAGTGACAATCTTCAGTTGGTGCCCTATTCCATTACAAATGTCAAGCAGGGCCTCTGTTAGTCGGCTACGGCCCCTCGTACGCCTACCAAAGGACCGGGAGCCCAGGGTCCCAAGATTGTCGATAACCTGATTAAGTATATTAAAAATCTCTTGAACAAAAATTAAGTGTTTGTCAAACTCTCTTTAGTCAGAAAATCTCTCAATCTTTGGCACTAAAGTTTTCCATGTGTTTTTTCACTCGTTTTTACATATGTCCTAACACCAAATTTGAAAACCAGCCTGTTACAAGACAAGAAGCAAATTTAAAGTATCTTCAATACACTATACTTTTAGTTAGCATACCTTTGCAGAGGAACTTTTTCGGACGCCAGCAACAAAGTTCCATCACTCCAAAATACTGGCCAACACACAACTTTACCTGAAACCATAAAAAAAAAACGGATGAAAAACAATACGGCAGCAATAACTTCACAGCTTTTAATTACCGATGCACAATATCGAACGCTGAAAGATATCCAGCTACCAACTTTATTTTAATTAGAAAAGTTGAACAATTAGCTATTTTGCTACCTCACCCAACTAGCTGGTATTCGAGCCAGATAAATTGGAATTGTTTAATTCGCTCCCTTTGCATTGTACAGCAATGTCGTTAATCTTTGTCGTTTGAGTGTGCAAATGAATTAGAAGAAAAAACTACGAAGCTTTTCTCGCTGCACAATTAGTAACAAAGCAGTAAGGAGATTTGATAATAGTCGCACAATGGGTTTTGTAGGACCTCGTAATCATGTTATTGAAGTAATTTTGGACTGTGTGCTAGCTTTGAGTTTGTACTTGAATTTTCATCGTTGGCACAGTTGAGCAAAACATCGCAAGTGCTTTTGATTACAAATGCAACTGTGCTATACGTTTTGTGTAGAAGTTTTGCATTTTTTTTTGCTTTGTTTTTAGTTTGCATCATTTTGTTATGAGAGATAATTCTAGTTCTGGTTCTAACTACTGTTTCAAAACAGAATACTTTTCCAAACATTTCTCAATAAAGATGGGGTGACTTTTTTCAAAAGAGTAATTAAAATTTCTTATTAAAGTAACATTGTTAAATAATTCAAGTAAAGGAGGATTTTCTAGTGATAAATAACTTAATAAATGTCTAAACAAAGCAGTAATGCAACTTCTGGAAGTCAACTGTACAGAGTACGCCCAAATATAAAAGACTTTTTCACTCAAATGGCATAAATAGGTAACTACTATCATAAATCTATATTAATCTTATATTTGAAAGATGTCATTAAAATATTAGTAGGTATTTGTGAAACAATAATTGTGGACATATAAACATATATATGAATCGAATTCAGAAACAGATTAAAAAAACAGATTTCCTATATATCCTGCTGATTGCATTATCCTACTATAATCCTACTTAATATTATTTTTCTGTGTTGTGAAAAATTGATGTTTATTACTCTTTCACGCCAGATCTACTGAAATGATCTTCATAAAATTTGGCGCAGAGGTAGATTATAGTCTGGAACTAACTTACTATACCGCTATAAATATCCCGGGAGAAGGTTCCCATTTTTTTTTTTTTAAATCGGAAGGCATCAAATGACTCCTCCCGCTCTGGGCGGAGCAGATCGGAGTGTCAGACTCTTACTGTCTAAAACCCATCCACGTTCCTCCTAGTGCCCTTGGCGTTCCAGGGCCGCGGTGGCTCTTTTGAACAAATTTTCTCTACACTAGCAGGCCCCGTCTACTATGCTGACGTCTCTTTGAGGCGCGCGTGGAACACAACGCGTCATCGTTCCTCCTAGTGCCCTTGGCGTTCCAGGGCCGCGGTGGCTCTTTTGAACAAATTCTCTCTACAGTGGCAGGCACTGACCCTAGCAGGCCCCGTCTACTATGCTGACGTCTTTGAGGCGCACGTGGAACACAACGCGTCATCGAGCCGGGCCTGATTCTGATTGAATGACGAGCTTCCCAATGCGGCGAGCATTCGAAGGCCCGCGCCTACGATGGCCGGGAATCGACCTGCGACTTCCGACGCCCGGGGCGTCTTCTTCTGTTACGGCGGCTGGGGTGTGAGGTTTCCCTTTCTCTCACGCGTTCGGCCTCCTCTATCACTAGCATTACTGCTTCGCAGAAAAAGGTGACCGCTTCCCAAGCCTCTTAGCTCCAGACCATGGATTGAACCAGGCCAAGACGCGAGAGGTCGCCGCTGCCAATCGCCTCTACGAGGACATAGCGGTGCTCCGCCCAAGCAGGGCAGACCTCCACCGTATGCTCCACCGTGTCTTCCGGGCGATCCTCGCAATGTAGACATCCGGGCATATCCTTCTGCCGAAACCGAAACAGGTATCTCCCCAAACAACCGTGTCCGGTGAGTACTTGCGTCAGGCGGAAAATGAGGACGCCGCCGTGGCGGCCACTCCTTAAAGAGGGGACTTATCACCGCAATTGTGGCGTGCCCAGAGTGTATGTTCTCTAAGGATCACGTGACTGAAGCCGCTAGCATAAACTAGTCCCTGTATAAAACCGGCGCTTGTAGGTACTGGGCGTCGTAAATTCACTATGGCGATGGCACAACCTTGCAGTGGCGTCATATACAATTATTTATCATATTATCAACTATTTAAAATTCATTTAAGACGTTGGTAATTCCGTCATCATAGAAATAAAATTTCCAAAAAAAATTATTATGACCATATCGGTGTTATCTATGCTAACTTCTATACTAATATTATAAAGAGGTAACATTTGTTTGTAAGTTTGTATGTAAGGGGTAATCCCAGGAACTACTAGTCCGATTTGAAAAATTCTTTCAGTATTAGATAGCCCATGTATCGAGAAAGGATATAGGCTATATTATCACGCGAAGACTAAAAGGAGCCAATCATTAATGGAAAATGTGACGCAGACGAAGTTGCGTGGGTCAGCTAGTGAGATAAATAAGACAAAAATCTATTTTATATTTTTATCTGTCATTCTTAAAACCTATGATTTATTACATTGCTATTATGAATTCAAGGCACCTGGAAACATTAATTGTATGAATACATACAATTACTGTTTTCAGGTGCCTTTTAATAACTCCGACTCCTCCGAGACACGTGCTTTGGATTTTAGATAAAAAATAATGAAGATATTTCTTAAAAATAAGGTTGTAATGAACGGTACCTTTGCGCTTATTCTCGGTAAGTTTGTAAGTTTTCATGTCATAACATGTTGTTTGTGGAATAAAATATAGCGGAATACTAAACATTTGGCAGTGCGGCATTGATTTGGAAAAGCGACTTTTATGAATTCTTGTTCTTAGTTCTTGATCTTACGAATTTTCGATCAGATCACGTATCCTGATGCGAGTTTAACATTATATACCCATCTCAAAAAAAGTGATCAACTGAGTGAGCTGCTAAAGAAGTTTTCACTTCAACAATTATTTTAATTACCTACTTTGCTTCGTTTATAGACATACCTTGGATGGATATATTGACAGCTCTCTTTGTGTTTAAAACCATGAACTTTTAAAACAATATTATAGTCTATTTTTAGTGGCTTAGTGGTTTTTGCGGTTAGTTTTTTTCAAATTTTCCAGCAAAAGCGACTCAGGATCTTTTCGTGAGCTCTGTCTGGTCTGTTGGAAAGTCTGGTCTTAAAATCAAAAGCACCTAATTCATCAAGACCTTGAATCCATCGCTTATTGTTCCTTCAAATGAAGTGGTAGTTATTCCTTGATGTCATTAACTGGATTTACTATCTATCGTAGAGATTTGTATTGCCCAGATAGTTTTGTGTTCTTGATAATTAGTTACTGAAAAAAATCATTCGCATTTGACAACCTTGCATAACATCAAAGGAGGCATTAGAAATTTCTGATTTAATGCATTTAAATCGAATTAAGCCGAGAGTCTACAAATACAAAATCCTTTATTTCAAATAGACCAGTTACAGGCACTTTTGAATAGTCAAGGTCTGTCAGTCAAATAGATGAAGCTAATCCTGCCGCGCTAATGACAAGAGCAGCAGGTTGTTCTCCAACATAACACACCCACCGACCCCGCCTCCAGCGCGACAGTTGCACGTTCCAAAGAGTAGATCCTGTGGAGAAGAACGTGCAAGAAACTCCAAGGACACTCTTTTAAACCAGTTGCCATTGTTTACAAAATCATGTTTACATTCGGTGCGAAATAATTAATGAGTAAAACTATACAATGCAAAAAGAATGAGTCTATACAGTGCAAAGATAATCTTCAGCAGGTCCAACAATGTTTTCACATGTTCATCAAAGTTTGGGCACTATAGTCGCTATGGAGCGGACCAGCATTGAGCCAAGCATTATTATCATCAATGTATTCCCCTAGTTTATAATGCATACTGTGCGTTTTATACAATTTTTAAATTTCGTCGCATTCAGTTCTAATATTGTGGCGGTAGTCTGCTCTTTAATTCCGAAGTCCGTAGTTTTAGACTTAGTGACGGGCGTTTTCTACTCCGCATCAACTATGGAGTTTAAGATTACTCCCAAACCCGGACTAAGACTAAATGACAACACGATTTGACAATAATTGGCAAATCGTTCCTATTCTAATTTTAGTTTAATTATGTACTGCCCTGTTGTCATTGATTCTTAGTGATGAGGTGAAACGAGTTGTTTTTAGGGTTCCGTAGCCAAATGGCAAAAAACGGAACCCTTATAGATTGGTTATGTCTGTCTGTCTGTCCGTCCATATGTTACAGCCACTTTTTTCCGAAACAATAAGAACTATGCTGTTGCAACTTGGTAAGTAAATGTAATCTGTGAACCGCATTAAGATTTGCACACAAAAATTAAAATGAAGCAATAAATTTTGGGGGTTCCCCATACTTAGAACTGATTATTTTTTTTTCATCAAACCTGTGGGTATCTGTGGTTAGGTCTTCAAAAATGATATTGAGGTTTCCAAATTCATTTTTTTCTAAACTGAATAATTTGTGCGAGAGACACTTCCAAAGTGGTAAAATGTGTCACCCCCTATGATGTACATTACCATGTAAACTTCCACCTAAAATTGGTTTAAACGAGATCTAGGTAGTTTTTTTTTACGCATAAATCGTAAACCGCAACTTTTGTTTATAATATATACCTACAGGTTTGTACGGGACCCTCAGTGCGCGAGTCTGACTCGCACTTGGCCGCTGGTTTTATTGAGGAATGGGCTTGCTTTTGACCTAGATCACGCCTGAAGGAAACTGATGAAAAAAAAAATGGATGAGATTTATGATGGAGCGATCTTACCCAGAAGACGCTCGTTCACTCTTGCTTTGAAGTCTCAGTTAAAGTTAACTTCTAAAATAAGAGAACGATATAACTAAAAAAAAATGTGATGTACATTAACCTTTCGGCTATCAGACGTTATTACGTCACCCAATCCGTGACGGCCGGCAGCGCCGCGGGCGGCCGCTTACCGTAAGTGTAATCTGACCCGGCCAACAAAAAACGTTATCGCAGCGTTTCTGTAGCTTGTATCCGAGCACTTGAAACGGTTTCGGGTTCTTTAATTATGTCGTCATGAAATTAAGTATAAACAAAACTCTTATTAGTACTCGAGAAATAAATATATCCTATTGAAATGATAGAACTTGCTGAATGTAGTTATGTTGCTGTTTATGTTATTTCTGACAAAACTATTGCATCAATTTACACCAATTTTTGGGATCTAGCTTATGAAAAGACAAGTAATCTAATGACAATGATCTTTTATATGAGTTCTATAGCCGATTAGAGCAATATTCAAGCTCAAACTTCATAAAGCGCGGCGCCATTTGTTGTTTTTTATTGCGTAATTCAATGCGCTATTTTGATAACGATTATCAGAGTTATATCAAACAGATTCCAATTGGAAAAGCTTGTAGAATACTATATATTCATTAACGCATTGTTAACTATAAATCGTTACAATATGCTTACTTTAATTGTAAAAATAGCCAGAAACCCAAACAATAACAATTTTTACCTTGACGAACACTCGGAACTACGTAACTTTTGTTGGCTCAATAAAACAAGTTTTGTTATGTTATTTCATGCAAAAAACTAGCTACATACTTGTAGGAAATACTGATAAATGATTATTTATCCACTTACCCTAGAATATCGCACTAAAAACACACAAAATTCACTAAAATCACTTCACCACTTGCGCGCGAAATCGCCGTGACATAGAAACTTTTGACACTAGAGTTTTTGAAATGTCATTTTTGAAAGGTGTCATTTTTTGCGTTCAATTTGTAGGAAATTTATCCAAAAACGTAAATATCCAAACTTGTTCATAGAGAAGTAGTCTCTAAGTATTGATAATATGGCCTACAATGGAGTGGGTGAGAGCGACCGCCGGCGGTCGCTTGGGGTTTGACGGAATGGCGTCGCGCGACCGCCGGCGGTCGCTTGGGGATAGACAGGAACATGTAAACTACCAGTGAAAATTGGTTTGAACGAGATCTAGTAAGTAGTTTTTTTTTGATACGTCATAAATCGTAAATCGCAACTTCTGCTTACGGAACCCTCAGTGCGCGAGTCCGACTCGCACTTGGCCGGTTTTTATACGTTCTGTATCCATGCTCTCTAAGGCACATGTTAGATTCATGGACTATTATGAAATTCTGAAATGGTTGGCCTATTTATTGATCTCAATACTTTTATAGGCCGAATTTTTGGGAGGGTATATTGGCCTTTTCACCCATTTATTTGGAATTATATCTACTCATAATGTTATGTGTGGAAGTATTGAGGTGATTAGCTTAAAGAACATGGGTCATTTTCTTTTCTTTAGGGCTCAATAGTCAAATGGTGACGAGACTCTTGCTGAATCTACCCGTCCATCATAGGGTTTATATTCCATTCGTTATTGACAGTTGGAATAGCTAGTAGACAACGGATTATATCCAAAAAAACATGCAAATTTACGCTTGATTTCGATCTCGTTCACCGTTCAGTCCATCTATTCTGTTGACGTAAGTGAACTGTCAAACCATACTAACAAGATACAATAGTCAATGTTTCATTTCGACATGTTTACAGACCCACACTGTGGCATAATCTCACATAGTGGCACCAGAGACGTCCGATTGCACGCGGAATTTCGGTTCTTTTCCGCTTACAAAATGCATTTCACATTCATTGACATTTTATCTACAGATCATTAAGAACAGCTGGTCAAATATGTTAACATGTAATCACAAAGTGAGCTGTCATTCCATCTTGATCACTTGGACTAACTCACTTTGTAATCGTTTCACATGTTGGTTGTCTTTAGCATGTTTACAAAATATCACTGCTGTACTTGTCGTATACATTCTTAAAGTTAATTGTAAAGAGGTTCGAAGTATGGAAGCTGGTAAAGCAACAGTTTACATTTTTTTTTTAATTTAGCGGCTCACGATGCTACAAAATAATGTTGCAACGTGTGCCGCAAAATTTAACGTAAATAAGTATAATTCAAATAAGCCCAGCTTGATCTACGGCCGAACCCAATAACCTAACTATCACCAGATTTGGCATACTGGAGATAGCAAAACAAATGAAACAATATGAAAATTATATAGGTTTTCTGTTGTTTCATTTGTTTTTCTATCTCCAGTATGTGATAGATAGGATATTGGTTTCGGCCATTAACCAATAGGTTGTATCTCTCTTTGTCCAATCCCTCACATCGATCTTAATTCGAAAGAGTCATCGCGGGCTGGAAAGCAGAAATTTAAACATTTTAATAATAAAGGTATTATTTTATAAGATATTGATATACATTTAAAAACCAACCTAACCTTTGGCATTTTCTTATCACTAAAGCAAGAGACCATACTAAACTTTTTAGCTGTGAGACGTCCAGACGATTTGTGATGAGAACTTTAGAAGGGGTGGTGGAAAATTTTGAATAGAATAGAATACTCTTTTTTATGTAGACCATATTATAAGTCACGTGACTTAGAATACACTACATAAGGTTACGAAATTGGCGGCTATATCTCAGATAGCGTTCTTTTAAGGTCAACCTTTTGTTGGTTTTTAAAAGAGATGGAGAGGTAGTACTGTAGGTGCTCGTTATAAATCTACAGTAAAAAAATACAGGAAAATATATAATTTTTCAGCAGTTTCGACACTTTTTTGTATTGACGCATAATAGTACATTGTCATTCAATGTTTTTGTATTGACGCATAATAGTACATTGTTATCCAGGGGTGAAAGTAAGTGATTTAGTCCCGAGACAGCGTTTGCGCCCGAAGCGAGGTCGCCAATAGTTCGAGGGACTAAATAAGTCTTTAACCCAAGGTGAACATTGTGCTTTTTATTACGAATACAAGGAAAGCAAAAATAAAAACATGAATCTAAATTTGATGAACTTATCGTGTTTAAACAAATCTCTATTGTTCATACAAAGCTCTAAAAAACAAATGAAGATCGAATTGCCGCTTTCCCGGCTATTTTGTTTTTTTTTTCTGTGACTGGCCTGCCATAAATTGTTCATCACTGTTTTTTTATTGGTTGAAAACAATTCTCCATAGGGCTGCAAAGTAATACTTTCAACCCGCTCCTCAGGCAACTACAGGCCTACTTTCCGAGCATGAGTAATGAAAATTATATTTGACCTTCAGGTGATAAACAAGTAAAATATTTAAAAAAGTAATGGATGTTTTTATCATGTGTTTTGATAATTACATTTTTCAGATTTAGCAATCAATTACCTAAATAATGTTTCTTAAAAGCCTACTTATTGCAACTTACAGTGGCTGAGCGATTCGCTGCAATTAATGAATATTAATTTGTATGGCTTACAGATGGTTGTTCCGGGTCTGGCTGTATGTGTATGTGAATTGTATGTTTGCAAACGCACCCACGGTACAAGAGAAATTTCTAGTGTGGAACCAAAAAAAAAAGTAGTGAAAAATTTAATATTATGGCATTAAATTATTTGTGAGAGATACTTATTAATTCCATCGGGCATTGCCAAATTAATGCAAACAGTTCACAAAAGCCAAATACATTATTCACAATAAAGAAACGATTTCACTATCTGTCTGAAACCGTACAGATAATGACAATATTATTCACGCGAGACTATTAATAATATTGGATAAAGATGGAAAAATATATTAAAATAAAAAAATCGACATCCAGAATATAATATCACTCCCAAATCAGCCAGCGAAACTCCATTAACATCAATTTTAATGAGACAGCGAATTTCGCAATGATTTAAGTATTTAATTATTTATTAAATGTGTTCTGTTTATCAGAAAATTTTATAACATGAAATGGTGGTAAAAGCGTGTTTAATTCGGTTGTAAATAGGCCGTCAGTAATGTGTTTGACTGTGCAAGAAAAATGGGCAATACATGGTAAGCGCTAATATAAATTTGATCTATTAACGTAAAAATTTTAAAATTATTATTTAAATTCTAAGTACTTAACGAAAATATGCTTATGATTTATTTTATGTCATAAAGTAGTACTACTTTTGCCCGCGACTTTGCTCGCGCATATACCGTTTTTATAGAAATAAAACAGTTCGTTTTTTATTTGGACCACGCACAAAAGGTTTCGTACCATTATCTATAAAAACGACAAAAAAATCACGTCTTTTGTATGGGCGCCACCTGCCACTTAAATATTCAATTTATTCTGTTTTTATTATTTTTCGTTAAAGCGGCAACAGACATACATCATCTGTGAAGACTTCGTCACATACTCACAACGGCCATCGCTCAGCATTTTCTCCTTCATTTTCTGCAGTGGCTTTCTTTTCTTTTTTACATAATGATTACCAAAGGACCCTTGCCCTCATTACCAAATGTTTTGTTTATTAATATTCGAAAAATGTTGTGAGCTGCAAGAATGTTATCTACTATACCTGATATTTTTATGCTAAAATTTTATGTTGCAGCAGTTTATTGTTCCCTTTTTTTAGGGATGGGAAATCATCAAATGACTTCCCCCGCTCTGGGCGGAGCGGGAAGGAGTGTCAGACTCTTACTGACTAAAACCCATCCATGTTCCTTCAGTGCCCTTTGTGTTCCGGAGCCACGGTATCTCTTTCGAATAGTCCCGTGACTCCGGCAGGCGTCGGCCCTTTCGGGCCCCTCTGTGTGCTGACTCTCTTTGAGGCGCGCGTGGAACACGAACGCGCCATCAACACTGCTGTTTATTGTCCCCTAAATAAAATAAAATAATGAATGTATGAGTAACAATGAGCTTGCACAAGAAAATATTGTGCTGGATAATCTTTTCTAGTAGGTAATCAAAAGAACAATAACATTTTTTTCAGTTTATTTCGATAAAAACGTTCTGGAGCAGCTTTAAAATAGCCAATCACAAGCCACAACTTTATAAAGCTCTGGAGTTGACGTGTTTTTGCACTGTTCCTAGAAAAGAATAAATGTTCGAGCTCTGTGAAGACTTGTAAATGTGTTTAGGCTTTTAGTTGGCTGCAAAAGATTGAGATTACCGCTTGAAACTTGTGATTTTGAAGTAGTAATGCTATAACCTTATTGGTAATGGGCTTGTGTCCTGAAAAAATCGAATTAGTCCGTCAGTTAGATTATCAAAAAATATTTGACCCGTGGTTTTTCTTTTGTTACGGGAACTTAAATTGACGAAGTTACGACGCTTTTAAAATTCTCAATACGTCACACCTTCGCATAATTTTTACTGAGTCGTGACGTCACGAGCCCCCACTCGCGAGTTTCGATGCGTTTTATCTTTGTCAATATTCATTGATTTACAAAAACAAAAAATATGTGTCCTTTATTTTTCAATACTCTAACTGACGGACTAAATAGTTTTGCAATTTGTGGATGATGGAATCTAGCCTATTACAGTTTAGAGCCGTTTGGCGTCGAAACGCTTGGGTAACTGGGTCCGATTGCGCGTCTCCTTTTTAAGAACATATCTCGCTGACTGATTGATACTTTGCGTGATTAGAGGGCCGGCTCGTTCTTTGCTCAAAAAATTAGCATAGCCATTCAACGTGGCAATGCTGCCAGTCTTCAGCCAAAGCTGGAGTGTACAAAACCACAGCGTGAGGTTATGTACAGGCAGCCAACTTTCATGCCTTGATAGCCCATTTATTCAGAAAAAATGAAATAAAGGTATAATGTTAGGCCAAGACACTGAGAAATAAGCTTTTCTTATATTGAATATTAAGATACTGCCTAGATAAGAAGAAACTTAGCATGTAGCGTCAAAGTAATACTACTTCGCATTTTCAAAGATCTCCGCTCTGTAATATCAACCATTGGGCCACCAGACAAAACCCGTCTGGTCAGAGGATCCTCCCTTTTCAATTTCTAATGTGAATAAATCAGTAAACACATTTTTTCAAATCACTATAGTCCCCGCCACGAGAAGGTATAAGTTTTGTAAACACACATTCAATTGTTTGTTCCATGAGACAGATTCGTTCCAGTACCACAAAACATTAGACGACAGCGCTTTATATCGATCAAATATAACCCGACCAAGTGAAATTGCTTGTTAGTTTCGTATAACACGTATGTTACTTTGAGTAGATTTTATTTGGGATTATTTTCTGTCGCTACGTAATTTAGTAGAAGTTCTTTGTTTACACAATTTACAGCTTCTCGTGTCGGGTACTATAGTAGTATGTGCCTGAACTACATCATCCTGTGTTTTAATTGGTGAAATAATTTTTGTCTTTACCAGTTTTGCTATAAGCACCAGTTATTTTTGCTGAGTATGGATACATTATTGAAACATCCTGTTTTGTTCCTGGTGGTTCTAACAAAGTTTGTGTACCTATTAAAAAGGTTATAACGGATAATGTAACTTATCCAAACCCCCATGTTTTGCCCATGACCTTGCTCATATGTTTGCGGTTCAACTCTTATCAACCCACCAACCGTAACAACTTCATCAACACCATCAGCAATTATTAATTGAATTCTGAACTTGTTGCTAACTGGTTATCGTTGAGTGGAAATTAAAACGGTTTTAAAGGGTTTCGCGGGTTCGCGTGATGTCGAGAAATGTAACGAAGTATCTATTAAAGTTAGCGTGGGGGTCATTAAGTGTTCTAGCTGCTTCCTACCTTCTCTTTTGTTACGCATTCTGATGTATATGTGTTTTTGACACGACTGCTGATGGGTAATGCGATTATGGTACCAGTGTAGTTTTTTTTTCATGTGTAGGTATATAATTTGCTTGTAGATTTTTGCGAGGCCAACTTACACTAAAATCAACAGAAACGCTGTACATCCTTCAGTCTGACAGAGAGTTATAGCTCAAGAACCGTAATAGGGAGACAGTTGAATTTCAAACGTGATTTTTCGATTTATAGTTCTGATCCCTTCAGCTTGGGCGCATTTTTATTTCTGTTAATCTTGACTAGCTTGCGGCAGTCATTTTAGCGTAGCTCTACCAGAATATTTGTGTCACTAGAACTTAATCAAACTACAACTTTAATTCTATTTAAAACAGAATTCGCACTTAATGCGGGTCATCAGCGGGTCAACGCTATACAAAGAACCATTATGGAGTCTGTCATATCTAATGCGGGCACAAGTCGTTTGCGGTGAGGTTTGTCGCCGGGTCTGGCCTCGTATGCTCGCAGAATGTTATTGTGTTGAAATGGGTTGCAGTCATTGCTAGGAGTGTGGACTTATATACGCGTTCTTTAAAGTAATTTTAAGTGCAATATTTACGGCTCGTTCAGTAGCTTCTTTGCAGCTATGTTATTCAAACGCTCAGTCCAGTAATTATAGTACTTCTTAATTCTAACAGCCATTCACATAGTTTAAAGTCTTTAGTCACCTTCTTACGTTGAACTTTTTAGGGTTCCGAACAAAAAATGGAACCCTTTCAGAATCACTCAGGTGTCCGTCTGTCACAGCCAGATTTCTCCGGAACAACTGAACCGATACTGTTGACATCTATATATCTATATATAAAAGGAAGTCGTGTTAGTTACCCTATTTATAACTCAAGAACGGCTGAATCGATTTAGCTGAAAATTGGTCGGGAGGTAGCTTAGAAGTAGTAACGGACATAGGCATATTTTTATCGCGGAAATCCCACAGAAACGGGAACTATGTGGGTTAAACGGGAGCGAAGCCTTTTGTGAGAGTTTAAAATATATATATCTTTTTTTAATTGTTAAATAAATGGTTTTATAGTTATGTAAATAAGACGAAAACTTACCATTCCCCCCCTTATTTCCGAAACTACTGAGCCTAAGATAAAAAAATGGAGATAATAGAATATAGTTTGAAAATAACATGTAAAAAAATGAAATTCGTTCGGAACCCTTTGCACGCGAGTCCGACTCGCGTCGGTTTTTATGCTTTTTCTTGTTCTGATACGAGAATAATTATTTTATTTAGACTTTATTCAGGCTATTCGTGGTTCAGTAATGAATTATTATTTAAGGAACGACTGTTTAAAATGTATCAGTGCTTTCTAAGAGCGCTTTACAAAATCGAATTGCTCAGGTTGACTAAAGTTGAATACTGCGCGTCACAAGATTTATATTGATTTTTGCATTGCATACAACAATTATTTAAAAATATTTACTTTACTTTTAATTTATTAGACCATTTTTTTTTCAAGCACTATAGCAACGCCAACTTAATTATTAAATATTTTTTATTTGAATTTGGATTATAATTTCATAGATAAAAATTATAGTTTCGTACGGAAAATTGTCAATAACTCTCAGTTTTACAGAATTATTTTTGGTGTATTACTGTTTGAATCGTAATAAATTGATTTGAACATTCCATAGTAGAAGATACAGTTGTACCGTGGAAATTTTTATGAATGATTAAATTATAAAATCTTCGGTGTACCGAGGCATCAAAAGCAACATTTTGTGAAACATCCTTTGCGGAGTCAAGGATTTTACTGATGTACGTGAACAAATTGAAATATTTATTTAAAACACTCCCAAGATAAATCATCAAACTGTCTTAGGCATATTTTTGTTTTTTTTTTTAAGGCTATATCTAAAGCAAAATCACACATCAAAACTCGAATAAAACGCTAAAATTCAAGAAAAATTGTGAGAGCCCTCTTAAATATGATGCACAGAAATGTATGGAAGACTTTTTGAACTTTAGGTAAATAACCGTATGTTCATATTTCCGAAATTATACATTCTCTACAAAAAGCTCACTGAACGTAAAACTACGATATGTTCATTTTCCTGAACGCGGAAATTCTGATGAATAACATTCGTTTTCGTTTACAGACAAATAAAAGTTACAAAAGCACAGACGTACAAACGGGAACTAAATAGTTAAACTACGCTACGCTGGCTGTTGAATTAACAAACGAACTTTATTGAAACTAAGCACTAACTTGATCAGGCATTGTAATTATAAGTCAAACCTGAATTAATTATTTGTAAACTAAACAGAACGGAGAACGGAGTAATGAAATATTTTGTTCATGCGGTGTAAGAGCTTTTGTAGTAGAATTCCTGGCGAGAAAAAGTAGGAACTCGTGGCAAAAAAGAAGAACTTGTGGCTAAATAATAACAGGCAAGTCAAGAGTGAATACATTACTTCTAGGCAAGCGTGCTCCATCTTGGACCACATCATCGCTTACCATCAGGTAAGATAGTGGTCAAATGTATGCCTATCAATAGTAAAAAAAGCCGCAAGGGTCAATCTTCGAGGTTAAGCAACGGTTGCTGAGGTTGGTCTGTGGATGGGTGACTGTCTTATCATATCGAAATTCCTCCGTGCCTTGGAATTAACGCTAAGCTATTGGTTCAGGCTGTAATTTGTAGATCTTCGGCAGTCAATACCAATTACAGAAGCCAGAAAATCTGACACCAGTCTTGCCAAGAAGTACCGTTTTACCCAGTTAATGGGTTGTGGAGGTCAGGTAGGCAGCCGCTCCTCGTAAAATATTGGTATGAAGCCGACTTGATATGAGGCTAGGCTGATGATGATGCTCGATCATACCGTCTGCCAAAGATCTACATAACAAATGACAGGTGGGATCAACGCCTTGATGTACTTTCCGTAGCATGGAAGAAACTCGGTATGTTAGACATGGACATGGTCACCCATCTACATACTAACCTTGGCAAGCGTGGCCTAACCTAGAAAATCGGCTCGTAAGCTAAATCATAAAACATGTTCGTATTAAAATCTACAAATAGAGACCTCACAAAAGCCATTAATCTGCAGCCCACTTCAAAATATTTACTGAACCGGGATGTACCACGAATATAAGCTTGTTTTACAGACTCGCAAGTGACACTGTCTAGGGGTGACAGCCATCAGCACTTCATGAATTTAAACTCTACCTGTTGAACCACTATTGTGGTAAACTTCTTCGAACTTAAATGTTGGCAGTTTCGGTGATATTTTATGGTTTAAGTTGATTGGGATAAGGCTAGAATTACAAAACTGACTTCTAAGAGTTTTGCAAGTTTTGAGTTTTGCTAGTTTTGACTTTTGATTAGATTCTCCTAAATCGACTGCTTTACTTACAAAAACCCTTCGGACCTAAGTTATAACAGGAGCACAGATCGATCTTCAAGGATAAACTACACTTGCCAAGTTCGGTTCGTGGATAGCTGAACAATTTCTACGTCGAAAAGCACAAGCCGGTCGAATTTTTGAACATGTCGACGTGAAAACTTGGGTGAAGTGATCAAGTAATTATTGTGAGTTTGTGTGATGTGATGCGATTGTGTGTGTGTTTGTGTGTGATGTGTATGTGTGTTGTGTGATGTGTGTGCGTGTGGTGTGATGTGATGTGATGTGATGTGATGTGTGTGTGTATGTGTGTATGTGTGTGTGTATGTGTGTGTGTGTGTGTGTGTGTGTGTGTGATGTTTAGATGTGTTGTGTGTTGGTGATGGCATGTTTACAGAATCGCACTGCTGAAGCTGTTAGCCCCGACTGTCATTTGTAGGTCTTTGGTTATGACTTATGGGTAATCAAAACCAAGCAGTTGGAAACCAGTCTTGCCAAGGGGTATTATGTTACCCAGTCATTGGATTTCGGAAGTCAGTAAACAGTCTCTTCGTGAAAAATACGGCCATCCGAGTCCATTCTCGATGGTCCGTTAAGATGTCAATTCATAAACAAATGAGTTATATTTTTTAACCGATTTCCCAAAAAGGAGGAGGTTCTCAATTAGGTTGTATTTTTTTTTAAATGTTTGTTTCCTCATAACTCATAACCGATTTGAAAAATTATTGTTTTATCTGAAAGGATATACTTGCAGATTGAACCCATTTAAATTTTATCAAAATCGGTTACAAAGTTTGGATTTTAAATCGAAATAGCTGGAATTCGCTTACTTGGATAATGGTTTTTTATCATCCAATTTAAGTAATCGAAATTGCGTATTTTGCTTTTCTGCGATTTTGCAGTGGTGTTGTTAGATGTGGGGTACCAATAAAAAGTGTAAAATAAAAAACTTTTTTATTTGGAAGTCGGTTGAATTTTTTTGTAAAAAGTTTTTATCTTTATTTGAGATGGGTTTGCTCATGACTCTAGTCTTGGTCAGAGATGACAGAGACAAAGTCTACGATGGAGCCAGCTTACCCAGGAGTAGCTCTAACTTTGATAAGATTAAGGTTGTAAGCGTTCGAAAATACAGATTCAGGCAGAGAGTTCATGAATAAAATGACCATTGCTATGACTCTCGTCTGAAAAGTTTAACTTTTTCTTTGTTCACAAACATTATTAAACTTAATTTTAATACATACAGCGCGATATTAGCGATGACTGCAGAAGATACGCCTAATAAAGTTCTACAATGAAGGCAATATGTCTACCATGCAGAAAACCAAACGTACCATTATGTGAAGGGTGCAGCGGGATCTCTACAGCAGCTAGGCTAACCGTGAGAGATAGGAACTTAAGAAGTTTGTTAGTAGTTAGAAAATGCATCAAGTTTGGTTTAAAAATATCAGCCTTAATTCGAATTTAATTTTGTAAATAGACGCCTGCAGTAATTAGTTACCACATCTTGTATTTTAAAGTTGTTTACATCAGACATAATGTAGACAGATGTGCTAATTCAGTCCAGCACTGACTGGTAAGTTAATGCTTTAGACCAAGGTGCGTCCTCTCTACAAGCATTTTCATGCTCGCAGGGAGGACAACGCGAGGCGTATATTTCGCAGTCACTCAAAAAAGTGATTGACAGAAAGTAGAGATTGATGGGTAGCTTCGATCGCAGCGAAAGTCGTACTGAGTTCGACTATTAACATTTGACATCGCAAAATATTGATAGTCAATAAGAAGTCTGGTTAGACTCGAAACCAACCCCAAGATGGCTGGAAAAAAGCGAACCACACTGATTATATGATTTCGTTTTTATCTGATTAAAAAGTAATTACTTTTCAGTATAACCAACCAAGTCTATCCAACACTACTAAGCAAAAACAAGGAAAAGGAAAAGAAAGGTGGCCAGTTAATTCCTCGTCCTTGACCCAACGCTCCACAAAGACCAGCTTATGTATTACCGATGACCTGAATGATAAAAACAGAGTGTTGAAAGCAGTAGTTTGGTACGATTTAATAGATTAGCCCGGGGAACTCTAAATAGCTATACCGAAATACGTAAAAACTTTGGCGGTTCATTGAAAAAAGTTACGTGATGGCTTTGTAGTTTGCGGGATTGAAACATTGTTTTGTGTTTTTTTATGTTGTAGTTAAAACTAGTTTTTGATAGCGAAAAGTTTTTTTTTATAATTTATTAGTGACAATTTCTAATTCAATCTAAACCACTAAAGAATTACTACCAAACGACTCACATCGCATCGGATCGGAACATTAATTAAAATCTGGAAACAATATTAAATCGTGCACACAGTATTATTAAGTCTACATTACTAGATTGCACTCAGCAGCTCGACTGCGGGCGTCAAAAGTATGCTGTGACGCGCGATCGGCTCGATACAAGTTCGCAAGCGACGGTACGGAGCCGACATCCTGCCAGACGCGGTCGGCTGTCGCCGCATCCGTTCGTATTCTTTCCGATCCTATGCGATGCGATCCGTTTCAAAGAAATCATCCATAAGGTTTTTTAGAAGAAAAACTAAATCCTGCTTTGTCGTCAACTTAATATAGAAGTGTAGCTTCCTTAGCTACACTTCGTCTGAACCAATCAGGTTCGGGAGTAAAACTTGGCGCGAAAACGTGTGTGCTGAAATGTCATCTTCAAATGCTCGTCACGTCTATCAGCATTGAGGAATACTAAACTAGAGGATAGTATGCTGCGCTGGGAAGATCGAATTTATGGCTTTTTCTTGCTGAATAATATTTTTTCGGTAAAAGCAAAGTATTTTCTTGTATTTATTTATACTTTACTAGCATAGAGAACATTTTCCCGGAATATAATATATATGACCTATTTACCCTCATAGTTCCTTTTTCCGTGGGATTTCCGAGATAAAAACTATCTTTTGTCCTTTCTTGGGTTTCAAACTATCTACGTTCAAAATTTCATCCAAATCGGTGCAGTGGTTTAGGCATGAAGAAGGGACAGACAGATAGAGTTACTTTCGCAATTATAATACAAAAAAAAAAATACAAAATGTTTATTTGTATACCAAATAGTTTAAATTAGTTTATGATTGGAGCCTTCTTTTAAGCATGATAACGCCTGTGTTAGGAGACTCCGCTCCTCCATAGCTTTGGCTGTTTGTACAACTTACTATTTTTTTTTCTTTTGTTATTACAAGATTAAAAATAATAGCTAAATAATACATTTTTCTCGAGCGCGTGTTTCGTTTACAATAATATTAGTTAGGATTAAAGGATTAGCATTGTAAATGTAGGTAAAAAACAAAAAAAAAATGTAATATTTAACAAGAGATCCGCTTTGCACCATATATCGGACAGTCTTATTGCCCATGGCAATGTCTAACTTGGATGAAATTAAACATATCAGGTGAAATTCGTTCCTTAGCTGGAAATAGGCTTTCCCTTAGTGTCGCCACAACACCAGCCCTGTGCGTCTCGATCTGTCGGCTACCCGCAACCCTTACCAGGTCATGGAAGGATCGCCAAACTGAATTGATAATGGGCATCATTCTCCAGTTAATGGGCTGCGGAGGTCTGGTAGGCAGCCGCTCCACGTAAAATACTGGTTTTCAGCTAAGCCCGGTTTGACTGGAAGTAGACCCCAATATAGTTGGGAAAAGGCTAGGAAGATGATGGAGCTTTAAAGTTCTGGAGTGAAGACTGCGTATTAGAAGATGCAGTTTTGGAAGGCCGTCCATAACGTGGACACATTAATATTGTAACACAACTCTTTCACAAAATTTCAGTTTCAAATAAACAAAGAAAACATTAAGATTCTTTCCTTGGGTTTTTCCGAAAAGAAAATCATGATGTATTTTTAACATTCCCATACCTCATGAATCATCCCCCTTTTTAACTCGGATTACTAACATTAAACCCGTTTACCTCGATTTTCTTCGAAACAAATTCCAATTGCCTTCAGTAATCGGTCTTTAATGGCGGACACACCTCATGTAAATATTCACACGCGTTCGAACTTCGGGCCACTGTAAAAGCGACAATCCGGAAAGGTACGAACCCAGGTTTCCAAGAAGAGTTGACTAATTACTTAAATTCGTTTACCCCAACAAGTACACTTCCTGCCAACGGATTTGCCATTTAGCAATTTTGAATCAATTAATTTGAACTTAATCGTTGAGGTGGGATCTTGGGATCTTCTCCCGGCCACTGAGTTGACAATGGATTTCTGAAGCCACCTGATTCGATCATTTTGTAATAATTTGGACGACTTTTACGTAAATCAACAGGTGCTGTGGTAGACGCCAGATAAATGGGCAATAACATTACATTTATTGACGTTTTTAATAAATAATAATCTTTATTTCAGAACATAAAAGTTCCATAATTCATATCACATTAACAAAATATACGTTCAAATTAAATAAAAATAAAAATAACAGACAGTAAGTACTGTAAATTAAAACAGATTTTAAGAAATACAAATGTCTTGGATCGAATTCTATCGTGATCCTTTACGTTCTCTTGTAATGTAAAACGGTTTTATAATTTATTGTTCGGGTATCTACGAAGGGATACTAGGGTAATGTCAATGTCCTTTACTGCAAGCTTATCTGGCGCCTACCATTTATTTACTCTGCACCTGTGAATCTTATTTAAGTTTTTTTTTATGAGTAGCGTAGAGAAACATAAAGGAACTTGATTTTGGAAATCTTTTTGGAAGTATTTTTTCTTCAGAGGGCCAATAGGCTTGTTCACTGAAAAAACTAATTAGTCCGTCCGTTAGATCATCAAAAGATATTTGACCTGTTTTTTTTTTCTTGTGTTACGTAAACCAAAATTGACGAAGATACGACGCTTTAATATTCTCAATACCTCACGCCGTGGTATAGTTTTTAGTGCGTTCTAACATCACGAGCTTCCACTTCCGAGTTTTGACGCGTATTATCTTTGTCAAAATTCATTGATTTACATAAACAAAAGATTTGTGTACATTATTTTTCAATACTCTAACTGACGGACTAAAAAGATTTGCAATTTATTGATGATGGAAACTAGCCAATTCTACAAATCTTTAATCCAACGTTTGCATTCGTGTATCAGTCGCAAACTGTCGCAAAAGGTTGGGAAATTAGAAGAGTTTTTGAAAGATTTCGACTGAGATGCGAATGTGAACGTCTTTGCTTAAAAATGAAAATGAACTGAGCCTCTGATTGCATGTCTTTAAATACAAGCTTCGTCAACATTTAACACAAAACTACATACATTATATTAAACATCATAGTGCCGGTTTTAATGTGCCTCATATAATATTTCCCGATCTTTCAAGCACTTTTATATGCCGCGCTAATGGTACCGAAGGGAGCTTTTCTTTCAAGAGGGGAATATTTAAGCAGATGGCGTGCATCCCATTTGTGTAGTGAGAAGGATGTAATATATAAGCCTTATGGCGATCCCCTTCGTATTAAAGGGAGGAAGAAGTTTTTTATTGCAACATGCATTAGGGGATATTGGATACGTTAGTTTTCTTAGATAAAAAACTTTTTCCAAAAAAATACAACCGACTTCCAAAGAGAAAAACACTACAAAGTGAAAAATAACTTTAATTTCGGAAGTCGGTGTTTTTGTTAGTTTCTTCGTATTTTGACACCAACCACACCTAACGACAACACTGCAAAATCGCAGAAAACAAAATACGCAATTTCGATTACTTGGATGACATAAAACCATCATCCAAGTAGACGAATTCCAGCTATTTTGATTTAAAATCCAAAGTTCGTGACCAATTTTGATAAAATAAAAATGCGACCAATCTGCAGGTATATCCTTTCAGATAAAATAAGAATTTTTCAAATCGGTTCATATTATTGTCGGAGTTATCAGGTAACAAACAAAAAAAAAAAACCGAATGTATTGAAGTTAATCAGACGGTTTTTTTCTCTATCAACATATCACGTAAACATTTCTATTTCTCAGGATGAAATGATTGGTAACAAGTGTAAGTTATATACATAGAAACAGTTTTACTTCTTCGTGTCGTGGCACAACAGGTTTTCTTTTAGATTTGATGCCCGAACACAGCCACTTTCTCGGCATAATTTTTTTAAGAGGTTTACATGAGTACACGAATAAATACACGATTGTTTAACAAACCGATATAGCGTTAATAATTAATTATTCGTAAAAGTAGTGATGTTAGAAGAAAAATTGAAAATCTATCCATGGTTTATTTTATATGAATTCAGAATTATCATCCCCATATCCCATTAAAATAAGAAAAACGCTTTTTAGAGTATCTAAGTGTCAATTCCACAAATTTTCACATTCGCATCGCATTCGCATCTCAATCTGTCAAAAATGTTTGAAAATTAAGGCTTTTTTGACAGTTTGCGATTGTTATGCGAATGCGAAAGTTGTTTGAAAATAGTAGAATTCGCACTCTGGTATAATTATGAAGTCTTCTGGTATAAAATACTAGTTTTTTCCCGCACGTATTTTCTCGTTGCCGGGTAGCCTGTCTCGTAAATGTGATTTTCTTAATATTCAAAAAGAATTTTCCGAATCTGATTGATAGTTCCAGAGATTAGTGCATTCAAAAAAACTCTTTAGTTTCATTATTATTAGTGTAGCTGTACCACTGAAATTACGAATTGATTGATAGGTACCTCATTCACTAAAATCCGCTCAGTTGAGGTACTATTGTGTAATCTTCGTAACCATTACGCTCGGTTAAAATCATAACCCATCTTTTTGGTTCGCTGTAGTCGGGTAAAATAAGAACAACTAATGTGAATTTCGCACATCACCAGTTAGCAAGCGAATCAGTCCGCGTGTTGTAATCGAAATACTAACTAAACTTTGGGAGCAAACATACCATATTTCAAAACAAAACTAGATACACGTCTCTAATTCCCCCAATAGTGCCAAGTAATAGAAATAAATAGCAGTAGTTCCACGGAACCACCACGGTTTTAGAAACCAGAACAAATTTCCGTGCGTTCAGGCGTTTTTGCCATACCTATTACTGGAATCAAAAGTAGCTCACAATTTAGGACCCATTAATTTCAGTGTTAATATATCCCTGGTGCTTGGCAACTGGGCTTAACCCAGTTGTATAAATCCCTTGGTGCCTATTGGTCTAACTCAAATCTGTCTCCTGCTTGATAAGGAGGGAAGTGGAAGTGATACTTAATTCTTCCTACTCCTCCGCTCTACTCTTCTGATTAATTTCGATGCGGGATCCAAGACAGTTGAATCGTTTCTCCAGGACTCGTCGGGCTTTATTAGCTCGGCGTTTTTCTGGTGGTCACCACTGTTGATTCTGGCTTTCAGGAGTTGCAGTGGTTGGGAATGTGTGGCGGGCTTGTCCCATAAAAATAAAAATAAAAGTTCCACGGATCCATTTAAGGAAAAATGCATTACTAGCTTTTCCCGCGACTTCGGACGCGAATATCCCGTTTGATCCCGTTCCCGTGGCAATTTCGGAAATCCTTCCTTATATTATTTGAAACTTTCATGGTCACTAACATAAGAATATTTAATATCAGGATCACTGGATTGAGTTTCACAACCCTCAGATCATTTCAACAGAACGCCACTACATACCTAGATTGGTCAGGGAAGCGATTGAAACTACAATGTACAAAAATTTCAATCGTGAGGATAGGTTTAAATTGTCAAATGTCTGGAATCCAGTGATTCGAATGTGTGGAAACTGGTGATTTCAAAAAAGTGTTACTTCTCAGTCAGATACGGTTAGTGTTGTGTGTCGAGAACAGTTGGGGGAAAAAAGCGAGTTTGTGGACAGTGGTACCGGAGATGGTCGTACTAAAAGATTACGAAAGAGGGAAGACCGATATGTCTGCCAATAATATCCCATCCGCAAGATCTTCAGTTACTCCGTGATCATGGCGCTTGCAACAATACCGAAATATCATGTCTAAGTCTGTCGCCGTAACAACTATATTAAAAGCATTGTTGTGTTCCGGCGCAGTTAGAGGTACGATAGCCAGTTCCTCTGTTTAAGATGATTCCGGGTGAAACTCGCTTCCATCTTAGGCCTAATCATCACTTTCCACCAGGTGAGATTTGGGTCAAGAGTTTCCCCGTTTAGTATAAAAAAAAAACTCGGAAATAAAAATGTACATGGTAGCAATCCCGATATTAACTATTCTAATCCTTCCTTAGTGCTCCCCTACAATCTCCAAGGAACCTACGTGCCAAAGGACATGGTAAAAAGTGGCCTATGAATCAACACATGCGAAACCTTTACCATTATTCCTAGTTTTTTTTTTAGTTACATTTTAATGATTAGAATAGAACGGACACTTTTTAATTACGAAACCATTTTAAAAAGTAACTCACTTGGGTTTTATAACTCGGCGCCATTATTTTTAAAATGAAACAAAGCACTCTCAGCGCTGTAAGATTTTTAGTTACCTACAAATAGAATAAAGCGATTAAAGCGCTGTATGACACGAACACTATTGACACTTTGATGTAATGTATTTGGCACCTGATACCAGGGAATCGGCCGTCGACCTAACTTACCACGCTTTCGTATGTTAGAAGAACATAGTAACACTACTCTATACATTTTTTGGTGATATAAAAAATCTGGCAGCTCTGGGATCTTAGTCCATTTGGTATTTTTCTATTGTTTGGTATGTTTTATAACCTCAAAATCCGAAATCATTTTGGATATTTTACAATTCTGAAAAGTGTCCGTGATTTTAATTTAGTTTCAATCGAACATATGCATTATTTAAAACACAGATAGTAATTTCACGTCTCTGTTGGTTCTGAGGCGAACGATGTATGGGCGATGAGCAATGTCCTTACAGCTTCCTACGACCAGCACTATAGGCTGTGCGTTGTCTGTCAGTCACTCACTCACTCGCTGATTAACGGAAAAGTCACTACTTATTATAAATCTAAGTCCCCCGCCACGTCTTACTGTCTGTGTTTGCGAAATACTCAAAAACTACTCCACAGATTTTTGTGCTGTTTTCACCAATGGATAGAGTGGTTTTCGAGAAAGTTTTTAGTATATAATTTGTCCAGTAGGCGAATCCGCGGGCATCAGCTAGTTTTACATATTAGGATATCTTGAAAGAACATGCATTGTGTCAGAGGAGTTCGTGGCTTAAATTAAATAGCCGCAAGGCTCGATTTCAAAGTTAAGCAATGCTTGCCGAGATTGGTTTATGGATGGATGTCCATCTTAACATACCGAGACTCTTCCCTGCCATAGAAAAGCACGTTAAGACATTGCTCCCTGCTGTCATTTGTAGATCTTGGTAGTCGTTACGGATAGCCAGAAAATCTGACACAACTCCAAGCCAGCTGGCCAAGGAGTACTGTGTTACCCAGTAAATGGGTTATGGAGGTTTGGTAGGCAGCCACTCCATGTAAAATACTGGTATTCAGCTGAATCTGGTTTGACTGGAAGCTGATCTCAATATAGTTGGGAAAAGGCTAGGCAGATGATGATGCAGTATTTCTTGAAATATGACATTATCAACTTTACAGGTTCTTTGGCCCTTCAATGACGTGCTAAACATAAACGTTGCCTTCATGATTTCGTTGTGAAAACGAAATAGTGCTATGTGTCTTGTATAGGTTCTTCTCCCACCCACAACCGAACGGATTCGTGTTGCTTTAGGGCCCCTAGATCGTGACAATAGTTATTGTTGTGTTCTTAAATCTACAAAAAACTGGCCAAGTGCGAGTCGGACCCTCACACGAAGGGATCCGTTCCATAAAACAATTCTCTAATATTTTTTATTGTTTTTGCGGCTATAGAAATGCACACTCTGTGAAATTTTAAACTGTACCTATAACTATTATACGGTTCTTTAAATACAGTCCGCCTATATACAAACGGATGGACAAATGAACAGCGGAGGTTTACTCGGTAACAAAGTTCCGTTGTTACCCTTTGGGCTCGAAACCCAAAAAAATATGAGAATACAAGCTGAGAAAATATGCGTCGGCAAAACGGCCATCGTTCAGCACAATGCTGGGACTTGTGTACGAGACAGCCCTTAGAATAGAATAGAATACTTTTATTTCAGACCGGAGTTCATAGAGTTAGAAACAATTTTTACTTAAATTCTATTGTTAGTAGTTAAAAATATATAAATTTCGGTGTGGAGCCGCATCCACCTCCGCAACATCGGGGAGTGCCACCGATATGCGAATACATTGCGAATACTGTTGGTGTTGCCGCGAACACGAGACATCATGGATGCAGATCTTTTCCTAATATTCGCGGCAAAACCATCAATATCATTATCTGAAAACATCCCTGACGCAATACACCGCAAGATGCCTGTCTATTTTAGCGAAGCGAGGCAATACGGTGATTTTATGCAATTCTATGAGCTCCGCTGAAATGGAAACATTTAAAAAAAAAAAAAAAAAAAAAAAATATGTGTTTATTTTCTTAAATCTTTACAATTTAGTTGCCGGGGCCTCCCAGAAAGTAATCCGAAGATACTTGTGATGGGATAAACCTCGCTCTTCCTCTATTAATTAACAATTGTTACGTTGTGCTAATTAGGTATACGTTACACATTTTTTTTTGTAGAAACTAATAAAAAGAAAGGAAAAATTAAAATCGTGTTTATGGCAGTGTGTGAATGTATATTTTGTGTGTATGAGTAGGTGTGTTTGTAGTGGGCTTGTGTATGAGTGAATGAGTGTGGAAGTGTGCTAGTGTTTGTGTGTGTTTATGAATGGGGGTGTGTTGGAGAGTGTGTGTGTGTGTGTGAATGTATGTATGTATATGTTTGTGTGTGTATGTGTGTATACATGTCGTTCAACCCATCGTAGCCAAAATGTCCTCCACGGCATCATAATTAAGTGTGAAGAGCCATTCCGTCAACGTCTTCTTACACTCAAACAGCTGCATAGGGTAAATGTTAATTATGCGATTTACTTTATTATAAACGCGTGGGGCTTGAGTTACACTTTGACGACTAGCAAAAATTGAACGTGCTGGGTATGTAGGGGCTACTATATCATACCGTCTTTTTTTAAGTTTGGCATGGCTAAAGGGCAGAATTTTGTGATATCTTAGTACCATGTGTAGTATATATAGTTTTCTAACGGAGAGTAGCTTAGCGCTTGCGTATAGAGACTCAGTGGGGAACCTGTAGGGCTTACAATACATGACCTTAACCAATGAAATTGGACAACATCTCCATACCACGTGAGTCATAGGTTAAAATTCCTCTGTTTCTCTGCTCCGCTGCCTCACTTCGCTGAAATGGACAGACAGCCTCACGTTGGTTTTCAGTTGCACCCGGCATTGACTGAATGACGAAAAGGCTAGAACTTCTGTACCATCTTTATAGTACGAATAGTATCTCTCATAGTTGCTCAATGTATTTATAAGCTCGGTTTATTTTGCTGGCGTGGTAAACATTAGGTGGTGTTTTCGTTGGTATATTAGAGGGTGCATGTCTTGACGATGGTTCGTTGTTTTGTTGAGAAATTTACGTGACTACGAATATACAGTCAAAGCACAAACGCTGTTCGTAAACATAGCTGTGGTAGAATATTAGCCCGAGATTTTGCTTGGGAGTGTGCGAAATTTTCCTAAGAGAATTACAAGCAAATATTGGGAAGGTACTAGAATTGGTGTAGAGCTTGCTAAAATATACGAGAGTAGGGTTTATTAGGTGTAAGGGTTGCGTAGATATTTATGCAAAGAAAAAGCTGGGCACCTTAAACAGGGTGAAGCGATACTTCAGGCCTGGACAGCTTATACAAAGCAAAGTCCGATCCTGCATGGTGTATTGCAGTCACCTTTGGGATGGCTCAGCTAAGTACTAGCTTGCTGAGCTTGACTCAGTGGAACGTAGAGCTAAGCAAAGCAGCCCATCGGTGACGAAAAACTGGTAGATGCCAAGCTACAGAGCTTGGCTTATCGCCGCAAGGTTGCCTGCTTGTCGGTCTTCTACAGATTGTACTTCGGTGACTGTGCCCAAGAACTCCACGACCTCATTCCACCGGCCCCTTCTACCATCGGACATCCAGTCGCACTGCAACTTACCATCCCTACTTTGATGCTATTCCGTCAATTCGAACAAAGCGTTTCCAAACGCCTTTTATAATGCGCACAGCAAAGGAGTGGAACTCTCAGTCTGCGTTTGCATTTCCTCTTCAAATTTAGAGTGAACAGGCTCCTTCTGGGTAAGCTTGCTCCATCGTAGACTTAATCTCTGTCATCTCTGTCCAAGACTAGATTCAAGATCATACCTATCACATCGCGTACATCAGGTAAGATAGCGGTCAAACGTATGCCTATCAATAAAAAAAAATAAAAAAAAAAGTAGAGACAAGTTCATGGCACAATACACCAGCACCGCAACGGCACCGCTCCAAACCAGCAATTTACTTGTCATTCAAATTAGAGCAATACATTGTGTGTAGTCTTTGGGTATGAAACCCGAAAAATAAACACATCATCTGCCCAGCCTTTTCCAAACTACATTGGGGTCGGCTTCAAGTCAAACCGGACTCAGCTGAATATCAGTGTTTTACATGGAGCGGCTGCGTACCAGGCCTCCACAACCCATTAACTGGGTAACACGGTATTTCTTGGCAAGACTGGATTCAGTTGAGTCTGACAATCCGTAACAACTGCCAAAGATCTACAAATGACAGCCGGGACCAGTGGCTTAACGTGCTTTCCGAGACACGGAGGAAACTCGATATGTTAAGTTGGTCACCCATCCACAGACCAACCCTGGCAAGCGTTGCTTAACCTTGAAGATCGACCCATGCGGCTGTTGTTATTTAGCCACGAGCTTCTCCCTACAAATAAACCAAACAGCAAAAATTTTTCATACTGCATTCACAAAACAGGACGAGGATATAATGATAATGAATTATACACGGAGTTGCCAGCACCCCCTAAAATAGCTTCATAAGACAAAACTAAACAACGTGGCGCGTTCTACGGAATGAAGATAAATTAATTTAACGTCAGCCCTTATTTACATAACGGCATCAAGTAAGGGAGCTTCGAGTGTAGGACTTGGTTATGTACGAAAAGATGTCTTTATTTTGGGCGTAAGTTGGTTTATGTGGTGGAGAAGGGGGGGTCTTAAAAATGGGAGAACGGAATAACCTTGTTTAGTTTTTGTATTTGGTAGTGTTCAGGGCCTCATCAGAAGGCTTAGTCACTCATAGGACAATGGAGGGGGTAATACTAGGAGTTCCATGCGTGCGTGATCGAATTAGGAATAATGAGAACGGCAAGAGAACCAAGGTTACCGACATAGCACCAAAGATCGCCAAACTGAAGTGCTGATCGATTGCTCGCAAAGCAGCCGGTCGATTCTGTCGACATCTCACCGTGATCACTTAGGTAGAGTGAACGACAAGTGAGCTGTCATGCCATCTTTTTTGTATGCTTTGACAGCTCACTTAATTGTCGTTCACTTCGTCTAAGTGTTTAATTCACACTACAGATAGGATGTGGACAGTCGGTGGGGACCAAAAGTCCTGGAGTGACGACCACGTACCGGAAGAGGCAGCGTTAGAAGGTCCACTGCTAGGTGGACCAATGTCCTGGTGATGGCCGCGGATAGCCAGTTTTTGTGGCGATACTTGGAAGAGTCCAGAAGTGAACGTCTTTCGGCAGATATTATAATGAGTGGTAATTTTGTGTGATGTAGTCAGTGCATGTTCGAATAGAAAAACGAAGCAATGAGATTCTCTTTTCTGAGTAACCCGTGGTGGGGTCTTCCATCGCGCAATTTGAGCATAATATACAACAGCGCTTTTACAACTTTCGGAAAGTCGCCCACTCAACACCCGTCTGGTCGAAGCATCCTCTCATGTTTTAGCTCACGCTTGCCGAGGTAAGTCCGTGAATGGGTGACGTCTTAATATACCGAGAATTGAATAAATTTGATTGTCGATACAGGTAGTTGAAAGCCGAGAAATCTGACACCAGTCTTACCAATTTGACAAAATCCGTAATACCCTGGGCTGTGGAGGTCAGAGAAGTAGTCACTGTATATGTAAAATACTGATACCTTCTTGCATCTGGTTAGACTAAAGCCGACCCCAACATTACAGTTAGAACGCTACTTTGTCATGAGCTCCAAGTAAATAAAGATCATGGAAGCTGCAGCATCAGCTGTTCATAGCTTTCGAAATCATAAAACGCAATGAATGGCTTAAGCCATCTTTAACAAGATTTGGGTTTCTAAACCAGCTAGTACAACTGCATTCAAAGGTCGAAGGGTTCAGACGTTTGCCTTGTGACCCGGTGGTTGAGGGTTCGATTCCCACGGGAAAGCATACCTTGTAAAGTTATTTTTTTTAAAAAAGGACATTGCGTGAGTTAAGTTACGGCGAACGAACTTAATATTAAAAAAATATTTATTTGATTTAAAACAATGTTTATTGATTGAAATGTTCTACAAGACTAATTTACAATTATAATATTTCTATTAACTAAACTTATTACTAAAATCTGCAAATCTGCAATTGTGCAGTTTATTAATGACGCACGGGCGCATCCGCTGCATTAGTCAGCGATTACGTTACTCAGGCGATTGCCTAACTGGTCCCTCCTTAAGATGGAAGCGCGTCCCGCAGCTTCCCGCAGCGTCCTCGGTGCGAGGTTGATTCTGTAGTGGTCGTCGCTGTTTCCACTGCCAAAGCTTCCATAGAAGGATTGTCATCAGTATGAGGTACAGTCCTAGTGTTGACCAACTGGGCGTAGCCATCATAGTCTGCCAATCAATTGTGGGTTCTTGTAAGTTGTCAGCTCGTTCTATCAGTTCGTGGATGCTGTCCAGTGATATATCTTCCAATTGTAGGTTGAAATGGATGTTCTCCTCTGTAATCACGGCTTTACTAGGAAGTGGTATGATTTCGTCTACTGCGACAGTATTGATGTTTGTCCTTAGTGTTCGGTTAAGCACTTGAATTTGGCAATCACTTGTAATACTGGCGATGTGTATTCCTGATATCCTCTTGTATTCAGATTTAGTTCCACATTTACTTCTTAGGACTTCTTCTTCCTTCAGGATGATAAGCCACTTGTTGTCTTGGATTTTCTGGATTCCGCCTTGTTTGAGATCTATCTTGGCTCGTGTGCAGTTTGTGTTTTGGTGTTTTACGAGGGATATTATGCAGTCTTCTGATTTATCAACAGGTTGGGTGTTCAGCGACGTGCAGAGTTGTGTATCTTGTGTGATCCGTTTGCAGTCCTCTTCTAGGTACGAGTACTCGTTGGTGCCCAGTACGAGGTATTTGGATTTAGGGATGATTGCCAGGTTTTGCTTGTCGGGAATGGAGTATAGATGGATTAGGTCGTATTGGTTTGTATCGACAGAAGGAATATCTAATATAAATGTTAACGTGTGGTCTGTACTATAAGCTTTTACACTAATAGACTTCTCAAAGCTATGTATATTGCTAATAGTAACGCTATCCACTGGTCTAAAATTGTATGATTTCTGAATAGATAACATTTCGTTTATAAGAATGTGTGGGGATACAATGCTTGGATGCATGACTTCTAACTGAGCAAAAGTCATGGCGTCTTCTAAGATTACTAACTTGTCTAACAGCAATTGCAGACTGAAATCTATTTGTATATATAAATCTAGGAAGTGCAATCTATTTACTATAATATTATTATTAAAAGTGGTATTTCTTAACATTAGACTTAATTTTTTCTGGTTTTCGTCTAAAAGCTTAATCTGTTTACTGTATTCTTCAACTGCATGTTTTGCTATGAATAATGATTGCTTTTGAGACACATTAATTTTATTGACTGAATTTTTTAATTTTGATATTTCATTTTCGAATTTAATAGCATCTTCATAATCTAAATTTCCTGTTATGGTTTTGACGATGGAACCTAAACCGTTGATAAAGCCACGTCTAAATCTATGGTGCGGTGCAATAAACATTATTTTCTTACCTATTAAATTTAAGCTATTATCTATTTGATCTTTGTATGCCTTATTTAATTGCTCATTATTTTCTGCAGCTTTAGTATTGGCATATAGGGACATAAGTTTTAGGGTTGTTTCGTGTAGGTAGGATACGTTATATACGCAGGCCAAACTAAACGTATCTACTTGCTTCAAAATTTGACCTTGTTTTAATAAAAGAATGCCATTAACATTATCTACGGGGTTAAGAATCAGGTTGGCGGTTGCGTAGAGCAGGAGGGTTCCTGTGACGAGGGTCCTGGAACAAGATGTTGTCTTCGTAAAAGTTTGAAATGAACTCTGATAGATTTAGAGTTGGGGTGGCTTCCTATGATTTCGGCAACATTGTTAGGATGAAGGTGAATAATCTTATACGGACCTTTAAATACTGGTTTCGTTTTGTCACTCCTTGTAGTCTTAGCAACCTGTTTATATACAGTTTCACCTACCTTAAACGTGATCGCCTCAGCAGCCTGATTCCGTTTTTCTATCACCTGCTCTTTATTTTTAGATACGAGAGCTGCTATGCAATCCTGTACTGCTTCTGCATTTTTGCGATGGTTAAGGACATAATCCTGATAGAACTCTTTAGGGTAGTATAGTTCTAGTGGATTTCTGGATGCCGTATGGCCAAATAAAAGCTCACGCGGTGTATAGCCTGTCGTAGAATGAATGGCATTATTGTAGGCAATAATGGCATACTTCATCAGTAATTGTATAGGGTCATCTTTATTTGTCATTCTCTGAATTCTTATTATTTCAGCAATGGTAGAGTGAAAGCGTTCAATGGGTGAATTTGAATTCGGATTATAAGGAGTCGTGAAATGTATGTTAATGTCGTGAGACGCACATATTTCCTTTATGACGTCGTTGTCGAATTTCGTGTCTGAGTCTGTTGTAATTTTCAGAGGTAATCCTAGTATGGAAAATACATGTAATAAGGCTTCTGAGATATGAACGCTACTTGAAGCATTTAGAGGTACAGCCTGGGCAAATTTTGAAAAATTATCTATAATTGTTAGGAACGTCGCACCTCCAGTGGAATATAGGTCCATAAACAGATGTTGAAACGGTTTCGTAGGTGTCTCTGTTAACGTTAGTGGGGGTTTTAAAGGGTTTCTTTCGTATTTGGCTCTCAGACACATGTCGCATTGATTAATGTATCTTTGAATTGACAATAGCATATTAGGCCAGTGATAATTTCTGTGGAGTTGTTTATACGTTTCCTGAATACCTCTATGAGACGATTTGCCTTCGTGGTATCGCTTAATGAGTTCTTGTTGCTCAGTTTTGTTTTCAACAAGGGTAACTCGTGACGTACATCTAATAAGTTTAGGGCCTCTGTCATTGAAAATTGTAGTGTAGACTCTCGAGAACGCTAAGTACAGATTTTCATCATAGAAATAGCAGTGGAAGATACGGTCTGCTATTGTGTGCTCTTTTAGGAACCGGATAATTTCAGGTTCCGTATTATTAACGGGGATGAAAACATCTTTAATAACAGTCCTAGAGTTAGTTGATCTGTTTTCTACTCTATATGTTGAACCCGGGGTAGATCTGATATAGAATTGTTTCAATTGTTTGTCTATTGCGTCAGATAAAATCGGGATGCCGTTGTTTTCAGTATCGGGTTGGGTATGATTTGTCGAGACTAATTGGTCCGGGTCGACTGTCACAATGCTCATTGAGTCTGTTCCGTTGTCAGTTTGGGGGTGATTAGCACTTCTTACTTCTACGTCGTTATTATTACCAGGGTAGTTACTATTGTCGATAGGAACATCGGTATTATTATTGTTAAGTCCGTCATTGTTGTCGTCTCGGTCGTTATTGGTATCTGCTTGTCTACGGGCGTTCTCAAATATTCTGTTTATAATCTCGTCGTCGTCGTTATCGTCAAAATTGACAGCTAGAGAGTCTATGCTGTTGTGAAAGATTTTGGCTCTGGATAATGCATCAGCGTTAGTGTTTTGTTTACCCTTTTTATAAACTACCTTATAGTCGTACTCCGCTAGCTTCAGTTTCCAACGTGTTAATTTTGAGTTGGGGTCTTTTAAAGACATGAGCCATGTCAGAGGTCTATGGTCTGTATAGATAGCGAATTTCCGACCGTACAAATAAGGTCTAAAATATTTGATAGCCCAAACTATTCCGAGTAATTCCTTCTCTATTGTCGAGTAACGAGTCTCGGTTTCTGATAACGTTCTTGAAGCAAAAGCTACCGGTTTGTCAGAACCGACATTGCCTTGCGATAAAACTGCGCCTAGCGCAAAATCAGATGCGTCTGTTGTCAAGATAAATGGTTTGTCAAAGTCGGGGTATTGTAATATTGGGGCATTTGTCAAAATTTGTTTACATTTGTTAACTGCGTCCAAAAATTCGTTACTATGGACCACTTTTGCGTTCTTTTTAAGACAGGGTGTTAACGGTTTTGTAAGCTTCGCGAAATCTTTAATGAATTTTCGATAATAACCTACTAATCCTAAGAAAGACTTTATGTCCTTTTGTGTTCGTGGTATGGGGAAATTTAAAACTGCTTTTATCTTGTCTTTGTTGGGTTGTAGCCCTTGGTCAGTCAATTCATGTCCTAAAAAATTCACATGTTTTTGTAAGAATTCTGACTTATCTAATTGCACTTTGAGATTATGCATTCTGAATCGCTGAAGTACTAACTTGAGTTTTTCGTTATGGTTCTGAAGAGAGGTGGCTGCAATTATGACGTCATCTAAATATGTGAATACGTTATCTATTCCTCTAAGAATATGGTCCATAAGCCGCTGAAAAGTGCTGGGAGCATTTTTCAATCCAAACGGCATTCTTAAGAACTCATAGTGACCTCTTTCTGTAGTAAATGCAGTTTTTTCTATGTCTTTGGGGTGCATTTCTAACTGATGGTAGCCACTTGCTAGATCAAGGGTTGTAAAATACTGTGCGCGCCCTAATCTATCGAGTATGTCGTTGATGTTCGGTAACGGGTACTTGTCTTCCACAATTCTATCGTTTAATCGTCTATAGTCTATAACAAGTCTCCATTTGACTTTCCCTGAAGCGTCGGGTTTTTTTGGGACGATATGGACAGGGCAAGACCATGGTGAAATACTTTCCCGTATAATTCCCTGTTTTAATAAATTATCTATTTGTTTTTTAATTTCCGTACGTTGTTGCGGGGCTTGTCTATAGTTTCTAACAAAAATGGGTGTGTCATCGGTTAGTCTTAATTCGTGTTTTACAGTATGTGTGAAAGATAACGGTATGTTCTCAGAGTGGAATACGTCTCGATATTGATAGCAAATTTTGGTAACCTCACGTTTTTCTTCTTCATTCATATGGTTGGTTCTGATTTTCTTTAGGTTTTCGCAAAGTTCTTTGTCAATTTCAGTTTTAGTTTGAAGGGTGTTAATTTTATGTGTTTTATTTTGATTTATCAATTGTGGCGGTAAAGGCTCAAGAGGAAGGTGGCAATTGTTACTAATTACTTGTTCTTTATCGGTTAAGTTAATAACAGATGTTTTAAAAATTCCTTTTTTTACCTTTACTACAGCGGCGGGTGACTTAAGTCCTTTAAACCAGTTAAAGTCGTCGCAGATATAGTTACCGTCCATACAATTCGTTTTTACTGTTATAAACTTTTCGCAATTAGGTTCAATTTTTAGTCTTTTTACTGGATAATCAAAATAAATTGGTATTTCGGTAGTAGAAGTTCGCAATACCGTATTTTTAAAATCTATGTTACACCCCAATTCTTTTAACAAGTCCATCCCTATTAGTCCTTTATACTTTGGGTCAAAGTCGAAAAGTAAAAATTTATGATGTATGTCTGTCTTAAACTGTGGGGGTAAAGGTAAAATAGCAACATGTTCATGACGAGTAACAGCATGCGCTGTTTTTACCTGGAATGGCTCGCGCTCAACACAGTGTTCAAGATTAGCACCGGTTATTACGTCGGGTGATATCGTACAACGCGAAGCTCCAGTATCCACTAAAAATTTACCTTGAAATTCTGGCAACTCTATATAAGGAAGGTGGTCTTTACCTTGATTGTTGAGGTGAAAAGTCTTTACTAGCTTTGGTTCAATGGCTCCTCGTCCTGGGGAAAATCCTGATGGCTTGGTCCCTCCACAGGCATCTCCTGCGTGTAGCTGTAGTCTTCACCATTCAGCTGTAAATTATTATTACACTCACCTTCATAGTAGGCATTATAATCAGGGTAACAATGGTCTTGGTTGTGCTGTGTATAAAACATTTCTTCGGAAGCAAAACGCGGTGCTTCGGGCTTACTTACCGACCTCATGGTGACGTCAGATACTTTTTGTGGCGGGTTCACCTGCTGGCGAGGTATATTCGGCTGAGATCTAAAGTTACTTGAGTTTCTGGCAATACCAGAACCACTAGGTCTTACGATACCTGAAACGGGTCTTCCTTGAGGTATACCTTGACCCCTCTGTTGTCTGTGATCTGTGTTCCAGCTATTACGCGGGGGAAAGTTATTATTTTGGGGTACCGTTTGGTTTGGCTTGGGTATTTCTTTCGGTTTGTTTTGGATGGAAAGTGCATTAAAACTATTATTGAATCTATTGAACGCCAAACGTGCCTCCTCTTGCCTAGCTGTTACTATAGCTGCTTAAAGAGTCGTTGGTTGCGCAATCCGCACGCCAATGGAAACGTGAAAGTCTAAATGGTTAACGTATTGGTCTATGACCATATTCTCATAGTATGACTTATCCGTATGTCTACCTACTACGTTCAAGGTGTCTAAAATTTCCCTTAGTCGTTTACCAAACGTCTCGGCGTCTTCATTTTTATTACGCCGCAAACGCGTTAGTTCTTGCATCAGCTGTATTTCGTTACGCGGTTCGCCTAATCTACGCGTCAACGCAGCCTTAATTGTCTGCCAGCTATCCACTGTTTCTTCGGATGCTATTGCACTGATCGCTGAACCGCTTAACTTGCTCTTAATTAAACTAACAATAGCAGGGTTCACCCTAACTTGTGGATCCAGTAATGACATCACATTTTCAACTTCTCTAATAAAGTAATTTAATGTTTTGGGATTGCCATCGTATTTTGGCAACAGCTCTGAAACGAACTTGAAAGTCGCTAGATCGATGCTTGCCATAGCCATCGTAATTTAATTATAAAATAGGAATACAAAATAAATCAATTCTAATTCACTTTAAAACACGAATGAGGTTACGTCTAATACCTTATACTGCCTACTCCCTAAGAAGTTAGCTTGAAGTTATTTTAATTATGTTATACGAATCACGATTATAGCGAATATGTATAAACGAGTAAATATCTCTTGTTACAGAATGAATTGCTGTGAAATGTATACTGCGATTTTAGCCCGCATACATAAACACCTAAATTAAAATGAGTGTAAAAATAACTCATGTAACTAATGTAATTTGCCTATAGCGATTTTAGCCTATAAACAAACACACAGGAAACATTTATAAAAATACGACAGGAAATATAGCATAGGAAACTGGGTATACAACAAGCACTCACCACAGTATCTTCTGCATCTCTAGCCGGGCCTCGTAGAACAGCAGGGCTCCCAATTCTCCAGGACTCCCGCAGGTTGTTCGCCTCCGTAGATTCGAATTTGCGATCGCGAAGATAACGATAGATACCGTTCACTCTTACCGAAGAGTTATATTCGAATTAGAGTGTCGCGATCCTACCGACTGCGCCAGTTAAGTTACGGCGAACGAACTTAATATTAAAAAAATATTTATTTGATTTAAAACAATGTTTATTGATTGAAATGTTCTACAAGACTAATTTACAATTATAATATTTCTATTAACTAAACTTATTACTAAAATCTGCAAATCTGCAATTGTGCAGTTTATTAATGACGCACGGGCGCATCCGCTGCATTAGTCAGCGATTACGTTACTCAGGCGATTGCCTAACTCGTGCCACGGACGGAATGTACAAGCCACTGTTTCGAAAGAGATACCGCGGCTCTGGAACACAAAGGGCAATGAAGGAACATGGATGGGTTTTAGTCAGTAGAAGTTTACGGACCCTTCCGGTCCGCCTAGAGCGGGAGAAATCATTTGATGATTTCCTAACCTAATAACAAAGAGGCCCTTGAGAAGCGATTTAGAAACTGACACTAGGGTATGTGGGGTCGTTGGACTTTACTGCCTACACAATAAGAATAAGTATCACGTGCAGCCAAAAGCTGGACTTGATCATTTTAAAATTCTACTCAAATGCTTTTAATGTACTTTTTCGTCGTTTTAAAGTCATTAGCCAGCTATTCTGTTTAATAGTGTATAATCTTTCCTTAATACAGTCTAAAGACTCGAACTGTTTCTGTCGATGCAAATAAAATGTTCTTTTCTATTCTGTCCTCAAGTACATTTGGACAAAAGCTGTAGACTGTGATGTAGCTCTTTTATGACCTAATTCATTGCTAAAGCTGTTTTCAGACTACGCTATAATATAATAGCATATAGTATATAGCTCATAGCACAACAATATCGCGCACCATACAATGTAGGTATGGTACGCGATATTGTTGTGCTATGAGCTATATACTCTATGCTCTATATTATAACGTAGTCTGAAAGCAGTTTAATGTGCTACTTGGGTTAATACAAAACAGTGCAAGCAGTTTGAACGCTCAGTTATATTCGTTGTAATATTCTCTCACGAGTGGCATAGTGTCAGGAACTTGTTTGCCTTGCATATATTTGCGTCGGTATAAAATGAATGCATGTTGCATAGTGGTGTCATTGGAAGCTTGCCGCGCTAGCATTTTATTAGTTTCCGCTCTAAGTCTCTAAACACACTATGCCAATGCTACGCGACCGAAATTCGGCATGATTACGCTTGCAATTCTATTTGAATTACTGACGACATATTATGCCCAAATAACGTTGCGTTATAGCGTACAGCCGAACTTTGGTCCGGCGTGAGTTCAGTGGAAAATCGGCGGCAACGTATTTTGTGGAGCACTCTTTATACGCGACCGAAGTTCAGTTCGGTTGCCGACGAAGATCCGGGGATCAGCGGGAGGTAGGCATGTCCGCGCATGGCGTGTCTGCCCGTTGTGTTTATTTCGCGTCTGTCTGAACACGACGCACTTGCTTTGTTGTGTTCATAGGTACCTACAGTCCTACACCATGTTTGAATCAGAACAAAATAGGTATCGCGGTTGAGTTGCGACCGTGTTTATGGATCAATCATCTGTCTATCTCAATGAGCGTCTGTCTGTCCGGCTATTAAGATAACACCATAAGACGCCACAACAGCGTTTGAGACGGGTGCGCCAAAGTTCACCTAAATTTTCAACTCCGATAATTGGAAACCCGAAAAATGTTCTTCCAAATTTTTTTCATTCTAACAATTACAATTTCTAACTACTCTGTCTCTAATGTTCATAATTCCGAAGCATTCAACTTCGAAATTTGTCGCGAAATTTTTCTATATTATGTTTAGGGATAAAAGCTTTATGATAAAAAACAGTAGGAGTTTAAATATGTTTACATTAATGATATTATGAATTACAATTTTCGGAAACATGAGAGTTATGAACATCGCCGGTAGCCCTACAAATAGTATGAATGAAAACTTTAGGATGAAAAATGTTAGGAAGAGTGATTATTCGGATAAATCGTTAGGAAGAACAATTTCGGGTAAAGAACTTTAGGTGAGCCAATACGGACCCGTTTGAGACAATACCCACAAAGTAGCGCAACTGGATTTCCATCGCGTAAGTTTGTCGCTTAGGATGAAGCCCGACGTCCTTTGTTTCGGACTTAGTTGCGGGCGTGTTCTACTCCGTATTACTTACGAATTTACGATTAGTCTCAAACCCGAACTAAAAATGAACGATAATACGATTTGATAGTAACGGTCAAATCGTGTTGTAATAAATTCTTAGTGGTTAGGTGACACGGAATAGAATACGCCAACTACGGACTTCGGGCTTAGAGAGACGCGCGCCCCTCAGACGAGCGTAATGTTGTGAGTTGTGAGTCGTGTAAAATGAGTCAGCGGAATGTGCGTTACATTCGGCTTCATACTAAAGTCGGACTTAAGGCGAGGTTGCAGTACTGTGTGTTTTGACGAAAAACAGCGACTGTCCGGCGAGCGAAATAATGCCTAAATTTTGATTGTTTTTTCTTCTGTGCGAAAACTGATAAAAAAATAATACAATATGGTTTCAACATTTACTTCAAAATAAAAAGCTCTATCTATTGATATAACTTTTATATATATTCGTCATAAAATCTCTTAGCAGTACACGTTTAAAATTGTAATTTAGTGTCATGTTTGATAAAAAAAAGTATCGAGCCAATCATTCTAAATCGCGTTTCTATCTTTACGATTTAATTAAGGGTATGTTCTATTTTTATCTAATGATTTTTATTTATTAAAAAACTCATAATTAATTAGATTTTCAGACGTTCAAAAATCGTAAAAAGTACTGCAACCCCGCCTTAAGTATGAAACCGCATTCTTACGACTCACAACTCACAAAATTACGTTCGTGTGGCCTCACCCTTCTTTACCGCCTTCCTTATGGTGTGTCATTAACTGAATACATTGGAACGTAAAATCAGCCGCGGAACTTCCGTCACGTACCTTCGGCATAGTGTGTTTAGACACTAAGAATAATTTCGCTGTTATTTTTTATTTAGTTTAGAGAAGAGTAAGTTTTAGTATTAGTGACGGAATTTGTTCAAATGAAATTGTGTTTTATTGTATACTAGCTCACCCACGCAACTTCGTCTGCGTCACATTTTTCATTACTGCTCCGCTCCTATTGGTCTTAGCGTGATGATATATATTCTAGCCTTCCTCAATAAATGGGCTATCTACACTGAAAGAATTTTTCAAATCCGACCAGTAGTTCCTGAGATTAGCGCGTTCAACCAAACAAACAAACAAATAAACTTTTCTGCTTTATAATATTAGTATAGATTTAGTGTTATTGTGAAGAGTTACACTGGACCGCAAAGAAAAAGGGTCGGTTAGGAAATCTTTAATATCTTGAGATTACCTGACCTATATTTGTGAAATAAAAATTATGTTACAGAATATTTAATGCCACATGAAATAAAACAATACATACAAAATTAAATAGTACATGAAAACTTTTTATTTATTTTTAAATAACTAATAGTATCTTATTACTGTAACCTTAAATAATTTTTAAACTTCTCGTGGACATGACCACTCTCGATGAAAGTCAAACCAACCATAACTTTCTCAAGTATGATTTTGTGAAGTCGTTTTCTCATGACAGACTTATCTTATTTTAATCTAATACAAGTCTACAAGCAGCTCGAAGCAATTACGGTAAATTTAAGGCCCGGACTCCACTAAAGCAGAAACGTACGAAGATGTCCGAAGCTGAGACGAGAAGAGACTTTTTCAGCTAGGGTGTCTCCACTGAACTCAAACTCAACATTTATTTCAATTAAACCATTTACAGGCACTTTTGAATTGTCAAGGTCGGTTGGTCCAAAAAGATGAAGCTATATGCACGTTCCAAAGCGTAGATCTCTATGGAGAAGAACGTGCAAGAAACTCCACGGACACTCTTTTAAAAATAATAAATTGTTACAAAGTTTTGTTGACATCGTGTTGAAATTATACATACAACATGCAACTGTGCGGAGATGCGTTCTGGGTAGACTGGTAGCGGAGATGTGTGCTCGCTAGGGCAAAGATGTGCGTTAACTGCACTGGACGCCGCACACGTCTCCACCGCGCGCCATCGTCAGCATGCGAGGCAAAGCTCACGTCTCCGCTTCCATCGCGCCATACTAACATGATACATCTCCGCTCAGTGGTATCCACTGAAGCTGAGTGCAAACGAGATGTGTGAATAACAAAACACTTTTCCGCTCTGCTCGTCTCGTCTCTTCTTTGATGAAGTCTGGGTCTTAGGTGACCCTGTCCATTAACGCGGAGTGAGGCAGCGATGCTGGAGCTGGAGCTGCGAATTACTGGAGTGGGGTTATAGACTGGGCGAAGCTAGTCCGAGTTCACGCGACGAGTAATACTCACATCACTCGTCGCGTGAACTGTGGGCGTCCGGCAGTCTTTCTGCTTCCCCACTCTGCTTCACCGCTTCTCTTCCTTACTCCGCTTCTCTGCTCTGTTGCCTCGCTTCGCTTCCGCTTCCTGGTTTTGTTTGAATCTTAAACTAGTTCGCAAATTCCTGCCCACTGAAGCTGAGTGAATATTTTTAATATTTCTCCGCTACTCTCTTCTTGGCTCCAGTGGACAGTCAGCCTTAAAGTCTAAACAAAAGATTGCTTCTTCAACTTAGATGAATAATGTCATGAAACCTTGTTTGTTCTGACTTTTAAGTCTGATTAGCTGAGTTAGGGAAAGCTGGTTGAACCGAAATATTTGTACGATTTTCTGTTCAAAGTTTTGTTGGCGAAGTAATTGGCTGCTGTTCTATGGGTTGTGGGATTGTTTTCTAGTTGGTGCAAATGTTTTGATTATACTTTTTTGTTTTTAAGTGGTTATGTATGGAAGACTAGCTTTCGCCTGAGACTTCGTACGCGCTTTTCCCGTTTTTCTCGTTCCCGTAGGAATTTCGGGGAATTCTCTCCTAGTGCGGCGTGCAAGGAAGCTACTTGCCAAATTTCAGCTTTCTGCGACCAGTAGTTTCGGTTGTGCGTTGATATATATGTCAGTGAGTCAAGGTTGCCTTTTATGTATAGAAAGATTTTGGTCTGTATAATAGGCTTGTGTCCACTAACAACAAATTGCTTGGTTTATAGTTTCTATTATAAATGAAGAGACGTAGATAAGAAAAAAACAGTCTATTTCTCATATAAGTATAAGATGATTAATATTTTTAGAAAATAAATTCGACAAAAATAGGCATTCAGTCACGTGACAGCGAACACCAAACAGAAACTGTTTCGTCACGCCACGCAAAACATCACTGTTGTTGTTGACGTTTTCATACAACAGAGCAACCTGTAAACCGTTTTGTTTCGCAGACTGTGACGTCATTCAAGACGCCATGACACTAAACAGCGTTTTCGAGAGAAATCTAAATTGTTTTAAAAAAATACAAAAGACGTAATGTATATAATTGCTTTTTCGTTAAAATGTAGTTTTTTTGGGATAAAATAGATATTGAAGTATAAAATTAACCAAGTTTTGAAATTTTGTCAACTAGATATTAGGCGTTACTACTAAGGAGAAAATTACTCGAGTTAAAGATTGTTTATACTGGGTTACCTATTTTGCCACTCTTTTCGATATTTACTAAGAGATAAGTCACGTCAATTTTATTCTTAAAAAGATTTTTTTTAAACTATGTTCTAATAACGATACTGATTGCATAGCAGAGAAAAGCGCACTTTCTCTGAAGAAATTTTGAAAACAAATGAAGTAACATTTTGACTCGCATTTTAATTTATTCAAAATCATTTATAAAAAACTAGCTGTCCCCCGCGGCTTCGCTCCCGTCAACTGTCTACCTGTCTACCTACCTACCCCAGTACTCTCTTACTCTTACTCACAGACAATTTGTATTTGACTAATTTCAATATTTATACGATACAAACGTCACTCAATTGTTTTGCCTTCCCGAAACCTCTCCACTAACACTTAAACTTTATGGAATGGTATTAAAGTTCAAATTGACTTTTAAGTATTATTACGAATCTTTTGTATGGGAGTATAGAAAAGTGTTGTTTTTAGTCTTTTTCAGGCAATTTTTATATTTTTTGACTCCGTAAGAACCATCCTCGTACTTCAAGGAAAATTCTAAAAAAAGAATTGGCCAAATTGGTCCAGGCTTTGTTGAGTTATGCGCTTACCAACATATTTAGCTATTCATTTTTATAATTACTAGCTGACCCGCGCAACTTCGTCTGCGTCACATTATTCATGAATAATATTGGCAAAAAATGTAAAAAAAAAATTTTGGGGTGGACTACCCCTAACATTTAGGGGGATGAAAAATAGATGTTGGCCGATTCTCATAGATACCGGATAAGCACAAAAAATTTCATCAAAATCGGTCAAGCCGTTTCGGAGGAGTATGGCAACGAAAACTGTGACACGAGAATTTTATATATTAGATAGATAGAAGAAGAGCGTTGTGAAAAAGACATCCAATTTCAAAACCGATTAATGAACTTTAATAATAATTACATATTTTTATCTTTCACAAAGATAAATGACACAGATTACTTTAAAAGATAAAACGGGGTAAAAAAAGATTAAGAACACCAAAAAGATATTCTCTGGAAAACAGTAGGAGAACGACCGTAATTACAGCAAAAAGCCTCTTTAAAAATAATTGTAAGGGGATCTTTTATCATCCCTCAGAATTTAAGACGACTGTAAAACTCATCCAAATTGAATTTCGTAGACACATTTAATTCAACTAAGTGTTATATGGAAATTTTAAAACGGTTTTGGCTGCAGTACGAAATTGGAATTAAGTATTAATTGCGGTCATAAAATTTATTGGCTTAATATCTTCTCGAGTTGGTATTTGATGACTCTGTATGATGATCTTAATGTTTTAATAGCTTGTGCTGAAAACTTATTATTACGTTTCATGATGATGAGGATTCGATTAACAAAATGCGCTTATAAAATTAATAGGTTAGTGGAAATTAAGGCTCAGTAGCTGATTTTAGAATGAGCATCACGTCTAACCGACTAATTGTTTTTTTTTAGACATATGATATCATCATCTGCCTAGCCCCATGGCCTAGCCTTTTCCCCAACTGCTTCCAGTAAAACCGGATTTTGTAGCAGTATTTTACGTAGAGCGGCAGCCTACCAGACCTCCACAACCCACTAACGGGGGACACGGTACTTATTGGGAAGCCTTCAGTCAGATTTATTGGCTTCTGACAATCCGTCAGGATTGCCAAAGATCTACAAATGACAGCCGGGAACAATGGCTTCACGTGCTTTCCGAGGCACGGAGGAAACCATGTATGTTAAGACGATCACCCATCCACAGACCAACCTTGGCACGCGTTGCTTAACCAAGATTATACGCTTAAAGTTAGTAGCCGAGATCCCGTATAAAATTTGAGTAGTTTGGTATCACACCAAACGCGAAATGAGTCAACAGAAGTTTAAGTGTCATTTTCACTGAGTTATGTTCAGAGCCGAAACTGAAAGACTAAACTTATTATTTCGGACCACCCACAGTTTAATGTCCTCGGCAATGTCAGGGGAAAGTTCTAGTGCAATAAAGTAAATGGAAAATGTTAAGAGCCTCCACTATTTATATGCTTTATAGCGAGGTGAAAACAAACCATTTCGTGCTGCAGCGCTGTTTGGGATGAGATGTAAATATTGCATATTGTGTATGATTTTGTTGACTTTTTAGGAATATTGGTGATTGAATTATTGAGATTATTCAACTTTGCAAATAATCAACTTTATGTAAATGGTACTGCATTCAATGTGTCCAGCCCTTTTAGAGGTAAGGTTCAGTTGAAAACCAGCATCATAGCACCTAGTTGTCTGACATTTTGCTGAACTGCAGTATGCGACTTTACCGTTCACCGTGGTAACTGAGGTGAAGTCAAACCATACAAATAAGATGAAATGATAGCTCACTTTTTTCCTTAGCTTCACCTAAGTTTTCACATCGACATGTTTACAGAATTGCATTGCTGAACCTACCTGACACACAATAAGGTGATGATTCCTTTTACTATGTTGCTTCGTTTAATGTTGGTTAAGTAATTTGTAATGATAATTAAATCATAATATGTCGATAATCATCAATGTTTCACCTCACTACTTAAAATAACCAAGCTCTGAGTTCAATGTTTTTCTAACAATCTCAAAATCTCAAGTTTTATCTCGAATCCTTGGCAGAATTAACTCTGCGAAAGTGAAGATCTCTACAAATGTGAAAAATGACAATATTATGTTTACTTAGTAGGCATTATTTTGAAGTCCTGGCATCCACGATTATTGAAATCAGTTTATTTGCCTCACTTTTTCCCCAATAGGGAATATGCATAAAAAAAAAAGTTATTACCTAAACACTTTTTCTAAAAATGTACAAAAATATATTACTAACAGTGGAAATAGAATCAAAATTGCTCGAAAAACAAACGAGATATAATTATTATAAACAAATATATCTGTCCCTCTCGCAAAAACGCTGTTTTCTATGGCAGATGTACAGACGTCACGTAATGTGACGTCAAATTCCATGTCGGACTTCTAGTTCTAAAAGTAATCTTTGAAGCGTTATAACTTCATCGCTGATGAAGATATTTAAAAAATATTTTCTAGAGTGTTTACTGGAGCTTATAAGTAATTCATTTTATAAATAAAAAAATCGCGTGCATAATTTTATTATTCCCTATTGTGTTGGGATCGGCTTTCAGTAAAACGAATGCAGCTGAGTATTAGTAGGTATTTCATCATCATAATCAAGTGTCGCCACAGCAACCAGTCTCGCATCCATAGGCTACCCGCTATCCTCACCAGATCATTGGTCCACCTTGTGAGAGGCCCTCCAGCACTGCGTCTTCTCGGTATCAGGATTTATTATTTATCTATACTCTATACTTATACCGCGTGTATCTGACATCGACGCACAAACGATTTCCATGGGTCCGGGGCATGATTCTGGACACCCTAGACTTAGAATTTTTCGTCGGCTTTTTTCTCATTTTTTCATTATTTTTTCGAGGACTTTTTACTTTAGACTGCTCATAATCGTTATTCTGACCTAACCCAATGAAATTTTTAAAAATTAAATAATTAATTAACTACTTTCACTAAAAAGAGCAATCTGAATAAAACCACAAATAGATATCAGCTCAGCTGAGCTGATACTTTGTGGTACTCTTGAAAAAAATGAGAAAAGAACCGACGAAAAATTCCAACACTGGGGTGTCCAGAATCATGCCCTGGACCCATGGAAATCGTTTGTGCGTCGATATCAGATACACGCGGTATTATAACTAGCTGACCCACGCAACTTCGTCTGCGTCACATTTTCCATTAATGCTCGGCTACTTTTAGTCTTAGCTTGATGATATAGCCTATAGCCTTCCTCGATAAATGGGCTATCTAATACTGAAAGAATTTTTCAAATTGGACCAGTAGTTCCTGAAATTACCCCCTCCATAAAAACTTATAAACTTACAAACAAATGTTACCTCTTTATAATATTATTCCATTTATTCATTTTATACACATATATTTTACATTTTTAAACATTTCTATCAAACTAATAAAAAAACATTTAAAAATATAAAAAATAGTAGCCCGCCGGCATCGGGAACAGGGTCCAAGCTACTGGTGGTCAGGGCTCCCGAGAGAGGAACCTCCTCACAATACGCGCTTGCACAATCACTTCTTCTTCCCATCCTTGATTATGCTGATGCCAGCTATCTTGACCTAACTCAGGAACAACTAGATAAACTTGAGCGACTTCAAAATTTCTGTATCAGGTTCATATTCGGTTTACGCAAATATGACCATGTATCCGAATTTCGTCTGAAGCTCAAGTGGTTGCCAATTCGCCTTCGCCGGAATGCTCATATTCTTTTCCTATTATACAATGTTCTTTTTTCCCCTTTCACCCCTCTTTATCTTAAGAAACGTTTTCAGTTTCTTAGCGATTCTCACACTAGATTTCTGAGGTCATCAGATAACTTACGACTGAGGATGCCAATGCATTCCACAAATTTCCTGAATAGGTATTTTACTGTTCAGGCTGCCCGTCTGTGGAATGCTTTGCCAGTTCCAGTGAGACGCGCTCAGTCGTTACCTGCCTTTAAAAAACTTGTCAAGGAACATTACCTGTCACCGTGATTATGTCGATATCCGTAATTTATTTTTACTACCTTTTATTTAGTCTTTATGTATATATTATTAGCGTATTATGTATGTATCTGTGTATCTATTATGTTATATTATATTTTTTGTTTTTCTTATGTCACACCATAACAGCCCCAATTTCATGTCCAGTCAAATACTGTCTCCATCCCAGGTTGCCCGGAAGAGATCGCGAAATGCGATAAGGCCGCCCATTGTATGTATTTTAGTTCTAAGTTTCCTATTGTATTTAATTTTTGGTGTACAATAAAGTATATAATAAATAAATAATAAATAAATAAATAAATATGCGCCGTGTCCAGGAGTACTGCTTTCTGGATCAAGCCCTTGATCCAGCTGCCCAACGAGAGCCTCTTGAGGTGTTGGTCGAGGCTCTTGGCAATAATGCCATTGGCCGTCACGACTATCGGCACAATGACTGCTGTGTTCACATCCCACATGTCGACAACCTCGCGAGCCAAGTCAAGGTACTTACTTTGTTTCTCTTTCTCAGACTTCACGAGGTTCTCGTCATGAGGGACTGCTATATCAACAATCATTGCGCGACGCTCTAGTCGGTCTATCACCACTATGTCAGGCTTATTGGCAGCAATAGTCCTGTCAGTGATGATAGACCGATCCCAGTACAACGTGCAATTGCCATTTTCGAGAACTGGGTCGGGCACATACCTATAGTACGGTACTTCCGATTCCACAAGATTGTATCTCAGAGCAAGTTGCTGGTGGATGATCCTGGCTACATGGTTGTGCCTGTGCAAATAGTCTCCGTTAGCCAGACTAGAACAACCGGAAATAATGTGGCGGATGGATTCCCCGGATCGGTGACATGCCCGACATATTATGTCAACCGTACCATCCTTCACAATGTATTTCCGGTAGTTGTTCGTCATCATAACTTCGTCCATGATCGCACAGACAAAACCTTCGGTTTCCCCAAAGAGGTCACCAAAACGCAGCCAGGCTACGGACGCTAAAAAGTCTACATCGGGCCCATGTAGGACCCGATGAAAGCGTCCGCGAAGCTCCTTGCTCTGCCATACCTCCCTGCGGTCGTTAGTATTTAATACCACAGGTTAACGCCAGTTCTCGTTAGCCAAGGAGAGCGCAGTAAGGCCTTTTTCCACCGCTACCACATCTCGATGCATACCCACGTCGGCCTCTAGGAATTACTCGCGGTTGTGCAGGGTCTTAGCATTTAAGAAGCCACGACCCCCGCACTTCCAATAATAATATTATTATTATTACTAGCTGACCCACGCAACTTCGTCTGCGTCACATTTTCTGTTAATGCTCGGCTCCTTTTAGTCTTAGCGTGATGATATGCAGCCTCGATACATGGGCTATCTAATACTCAAAGAATTTTTCAAATCGGATCAATAGTTCCTGAGATTACACCCTACATACAAACTTACACACTTATAAACTTACAAACAAAACATGAGAAAATTTTGTGATGTTGTTAGTTTGTGAGGTTGTAGGGAGTAAACTCTGGATCTATTGAACCGATTTTGAAAATTCTTGTTTCAATAGAGAGCCACGTTATTTGTGAGTTTTGTGGGCTATATGTTAACTCAAAAAAATACCGCCCACCGAAGTGGGCACGGGTCATCTGATTTATTATATAGTTTACTAGCTTTCCCTGCGACTCCGTTCGCGCATATCCATTTTTTTCCGTTTCCATCGGAATTTCGGAAAATTTTCTCTCCCCTGCACTCCCTAAGGAACCTTCATGCCAAGGGAGATGGACAAAATTTACCCCAAGCTATACATAATTAAATTAAAAGTATTAAAATTAATTTAATTTAAATATATAAATAATGTATAATATCTAACAATATTTCATAGCAGTCGCTGAATAAAATACTAAATTAAAAGAATTTTAACCGGCGAACTTATCTTTGAAGTTTCTTCAATGTTGCCATTTAATAATGTCAATGCTTAGAGGAAAAGATAACAAAACGCATGTAGCAATTAAAATATTCGTAACAAAATATTAATTTAAATATACATTTTACGGATAGTAATCCATCAAACCAACCTTCTCTTAATGATTTTTTAGATCAAAAGTCTACTTGACTTAATTACTAGTAACACTCAATGAATCCGTCAAACGTCAAAACTGGCATTTCAAACACACGTTTACTTCGTGTTTGTGTTAATATTTTATGTCATCTTTATTTTATTGTGTCGTAGCCCCACGCGAGTGCTCTACTTATTATAATAAACGGTGTAATAACATAATAGGGAAGGAAAGTAAACCTTTTACGATCGTATATTAACTGTGGTCGCTATTAGATAACGCATCAGGCGGCATGAAACATCATCAACATCATTACCCCCTGATATACCTCGTGATACCAAATAAGTATTGTTCCACCAGCTGCATTTCTGGAAAATGTGTTTGTTACATTGAATGATTAAATGTAGGTATATAATAATGTATGTGGTTTTATTCTGCCTAATGCTAACCTATACTACAAAAAAAGTGCAATAACTGCTGTGACAGTTTTTCCAAGTTATTATATGATATTTACTAATTACCTAAGACAAATATATACACCTCAACCAATGTAACGTTCAGGAAATTATAATATTATGAATACATTGTAAAATCATGATGAAAAGTGAGTTGAAAAAATCAAAACTTTCAAATCTTCATTACTTTATTCCACAACTGCATAGCTATATGTAACTTTCAATTTTAAATTATTAAAGATGTGCCCTACTGAACGACATTTATGTTTCATCTCTGTACATTCTGGGGTACAGGTCCTCAACATGTTTGGCCATCTCCTTTCAGCTTTTTCCGACCAGCAGTTTCGGCTGTGCGTTGATTGTCAGTTACTCAGTAACGCAAGAATTTTATATAGTGGGATTGTAACCTCATAATAAGAAAACCAATCATCACTTCAACCCAGTTTCGGGTAATGCGATACCCCTTGGCAAGATTGGTTTCTGATTTTCCGTTTTCTGACTACTTATCAAGACTGTCAAATATCTTTAAATAACAGCCAGGACTAACAGAATAACATGCTTTCCGAAGAGTCTCAGCATGTAATGAACGGTGACCTTCATGTGGAAGTCCGACTCGCTCTTGACCGGTTTTTATTACTATACACCAAAAATTTCATATAAACTTCCCCACTTGAAGTTAACTTTATCATACCAACCACTCGCAACTAGCATGACCTCTAAATAAACCCAACGGGCGGCGGTAACAACACGGACAAAGCTGAACTTCAAGCGTTTCTAACACTAATTGTAAATACTATTACAAAGTTGAAGTTCACCACAGTACAACAGGTAGAGAGTGGATCTTTGTTGTAACTTGTAAGTTAAGCGAGCAAACGGTGGAACTGAAGCTTGATGGGTAAAATACGTGATGTGATGGAATAGTAATATTTTTGAATAAAAATATTTGCCTTTTGAAGCATGAAATCATATTTTTATCAGACAATAAAGTAATTCAAACCTACAATGTCCTAGCCATCTGGAAACAACTTTACAAAGTACGCTATGCGTGGGAATCGAACCCACGATCACCGGGAAACAAATAAACAGTACCTATATAATTTTGACACTGCTGAAACATCGGCTTTTGGACAGGCAAAGGCTTATTTTACTTCCGATCTCTTACGAATGGACTTACCATAGATAGTTTTTGTCCGAACCAATATTTTAAAATGCCATCTTTTTAGCATTGGAGAGATCATGAAAAAAGATGAGACAGAAAACATTTATAAATAAGAAAGATTTAAAAAAAAAATGTTCTTGGCTCAGTTAGCCAGCAGAACTTAACACACTCACATCAAACGTGTTGTTGAGTATATATATATGAAATATGTATATTATTCTTCTTTTATCCCAGATTCGATGCCACCAACTACATCAAACTGCTTGAAAAGTGTTTTTTTTTTAATCAATGTTTTTTATTTGGATATTGTTTTTTTACTGTATATCAAATACATAAACATCACCGTTAGAAATGAGACTACGCACTTTTGGAAAACCCTGTACACATTGCCATACTTCACAGATTTACTAAACTACGCTTGTCCAATAATACAAATGACCTTGTTTGTCTATGTACATTTTAAAAGCCAGATTATCCAGAAAGTCTCGTCGAAAAGCCAAGTCGAAAGAAAATACACAGAGCAAGAAAAAGTTTCTAGTTTACTCTACGGCAAAGCGGCGCAGCGGGTGAAAAGAACTACCAAAGAAGAGCAACTTTCAGAAAAAAGCACAAAGAATGTCTTCGACTATTTGAGACTAAATATTTTTAAATATTGACTAGCTTTTTACTGAAGCAGCATTTGAGGCATGACGACACGGTTGGCGCAGTGGTTGAGCGATTGACTGCTGCGCAGCATGTCGCTGGTTCGATTCCCGCACGGAACAAATATTTGTACGACCTAAATGTATTTGTTCCGAGTCTGGGTGTTTTTCTATCTATAATATGTATGTATTTACAAAAAAAAATGTATATAAGTAGTTTATCAGTCATCTCGTTACCATAACACAAACATTAGGTTGCTTAGCTTGGGACTATATGGCGTTGTGTGAAATGTCCAAGGATATTATTATTATATTATTTTTGTTTTGAATATATTTTCAGTTGGCCGGAAGCGTACCGGAAGACGCAACGTTGGAAGGCCTCCCACAAGGTGGACCAATGACCTGGTGAAGGTCGCGGGTAGCCGATGGATGCGAGACGCACAGGACCGGTCGTTGTGGCGACGCTTGGGGGAGGCCTATATGTCCAGCAGTTGACGTCTTCAGCTTTTTTTTTACTTGATATGGGTTTGGTCTTGAATCTAGTCTAGGTCAGAGATGACAGAGACAAAGTCTACGATGGAGCAAGCTTACCCAGAAGTAGCTTGTTCACTCTAACTTTGAAAAGATTAGGGTTGTATGTAGCGTTCAGAAACACAGACGCAGGCAAAGAGTTCCACTCCTTTGCTGTGCGCATTATGAAAGACGCTTGGAAGAGCTTAGTGCGAGTTGGGGAATAGAAACAAGGTAGAGATGGCAAGTTGTTGTGCGTCTGGATGATCGATGGTAAAAGGGGGCTGGTGGGATGAGGTCTTGGAGTTCCTGGGCACACTCTCCGAAGTACAATCTGTAGAAAACCGACAAGCAGGCAACCTTGCGGCGATGAGCCAAACTGAGCAGCTTGGCATCCACCAGTTTTACATCGCCAATGAGCCTTTTAGCTCTGCGTTCCACCGAGTCAAGCGCGGAAAGCTGAAACTTAGCTGAGCCATCCCAAATGTGGCTGCAATACTCCATGCTGGATCGGGCTTGTGTTTTATATAAAGTTAAAAGCTGCTCAGTCTTGAAGTATCAAAAAGAAAACAAAAGAAACCATAACACCATTGTACCTACACTTGGTTCGCCATAAATGTGTTTTTGACTTTGACTTACTATTCTATTCTTTTGATCTCTCCCTAATATCCTTTCAAAGATACTCGAACGATACATTATAAAACATTTTTCATTCCTAGAGAATAAAGATCACGATAGGAGTCGATTCAGAACAGCTTTATGTAATGACATACAGCTGTTCTGAAAGTCATACATTGGTATGTGTGTCAATGACTATTATTGCACGGGTATCCAACGTCTACAATAGTTCCAACTGGATACCAGTATTTTACATTAATCAACTGTCTATGACCTCCACGAGACAGGAACAGGATACTCCTGTGCAATGTTGGTGTCACTTTTTATAGCTTCTGACAATCCGCAACTATTTTTGAAATGTTCAAATGACAACCCAAAACCAACGGTTTAATAAAGCACAGAAGACTTTCGATATGTAATAAATGGTGTCCATCGATGGAATAAACCTTTGAGCTCCTTCATTAATTAGTACATAATTGCTGCAATATTGTGTTTGTTATCGCTACCTACTAATACTAGCTATCCCTCGCAGCTTCATTCCCGTCAACTGCAATTTTTTTTCAGAAGAACGATCTCCTAACAGTAAAAGTACAACAGTAAAAAGAATTTGCGAAATCAGTCCAGCCGTTCACGGGTGAGGCGATGACCAAGGGAAAAAGGGATTCATTTTTAATTTATTTATTCATTTATTTAGTTTATTTATTATTACAAACATAAATAACAGGCTTAGGTAATGTAATTTGCTAATTACAAGCTTCCACATATATGACTACTTAGTTATGGTACTTGCGTTGACCAGTTAAAGCGTAGGTAAGTAAACATGTTAAATGTGTGTAAGGTATGTCGAGACATTAGATTTGTCAAATCGTGCAGTACCAAAATCAAAAGTTAGTTATGGTAGTCACCAAAATACTCCCTGCTCAAAATCTTTTTGATTTTATTTGCGCTGGTGCAAAACAAGTCGACATCCAGGTGTGATGGTTAAATAAATACATATAGATTATCAAGAGGTAAATGTAAGTTTGTGAGTTTGTAGTGTTCTTTTGATCTACAGATTTTAAAATTATTTTTACCAACAGAAAGCCACGTTGTGAGTGTCGTAGCATTTATATTAAGGCGCGTCCCCGAGCTAAACGCAGCGCTAGTGGTTTTTTGTGCAGTTTTTTGGAGCTATCTACTCTTTATCCAAAAAAATATCAACTAATAAAAAACACATTATATTTCTACATAATCTTGGCTTCAAAATGATAGATTTTATTTTTAATTACTAAGTATATGTTTAAGTAATCTCCTCACAACAAAACCACAGAAATGAGAAAAAAATACTGAAAACATGCATCTTCTCGAAAACTAACGATTATTTTGATTTTGTACTTACACTAATGGATAGGCAATTTAATTATGACCATTTTGGTAGAAGTATTTTTTTTCAAACGACCAAAATTAGATTTTATAACGATTTTATTCAACATTCTGAGCGTATTCGTTATTGTATCTCTTGCGCTGTTATTGAGGGAAAAAATGCTCAAGGTTATTTGGTCAGGGTACGGCCTTAACCCGAAAAATGCTGCCCGAAGAAGTGGATACGGGTCAGCTAGTGAAGGTATAAATTATTCCGCTCATCTCACGACATTTTGCCATCCCTATCAATGGGCATACATTCGTGTGAGCTCAAGTCAGCGCGTTTAGCAGAGGAATCATTCCTCTTTGTTTCATCCACCAACGAGTTTGGTACTCATCGGGACCAAATTAAATAGCATCTTTAAGAAATAGTCGTTCTATTGTTAAGAGAGCATAAATAATTTTGTCGTGCAAACGAAGCGTTTCAGGACTTATTCATTCAAAAATTGTTACTTGGAGAAAGCAGGCCGCCTTTGTAAAACATTTGTCATTATAATCACCCAAAGCTGCCGTCTGCGGTAATAAAATTATTTCACAGTAAACATTTTGAAAATTAAATTTTAAAGACTTCTCACTTGGAGTAATGGCCCGTTTTAAGTACGGACGTGACGTAATAAGTTAACGCCAGGAAAAAACTTTGTATAGGTGTTTTTTTTTTCTTTCTGAAGCTGGCCCAGAGATTTGTGTAACTGGAGCGATTTTAGAAACTAACTAGCTGTTGCCCGCGACTTCGTTCGCGAGTATGTATCTAGAAATTTTTAAACAACTTTCGCATTCGCATGCCAATCGCAAACTGTCAAAAAAGACTAAATTTTCATACATTTTTGACAGATTGCGATCGAGATGCGAATGTGAAAATTAGTAGAACTGGCATTTCTTCTAGCATTTCTTGAATCCTCTTAGACTTAGAAATTTGGAAGGCATTGGCTGTTTCACCTTTTTTGTTCAAAATACCGACCAGCCCTAGTATAACCTAATTAAAAAATTATATTTATTTATTTAGTTTATTTTGAAGAAAGCTTAAAGACTAATTACAAACATAAATAACATGCTTAGGTAATATCATTTGCTAATTACAAGCTTCCACATTATGTACTTAAGTCCATTTATTAATCCGTTTATACAGTAACCAGACCTCAATTATATAGGGAAAAGGCAAGTAAATTGACTCAAAATCACGAGATTACACAATCAACATTATAACTTGTTTTAAATATTCTCATGTAAGTGAATTGTAATTCTTGAAAGAAAATTTACAAAATTATGGCACTTTTTACCAGACTACAATAAAGTATCATGATTTACTTTGAGCAACATTGGGCGCCTCCAAATATTCTCCTGACGGATTCACCATGACCTTATTTTTTTAAATTTTCCTTAGACAATGAACTAAACTCCCTAACCTTTTTCTTTACAAAGGTTCATTGTATCATACAAACAACCAATTACAGCAATAAGAAAAAGTGCTCTATCGTTTTCCAAGAAATCAGTAATTTAATTAAGATTAAGTAATACATAAATATGCTTACAACAGTCGCTACCCACAATAGTTTATAATACGCTTTACATTTCTAAGAACTACATAATAATTTACAGAAAATAATAAGTCTCAACGATAATAAGCCTTGTGTAGGTACTCACGAATTACTTTAGTATTCTAGAAAGCGTGCTAAAATGTTTTTGTACATCCGAGCTGTTCTATGAAAATGCAAAATTTAAATTGGTGTTTTCAGGCCTAGTTAACTGAGACGGCAGCTCTGTCGTGAAAAAGAGGTGAGTAGATGTGAAGCCAGGGTTTCCTTTTCATTTTGGATGTGAAGTCACTAAATGAGTTTTTACCGGAGTAGAGTGGTTTCGGGAGGTACCTTTCCCAGGTTGCCTGGAAGAGATCGCGAAATGCGATAAGGCCGCCCATTATATGACTGTGTTTTAGTTTTAAGTTTCCTTTTGTATTTATTTTTTCTTGTACAATAAAGTGTATAATAAATAAATACCTACCTGTTTCGGAATCGCGGCGTGAGGACCTGCCTGGGTGTCACTTTAGTGTGAAATACCCAGAGAGTACTGTGGAACATACCGTGGAGGTCTGCCAGGAGTCTGGTGCAACTCTGGGCGGAGCGGGAGGAGTCATGTGTCAGACTCTGACCCGTGTTCCATGAAATCTTTGAGTTTCTAGGCCACGGTAAATCTTTCCGACACTTCCACAGACCTAGCAATCACTGGCTTTAGCGGAGCAGAAAATATCAAACAATATTTTCAGAAAACTATAGTATAACAAATCAATAAGGTGAGGTGTAAAAGTACAAAAAAATACAACCGACTTCCAAAAAAAATTTTTATTTTGGGAGTCGGTTGTATTTTTTTTCTTTTTTTTGGATGTCGGTTGTGTTTTGTAAAAAGTTTTTTATTTTTCACTTTTTAGTGGTACCCCACACCTAACAACACCACTGCAATATCGCAGAAAAAAAAATACGCAATTTCGATTACTTGGATGACACAAAACCATCATCCAAGTAGACGAATTCCAGCTATTTCGATTTAAAATCCAAAGTTCGTAACCAATTTTGATAAAATTTAAATGGAACCAATCTGCAAGTATATCCTTTCAGATAAAATAAAAAAAATTCAAATCGGTTCATAATTGTCGGAGTAATGAGGTAACAAACATAAAAAATACAACCGAATTGAGAACCTCCTCCTTTTTGGGAACTCGGTTAAAAAATCGGATCAAATTCTAATAGTATCCATCCAAAGTCAGAGCATATTTTTAGTCTAACGTTTTATAAGACAATTAAAAGTTCCATTCCTTCACTGCGTAGCTACTAAAAAACAAAATTAAAATGAACTACCACGGCAATTTGTTCCCATCTCTAAACTCAAGTAATAAAATGTTAGAAACACAAAACCTCACTTCATTTTGCTACCCAATCCGTTTTACCTGCTAACGTGAAAATATATTTGTGCGTAGGGCTGGCGGTACTTATTATGAATTAGTTAATTTATTTATTTGACAACGCCGCTAACATAAAATAAAACGTTATAGAAAGCTTTATGTTTGAGAACTTTGGTATTGAATAAAAAATATATTAAACTAGCTTCTGTCCACGACTTCGTCTGCGTAGACTTTAGAGTTGGCGCACTTTTTTTTGTCACATTCACATCCTCGGAAATGCATCCTCAAGATTCGTATCCTGATAACTTGTGAGTATTTGCGATTCTTACTTTCAGCCCCGGAATAAGGCTAGTTTCCATCATCCACAAATTGCAAAACTATTTAGCCCGTCCGTTACAGTATTGAAAAAAAATAATGGACACGTATTTGTCGTTTTTAACCGACTTCTCAAAAAGGAGGAGGTTATCAATTCGGTTGTATGTTTTTTTTTTATGTTTGTTACCTCATAACTCCGTCAATTATGAACCGATTTGAAAAATGTTTTGTTTTATCTGAAAGGATATACTTGCAGATTGGTCCCATTTAAATCATATCAAAATCGATTACGAACTTTGGATTTTAAATCGAAATCGCTGGAATTTGACTATTTAGATGATTCTTTGATAATCGAAATATCGTATTTTGCTTTTCTGCGATTTTGTAGTGGTGTTCTTAGGTTCTTTTTACAAAAAAATACAACCGACTTCTAAAAAAAAACACTACAAAGTAAAAAATAACTTTAAATTCGGAAGTCGGTGTCAAAATACGAAGAAACTAACAAAAACACCGACTGCCGAATTTAAAGTTATTTTTTACTTTGTAGTGTTTTTTTTTAGAAGTCGGTTGTATTTTTTTGTTGTAAATCAATTAATATTGACAATGATAAACCGCATCAAAACTCGGGAGTGGGGGCTCGTGACACAACCCGCTAAAATGTATGCCATGGCGTGACGTATTGAGAATTTTAAAAGCGTCGTAACTTCGTCAAATTTGGTTCCCGTAACAAAAGAAAAAATACGGGTCAAATATTTTTTGATAATCTAACTGACGGACTAATTAGATTTTTTCAGGACACAAGACTATCAGTGGTCTTCTGGTACTCGTGAATTTCATTTTCAACTTTATTGCTAACGCATTTGGTTTAAGGTTGATTGAGAAATTCTGACAGTGACGGGTGGCGGCTGTCATATAGTAATCTTTAATAATCAGTACGGATAATCAGGATCCGGACAGACACTAGTCTTGTCAAGGTTTGCCGTATTACCCAGTCACTCAGTTGTGGAGGTTTGTTTGACTGAAAGTCGTACCAACATAGTTGGTGGTTCTAATGAAAAGAGGAGCCATTGTAGGTTTCATAATAAATGAAAATGATAAATGATATTTATTTTGTAAGTTGGTTGTAAACTTTTACACGAGTCTTTTTTGGTAATTATAAACTAGATGAGGCCGGTGTTTCCTAGCTGACTGCTATGAGAAAAAACATCGAAACAAACTCAGAGGATGATCACTTCTTTCAAGGCCTGGTCAGAAAGCCTACCCGTTATTTTTATTTCTCCTTCCAACCTCTCTATCTTGTTTGCCCAGTTTGACCAGAAAAAAAATAAAAATAAAAAATAACAGAGATCTCAAGCGTGCCAACCTTATTACAGTAAAGTCAAAGTTCGCCTAATACGTTCTTATTTATTACCTGTTTCTATCTATACTGGCAAGGCATGTCGAAAATGTAATGATTCAAAGGGTCTTACAAATTGCAACGAAGCATTACTATACTAGCTTGCCCCGGGGCGATGTCCGTGGAAAACAAATTCTATCCCTATTTACCCCATTAGGTAACGCGGAGAATCCCTTCTTGGCAGGTGCTTGCGTAATGGGAACTCGCCAGGTATTTGCTTTGCCTTTTTCAATTTTTGGCTTTTTGTCACCAGTATTTTTTCTATCCGTCTGTCTATTGGTCTCAGGTTTGAAATTTTATAACTACAGTTGTGTTATCAGTTGACATATTTTTTCATGGAACTTGATAATAAGATTTTTGATTGTTTATTTATCACACATAGGTAAACACAATGCAGGTGTAAATTTTGCGTAAGTAACCCATTTATTTTTACTATTATTACTCGTGGCTAAATAATAACAGCCGCACAGGTCGATCTTCAAGGTTAAGCAACGCTTGCCGAGGTTGATCTGTAGATGGGTGACCATCTTAACATACCGAGTTTTCTTCATGCCTCGGAAAGCACGTTAAGCTGTAACTGTTGGTCCCGGCTGTCATTTGGAGATCTTTGGCAGTCGTTACGAATTGTCAGAAGCCAGAAAATCTGACACCAGTCTTGCCAAGGAGTACCATGTTACCCATTTAATGGTTTGTGAAGGTCTGGTAGGCAGCCACTCCACGTAAAATACTGGTATTCAGCTGAATCCGGTTTAACTGGAAGCCGACCCCAATGTAGTTGGGAAAAGGCTAGGCAGATGATTATTAGGCACGCATTTGACCACTATCTCACCTGGTGGTCAGAAGCGATGATGTGGTCGAAGGTGGAGCACGCTTGCCTACAAGTAAGTTTTCACTCTTGACTTAATTTAAATATAAGATGTGTCTCACGGCTACGCCAATAAGATCCATTTTAGCAAAATGCCAGAAAAATAAGACCCACTGCTATAATCCCCATCATGACCAATAATTTAAAATATTATAAACAGTAAGAGTTGACTTGGTACAAATTTCTGAGTGCAAGAGTCTCACAAATTCATGCGATCGTTCACATGTTCTTTAATTTTGTCATTCCAAACGGTATTCAATACGTGTTTTGCGCTGTTTAGCAGACGATTTTTCGAACATGTGCAGCAATGGGTCCGGAATTCATTTCGATTGTGAAAGACTATGCAATTTTATGAGTGATGAGAAATTTGGTTAAAATTGAAATAGACCCATCATCATTAAAAGCAGCTTGTTAAACTTGATTTACAAGTGTAAATATTCCTTTTCCTCGCTAACAAATATTTTGAACGTCAAATCAATCTGACTTCTAATAAAGACGCTTTACTTTGGCCTAAATTTTATTAAGAAATCCTTTACAGACTCTTGAAAACAATAAAGCATTCAGGTGGAAGGATTAGAAATTAATTAAACAGTGATTGAGTTCGGAGTTTTGAGCGTCCTTCTAAATATTTTTGTCATTAAAATGTCGCGACGTAATTTTACTATATAAATCTTATAGCTTTAAATACACTAATGTCAGAAAATACTAATTTTAAAAACATGTAAGGTTTGTTATGTAGAAGTAGAAATGTAGGAAGTAATCTCTGGAACTATTGAATTTAATATTTTACATAATTTTTCAATATTTTAATTTGAGGAGCTCGTGGCTAAATAACAACAACCACACGGGTAGATCTTCAAGGTTAAGCAACGCTTGCCAAGCTTGATCTGTGGATGGGTGACCATCACAACATACCTAGTTTCGTCCGTGCCTCGCAAATCACGTTGAGCCGTTGGTCTCGGCTGTCATTTGTAGATCTTTGGCAGTCGTTATGGATTGTCAGAAGACAGTAAATCTGACTCCAGTCTTGCCAAGAAGTACCGTGTTACCTAGTCAATGGGTTGTGGAGGTCTGGTAGGTGGCCGCTCTACGTAAAATACTGGTATTCAGCTAAATCCGACTTGATTGGAAGCCGACCCCAATAAACTAGGAAAAAGGCTAGGCAGATGATGTCAATAATTCGATTTATTCCAGCACTTCGTCTTAATATCAAAATGGCAAGCAAAACCTCCCTTCTCAATTCTGTCACACTCACAAAATTTAAATTAAAGACCATTCAGCGAACAATTTCCTCCATAATTATTTGTTACCGCATGATTTTCCTGATAGCAAGAGTGATGTGTGCAATCAATTACAAGCCGTATTACTTACATGATAAACACGAAATTGGCATGTTAAATAATGGAGCTGTTAATTGTTGTCGCGTACATGAATTGGCTAAAGTATTCATAGCTTCGGTGATGGATTATGGGTACTTCATACAATATTGAAGTATGGTGATGTTTGTTATACAATGTTTTATTGGTCGTTAATGTGAACAGCCTTTTTTTAATGCGACACTTAGTTACGTTCTCGATTGCATGGGTCGTTTCAGGATCGTTGTAAGGTTCCGTGCGCGAAGGGTTACTAACGGAACCCTTACTAAGCCCTTGTCCGTCCGTCTGTCTGACAGTGGACTGTACATGTCTTAAGGTATAATTGAAAGTTTTAGTGGTCTTAATTAAAGAAAAATTATGTTACTAGTATGGGGGCTATTACAGGTACTAGGTGCTAGAAACGTTTTGCGCCGTTTATAGTATTATTAGTGAAAACGAAACTACACTAAAGTTTTCAGACTAACTTATTCTGACAAATACTTAACTTCAAATGTTTTAAATCAGAAATCAAAGGTAAGCATAAAATATTTTCTTTCAGTAAATTTTGCAATGTCGGAAATAAATTTATTTTGTCAGGCTTACCAATTTGTCAATTTAAATCTTAACATTTACGACACGATACTTAGAAATTGCAACGGGGATAGAAATGTATCGTTTGCATTCCGGAATATTCCAATCTTTGCCGGTTAAGAGTCCTATTACGAATCGTAAATGCTCGTTTGCAATAGACGAAGTTACGTTGGTCTGCGTTGGGAGTACATCTTTAGTCCACGAAACAATTTTGATACTTACTAGTCTGAATAGGATTATAGTTTATTTGGGCGCTCGCGCGAGACTGAGGAGCGCGCGCGCTGAATTGACGCAGAATATATAGTACTTTAATTTTATTTATTGTAATTTTGTTTTATTTTATTGTCAAACGAAAACTTATGAAACGTATTCATTGTAGATTGAAATTTTATATCATATTAATTTATTTGATAAAATTGTTTTTATTTGGAATATAATGGACGCTGAATCAAGACATTTCTGGCTTAAATTAGGATTTCTTTACGTTTTTTTCCGTGAAACCTCAAGGAATTTAAAGAAATTCTAGAACTCCAATAAACAAGTAAAACATTCAACTTACCTTTTAGTTATTTCAGCTTTTAAAAGAATTGATTGTAACAATGTGAATTAGACCGTCAAAGTTCCATCACCGACATTTTTTCTTGCAAACTGAGTTCGTAAAATATTTATAGTAAATTACACGAAAAGAAAAATGAAAATGTGGAACTCCAACTTACAATAAAGAGACTGGCACTATCGTTATTCAGGATCAAATAATTAAAATATCTTACTGCCGCTGAAAATTACAGCGTCAAAAATCATGAATTTCCGTAAAAAATGTAATAGGACTCTTAAGAGTGTGTATTCCGTCCACTAGCGCCGCCAATCGTTTTTTATTAATTGTGGTAAATTTAAGACACGTAGATAAAAAACCGCTCTGTAGTGCACTGAAAAAATGTATCTATTATTTTTTGACAGCTATTTTTAATACATAACTCATGGCTAAATAGCCAAAACGGCAATTATTGCTAAAAGTGGCCACTTTTAGCAAAAATATCGACTTTGGCAACTATTTATGTTCTAAAGTACAAAACATAACTCTCAAAACATAATAAATACATTTCTTCAGTGCACTACAGAGCGGTTTTATATCTACGTGTCTTAAATTTACCACAAATAATTAAAAACGATTGGCGGCGCTAGTGGACGGAATACACGCTCTTAACGCTATCTCAACTAGATTGATTTCAGGTCAGATGGTAGCCGTGTCGTGTAAAATATAATCGGTATTTTAGATGTTGTGACTGCTATTTGACTGCATATTTTGGATATATTGGAATTCGGAATTTTCAGAATCATTTATTTCAGACACGGATTTCCCCTTTTGCACAAATTGTTGCACTCATCTATATATTTTGTAGCATTTATTTTTTTAAGCATATCTGTAAAAATTTTGATCAAAACGGATAGGTAGGGATTTGCTTCTAATATTATGTTGGTTTTCTAAATTACGGGCTCCAAAATGATACACATAATAATTTATTTTGATGAAATTAATTTGTTGTAATACTGTCACTCGTTGTACAGTATAAGGACAAAAAATACCCGGTGGTCGTGGGTGGGTTCGATTTCCACGGGAAACATACTTTGTAAAGTTGTTTCTAGTTTGGCTAGGACATTGCAGGCTTGAGTCACCTGATTGTCTGATAAAAAAGATGATTCCCTGCTTCGGAAGACACGTATACCCAATTGGCGGTTATTAAACCATGTCAGAGGCCCTTGAGGCGGTTTTTATTTTTTTCTTTTTATTCGCAACGGGGAAACTCTTGGCCCAAATCTCACCTGATGGAAAGTGATGATTAGGCCGAAGATGGAAGCGAGTTTCACCCGGAATCCTCTTACACAGAGGAACTGGCTATCATACCTCTAACTGCCGGAACACAACAATGCTGTTAACATTGTTGTTATGGCGACAGACTTAGACATGATGGTGGTAGCTTGCCAGGCGGACTTAGAACGAGTCCTACCACCAACCAAACCGAGCAAAAAATTTGCCCCCGCTGGGAATCGAACCCAAGACCTCCGGGGTCTGAATAAGGTGGTATAACCACTAGACCACGGAGGCGGTTAGTGTCACCTGTTTAGCACCACCCGGGGACCACGTTTAGGGATTCGCTGAAGGGTATTCTCCTACGGACGCGGGTGACTCGGCCCCCAAACTAGTTAGATACTTATATAACTAGTTAGTATATAACAATAGTTATATAACTAGATAACTAGTTAGTAGGTTTAGAAACTCAGACACTAGGGTGTGGGGTCGTTAGACCTTACTGCCCACAGGGTAGAAAAAGACGGACAAAAAATACTTGATTGAGGCAGAGGGCATAAAAATATTGATGATAGTTAAATTTCAAGTAACACAGTAGCCTATGAGAGCGACAGTGCTTAGCAGTAGCTTTTTGTTAGTATTGCCGCAGTCAGTTCGTGGATGGGTGACCATCATCTGCCTAGCCTTTTCCCAACTATATTGGGGTCGGCTTCCAGTCAAACCGGATTTAGCTGAGAACCAGTATTTTACGAGGAGCGGCTGCCTACCAGACCTTCACAACCCATTAACTGGGTTTCACGGTTTTTTTTAATGTTGATAGGCATACGTTTGACAACTTTCTCACCTGATGGTAAGCGGGGTTGCGATTTCGATGGAGTACTTCATTTATTATGTTCTGTATGTTTTTGCACTTATACAGCACTTACAAAATTGAAAATCTACATAATGTTTGTTATTTTAGATCATAAATTAATTTAAAGCTTCCATCACCAAAACAAATATTTTAGCCAAACTGTGTATTTTTCAGCCAGGAATCACTTAAAACATTCACGTGCATACATGAATGTTTTCAAATCAAGAACCCATTTGAACTCTGTCAACAATTCATCAATTACATAGAACCGTAGTCAAACAAAGCACTCATCACCCGAATAAAACGCGGGTAAAAACTCGAAACGATATTAATTCCCCATGTACTAAACGCTATACATTTGTTCACGAAGATATATGATCAGAGGAACAAAGGTACGTTCGGCCATATTAATTTAAAGTCATATATCATAACAATATGTTTTAGCCAACGTTGACTTTCGTGTGGATAGCCATTATTGTACGTGGCATTAAAATTTCGAACAAGGGTCGATGTCATATTAAAAAAAAATATTGGCCTTTGTTTTGGTGTGGTACTTGTAAGATTGATTGATATTTTTAACACATAGTACTGTGCAGGCACTAACAAACACCTTCTCCCTCCACAATTAATTCCCTCGGTAGAACAGTACCTACCTAGGCGGGAACTTCAGTAGCCAACCTGAAAATCACTTAACCGACTGCAGACCCCCGTTGGCCAGTAAAATAATCTCCCCAAGTGTGGTATTCTCCACCCGTCCCAAACGCGATGCCAGTGCAGAGCACCTTCATAGGACATGCATCACCTCTTCAATTGCCGGTCATGCTCCACCGCTTGTACCATCCAAGATATTAACAAGGCCAATGATACAGCTGTACAGATTGCTCAATACTGATCGGATAAAATATATTATGAGTAAATAGACAAAAAGAAGAAGAAAATACACAGTTATTTTCTGGAAAATATTGTTTTGACGTAATTTTTTTTTAATGCAAAACGGGGAATCTCTTGGCCCAAATCTCACCTGATGGAAACTGATGATTAGGCCGAGGATGAAAGCGAGTTTCACCCGGAATCCTCTTACACAGAGGAACTGGCTATCATACCTCTACCTGCCGGAACACAACAATGCTGTTAACATTGTTGTTATGGCGACAGACTTCTTCAGAAATCTTTCAGTTTTTACACTTCAAATAAAACATGAACTGTTTTGAGTTAGAAATTATCCCGATATTGAAAACTTGCATGAAAAACAAGTAAATATAATTATGAGATTGTAAACGTACCTACCTACCTATTGAATATTTAGAACATAGACAATTCAAAAAGAAAAAAACACAAACATTAGTTGTAGTACGGGCTTCGCTAAGTCTAGCAAAAAAATCTAGTTACTTGAACGACCGAACCATTCTACCTTCTATTTCGCTTCATTTCTAGTTCAACACCATTACCACGATAGAAGGTACTCCCTTGGAATTAGGATTAAGTATTACAGTTTACACTAATGAACTAGGACGCTGAAAGTACTGAAACATAATTTTAATGTTCGAAATGAATGAAACCACTCAAGTTGATAACCCCCTTTATAATTCTGAAACAATATGGCCAGACTATAATTAAAAATATTTGAAGTTAGAACCTTTATGGGTAAGGGTGCTTATCCACAAAAGATGTGCGAGGAAGCTAGGCGGTATGCGAGTAGAGATCCAGCCATGAGAGCACTTTATTTTCCTACACTACCAGTCTATTCAATCAATACGTATATTCCCTTATCAGTATATTCTCTTAACCACCACCGGCTTATTTTAATCTTTATATTTTAAGTTCTTGTAATAATTTTCTTTATTTTTTTTTCATTGTCCTCACATGTAGAAGCAAGTACATGTAACTAAGATTTTTGTAAAACATCACATGATTTTAAAAGGGTGTCCGTGGAGTTTCTTGCACGTTCTTCTCCATGGAGATCTACGCTTTGGAACGTGCAAATAGCCTCATGTTTTTGACTGACCGACCTTGACATTCAGCCAAATGCTTTGAACCTTTGAATACGTCACCGTGCAATGTTAGGCGTGGGGAGAGTATTTGATTGCATGGACTGATTGCCTACTTCAAGTTCAATTTGACATAGTTTTGCACGAGGATGTTGTTTTCAGAATTGCATTGAAGGTTTAGTGGACGCAAGATGACCAGTGGTCCTCGGTATTTCTTTACACAAACAATCAAAAGCTGTGTGCGTGGGCTGTGAGCGAGAAATATGTCCAAAAGATAACACATGTGTGCGCGCAGCATCTAAAAAGAGTCAGTTAATTTAATAAATACTACTCAGCTTCGCTATACATCCTCGCACAGCTTTGGATGAAACAATCACACATTTTCACCGCGCCGCAATAAATCCTCGCACCGCCTAGCTACCTACCTCGCACATAGTGGAAAAGCACTCTTAAGCTTCGGTCACGTACGTTCACAAAGTCAGCCCGCATAAAATAAAGGTGAATTCGGTAGCCAATATTATTAAAATGTCTGCTGTAGTGAAACAGACTTTTTATTTATTCACATACTATGTAAAGGTGTTAGAACGAAAATGAATTCAGAGAACTACGATTTAGAGTAACTATAACAGCATGAATATTAGAGTGAGACACACGTGGTTGGAGAGCTTGTCCAGACTGGTACAACCTGTATTTAATTCAGGTTACTTAAAAATGTTGACAACACTGAACGGTTAGTCTAATCTCAATGATGAAATGTAATATTTTTTTAATGATTAAAAGTATTGTAAATTACTATGTCTCATAATATATTTAAACTTCAATTTGATACCCAGATTTGATTTGATTGGACCCAGAAGTCCGACGAGGCCTCTGACGTCAAAATCCGTGACCGTTAGCCTATGCGCGCACTGGTGACTTTTGTCACCGTGACAATACATTTGCTCTCTTTCGCAATTGTGCAAAGCAACAAAAAGATATATACTGGCTCGATGACAAAAGTCACCAGTGCGCACGGTAATACTGCTTCCACAGAAAATGACATTTTCGAGAGAAGGACAGATAATTTTATTATATTTGTTGACTAGCTGACCCGCGCAACTTCGTCTGCACCACATTTTCCATTAATGCTCCACTCCTTTTAGTCGTAGCGTGATGATATATAGCCTATAGCCTTCCTCGACAATTGGGCTATCTAACACTGAAAGAATCTTTCAAATTAGTCTAGCAGTTTCGGAGCCTACTCATTTCAAACAAACAAATATTTCCTCTTTATAATATTAGTGTAGATCATTGAAATCTCGCTTGTTTTTTTTAAATCGGTTTTCATAGTTAATATTCCATTTTTGAAATCCGAGTGCCTACTCTTCTAATTTTAAACAACTTTCGCATTCGCATGTCAATCGAAAACTGTCAAAAAAGCCTTAATTTTTATGCATTTTTGACAGATTGCGATTAATATGCGATATATACGATGTGAAAATTAGTAGATTTGGCATTCTGGTTAGACACGAAATACTCTTCTTTTTTTTTCCTATTACGAAAATAACCAATTTTTAACAACTCAGTTCGAGCAGTACATATTACCCTCACTTACTCGTCTACCCCCTCCATATTTTCGCTCCCCATCCCTCAAGCGCTGCCTCACTAGCTGATGGGTCACTCAGTTCATTACTCTGAAAGTATCTTTATTAAATTCATATGAGCTCAATGCATGTAGTTGGCATATTGTTCTCTCAACTTTACTTAATTAAATATCTGCTCGTTTGTGAAATTGTGGCGTATAAAATTTGATGAGCCTTACATGCTTTATGCAGTACACAAGTAAACATTTTAATGGTTTTCGCTTGTAACAGTGATGTTAAAGAGATTCAACGTATCGTTTTAACCTGTGTGCTTGACCTGACCGCTTGAATGTGTGAGAATAAATTGAAATAGTGTGGTCATAACTTTTAATGGTTTAATATTCTAAAGTGTGTTCGAATTACTTTTTTGGATGGCCAAGTGTTTAATGTAGCGCATAGAAAATTATTTATTATTGTTTTATTCGTAACTTTTGGTAACATTTTGAGTTCTTTAGCTATTAGAGTTAATTTTATTGACTTCGGCGGTTTAGCATTTCAGGTTCTTATAAACTGTTAATAAGCTAACCAGACCGAACCAGTTTTTGTAGCAACACATGGAGGAGGTTTATGTCCAGTGGGGCTAAGCCCGAAGTCCGTAGTTTCGGGCTTAGTTGCGGGCGTATTCTACTGAGTATAGCCTAACCACTAAGAATTTAAAACAACACGATTTGACGGTTATACTGTGGAATCGTGTTGTCATTCATTCTTAGATCGGGTTCGGGACTAATCGTAAGTCCGATAACGAATAATTAGAATACGCCCGCAACTAATACCGAAACAAACGAATTTCGAGCTTAGAGAGTAGCCTCTAGCAGTGAACGTCTTTCGGCTGATATGATGATGAAGAATAATCTTAAGGAAAGAATATTCAATAATTATAATCTTGACATACATAACTTGGTAACAATCCCCTTTGTTGTAGATGAAGAATAAGTATTGTAAAACATGAACCTACTTATCTGCATTGGCTGGTAGAGAAGGAAGTCTATGAAAGCTTTGAAATTGTTGAAGAAAAAGATTTAATAAGAGTTTAAAATGGGAATTACAAAAGTAGATTGGTTTTGATATGTCATTCTTGTATTATAGCTTTCACCCGGGCGAAGTGTATAAATAATTATGTCTATGATTATATATATATAATATATATTATGGTTTTAGTATTTTAATGATGGATGGGAAATCATCAAATGACTCCTCCCACTTTGGGCGAAGCAGAATTGAGTGTCAGACTCTTGCTGACTATAACCCATCCGTGTTCATCTTAGTGCCTTTTGCGTTCCAGGGCCGTGGTGACTCTTTCGTACAAATTCCGCAGCCCAGCAGTATTCCGCCGTCCTAGCAGAATTCCGCAGCCCTGACAGGGCTTAAACAATTCAGTTACATATCTCATTTAAATTCTCATTAACTCTGTCCTTTGCTCAGTAACTTGGTGATTTATTTTGCCTTCCCTAAAGGCTAGAACATAAGTAAGTACTCTAAACTTGGAACAAAAATAGCTAATCTCTTTGCACTCACCTATTCTCTTGTTTATACCAGTAAAGAGTTTACGGCCTTGCTCGTCCATTACCGTAAATTCTAATTTATTGAGTCCCTCATGACTACGTTCGGGCTATTAGCTGTTAAATAAAAGTAAGTGTTTTGAGATAATTATGTCGACGTGTCTTAAGGAATTATTAAAGATTTTTAAACAAAGGTCTGGTTTTTTGTAAGCGCTTTATATAAATTTTCATCACCTGCCTAGCCTTTTCCCAACTATGTTGGGGTCGGCTTCCAGTCAAACTGGATTCAGCTGAATATCAGTATTTTACGTGGAATGGCTGCCTATCAGACCTCCACAAACCATTTACTGGGTATCACGGTACTCCTTGGCAAGACTGGTGTCAGATTTTCTGGCTTCTGACTATTCGTAACGACTGCCAAAGATCTCCAAATGACAGTCAAGACCAACAGCTTAACGTGCTTTCCGAGGCACGGAGGAAACTCGGTATGTTAAGATGGTCACCCATCCACAGACTAACGTCGGCAAGTGTTGCTTAACCTTGAAGATCGACCTGTGTGGCTGTTATTACTTAATCACAATGTTCAAAGAAATTTTAAGTCATATAATTTGGAATGCATACCACTACAACCACATGAGGCCTTCCAACGCTGCGGGGAATGGAAAGGGCAATGCTTGGAGTTTCCTTGCGTGGTCGAATTAGGAATGATGATATATGAGTGACGAAGAATATCCGCAAGAGAACCAAGGTTACATACATAGCCCGAACGATCGCAAAACTGTAGTTGTTGCTAACATTTAGTTTCAAATGACCTTCAAAGGACCTCCAGCAATAAAAACATCGCCATTATCGCCGTCATCTAAGTCTGTCGCCATAACAACAATGTTAACAGCATTGTTGTGTTCCGGCACTTAGAGGTATGATAGCCAGTTCCTCTATGTTAGAGGATTCCGGGTGAAACTCGCTTCCATCTTTGGCCTAATCATCACTTTCCATCAGGTGAGATTTGGGCCAAGAGTTTACCTGTCTAGAATAAAAAAAAAAAATTTACTCGAAAAGATCTCCACAATATTGCAATAGATACGAAAAATCCCCGCTTTGCTTCATCAGATATCTCTAGGTGAAGTTTGAATCGAGTTTCCTCCACGCAAGAGGTCAAAGGAATACTTTCCTTGTAAAATGCAACTGTTACCGGTCATAAGGTCGCGAACTGTTCGTTTTGTATCGATATGGCATTTATTGCGTTTTATTTTATGAGTATTCTTGTTTGTTTCTGTTTTCTAGTTTGTTTCTGTTTTTAGAGGTGCGGTGGGAGTTTGTGTATGTGGTCTGAGTCTGTTTTGGTTGGGTATTTTAGTATTGTTTTTTAAATTAGTTGCATTGTCATTCTTTTGCCCTTATATTTTTCGTATTTCGGAAGTCGGTGTTTTTGTTAGTTTCTTCGTATATTGACACCGACTTCCGAAATTAAAGTTATTTTTTACTTTGTAGTGTTTTTTTTTTTTGGAAGTCGGTTGTATTTTTTTCACTTTTTAGTGGTACCCCATACCTAACAACACCACTACAAAATCGCAGAAAAGCAAAATACGCAATTTCGATTACTTGGATGAAATAAAGTTATCATCCAAGTAGACGAATTCCAGCTATTTCTATTTAAAATCCAAAGTTTTTAACTGATTTTGATAAAATTTGGGACCAATCTGCAAGTATATCCTTTCAGATAAAACAAGAATTTTTGAAATCGGTTCATAATTGTCGGAGTTATGAGGTAACAAACATAAAAAAAAAACATCCGAATTGAGAACCTCCTCCTTTTTGGGAAGTCGGTTAGTAAATAAATAACTAACTATTGGACTACAAATTTTGGAAAGTCAAACACTAACGAACAACTATTATGCAATAAGAACAAAGACATTAAAAAGTAATGTCAGTAGTATTTATATTGAATTCTGGTACCTAAGGAAAGATTTAACTTGTGTTATGGGTAGGTACCAGGATTTTCATGCTAGTTTTACGATCAAAAGTTTCAGAAAGTTGAACAAGTGATATTTAAGAACAAGCCCTTTTATACGTGTGAGTGTTGTGAATATGGAATTGTGCCTAAGTCGGTTGTGTGTTGGATGTGGCACTGATAAGAATTCATGTGTAAGTCGTATGTTAAAGAAATTATAACTATACATATAGGATGTAATGTTTTTCGTCCCAATCTGTAACTAATATTATTTCTTTTATTGGTGGTATGCTTTGTTACGCCCATACTTGGCGCTAATACCTCGTAAACTCTTTTTTTTTGTCAATTTTTTATCAAAGTTATCGCAATCCGTCCTTTTCTAGCATGAGATTTATATTTTTGATACCATATATCATCTTTGACACAGTCCATATTTTGCTTATTTTTATTCTTCTCTAATAATCATTCACATTTTATACCCAAAACAGTCCTTATCTACTTGCCTGTCCCTGTTTTACTATAGCCCAGCGTTTTCCAAACTGTGGGTCGACACCCACTGGTTGGTCGTGACTGAATATTAGATGGGCCATGAGAAGCTGATGTTGAAATAGTAACAAAAGTATGGGAAGAAATAGGTAGGTACATAATTTTCATTGAAATAGCACTTAATGTAAACGAATAAGTTGCAACTTTTTTCCTTACTAGCTGACCAGCGCAACTTCGTCTGCGTCACATTTTCCATTAATGCTCGGCTCCTTTTAGTCTTAGCGTGATCATATGTAGCTTATATCCTTCCTCGATACATGGGCTATATAATATTGAAAAAAAAAAATTCAAATCGGACTAGTAGTTCCTGAGATTACCCCCTACATACAAACTTTCAAAGCAAATGTTACCTCTTTACTCGTATAATATTAGTATAGATTAGTATAGATTAGTATAGATTTAAGCAAGTCAAGCATAAAATATTCGCCTTTTTTTCATGACAGCTAAGAGGTGAGTCCCGAATTCGGTTGTTTGTTAACGGGGTCGCGGTCCATTCAACTTTGGGAACCACTGCTATAGTCAATACTCAAAGCTCTCCCAAAAAAAAATGTTTCCTAAGATATTCCAAAAAAAAAAAACTGTGTTTCCTAACGACTGAAAAAATCATAAACAAAGCTAGGTTTATACGCAAGACTTAAAGATCAAAAGTAAAACGTAAGGTACTAATCAGGAATAATGCAAGTGAAACCAGTAACTTCAAACAGAATACAGTCGACGAAATGTCTCCTTTGCCGTATAAAAAGGCGCTCGGGACGTAACTGCACTGCTCATAAACAGACTCAAAACGAGAACGCAAAGCGTGTCTTTTGGTATAAGTAACAACGACTCTTTCAAAGCAATATGGCTTTGGAGTTTCCTTCACTGTTTTATTGCATGACTAGCTTCGGCCAACGGATTTGCTCGCGCAAGTCGAAGATTATCCTAATGAAACATACTCCTTTGATGAAAAGTATTTGCTGTCTTTTTTAATTTCAGAACATGGTCTACCTGTGTGCCAAGTTTAATTTATATCCTTTCGGTTGTTAAGAAATTCATAAAGAGGTGACAAACAAACCAGACAGAAAGAATTGATTTCGCATTTATAGTATCAGTATTGATACAGTCTAGATTAAATTCAATTCGTTTGTAGAGAAATTGTCAAACATGAGGTCCACAGCCGGTTTCTCAAAAAATATTAAAGAATCACAAATTAAAAACAAGTCACATGTAATTAGTAGCAGCTGACATCCGTTAGACAATTTTTCACTTTGTTTCTAGTGTGACAAAGTACATCTGGAATGAAAATATATTTTTATTCCATAAATATGTCGTGGATAACGATATTATTTAATAATCAGTAGCTGATTTGAGTATTGTAGTACTAAGGTAATGGTAAACGTCATGACGTCAGTTGTAATGGCGGCACGTGGATAGAGTCGTGTTGGAGAGTGAGGACCTTGCCGAGGGTACTTTCGCTAAACACACCAACTAGGACACTCCTCCAGATCGAAACTGTCGGTTTATCTATGGCAATTTTATTTATCCGACTTCTTTTATGATCATATAAATGAGACTTCTTCCAACTCAACAGACTGAGACAAACGCCCCAGCGTGTTGCTGGGGAGTTTATTGGCCACTTGTTCTTCACAGCTAAAACACTAGGAAGTGGTGACGGGCGGGCATTTTTGGGGGACTGTCTATTTGTAAACTTTGACGTTCAATAGGTACTGGCACTCAGCCACAGTTAATAAAGTAAGGTTAGTACTGTATTGAGTCATATATTTACTTATTGAGTTATATATTTACGAAAATAAATATTAAAAAGAAGTAGGTCTGAATTTTTATCACAGCTGAACCTTCAAACAACAAAGAAAATATTATGCACCCAAAAAATGGGTTCGTCAAAAAAATCTAAAATTCCACGAATGTTGTTAAAAAAGCCCACTTTTGTTTCGGATAAAAATAAAACCGACATGGAAAAATTACCAAAAAAGCTACGCGATCCGAATGTGTGGTTCATAAACAGTCGGGTACGATCGTCACGTGACCACGCTTGTCCCCCGAGGGAAGTAACTGGAAATGCCAGTTTGTCACTTATGTATGAAAGTGGTAGGACAGAAGATCCATTTAATGTGAGGACAAAAGTTTCAGAAAACAAAAAACATAGTTTAAAAACAGTTTCAGAAAACTAAAACACGTTAAGCCGTTGGTATTTTTAACCGGCTTCTCAAAAAGGAGGAGGATCTCAATTCGGTTGTATCTTTTTTTGTTGTTATGTTTGTTACCTCATAACTCCGTCATTTATGAACCGATTTGAAAAATTCTTATTTTATTTGAAAGGATATACTTGTCGGTCCCATTTAAATATTATTGAAATCGGTTACGAAGTTTGGATTTTAAATCGAAATAGCTGGAATACGTTTACTTTGATGATGGTTTTGTGTCATGAAAGTAAACGAAATCGCGTATTTTGCTTTCCTGCGATTTTGCATTGGTGTTGTTAGGTGTGGGATGCCACTAAAAAGTGAAAAATAAAATATTTTTAAACAAAACAATACAACCGACTTCTAAAAAACAAAACAGTACAAAGTAAAAAATTACTTTAATTTCGGAAGTCGGTGTAAAAAAACGAAGAAACTATCAAAAACACCGACTTCCGAAATTAAAGTTATTTTTTACTTTGTAGTGTTTTTTTTTTATGCTGTCATTTGAAGATCTTTGATAGTCGTAACGGATAGTCAGAAGTCAGAAAATCTGACACCAGTCTTGCAAGGGATATGGTATTACTTAGTAACTGGATCGTAGAGTCTTCGATCGAAAAGGAAGACGGTCTAAGTGAAATACTGGTATTTAGTTAGCTGCATGCGACAGAATTAGAAGATTGTTAGAGAGCAAAAACTATACTATTTTAATTATTTTTTTTTACTTTTAATAGGCACGCGTTTGACCACTACTTATCTCATCTGATGGTAAGTGATGATGCGGTCTAAGATGGAGCACGCTTGCCTATAAGTAACCTATTTACTCTTGACTTAAAGACTCCCAGGTTGTAGCTATCGGGAAACACTGATTCCGGTAGGGAATTCCACCCCTTCACTGTACGCACTATGAATGTGTTCCCAAAACGTTCGTGCGTGTGGGTGGGATGTCCACCATGGTGGCGCATCGCCCTTCGTCTTGCATATCGTAAATATGCCAACTACTAGTAGTATTAGTTGTAGTTTTTCCCTTGCCTTCCTTCTTCAGTGCTTTATCTATTCAAAACCGAAACGGAAGTTAAAGAATCTCATCTTAGTTTTATTTTCTGGACGGGAAAAACCAACAATTTGAATTTTAGCTTTTATCTGTTCAGTCTTTCATGCCGATTAGACTGATTTTACCCGTTAGTGAATTACATGTTCAGTTGTTAAAAATCTTTTGCTATTACGGTTGTGAGAGAGGTATCACTTTTTAATGAACACGTTACGCAGAAAGTTTAAATTGGACCTTCTGAGTATGTTTCTCTTTAGTGACAAAGGCAGGTGGACTTATGTCATGACCCAAAAACAATTTCGTGACGTAACTAAAAAGATAATTTAGATGGTGACAAAACACACGGGCAATAGTCACTGTCTATTGGTGTAATTTCATGTTTTAAGGTGTATTTACACCGCAGTTACTTTTTCTGGAGTAACGTTTCGAAGTGTAAGTGGGCAACATCCGATAGCAAAAGGTAAGCAAAATGTTGAAGAATGTTACTTGATGTTATCGTGTTGCATTTTGTTGATGCACACAAGGTAACTGGTGTGGATGCACCTTTAGACAAGAGTATTTAACAATACTGTACTACTTCTTTTGTTTCAGAATACAGGCCACTTGTATTTTTTCAGCAGACGTAAGATTAAATTTTACATTTTAAGTTATCCTGAACTTTGGGTAACTTCAGGGGTTGTCCTTGAGGTATTTTTTTTAGGTATTTTTTGAAATGGCGTTCCACCGATGACCTGGGAAATCCAAAAAGGACATACAATACTAGCAACTGACTTTTTCGGCTAAAATGATGATTAAAGAAAGAAAGAGGGAAAATTAGTTGCATATTCACGTGAAAAATGACGCACAGACAAAATATATATCTAAAGCCTAAAGTACAGAAACAGGTGGATACAAAGATGTGCATAAATCTTTAAATTAAATAGGTAAAAAACTTTGACGAAAATATGCGTCACCACCGCGCGAAACGGCTTAACCCTCAGTGTTATGCCGAGGTCCATGCACGAGTCCACGGAGCTGGTTTTCAGCGTAAGCCGTGATGACGATGATTCTTACTTCGCACTTTACGTATAGTAAGTAGGGACCGCTAATAACGTTGGAATTCAGGGTAAATTACTGTCGCCCCAAAACAATCTACCTTGCTTCAACTCTGCCTACCCTCCTCCCTAGAAACGCGTGATATAACACTACAGTACACTAAATAATCATTCCGTTAAATTATTCTCAGAGAGTACATTCCCCGCGTGGCCTCTTCGCCAAATATGCACACGAGTTCAGCTTAAGGCGATGCTACATAAAGAAAACATAAATTCCGAGCTTAAAGATTGCAACACTGCATGCACCGAGGAAATGGACCTTTATGGAAATTTACAATAGTCACCCATTTACTTTAGTCGCTTCTAACAACTTGTGGAGAGTTGTGAAGGTGATGTATTTTTTTTAAATTGAGATTTGAAATGAAAATGATGTGTTCTACATTTTATAAAACTTTTTTACAAAAAAATATAATCGACTACCAAAACACAAACCAAAAGTACAAAGTATAAAATAACCTTAATTTCGTAAGTTGGTGTTAAAAACAAAAATATATTGTGCTTATCTTTGTTTTTGTCCGTGTTTTTTTGGAAAAAAACCGACTTCACATGTTTTTTTTAGAAGTTTTTGAAGGTTATATTTTGTTAGTTAAAAAGTTTTTTCTTTTTCACTTTTAAGTGGTGATGACGTCTTCGTCTACGCAGAAATTGGAATAAGAAAAAATGCTCATAAAATGAAAACTTTGTCTCATTTTCTCACATGTTTTGTAAAACGTGCTGATACACGTGCGGATATTGGTATTTACAAACTCGTGAATATAGTACGCCCTCGGGCTTATTTTCGTCTACTTGTATGTAAAAACCAACTTACCGTACTAATATCATAAATCACTATTACTACGAGAACGACCCCAAAAATAGCGAAAAAAATCAGCTGTTCAGTACAGTTGACAGCACATGATAGCGCCAGCGTTGATATCATAGAGAAAGTTATTCAGAATGGTGAGTGGAATGACCCCTGAGATATTGCGTTTATTCTTGTATACGATGTATTATATTACTTTTTATATTATTGTATATTATTATATTACTTACTTTTTATATTATACTAGCTGACCCGTGCAACGTCGTCTGCGTAACATTTTTCATTACTGCTCCGCTCCTATTGGTCTTAGCGTGATGATATATAACCTATAGCCTTTCTCGATAAATGGGCTATCTAACACTGAAATAATTTTTCAAATCGGACCTGTAGTTCCTGAGATTAGCGCGTTCAACCAAACAAACAAACAAACTCTTCTTCTTTATAATATTATATACTCGTATTATAGTATATGGTATATAGAATAGATTACTTTTCTAACTCAGGCATCAATTAATAAACTACCAACATAGTTTGTATCTAAAGTAAATGTCAATAGCAAGTATTGTTAAAACATTTTGCTTCGAAACTTTTGTAATAAAAGTTCAATTGTGTCAACGGGGACGGGAGCAACACTAACTTCGTAATAAAGTATATGTCGTTTATCTACATTATCTACATTAATATTATAAAGAGGACAACTTTGTTTGTATGTTTGTTTGTTTGTTTGATTGTAATGAATTGGCTCAAAAACTACTGGACCGATTTTAAAAATCTTTCACCATTAGAAAGCTACATCAACCACGAGTAGCATAGGCTATATTTTATTTTGGAAAAAAATTGGGTTCCGTAAGATATTTGGGTTTTTCGGACACAAGGTGTAAAAATCAACCAGAAAAGTTACTTATTTTGCGTACGCTGCCTAAACTATAAAAGATAGAACCATAAATAAATTGTTCTAAAATTGTAGATCTTATAAATATCTACAAAAAAGTCCCCGACACACTATCACCTATCTATGTCGAGTGAGGCACAACAACCATTTTTTTATTTAAAAATCTTGATTTTTTTTGGTGAATTTGTATTGAATCGACTTTTACCGTGTTCCTTTACGTTCACTTGTTACGAAAAAACGGTTTATAAATTTAGTGTTCAGTTATCTACGAACGGATATTAAGGAATGGTACTTTATCGCAAGTTTATTTGGCGCCTACTATACACAAGTGACATTTTGTTTTTGTAGTGTGGCGAAGGTGATTGTCAAAATGTCAAAAATATATGGGAATGACAAGAGCTTTCAAAATCATAAATTGGCGGACAGCGAACTGTCTGCCATAGCCCATCACTTATTTTTATCAAAATTCATGAAAACTCTTATATATACACTGAAAAAAAAACAATATAATCTGTTAAATCTATACAGCATAGCAAACAACACTACCTCCTTAGGGATTATTTACACTTATTCAGTTCCATTCGCGAATGATTGAAACGATTTTGGTCACACTCATACAGTTCTGCAGTGCGACTCTATTAACATGTCGAAGTGAACACTTAGGCGAAGTGAACGACAAGTGAGCCGAGAAACCATACAAACCAAAAGGGCATGACAGCTCACTTGTCGTTCACTCCACCTAAGACACATTTGTCCTCATTTTATACTTGTTTGCCGCGAAAGCAGAATAGACGTGGAAAGCTGAACGGATGCGTACGCGTCTCTTTACAAAATCGTTGTTTTTTATGGGCATAAACTGAATAGAGCTGAATAAGTATGAGTAGCCTCTTATTCACCAAATGCATGCAGCAGTAAGTAATTGATATTCAGTATTTCCCAATACTTTCCAATAAACAGAATTTAAAACACTACCAAGGCGAGCGGTTTCGGTATCGCCAGAATCCACCTATTGCAATAAGATATCGCGTTTAATGGCACCGCTTGAATTATTGCCAGCCATTGCCAACGAATACCACATACGTTTCTCACTTTATGTTTCGTGCTTTTAACTTGCACGAAATGGAAAGAAATTTTTCGGATACCAGCCAAGGGGGTATTATCAGCCTGGCATCTGAAAAAATATGATTACCTACTAACAATTACGATTACGTAGTAACATTGATGAAAATCTCCATTTTCCAGTATTTTGAGTCCCGTTTTGCCTCCCTTGGTCGCCTATTTCTACGAAATCCGTTTCAATTTGGATGTGCAAAAGGATATGTCCTGAAATGGGATGTAGGATTTTTTTTATCCCGGAAATATTTTCCCTTTGAATATTTTTCTAATTTCGAATGTGGGCAAAGCTAGTGGCAGAATCTAGTCATAAAAATTAGGAACCACAAACATAGCAATTATTCTACAAAATTGGCGATAAAGCTGAAATTTCAAGTCATATTGCTACTTTCGTGTAGTCAATTAGTCCACACCAAATATTTAAAACAGGAGTTACACTCTCAACCGTTCTTCCTAGGCACTTATAAGCCCTCAAACACAAATACCAAGTTTGAAACAAAAGCCAGTACGTACCTACCACACAATATATCATTCTCCTATTCCCCGACACCATGCGTTATCAGTCAAATTCCCTAACTAGGATGTTCGGTCGAGTAGACGCATTAGGGACAGTCGCGTTCTTGGCACGTACGCGTATCGTACGACACCCTTACGTGACGAAGAGCTCCCCAGCGGGTAGCTGTCTGAAATAAAACCCCTTTTTTCGACGGAAATCTCGCATTGCCTGCATATGAAGACATTTCTAATAATGTTTGAAAAGGGACTGAAATGAATCCGGCGTTTTTTCGCTTTGCCGTAATTAACTGTTTCCTTTTGGTTTTGGATTGTAACGTGTTTTATTTTGTCTTAGATATTGTTTCTTTTATGTGGGTCGGTGATAAGGTTGTGACATTAATGGTTTTTGGAAAATATAGGATAATAATATTTTCTCAGATTAAAGTTTGCTGACAATTTTGTGTTTGTTCTGTAAATTTATTTGCTTTGTTCCTCGCTGTCGTAACTTTCGTTTAAATCGTGAAGTCCTGTACAGTGTTGATTAGACGACATGGTTGGCGCAGTAGTTAAGCGATCGGCTGCTGCGTTGCCTGTCGTGGGTTCGATTCCCGCACGGAACAAATATTTGTATGGCCTACAGCTAGTTGTTCCAGGTCTGGATGTTTGTATACGTGAGTTTGTATGTGAATGCAACCACGATACAGGAAAAATTCCCAGTGTGGGGCAACGTTTTATTAATGTTCGAAAGTAGTTGTAATTTTGATTCAGAATGGTTTCGGTTGTTGATAGTTTAAGTATATAATTTGTCAAGCAAGCAAAGCCGCAGGCATCAGCTTAGTATTGATTAAAAAAATATTTCAAAGCTAAAACAAAAATATTTTGATAAAGCAAAAATTTTTAATTTTTCATAACACCTGCCAGAAATCTTCATAAAAGCTCCAAGATAAAATCGCGCCTTATTCCATAGATAACATTTGTAAAAGTTTTAAAATAAGACAATTTAAAATTGTTTTCCGTCCACATCCAAGCGTTGGAACGAAACAAAAGGGATTTCTGTTATACCGTGTTACTGAAATAGAGGTATTTTTCTTTGTTATGTAAAAGAAAACAGTGTTTGCTGCGCGAGGTGAGAAATGTGATTACATTGGTACACGATACATGTTTTAGAGCCGAGGAGAAATGGGCTGACATAAATTTATTTGCCATTATATAAAAAAAATAAGATTATATACTCGCTCCATCCTTGAGATTAGCCTTCAAAGTACTATTAGACTTATAAAAAAAATAACCATAATAATATGTTTAGTTGGTACTGCATAGCAGATTTAAAGTAAATTCAAAATCAAATTTAATTTTCATTATTTTGTTGTCATAGCGTACACTATTTGTGAAAATATCAACTGTCTACCTATAATGGATCTTGAGACACAGCCCGCTGACAGACTGACAGACGGACGAACAGCGGAGGCCTGGTATTGCGCTTTTTGCTGCGTTTGTTTTTCCGAACGCTTACAACCATAATCTCTTCAAAGATAGACTGAACAGGCTTCCTTCCGGGTAAGCTCGCTCCATCGTAGACTTTGTCTCTGTCATCTCTGACCAAGACACGAGTCAAGAGCAAACCCATCACAAAAAAAATGCTACAAAATTTTAGCTCACCATGAATACGAATCTAAAGAGGTAATTTGATACAGTTACCATTTACATTCAGAAACCTTTTACCCCGGATACTTTTCACGTTTCAAGCATTACTCATAATACTTGCCCTACTCTAACGTACTTACTTAGTTTCCATACCCTACAATTCTAAAAATTCTCTTCAGAAGTACTCATAGAGCGTAACTAACGTGCATGCAATGTCACTTGCAACTCATTTTGCATTTCTCTGCCACAGTCGCAATATGTGCACTGTGTAGACACTGGGTATAAATGCGCTGGAAGAGCGTTTGTCGTGGCGCTTGTGTATGTTTGAATTTCAAGTAAAGCGGAGAACTAAGTCATTATTTTGGTTGCAAGTTCTAATTTAAAAGTGAGAGAGGAAATGTATATGCTGGTCGAATCTGTCGACATCTCACCGTGATCACTTAAGTTGAGTGCGTTCAAAACTGCCGGTAGATTCTGTAAACATGTTTAAAGAATCGAGAATCGAAGTGAACGTGTGAGCTAAGTGATCACGAAGTGAGCTACCAAACCACACAAACAAGATGGAATGACCGCTCACTTGCCGTTCACTCCACTTAAGTGATCACGGTGAGATGTCAACAGAATTGACTAACAGTAAACATGTCAAAGCGAAGGCTCGGGTGAAGTGATCTGTCATTCTATCTTGATCACATGGATCGAAAGCTCACTTTGTAATCACTTTACACGAGTACGATTCAGCGCACAGCAGAAAAACTTTCCAGCTTCTTCTTCGTTTCGTGTTAGTTGATTTATTTATACATTTTTTCCGACCAGTTTGTGGCTACTCAAACCGCTCTGCGGCTCGATCAGATGCTCGAGCTGTTTTGCTATTGATCATAGACTAGGTACTTAATTGCATCGCGCAATACTATTCAAAATTCCAGCCCGTTTCGTCTGCGCTGATTTGAGACTAAACTGCTTTTCATTCATAAGATCATCATTGACTTTATGTACCACAAGTAAAGGGTTTTCTCTTTTTCCAAGAGATAGGCAAGTGAAGGCAATGACCGGGCAGATCCGGTTTACCTGCCTTTGTAGTAACAATTTCTCCAATAACGTATTTGTAAGTTATCTTAACAGAAGCTGTATACATAGCTGCGAAACGCCCACACGAAAACGTGCGTGACCTTTTAGCTGTAGTCTTTCTATTTCGAACCTGTGAGAATGATCTTGTTTTTCTATGATAAAACTATTGTGTGTCGGAATTTGTTTGAAAGAGTCACCGCTTTGGCTTTGGAACACAGATGGGTTTAAATCAGTAGGAGTCTGACACTCCCTTCTGCTTTACCCAGAGCGGGAGGAGTCATTGGATGATTTCCCATCCTTAAAAAAAGGATAAAACTACTGTACGCTTTGTCATTGGTGCAATTTTTTATGTGTGTTTCGAGAAATAAAATTGTATAAAGAGATCTTCCTTGTTAGGAACAACCAATAAACAGTTCTAATATTTAAAATTCTTCCGTTAATGTCAGGCAACAGCCGAAACTACAGGTCGAAGAAAATTGAAATTTGACATGTTGGTTATTTGGGGAGAGGATTTTCCGAAATTCTCACGGGAACGGGAAAAAATGGGGTATACCTAGCGGGCCAAAACGGGTATATAAAGTGAGCCAAAAAGGGTTTGTATACCCTTTTGACCCGCTTTGTATACCCGTTTTACGAAAATGGAACGGAAAAAAACGGGGTCTACCTAGCGGGCCAAAACGGGTGTACAAATCGGGCCAAAAGCGGGACAAAACAAATTTATTGAATATTGTGTTTAGGAATTTAGGTACCCTCACAAGGAATGTTGCAGTGTAACAAGCGAAATGATAATGATTAGTTCTCATGATAAACAGAAAAACATCCCGCTATTATAATGAAAAATGGCGCAATTTATACTTGGTCGTCAACCCGGATTCGGTCACCCGATGCATTCATGACACAAGGCAATATCATTGCAATAGAGTACTGTACTACGATTCTGTAAACGTGTCGAAGTGAAAACTTAGGCAAAATGAACGACAAGTGAGCTGCCAAATCATACAAACAAGAAGGGATGACAGTTCACTTGTCGTTCACTCCACCTAAGTGTAAACGGTGAGATGTTGACAGAACAGACTGGCTGGATTACAACTACGAGTAGTTTGAATGGACTTTGTGACGGAATTATCTTACCTCGTTTATTTATTAAATGCACTTGGTCGATTGCCTGCATTCCATAAGTATTCCGCTATGAACCTATTGTGAACCTACTATAACTACAACGAACAAGTATAAATCAATGCCTTACGGTCAAAAAGGCATAAGCGACATTTTTTTGCGAAATCGACTTAAAAAATGATTTGTTTTCTTTAATGATGCGTGATTATGCCTCATTATTATCGGGAAATAATAGACCTATCATTGTCATCTATGGAAATCCGAGTACCTATAAAGTTTAGTGATTATGCCAATTCGAACCCGAAATCGTTTTTATGACGGTCTGAGTGGGTCTATGCTCAGCAAGATCGAGTCAAGAGCTTTTGCAAACAATTGAGACTAGTTTTACTGTAGTATAATGGCACAAATCTTAGATTCTACGGCTATCGTTAGGATATAAAACTGTACTTTGGATCGGCTGATAATTTGCTTCATAAAATGTTATGTTGGCATTTTTGTATCAAATATTTTAAGTTCTTATTATAAGTCCTTCGCCGCGTCTCACTGTTTGTCTGTTCGCGATAAACTCAAAAACTACTACACCGATTTTCATGCTGTTTTCACCAATGGATAGAGTTGTTCTCAAGGAAGGTTTTAGTAAATAATTTGCCAAGCGAACAAAGCTACGGGCATCAGCTAGTTTCTTTTAAAGCGCAAACACATAACGATTATTTTAAGAATTAAACAGTATGTGCGTTCCAATAATTTTAGTTATACGAAAATCAACTAACAAAACCAATGAGCAGATAGTTCATTAAATTATGTGTTTTCTCAGTTTTTCATACCTACATTATGTCTGGTTTATTATTTTGCTTTACTTTCTTGTTTTTCACCAAAACAACTTAGGGTCACTATGTGTTGGGGTAACAATGACGATGATTAAGAATGTATACTGATGAGAAGGTACTCATCAGTAAACATTCTTTATCATTGTTACGGCGATTTTGAAAAACCTCGTGTCTATTATAAAAACTTCGTGTCTATTATAAATGCTGGACGGTTTGAAGGGTCTGGTCAATAGTTGTTGATAATAAACGGGAACCTACTCACGGATTGAACTCGGGCGATCAAGAATGAGAATCATACAGGAATGACAGGATAGTACGCCTTACCTGATGATCGAAGCTCGCCCACGTGGCGCAAAGGCAGGCGACCTGGTGATTCTTCATCTCCCAAAATGGCGACGGCGTCAATCTCGTCCACAGCGCACACATCCGCGAAGCGGATAATATACACTGTTTATAAAGTTCTCAGCAATTCAACTAATTGGATGCTTCAGTCTTCGGCCAGGTGGCATGAAAGGCTGGCGGTTGAAATACGAAGTCCTTTCCAGACAAAATTCTAGATCGCACTGATGATTCTGCGGTAGGCGTATATACAGGGTAAAAGGAAAGAATTCAGGATAGGAACGAGACAATAAGAGATTGAGGGTGAGATTGAGTTCGCTCGTTCATATTCGGTCATTGTTTTATTATTATGTTATGAGAGATGGCGCCACCAATCATCATCACCGTATCAGCTGTAAAACGTCAACAGCTGGATATAGGCCTCGCCCAAGTTTTGCCAAAACAACCGATACTATGTATCTCGCATCCACCAGCTACCCGCGACCTTCATAATAACTGTCTTGATATTAACTCAACACATACTGATATAAGGTACTTGACTTAACACTAAGAGCGAATTTCACCAATGAAGCTGATCTCGATCAGTCGCTCTATTGTGTCGACATTTCACCGTGTACATTTAGGTGAAGTGAACGACAGGTGAGCTGTCATACCATCTTGTTTGTATGGTTTGACAGCTCACCTATCATTTACTCCGCCTACATGTTCACTTCGACAGGTATACAGAATCGCACTGCTGCCGGTCGATTCTGTTGACATCTCACAGTGATCACTTAAGTGGAGTGAACGACAAGTGAGCTGTCATTCCATCTTGTTTGTATGGTTTGACAGCTCACCTATCATTCACTCCGCCTACATGTTCACTTCGACATGTATACAGAATCGCACTGCTGCCGGTCGATTCTGTTGACATCTCACAGTGATCACTTAAGTGGAGTGAACGACAAGTGAGCTGTAATTCCAACAAAAATAAGTGAGTGTAATTTGTTTATATACGGTTTGACAGCTCACCTATCGTTCACTCCGCCTACATGTTCACTTCGACATGTTTACAGAATCGCACATGTACATGTAGACTGCGTTCAAGAGCTGTCATTGTCAATATTCCATAAAAAATAATGAAACTGTCAGCTCGTAACCGTGGTTCACATGCTGATCGCGTTCAGTTTTGTTGATGAAATCCGCCCTGCGGGTTGTTTCACGTTCACTTAATGCATGCGTAAACGTTAAAAATGGTGCTAACTATCGTTAAATAAAAAAATTGGGTTGTTTCAATGTCAGCGTTAACGCACGTAAAATATAACGTTTACGTTGAGATGGTCTGAGCACTGGTTGACGTTACTTTAGTTGCGTCAAATAGAAAAATATTGTGAAATTTCTTTTGAATTTCTCAATACCAGTTTTTCTGATGACACAAATAAGTGGTGGAATGCAAAAAAAGCTATTTAGGTAGGACCCGCGTCTATAACTTCAGGAATTTATACCAGAATGTTTTGAAACAACGCTTCTTATTTAACGAACGTTAAAGATCTTCCGTAATTGTTACTTTTTGACGTACGTGTGTTACGTTAACCAACCGTTTGATACCATCCACCCTTAATCTCCCAAAAGCTTCTAAAGAAACTATCATAATAACATCTATGCAGACAGTGCCCCCCAGCACTACATCCACTATTTGGCCCGATGATCGATCGCACTGACACTAAACTAACGTAATCGATCACCGTCGACATATCTATAAAGAAAAAACTTCCTGTAATGATATTCCTTATCCCGTATATTGAAAGAAAACCAAATTTTCCTCGTACCTTGTACTGGTTCGATTTGTCAAAACAATGTCGGAAGTGAGTGCTATAAGATATACGAGGTAAAATTGGATAGGAAAATGGAAAGGGATTATAAAATGCATGCTTTCAGGAGCTGTCGACGTAACTCTACATGACGCTTGAATAAATCAAGGAAATGGATCTAAAAATCACTGAAACAAAGTTGTAAATCAAAGTTTTTTTTATAAACAATTAGCTAGTGTCGCAGCTTCACTTGTTTTTTCCCTGGGTCCAAGTTAAATCTGTACCAAAATTCATTAAATCGGTTCAGCGCATTAAGAGTTTTTTTTTTTTTAAGGTTGTTTATTTATCAACCGACTCCTCCCGCACTTCTTATTGACCTTAACCCATCCATCCATCCGTGTTTCTCCTAAGTAGTTTTGCGTTCCAGGGCCCAGTGACTCTTTCGAATAAATTTCGCAAATTCGTTTATGGCGAATCAACACGATTTTTTAATAACTGACTTTATATTTTGTTCTAAGATCATATTTTTATTTCTACTAAACTGTTTGAGACAAACTCCATCCCCATTTAATTCACTACAAAATAGCTCCTTTTTAAACACAATTCCTCTTAATTATACCTTCAGCATTTCCATCTATTAGTTCAACATCTAGGTAAAAGCTGGCACATCCCGTTTCTAACTCTTTTCGAATGCAGCGCGCTACAAAACCGCTCTGAATGTGACATTTGAGCGGAACGCTCGAGCGACGATTAAAAGCGCGCTTGTCATGACGTTTTCAGACGGACTTTATGTCGACGGAAATTGAATCGGATTGAAAAACACACAGCAACCCGTTAATTGCCGTGCGACATGACGTTTGGTTCATTTTTTTTCTGGTCTTTGAGCTGTAAAGCGTTTGGTCCTTTGAGATTTGGCTTTATCTCGTGTGTCGTTAGAATTTATTTGGGTGTCTTGTTTTGTTTGTAATTTTCCTGGCTCATATTCTCCTAAGCCGATTAGTTGGTCTTAACAGGAGTCCAAAATTCAAAATCACAGAATCGGTCGATTATATTATTATACATAGTTAATTTGGTCTTTGAGGTATTTTTTTTTGCTGTGTTTTTAAATTCGTAGCTTTGACATTTATATTTTGTGACATCTTTTTATTTTTATGAATCAAATTTGTTAATTTTTATCTTTTTTATTTATAATTCATTTACTTTACTTTTATTTAGTATAATCTAATTTATAATGCTCATTTATACTTTCATCTTGTTTAGTTAGTTTTTTTTTTTGTATTCCGTGCTTACTTTATTTTTTTGCTGTGTTGTTTTATAATTCTTATCTTTGACATTTTGTATTCCTGTGACATCTTTTATTTTTATTAATCAAATGTAATAATTTGTTCTAGGTTTTTCTTATTTTATTATAATAGTCATGTATAATACAATTAATTGTTTAATAATGGGATGTGTTAATTATCAAAATTTTTTGTTTGATTACCTGTTATTGCTATAAATGTAAATATGCCGCTGGTGTGCTTTATTTAAAAAAAAACGAATATTTATGTCTTAAAATACCATAGAAAAGAATTTATGGCTTACATTTTGATTTCTTAAGCTGTAATTTGCCTAGAGACCAAATGCGACTGACTGTAACGATGTTTATTTAGACGAATGCTGCATTGCAGCTGTTGCGAAGATGCTGTTTAATACGCAATTTATTTTATGATGACGACACGGTTGGCGCAGTGGTTGAGCGATTGACTGCTGCGCAGCATGTCGCGGGTTCGATTCCCGCACGGAACAAATATTTTTACGACCTACAAGTATTTGTTCCGAGTCTGGGTGTTTTTCTATCTATAATAATGTATGTATTTACAAAAAAAATAATGTATATAAGTAGCCATCTCGTTACCATAACACAAGCATTAGGTTGCTTAGCTTGGGACAATATGGCGTTGTGTGAAATGTCCAAGGATATTATTATTATATTATTATAGTTACAGCCACAACTGACTTTTTATGAGTCTGTACTGTACCACTGTAGGGCAAAAATCTACTTCCCCCGATCTTCAGCAGTTTGGAACCAGTCCCCAGTGAGAAAAGGAGTCCAAATGATCTGAGCGTCATCATATAAGCCAAAAGACGTTCACTGATGAACATAGGCCTTCCAGAAGTGTTGAAACAACAACCGGCCCTTTGCGTCTGGCATCCATCGGCTACCCGTGACGCTTACCCGATCATCGTTCCACCTTGTGAGAGACCTTCACTTACGCTACGTCTTAGATGATCGGAGGGCTAATTCAAGTAATTTTATGACGTGCCGATTAAGCTTTAGTGCAGTTAAGTTCAAGTTTGAGTGATAAACGGTATTCTTGTAATCTTTGAACTGCGCGTAAGCTGCGCGTGAACTGCACGTCAACTGCATGACAGCCAAACTTACTTATGGTGCGGCCATATGAGAAAAAAACATTAATCACTAAATAATCGAATACAATCGACTACATTTCAATAAATATGACGTTATTATAATATTAAAACTTAAACATAAACTTGTAAGTTGTCATTTTGAGACGTCAAAAAAATAGTAAAATACCTATCATGTTGCGTTCCGAAGCACGCACCAAAGACGCGCAACAGTAGAATGCCGTTATTGCGCTCGCGTGACGCGAACTTGACGCGAGCGTGTCTGACAGTGGTAGAGAATTTCATACGAAAAGCGTTGTTTTGATCGAAACTTAACTTCAACTACACTGCAACAGCACTTATTTAGTTACGTGAATTAGCCTACTAACTAAACATCTGACAAAAAAAAATTGTCTTTGTTCCTTTAATTCCCCGAAAAAGAAAACATAATATTAATATTATGCTTATAAACAAAATTCCAATTCATAAAGGTTAGCAGAGTTTGTTAATGGAAAATAAAATGGGAAGAAGTTAATTGACGTGAAATTAAAACAGTCAGAGTTTAATCTGAAAGCCGTGTTTAACGCCGAGAGAATCTCGTCTTTTCAACAAATTAGTTGAATTTACTTCATAACTAACGAAAATTGAATCTCATAAAATGTTTTGCATAAAATATAATTATGTTTTTGAAACAACAGTTTTTCATGTAATTACCTTGTTTTTATTAGGCTGAGTCTAATAAGGTAGAGTTCAGAAGAAAAATATGTAAGAGTTAACCATAATTGCGCTTAAAGCAATTGTGCAGCAGCATAACGGAAAGTTCAGTGACTTGCTTGTTTTTTAGGGATCCGTAGGAAGGATCACAAATCACTTTAAAGTAATAAATTCCGAAGTAAGTAATAGATTTATATCACAATATTGTAGCCCACAACGCTGTTCACAGATAAGCGGTAGGATACATAGAAAAAAATCACTAGGATGACAGATACGTAAAACATCAAACTTAATCAAAGATTCTCAACTATCATGCTTAAGTGTTAATTAAAATTAAAAAATAAATAAATATACCAAATTTGAATAAATAGAGAGATGGAGAACAAATATTTACGGAAACTTCTTAAGACTTTTGTTTTTTTACGGTAGGTGGATATTTATGTTGTGATGTGAAATAACAATCATCATCTTCCTACCCTTATCTCATGTTACTTGGAGTCAGCGCAACACGTTTTTGTTTCTTCCATTCTATGCCATAAGCCGGTCACACAATCACTAAATCCCTTTTATTTCATATCGTTCCTCACACATTATATTTTCCCTCTCCATCCATATAGATGATGTAAAGTGAAAAAAAAATAATTGAAAAGTATATTGCTACGTTTTCATACATCGTTCGCAGAGAAGTGAATTTGCTTTCTGTATTCTGCATGCATAATTTATTTGACTGAAACTAAATTAAAAACAAGACAATTTTTTATAATTGTAAAAAATCCAAAATGCTTTCAGATTTTGAGGTTTTTTGATGTTTAATTTTCCAATAGCGACATACTAAATGGACTAAGATCCCAGAGCTGCCAGACTTCTCCTATTATCTCACCAATAAAATGTGTGGTATAGAATTGTGTTAGTATGTTAATATACGCAAACGTGGTAACTTAGGCCAATTGCCATTAATTAGGCGTATTCCAGGTATCAGGTGCCCAAGCCATTAAATCACTTTTTTTAAGTCTGGGTACTGATTTTTATGTATTATTTTTTACCGTTCATCACAATGTTGTAATATTTAATAGGTGCAAATAACGGGTGCGCCAAAGTTCACCTATATTTTCAACTCCGATAATTGGAAATCCGAAAATGTTCTTCCTAACATTTTTCATCCTAACAATCACAATTCCTAACAACTCTGTCTCTAATGTTCATATTCCGAAGCATTCAACTTCATAATGTCAGTAGCAATAAACATCTATTATACTTTTATTTGTTTCCCTATATTTTCTTAACATAACCATCTTTTACACTATTATTCAAAGTCATATCTTTTTTGTTTAGATTACTTAGCGGTGTGTACCTGCAAAGATATCCATAGGTAAGGTTAGGTTAAAACTGTGACCAACAACGTGCGAGCCGAGGGAGCGAAGCGAGCGGTGCCGCGGCAGCGGCCGGCGAGCGCTACCTCGAAACTGGTCGCGGAATTTTTCTACATTATGGCAATTATGTTTAGGCATAAAAGCGTTATGATAAAAAACAGTAGGAGTTTAAAAATATTTACATTAATGATATTATTAATTAAAATTTTCGGAAACATGAGTGTTATGAACATCGCCGGTAGCACTACAAATAGTATGAATGAAAACATTAGGATGAAAAATTTTAGGAATAGTGATAATTCGGATTGCAAATCGTTAGGAAGAACAATTTCGGGTAAAGAACTTTAGGTGAGCCAATATGGACCCGCAAATAACAAAAGCTAAATTCTGACGGATTTGGGCGGATGCAAAACCACCACCTCGATTACTAAAATACCTTTAATACATGACAAATAAATAAAAATTGCCTGTCGGCCCAAGCAAGTATATAGTATGTACGCATACCTATGCGTACATAGTATAAATACAATCAAAAAACCTTTTATTTAATGCAAAGTTGAATAAAGCGTACATATCACTATTCTATTCAACATAATTATTTTGTTAGTGAGAAAATAAGAGAGGTATACCAAAGTATCATCTATCAATTCAGTGACTATCAGTGTTGATGTTGTTCGTGTTACACAACTCTTTAACCGCTTTATTCTTTTTGTAACAAAAATTCATACTCATAGACCAAGTCCTGAGAGTGCTTTGTTTCAATTTTAAAATAATGGCGCCGGGGGTTTTAAAAATGTATTCGTTTTATAAAGTTTCCGTTCTATTCTAATAATTAGGATTAAAAGTATAGGAAAAAAACTAGGATTTATAAAAAAGATTTCCTAAGTATTGATTCATAAGCGACTTTTTAACATGTCTTGTGGACTTTTATTTGGAAAACGTTATTTTCAGTAAGCTATAATTTGATAGTTTTATCTAACTGAAAAATAATATAAACAACAGTTGGCAAAAAAAAAAACATTAATGTAATAAGTATCAGCAAAACATAGCATAGCTTAGTAAATATAAGTTACAATGTGAAAGCACAGAACCCTTAGTAACTCTTGAACATTTATTTCTTTATTTCTCTTAGCGTAAATTTAGCACGCGCGATGGTTTTCCAATCTTGTAAGCTTCGAAACCACTACAATTTTACAAGCTTTTATTTACATTTTATTTTTATAAAAATACCGGTTCAAATGGTCAAACCTTCTTAACAAACGTATACGGATTTTATACATTCTCATTTTGTTCATGCTGCTATGTTTTAGTTTTAAAGATGTGATTGTATAAATCTGGCCTTTCAGATAATAAAAGTCATTATAAAGTTTTCAGTTATTTAAACACTAAAAAATATGTTCTTACATTCGTAACTTTCGGGTTTGATTATAAAATTAAAAACATTTGTTTTTAAACCAGATTCGTAATTACCGGCGCTGGCCCTCATTGAACAGACCCCAGGGGGACAAGTTGCATTTTCTGTTTTATTAAACAAAACATAAATTGTAGCTGTTTATTGTCTTTGAATAAATACAATAAAATAAATAAAACAACTGTCGCGAACTTGTAACAGTTACGTCCATTTTTGACGACTATGCTGCATAGTCAGTTATACGTCATATTAAACTGTACGCTGGCCTAAAATATCCTTCCACTTGTTTCAACTTTTGCAAATCCACGCGTCCCACAAACCCAACAGATTGCCTTACAAAAATACTGCACTCACAAGACACCACAAAAATCCACTCAAAACAATCTTGGATCTGACGTCCAAATATGGCGCCTCAGGGAAATGCGAATAAAACAACAACAGAATTAAAATACAAACATTTACATGCCCTCGACATATTTGGCCTGAAAAGATGGCATAAAATGATACGTACGTAGAAGCAAGGGTTCCGTATCGGTTGATTTCCATAAGCGGTGTTTACAACAACGTTACTTAGGATCAAGGAGTTGAAATCTCTGCCGGGATACCATATCTTAAAGGCCTCGACGTGATCGGATTTCCATAATAGGGGACCAGACGGCTTTCTTCTATGTAAATGTTGAGTTTTTCGTTCCGAACGGTATTAAGTGTAAAGGCTACGGGATGATTGATATGAAACGGATGTGTTGCTACATGATTTATGTGTCCCTGGTACCTACAACATGTGCATGAAGGCTGACAGTTCTATGTATAGAGAACAGTATTCCACTGTGTTACAGATGGTATCTTAGTATTCTACTATGGCAACGATAGTATTCTTAAACGACCTCTAGGCTGTTTTTGACTGTAGGACGAAATTTTTCAGTTATATAAATTTAGGTGTCCCTGCAATGGTTCGTATACGTGAAGGCTGGCAGTGACATGTTGGATAGTGAAGGATAGTACTCTACAATGTTAACGAAAATATCCCTGGAAAAGGACCCCTTTGGTCTTTGGCTATAGGACAAAGTTTCTCAGTTCAATAAACTTATGTGTTTCTGGTACATGTGCATGAAAGCTGACAGTAGGTATCATGTTGGATGGTCGAGGATAGTATTTCACTATGGTTACGATAGTATCTTGAAACGACCTCTGTTTTTTGACTATAGGACGAATTTTCTCAGTTATATAAACTTAGGTGTCCCTGGTACTTGTAGGCTTAGTGACATGTTGGATGGTGGAAAATAGTATTCCACTATGGTAACATCATCATCTGCCTAGTCTTTTCTCAAGTATATTGGGGTCGGGTTCCAGTCAAACCGGATTCAGCTAAGTACCAGTATTTTACGTGGAGCGGCTGCCTACCAGACCTCCACAACCCATTAAAATGATAACACGGTACTCCTTGGCAAGACTGGTGTCAGATTTTCTGGCTTCTGACCATGCGTAACGACTGCCAAAGATCTTCAAATAACAGCCGGGACCAACAGCTTAGCGTGCTTTCCGAGGCACGAAGGAAAACTGTTATGATGGTCACCTATCCACACACCAACCTCGGCAAGCGTTGTTTAACCTTCGAGATCGACCTGTGTGGCTGTTATTATTTAGCCACTCGCTCCTCCATCAATTCCAATATATGGTAACGATAGTTTATTTTAACGACCTCTTGACTTTAAACCGATGTGTCCCTGGTACCTTTGTGTGCATGAAAAAAAGGCTATACAGTGTCATGTTGGACGGTGGAGATTAGTATGTGGAATACTAATTTCACTGTGTTGAGGATGGGGTCTTTAAACGACCTCTTGACTTTAACTGTAAGAAAAAGTGTCTTATATAGATAAACTGATGTGTCCCTGGCACCTATGTGTGCATGAAAACAAGGTTAGGGCTGCGTTTCCACCAGAAATGTGCAAGGATGCGTAGCGAGGGATGTGTTTGTTAAGAACCAATAGAAACGCTTGCTTTGAGCGAGGCTAGGTAAATTAAGCGATTCTATTGGTTTGTAACCGACACATCTGTCGCTACGCATCCTTACACATCTCTGGTGGAAACGCAGCCTAACAGTGTCATGTTGGATGGTGGACGATTGCATGTGGAATATTAATTCCACTGTGTTGAAGATGGTGTCTTTAAACGACCTCTGGACTTTGAGTGCAGGACGAAGTTTCTAAGCTAGATAAACTTGTTCGTTGTTATTACATGAAATTGCTGACTCTTATTGTTTCAAATCTAGCCGCACTGTCGTAATACCTGTGAATACACACCTCTACAACCCTAATAATAGACAGAACCTATTATTTTGAAATGATGTTTAATAGTGCGTTATTTGCTTGTAATAACTCGTAAACGTATGCTTTGAATTATGTTCGTAGTAATTGTAAGTTGTTTTAAATGTAGGTATTTAGTTTTGTAACTTTAGTTGTTACATTTTAGAAAAGCAATAGAGGTCATATTCCTACCTACAATTCTGATGAAAACGGAAGACAGACTTCAGACAGTCCCGAATTTATTGTGATCCCATTTTTTTCATTAGGAAGAGATATTTTGAAAGGACAGTGATCGCAAATGTATTTTCGCATTTTAATGTTGTTATCATGCATATGGAGTCTTCCGAAATAAATGAATTCATAATAATATTTTTTTTTGTCAGTTTATTGAATCAACTGAATGTAACAATGGAATTCGGTTGCAGTCTAGCCAGAACCAATAAAATTGTGAATGGAATTCAACAGTGTTTCTGATTGGGAATAGTAAAAAACCATTCTCATAGAACCGTCACAATTGCTTGAGCTACCAACAATTTGATAAATGGTATTAATTTTGTCATTCGATTAAAATAGCAAATTTATACGTCAATTATTTTGAACGTTCAATGGGCATACTAATCTGGGAATCTGAAAATAACGCAAAATAAGCATAGGTTTTATTGGTAGAAAACAAATTTCAATTTTTAAACAAAAAATTCTGTTCTTTGAATGTTTAATGACTGATTGATAAGTCTTTAATTAATAGCCTTTGTACAACAATGGAATCCCTACCAGGAACTAATTATTAAATTAGTGAGCTGAAAAATATGGTGGGAAATATATTCCCTTTGCCTTATTAAGGATACAAGAGTTTTCTTGCTACTCTACTCTAATAAGAAACAATAAAATTGGAAAACTCAATTTTCAATAATACAGTTGGCGTTGTGGTTGAGCGGTTGGCTGTTGCGCTGCGAGTCGCGGGTACATTTCTCACACGGATAAAGTCATATAAGGTTTTTCATTTGAGGGCCCATTTGCATTCTTCTAATAATCACATTTTGTATCTCATTTGTATACCAATCGCAAAATATAAAAAAAAAACCTTAATTTTCATACATTTTTCACGGATTGCGATTGACATGCGAATGCGATTTAAAAGTGAAAATTAGTAGAATTGGCCCTCAGATGAAAAACCTAATATCACTTTATCCAATTCGAAAATGGAAGCCTTTGCCATTGCTAAACAAACCAGCCAGTATGTTATTAACCATTCATATCACAGAAGGACTATATTTTTATCTGTTTATATTTTTTCATGTTTTATATCCTACCTTTTTTGCCTCACAAACTTGAACAAACATAGAAACGAGAGCGAAGCAAACCTATGTTCACGGACGAGCGCAAGCTGTATGATGAATTTATAAAAGTGGAAACTCACAGCGTGTGTATAGGGTGTTTCAGAAATACGTGGTCATCTTGAAGGATGTTGTTTTGTATCTGCTAAACAATAAGAAAACAATATCTTACTTTTTTTACTTACACCCAAAAACGTGATACTGTAAAAAAAACCATTGAAAATGATACTGTAAAAAAAAAATTTAAAGCTTTTTGATGCATGTGGTGGTGTTTATTTTAGTTCAATCACAGATCTATCATAGACTGCTTAAAAAGTGTTTTATTTTTACTCTTTAGAGTTTCGTATCCCAAGGTAACCAACGGAACCCTGTTACTAAGCCTCTGCCTTCCAGCCGTCCGTCCGTCCATCAATAACCGTTTTAGAATAACAACACACTTCGGTGAGTGTGCCCAATAACTCCACCATGGGACATCCAGACGCACTACAACTTATCATCCCTACTTTGTTGCTATTTCACGAATTCGCACTAAGCGTTTCCAAACGTCTTTTATTATGCGCACAGCAAAGGAGTGGAACACTCTGCCTACGTCTGTGTTTCCGAACGCTTACAACCCTAATCTCTTCAAAGTTCGAGTAAACAGGCTCCTTCTTGGTAAGCTCGCTCCATCGTAGACTTTGTCTCTGTCATCTCTGACCAAGACTAGAGTCAAGAGCAAACATTGCTCAGATAAAAAAATTGATAGAAAGTTGAAATTTTAACAGACTATTATATTATTATATTTCTATTGCCACTACAGCAAAAAATAATAAAAATTAAATAAATTACATTATTATATAATAGCTCGTGGCTAGATAATAACAGCCGCACAGGTCGATCTTCAAGATTAAGCAACGCTTGCCGAGGTTGGTCTGTGGATGGGTGACCATCTTAACATACCGAGTTTCCTCCGTGCCTCGGAAAGCACGTTAAGCTGTTGGTCCCGGCTGTCATTTGTAGATCTTTGGCAGTCGTTACGGACAGTCAGAAGCCAGAAAATCTGACACCAGTCTTGCCAAAGAGTACCTTGTTACCCAGTTTATGGGTTGTGGAGGTCTGGTAGGCAGCCGCTCCACATAAAATACTGGTATTCAGCTGAATCCGGTTTGACTGGAAGCCGACCCCTGCAATATAGTTGGGAAAAGGCTAGGCAGATGATGAAAATAAAAGGGTATCATTATATTTAAATTGTTAAACTCATTGGTTAGAACAACATCTTTACTTTTTTCAATTATTTATAATTAATATTTATAAGTACCTACATTGTTTGTATGTTTTTTTTGTTAAAATCTCTACATACATAATATTATATAACAAAGTCCTTCACCGGGTCTATCTGTTTGTCTGTTTGCGCTAAACTCAAAAAATACTACAACGATTTTCGTGCTCTTTTCACCAATGGCTAGAGTGGTTCTCGAGGAAGGTTTCAGAATATAATTTTTCAAGTGGGCGAAGCCATGGGCATCAGCTAGTAATATTTAATTTTTTATTACTTATGATGTTTATACATTGACAGCCCCATGTTTATCTTTTTCCGTTTAGTTCATTTAAAGGTTTTTCATAAAATATGTGCTAAAAAGCACACATTTTACACACACACAAACACGAAGTCTAGACAAACTTTTATAAAATTAAATTAATATGAATCTTGAAATTGAGCAAAACCTAAAAATTATATTTAAATTAAAAGATTCCATGAAATAGATTTCCCAAAAAAGCAGTGTAAAGCAGTTTCGCATGAATCTTGTCAATTCTTGTCAATCAAACTTTATACTTATTCAAATTAAGAGGTCACCCCTGTCTACAAATTTTAATACGAAAAGCCACATCAACAAACATAATGAAAATAGACACCAATTAACACCACTTCATTTCAAAGAAGAGTGTTTATAATTTGTTTTATAGTTCGCCATAAAATAACAGTGAAACACGATCGCATCTCGTAATTATGATGAATTAGACCTCAAGGGACTCCCCCTCCCCCCCCCCGTACCGATAACGTCAAGTAATTAATCAACTTCATTAAACTTCCATTTTATGTCGGGGTTAAGTTACGTTTTATCTGTGGTACAAATAAAATTTGTTTGTGATATTTTTACCATATTTACCCAAAATTGCGTTTTCTTTAGAACCTACGTCCACATTGCCATCAACAAACAGAGGGACAATTTTACAATCAAGGAACGTTCAAATTCGGATCTCTTTCGCAATGCGCACAGCAAAGGAGTGTATCTGCCTGCGTCTGTGTTTCCGAACGCTCACAACCCTTTTTCTTTTTTTTTTTTTTTTGTTTCGGCTGGGAAAAAATGCGTTACGCATACCCTCTCACTCGGGGGAGTGGGAGGGGTATGTGGGACTCCCCGGGCAAGCCCGGTATACCCACTAAAACAACCCAGCAACGAAATTCCCGCAACGTCTTAGTGGGGGTGGACTGGGAGATCGGCGTAGCCTTTACGTCCAGTCCACCTCCGACGACCGCCCGCCTTCACGGCGGGCCCTTCACGCCCCCCCCGTCGGGGGAGGGCCGGGAACCTCCGACGATGGTGGTGATGCGTGCAATGCAGGCGGAGGCGCCCCCGCGCCTGTCGCCCGCCCATCACCACCGCGAGGAGGGAGAAGAGGACGTCTTCTCCGACCTCGCCTTCGTCTGCGGAGCGGCGCAGCGAGAGGATCATCCTCCCGCGCGCGCTCCGCCGCCTCCTTCTGCGAGATGACATCCTCGCAAAAGGAGGCGACCGCGGCCCAGGACTCCTCACTCCCCAGCATGCATCTGACCACGCTGGGAAGGGAGAGGTCCCGTCCGATCTCCGCAGTGAGACTGCGACGCGGCTCGGACCAAGCTGGGCACACCTCCAGTGTGTGCTGCGCCGTGTCCTCCGCCGCGCCGCAGTCGTGACACGCCGGTGTCTCCTCCCTCCCGATCCGGTGCAGGTGCGTGCCGAAACAGCCGTGGCCAGACAACACCTGCACCAGACGGAAGGAGAGGAAGCCGTGCGGCCGCTCGAGCCAGTCTCGCAAGACTGGACCGAGCGCGTCCAGGGTCCGACGACCAAAGGTGGCGGAGGCGAGGTCCTCTGTCCAATGGACGATGATGGCGTCCCTCGCCTCCCTCCGCACGGCTTCCCGCTCCTCAGCGACGGGGCGCTCCCCGAGCGCTTTTCGGCGCGCCGTCCATTCGTACACTCTGGCGAGCACCCACGCCTCCAACTCCCAAGGAGGGGTGCTGGCCAGAGCGCACGCCGCCGAGAAGCCCACAGAGCGGTAGGCCCTCGCTACCCGCTGCGCGATGGCCCTTTGGGGCCTGCGGATCGCCGTCGCATTCTCCCTCGTATGGAGGGAGTCCGCCCAGATTGGGGCCCCGTATAGGGCCATGCTCCGCAGGATGCCGGCATACAAGCGCTGGCATCGCGCACTGGGCCCACCCAGGTTCGGGAGGAGCCAGGAGAGCGCACCCGCGGCTTTCAGCAGGCGCGTCGACAGCCCGCTGAAGTGCGGGCCGAAGCGCCACCTGCTGTCCAGTACCAGGCCCAGATATTTCATCTGGGCCTGGACCCCCACCCTGATGCCCTCCACAGTGATGTGGGCATCTGGAGGGCAGCGCTGCCGAGGCCCGCGAAAGAACACGGCCTCGGTCTTGTTCAGCGCCACCCTCAACCCCAGGCGGCGGATCCTTCCTGCGACCAAGGATCCGCCAGCCGAGGCCAGACAGGCCGCCTCCCCAAATGTCCTCCCCCGGGCAGTGAGCAGAGTGTCATCCGCGTAACAGATGACACTCGTGCCACGGAGGAGGGCTCCCCGCAGGAGCCAATCGAACCCGATGTTCCACAAGGGGGGCCCAAGTACCGACCCCTGTGGAACACCGCACTCTGCGCCGTACCGCCGCAACCTGGCCGTTTTGTCTACAAGGAGGACCTCTCGGTCCTCCAAGTAGTCGGCCAGGAGGTCCCGCAAGTATTGGGGCACTCCATGATAGCGGAGTGCCTCCAATATCGTCGAGTGGGGGACGGAGTTGAAGGCGTTGGCTATGTCGAACGACACTGCCAAAACTCCGTCCCCAGCCTCGACCGCCCCCTTCACCTGCCGCTTCAGTAGGGCCAGTGCGTCGATGGTCGAACGCCCCTGTCGGAAACCAAACTGGGCGTCCGACAGGTCTGGCCCTACCCCCCGCAGATGGCTGTTGAGCCGGCAGGCGATGATCCCCTCGAACATTTTGCCGACCTCATCAAGCAGGACGATCGGTCGGTATGCCGAGGGGGAACGCTCACAACCCTAATCTCTTCAAAGTTAGAGTGAAAAGGCTACTTCTGGGTAAGCTCGCTCCATCGTAGACTTTGTCTCTGTTATCTCTGACCTAGACGAGAGTCAAACCCATCTCAAATAATATAAAAAAAAATGTAAAACCCCTAATTGCCATATATTTTGACGGTTTACTTTACAATACATTGCGCGCTACTGTGGTTTAATGCGATCAATCGTACGATCGTGTCCCGTGTTAAACTTGTATACAAGTTACTAGCAGGTAAAAACGCGGTGTAAGAGCTTCAATTATCTGAACTTTGACTAAGTTTCGAACCTAGAACGCGAAATCATGAAAATTTCGCAAGATTTCGGGGTTTATCTCAAAGATATTGATGAGTGCATGACTCTTTTTCAGGAATTGCGTTTATTCTGTAATACGTTGCATAACTTCACTGATAACAAAATAAAAATACAATAAAAAAAACTTATATTTTATTTAGACCAGTTACTCGCACTTTCGAATAGTCTCAATGTCTTTTAGTAAAATAGTTGAAGCTACTTCTGCCGCGCTAGCGACAAGAGCAGAAAGTTGTCCTACAGCAAAACACACTAACCAACTCTATCTCCAGCGTGGTAGTTGCACGTTCCAAAGAGTTGATTTTATTCGAAAACCTTGTTGACATAGGAGTTGATGAGCATTCTTCACTCAGCCTATACGCAGTGCTAGTGCGAAGCTCCTTCGCAGGATATGTATGTACACCTCCTCGTTTGTACGTCATGCACAAATAACTACATCATCCAAGATTTGAACGAGGCCAAAGATGAAGAAGAGTTGTACAGGTTGCTCAATACTGGTCGGACAAAATTTAATTTGAGTCAGTTGACAGGAAAGAAAGAAGAAGTTGATGAAAACATTGTAGCACCGTCTAGACAAGTTTAACTAAACAAGATTTACATAACATCCAGCGAAACTACACCGCATTTTTCTTTCACCGCGGCAAACAATTTAGGAGCATAATTTTTATAATTTCAAACGTGTTGTGACATGTCTGTACAACAATATCCCGCTTAGTCCGCGGATTTTATACTCAGCTAAATTTATGCCACGTCACAGTATATACTCCTGAATATTCATATTATTCATATCATGCTGTTGTATTCGCTGCGTAGGCGAGAATTATAATATGAACAAGTATGCATAGGTATTTGTTTATGAAGTCGTTTGGAACTTAGACGAAGATTTAACGGATGGAAATGGAATTGAGAGATACAAGGAGGTGAGTTTGGAACTGTTAAATTACTGTGGTAAATTACGACGATGTCGAGATGTGATACAGATGGAGAGGACATAGAATGCATCCAGAGCTAGAGAGTCGCCAATTCTAGCTGTAAGGCTTATATATAGGCTAACCTTCCGAAACCACACCGTATCAATTCCAATGTATCAACAATTTTTACCAGAACAAAATGAACATATTATTATTATCCTGGCAGAATAAATTAGAAGTGGGCTTTCAACGTCCCACGAATGCACTCAGACAGGTGGGCATCGAGTGTCAGTCACTGGACGCCTGAAAAAGGTTGTCACCGTAAAGGTTAACCCATAGCAAAGACGGTGTGACGATCTGATCACTGCCTGGCAACCTTGGCTGGAAAACTTGGCAGAGATCCTAACAGTGCGTCAAAATTGTAGGCTAAAAAAAAGCAAGCCTTACTGTGTATGAAATAAGAAGCGAGTTGTTGAAAACGTACAGTTCATATTGATGAGTACAATTACCCTTTTTTAGGAATTGCGTTTATTCTGTAATATTATATTCCAAAAAGACCACTCACTGGCACTTTTGAAACGTCAAGGTCTGTCAGTTAAATTTTATAGATGAAGCTAATTCTCCCGCGCCAGTGACAAGAGCAGCAAGTTATTCTGCAGCAAAACACATGCAAGAAGGCAGGTGAAATTTATTATAATAACACTAGCTTTTGCATGCGACTTCGAACTCGCATATTCCGTTTTTAGGGTTTCCGTAGCATGAACTATAAAAATGCAAATGGCTAAAACGGAACCCTCATAGATTCTTCATGTCTGTCCGTCTGTCTGTCCGGCCGTATGTCACAGTCACTTTTCTCCGAAACTATAAGAACTATGCTGTTGGAATTTGGTAAGCAGATGTATGATAGGTACTGTAAACCGCATTAAGATTTTCACACAAAAATAGAAAAAAAAAAGACAGTAAATTTTTGGGGATAAATTACACGAAAAGAAAAATGAAAATGTGTAACTCTAACTTACAAGAAAGAGACTGGCACTATCGTTGTTCAGGATCAAATAATTAAAATATCTTACTGCTGCTGATAATTACAGCGTCAAAAATCATGAATTTCCGTAAAAAATGTAATAGGACTCTTAAGCCGTTGGTCCCGGCTGTCTTTTGTAGATCTTTGGCAGTCGTTACGGATTGTCATTAGCCAGTAAATCTGACTCCAGTCTTGCCAAGAAATACCGTGTTACCCAGTTAATGAGTTGTGGAGGTCTGGTAGGCAGCCGCTCCACGTAATATACAGCTGAATCCGGTTTGGCTGGAAGCTGAGCCCATTGTAGTTGGGAAAAGGCTAGGCAGATGATGATATTTTTGATAAAATATTAAAATGTTTTTCTATTTTTAAAATTAAACGATAGCATTTTTACGCATGGGTCATGAAATATGAATATTTTTGTCTATCTGTTCAAATAAAATGAAACAAGAGGAAAATAATGACACAGTTTTAAATAAAATAAAAAGCAACCTCGATTTTAAAGGTGGAATTTAATACGATATTGTGGTACCGAACACGGTTCGCAAACACATTTTGTTTTTTTTTTACGAAATTGTAATTGCTTATGGTAACCTGTTCAGGTTGTACATTCAATACGTTTTGTATCAATCTAATATTAAAACAGGCAACAATATAACATTATCGCATTTTATTGTTGCATTACTGGTAAACTGTGTTTCCATGTAATAATGGCACGTTTACGATTGAAATTATCTACAAAAGTACCCATGTTACCCACAGTGTGTGTGTGTGCTTCAGTTTATAAAAATATAGTCGTGCTACATCTGTTTTGGAATCCACATCTCACTCATTTTAAAAAGACAAGTCAATATTTATTTTGAATCATTTTTAAGTGTACAGCTTCATCTTCAAGACAAAGTCACGCACATTCATAGTACGTACAGCAAAGGAGTGGAATTCCCTGCCGGAGTCTGTTTTTCCTGATAGCTACAACCTGGGAGCCTTTATGTTAAGAGTGAATAGGTTACTTCTAGACAAGCGTGCTCCATCTTCGAACACCCCATCGCTAACCATCAGGTGTGTGGCGTTTTACCACTACCTGTGATATAGCAGCTGCTGCGTTGCGACGTCGCACGACGTCGCAAAGCAGCAGCGTAGCAGTGGAACACTGTCCGTCGTCACACTGGAGCTCCGACATCACAGCCTCCCCCCACCACGTCTCACGTCCGTCAATCCGTTGAAACGTCGCTCCGATGACGCAACTCACTAATGTGGCCGTACTCTAAGTTGAAATAGACAGTTGCAGTGTGCCTCTATAAAGTAGCTACCGAATTAATTACATTAAAGAACCAATTTTCAGTGCATCAACCACTCAATTCCATCCGCTATGATAACATCAACGCAACAAAAAACATTATAAAATTAATTACCCATTTATGAAGTCACCAAAGTTGCTATCGGCCAAAATAATTGGGTCAGTATTAATACCCTCATCATATTCGTAATTAACAATTATTAAATACGGTGACGATACTTTTTTGAGGTTTGTATAAATTATGGGCTGTGGTAGCGACAATTGAAGGTTTATTTTCTTTTTTTTTTAATAAATTAGTGCCAAGGGAATTTAGTTTTAGACACCACCCACACCTTATGGTAAGGTTATACTTTGTACTACAATTAATAATCTGTTTTTACAAAAAAAAAATACCACTCATCGCCACAAGGTTGCTCGTTTGTCGGTCTTCTACGGATTACACTTCGGAGAGTGTGCCCAGGAACTCCACGACCTCATCCCACCAGCCCCCTTCTAACCATCGGACTTCCAGACGCAGCACTGCAACTTGCCATCCCTACCTTGTCGCTATTCCACCAACTCGCACTAAGCGCTTCCAAGCGTCTTTCATAATGCGCACAGCAAAGGAGTGGAACTCTTTGCCTGTGTCTGTGTTTCCGATCGCTTACAACCCTAATCTTTCAAAGTTACAGTGAACAGGCTACTTCTGGGTAAGCTCGCTCCATCGTAGACTTTGTCTCTGTCATCTCTGACTAAGACTAGAGTCAAGAGCAAACCCATATCAAGTAAAAAAAAATACCTTAACTTTGGTGGTGAACTTTTAAGTGAACTTTTACTTGGACGAAATCTTCGTCTACGCAAAAATGCTTATAAAATAAAAAAAAAATGAACCAAACTGAATATTTTTTTTACGGGATCGAATGTCAAGCATCGAACTAAATAGAATCACAGAAATTGGTTGGATCAGAATACTCGGAGTAATCGGTGTTTAAACATAAAACAAAACACCCGCCGAATTGAGAACCTCCTTTTTTGGAAGTCGGTTAAAATGTAGCCACGTTAAAATTACTCTATGGCGTTTCTAAAGAGTATGACTAAAATACAAGAAAAAATAGCTTTTCCCTGCATTTTTGCTCGCGTTAAAGTATAACCGTTTCCTTGGCCACGTCTATACTTGTGTCAAATTTATCAAAATCTGCTCTGTGATTTTGACGTAAAACTTTAACAAACAAACAAAAAAAAAACTATATGTTACAGTTATGATTTGTTAGGATACAATGAACAAATATGCCAGTAAATAAGAAATGTGTTATGAAATATTCGAATAAATTTGAATACGATATAAATTTCAGGTCGTACGATCTGCAACCTGTTTGACTATCACACGATATCTAAAAATACCTACTCAATGTTGTGGTTAGATACTTAATATTGTTATGTATTAGCTGTAAGTTTTCCTAAAATGAATACCTAAAGTAAAATAAAATAAATAATAAGATATCACAGCATTAGCCACATAAAAGAATCTTCAAAATCAATAATAACGACAGCTGAGATGTCAAAAAACAAAAATGGACAGTAAGCGCAGTGGTTTTTAATCAAAACTTAAACAATACAAAAAGTGCGCTTCGGTCCAGTTCTAGCTGACGCTTCTCGCAAGTAGGCCGTGGAGTGCACATGCTGCCAAATTAATATGCACAGCGTTTCTTGTTACTTGAATATTAATTTAGGAAAGTGAGATATGTAGGAAGTTTAACAAAGTTTTCCGAAGTGTAGGTAATCTGATCTTTCGATAACGAGTTGGTTTCTAAAATTTTCACTTAAGCATTTTACTGGGTAATTTTTCAGTTTTACCTCTACGAAATATATTTCAATCTGCATACCAAAAAGCAAAAGGACCGGTTAAAATTGCGCTCCTACGCAATTGTTAACATCCTGAACAAACAGTCCATTTCCAGCAACGCGTGCATATATTCCGTCACATCCAGTTGCCGAAAATAGACACATTAATATCATATTCAAATATTTCACAAAAGCTTTTAAAGGGAATTCTGGTATCACTTACTCTGAAATCCTAAAACCAATATCCAACACACATCACTCAACGTTGGCTATTGTTGTGTTCTTGGAATTCTCCTCGGAACAATATTGACTGGTACAACATTTCTGACAGCAAGTGTACAAAGCCCAGTCCGTTGCATCGGACGCATTATGTACAATACAGAATGGCACGTCTCCCTGCGAATGAAAAACAAAAGAAAATCCACTCGGCTTCGCTTTCAGTGTGTATTGTGGCAATACACAGCGATTTATATTGCTTAGAGCCCTACTTATCCAGTGGGGAATATTAGAAGATGTTTCGATGCACTGAGGATTATTGGATTAGAAAAGTTTCTCGCATTATATTGGAGTAAATTATGTAGCCAATCAAATTAAGTGACTTATATTAGGAATGGCAGATTAATAAGCAATTGTTATAAAAGTTAAGATACTTATTGTATTTTTAGATAATTTGCGAGAGGTAACACTCAATAAAGTTAGACTTTCAATGTCAGCCAAATTTGAATTTTGCTACTCATTCAACAAGAAAGTGCAGACGGTTTTGAAGGTTCCTTACCCGAAGCGTTACCAACGGAACCCTATTAATAAGCCTCTACTGTCTGTCCGTCCGTCCGTCCATCTGTCTATCTGTTAGTCTGTCCATCCGACTGTCTGTCAGCGGGCTGTATTTCAAGAACCGTAACAGTTGAATTTGAGAGTCACATACCGACTGTGTATTTCAATTGCCGGTATAACAATATACAATAAAAAATTAATTAATAAAAAAAATTAAAGAATTACAAACGAGAAACGAGTGGTTTTTCGGTTTATTTATTTATTTATTACATACTTTTTTATACACCTCATAAAAAGTACAGGAAAAACGTTTATAGAAACAAGTGTTCAGTAGATGATCTTATCGCAAAGGGCAATCTCTTACAGACAACCTTAGGATGGATTGAACGACAGAAGTTAGATTTAGGGCGGTCAGTGTACACACATTATAGATAACATTAATTAGACATAATAATAATATAACATTACATCATAAAATTTAAAAAATATATATATATGAATAATAATAATAAATAATAATAATAATAATAAAGGTGTGACTGATACGCGCCTACCGGATGATGATGCCATGTGTTCATTCTGGCGCAGCATCTGGTCGGTACCTGTCAGTCATACCGAGGGCGATTGGACTCGGGAGGTCGAACGCGCGTGCGATCCGATACCAGAAATGGGGGCAATTACCATCAGCCCCCTAGATGTAGCTCGTGCAGTCCGTCCGTTGCCTAACTGGAAATCGCCAGGACCGGACGGGCTGCACAACTTCTGGATAAAATGGTTTCAAGGATCGCACGCTCGCTTGGCATCTCAATTCCAGTCTGCCTTAGAGTCAGGGTCACTGCCCCAGTTCCTAACTACAGGAATAACCCACCTGCTCCATAAATCAGGTAGTACCGCGGAACCTAAAAATTATAGACCGATCACGTGTTTACCGACGGTCTATAAAGTTCTTACATCCATTTTGAGAGCTAAGATAAATCATCATATTGATAGTAATTCAATTATGTCTGCCTCTCAAAATGGATGTAGGAACGGGTCCCGCGGTACTAAGGAGCTGCTCCTCATTGACATTGCCATTAGCCAACAGGTTCGTCGTTCCCGAAGGGATCTGTCGACATGCTGGATAGATTATAAGAAGGCCTATGACTCGGTGCCACATACATGGCTCATGAGGGTGCTGGAGCTGTATAAAGTTAATGCAGTTCTACGCACCTTCCTGATGTCGTGTATGGGGCAGTGGAGGACGGTCCTTCGCTATCCAGGGTGTCGACAAACCCAAGTGAACAGCGACCCGATAAGGATCGAGCGTGGCATATTTCAGGGCGACAGTCTGAGTCCACTGTGGTTTTGTCTTGCCCTCAACCCTCTCAGTACATTGCTGGAGGGTTCGGGGCAAGGCTTCCGGTTGAGAAGAGGTGGTCAGGTCATATCGCACCTCCTTTATATGGATGACTTGAAACTATTTGCTCCTAACAACTTGCAACTGATGAAGCTACTGAAGGTAACAGAAAACTTCAGTAGCGCCATCAGGATGGAATTTGGTGTGGATAAATGTGCGGTCATGCATGTAAAGCGAGGGGAGATTATGGAATCCGTGGGAACACAACTCTCGGATTCCATACACCTAAGGTCCCTCTCTTCAACCGAAACTTACAAGTATTTGGGTATGTCGGAAGCGTTAGGCATCAATGCTGGTGATATGAAACAATCGTTGAAGGAGCGCTTCTTTGGCCGCCTGAATAAAGTACTTAACAGTCTTTTATCAGGCGGAAACAAGGTGCGCGCCTTCAACGGTTGGGTCATGCCGGTTTTGATGTACTCTTTTGGCATACTCAAATGGACTCAGACAGAACTTGACGCCCTGGATAGAAGGGTACGCTCACTGCTTACCGCAAATCGGATGCATCACCCACGGTCATCGGTGATGAGGCTGTATATCCCGCGGAAGTGCGGGGGTCGTGGCTTCTTAAATGCTAAGACCCTGCACAACCGCGAGGTATGCAGCCTTAGGGAATACTTCCTAGAGGCCGACGTGGGTATGCATCGGGATGTGGTAGCGGTGGACAAAGGCCTTACCGCGCTCTCCTTGGCTAACGAGAACTGGCGCAAACCTGTGTTATTAGATACTAACGACCGCAGGGAGGTATGGCAGAGCAAGGAGCTTCACGGACGCTTTTATCGGGTCCTACATGGGCCAGATGTAGACTTTTTAGCGTCCGTAGCCTGGCTGCGTTTTGGTGACCTCTTTGGGGAAACCGAAGGTTTTGTCTGTGCGATCATGGACGAAGTTATGATGACGAACAACTACCGGAAATACATTGTGAAGGACGGTACGGTTGACATATGTCGGGCATGTCACCGACCCGGGGAATCCATCCGCCACATTATTTCCGGTTGTTCTAGTCTGGCTAACGGAGACTATTTGCACAGGCACAACCTTGTAGCCAGGATCATCCACCAGCAACTTGCTCTGAGATACAATCTTGTGGAATCGGAAGTACCGTACTATAGGTATGTGCCCGACCCAGTTCTCGAAAATGGCAATTGCACGTTGTACTGGGATCGGTCTATCATCACTGACAGGACTATTGTTGCCAATAAGCCTGACATAGTGGTGATAGACCGACTAGAGCGTCGCGCAATGATTGTTGATATAGCAGTCCCTCATGACGAGAACCTCGTGAAGTCTGAGAAAGAGAAACAAAGTAAGTATCTTGACTTGGCTCGCGAGGTTGTCGACATGTGGGATGTGAACACAGCAGTCATTGTGCCGATAGTCGTGACGGCCAATGGCATTATTGCCAAGAGCCTCGACCAACACCTCAAGAGGCTCTCGTTGGGCAGCTGGATCAAGGGCTTGATCCAGAAAGCAGTACTCCTGGACACGGCGCGTATTGTTAGGAGGTTCCTCTCTCGGGAGCCCTGACCACCGGTAGCTTGGACCCTGTTCCCGATGCCGGTGGGCTACTATTTTTATATTTTTAAATGTTTTTTTTAAATTAGTTTTATAGAAATATTTAAAAATGTAAAATATATGTACAAAAAAAGAAATAAATGGAATAATAATAAAACCATCATATTGATAGTAATTCAATTATGTCTGCCTCTCAGAATGGATGTAGGAATGGGTCCCGCGGTACTAAGGAGCTGCTCCTAATTGACATTGCCATTTGCCAACAGGTTCGTCGTTCCCGAAGGGATCTGTCGACATGCTGGATAGATTATAAGAAGGCCTATGACTCGGTGCCACATACATGGCTCATGAGGGTGCTGGAGCTGTATAAAGTTAATGCAGTTCTACGCACCTTCCTGATGTCGTGTATGGGGCAGTGGAGGACGGTCCTTCACTATCCAGGGTGTCGACAGACCCAGGTGAACGGCGACCCCATAAGGATCGAGCGTGGCATATTTCAGGGTGACAGTCTGAGTCCACTGTGGTTTTGTCTGGCCCTCAATCCTCTCAGTACATTGCTGGAGGGTTCAGGGCAAGGCTTCCGGTTGAGAAGAGGTGGTCAGGTCATATCGCACCTCCTTTACATGGACGACTTGAAACTATTTGCTCCCAACAACTTGCAACTGATGAAGCTACTAAAGGTAACAGAAGCCTTCAGTAGCGCCATCAGGATGGAATTTGGTGTGGATAAATGTGCAGTCATGCATGTAAAGCGAGGGGAGATTATGGAATCCGTGGGAACACAACTCTCGGATTTCATACACCTTAGGTCCCTCTCTTCAACCGAAACTTACAAGTATTTGGGTATGTCGGAAGCGTTAGGCATCAATTCTGTTGATATGAAACAATCGTTGAAGGAGCGCTTCTTTAGCCGCCTGAATAAAGTACTTAACAGTCTTTTATCAGGCGGAAACAAGGTGCGTGCCTTCAACGGTTGGGTCATGCCGGTTTTGATGTACTCTTTTGGCATACTCAAATGGACTCAGACGGAACTTGACGCCCTGGATAGGAGGGTACGCTCACTGCTTACCGCAAATCGGATGCATCACCCACGGTCATCGGTGATGAGGCTGTATATCCCGCGGAAGTGTGGGGGTCGTGGCTTCTTAAATGCTAAGACCCTGCACAACCGTGAGGTATGCAGCCTTAGGGAGTACTACCTTGACGCCGACTTGGGTATGCATCGAGATGTGGTAGCAGTGGACAAAGGCCTTACCGCGCTCTCCTTGGCTAACGAGAACTGGCGCAAACCTGTGGTATTAGATACAAACGACCGCAGGGAGGTATGGCAAAGCAAGGAGCTTCACGGACGCTTTTATCGGGTCCTACATGGGCCTGATGTAGATTTCTTAGCGTCCGTAGCCTGGCTGCGTTTTGGTGACCTCTTTGGGGAAACCGAAGGTTTTGTCTGTGCGATTATGGACGAAGTTATGATGACGAACAACTACCGGAAATACATTGTGAAGGACGGTACGGTTGACATATGTCGGGCATGTCACCGACCCGGGGAATCCATTCGCCACATTATTTCCGGTTGTTCCAGTCTGGCTAACGGAGACTATTTGCACAGGCACAACCTTGTAGCCAGGATTATCCGCTTGACTGGGTCAGCCGCGCCAAATATGAGTCACGTTATGACGTAGATTGCGCTCGGCTAGATAAAAAAACGAGCCAGTTGCACGCCAGATGTTTATGTTTATGTAAACATTTTTTATCGTCGCCTTCTATTTCAAGGCCCACTTAACTATTGTGTTTGTTCGAAAGCTGATAAGCGGCCCTTTAAACTTACGATAAGTGTATGATAACGGTTAGTTTCTATATTTTTTAATTAATTTGTAAACATTGAATATTGGTGAAAAAAACACATTATGTGAACTTTGAACAGGAATCATTTAAAAAGTAAATCGATAACATATATATTTTATGACTTGTATGGGTAGCTGGGTTATATCTAAAAACGATAAATAACAAACAACATACTCCACCGTACAAAAACATATATAAAAAAAAAAAATCTACCACCAAACATTAGCCATTTCCCGCCATTTTGCATTATTTACCTTCCGACCCACGGAACAAAAATTCTAATCATAACGTAAATTTCGTTTGTTTTGTTTATGTTTTGGCTGAAATCTATTGCCCAGTAAACATAAAATGCGATAATAATTACTTTTTAGTCAGAACAAGTAGCTAGACTTAATAATTAACAAATTACGAAAGCGTTCTGACAACATGGACGCCTTGTGTATCAAGGGTTATGAAAATGAATATAATACGTGTTAAAACTTACCCACATGTTGAAATCCTTTTGCACACACATTAATCACATCACAATGCACCAATAAAACATTAGTTAACACTAATTCACTCACAAACAACATAATAAACAAGTTTATTCGACACTACGTCATCGCGCAACTCGCGTCATACCACAGACTGAATAAAACATTTAATTTCTTTCTAAAAATGGACTCGCCCGTTGCGTGTTTCGTATTTTAAGCATGTAGAAATGTATAAAGATTCGAGTGGAAAACAGCAAAATGATACAAAATATCGTTGGTAAGACAGAAATGGACATAATTTGTTGCCAGGTCGTTATTTTAAAAATAGGGACTGTAGTTCCTATGACGCAATCTAGAGCAAAAAAAATTTAGGGACTGTAGTTCCGTAACCCAATCGAGCGGTTATCCACCAGCAACTTGCTTTGAAATACAATCTTGTGGAATCGGAAGTACCGTACTATAGGTATGTGCCCGACCCAGTTCTCGAAAATGGCAATTGCACGTTGTACTGGGATCGGTCTATCATCACTGACAGGACTATTGTTGCCAATAAGCCTGACATAGTGGTGATAGACCGACTAGAGCGTCGCGCAATGATTGTTGATATAGCAGTCCCTCATGACGAGAACCTCGTGAAGTCTGAGAAAGAGAAACAAAGTAAGTATCTTGACTTGGCTCGCGAGGTTGTCGACATGTGGGATGTGAACACAGCAGTCATTGTGCCGATAGTCGTCACGGCCAATGGCATAATTGCCAAGAGCCTCGACCAACATCTAAAGAGGCTCTCGTTGGGCAGCTGGATCAAGGGCTTGATCCAGAAAGCAGTACTCCTGGACACGGCGCGTATTGTTAGGAGATTCCTCTCTCGGGAGCCCTGACCACCGGTAGCTTGGACCCTGTTCCCGATACCGGTGGGCTACTATTTTTTATATTTTTAAATGTATTTTCTAATGATTTTTTTAAGATATATTTAAAAATGTAAATTTTATGTATATAGAAATGAATAAACGGAATAATAATAATAATAATAATAAATATCAAATATATAATTAGGGATCATCATCTGCCTTGCCCTGCTTTTCCCAACTATATTGGGGTTGGCTTCCAGTCAAAGCGGATTCAGCTGAATACCATTTTTACGTGGAGCGGCTGCTTACCAGACCTCCACAACCCATTAACTGTGTAACACGGTACTCCTTGACAAGACTGGTGTCAGATTTTCTGGCTTCTGACTATCTGTAAAGACTGCTAAAGATCTCCAAATAACAGCTGGGACCAACAGCTTGGGAAATCATCCTTTGACTCCTCCCGCTCTGGGTGTAGCGGGAGGGAGTGTCAGACTTCTACTGACTAAAACCCATCCATGTTCCTTCATTGCCCTTTGTGTTCCGGAGCCACGGTGTCTCTTGCGAATAATCCCGTGACTCCGGCAGGCGTCGGCCCTTTCGGGCCCCTCTGTGTGCTGACTCTCTTTGAGGCGCGCGTGGAACACTAACGCGCCGTCGACACGGCCTGTCGTCACTAGACGGACGGACCAACAGCTTAACGTGCTTTCCGAGGCACGGATGAAACTCGGTATGTTAAGATGGTTACCCATCCACAGACCAACCTCGGCAAGTGTTGCTTAACCCAGAAGATCGACCTGTGCGACTGTTATTATTTAACCACGAGTTCCTTTATAGTTAATTAGGAAAGGAAAAGAAAAATTATAGTGAGAGGCAGTGACGAAAGCTTCATACAAGCCTAGAAGCCCGGCGTTAACTGTTTCAAACGTTTGCCTTGCAATAAAAAGTCATAGCAACTTTATAAGCCTAGAACATAATCATACAAATGATAAGAACATTAACTCAATAATATCTAAACATACCAAACAAATCAACGTACCCAGAAAACAAAGAACCATAAAACCGTGGATAACCCCAGGCCTCCTAAAATGTATTAAGCATCGAGATAAACTACATATAAAATCAAAAAAATCACCAGAAAATCTAATACTACAGGTAACATACACGCGATATCGAAACTTTTGTAATACGCTACTGCGGAAATTGAAGAGAACATATGAGAAAAGTGAAATAGAAAAGTCAAAGAATAATCCAAAAGCACTATGGAGAACAGTTAAAGAAATAACTAATACTGGTAAAATATTCTCTAGCCCCGTTGAACTGCTGAAAATATCTGAAAATCCTAAGTCTTCCCTAAACAACGTCTGTTCCTTCTTCAGTAATATAGGCAAAAACATGGCAGCAAAAATACTTAACGACCCAAATAAAAGGCGACTAAATCGTGATATCCCACACGCTGGCGAAAATAACACAATGAAGTCACCGGCCAATTCACTCGTTATACAAAAAGTCGACGATTGTGACGTAGAATCTATTCTAATGCAATTACGTAATGACTGTGCCGTAGGATGGGATGGAATATCAGCGCCGCTCCTTAAGGCATGTCGGCACATCTTGGTACCACCGATTACATATATCTGTAATCTTTGCATAGACACAGGAGTATTTCCAGATTCTTTAAAGAAGGCCATAGTCCTACCAATCTATAAGGGAGGGAAGAGAAACTGTGTCGATAATTACAGGCCTATATCAGTGCTGTCATCGCTTTCAAAGATTCTTGAGCGGATTCTATGTAAAAATCTAAGAAGTTTTCTTACTAAGCATAAAACAATAGCAGATAATCAGTACGGATTCCGCTCAGGAGTCTCAACTGAAGACGCAGTGCTAGACTTAACGCAATATATTGCTAAGACACTGGACAGCAGGTCAAAGTGCCTTGGAATATTTCTGGACCTTTCAAAAGCCTTCGACACAGTTTCTATTCCCATCCTTATATCTAAGCTAGAGTATTTGGGTGTACGAGGCATAGCACTGGAGATCTTCAAAGATTACCTGAGTAATCGCAGCCAGCGAGTTAAAATAGACTCTGGCTATAGCGATGAAGAGTGTGTGTCTTACGGTATACCCCAGGGAAGCATACTGGGTCCCACACTTTTTTTAATCTACATAAATGACCTCTGTAGTATGTCAATCCCATCTTCTAAGATTTATGCATATGCCGATGACACAGCGATTCTAGTTCAAGGTCGTACTTGGGAGGATGTGAAAGCAAAGTCGGAATCTGCACTGTCTGCAATAATGAACTGGCTTGACCGAAACTTGCTGACACTTAATCTAAATAAAACTCAGTATATACCCTTTGCTATCCGCCGTAACACCAAACCCACAAATACCTTCGCGATAACAGCTCACTCCTGTCAGAATCAGTTGGTATTATGCTCATGCCCTACCATTGTTAAAGCTGATAGTGTGAAATACCTAGGTGTGCATATTGATGATGGGTTGAGATTGGAGAAACACCTTGATACACTATCAAATAGAACACTTCGTCTTATTCACATCTTCAAATCTCTACGTGAATCTGCTGGGTTTGACACACTCAAAATGGTGTACTACGCATTATGCCAATCTATCATTGGATATTGCATAACTGCATGGGGTGGAGCTGCAAAGACTTGTTTTCTGAGAGCGGAGAGGGCACAGAGGGCTGTACTTAAAGTCATGACAAAAAAACCACCTAGATACCCAACAACGCAACTTTACACTGACTGCAAAGTATTAACAGTTCGACAGCTCTTTATTCTTCATTCTGTTCTCAGAATACATGGCTGCTTACCACCTTCTGACCCTAGAAAGCGAACATATGTGCCCTCAGGTGTACACCACAACACGTCGTTCGCAAAGCATCAATACTATGTCCTGAGTATTCATATATATAAAAAACTACAGAAGGAACTAGACATAATTAACTTAAACAAATATAAAGTGAAATCAGTGATTACGGATTGGCTCATGTGGCAGGACTATATTAAAACAGAATCCTTACTAGTATACATCACTAAAAATATCCCTAACTAACATTCACGCACAATTATCATTATTATAGTCACACACACACACACACGCGCACACACACACACACGCACACACACACACACACACGCACGCACTCACACACACGCACACGCATGCATACACACCTAACCACCTTACAACTACTCAGAATCCATTATACTGTAATCTCAGTTTCTTGTTAAATTCAAGTATTGTTAATGTTAATATTTCTAAATTGTATTGGTAGATCAATACGCGTTCATTCCTTCAAAGACACCAAAATTAACTAACTGTTGGCCAAGCACTGTCTCTTAAGATACAGGTCTCCTCCTAGTTTAAGAGGCAGGGTTTATAATATTTTGGTTATATAGATTTTATTTAAGAAATTCTGTACAGTATGACCTACCTACCACCTTATGTCTAATCTGTATATTACTTTTTGATGAATAAACATTTTATTTATTTATTTATTATTTATTATTAACTTCTGACTACTAATTTAAAGTTTTTCTTTTTAACGGTATTGTTTTTGAGCTTGCCTACTCCGCACGCCACTGGTGAGAGGAAATGCTTTTTCACCATATTTTTTATACGTTGGTATCGTTTATAGTACGGAACCATTCGTGTGAGAGTTCGACTCGCACTTTCAGTGTTTTTCTGTGAATCATGGAGCACATGTTTGAACAAATTCATACGTCGTGAGATGTAATATTACTCATGAGTTCATGACCCAATTAAATTACCCTTTAAATTGGGCGTGAAATGAAGGTGTCTGTTAATATGCAGTGTATGTTTTACACGTAGTTTTAGCTAAATAATTTCTTCAGTAATAATGAAAACAGTCATATTTTGCAAGAAAACAGTAGTTAAAATTTACAATCATTTAAATGAATAGGTACAATTGCTCGTTTGTTGAAAATAATCTTTGGCAGTTTTGGATTCTATTCGAAAATTATTCTAACAATAAAAGGCTACACACGACATAACCGTTCCGCATGACGAGAACCTCGTGAAAGCCGAGAAGGATAAACAAATCAAGCATATTGACTTGGCTCGCGAGGTTGTCGACATGTCGTAAGTGGACTCTGCAATCATTGTACCGATAGTTGTGATAGCCAATGGCTTAATAACCAAGAGCCTCGACCAACACCTCAGGAGGCTCTCGTTAGGCAGCTGGATCAATGGCTTGATACGGCTCATTGTTAGGAGGTTCCTCTCTTTGGAGCCCTGACCGCCGGTAGCTTGGACCCTGTTCCCGATACCGGTGGGCTACTGTTTTTTTTTATATTTTTAAATGTTTTTCTTTTCATTTTTTTATTTTTTAAGAAATATTTAAAAATGTATTGAACAAGTCTAAGAAGATGAATAAATGAAAAGGCTACATTATCGTTGTATGCATATTCTTCCAGCACAGAAACAATTTTGTGCTGGAAGAATACCTAATTTCTGTGAAATAGGCCACGAAAGCAGACCCGCAAGAAAAGCTAATTTATTTTAAAATTAAGATCCACAACCACAACAACCTGGGAGTTTTAAGTCAAGAGTGAATAGGTTACTTCTAGGCAAACCTGCTCCACTTTAGACCGCATCATCGCTTAACATCAGGTGGGATAGCGGTCAAACGTATGCCTATCAATAGTAAAAAATTAAACACTACTCCGTCTCCTACAGATATAATCGCTTTGTTGTTTAATCTATTGTAGTTACATTTAACACTATAAACATCAGCATTTCAGCTGAAAGTCGTCCACTGCATGCTTTCCAAGTGATCCACATCGACCGATCCTATGCGTATCACGTCCTGAGGCAGCCTGCGGCGTTCTCCAGGACACTGTTTCATAAAGCTGACAATTCGACAAGTCCGACATATTAAGTCAAAAAGTGACAATTCAAAAACTTTTATGTTTCATAAAACTTACAGGCGACCAAATTGTCCGTCACATTTTTATTTATTAAAAATAAATAAAAGCTTATGTTGCTTTCTGTATTCTCCTTAAATTTTTAAAATTGGTCGTGAAGTTTTGAGTTAAATCATAATGAACAAACAAACAAAAAATCAAATTGTTCTGGTTTATAATATCAATCGCCATTTGTCAGAACTAATTTGACTGTGGTTTTTTGACACATTTAGAGTTTTATGAAATGCGCTATTGAATGACATATTTGTTAAGATTTCACAAGTCGAGTTTTGACATATTTGTCACCTTTATGAAACAACCCAAACGCGACAATTCTACGACTTTGTAATTTTTTGACATAATTATGTCGTTTTGTAAGCTTTACGGAACAGGGACCAGGTTAACAAAATGTAATCTAAACCCAGGACCCAGTTCATTGACCCTTGAACCACTTATTATTCCATACGAGAATAATTTATCAGGTAAAATTGTAAACGGATATTCTCGTATCGCAGCCATTTTCTGAAGTGACTATTAAAGTAAAGTAACACAGCATGAACGTTATACGTCAAAAATACTTATGAAATTGCCCCTTTGCTATAAAGCGGTCGGGCTAAAATTACTCGTATATAGCTAAAGGGGTGAAATGTTTTTACGTTTAAAACATGTAATGTACGTAATATTACGTTTAATCGTATATGGAAACGATTAATGTTCAATTTTGTTACCCACGTGCGCGATTTTGTTTGATTTTACAGAATAATGTTTTTAAGAATATCAAGCTCTGTTTTTTTTAGTGTAGGTATTTTATATAGTTTATGTGTTTTAGTACGGCAATAGTGGCGGTTGATCCAGGTATGGTTGGCGCCAGATAAACGTGCAATAAAGTACATTGATCTTTCCCTAATATCCCTTTAAATACTCGACAGTGAATTTTGAACTGTTTTTCATTACTAGAGGACGTGAAGGAATACAATAGAAATTGACTCAGGACATCTTTATGTCATTATTTTAGTTTTTGATGTTATTAAAGTCAATAAAAGTATGTGAGTCAATGACCGTTATTGCACAGGTATCTGACGTCTACCATACATTTATTGACAGCAAATACAGATATAAAGTGGTCTTAAAACAGACGTTATTCGTGATCACTCACATATATTTCTGCAGAACATTTTTTTATTTTTGTTTGCTCTTGACGTTAGTCTAGGTCAGGGATGCCAGATACATCTTTTCTCTATTCAAATCACTGACAGTTTAATATAAAATCTGTCAGATTCTAAATTTAAAAGATATTTCTCGAGTTTTGAAGACATAATGCAGTCATTCAAATTCAGATAGACTTAACGTGTTTATGGCTTTACCGAAAACAAGATTCGTCTTACGAGGAGAAATAAAATAGAGCCAAAATACGAGTAATCAATGGTACCATCGGAACATAACAAGGCGAATAACTAAGTCATTCAGCGGACATCTGGTGATATTTGAGGTTATATTGCTTTTTGTCCGAAATAAGAGGCTACAAAGCCAGTTACGGCTTTTTATTGCTGTACTCCATAACGCTGTATCACGTTAGGAGTTCTAGAGTATATTTATTTAGTTACGTTCGTATAGGTACTAGTAGTGTAACATAGGTACATTATGTGCCTATTTCTCTATGATATTTTTCATCCATAGTTTCTTTTAGTATCGCAAAAAATGTGAAACCAAGTTTGTATGTGGACTGAAATGAATACATAAGTTAAACGAAAAACTCACAATTCGTTCGCCGTCACTTAACGTCAGACTGTTGGTCCTGAAATTGTTAAATCGATTCCCTGAGCGCCACAAACATCATTATTCGATTTTTCAAACAGAGAGCCTGAGTCAAAATGTGTGTTCGGAGAAGTCCCAGAAGCCCCAAGCAATTACGTCCAAAAATATCCGCAAAACGTGGACACTAACGCTATCCCAATTTGGGCTTCTCAAACACTATCTTTCAATAACCTTAAACACACAGCAGCATTTCGTATTTCACCTTTGATACTTCTCAATGTTCCTGAATTTAGAAATGCAGATACCTTGTTCGGGATCACAGCAGAAATGTTTATCCGAAAACTTTTGATTACGGAGCCCGGCAGTTATGAAAACGAACTGGACCGATATTTTGTCATCTAACACGCTGAGCGAACCCTAATAATATATAGCGAACCCCTTTTTATTGGAAATCAAAACTTTCCGCCTCGAAGCATTTTGATGAGAAAAATTTTCGACGATTTTCTAAAAACCGTAAACGATATTTATTTGATGTTTTTTGCTTTATGGTGTTGTTTTTATTATCGTTGTTGTTGCATATTAAAATTCATGGCGCTTTTTTAGAAAATTGTTTGAGAGACCATGAAGGGTGAAATGTAATAAAATTCAATTCGAAAGTTATAAATTCAAAAGGATCACCATTGAATTTATATAAATTTTTGTAAATTCTTGTTGTTACTTGATCTACTTGACATTATGAAGCATGACACGTGAACTATTTGAAAAAAAAGTGCAAGGGAATTGTTTATGTAGGGAATATATTATATTGCTTACTAAGGATCATTATACTGTAGCCATGGGCCTGCCACGAGCCACCCAATGCTCACCGTCGGATCAGAACCAGCTGGTCTTTTTGGTCGACATCTCACCGTGTTCACTTAGGTGGAGTGAACGACAAGTGAGCTGCCATTTTGTCTTGTTTGTATGGTTTGACAGCTCAGTTCCTGATCACTTCACCCACGCAGTCACTTCGACATGTTTTCAGAATCGACCGGCAGGCTTGGGTCGTCGGCGTGCTGTGTTCTACACGCACCTCAAAGAGTTGTCAGCATAGAAGACAGGGCCTTACGGATTTACGGGTTTACGGATATTATTCGAAAGGGTCACCTCGGCCATGGAACTAGGAAGAACAAGGATGGGTTTTAGTCAGTAGGAGTCTGACACTCCCTTCTGCTTCACCCAGAGCGGGAGGACTCATTTGATTATTTCCCATTCTTAAAAAAGGGGTCAATGTATTCATAATTATTTATAAACAACTTTTACTTAGGGCCCAACCCTGAAATCTCAAAAAACAATTCAGTTCTTCAGTAGCTATATTTTGTTGAGTTAAGCGCATAACTATATGAGGCAATTGTTTTCTTTTGCGATATCAGTGTTGATCCTAATGATTAGTACAATAACCTCTTCATAGGTATTATGTATATTCTGTTACAAGTTGCATAAATAGCATCAATAAAAAAAAAATGGTACCGTGATAATAAAATAAACGATTTTTTTGCTTTCTTCAGTTTTCTCAAAATACATTACTCCCTTAAACTTCCTACACCAGCCGTAGCAACATTAGAAGAACAATTATTTAAGCAAACGGTTCAACATACAACATAACACAACATAGTTTTACGCAGCCGAGTTTGTGTTTAATGGATGGAAAATGGATATCGCAAGTAGCTCGGCTTCATCACGCGACCTCAAAAGTATCGTTAAGAGGAGTCTTTGGGGATAGAAAAGACATGGAGCGCGTGTCTTGGAATCTACAGCCTTGGGTGCAATAGTGCCCTGATACTTCGAGTTATGCGGAACAAGATTTTCCGCTGCACCTATTCCACTCTGTCATTAGTTAGTCTTTCATTACTATCATCACCAGATAGTATTCAGGTTAAATCTGGAGTAGTTTACTATACGGACCTTGTAGAAACCAGAACAAATTTCCGTGCGTTCAGGCGATTTTGCCATACCTATTACTGGAATCAAAAGTAGCTCACAATTTAGGACCCATTAGTTTAAATGTTAATATATAATCCGTGGTGCTTGGCAACTGGGCCTAACCCAGTTGTATATGTCCCTTGGTGCCTATTGGCCTAGCTCTAATCTGTCTCCTGCTTGATATGGAGGGAAGTGGAAATTATATTTATTTTTCCTACTCCTCCGCTGTACTCTTCTGATTAATTTCGTTGCGGGATCCAAGACAGTTGAATCGTTTCTCCGGGACTCGTCGGGTTTCATTAACTCGGCGTTTTTCTGGTGGTCGCCACTGTTGATTCTGGCTTTCAGGAGTTGCAGTGGTTGGGAATGTGTGGCGGGCTTGTACTATCATCACCATATCAGCCGAAAGACGTCCATTTCTGGACATGAGTTTCCCCCAAGTGTCGCCTCAGCAACTGGATCTGTGCGTCTCGAATCGGCTTCGTGCGACCTCACCAAGTGAGCGATTATTTTTTCCAACACAAACAAATTTATAAACACAACAACAGCAACAAAACAAACAAAAATATATTTTTAGTTGATTTACCCGCGAATTCGTACGCGCATGTCGTGTTCCCGTAGGAGTTTCGGGAAATTCTCTTTTAGTGCGCCCTTACGGATTGTAAGGAAGCTACATGCGAAATTTCTACGACCAGTAGTTTTGGCTGTGCGTTGATATATAAGCCAGTGAGTCAGGTTTGTCTTCAATAATAATATTATAAAGAGGTAACATTTGTTTGTAAGTTTGTATGTAGGGGGTAATCTCAGGAACTACTGGTCCGATTTGAAAAATTATTTCAGTGTTAGATAGTCCATGATGGTCTAAGCGTGATGATATGTAGCCTATATCCTTCCTCGATACATGGGTTATCTAATACTAAAAGAATTTTTCAAATCTGACCAGTAGTTCTTGAGATTATCCCCTACATACAAACTTACAAACAAATGTTACCTCTTTATAATATTAGTATAAGTATAGATTTCTTCCTATACCACAATAGTATAGTGAAAAAAATATAACCAATCATCATATTCATTACTTTGTCGCTTAAAATGACGTCATGCCTAATAACTAGCAATTGTGAAGACGACAAAGATTATGAGCGCGACGACTATTCGCTAGTCATCAATCTGGCCACCAACAATACAGGCACAGATAAAATATTCTATTTAGACAAAGACGCCATTTGCATACAAGCTGCCCAATAGCTACAAAGCGCTCTTTAGCCATCTATACCCCTACGAGTCTTAACTTCGAAGCGCAAAAACGTTTACACCACATTCGTGATTCTCGCACTCAAGGTAGGCAGCACAAGTAGGCTGTAACCTATTTAAATTAAAATTACTAACTTCGCACACCCAGCGAAGAGTCGTGTTTATCCTGGGAAACTTTTACCGCAGATTTCGTTTAGCGCTATTAGAAGGTAAGGCGAGAATTCATTTAATTCCCTGATGTTTGCGGTAGAGTGATTGTGTACGGACGAGTTTGAGCCGTAGTGAACTCTACCAATTCGGTAAAATCGTGATAAAACTTTCGTAACAATGCGTTTTTTGGTGAATTGTTGTTTTTAACTAAAAGTATTTTATTAGAACGTTGTTTAAGCTATGTCTTGATAGAAAACCGCTCATTAACAAAATTTAGGTGCCCGTAATTTTAACCATTGTTTAACTACTATACAAAAATCTCGCCCTAAGGGTGATATGTTCCTGTCAGGGTTGGAATTTGTTTGAAAGAGTCACTGCGGCCCTGGAACGCAAAGGGCATTCAAAATTCAAAATTCAAAAGTCATTTATTCAAATTAGGCTGAGAGCCAGCACTTTTTGAACGTCAAGTTCTACAAAAGACAGTCCCCCAAAACGCCCGCCCGTCACCACTTCCTAGTGTTTTAGCTGTGGAGAAGAAGTGGCCAACAAACTCCCCAGCAACACATCTGTCTGTTACGTTTTAGGAACTCGAATTTATACACTGAGTAGAATGCAAAGTAATTAGTACATGACACAAAACAAAAAATAATAATTATATAACAGCTAGCACACTATCATTCTAAGATACTATAAAACAAAATACACACTCAAGCAAGTGTTGACGTTAAAAAAAAAAAAAAAAAAAATTACCTACATAGTGACCTACATAAATAATTAATAAAAGACAAAAACGAAATAAAATAAAAAAAATAAAAAAAAAAACAATATTATATGGACACATATAACCTGTCATAAAAGAACTACTTATAGAAAAAGAACATGATAATATGTCTTGCGTTCAACACAGCGACCAACTATTCTTATCTTCTAAATAATCATTAACAGAATAGTATGCCTTCGAACAAAGGTTCGATTTTACTTTAGCTTTAAATGAGTTAAAAGGCAGATCAAGAAAAGAAAGTGGAAGTTTATTGTATAAACGGATAAACAGTTATTGTATAAAATTACGAATTACGAAGTTTATTGTATAAAATTAGGAGGGACACGGATAGGCTTTAGTCAGAAAGAGTCTGACACTCTCTTCCGCTTCTGTGTCTGACAGGAGTCATTTGATGATAACCCATGAATAAAAAGGTGAAAGGACAAATGTGACTTAAATAATTATTATATAGCTGTAACTAAAGTGAGCAAGTTTTTAAGGATTTCAGCAAAACTTTTGTGCGGATGTTTATAAATGTATCTTAAATTCAAATTAAATGACGAGATGCGTACTCCAAGCTGACTGAACGTTTGATAATTAGGGTAAAGATTTTCTTCGAAAAATTATTCAGAAATTCTCGTAAATGTTTTTAATTTTTAGCCCGAAGATACAGATTTTTTTCGTTGTTGTTACAGCAACAACCTTTGTTTACAAAATCATTTAATGAAGGAGAAGTTCCCTTGATTATGATGCTATTTAGTCAATTATATTTACCAAACTGGATGAGAAGAAAAATAAACTTTGAAAATTGTAACGAAGGAAAATTTTCCGAGAAATTGTTCAAGATTTTTTATTAATAGGGCTCTTGTTTGACCACGACCTCACCAAGTAAAGCGAAAATATGGTTAGTATGGTTAGGCCCTTTTCCTGTCGTCTCGTTTCGTCCGCATGCGGGTGATAGCCCGCTCCTGGTCACACGCAGGACAAAGATTTCGTTTGCCGCTGCAGAATCGTGCGGGTGTGCCAGTGGCTAAACACGTGACAAGTTCATAGACCATGCGTGCGACCCGCGTCACAGTAAAAACAACACTGAAGACAGAAGAACGCCGCCCGCATCCGGATCGCACACACTCGGGCTGTACACCCGCAGCGAGTCCGGATTCCGCGCGCGTGTCGCCCGCACGACAGGAAAAACGTAGTTCTATGAAACGAGAGGAGCTTGTGGCTAAATAATAACAGCCGCACAGGTCGATCTTTAAGGTTAAGCAACGCTTGCCGAGGTTGGTCTGTGGATGGGTGACCATCTCAACATACCGAGTTTCCTCCTTGCCTCGGAAAGCACGTTAAGCTGTTGGTCCCGGCTGTCACCTGGAGATCTTTAAATTGGCAGTCGTTACGGATAGTCAGAAGCCAGAAAATCTGACACCAGTCTTGCCAAGGAGTACCGTGTTACCCAGTTAATGGGTTGTGGAGGTCTGGTAGGCAGCCGCTCCAAGTAAAATACTGGTATTCAGCTGAATCCGGTTTGACTGGAAGCCGACCCCAACATAGCTGGGAAAAGGCTAGGCAGATGATGAGAGGATGCGGTCAGCCCGCATGCGGACCAAATTCGCGCGCGGGTGAAAACACGCAAGACAGGAAAAATCCCCGTACACGATGTAGTACTTGAGTAGAATAATTTTAGGGTCTAGCACGAATGTTTTTGACCTATAGTAACGAAAAGTGAAGTTTACCGTTTACTTTTAATTTTGATTGAGATCTTCATATTAATTTATATGACTCAAATGCATATTATGTCGCATAAAATTAAACCAAATGACTATGGGATTGTACTCGTAGTTTTTTATATTCAAAATTCACTAACGTTACGATACTGTAATGTTACTAAACGCCAAAACATTCGTGTTAGGCCCTCAGATCACAAACTTACAGGTCCACAGGTCGTTACAACCAGAAAACACAGACTCTTTAGAGAATTCCACTTGAAATACGACTTTTAGATCTATAAATATTTAAGAGGGCAACGTTTAAATTATGGGCACGTTTTTCTCATTACTAAGATCACCACCATATGCCAATATTAGTCAGACAATATGTGAAAATGAAATCCCGCATATTATATTGTAAGGGATCCAATAACGGCCCACAGGAACATCTGCGAAAAAGAAATTTATTATATACTGTGTTACGCCCGCGGCGACGCCCACGTGCGGTTTAAAGGGAAAATCACTTTATTTGTTTGCGCGATCAACAGAATGTATTGACGAAATATTTAATATGGAATATTCTATTTTTGGGAATAGTGAAGCTGTCGAAGTTTTTCTTGGAAATGGAAAATAGCAACACTATGTTGATATTAAAGCTTCAATATTTATTTGTAAGAATGAGTTGTTTGTATTTCGATGGTCTAAAAGACAAACGTGCCAAGAGCAATTTTGATTTTTTAACATTTGAATTCCAAATGTACTAAATGAGCATTTTAGACCATCGATATGTTCTATACTATTAAACTAATCTGGATTAACTGAACGTGCTAATCTCAGGAACTACTGCCGGTCAATTCTGTTAACAATGTCGATGTGAAGGCGTGGGTGAAGTGAGCTGCCAAACCATACAAACAAGATGTAATGATAGCTCAGTTGTCGTTCACTTCACTTAAGTGAACACGTTGAGATGTCAACAGAATAGACCAGCTGATTCGAATTGCAAAATTATTTTTGTGTTGGATAGCTAATTTATCAACCGCTACTGTAGGTTGTATTACATCACACAAACATATATATCTGTGGGTTTCTGGAAATATAAGCATGATGTTCAATTTTTAAGGTTAAAATAAAGTTAGTAAAAATTCAAATTTTGAAGAACGAACAGACTTACAGTCGCGTTTTATTAGTAGATACCCAAGACATTGTTCCAAGCAAGCATCTAAGAGCAGTTTAACATAAAAAGTCACTTACGTTAAGTCGATTTATAGTAAAATCTTCGCGTTACATTTCGACAGCTACAGCAAAAATGGTGTCGATGGTAGACAATGTACTACGTACTTAGATCTTAAGTTATATTTAGTGGAATATTTTAAGAAATAAACTAGAGATACTAAATGCTAACATGCATCGCTTTCGTTTCTTGAGTAGCTGTTCTAATGTTGTCAACAATCTTTTAGCGATTATGAATGTTTTTTTCCACATTTTTTTTCTTTACTTGTTGAAAATATTTCTAAAATAAATTAACTATGATGAAATTCGTTTATTAAGTTGGAAAACTGTGAATGATACTATACCTACCAGCATTAATTTATAAAATATTAATACACTTCAGCCGCGACTTCGTTACCTATTTAGAAAGAAAGAAAAATGTTTATTTGGGACTCGCACAAAACAGACAGAAGCAGAATACATTAAAACTAACGATACGTATAATTATTACTTAAATTAACAATTGTAACATTGGATTGATCTGTGCGAGGCCAAAAAAGGTCCCTATCTCAGCATAATTATGCTGCGATATTTAATATAAATAAATAACGCAGCGCTGGTGTTATGATAGGGCCTGTGATGCCACGGACGCACTACTATTTACTGATCTTGATGTGTTTGTTTTAGCTGTAAGTCTTCCATCATGCTTAATAAATAAATAAATAATACTGAACGTAGGACAGTTCGCTCAAACCGCCACATTTTTCTTACTTAGAGTATTTTTATACCCTTCGTACCTTTTAAATAACAGCCGGTCGATTCTGTCGACATCTCACCGTGATCACTTAGGTGGAGTGAACGACAAGTGAACCATCATGACATTTTGTTTGTATGGTTTGACAGCTCACTTGTCGGTCACTTCGCCTAAGTGTTCACTTCGACATGTTTACAGAATTGCACTGCTGGTCCGATTTAAATCATTTACAGTGTAAATGACATGTACCTACATAACCAACCTTAATTATCAAACAATTTAATTGGATAAGGATTAATATCATGATACCAAAATCACTATTGTTGCATTCCACCCGGGTTTTGATTGAATAATTTAAATAAAAAGGGGCCTTTGTGACTTAACCATAATAGTTAGAAATATACCCTTGCGGATTTTTTGTAGATATTAACGTCTTCTATAAAACTGTCCTACATTACTTTGCTCTATTGTCAACAATAGTTTCTGCAGCGTTAGCGATGTAAAGATTTTTTTTGGTGCTTTTTTCACACCTTGGGTTACATTATCGAAGTTCCCATACGGACACCTAACTTTTTGAAAATTATGATATATATGTCTATGTTTGTCAAGGATAATGTAGAATTCTAATGGTGAAAGAATTTTTCAAATCGGTCTAGCAGTTCCTTCGGAGCCTAATCAAGTCAACAAACAGATTATAGTCTGGAATAACACATGGGATATTTTTTTATAAAATATAATTATAAAAATAAAAGATTTTATTTTTAAACATTATTATTATAAACAAACTGTTCAGATTTATAATATAAGTATAGACTAGCTGCCACCAACAGCTCCGCCCGCGCCCGCGTGTGTTACGAAACAAAAAATACCCCATATGTTATTCCAGACTATTATAATCTGTATCTGCGCCAAGTTTCATGAAAATCGTTTCAGACATTCTGAAGTGAAAGAGTAACAAACATCCATCCATCCATCCATCCTCACAAACTTATGCATTTATAATATTACTAGCTAAATTGAGATGTAAGCTACCATATCTTTCAAGTTGGATCAAACTGCACACGTTGTACACATTTGATTAAAATTGCTTAAGTAGTTTAGGAGTCCATCGCGGAAAAACAACGTGATACGTGATTTATATATATAAAGAAGATAGTAGGTATATTAAGATAATTATGTTATTTTAGACTATAATCTACAAAACTTCCAACCTATATGTACATTACCAGCATTTCATTCTTTCTCTGTGCAAAATTTTTCATTTCATGAAGATCTTTACAGGAGTTTCGAGTAACAGACATCTTAAATCTATTATCAGAAACCATCGCATTTATAATATTAAGTAGGAAATAGTAGTATATAAGAATCGAAGGCGACTTCGTCCAATTGCATCTTGTCGTCATCATCATGATCAGCTTATAACAGTCCACTGAGGGTGCAACTCGTCAAACAACACAGATAACAATGATTCTTTTATTTTTAACTAGCTGTACTGCTTCGCTCCCGTCAACTGGCTACCCTACCTTCCCTTTTTTTTGCTTTTAAACCTTCTCTGTATTCTGGTGAACTAAACTAAAAAAGAATTACCGAAATTGGCCCAGCCGTTCTCGAGTTTTAGCGAGACTCACGAACACCAATTCATTATTATATATACAGACTAGCTGTCCCCCGCGGCTTCGCTCCCGTCAACTGCATTTTTTTATTTTTTTTGCGTTTAGAGCTTCCCTGTATTATGACGAACTAAACAAAAAAAGAATTGGTAAAATCGGCCCAGCCGTTCTCGAGTTTTAGCGAGACTAACGAACTGCAATTCATTTTTATAATATAAAGAAGATTTACGTGTTTTATTTTACTTGCGTGGTTGTTCAACGCTTGCCGAGGTTAGTCTGTGGATGGGTGACCATCTCAACATAACGAGTTTCCTCCGTGCCTCGGAAAGCACGTTAATTAAGCTGTTGGTCCCGGCTGTCATTTGGAGATATTTGGTAGTCGTTATGGATAGTCAGAAGCCCGAAAATCTGACGCCAGTCTTGGCAAGGAGTCCGTGTTACCCAGTTATTGAGTTGTGGAGGTCTGGTTGGCTAGCGTGATCCATTCTCAACCACACCAGCGATTCCAATCTCATCTGATGGAGATCTACAGAAGCTTGTCAGTAATAAAAAATAATAAAGCGATTCAGAAATAATTTTCTAACCAGAGCATTCCCCCAAATACTAAACTCCTCCGTCCTTCTAGCAAGTAAAGAATAAAATAAGATATAACTTAAGTAGATATAAACCCAAGGGACATATTACTAAGGAGGATTATATGTGCCTGGCCAGGAGTAAATGGAATTTTCGAGGTTCCTACAGCCTGTTACGTAGTATTTTGCCGATACTTTTTTTGTGTCGATTGAGTAGGTACATAAGTAGGTTATTCATCTAATGTGTACATAATAGTTTTTGTATGTAAGATGAGAGTGTCAGTTGTACCTGAGTCTATAAACGTTTCCTGCGAGTCATTATTGTAGTTCTTATGTTATTTTATAGGTATTTAACAGAATAAACGCAATACTTAAAAGGACAGTTGAGGAGTGACGGAACAAAAAATGATAATTCCACTTTAAAAAAAAAAAGTTAGTTAAAGCATTCGACAGAATACTATAAATTACATTACCCACCAAGCTGGTGTGGTTTAAATCAAGTTAATTCCTCTAGTAAATAGCCTCTAAAGTTGACAGTTTGATGCAGATCATGATATTTCCGTTTTAAAAAGACAAACAAGTTACAGGTTTTTGATGTTTTGTGAAAAATTGGATATTGTGGAATTATCATTTTTTGTTCCGTTACTCCTCAGTTCATAGTGTCACCAAATGAATTCCATAATTATAAGTTCGATAGGTTTACTATAAACAATACGATTTACTTTTTTTTTAATTTCACGTGATACCTATAAAAATGCAGCCTCATTCATATTAAAAATACATACAGCCGAACATAGAACCTTCTCCTTTTTGAAGAAGTCGGTTAAATATGAAACCAGATGGTTTAAATTATTATTAGCCAAATAGTCAATTTATCTACTACATATTATAAATTATAGTCCTCCTCCGCGTCTGTCTGTCTGCTCGTGATAAACCCAAAAACTTCTGCACCGATTTTTATGCTGTTTACAGCAATAGATAGAGTGGTCCTCGAGGAAGATATTAGTATGTAATTTGTCAAGCGGGCGAAGCCGCACGCATCAGCTAGTAATAAATAAATATTTATTATTCTACAATACTACTGTTTTTTAAATATTTTTACGAAAAAGAGTGATAGAGCTTAGCGGAATTATTTATTCAATAGCTGACCCGTGCAACGTCGTCTGCATAACAATTTTCATTACTGCTCCGCTCCTATTGGTCTTAGCGTGATGATATGTAGCCTATAACCTTCCTCGATAAATGGGCTATCTAACACTGAAATAATTTTTCAAATCGGACCAGTAGTTCCTGAGATTATCGCGTTCAACCAAACAAACAAACAAACAAACCCTTATGCTTTATAATATTAGTATAGATTCACTTCACATTTGTGTTGCAACACTTACAAAATAACCCTCATTAGAATCAAAAACACTGTCCGTTGGCCAGTCAAAATTAAATAATTTAATTCAAGCTTTGCATAATGTTTCTGAATATTCTCCGAAAGCTGTCGACAACTTGGCAAGACAGATAAGTATGTTAATTTTAACAAACAAAGCACACGTCGCATTAATGCCTTGGAAAGGCAATTTATTACATCCTTTTTTAAACATTTCCCAGAATTCTGCTTTTCTGGTTAGGCTTCGTTTTGCAAATTCACAAGCATTGAAAATAATCTCGGTGAAAGACGTTCTCTTTTAAAATGTTTAGTTAAACCTCAGTTCAGAGGGTAGATGACTAAAAAATCTAATTATTTCATAATTTCATATTTCATCTATACTTCTATACTAATATTATAAAGCAGAAGAGTTTGTTTGTTTGTTTGTTTGTTTGTTTGGTTGGTTGAACGCGCTAATCTCAGGAACTACTGGTCCGATTTGAAAAATTATTTTAGTGTTAGATAGCCCATTTATCGAGGAAGGCTATAGGCTATATACCATCACGCTAAGACCAACAGGAGCGGAGCAGTAATGAAAAATGTTACGCAGACGACGTTGCACGGGTCAGCTAGTTATTTCATAAGATCGATTTCCAAAAAACATTGTTAACGTATTTTTACACGTTAACACAAAAAAAAAAAACAAGTTAAGAAGGATAATAATGTAAATGTAACGGACAATGTGTATGAACTAAACGTCTCTTCTTCTTCCAGTTCGGGTCTTCTCCCTTTCCTGCGCCAAGTCAACCGATTTTGGGTAGTTATAGTTATGGGGGCCGAGTCACCCACGTCCGTAGGAGAATACCCTTCAGCGAATCCCTACACGTGGTCCCCGGGTGGTGCTAAACAGGTGACACTAACCGCCTCCGTGGTCTAGTGGTTAAACCACCTGATTCAGACCCAGAGGTCCCGGGTTCGATTCCCAGCGGGGGCAAATTTTTTGCTTGGTTTGGTTGGTGGTAGGACTTTTTCTAAGTCCACCTGGCAAGTTACCACCATCATGTCTACGTCTGTCGCCATAACAACAATGTTAACAGCATTGTTGTGTTCCGGCAGTTAGGCCAGTTCCTCTGTGTAAGATGATTCCGGGTGAAACTCGCTTCCATCTTCGGCCTAATCATCACTTTCCATCAGGTGAGATTTGGGCCAAGAGTTTCCCCGTTTTGCATAAAAAAAAGTTATTTCGTGAAACACTATCCTGATATAAATAATAAAAAAATCTGCTGGTTTCAAGAAAAAAATATCAACTTGTTTGAAAAAAAAAGTGATGTGATTGGCTGTTGATAATTCATTCAACGAATCACAGGAACAAACTCGCTTTTAACAAAATGTCATAAATATTTATGTTGCGATCATTTTCATTTTTGAAATAGTTTCTATACCTATCCTCCGTATTATTTATTTTGCTGGTGTTCAAACAGGCGCACAATTTTATCTTACAAAAATTGATGTTATGTTAAACATTTAAGTTATAAGTTTACATCTCTAGAACTTTACCGCGGTACCGGCACAGAAAAAGCTGCACTAACTACTTAAGTGTTTGCTTAGTTACTAACTTTACGTTTAAACGCAACACCTAACTTTATCTTGGATTAAAACCGGCTAGGTGAGTGTTGGGCCTTCCCGTAAATCATGTCAAAAAATAAGTAGCAAATTTTACACTTAATAATTACAAAGTTCCAAATGCGCTCAGTCTAAAATCTCTGTATCTCTTTGGAGTTTTTTTCGATATTTTCAATTGCCCAGTACATTTTATACACACAATTATAATACAAATTAACAAGTTAAGAGTCCTATGACATTTTTTACGGAAATTCATGATTTTTGACGCTGTAGTTTTCAGCAGCAGTAAGATATTTTAATTATTTGATCCTGAATAACGATAGTGCCAGTCTCTTTCTTGTAAGTTAGAGTTACACATTTTCATTTTTCTTTTTGTGTAATTTACTATAAATATTTTACGAACTCAGTTTGCAAGAAAAAATTTCGGCGATGGAACTTTGACGGTCAAATTCACATTGTTACAATCAATTCTTTTAAAAGCTGAAATTACTAAAATGTAAGTTGAATGTTTTACTTGTTTATTGAAGTTCTAGAATTTCTTTTAATTCCTTGAGTTTTCACGGAAAAAAAACGTAAAGAAAACCTAATTTAAGCCAGAAATGTCTTGATTCAGCGTCCATTATATTCCAAATAAAAACAATTTTATCAAATAAATTGATATGATATAAAATTTCAATCTACAATGAATACGTTTAATTAGTTTTCGTTTGTCAATATAATAAAACTAAATTACAATAAATAAAATTAATGTACTATATATTCTACATCAATTCAGCGCGCGCGCTCCTCAGTGTCGTGCGAGCGCCCAAATAAACTATAATCCTATTCAGACTAGTAAGTATCAAAATTGTTTCGCGGACTATAGATGTACTCCCAACTCAGACCAACGTAACTTCGTCTATTGTAAACGAGCATTGACGATTCGTAATAGGACTCTTAAGCTAAGCCTTTAACGTTAGGTGATGATTTTCTATGAATTTCGTCATATATGTTACTATTGTGCATACTTTTCATGTATCCAAAAACAGCTGTTTCTTTTTAGAGGAAGGCATTATGACTCTAATAAAAAAAACTACTTTAATGCGACTATTTCACGGATCTATAAATCTGAAAAGAAAAAAACTTATTATTTTTAAACGATCCTGCACAATCAGACACGGTAGGATGGACAACTAAAAACAAAAAAAAAACCCTCTTCGCCAGAATGAATGGTCAATTTTGTTGCCGTGATTAATATCTATAACCATGCCAAATTACACCTACGTAGCTTCAACATTATCTTAGTAAAACCACAGACGGACGAACGGACATGGCGAAACTATAAAGGTTCCTTATTTTACTACAGAACCCAAAAAAGGTGCCTTCCGGCTTAGTTTATTGTAATCCTAAGAGGACTAAGCCCTCATCACGGATTCCCATTAACTACACAATATCTAATCGTGCGAGACTGTTAACTTCACGAAGGCAGACAAAAGGGCTACTATATGCAACCCTCGAGGGCACTAAATACGATCCAATGACCTCATCGACCCTTCTATTAATCTTTTTAACAGCCTTTTAAGAGATTGCGTCGGGAATGTGCGCCTCTTGTTGGGCCTAATTAAAATCTTCCCATTTTTGGTGGCGCTTGAATTAGGGGATAGTATCTTGTATCTTTCTGGAGTAAAGAGCAATGACAAAATTTTGGCGGCCAGTATTGCTAGAGCTGAATAGGCTTGTTTACTGAAAAAATCTAATAAGTCCGTCAGTTAGATTATCAAAAATTATTTGACCCGTATTTTTTCTTTTGTTAGGGGAACCGGGAACCAAAATTGACGAAGTTACGACGCTTTTAAAATTCTCAATACGTCACTCTCTGGCATAATTTTTAGCGGGTAGTGACGTCACGAGCCCCCAATCTCGAGTTTTGATGCGTTTTATCTTTGTCAATATTGATTGATTTACAATAACAAAAAATACGTGTCCATTATTTTTCAATATATTCTAACTGACGGACTAAATAGTTTGGCAATTTGTGGATGGTGGAAACTAGCCTATTGGCAGTGGGCAGGGCACATTGGTCGCAGAACACATGGTTGATAGGGCCGAAAAATTCTGGAGTGGTGACTGCAGAAGGCCTCCCACAAGATGGACCGATGATCTGGTGAGGGTCGTGGGTAGCCGATGGATGCATGATGCATAGGACCGGTTACTGTGGTGGCACTTGGGGGAGGATTGTTGTATGTCCAGCAGTGGAAGTCTTTCAGCTGATATGATAATCATGATTAAAGTCAGTGCACTTGATTACTTTTCGGTCGTTACTTCCATTCAAATTAAATGTGTTTGTGAGTGACTGTGTTTACTGCTTTTACTCATAGAAAGTGGCGTACTGATACTGTGTAAATTTTTACTGTGGTTATGACAACCAATATACTTTTTGCTCCGAGTACATTGTGTAGAAACGATACGGAGTATCTGTCCCCGAACGTCTGCCCTCAAAAGAGGATAAATGGGAAGTTTCATGTCATCTGTCCCTAAACTTATATATAAAAAAACACAAAAATCCTCATTTTTTCCCATTTGGGGACACTTTCGGCAACTTTCGGGGTAATAAACACCAACGTGCTATTAATGTGATAATGTAAGAAAGCAGAATCAGAAAGCACATCAAGCTACCTGTCACTGTCAAATTTCCTAATTAACCTTGAACCTAATGCGTTAGCGATGAAGATGAAAATGGTAATTCGACCGATTGTTGTGTAGCTAATATTGTAATTCTAATATGATTCTGCTAAAGCGGGCTTCTTAGACCCACTGTTCCCTTGACCACTAATTGTCATTGTGACCTTGGTATGATATGCGTTTGCCAAAATTCCTTTTAGTTAAGAAGCAGTCAGGCGATCACTAGAAAACAAGGAAGATTTTTTTATGTATTCGTAACGAGCCTGTGATTTTTTTTTTATTTATACCTAAACTAAAGTTTTTTTTTTTTATTAATACAAAACGAGGAAACTCTTGGCCTAAATCACACCTGATGGAAAGTGATGATTAGGCCGAAGATGGAAGTGAGTTTCACCCGGAATCCTCTTACACAGAGGAACTGGCTATCATACCTCTAACTGCCAGAACACGACAATGCTGTTAACATAGTTATTATGGCGACAGACTTAGACATGATGGTGGTAGCTTGCCAGGCGGACTTAGAACAAGTCCTACCACCAACCAAACCGAGCAAAAAATTTTCCTCCGCTGGGAATCGAACCCGGGACCTCTGGGTCTGAATCAGGTGGTATAACCACTAGACCACGGAGGCGGTTAGTGTCACCTGTTTAGCACCACCCGGGGACCACGTGTAGGGATTCGCTGAAGGGTATTCTCCTACGGACGCGGGTGAAGTTGTTCACTACGAAACCATTTTCCAAGGCTTGTAATCAGCTGACTACAGTAGCCACTATATTAGTGCTTGAGATCATCTTCACGTCTGTCACAGAATAGTAATTAAGATTATTTCCCAAGGGATCATTAATTGGGCTTCCAATGTACAGAACTCAGTAATCGAGCGCAAATATAGGTACCTACCATATAAAATACAATTACAATTTATTATAGAAGTAACGTAATAATAAACTCGGCTGAAATTCTTTTATACTACCTACGTGTAGTTGAATAACCTTTAGTGTCCACAAATCTTAATTTGTATACTAAGGTACAAAAATTGAAAAAAGTAACATAAATCTTGAGTAAATGGTAAAGAAAATAATTAAAGAGAAATAAATACTGAAACGCCTTAAAATATTCAAAACGTGGGTACAAAAAGGACTTACAGTATGTATGGCGATTCTCGTATTCGAAAATTGAAAAAGCACCTTTAATTTCACTACATTTTGACAAGTTTTTGGCTTTTTTCCTGCTCGTCCACTGTACTTTACTGATTAATTTCGTTGCGGAATTCAAAACAGTTGAATCCGTTTCTCCAGGACTTGCCGGACATCATTGCCTTGACGTTTTTCTGAGTTGCAGTGCTTGGAAATGTGTTGCCCAATTACAAAAAATGTTTCCGGCGTTGATTGTTTCTGAGATAATATTGCGACTTGTATTTTAACGCTTTTAAAGCACTTTTACTTATTTTCAAGCAATTGACATGCTTATGCGAACGTTATTAAAAAGTTACTAAAATTACTAGCCCCTAAGATGACCCACTGACTGAAATGACCCTCAGGTTTAGAGACGCCATATCTAAGTTCCAGAAGACAGAAAGGGTAAAAACAAAATACTGCAATAGTAATAACAATATCAAACAACTTACAGTTCTATCACCGCTGAATATTCTTTGAACACCATTAATTTAACATCAATGATGACTCACAACACTTCACAACAAGCGAAACTGTCACCAATGACCACTGAACAAGATTCAAATTAACTCACACGCTTTAAATTGCAATGGAACTCACTCGTTAGTCACTGAATCAGAGGACACAATTTTAAAACTAGAATTATTATAAAACTACACTTTTTTATTAAAACACTATAACACTGGCCGGTTTTAAATTAACTAGAAACTGTTTGTATTTGTTTATAGATAAAATATTGCTTAAAAATGCCACTAAAACACAACATTTATAGGAAGCGTGTTCGTTACTTCAATTAATCGTTTGAATTGAACATCCCAAGAGGAGACAATGTGTGTAAACAGACGGACAGATGTAACTCAACTAAGTAAATGTATAGGAATGGCTGTGTTCAGATTGGTAATTTAATTCCTCGCAATATTATCTACGTTGAGTTCTCCTTGAAGATTCTGCGAAGCTAGATCTATCTAGCTTCGCAGAATCTTATGTTTTTAGACATAAAATTCGCATAATTTTAGAGTAAGAAAGAAACAACATTAGGTAATTATGTAATTGAGTTATTTTAGTATTTAAACATTTTTCAACTGTAGCTGCGTAGGTATAAACAGTGTAGTGTGTGTCTTATTGTTTGTACTTACGCTCTTTATAAACTTCCTAGATAAATTAATACATAACTGCATAGCCATAACTTGATTCCTAGATTCTTTTTAACTTGTATTTTCTAAGTTTTTTCTGCAAATTAGCTATTTTCAATGCTTTGTTTACATTTCTTGTTTTATGACATTGTCATTTAGACAGTCCTAGTTTTCTTTTTATTTGTATTCTGAAATTAGCTAGGAGTTTTAGGTCGCATATGAAATTGTTATCAGACATTCTTAAAGTCCATTTTTTCTTTTCCATCAAATTCTAGAAACTCATATCAAATTCAAAATAAAAGAATAAAAGCGAGCCTTCATTTTAGAGCCGTCTTAAAGAAATGGTCAGTCTACGTTTGGAGCTGAGATAAGCAACAACTCGGAAAAAGTCCTTAAGAGTGACTGAGAGGACAGTTTGCCTCCAGGGACCAGAGAAGTCGCCCTCCCTCCTATACTAAGTGTAGACTTAGAGGAGGACGTTTCCAAGTTTACCTCCTCGAACCTTATAAGTCGGCCTCTCTCCTTGCCGCCTTTAAAGGACACCTTGATGCCTGGGCTGAACGAGCCTGGGAGGAAGACATTACTCGGCCCATCCTCTCCAGCCCATTGAAGAGTGACGACCCTCCAGTCCTCCGGTTCTTCAACGGACCCTGCTGGTCCTCCGGTTCTTCAACGGACCCTCCCGTCCTCCGGATCTTCAACGAAGATTTCATTTCCATCTCACGTCCACTCATCCTTTTCTTTCATCATCCGTTCTTAAGTTTGGTAATCATTAAATCTTTATACTATTTATTTGTCCTTTTCCCTTTTAGTACGCATTCCCCCTCCTAGGTAGGTGAGTGCTATATGTGACCTCACATTTTACAGGCTCCCCCTGTAAAATGTAACGTTACAGATTGGCGCCCAGTTTTTACTAACCCACCCCTTAAATCATTTTCAGACATTCTGCAAGTTTTTTATTTCAAAATTCAAAAACAAACTTCCACAAGGCGATTATATTTGGTAACTATTTCCATCATACATCCTCATCCATCTCAACCCTTACTCCTCTTACAAACTTTACATCATCTTATACTACACCCCCACACACATTCCATTACCCACTGGTAATTGGCACCCTTTCACTGCTTGGATGTAGTTTTTAAAACCAACTAGTGGCCATCACCACTTTTGGGCTTTACCAAGTAAGGGATTGGTTACTCTACGACGGCTATTGGACAATATCCCGTATGTCGTTTACTCCTTAAACTTAACTCTCTACCAAAATATTAAGTATATACAATCTATATATTCTATCACCTAGGTATTCTTCACCCCCACATACAATCCGTTATCATGAGATAATTGGCACCCTTTCGGCCTCTTGGATGCGTTTCTATATCCATTCGTGGGCGCTACCAAGGTTGGAGATTGGTTACTTTACGACAGACACAGGAGAGTATCCTGTAGACATTTATACATACCTAAACAACTACGTTACACCCATTACAATTGCTTCATCATATATTCTGAAACTTACACTTTAAACGTTACTTCATCATCGTTCGATTCATTACCACTAGTGCAATCTTTATGAAGTTTTCGTAAAAATTACTTGATCCTAGATTATAAATCTGTGATTCGGGAGTTTACATGATCCTAGGAGCTATGATAGTTTTGGTGATACTCTTATTAAATAACACCAAAACCTTTTAAGCATACTTGTTATCAAATTCCTTACTTCAAATAAATTACGGAAAAAATAATTTTCGTTTGACTTGTTATTTGACATCATTCGTTGCTAGGTAACGGACATAGTGTTCCAAGCATGGTTTTATAAAGTTCTATGGTTGTTTATTTTTAAAGTTTAATTTTGTCTATTTTGTTTTTTTTTTTACATGCTCATGTTTTAATTTTAGTACTTATCTCGATGTTTTTAAAAAAATCTTAGTATAGTCTTCTTATTACTTGTTTTTGTTCAAAATTCTTATTTTAATTTTATATGTTATATTAGGTACTTGATTGACTCTTGTAAAAACCATTTAGAATTAAGAACGGTATCACTTCTCCTTTTCAAAAACTTTTTGGCTTGTATAATTTTTTTTTTTTGTTGAGCGGTACACAACTCGTAAAATAAGCCATTGTGTCGAGCGGTTTTATAACTCGTAAAATAAGCCTTAGTGTATATAGATATTTTTTTTTAAACTTACTTGAATACTTGAAACTCGAAGGCTTATGTATCCTTAGTCTTGAATCTCCTTGAACCCTTGACTTAAGCTTGAAGGCTTTTCTTAAGCACTTTATGCTCTTTAACCTTGGACTGCTTTTCTGAGCAGAAAACCTTATAACTATTTAATTTTAATATGGGTTTTAAAAAAGGTGCGGGTTACGACACCTAATAAAATAAATAAGCCTTCGTAAACCTTAAAAATAATCCCTTGTGGAGTACGCGTCATTGAATGTGAACCGTATCCCCTAAGTATGATGGTGATGTATGTTTGAGGAAGTGTGAAAGGTATCCTAGTTTGATGTAAGGTGTGTGAAAGAGCAAGGTTTTATTTTCAACCTCTAAATTTTCCTAGTTGTTAACTTTCTGGGGTTTTGGGTAATATAGTATTATTTTTTTTACTTACTGTATCATTGTAAATACTCATTTAATTTAATTTTAACTACCTAGTTACTGTTCTTCTATTGTTGCTCTCTTGAATTACTAAACAAGAAAAATTTTTTCATTGCATTCAAAATTTTTCCGGGGTTTTCGGGGTAATGTAGTGTGTGTCTTATTGTTTGTACTTACGCTCTTTATAAACTTCCTAGATAAATTAATACATAACTGCATAGCCATAACTTGATTCCTAGATTCTTTTTAACTTGTATTTTCTAAGTTTTTTCTGCAAATTAGCTATCTTCAATGCTTTGTTTACATTTCTTGTTTTATGACATTGTCATTTAGACAGTCCTAGTTTTCTTTTTATTTGTATTCTGAAATTAGCTAGGAGTTTTAGGTCGCATATGAAATTGTTATCAGACATTCTTAAAGTCCATTTTTTCTTTTCCATCAAATTCTAGAAACTCATATCAAATTCAAAATAAAAGAATAAAAGCGAGCCTTCATTTTAGAGCCGTCTTAAAGAAATGGTCAGTCTACGTTTGGAGCTGAGATAAGCAACAACTCGGAAAAAGTCCTTAAGAGTGACTGAGAGGACAGTTTGCCTCCAGGGACCAGAGAAGTCGCCCTCCCTCCTATACTAAGAGTAGACTTAGAGGAGGACGTTTCCAAGTTTACCTCCTCGAACCTTATAAGTCGGCCTCTCTCCTTGCCGCCTTTAAAGGACACCTTGATGCCTGGGCTGAACGAGCCTGGGAGGAAGACATTACTCGGCCCATCCTCTCCAGCCCATTGAAGAGTGACGACCCTCCAGTCCTCCGGTTCTTCAACGGACCCTGCTGGTCCTCCGGTTCTTCAACGGACCCTCCCGTCCTCCGGATCTTCAACGAAGATTTCATTTCCATCTCACGTCCACTCATCCTTTTCTTTCATCATCCGTTCTTAAGTTTGGTAATCATTAAATCTTTATACTATTTATTTGTCCTTTTCCCTTTTAGTACGCATTCCCCCTCCTAGGTAGGTGAGTGCTATATGTGACCTCACATTTTACAGGCTCCCCCTGTAAAATGTAACGTTACAACAGTGTGTTTTACAAAAAAAAAATGATCCGTACTTAATCTAATTGCAAAAAAAAAACAACAGTTATTATTATGGACGATTTAATTTTATTTGAGAATCTGTACAAATGTCTAATCTCGATTCGTTGAAATGAAATACTGCAAAAACTTTAGCAAAGTTTTCTAACCTTTCCAAGTTGACTTGAGCGACCCCTGTACGCAGATAATTTGTTATCCGTAGCTCCATTTTGTTAAAATATTATGATTTGGAATTTATCTCGAAAATAAACGAGGCCGTAAGTTCAAATACTTACGAAAAAGCTACTTCAACGATATTTTATTCCACTTGATTAATTTAAATTGGTAAAAATGTACTTTTAGTCAGAACACTTCATTTAAGCGTGGGGGATATAATTACAATAAATAAATTATAATAAAATTAGGCATAATTTTATTTATAACATTCTAGGTAGCCGTGTACTTAAATAAATTTCTAGAAACCTTCTTCTCTGGTATCTGATAGCACTTAACATGACTAAAATACTAATTTAATAAACGGCACGAGTCGAGAGTATACACTCTGTTGGTCGGTTTGACGACGACCGTTTAGAGCTGTCGTGAGCAACGCTTCACGTTATCGGTTCGTCAGTCAGTGCTCATCGAATGTTGGACTTGCAAATTTCGTTCGCCCACCGTACATTAGCGAGATCACCCTGCCGCATTCATCTAAGCTGAAAGGACCACAAATGACTTAGAATTTTACTAAGTGTAACGGAAATTTTCGATTTAGGTTTTCCTAAAAAAACATACGAAAAAAACAGTTTTGTAATTCGACAAAATGAACTGGTTGGGTTCCTATTTATTTCTCAAACTACGTTACACGGACAACACTAAGAAAGTCACAAGACACCTGTCTTCAATAAAGCCTATAGTTTGTTCTCACCATCACTTTCAGAAACCCATTTCTCGGAAATAGAACGGATCCTTTAAGGAAAAAGAAGACCCATAATAGACGAACCCAAAAAAAGCTTAAAGTAATGACTTTTACGTGGATCTACCAAAATACGGTTTTTCCCTTTACAACCTTTTCCGTATTAACCGTACCGAGGTACAAACCAATGAACTGTGCTATTGAAACTTTTGAATATATTTTAAGTGAAAATTACGCCGAATCAAAGCAGGGAAGATGTGATTACAAAATGGTGAATTATTAATTAAAATTATGATTTTAGCGACTGAGAAGTTAGAAAGAGGGATCTGAAATTCAGAAGGACTGATTAAAAGCATTGGATTACAGCTGAATTTTATATTTTGGATTTATTCTTGTCTCAATTCCGATCTGCTTGCTTTTCAATAACTGAGTATACACTTGAAACGTAACTAACACGTGCAGAGGAGCTCATCATCATCATCATAATATAAGCCGAAAGACATCCACTGCCAGACATAGGCTTCACCCAAGTCTCGCCACAACAACCGGTTCTGTACGTCCCGTACAAGAGTGAATTGTAATTTTTAATCGACTTCCCAACAAGGAGGAGGTTATCAATTCGATTGTATGTTTTTTTTTATGTTTGTTACCTCATAACTCCGACAGTTATGAACCGATTTAAAAAATTATTGTTTTATCTGAAAGGATATACTTGCAGATTGGTCTCATTTAAATTTTATGAAAATCGGTTACGAACTTTGGATTTTAAATCGAAATAGCTGGAATTCGTCTACTTGGATGATAGTTTTTCATCCAAGTAATCGAAATTGCGAATTTTGCTTTTCTGCGATTTTGCGGTGGTGTTATTAGGTATGGGGTACCACTAATAAGTGCAAAATAAAAAACTTTTTACAAAAAAATACAAACGACTTCCAAAAAAAAAAAACACTACAAAGTAAAAAATAACTTTAATTTCGGAAGTCGGTGTTTTTGTTAGTTTCTTCGTATTTTGACACCGACTTCCGAAATTAAAGTTTTTTATTTACAAGTCTTCTCCTCCGCGTATAAAACTTTTGGAATGCAGACGAGCATTCAGAAAGCATCTGTCACAAAACCTGTTATTTGTGACAAAAAACCGATAAGTTTTTGAATTTTTTTTCCAGTGATAACTATGACTTTGCGATTTAAATTGAATGTTTTAAAGAACTGTAATTTGCCGTTTTGTTTCCATCAATGAACAGAATAACGTATACATTATTAACATTATCGCTCAACACAATTTCATCCATATAGCCCATATTCCGGAATTTCGGCATTAAAAGCTTATCCTTTTACTTCATCCACGAATTAATGGAACCAATCTCGCTCGAAGTCGGGGCAGATTATAACTTTACGTGAGCCAGAGATGAAAGTTCTTCGGATTTTATCTTTTTGTGTATCGTTGGAAATAAAAATGTAATTTGACTTTTCATATTTTGTGAGAATTGAGGTGTTTAGGGTTGTTTTGGGGTGAATATGGAGATGCTAGATTAAGGTGAAGCAATTTTCCAGCATCGTTGGAGAAGAAAATAGTTTAAAGAAGTTTACTTTCCAGAGATTTTGTATAATATTATGCACTATCTGTGTGAAGTAAATTGATTCAGTCCATATGCATGGAGTTTTTGTCTTTTTTATTTTAATTTATAGTCATAAAATTAAATTTAAAAAAAAATAAAGTCACCTCGGACCTGCCGTTTAGATACAAAAGTCGATAAACAATCCTTTTAAATTAATATCTTCAAGTTGACAAAAATATATCGATACGTTTTTTAGTTATTCCAATTAGTACATTTATCTGCCCCGATTTTAAGTAAATATTTTGCTCAAAATTTTGATTCAAAAAACCAAAGTGTTAGTGTTGCTGTTTATGTGTCTCTACGCGTCTTGATCATCTTGTCATCTTTTGCTGCTAGGGCGTTAAGTAACAATACTGTCAGATAATATCTACACATTACTCTGTCGTGCTTTCCGAGACTTTGGCATTCATGCATCATTCTTATCGTCTCTCGTAGTTCAAATAACAATTAACTTTATTTCCAAAGTTTCACGTTTTCACGGGGTAAGATTTATTTGCCTCAAAAAGAATACAATTATTCACTTCTATGAGGAAAAACAACAATTAAGATAAGAGACGAAGAAGAAACGCCTACATATTTAGCAGTAGAAGAAACAAGAAAAAACACCTACATATTTTAAGAAGAAACACCCACATATTTAGCAGTAAACACTCTCAAACTACATATTGCTATTAGGGCTGCATACTTAGAATACTCTGAGATCCCACATACCTAAGCAAGTTATTATACCAAGAAGCTTGAAACTAATAGATGGCGAATGAGTAAAGTTGTATCCAGCTAAAGGTTTTGACACCAATAGCGGATAATAGCTTACTAGCTGTGCTGTAGAGTCAAACTTTCGCGATTAGCTCAGCCAAAGGTTTCTTGTTTGGGATTGGGGAGAAACACAAGAGAGTGGTATCGATTAAACTGTGTTCGATTTTGTGTGAAGTTTTAGTTTCGTTGGGGTTTAGTAGGTATATATAACTGTAAATAATGACTAATTTCACTGTTGATTCTGGCTTTCAGGAGTTGCAGTGGTTGGCAAAGTGTGGCGGGTTTGTCCAAAAAAAAAACTAATAACTATACCCACATTTACGCCGTACGACATTTCATACAAACTTTCAAGTTCTTATATTTTTTAAAAGAATGAATTAATTAATTTTCACGAAACGTCCTACGCATAAGCAGGTTTGCAGGGTCCAAAAAGTAAGAAGAGAATATTTTCGAAATGTCTTATTTAAAAGAAAATAATAAATATAATCTCTGCTTCTGTGGAAAATTTAAAATCGGTCGAATTTGGCTTTAACACTATATTTCGAAAATCTTCTCATATGTCTACTTATGCCCTAGGAATTCTCTACCAGTAAACCAAAGGTGTTGAAGAGAACTCCGAAACAATCAAACAAATAAAATAAAATATGTTATAATAATAGTGCCCGTTTACGGAGACGCGGGGCGTCGAACGTCCGACGCCGCGGTGCATGTGAAAAATATATGTTACATTAGACTATTTACTGAATAATTTGATTTATTAAAATTTACAAAAAAAAAAATTACAACTTACATTTTTTAAATTAGTGGAATCAGCGGGGAATCGATGGAATTTTTGTCCCAATTTGAGGAATGTAACTTGGCTTTTTGGGTAATTTCATAAATTGCTGTTGACACCGCTTGTCTGCGGTGGCGGGTTGGTACCCGCCTTCTTTCTTCTTTGAAATCGCTTCTCTGTGAACACTCTCATACAACGCCATATATGTTTGAATTTAGTGTGGGCCGCCACGCCGCACGCTACGCTCGACGCTCCGCATTTCCGTAAACGAGCACGTCTAAAAGTTAACGATCAATCCTAACAATTCAAACAACTGGACAATAATCGATCGACGCCGCGACACCAAAAATAAGGACTGCATAAAATTCTCGATCGGCGACACTTTTTCAGTTTACTCAGAATCTGACCCGTGCAAATATACGAGTTTCTTTTTTTCGCAATGTGTATTGACGTGGAAATGGGACAAAAGACCTTCGGTTCAATTCAAAGGATAATCAAATAGTTTACGGTTGGAAAACATTTGCGTTTCGTACTTTTGGGGTAGCAGCTTTATTTATGTTCACAATAGCTTTCGGCGACCGCCCCGCCTTTGACAGATCATTTTGTGGTTAATGAAATGGACCGGTTACAAAGAGATAAGTATCGCGACGCAATTGACTCCTTCGGAAAGTTTCTTAATGAAATTCGATCCTTCGAACGTATGTTTTATTTGTGTTACTTTCACCGAGACTTTGTTGGGAGTTAATGATTTTGTTTCAGTAATTCGGAGTTGATATAACGTAATGATATTATCTGACTTCGACGAGTCCCTGAAGTTTTCACCAGTTTGACTGTAAGTTGTAATTAGTTTAGTTTTAGTTTGCTTTTCGATCAATGTATTTGTTAAATTACATCAGGTTATAGAAATAACATTAGATGGGAGTAAAAATACATGTAGCAGCTAGTTAAAACTTTCAAGTCCCCAAGTACTTAAGTAAGTTCATGAGCATTCCCGAACACACGCTCGTGATTCTATTACGACAAACGAGAACGTCGGAAACTCCCAGCATCAATTCCCGCAACGGAACGAACAAATTCTTTAGATTTTTAACCAAAACATTCCTTTAAAGTCAGAATTTAATCTAAAACAGTAATTACACTCGCATCTAACGTTGTATGTGCAATCCTGGATAGTATCTGAACAATTATCTGCCTAATAACTAAGTCCACAAGTTCTGCAGAGTAATTGTGCCGACTCGCTCTAAGTCTGGATTTGTTCGTATGATCCTGTAGTGTCCACAGTATGTGCTAATTGGAAATAGAAGAATCGGGATTAAATCTGGATTCAGTGGCGCTAGATACCCGTTCTAGTAAAAACTTTACACGAGCATGTCTCTCTATGTATTTTATTTTTACGTTTTGTATTTTTAGTTTTGTACGGCATACGTCATGATGTCGTTTGAAAAATTCTGTAGTGCATTGAAGAGCAAATTCAATCCGAATGTACAATTTCATGGAGCAGGGATCTAGTCTTTGCTCTCTCTTTTCATGTTATTTTGTATTCTAAATCCTGTGTGAGGTTTCAGTATTTTTCTGACGTAGAATTTTATCTAGTTTTATTTACATTTTTTTGTATTTCACGGGTTGTACGGGTCATTAGTGATTGTTTGTAGGTAATCGGTATGTCCCTGCTCTTTACCCATTTAACATTTAGTTTTTTATCAAAACGCAAACGATTTCATAATGATTTCTGTTTTAATGATTTATTTGTTGTACAAATACCACAGTGCAGTCTTCTCAACCAAAAAATAACTGGTAGAGATTTTTCATTAAGACCGTATACATATACATATTGTAAAAATTGATGCATCTAAACTTCAATATTATAAATACTAATATTATAATGTTGAAGAGTTTGTTTGTTTGTTTGGTTGACGGTGCTTATCTCAGGAACTGGAATCGAATTAAAGAAATCTTTAGTGTCGAATGGCCCATTAATCGAGGAAGGCTAATAACATCACGCTCCATAGACCAAAAGGAGCGGAGCATTCTTGAAAATTGTGGTGGGGTCAGCTAATATGAAACATCATGTCTAAATTTCTCAAAGGGTCAAGGAGGAGCTCTAACTTCAAGTTTTTGCAATCATCATCTCTCTAGCCTTTTCCCAACTATATTGGTGTCGTCGGCTTTCAGTCAAGTCAGGCGTTTTTGGGGGCCGAGTCACCCGCGTCCGTAGGAGAATACCCTTCAGCGAATCCCTACACGTGGTCCCCGGGTGGTGCTAAACAGGTGACACTAACCGCCTCCGTGGTCTAGTGGTTATACCACCTGATTCAGACCCAGAGGTCCCGGGTTCGATTCCCAGCGGGGGCAAATTTTTTGCACGGTTTGGTTGGTGGTAGGACTGGTTATAAGTCCGCCTGGCAAGCTACCACCATCATGTCCAAGTCTGTCGCCATAACAACAATATTAACAGCATTGTTGTGTTCCGGCAGTTAGAGGTATGATAGCCAGTTCCTCTGTGTAAGAGGATTCCGGGTGAAACTCGCTTCCATCTTCGGCCTAAACATCACTTTCCATCAGGTGAGATTTGGGCCAAGAGTTTCCCCATTTCGTATAAAAAAAAAAGTCAAACTGGATTCAGCTGAATACCAGTATTTTAAGTGAAGCGGCTGCCTACCAGACCTCCACAATCCAATAACTGGGTAACACGGACTCCTTGGCAAGACTGGTGTCAGATTTTCTGGCTTCTGACTAACCGTAACGAGCTTCTCAGGTTTTTTTCAAGTGACGACAAAAATATCGATTAAAATTTTTGCACGTTACTGTAACAGGAAAATCGTACGTTGTGTGCGATTACGTCCACGAGTGCACATCTGTGGCAGCCTTCATCCATCGATGCACACGTTATGTCACTCGCTTTGACTGACTGACCTTGCCTATTCAGTTTCCAGGCCTTTTTATAGCGCAAACTCTGTGTCTATCTGTTGATCTCAGTGTCTATTTTGAAAATCTAGCAAGATTTTGTTTTGAAATAGTGTTAGTGGATTGGCGGTTGGGTAGTTCGTTTTTGATTTGTTTGTTTCATAATCAGTTTGTTTTTAGAAAAGGGTATTTGCGATTTATTTAGTAGTCCACTGTTACTGACACTGTGACAGACATACTGTTAATAGAATAAAAAATTATGAGTGACAACTTGTGATTTTTATAATAATTATAAATAAAAAAAATCTTGATCCAACGAAGTTTCAATAGGCCTTTTGAAATTAAATAAAGACATGCAATAAAAAAAATAAAATCATAAAATTAGAAATTTAAAACTAACAAATTAATTTATTAAATATAATTAAAAGAAATTAAACGTTAAAATAAAAACAAATAAATAACTGCAATTATCCATTAAAAACTAAAAACACAATATAATTAGCGTCGTAATTATGATACAATAGAAAGCGGTGACCTTGATAGAACTTTGACGTTCAAAATTTGCTGTCACTCAGTCTAATTTGAACAAATGACTTTTGACTTTGATACTTTGATTGAGCGTTCAGCTAAAATATCGAATTCCCTGTTGGTGTTTACTGGCAGCTACAACCTGGGAATATTTTGGTCAAGACGGAATAGGTTACTTTTAAGTAAGCGTGCTCCATCGTTGAACAATTATCGCATTTTTTTTTTACATTTGATAATCACGCATTGGACCTCCAACCTCACCTAATGGTAAGCGGTGATGCAGTCTAAGATGGAGCACGCTTACCTAGAAGATACCTTTTCACTCTTGACATAAAGACAGGTGAGATTGTTTAAACGGGTGCCTTTAAATGTACTTTAAGGATGTGTTTTATGTTTTTAAATTATTGACTGATTTATTTGATGATTTTTAAATTTTAGCATTTAAGTGATTGTCAATGTTTTTGTAAATTACCATGTGAAATTGAGACTTGGTACTTTAACAAAGAAATTTGATTGTTTTTTTTTAAACTCTTTATTTATATTTTTTTTTATTTGATATGGGTTTGCTCGTGAATCTAGTCTTGGTCAGAGATGACAGAGACAAAGTCTTTATACCATTTAAATTAAATGAAAGGGAATTGTCTATCTGAAATGAAATATCCCTCTGAGTTCTCAATGCATTCAAGATTTGTAGGTAATCATAAACAGTACAAGACCCATCCCTGACCCTTGCCCCACCCCCCGACCTTATACCGTGGCTACCAAGGAAGTTCCGCACTGTTTGCACATCAAAACCTCTTCGAGTCCAGTAGGACACGTAACGCAGTCGTTTTGCACCGTCCATGCAAATATTCAGTTGTCGCAAACATACAGGAAGCTGAAAATAACAAGCTGGACATGAACTTGAATTTATGAAGCATTCATGTTTTTGTGGTAGAATGACTTAGTGACTTTGTACCTAGCGGACTATCGTCATAAGAAAAAAGGACGCATCGACACGTCATAACGAAATAACCAATTTACGACTTTAAGTTATTTCCTTAGTGGCGGAAATCGGTTACTTCGTTTATACAGGGTTATTAAAAATTGTAAAACACCAACAACCTCTCAGGACAATGTTACTAACATCATTATAAAAAACTTTTGTTCTATGAATCTTAAAAAATCATCATATCATCATCGTTCATCAGGTTTTCATACAAAAATATAAAAAATTAAATTGAACGCTCTAAATGTTCCTATGTCTATGCAAAGCAAAAGAAAAGGAAAAAGAAAGAGCTTTCTGTCTTCTGTCTCCGCTGTTTTACGATTAAACTCGATTATCTTAACTAATATTATAAATGCGGAAGTCATTTGTTTGTAACGCTTTCACGCCTAAATTGCAGAACCAATTTTGATGAATTTTGGTAAAGAGATAGATTTGCTGTATAAATCTTTATTAGTGCGAGCAAAGCTGCAGGAAAAGTTAGTATCAATATTCAAAAAACCCACAAACACAGCATAACAAGAAACCTATTAATTTATAGCAAAGAAACATTTTCAAAATAATTGTGAGAAAAGAACCCCGTTTTGAAACTGTCGCATCAATATTATACATACCACAACACTGACAGCAGAAAACGAAAAAGATTCCACGTTGTATGCCGATCTCATTCACTACAAAATGTATACATTTGCTCACATACAAATGCAGCGGTGCATACAATATCGCAAGAAACTTCAACGGTCACGTGGGTAAGGTCCTTAGGAAGCTTGCCGACTAGCTGGCTCCTCAAGGCTGACTGTCATTGAATATGTGAGGAGAGGAGCGGAGCTATGCCAATATTAACCAATGGAATTGCAAAATAATATCCACACCGCTTTAGTGGACAGGGATTTGCGAACTAGTTTAAAAAATCATTCGAAATTGGGAAACGGAGCGGAGAGAGAAAAAACTCCATACTGCCTTGTTTCGAGTCAATGGACAGAAGCAGTCCGTAACTCCGCTTCGCGTTACTCCATCGCTCCGCTCCGCTACCTCGCTCCGCATCATTGGACAGTCAGCCTAATGTTCTGCTCTGAAATAACTATGCATGAACGGAACGCATACACTGCGCAACAACGGGCAGTAACTACAAATTGTTTGGGCCAGTATTACCATCTTTATTAGTCGAGACTCTGTGTAATTTGTCCGGAAGCCGGCTCTCATATTTCCCGCACGGGTTTATTTAGGCAGGCACCATTAGCATAATACTGCATTACGGTCCCCGCACTCCCGCAGCGTCCCTTGTACGGACATTTCTGTACATTCCATACATTGTTCCCCGCAATTATACAGATTTTATGCCATAAAAATATCGGCGTTAATTTTCTGTAATTAACGGTCGACCGTTGCATGTTGCTACGGTATGACAAACGAGAATTATTCAAAATGTTAATTCGCTAATGAACGTGCAACTTCGTTTCGTTATTGCTTTTAGCTGAATGTGTCTGCTTAAGAGTAAAATTAATTACTTAATGGTATGCCTGCATGAATTTTAATTTTAATATTGCATGATTCTCGGAACTTAGATATTTTAGGTGCGTTTTAATCTAAGCTGTACGAGGTAGTTAGGCTTCGCGGGGAAGCGTAGTGAGACTTTTAATTTTTTTTACCGCCTCACATACCCAACCAACGCATCCCCTGAAACCCAGAATCAATAGTGGTGAACACCAGGAAAACGCCTAAGTTAATGAAGCTCAGTCCCAGAGAAACGATTCAAGTGCGTAGCGAAGCTGTGAAACGTTGGATAGCGGCCTCTTTTTAGCTGAACTTGCACACAGTTCTCGTCCACTACCTTCTCATGAATTCCTAGCCCCATTCCTCCCACATGTCACGTTTTTTGTAAATAAGAATATCAGGCTGTGCTGGTCAATTTTTCGCCAGGGCTGCGCTTAACCTCGCTAAGAAAATGAATTATCTCATTGGTGGATTTTGTCATCGCACACTACCATACACATTTTTGGCAAAAACCAAGCAAAACAGACGCTATAAGTAAACAGCCATAATGAGTTAGGAAATTATGGAAGAGTTAAAATAAATTGGATAGTAATCTGAATATTAACATCACTGCTCCGTTGGAATCGTTTCTTTAAATAGGTACTAGCTTGGTCTAGACGGTTTCTGCTTACAGATCTTCTGTATAAGCACAAAAACTGTAAGTAAGCACCAACAGTAGTTGTGCTTATACAGAAAATCTCCGTCAAGATGTGCGAGGTAGCGAGACGGTGGTAAATTACCCTTACGGGTTTTCTAAGAAAATAGCTTATATAAATACTAAAAGAAGCCAATGTTTTCATAATACCAATTATTTTATCTAGACACAGTGCGTCAGCCAAGTTCACGCAGCAAAGACACTCAAGTCGTGGGTTATTTTACACATACACCTATCATTTCGGGCCAATTCAGATTTCGGATCCCCGTAACTTAAAATTTTATTGACACACACGCTTGCCATTTTACTGTATAATAATATTATTACCTATCTCTTAAATAATAAAACCCAAGTTTAACTTCAAAGGACCATTCACGAGATTATGAGGTCCGAAATTCACTATTTGCATGTATCACTGACTGATTCAATCATCAAAAGTTTTAGATGACCTGTTACGATATAGGGAACTGCGGAAGAACTTGTTACGAGTATATGTGGAAACTATTTTATTTTTATTTGTGATCCACCGCCGCCAATAGGGAATATGCATGCAATTTTTTTATTTGCAAAATAAAATACTTTATTAGCTCTAATAAATAATCATGAAATTATTTTTTAAATACCTTGATCATTTATGACGTTATAAAGCTTCGAAGACTACAGTTAGAAAGAGATGTCCGATACGTACGGTGACGTCAAATTACACGACGACTATACAGCTGCCATAGAAAACAGCGTTTTCACGAGAGGGATAGATATATTTGTTTAAAATAATTGTATCTCGTTCGTTTCTCGAGCAATTTAGATTCTAATTTCACAGTTAGTATTATATTTTCCAATAATTTTAGATAAACTATTGAGATCATAAATACTTTTTTCATGCTTAGGTATTCCCTATTTGTTTTTGTTTTTTTTTTTCAATGTTGCGGCGCATTGTCCTTCAAACCACCACTAACCTGCATATATGCGTAGAGGTCACACAAAAAAACATGGTGCCCTAAAGTGTCACGTTTCCCAGATATTTCGAGGTAAAGTCACCATGTGAGATTAATAAAAAAAACTTAAAAAAAATCCAACCGACTTCCAAATAAACTAAAACACTAAAAAGTTAAAAAAATAACTTTAAAGTCGTATTTTGGCAACGACTTCCGAAATTAAATAATTCGTTTTACTCTTTAATTATATTTTTCACTATTTAGTGGATTTTGCAGGTGTACCCCACAACTAAAAACACCACTGCAAAATCGCAAGAAAGCAAAATACCCAATTTCAATTACTGATTTTGACAAAATTTAAATGGGACCAATCAAAAAGTATATTCTTTCAAATAAAACAAGAATTTTTCAAATTGGTTCATTAATGACGGAGTTATGAGGTAACAAAGGAGTTAGAGAGAGAGAGTTAAAAAAAAATACAACCGCATTGTGAACCTCCTCCTTTTTGGGAAGTCGGTTAAAAAATCCTTGAAAATTAACTTATCACGACCTTACAGTAGATTGTATTCTAATAATAGTATAAACATTATTCAAATTAGATTATTCAGCAAACGTAGTAATACTACTCAATAACTCGGTTTTCAATGCTAAAATAATATTTTCTTAGTTCCAACCCCGAGTCAATATTAGGCCTAGCCTCAAAATCTTCTCTTATAATAATTTTCCGAATCCTCGCAAGTTCACGTATTAGTTTTATAAGATAAGAAAACTAGAAAGTTGGTAAAGATAAGGACCTTTCATCAGACCCTCAATATCCCTAATCTTTTGGTGCTAAGATTTATTTACGAAACTTTGGATCACACCTGGGTTTACTTTAGTTATTTAGAAATACAGGCTGCTGTTGAAAATTTGGTTAATTTGTAAAATAAGATTAATTTTCAATCAATTTCGTATAGCCTTCCGCGCTTAGCGTTTCTACTTCTTTGTTTGTCTTTTTATTTTTTGTTTAATTTTGTGTTTGTGCGTCATTTCTGGCGAAATAAATATCTTTTCTTTTACTTTCTTCTTTTTCCTTCTTTCTGCAGTCAAGACAAAAAACTTTGATTGTTTTTTCAAATTTTTACTCCATTTTATTATTGAATAAAGACTGAATTATTAGTGAACCTAGACTCAACCTTACATAGTTTCTCAATAAATAATTAAAAATAAGTTAAAAACAACACTTTTACACGCCAATCTTTCGTAATATTAATTATTAGTCTTTCTCAAACTCACTCAAACATATAAATACTAGTACACAAGTAGGCCTATTTATATAACTAATAAATCGCCAGTTCAAAACAGAACTGTTCTTGCGTTCATACGTATAAATGCAACTTGTTGAACTTGTGCTAAATTCGACCTCTATTAAAACGTATATTCTGCTTCATCAACAAGTATACAGGCTAGACTTACGTTGAATTCACGATAACATAGGAATCTTCAAATCACCAGTGAAAAATTTACTTCATGTCGAAAGGGCACCCTTGGGGATCCTTGCTCATAACAATAGGGAAACTATCAAATGAGAGCATACAACATGTACTTTCAATAAAAAAATCAACGCTGATAACTAGTCAAAAAAGAACCGGACCCACACATGAAGCTTTTCTTATCACAAACCTTAATTTTTATTATTTGTTGTTATAGCGGAATTTCAAATACACAATATGTGAAAATTCAACTATCTACCTATAGCCCGCTGAAAGCAGACATAGCAGACATAGCAAACGGATAGCAGAGGCTTAGTAACAGGGTTTCGTTGGTTACCCTTTGAATACGGAACCTTAAAAAGATTCCATAATTTAAAACAATTTCACCCAAACAAAAACCGAACAAAACAATTTATCAGAAACAAACACCCTTACACAAGAACACGACAAACTCATACATGCGAAGCCATATGAAAAACCAATAGAGAGAGGGGGTAAATAATCCGCCTCTAACTTTCGCAATATCGGCTCTTACGGGATTAATTCATATCCTGATACCATAAGTTACATACTCGCATGAAAGTTTTATCCGTTCTGACGTTAACGAGTGTAGTTCGACCTGATTTGACCTTCTGTAACACGTGTATTTGATGTTAATTTCATGTGGATGAGTTACTGCGAGTCTGGAGAGTTGATGCGAGTTTGCCTTGCCTTCTTTAGCGTGTAAACTGTGTTGGTTATGTCATCTCAGGTTACAGCAGCTTTCAAACTTTTTTTAATCAAAATCGGGTTTTAGAGGTGTGCGGTACAGAGAGTAAGGTCCTGCCAACCTCCATTGAAAAGATCAGGATCATCCAACCGGATGGTTATTGTGTCCGGTGGGCAACTGGCCGATAGTCGATATTCGGACTGTTTTAAATGTATAATCGCATGGAAAAGTCAAATACTACGATGCAGTATTTCGTTAGACGTTCACTGCTAATAGAATACATGGCGTTGCGCATTTTTTGCAATGAATATTTTGCTACATTGTTTTTTCTTGTGGTGATTGATGCCGTTTTTCGTGTTTTTTGTTTTTTCCTGCGCATTCCCGCGGACATCACCAGGGGCCCGAGTCTGCTATTTTTATAAATTTGTCATTTTGCTAAAATTCACTGGCACGTCAGTGGCCGGTCCCTGGAACGTCAATGGTCTCGTAATAGAATTGCGGTAGGAATTCCGTATTGCCATTATTATAAAACCAAGCTAAATTTGAGCATTTATTCATGCCAGATTTTATTTTTGTTTAGTTTTACATATTATTTATTAGTGTTATATGCAATCTGAAGTAGTGAGAAGTTCGTAAATACTAAATCTGTCATTATGTACGAGATTACCATTCATATGGTTTTCATTCAATGGCGTGTCAGTGCTTGATCATTGAAATGTCATAATGACGCCATTATGATGCCATTATGTTAGTAGATTACCAAACTTGTCAAAATCGACCATTTTGAAATCAGTGATCGACCATTCTGACACTATTGTAATAGCAGACTCGGGCCCCAGGTCGTCAGTCCTTGTGGGGGACCTTCAAACGCTGTGTCTTACGCTACACCGACCCCACTACAATACTTTTCGACTCCATCGACAATCTGTTTAGCAATGTGCCCTGCCACATGCATGATAAGTCTATGGGCTATGTTCAGCTACAAACAATACATAATTTTATAAATAACCTAATCTAAAAAAAAAAACAGTTCAGTCCAAGAAAGACTTAAAACCAGCCAAGTGCGAGTAGGACTCGCTCACCGAGGGTTCCGTACAAACCAGTAGGTATTAAATTATAAGCAGAAGTTGTGGTTTACGACTAATGACGTATTAAAAAAAACTACTTACTAGATCTCGTTCAAACCAATTTTCACTGGTAGTTTACATACTAATGTACATCATATATTTTTTTAAGTTTTATTTTTCTCTTATTTTAGAAGTTAAGGGGGGACACATACATTTTACCACTTTGGAAGTGTCTCTCGCGCAAACTATTCAGTTTAGAAAAAAAAAATATAAACCTCAATATCATTTTTGAAGACCTATCCATAGATATCCCACACGTATAGGTTTGATGAAAAAAAAAAATTGTTGAGTTTCAGTTCTATGTATGGGGACCCCCAAAATTTATTGATTTTTTTCTAGATTACCGTGTGAAAATCTTTATGCGGTTTACAGAATACATCTACTTACCAAAGGACATTGTTCATCGCCCATACATCGTTCGCCTAAGAACCAACAGAGACGTGAATTTACTATCTGTGTTTTAAATAATGCATATGTTCGACTAAAACTAAATTAAAAACACGGACACTTTCCAGAATTGTAAAATATCTAGAATGATTTCGGATTTTGAGGTTATAAAACATACCAAACAATAGAAACATACCAAATGGACTAAGATCCCAGAGCTGCCAGACATTTAACTCACCAAAAAATGTATAGAGTAGTGTTACTATGTTCTTCTAACATACGAAAGCGTGGTAAGTTAGGTCGACGGCCGATTCCCTGGTATCAGGTGCCAAATACATTAGGTACATCAAAGTGTCAACTGTCATTTCATCGACTGTCAGTGTCAATAGTGTTCGTGTCATACAGCGCTTTAATCGCTTTACTCCTTTTGTAGGTAACTAAAAATCTTACAGCGCTGAGAGTGCTTTGTTTCATTTTAAAATAATGGCGTCGGGTTATAAAACCTAAGTGAGTTACTTTTTAAAATGGTTTCGTAATTCAAAAGTGTCCGTTCTATTCTAATCAGTAAAATGTAATTAAAAAAAAAACTAGGAATAATAGTAAAGTTTTCGCATGTGTTGATTCATAGGCCACTTTTTACCATGTCCTTTCAACAGCATAGTTTTTATAGTTTCGGAAAAAAGTGGCTGTGACAAACGGACGGACAGATAGACAGACAGACAGACATGACGAATATAGAAGGGTTCCGTTTTTGCCATTAGGCTACGGAACCCTGAAAAGAAAAACATTCTGTTCTGATCATAACATAACCGTTACTTTAACCTAAAATCATCCCGACATCTCACCACAATCGTAGCATCATTTTCCCATCACAAAGATAAAGACCATCAAACAACTGTTATCCAAAATTTCACCAAATTTCGGGCTCGAATGAGCACTTAATCTCTTTTTAGTTAAATGATTTTTTGGGCTATGTCGAGCTCAAATGTACATAATTGGATAAAACGAATCTAATTTACAGGTTTTTGGAAGAAAAACTGACCAAAATTAGAACATTTTAACATTCCGCCCCATTAAAAACGTAATCATTATGCAATCTTCAAACATATCTTACGAAAATCGGTTTCCCATTTCAACAACCCCACCAAACAGCTGTTAACCAAAAATTCACCAAATTTCGGGCTCGAATGAGCACATCTAACGTTTCACATCTCTATTTAGCTGCCGGGCCTAATTACCATAATGCAACATTGCGACGCGCGACGATTTTGATTACATTGCCGCCTGACGCGGTGAATGCTAATAGACTGTGCATACAAGAGCGGCATGCTATTCGGAAACGTCTATGATTGTGGCGTAATGTAATATGCCATTTTCTTGTAACGACTGGATGGAGTAATTGTCGGTGTTTTCATTAGGCTGAATGAAAATGGATTCTTTGTTTGAAATCTGGATTTTCACAAAAGACAGGAGTGCGTAGACATGCAAGATGAATACGTAGCTTTCGATTTTTTTATTTGAGATGGTTTGCTCTTGACTCTAGTCTGGGTCCGAGATGACAGAGACAAAGTCTACGATGGAGCGAGCTTACCTAGAAGTAACCTGTTCACTCTAACTTTGAAAAGATTAGGATTGTAAGCGTTCGGAAACACAGACGCAGGCAGATATTTCCACTCGATTGCTGTGCGCATTATGAAAGACGCTTGGAAACGCTTAGTGCGAATTGGTAGAATAGCAACAAGGTAGGGAATCCCTACCTTGTTGCTATTCTACCAATTCGATCCCAAACGCACTGCAACTTACCATCATCCATCGTCTGGATATCCGATGGTAGAAGGGGGCCAGTGGGATGAGGTCATCGTGGTTTTAGTGTAAATATTCTAGAAGTAGTACGTTGAAGCACAAAAGAACTTCTACGCCTTGACGGGGATATCGAAGGCTACTTGGGGTCTATCATTTCGAACCATAAAAACTATATATGGGGCTACTTACTTGGGTTGTACGTGCTACGGGGCACCTGTACGTGCCAAGGGCCACCTCAGGGGCGGTACGACGCAAATTGCTTCTAAACCAGCGTTTGGCTGTGATATTCTTATGCAAAGCGTATAGGACGGTTAGTACTGAGGCCTTACCGGTGCTGGCAAGTGTTCTCCCAGTCGATCTAGAGGTGCAGTGGCGTGCTGCAATGTACTACTACGCTAGAAAGATCACGGACCCAGAGTTTTTAGCGCAACGCGACCGTGCTAAGATCTCTATATTACTAAAACCCCAGACTGACGTCTAGGAAGAACTTTTATCCGAATGGTAATGTAGGTGGGAAAATTCCATCAAGGGCTAACACCTCCACCAGTTTTTCCATCTGTCCGTGAGCGGCTGGATAAGAAATGGCTGGAGGTGGACACTTTAAGAGTACCTAAATTATTTTCCTTTAGGCTTCTGGCTTCACCTTTATGTCAATGTTCTACAGCTGACCTTGAATACGAACAATCCGCACATCACGTTTTATGGGAGTGTATTATTTGGCAGACTGAACGTAATATTATGTTAGATAGTATTCAGGTTACATCTGGAGTAGTTTACTATACGAACCTTGTAAAAACCAGAGCAAGTTTCCTTGCGTTCAGGCGATTTTAAAAAGTAGCTTACAATTAATATATAATCAGTGGTGCTTGACAACTGGGCTTAACCCAGTTGTATTGTAGCTCTAATCTGTCTTCTGCTTGATGAGGAGGGAAGTGGAAATTATATTTATTTTTTCCTACTCCTCCGCTGTAGGTACTCTTCTGATTAATTTCGTTGCGGGATCCAAGGCAGTTCAATCGTTTCCCCTGGACTCGTCGGGCTTCATTAGCTCGGTGTTTTTCTGGTGATTGCCACTGTTGATTCTGGCGAAAGCCAGAATCAACAGTGGCAATCCCGCTTCAATAGAAAAACGCCAAGAGTACGTCAGATGATCTTTAAAAACTCCTGAAAAGGAGTTGCAGTGGTTGGGAATCTAAAGCGGGTTTGTCCCAAAAAAATGTAGTACGTTCATGAGCAAGAATGTTTTTAAAGATCATCTGACGTACTCTTGGCGTTTTTCTGTAGCAACCATGACTATAGCCAACGATAGCTCAAATTATTTTCTACCTATCGGCTTTATTGGTGTTCATAATAATTTTGGGGCATTCCGGCATTTTGGTTTTTTTATTAAGATTCTGGAACATTTTTACTTTTGTTTTTTTTTCCAGTGATGTTATGGAGGTGACTATGCTTTGGACCATCTAAGTCTAAAGAAAAAGCTTTTGTGTCAGCGACACAAAGAAGATTATAGATTTTCGCACAAAACTAGCCTCTAATCGTTTCCAAGTTCCCATTCTATCTCTGTACCAATATTGACTAAAATCGGTTCAGCAATTTAAGAGCGTAATGTATAAACTCACTTTTATATTTAATTATTTAGCTAGCCGATGCCTGGGGCTTTGCCCGCTTGACAATTATATACTAAAACCTTCCCCTAGAACCACTCTATCTATTGCTGAAAACAGCAATTAAATCGGTGCAGGAGTTTTTTAAGTTTATCATGAACATACACACAGACAGACGCAGCGTAGGACTTTGTTTTATAACTAGCTGACCCACACAACTTCGGTTGCGTCACATTTTCCATTAATGCTTTGGTCCTATTTGTCTTAGCGTAATGATACATAATTATCTTATTGCACCCCAACGGAGTGTAAGTAACCGTCATGCCGAATTTCAGCTTTCTCCGACCAGTTTCGGCTGTGCGTTGATAGATCAATCACTCAGTTTCTGCTATATAATTATAACAATTATATAAACTACCTGTTGTGCGCTCAACTTCGTCTACGTCACAGTTTCCATTAAAGCTCCAATCCTATTTGTCTTAGCGTGATGATACATAGCCTATAGCCTTCCTCGATAAATGGGCTCACACTGAAAGAATTCAAATCGTACCATTAGTTCCTGAGATTATCGCATTCAAGCAAACAAACAAACTCTTCAGCTTTAAATAATTTGTATAGATATGTAGTGATAATAATATTTTGTCAGTCAGGATAGCTCATCTCAAGATGATCTAACTGATAGCCTTTGCAGTTTGATCGAATAATATACCTGTCTATAGGACGTCTTCTATCACTTAGGTACTAACATAACATACGAATATGTCGCTTAGTTCTGTCTTCTCTCTCGCGAGTGTCGTGACTATGGAATTAATGACTTAAGATAGATTACGTTAAGAGGATTTGCAGTGTCAGCCTTCTAGGTATATGCTACTATGAACATGTCCCAAATTATATTAACATCGTACTGTAATAATATCTCAGAATATTATTTGAGGAGTTCTTGTCCAAATAATAACAGTCGTACGGGCTGATCTTTAAATTTAAGCAACGCTTGCCGAGGTTGGTCTATGGATTGGTGACCATCTTAACATAACGAGATACCTCCATGCATCAGAGAGCACGCAAACTGTTGACCTCGGCTGTCATTTGTAGATCTATGTTAGTCGATACGGATTGTCTTAAGCCAGAATATCTGACGCCAGTCTTACCAAGAATATACCGTGTTACCCAATTCTTGGGTGACTGAAAGCCGATCCCAATATAGTTGGGAAAAGGCAAATCAGACGATGATGATGATTTTTTGGAGAAAAAAATACTCACTAGAATACCCTGTTAACGAATCAAATTCTAAAACGGGTTCAGGGTACCTCAAATCAAAGCCAGTTAAAAACCCAAAAACACTTCACAGTCCTCACGCAGTGGAAAATCTTTTCGTATTTTTAATGAGCTCACGGCAACTACTTAAACTTAAAAGCATCCTTAGCTGCCAGTAAACGTTTAGCAAAGAAACGCTGTTATTTAACAAAAAAAAACTTATTCGTTTAAAAGTACTGGCGACAAATAACAAAAAAATATTAAAAAAATATATAAACCTGCGAAGTCTTTGTTTGCTTCACGTTGATAACTAAGTTTTGAGCTCAAATGAAATTGGCAAAGCTTTATTACATTCATTTCACCTGGTGCTACATTTTGCTACGAAAATGAGTGTGCAAATGAGGTTGAAAGTTGCCGGTGACACTGCGTCCACAATGAAGTGAGGCCCTTAACTGTTGCGCGAACAGAATTAAAGCGAGACTGGAAGAGGTTTTTGTTTCAAATTGTAGTAATAGAAATGTAGAGAGAAAAGAATACCTTTTATTTAGGTGTGAACAATGAGAAATCAAAGCACAGTCTCAGTATTTTACATAAAGAGTTTCCCTGACTTACTGAAGATAACTATAAACCAGTAATTAGGAAATAAAATATAATATATGAAAAATTAATAATCATAATCATAATCATTTATTTGCCAGAATATGGTACATAATGGTCTTAAGAATAAATATGTGGTGTCATCACATTCAGCCAAATGTGGCGTGCAAATTCAGTATAGATAATAAAGCAAGCATTAACATAAGAAATTGATTGCAACCCAATTAAAATAACAATATTTTGGATTTATCAAAAAAAAAATATATATATAAAACACACAATATATCCAGAATAGATGTCAAAGAATAAATAATTACGAATTATTAAAATTACATAGGTACAATATTTCCAATAAATGTCAATCAAAAATAATATGTATTTAAAAGAACACACATTTACACACACACAAGTTACCTAGGATGTCAGATTATCATTTAATGTCGAGAGTATCAAAGAGTAGAAGTCAAAATAAACCTTTTAATTCAATTCAATGTCAAATTATTATCATTCAAATAGTCATTTAACTTATATAGATAATTATACTTCACGCCTCGTCCTCGAGATTAGTAGTTACATGTAGTATCGCATAGATGTCGCCACTCTGCACTAGTTGAGAATATTCATTAGCCTAGCTTGCTTTTTTTTTTTTTTTTTTTTTATTGCGGGTAGTCTACTCTTGTTACGCGGTGACCGCTACTATACTGGTTCGTCATTCGCAGTTTAGTGCTCGGCCACTCAAGACACTATCATTCTAAATAGTTTACCACTATTTCGTGCTCAAAATGCCGAAACGTAAAGTATCTAGGACATGTGAAGAAGAGCTTGAACATTTAATGCGGAAAATGCGTAAACTGGAAAAGAAAATCCACGCCAACAATACCGTGGAACAAACGGAGGAATTACTGGGAACCGCGTACACCGTTGAAACAGGTTTGTACTAATATGTGTAAATATGAAAGTGATAACTTTATTGAGTGTTGTTACGGGTACCTACATAATGCAATCAGAATCAGCCATTGGGGCTTTTTCGTAGCAATTTAAATGTGACGGTTGGCGTTCAATTCATTGGGGATTGTTACCTAACCTGAACACGATAACTTTCGTTATCAAATATGTGCAATTTTGTGGTTTTTTCGATACAATTAATCTACTTAATTAATTCTTATTTGCACTTTAAAACTACGTACCCTTATTAATAATTAACTTGACGTATTTACGTTGCGATGATTTTAAGTGTGTAACCTGAATGGCCATTGGGGCTATTTCACCGCACGCTTAACGATTAAAATAAACCGATTATCATAACCGATATTCGTGTTTTTTCTAGACCCACCTGATACGCTAGAGCCATCGGATTGGCTGAGCGAAGAACACGAACAGGAAATGTTCGAAAACGACGACACCAATGTCATTGAGCAATCATTACCTAATGATAACCAAAACGGCACACTGTCTTCTCAAGAACAACCTGCCACGTCCGCGCCACTCTTAGAAGAGGTCATAGTCACAGCGCCGTCTAGCACACGTTTAGACACAGAAGTTCTGGAAATTCTCGGTGAAGACCCTTTACTCGCGGACAAACGTGGGAAGGATATCCATGATGAAGTTGCATCTCGATTTGGACATATAGCCACAGAGGGTTTAAACAAAGACACCAGAAAGGAGCTAATGTTAAAATACCCGCCTCCTGGAAATTGTCTTCGTATTGACTCCCCTAAAATAAATCCCGAAGTAAAAGCCGCCATGCAAGAAAGTTTCCTAAAACGCGATAAAGGCATTGAAGCCAAACAAAAGCAGGTGGCGAGTGCGATCTCATGCCTGGGTGATATAATCACAACACAATTAAATTCTGAAAATAAAGACAAAGAGTTACTTCAAAAATTGATGGATCTTGGCAGATTAATTTGCGACGTCCAACACGCTGACTCCGTGACAAGAAGAAACTTTATCTTGTTTTCATTGAAAAAGGACATGTCGGAACATCTTTCGAGTACAAAGATTGACGCTTTCCTATTTGGCGAAACGTTGGCTGACACATTAAAGGCAGCCAAGTCAATTAATAAATCAGGGGTCGAGCTTAAAGCTGACCAAGCTAGCAACAACTCATCGAAGCGATCAAAATTACCTTACAACCGGAATTTAAACAGGAAGGCTCCCGGTCTGGCTTACAGGCAGTCGGGCCCCCCGCAGAGGAGCCGCGAGCCTGCAGCGAGAACCCGCGCAGCCCCACCGCTGCCGCCGCCAGCGCACTCATCGAGACCGTGGCCGCGTCAGCAACTGCCGCCCCCTACTCAAACTCGACGCCGCCAGTAAATACAGTTGAGTATGCCGGTCGCTTACATCTTTTTCAAAATCAATGGTCACTTATAACAGAGGACCGTACAGTCCTTTCTTGGATTGACGGTTATAAAATCCCTTTCTCAAGTCCCCCAGTTCAAAACTACATTCCGTCTACCCCATCACAGTCCAGTGAAGAAAAAAGACAGTTCAGTGAAGCAATAGGTGATTTATTACATATCGGCGCGGTATCTATATGTAAACCGTGCGAGGGCCAATTTATTTCTAATATTTTTCTTACCCCCAAGCCTAATGGAAAATATAGATTTATTTTAAATCTCAAAAATCTAAACCGCTTCATTAATACCGAACATTTTAAGTTGGAAGACCTCCGTACAGCTATTAAACTTGTAACCCAAGACTGTTGGATGACTACCCTCGACCTTAAGGACGCATACCTCTTGGTAAAAATTCACGAGGACTCCAAAAAATACCTTCGATTTATTTATGACCAAAAACTATACCAGTTTAACGTACTGCCATTCGGGCTCAATACAGCCCCGTTCGTATTCACGAAAATAACCAAACCAATAGTAAAGTTACTTCGAACCGCTGGTTTGCTCTCCACCCTATATTTAGACGATTGGCTCCTGCTGGGACGTACCTCTTCAGATTGTGCCCTAAACCTCGAAATTACCAAAAAATTGTTGGTTTCACTTGGCTTCGTTATTAACGAAGAAAAGAGCATTCTTGTACCCTCCATGACATGTAAGTTTTTAGGCATGATTATTAACTCCCACGAGCTAACCCTATGCTTGCCCTTAGAAAAAAGGGCACGCATCAGTTCCGAACTACTAGAATTTCAGAAGTTGCGTCACTGTACAGTCAGGAAATTAGCTCAAGTAACGGGGTTACTTGTGTCAGCCTGCCCTGGAATAGAATACGGGCTACTCCACACCAAGGAGCTGGAGCGCTGCAAATTTCTTAATCTGGAAAACGATGATGATTATGAAAAAGTAATAAATATCCCCGACTCATTGCAGATAGATATTCAATGGTGGTTAAATCACATTTGGAATTCAGTACGTCGCATAAGAAATGACGACTATCACACTGAAATATTCTCTGACGCCTCAACGACGGGGTGGGGCGCAGCCAGTAGGGACATGACAGCTAGTGGTAGTTGGTCAAACAACGAACGCAAAAAGCACATCAACTATCTTGAATTGTTGGCTGCTTTTATCGCCCTAAAAATCTTTGCAAAAGGCATGTCCGACTGCCAGATTCTTTTGCGCGTAGATAACTCAACTGCAGTTGCCTATATAAACCGGATGGGCGGTGTTCAGTACCCACATCTTACCCAAATTACGAGAGAAATTTGGGAATGGTGCGAGGATCAAAGACTGTACATTTACGCATCTTATATTAAATCAAGTAATAACGTCGTCGCAGATACAGAGTCACGGAGAAACCACCCAGACATTGAGTGGGAGTTAGCCGACTGGGCTTTCGACCACCTAACTCATTGTTTTGGCTCACCCAAAGTTGACCTTTTCGCAAGCCGCATCAATAAAAAATGTAAAGCCTATATCTCATGGCATAGAGACCCTGATGCAGCAGCTATCGACGCTTTCACAATATCCTGGGCAAATACGCTTTTCTATGCTTTTCCCCCTTTTTCGATTATTTTGAAAGTTCTTAGGAAAATAATCACCGAAAAATCTAAAGGTATTGTAGTTGTCCCGTCATGGCCCACCCAGCCGTGGTATCCAGTCTTTCAAGCCCTTAAAGTATCTAAGGTATTAACTTTTCCACCTCACAAACAAGCTTTAATCTCGCATTCCAGCTCCAGTCGGATACATCAGACGATTACCCTGGAGGCTGCTGTCTTATCCGGGAAGCACTATCAAGAAGAAGCATACCACCATCCTCACTGGAAATAATGATGGCATCATTATCGACTAACTCCATCAAGCAATACGATACCTGTCTGAGGAAATGGTGGCACTACTGTAACAATACTCACACCAGTGTGTTTAGTGCTTCTGTTCCAACTGTCATCCATTTTTTGACCGAACAATTTCATAACGGTGCCCAATATGGTACCCTCAACTCTTGCCGGTCGGCTCTCGCAATTTTGTTAGGCTCTTATATATCTAAAGACGACAGAATCCAGAGATTTTTTAAAGGCGTGTTTCGTCTTCGACCATCTTTACCAAAGTATAGCTATACATGGGACACGAATTGCGTACTTGACCACCTTAGTCAATGGTTTCCAAATGAAGAGCTGTCATTTGATAAATTAACTAGGAAAACTATCACATTACTAGCACTTACAACCGCCCATGGATTGCAAACCTTATCCAAAATAAATATCAAGAACATTAATGTTTCATCAAACCAAATCAGTATTAGGATCCCAGATATCATCAAAACATCTAAAGCAGGTTCCAAACAACCATTGCTTTACGTTCCATTCTTTAATCAAAAACCCGCCATTTGTCCCGCTGCCACATTGCTCTGCTATACAAATAAATCTACGCCCTTAAGAAAATCTGACGTATTGTTCATAGGTATAAAAAAGCCGCACAAAGCAGTAGGCACCCAAACCCTCAGCCGCTGGGTAAAAAATACACTGAGTGAGTGCGGGATCGACACATCCGTGTTCTCTGCGCACAGCACAAGGCACGCGAGCACGTCGCGTGCGCACTCACTCGGCGTAAGCGTCGATGCTATTCGCAACACAGCCGGCTGGAGCGGCAACTCAACTGTGTTTGCGAGGTTCTATAATAGAACGATTTTGAATAATGATTGTACATCCTTGGCTCATTCGATAATCAATAACTAAAAACTAAAAATGAGTTGCATTATAATTTTGTAACTGTTACAATTACTATAAGAATAATTGTATTCATGTTATGTTAAGGCAGAACTTTATTTATTATTTCAGTTCAAGTGATTAAATTTGTAAAATTAAAACAAAAATGTTTCTAACACATACCTACTTTGTTGGAAAATAAACATTCGTTATTTTCGCCTAGAAAATGGTATCATTGATGATATATTTCCCACATATACTCTCAAATTCTACATGTAACTACTAATCTCGAGGACGAGGCGTGAAGTATAATTAATGATTAAACGAACTTACCTGTAAGTGAAGTTCTATCATAATTATACGAAGCGCCTCGTCCGAAGAGATTAGTAACCTCCCGCCCACCCTAACCATCCCGTTACTAATCTCTTAGGAAATACATCAATGATTTGTAGATCATACTCTAAACTAAATGACGAACCAGTATAGTAGCGGTCACCGCGTAACAAGAGTAGACTACCCGCAATAAAAAAAAAAAAAAAAAAAAGCAAGCTAGGCTAATGAATATTCTCAACTAGTGCAGAGTGGCGACATCTATGCGATACTACATGTAACTACTAATCTCTTCGGACGAGGCGCTTCGTATAATTATGATAGAACTTCACTTACAGGTAAGTTCGTTTAATCATTAAATATCGTTAATAAGATAAATATCGTTAACAAAAGAAACTAATAACGGTACCAAATATTGAAAGAGATTGCGATTCTAACTTATAAGAGTCCTACAAATGACTAGGCTGTGAAAATGTTTTTCTTTTTGCTGTTGAAAATCTTCATGAATGTTTTACGTTTTAGGGCAGTGGTGGCTGATCTTTCAGGCTCTTGCGTTAACTGACTAAGGGCGGGTTACATAAATCTGAAACTAAACGCGATCAGCATGTGAACCACGTTTACAGGCTGTCAGAGTCATTTTTAACCGACCTCCCAAAAAGGAGGAGGTTATCAATTCGGTTGTATGTTTTTTTTTTTTTTTATTTTTTTATGTTTGTTACCTCATAACTCCAACAATTATGAACCGATTTGAAAAATTCTTGTTTTATCTGAAAGGATATACTTGCAGATTGGTCCCATTTATATTCTATGAAAATCGGTTACGAAATTTGGATTTTAAATCGAAATAGCTGGAATTCGTTTACTTAGATGATAGTTTTATGTCATCCAAGTAATCGAAATTGCGTATTTTGCTTTTCTGCGATTTTGCAGTGGTGTTGTTAGGTGTGGGGTACCACTAAAAAGTGAAAAATAAAAAACTTTAATTTCGGAAGTTGGTGTCAAAATACGAAGAAAGTAACAAAAACACCGACTTCCGAAATTAAAGTTATTTTTTACTTTTAAGTGTTTTTTTTTTGGAAGTCGGTTGTATTTTTTTTGTAAAAAGTTTTTTTTTTCTATGGAATATTAACACTGACAGCTCGATAACGCAGCTTGATCGCGATCAATTTTTATTGATGAAACCCGCTCTAAAACTTCCTCAACCACATTCGCCCGAGAAGACCAACACATTTCGTCATTTGCCCTGTGATTGGTCATTCCCCAAAGCGAGACTATCTATGAATTGAAAGTTATTTAGTTCTCAAGTCGAGTTTCAAAAACTGCTGAGCCTTTGTGTACGTTATTATTCAATTGGACTTATAATAATTAATTAAAGGAATACTAATGCCCGAAACCTTCCATTCCTTGTACATCCATGCTAACGTCGACTGTATGTCACAGTCACAGTACGTAATTAAATGACTCGTGCGGACAACTCGCAGCGCGAGTTTCTACAGCGCGCACTGTGAACTGTCACTGTGTACAGTACACACAACAGACAAGTATGCAGGCTAACTACGACAACGTTGTGACCTAAGTTGAGTATGTGTTGAATACGCGCCCTAATCTTTAGTACCTACAGTCAACGAAGGATATGATTTAATAAGCCACATTACAAGTTTCGAGTTTCGAATGTTTTGCTCAGCAGGGTAGAAGAATCTTCTGCATCTCTGACCACAGACTTATAAGTGTTCTAAAAGAAATTATTTTTGCAATCATTCCTTCAATTTTAAAATGGAAACATCCCAACAAAAGGATTTGTTAAGCGAAATAACAAATACTTAACATGTTTTACAGTTCACACAGGCAGCAGAGCGGAGAAACGGAGAAATCTTAATCATGACTTGATGTCAGTTAAAATATCAGTGCCTTACGTGGTGCGGAGATTTCATGCAATTCTCTCGCTGCCTCGCCTAATAGAAAGACACCCTAAGCTGCCTATCCACTGTCGCGGAGTGATGCAGCGATGCGGAGAAACTGAGAAATTGAAACCAATGGAATTTTTGCATAAAATCTCCGCACCACGTGACTCACTGACATTTTGACTGACATGGTTAATATTTCTTCGTTTCTCCGCTCCGCTGCCTCGATCTGCTGTAATGGACAAGCTCCCTGAATGTTTTAAACAAATCTAGATTTTTCATTTTGAACTTTTTACCACCTACTAAGCAGTTAGTTATTTCTTTATTGTTAACTTGTGTAATTTAATAGATTTTTGTGAATTAGGCTATTAATAAATAAATGTAATATTATGTATTAATGTTATCGACCAACATTAAATAAACTAACTAATGCTGTCTATGATTCCACTGTGTAAACTTTTGATGTATTGTCTGTGACGCCCCATAAATAAATTATCACTTCTCAATTCTGTCCAGTACAAAACGGTCGTTTTATTTTACCAAATTATAATAGGTTTTGGGCCCATTATGCCCTTTAGTTTTCTAATAGTTTTAGTATCAACAGTTGTTTTTCCTAGTGAGAGTTAGATATTTATCTAGAATAGGCGAGAGTATAATAATATATTATTTCACTCTTTAGCCAAGTGTACACACAACAATCATGTTGTGGTGCACATACATACCTAGTAGCCATTTGCATATCTGATTTGCTAATGGATTTCTATGAACGCAATAATTTGCTGTGTAAGCTTGCACGTGTAATATCTCTGGGGATAGTGTGAATTGAACGTGTATGGACTCAACGCGTTTGGACTCCTCCGTATGGGGAACAAAATTATGGGGTGCGGCATAGTTAATTTTCCACGTCGTTTTTTCGTTTGTTTTATGATTTGCTTTATGTTTTCACCCACAGTCACTAACAAAACAGAGAATCAGCTTGGAATGAGAGATAATAAGCTGCGAAAATTTATTTAGGCATTTTAAAAGATGTCTCATGAAATCTCTTGTTCGCGTCTTAAGATATGTAAGATCAAAAAATACACTAATAGAAACCTGTAGTGGGGCAGGTAACGACTTGAATCAATAATGGCCAAGATAAGATGCACAAATTATAATATTGTTAGTCAGTTACACGGTATTCAAAAAAACAAGACATTCGAGAAAACTCAAAAAAAACAACAAAACGTGACCGTGTACGACAGCGATGCGAGCCGGACTGGCGCGTGCGCGACGCCGCTGCGACGCGGCGTGGGGCGGCGCGCGGTTTGTACCTATGTACCTACGCGTGCTAGGTACCGAGAAAGCGCGGGCGCCTTGTTACTATGCCCTACATACTCCCCCTTTTGACAAACATTGGTGACCTCACCGTTGGTCAAACATCAACAATGACACGTTTCTTACGCGGCCGACCACGAGAACGCTTAGGAGCAACCGGCTGCGGAACCTCAGGGCACTCACCATCCCGAGAGTGATACCTCCTTAACGCTGAAACGTGGTACTTCCCAATGACTTCATCCGGTGAATCAGGGAACGTTAAAAGGTAAGTAGTTGGGCTAACCTTCTTCTGTACCAGGTAGGGGCCGTCCCTTTTAGGCATGAGCTTAGAGCTGACTCCTTTGGCAGCACTGCTAAGCACGTGCGTCTTCATCAGGACAAGATCACCAACAGCAAACTGCTCAGCCTTTCGGGTCTTGTCTTTGGCAGCCTTACGAATGTCTTGCTGTCGTTCTATGCACTCCTTACTGTTGCTGAGTGTCTCCGCTAGCTTCAAGAGATATGGCGTAATCTGTGGAACATAGTTTTCAGCCTCTATTACAGCACGAAGATCGCTCTGTACTACAATAGGTGAGCGGAGTTCACGAGCAAAGGTTAGATAAGCAGGTGTCTGTTGAGTTGCTTTGGTTATTGAGGTGTTCAATGCAAATCGGATGAATGGCAGAGCTTCTGGCCATTGCTGGTGGTGTCCTTCTACCAGGATCGCCAACTGGGTCTTGAGATCGCGATTTTTACGCTCGACTGGGTTGGCCTCCGGATGGTAAAGTGGCACGAGACTCTGCTTCACACCAAGCGTGAACATTGCATGTTGCATGACGTCGGCAACGAACTGTACGCCGTTATCAGATATGAGACGCCGAGGAACGCCAAAGCGTAAGAAAACATCTTCAATTAGTACCTTAGCGCATGCTTCAGCTGTGGCTTCGGAGAGGGCGAACAGCTCAACCCACTTGCTGGCTGTGTCTTCCACTATCAGCACCCATCTCTCTCCATTAGCTCCTTTGGGTAATGGCCCAAAAAGGTCGACAGCGATGACTTCGAAGCGCTGAGCGGGAACCGGAGTCTGTAAGAGTCCCGCTGGTTTCTCATTGGAAGGTTTGTAACGCTGGCATTCTATGCAGGTTTTCAGATATTCTGCTACATAACGACGCATACCGGGAAAATAAAATCTCTGACTTATACGGTGCAGGGTTCGGTCCAGACCGCCGTGGCCTGAAGTAGCTGAGTCATGACATTCAAAAAGTACCTGTTTCCTTCGATTTTCAGGAATGACGAGCTGCGGTTCTTCTGTCTCCGCTTCAGTATATCGGTATAGTACACCTCTGCACGTATGATAACCTCTGTCTGTCCATCGAGTAAGTTCTAATTCATCCTTGCCTTCTAGAGCCTTCATGATCTTCGCCACTTCAGGGTCTGCGAGCTGATCCTCACGAAGAGTAGCGGCATCCCAGTGCGGCGGGTCGACGAGCACCATGCAGACTCCACAGGAATCGCGAGCCTCCTCCTCACACGGCGGACGGCTGAGCGAATCAGCAACTACGTTTGCCTTCCCAGGAGTGTAGTCGACTTGTAGATCAAAGGACTGGAGTTTCATGGCCCATCGTACGAGGCGTCCAGCAGGTGACTTCAAGGTAAGTAGCCATTTCAGGGGCTGATGGTCACTGCCGACACGTACTGGATGGCCATCTATGTACCCTCGGAATTTCTCGACTGCCCAGACAACTGCCAACGCCTCGCGCTCGGTGGTAGAGTAGTTCCGCTCCGCCGGCGTGAGGAGGCGACTGGCATACGCGATGGGTTTCTCTTCTCGCTGCGACTCCCCCTGGAGCAGAGCAGCACCCAGTGCGTAATTGCTAGCATCAGTCCTGAGAACGAATGGCACATTATAATCTGGCTGAATAAGAATCGGAGGTGAGGTAAGTAATCCTTTTAGTTCTATAAATGCCTTGATCTGTTCTTCACCCCACAGCCAGTACTGATCCTTACGCGTTAGCATAGTCAGTGGCTGTGCAACCTGTGAGAAATTCGGCATGAATTTGCGGAACCATGAGCAACTCTGTAGAAAGGATTTTAGATGCTTTACATTAGTTGGTTCCTTCATATCTAAAATTGCAGTAACCTTATCTGGATCTGGGGACACTCCTTCTGATGTGATCATGTGTCCTAAGTATTTCACACTCTCTCGAGCAAATGTGCACTTATTGCGATTCGCGTGGAGATTGAAGACACGTAAGCGATCGAATACCGCACGTAAGTCCTGGAGATGCTGGTGAAATGATCCTGATATTAATATCAGGTCATCAATGTATCCAAGGAGAGTCACCCCCTTAAGGGATGTTGCAGAACGAAATCGGTCGATTAAACGTTGAAACGTTGCGGGCGCATTGCGCAGACCGAACGGCATACGGGTAAATTTGTGAAGTCCAAATGGAGACACAAAAGCAGTTTTATCCTGGTCTTCAGGCCTCACTTTAACCTGCCAGTACCCTGATCGGAGGTCAATAGTACTCATAAAACAGCTCTTACCAGTATATTGAAGAAGGTCGTCGATCACTGGCAGTGGGTACGAGTCACTCTTGGTAACGGCATTCAGCTTACGGTAATCCACGCAGAAACGGTAACTACCATCCTTCTTTGGTACCAGAAGAGCTGGTGCTGCCCATGGAGATTCACATTCCGTGATGATCCCTTCGCGCAGCATCTTTTCGATCTCCTCTTCCATGATGGCTTTCTTGGCGGGAGTGAGTCGGTATGGCGGCACCGCAATCGGCGGGTGATCACCGCAATCGATGCGATGCTCTGCGAACGGTGTAGGTTCTCCCCCTTCAGTGAAGATATCCTCATACTCTTGCAGCAGCTGAGCGAGACGTCCCTTCTCTGGAATTGACAGCATCGAACCTTCATTACTACGTAAGACATCCGCGGAAGCGCACCCAACGAAGTCACGTGAAGTCTCACACCGCAAGGGGTGAATGACCTGAGGCCGATCAGCTGTGAACCAAGTATTGTTTGAAACGTTAATAACAATACCAGCTTTACGTAAGAAATCAATACCGAGTAACGTGTCATTGTTAACTGAGTTAGGAAAAATGACAAAAGTAATAGGTATCGTCAACCCCTTAAGTTGTATGTCAACATCTACGAGTAAGACCTTGAGTTCCCGCACTATGCCATCGGCTAATTTTACCGACATAAAACTACTACGAAACGAATAGTGTAGTTTACGAAGCAGTGCGTACAAACTCGAACCGGCTACACTACGCTTAGCAGCCGTATCAATCAACCCGGTACCACGATGACCGTCTATCTCGATGTCGAGTATTGGACGACCGTCAGTACATAAGTTCGACGCGGACAAGTTACCTACTCTAATCGGCAACGCATCGCAGTCGAGGTCGACATTACACTTATAACTACATAAACAAGCGGATTGAGACACATTACATACATTACTATCAAAAGTTTCGCTATTCAAAGTTACGTTACACTTACAAGTATTATGATTACAATCGTGTGAAACAACATTAAGATTATCTGTATTAACACAACTTCTAGTGGGCTCTAGCATGTTAAATTCAACAACAGAAATAGATTCTTTCGGATTTACCGAACACTTAGCGCAATTAGATCGAATTACACCAATAGCGCCACAACCGTAACACTTCACACTAGACTCGGAAGTCGTTTTCTTGATTTTATTTTTAATACTCTTACAAAAGTCACGGATATGTCCGCTTTTGCGGCAATAAACACAGAAAAGTTTTTTACCTTTGTCCGAACTGTTTACCACAATAGGCGCAGCGCTGCTCGTAGCCGACGCTGTAGTACTCGGTGGCGCCGGCGCGCTCGTCGCGGAGGCGGCGGGCGCGCGCGCGGGCGTCTGCGGAGGCCGGGGCTGCGGTGGCGGCGCGTGCGGCGTGTGCGCGCCAGCGGCGGGGCCACGCGCGTCGGTCGACACCTCAGAGAGGGACTCCTCAATGTTTCGCGCCTTCTCGATTAGCTTTTCCAAATTCTCGATTGATTCACGAGTTACCCGTTTTCTTATACGTCTGTGTAGTAGCCCGTAAATCATGTCGACTTCCATTTCGTTTACGACTTTATATGGAAGTTTAGCAATAAGCGCGCGAAGTCGAGCAACGAAGACCTCCGTGCGTTCTTCTGTTTGTTCCACGGCAAATATTTCCCGGAATAATTTGTGTGGCGGTCGGGCTGCACCGAACATGGCGCGAAGTCTCTGTAGCGCGTCTTTCCATGACGTCACTGATGATTTTATGCCGCGAAACCACACAGCTGCCTCTCCTTCTAGCAGCATAGGTAGGCCGCGAAGCGCATGTTCGTCACTGATGCCTGTACACTCCTTGTATATTACTATCGAGTCGACGAATGCTTCGAGGGTCTCTGAGTCTCGGTTGGCGCCGCTAAATCGCGACGTACAGCGCGCGAAGTTTCCGTGATTTGTGGCTGGTGCAGCAGGCGATGGAGACGGTGAAGCTGAGCCGTTGACGGCCGACGTAGCCAGCAGGCTCTGAACCAGTTGACGGTTCGATTCCGCTTGAGCCTTGGCGAACGCCTCCAAAAACGACGTAAGCGTCCCTTCCGATAGCGGCGCGGGCGTCGGGGACGCTGGCGGCACGCCGAAGTCGTCATCGTTGCTTCTACTTTTGCGACGAGGCATTGTAGTACACAATAGTCATTAAAACACAAGGAAACACTATTCACGTTGTACGTAACGTGCACTAAACTTGTATTGTCCACTAAGAAAAACCGTTACTATGCACATAGGTATTTGAGTTCGCGTCGCGTCGGTTAGGTACGCGTGCCGCGTTGGAGCGCCAGTTTGTAGTGGGGCAGGTAACGACTTGAATCAATAATGGCCAAGATAAGATGCACAAATTATAATATTGTTAGTCAGTTACACGGTATTCAAAAAAACAAGACATTCGAGAAAACTCAAAAAAAACAACAAAACGTGACCGTGTACGACAGCGATGCGAGCCGGACTGGCGCGTGCGCGACGCCGCTGCGACGCGGCGTGGGGCGGCGCGCGGTTTGTACCTATGTACCTACGCGTGCTAGGTACCGAGAAAGCGCGGGCGCCTTGTTACTATGCCCTACAAACCTTTATTTGACTATACCTATTATAATAAATTATCCATCTCCTATCTTGCCTTCTGTGCCCCAAAACGTGCACCCCAGGAGACCTATGTGCTGCCACCAGTAATGCCGTGGAGGTGGCAATGTTTTGGGCCATTAAAGTTTAAAAAAAAGACAGCGACACGAAGAAACCTATAGTTATGCAGGACAATAGAAGGAAGATCGATCAATAAATTAGCTCAGACTACTAGTCACATTGCCAGCGACACGAAAAAAAACTATAGTTATGCAGGACAATACAAGGAAGATTGATCAATAATAATATATTAGCTCAGACTACTACAGTCACATTCGTTCATTTGGCTAAGAGCATTAGCAAACGGAGGTATCGAGAACTTTCATAAACTATTCAATAAACCATCGGTCATTCAAATGAAAGACACGACTGATGCACAGTCGTGTCCCATATTACCATAATTTCTCAGACGATTCGCAGGTTCCTTTTTTAACCCGATGCGGTGGCTCGATTAAGCAAAACATTACCTACATAATTGTGCGAGAGCTGTCGGGCGCACAAGTGGCGCCATGCGAGGGAATGTGTAACTATGTGAGGGTGGCAAGGGTGCGGGGGGCTCGTAGAGGGAACATGGGCTTTTAAATAAATAAATATAAATAAAATCTTTTTTTTTTTTTTCAGAAACAAAAACGAGTAAAACATAACAAAATTGGTACTTACTAAGCATTCAATGAGACTTTTCATTCAGTCCCTGCCGGCTACAGTAGCCACGAAGTTTTTGGGACTGTTGCGCACCCGACGCATTAGTGATGCGATTTGCCTTTTGAGATTCTGAATAAAGATTTTTCTTTTATTCGCAGACGCAACACGTGCATCTGTGAACCATCCCGACGCGCTACAGAAGCGCGGCAGCCCCAGCATATTTTTTTTTTCTAAATTTTACGACTTTCTAAAATCAGCCAGTGTCTTTGAGTCTTTGAGAGTCTTTGAATATACACAGAGAGCTATCTCTCAAAACTCAAACTCAATCATTTATTTCAATTAGACCATTTACAGGCACTTTTGAATTGTCAAGGTCGGTCGGTCCAAAAAAAGATGAAGCTATTTGCACGTTCCAAAGCGTAGATCTCTATGGAGAAGAACGTGCAAGAAACTCCACGGACACTCTTTTAAATCAATTGATGTACTTAATACAAAAATCATGGTAACATTATCTTTGATCGCTTCTATATGTGAGGACAATGCAAAGAACAAGAAAGTATATAAAACAATTCAAAAAGTACAGATTATAAAATAAACCAGTGGCAGGTAAGAGATGACCAGTCTCAACTGACGGCGCCCGTTCACGAACATGACGCGTGTATCAGCACCATCTAGCTCAACCATTTTGAAGGGAACCAAATGATCCAACACACGCGCCACCATCAGCGAGACGTTTGTGTGAGCATGACAAGCTCTCAACTGCCACGCTCGTTCATGTCAAACAAGTTTAATAAACAAAATCTTAAATTAATTACATATGCAAATGGTTCCATAGTACTCACATTTACAAACATTTGAAAAAATGAATCTACTTTACTACAAAACTATGGTTTTCAATGGCCAAGTACCTAAAAAACGAAAAATAAAAACAAAATGAAACTGCATGAATGCGTAACTTACTTCTTAGCAATTCAATATTACAAAGAAAGAATAAATAAGTACATTATACTATAGGAGAACAAAAAAAAGGGTAAGCATTACTTCCAAATTTTATATATATAAAAAAAAAAAAAAAAACTAAAAAACTATATAGTGGATCCATGCGGCTATGGCTGTGGAGCAAGACCAGCATTTAACCAAGCATTTTTATCATGGATATAATCTTCCAATTTATAATATGCTTGTCTACATAGTGTGCGTTTTATGCATGTTTTAAATTTACTCTCATTTAGTTCGAGAATAGCGAGTGGTATTTTATTATAAAATTTAACACAATATCCCATAAAAGAAGTGTGTACTTTAGCTAATCTGAATCGGGGTTGATCTAATTTGTTCCGATTTCTAGTATTAAAATTATGCCTATCACTAATTTTGCTAAAAAGATGAAGATTTTTCCGAACATACATTATGTTTTCATATATGTATTGACAAGGTACTGTCATGATATTAATATCCTTAAACAGTTCCCTTAGGGAATCTCGCCGACGGAGATTGTATAGGTATGGCTCTGATAGCTCTTTTCTGCAGAATAAATATAGACTCGATGTCTGCAGCACGTCCCCATAATAAGATACCGTAAGACATGATACTATGAAAGTAACTAAAATAGACCAGCCTCGCGGTATCTATATCAGTAAATTGACGGATTTTTCTGACAGCATATGCTGCTGAACTCAGCCGTCCCGCAAGAGATGTTAAATGAGGACCCCATTGTAGCCTTGAGTCAAGCGTGACCCCCAGGAAAACTGTGTCTTCGACGAATTCAAGTTTCTCTTTGTTCAATACTATGTCGCAATTTTTACTTTTAACATTCGGTAAAGCAAATCTGATACACTTCGTTTTTTTCCCATTTAAAACTAAATTATTAGCAGTAAACCAATTTTGGACCTGCTGAAGGGCGTTATTTACGACGTCAAGACTTGTGGCACGCCTATCTATCTTAAAAATTAAAGACGTATCGTCAGCAAATAACACCATTTGAGGTTGATTTTTTAGAAGATGGGGTAAATCATTAATATACACTAAAAAGAGAAAAGGACCCAATATTGAACCTTGTGGTACACCCATTTTGATTTTTAAGCCCCGAGAATTGACACCATTTACTTGAACTTGCTGTTGTCTGTCATTTAGATATGATTTCACTAGACTGAGTGCAAGTTTACCTAGTCCGTAATGTTCTAGTTTTAAGAACAAAGTTTCGTGATTAACACAATCGAATGCCTTGGAGAGGTCACAAAAGATTCCTATGGCATCTTGCGCCTCTTCCCACGCTGCATAAATATGTTTTAACAACGTGACTCCAGCGTCAGTCGTACAACGACCTTTGGTAAAACCATACTGTTGTTGGTGTAAGATTTTATTGGTATTAAAATGATTGAGCATTTGATTGAGCATTACCTTCTCAAAAACTTTGCTGAAAATCGGCAATACGGATACAGGTCTATAATTATTGGTGTCTTTATTATCACCAGATTTAAAAAGTGGTATCACCTTACTATATTTCATTATATCCGGAAAGACACCTTGGTCCACACATAAATTAAATATTAAAGCCAAGTAAGGTGCTATGGTCTCAATAATGGACGTACACACTTTGATGGACATTCCCCATATGTCTTCAGTTAATTTAATTTTGATTTGCCGGAAAGCTTTCATAACTATCGTAGGGTTGATGTGTTTGAATTGGAATTCAACCGTACAGCCTGGAACGTTTGCTTTTAATAAATTAAATGAGACCTCGGGTGAAGAATTTAAAGCTCCAGTCGTTTTTGATGGTATATCGGTGAAAAAATTTACAAATTCTTGAGCTACTTCTAAATTAGAACTTATGGTACCATGCTCAGTCTCCAGCAAAAAATCAGTATTTCGTACCTTATTTCTGTTACTTTCAGTATTGATAACTTTCCAAACTGTCTTTATTTTATTATCTGCCGATTTAATCTTATTGCTAATGTACAGGGCTTTAGCTACTTTGCAAGCATTTCTGAAAACCTTAGAATATTTGTTTACATACTTATTAAAGGTTTCAGTGTTTATGAAAGGCTTAAGGCCATATAGCTCATATAGTCTTTCCCTACTTATCCTAATGCCTCTAGTCGCCCAATCACTAAATACAAACTTAGGGAAAGTATCTTTTGATTTCTTTTCAAAAGTTGCATTAAATTCCTTTAGTACCACCGAAAAGAAGTTACCATAAAACTTATTCGCATCCTCAATATTATGGCCAAGAACATTTAACTTGTTTTGTAAGGCCTCATTGAATTTAGCTAGTTTACCAGTTGTAATTGGCCTAAATTGTATTTGAACTTTTTGCAAGGGTGCTTTATATGTAAATGTTACCAGTTGACCACTGTGATCAGACAGAAGGTAATTAACTATGGATTTATCTAAATAATCGCAATCGCAGAATACATTATCAATACAGGTTGAAGAAGTTGGTGTCACTCTAGTTGGTTCTGTAAAAACATTAGACAGGTTGAATGATTTAAAAAGACTTAAAAATCTACTGCTATTTAAATTATTTTCTAAAATATTAATATTAAAATCTCCGCAAATAATTACGGATTTGTTGCCTGCTACAAGTTTCGCAAGGACATCTTCCATTGTGTTTTCAAATAACGTAAAGTTTTGAGGGATTGGGGGTCTGTACACGCACACTATAACATGCTTATCAAGCTCAACACAGGACAGTTCGATGCAATGTTCCACTGACAAGCTAACAATGTCTTTACGTTGCTTAAATTTTAAACATTTTTTAACTAAGATGAGAGAACCACCGCGCAACATAGATTTTCGGTTAAAACAACTCCCCACACTATAATTTTCATAACTTATTAGCATCTGGTAATCCTTCAACCAATGCTCACTAAAACATACAATGTCATTCATTGTTTTTTCTAAAAATAATTCAATTTCTAATATTTTGGAAGAGACACCTTGAATATTTTGATGAAATATTTTCAAGGAATGCTGCTGACCCTCTTTCTGACATCTACTAAACAGAGTGCAAGAAGATAACTTGTTTTTTGTAGGCATAACAGTAACTATTCTGTCAATGGTATCCTCTGTTGTCTTAAAAACTAGTTTAAATCATTATCCGGAGTATGTGTAGCAATAGGGCTACAGCTCTCCACCTGATTCTTAGTACAATTACTAAACATTGTGGCTTTAAATACACAAGACTTCGACATACTACTTATGTCTGAGTTAATACAATAAGCTAATAGCCTTGCTATTGTGTGTCTACAACTAATTGGTAAATACACAGTATTCCTAGTCGATTTTAAATTTTTCACAAAAAAGTTTGTGTCAAAAAACATAAACTTGTCACTATAATGACTAACTAAAAACTGCATGTGTTTATTTAACACATGAATATAATTATTTTGTCTAATTGACAATTTATCAAAATATGGAAAAGCACACAATATTATTTTATTACAATTTAACTTTAGCATCTCAGTTATATTTTCTGTGATATCTGACTTTTTAACTTTTGAACTATTCCCTATAAATACTGTAATGTTGGTATTTGAATTATAATTATTATATATTACCGACGCCATAATTTGCTTGTATGATGAACCTGGCATACAATAATTTTGTGTAGAATAACTCAGGTGGTTACTAAATAATTTACCTAAACCTCTTCCTATACTGTCTGAGAACATAACCGAATGATAGCCACTATTCACAGAACAATCAATCTCAGGCTGAGCAATTTGAGATAAATCCTGATCAAAAGCGATTAAATCTTGTCCAATGACACAGTCTTCAGACAAATTCTGCGCCTGGGACGGGACCTCCGTTTCCTCAGGCTGGGCAGCATCAAGGTTTGATATTGTCTGGCAAGTACACTGACACATGACTAACTCGTTAGCAGCAAGAATATGTTCTTTTATTTGGTTCTGAGATTGAACATATTTACAGTTAAGTGAACTCAGTGAAGCTTCGAGTACCTGTATTTCAGATTGCAAGTGCTGTGTATCAATTTCATATATTTTTATGCTGTCTTCAAGTTTAATTTGATAATTATTTAATTTACTAATCAAGTCAACACGTTCTTTCCTGAGTGGAATAGTTTTGGAAAAGTGTTTGAACTGCATTTTGTACCGATAACATTTTTTGATAAATTTATTTAATTTTGCATACTTTTTTAACTTATTATGACTTACTTTATAACTACAGTTCTGTTTCAATAATGAATCTTCAGTTAGGTCAATTGTGACTAAGGAATGAGGGTTACAATTACTGTTAGTACTAATTAATTCATTAAATAAGCGGTTTGTTTCCTTAACCTGAGTACTTTGTTTCTCATTTTGCAATTTGGAAATAAAACTGTTGGCATTAATAAGTTCATCCTCTAGGTCCCTAACTTTACGTAAAGCCTCCTCATACAAATTACTACAATTGTTGAAACCATCCGTTACTACCCGCAGCTGGTCACGTTCTTCAACAACATCTTGATATTGTTGGCTAAGGTCTACAAGCTCCCGTTTAAGGCAGGTGTTTTTATGGACCATTTTCTTTACTTCCACCTCACTCTCCTCTCTCTCCTGCAACAATTCTTGACATTGGTCATTCGAGGCTTTCAGTTCTTGGAGAGCCATTCTCAGTTTAAGCTCCATATCCTGAGCTGTAGCTTTGCGGGTCATCACAGGCATGGTTTCAGGTTTAGGTACTGAAAATAGAGTGAAAGAAACTATGAGAATCTAAAGGACAGACAAAGAAAGGAAAGTGGGAAATTAAAGGATTAATAAAAATGGGGAGAAATTAGTGTAGTTAAGTGGAAAAATGAGGTAGGCTGGTAAATTTGATTTAAAAGGTATTGTTTATTTAATTTTCTCACTTTGGATTGCCTTATTAATAATAATTGTCTTAAGTGGGTAGGATGCCTAAATTAAAATTATACTGAACTAATGTAATAGTTCAAAAGATTATGCAAAATAACGATCATAAACGTTATTGTTGTTGTATATAAATGAAAAATATAGAACTAAATCAACAGAAACTAGTAATTTTGACGTTCTCTGCGATGTAAACAAAGCCAAATACCTTCTCAACGCAGAGTCATAAACTCTGCGAAAAAGTTAATACAATTTTGCAAGGACGTGCTACCGAGATAAACTGATGAATGTGTGCTAATTTAAAATAAAAGTAAACAATACTTCCCCGTTTAATTCCATGCGTAGTTCAAACGTCAGCTGGCGGTTTTAGGGTTACCGGTGACAGCCGGTACCGAAAATGTTGTTTTTCTTTATATATTTGCAGGAAAACAATAACTCTGCGTATTTATGCAATTATAAGACGTTTACATAAAGAATTACACTCTAATTTAACTTAAATACTAATTAAATCTAATTTGTAAGCACGGAACAAAAATTTTACATGTCACTTGGGCAGTGTTGCCACTTTTTTTCCAGCTTTTTACCGAGCTTTACTTTTTATCGAGCTTTCCGTGCTTGATATATGGCTAAATGGACCGAGTTCCAAAGACTGACGGAACTCAAACGGAAACGGGTAGTCTTAGGGACTACCCTAAGACTTGTAGTGTATATATGCTGCTGCATTTCGTCCTTTAACATGGCCAAATCATCTTTAAAGACATCCATTTTTAGCAAAAAAAATGCAGCTACTCCTCGTAAAGGTAATCAACATTATGATACCTTATCAAATGACTCTTCACGAATGTAAACACTCTGCACCTACAGTATCGACATAGTTCCCGATCGCCTACCGACCGAATTCAGTCTAAAATTCCTAACAGTATCTCTTTTTCTCACACGAAATCTTTATATTTTGTCCCTTTCCTCAGCGAGCAAATAGTCGAAACCTAATCGCTTCCTCGTCGGCGGTGAGACAAATGCTTGTAAAGCTGCTTTCAGACTACGCTATAATATGTTATTATAGCATAGAGAATATAGCTCATAGTACAACAATATCGCGCGCCATACATTGTCAATAATATACAGTACAGTAGTGTTTTTTTTTTTTTTTACAAAACGGGCAAACTCTCGGCCCAAATCTCACCTGATGGAAAGTGATGATTAGGCCGAAGATGGAAGCGAGTTTCACCCGGAATCCTCTTAAACAGAGGAACTGGCTATCATACCTCTAACTGCCGGAACACAACAATGCTGTTAACATTCTTGTTATGGCGACAGACTTAGACATGATGGTGGTAGCTTGCCAGGTGGACTTAGAACAAGTCCTACCACCAACCAAACCGAGCAAAAAATTTGCCCCCGCTGGGAATCGAACCCGGGACCTCTGGGTCTGAATCAGGTGGTATAACCACTAGACCACGGAGGCGGTTATTGTCACCTGTTTAGCACCACCCGGCGACCACGTGTAGGGTTTCGCTGAAGGGTATTCTCCTACGGACGCGGGTGACTCGGCCCCCGGCGGGTATGAACGTGTCCATAACACTGTATGGTGCGCGATATTGGTGTGCTATGAGCTCTATGCCGTGTCGACGGCGCGTTAGTGTTCCACGCGCGCCTCAAAGAGAGTCAGCACACAGAGGGGCCCGAAAGGGTCGACGCCTGCCGGAGTCGCGGGATTATTCGAAAGAGATACCGTGGCTCCGGAACACATAGAGCAATGAAGGAACATGGATGGGTTTTAGTCAGTAGAAGTCTGACAATCCCTCCCACTCCACCCGCAGCGGGAGGAGTCATGGGATGATTTGAAAATGAGCTCTATACTACCGCGTGTATCTGACATCGACGCACAAACGATTTCCATGCGTCCAGGGCATGATTCTGGACACCCCAGTGTAGGAATTTTTCGTCGGTTCTTTTCTCATTTTTTCATTTTTTTTCAAGAGTACCACAAATAGGTATCAGCTCAGCTGAGCTGATATCTATTTGTGGTTTTATTCAGTTTGCTCTTTTTAGTGAAAGTAGTTAATTAATCATTTTTTTATTAAAAATCTCATTGGGTTTAGGATAACGATTATGAGCAGTCTAAAGTAAAAAAAACCCTTGAAAAAAATGAAAAAATTAGAAAAAAATGAAAAAATTAGAAAAAAACCGACGAAAAATTCTAAGTCTAGGGTGTCCAGAATCATGCCCTAGACCCATGGAAATCGTTTGTGCGTCGATGTCAGATACACGCGGTATATGCTATTATATCATAGCGTAGTCTGAAAGCAGCTATAAAGCTAATCAGCTTAACTCTTTCGAACATCAAATTTTACCCAACATCGCACAACAATTTATCTATCTATATCATATTTCACAACTTATAAATTTTAGATACACAACCATTTATTAACACGCCAACCTGTTTCCCAACGAAAATTTTCAACTTTCCGTCGTCTGGGGAACGATTTATCGTTTAATATAGCTTCGCATAGCTGCGGTGAACCTCCTCAAGATATACTATCTTACCTGACATTACGATGAAAACTATACAAAACTTAATTTCGTTCATATGTGGTGGGACGTGATTTAGAAAATGTGTTCTTTGGAGTTTCGCGGTGGGCGAAATTATATGAGTTTCGGGTTTAGTCTTAAAGTTTTGTGTCACATGTTTTAAAGGTGATAGAATTAAGAAAGTTGCTTTTCTTTAGAGACAGGATTTCAAGTAATCTTTAAAGAGATGTAGAGAGGACACTATTTTTATCCGAGTGCCAAGGAAGGGTTATGTTTTTCGCGCGTATTTTGTATTTAAGTATGTCCGTTTGGTTTTAAATTTCTTTATTACCTCGTACGTTCCAAACGGTTAAATGGATTTCGACTATTGAGGTGCCATTAGATTCATTTCAAATATGTTCTTAGATAAGTTTTTTTTTAAAGCAACAGGGTGGATTTTTGGCGCTAAATTGTAACTCGTTAATATATTTTTTTAACGAAACCTATCGAGTAGGGTATCAAAATGAAAGTTATTATATGGAGGTTACAAATTCATATTTATAAACTATATGTTATAATTCAATTAGGAAACAGTTTTCGTTCATAAATTTTCGCAGTTTTTTTACATTTCTTAACATCAATGGGCCCAAATAAAGACTCGATGGGTCCTTGTAACTGAGAAGCTAAGCTGGGGGTGGATCGCTCTTGTACGGAGTTTTTTTTTTCATTGAATTTCCTTGTCGCGGTATGCGGGATAGATGCTCTGGCACCTATCGATTACAACTACCAAATATTATTGAAAAATAATAATTAGAAGTACTTCCACAAAGTCGTTAAAGTTTTAGAAAATCAGAGAGAATTGATATTTATACAAAATAGATTTATTTTAATTTACGTTTACTTATTCAACTTTTTTTTTTTATATATAATCCGTTTTGATCAGATAATGAATCAATGGCATGAAATATCTGCTTTCCTTCATACACTTTTCCCGCGTAAAATTGATCAGAATTTTGCCTATTTTACTGTAGCTCAACCCCACCCACGCGTGTCCCCGGGGTGCGGTGTGCGAGACGCGGGTGTGAGCGGATTGTCATGTTATTAGTATTATTTTGTTTCAATTGCACAATTGAAGCACGTTGTTTTGGTTTTTAAACTGTAATTGTGAGTGTAACGAAAGTGTAATGAGTTTGCGTAGTAGTGATAAAATCTGCCCCATATTTGGTTCTGGCAAAGAACTACCTACTAGTTTGTTACCGACCTATGAAGACATGATGAAATATTTCATATTCTGCAATAAATCAGAGAAACGACTGCAAGATTTAGTAAGAAACACAAGTGAAAATGTTGCAACTGACATCGAATTGATCTGGAAAAAAGCGTCATTACCTGTAATAGAACATCGTACAATCTTGGCCAGAATTAAAGCATACCATGATAAATACCGCATGATTTTAAAACCCTATCAAGCTAGAAAAAACAGTGAAAGCTACAGAAACAAGTTGAATAAGTTTAAAATGGATAGTAAGGCTTTGTTCGATATTGCTACTTGCAAATGTAGTTCGTTTGACATTTGTTGTTGTGAAAAGGCGCGTAAAATACCAATCAAGGAAAGAGACTTCCTATTAGATCAGCGAGGTGAAAGAAAAATGATGATTAGCTCGTTGGATAGAGAAACTACAAAGAAAAATGAGAGCAATATTGCCAGACAGTTAAAGCGCAAGTTATACGAAGAAACAGCCGTACCATCTACCTCTCAAAGTGTTAAGCCCTCCAAAATAAATGCTAAACTACACGAAGACCAAGAAACAGACTTAACTTCGGCCTCTTCCTCTTTCTCTGTCATCATGCCGTCTGAAAATCGATTTCAAGTCGTAGCCAGAACACTGGATCGTTATGGTATTTCAGATCGAGCAGGAGCTGCTATCGTCTCTGCTACATTAGAAGACATCGGTTTAGTAACTGAAAGCGACACATCAAATGTCATAGATCGTAACAAAATTCTTCGATCTCGTACCAAGACAAGAACCACTTTGACGACCAATTAAATGCTAAACTTTAATCAATGTATTAGCATATCGTTCGACGGCCGTAAAGATAAAACATTAATTAACGAGGACAATCGCAGAAAAGTTGTAATTGAAGAACACATAACTTTATTGAAAGAACCTGACTCACAATATATTGGTCACATTTCTGTGGCATCAGGTGACGCTAAAACGATATCCAATAAACTGTTTGCTTACTTACAGGCTAAATCGATTGATTTGAAGCTAATCGTGGCTATTGGATGTGATAGAACGGCAGTGAATACCGGAAACAAAGCAGGTATTATCAGATTACTTGAGGGTAAGCTTCAACGTCCAGTTCAGTGGTTGGTATGTCAACTGCATGCCAATGAGTTGACTTTAAGACACCTCTTTGAAAAGCTTGACGGGACCACTACAGGACCCAAAAGTTTTAGTGGCCCGATTGGAAAGTCCCTTAATAATTGTGAAAATCTTCCTGTAATACAGTTTTCTGCAATTAAATGTGACTTACCGGATATAACAAAAGCTCGTGAAGATCTCAGCACAGACCAATTATACTTAATGGAAATTTGTCGTGCGATTAGCGAAGGTCACTGCAGTGATAATTTAAGAAAACGGAATCCAGGTAAAATCTGTCATTCGCGATGGCTAACAACAGCTAATCGTATTCTAAGAACGTACCACCATGACCATTATGACCATTATGTATCATATTCTGGCAAATAAATGATTATGATTATGATTATGATTATGATTACATTTCAACCAATACTCCATCCGAAGGTTTACAGATATTGACTGAATTCGTACTGAAAGTGTACGCGCCGATGTGGTTTAACATAAAAACGCAACCGTTATGCGTTTACGGGTCAAAACACTTGCACGAGACAATCGTACTGTCTCGTTATCTTCCAGAGCACTTAAAGAAAATAATAGACCCGGTGATCCAACGTAATGGATTTTTTGGGCATTGCGAGAATATTTTGATTGCTATGTTAGCTGACGAAAGAAAACCTATAAGAGAGTTAGCGCTTCGACGAATAGTTAAAATCCGCGAACGTTCTTCGGGTTTTACGCCGATTAGGGTTTTTAAACTACCGCCGTTTAATTTCAATGCAAAAGACTACACTGACATGATCGATTGGGATAAGATATCGGAACCACCACTGACTAAACAAATAGCAGACGAGACCATTTACGACGCCATTAAAAATCTGGACATAGTTGAAAGTGACATTTTGCCTTTATTCCGATTGATGCCATGTCACACGCAAGCTACTGAGAGATGCATCAAGTTGGTCACAGAATCCTGTTCTGCAGTTTGTGGGCCAGAAAGACGTGAAGGATGGATTAGAAACAAACTTCAATCGTGTCGTATCATGCCGGTCTATAATACAAAAAAACATTACAAAACTGTGTGATTTCCTGATTTCGTTTTTTTTTTTAAAAATTTGGTTGTTGTTTTCGTCGGTTTATTTGTTTTTTATTCTTATTTATAATTATAGTTCTAGTTTGTTTTTTATTCTTATTTATAATTATAGTTCTAGTTCTGGTTATGTTTATTATTTTTTTAATACTTAAAGTATTAAAAAAATAATAAACATTGTACATCATTAAAAAAATCCTTTAACTAAGCTCAGACTGAATCCTAGATTTAGACGATTAATGAAAACTTCAATATACTTGTGGCAGTACTTTCACTTAAAATATCATAATACTGTCATATTAACTTTTAATTGTCTCCTCATAGAGCATCTTTTCCACACCCCGCCTCAAAAATATATCAAAAAAAAAAAAGCGATCCACCCTAATGGACTGACTCAAAAACTTGGCTCCAGTTGCCTTCTGCCAGATTTACGGAATGTGCGATACAGTTACCGCGGCCTTACCGTGTTACCCAGATAATAGGTTGTGGAGGTCTGGAAGGCAGCTCCTTCACGTAAAATACTGGTATCCAGCTGAATCCGGTTTGAATGGAAGCCTACCCCAAAATAGTGGGAAAAGTCTTTTCAAAGTTAGAGTGAACAGGCTACTTCTGGGCAAGCTCGCTGCATCGTAGACTTTGTCTCTGTCATATCTGACCTACACTATTGTCAAGACAAACACATCTAAATTAAAAATAAAAAAGCTGATGACGCCTGTCCGTTCAAATAGATACTAATATAATGTATGTTATATCTGCAATAACAATCATTGACCCACATACATTTATGGATATCTAAAATAGAAATCTATACTTCTATACTAATATTATAAAGCAGAAGAGTTTGTTTGTTTGTTTGTTTGGTTGAACGCGCTAATCTCAGGAACTACTGATCCGATTTGAAAAATTCTTTCAGTGTTCGATAGCCCATTTATCGAGGAAGGCTATAGGCTATATATCATCACGCTTCAACCAAAAAGAGCGGAGCAGTAATGAAAAATGTTACGCAGACTACGTTGCACGGGTCAGCTAGTAAAGACATAAAACTGTCCTAAATTGACTTCTATCGTCATAATTAGTAACGTTCTCTAGTAATAATTGTTTTCTCTATCCAGTGTTATTGTTTTATTGTTCGGGTATCTACGAAGGAATATTAGGGAAAATTCAATGTACTTTATTGCAAGTTTGTATTTCGCAAATAAAGTTACTAATAAAAGAACTGGCGAAGTGCGAGTCGGACTCGCGCACGAAGGGTTACGTACCATTATCTATAAAAGCGGCAAAAAAATCAAGTTTGTTGTATGGGAGCCCCCTTAATCATTTATTTTATTCTGTTTTTAAGTATTTTTTGTTAAAGCGGCAACAGAAATACATCATCTGTGAAAATTTCATCTGTCTAGCTATCGCGGTTCTTGATATACAGCCTGGGGGCCTACTCTCTAAGCCCGAAGTCCGTAGTTTCGGGCTTAGTTGCGGGCGTATTCTGATCCGTATTACCTAACCAATAAGAATTAATGTCAACACTATTGGAAGTCGCTGTAAAATCGTGTTCTCATTCACTTATAGTGCGGGTTTGGAACCAATCGTAAGTCCGTAATTAATATGGAGTAGAATACGCCCGCAACTAAGCCCGAAACTACGGACTTCGGGCTTAGAGAGTAGCCCCCTGGTGACAGACAGACAAACGGACGAATAGACAGCGAAGTCTTAGTAATAGGATCCCGTTTTTACACTTCGTGTATGGAACCCTAAAAATACGATTATCCCATTTTACCTCTTACCGACCAGTATCAAAGAACGACCGGCATTCAAAACATAGAAACCTCTTTACGGCTCATTTACATTGAGTTTAAGGCTTCATGCGATCGTTACGAGGAGCAAGTGCTTCCGAATGTGGCCAAACGATTAATGAAAACGCTACGCTATTTCACCAAACCTATATAGAACCATTTCGGTTTTCTCTGTACGTTGTTCAAGTTATAGTGAATGCATTAATTTTGGGTTATCTTACTTACCTACTGTAGGCTGGTAGGTGGGTAAATGAGGAGTTAGATTGCGTAATTGAGAAACATAATATTAAATACTGAAGGATAAGACTTATAGTCTATTTCTACTTCTTTAGCACACCCATATTATATTTTTGATAAGCTCACGTTTGACCCATATCTCGCCGATAGGAAGCGATGACGTAGTTAACGATGGCTTGCTTAAAATAACCTATTCTGTCTTTAAGTAAAGACCCCCAAGTTTTTGCTATCAAGGCATACCATTTGTTAGCGGTATTCACAATGAAAGTATTTTCAAAACGACATCCATGTAGCGAGCTTATAATTTCTAACGTAGCACAAATTCAGATTTCAAATTGCAATTAAAAAATTCTTGGCCTTTCGGTTTTCTATCAGTTGCATTTTGAGGAGTTTACGACGGAATTACATAACTTAAAACCGCCAAGCTCGATCCATCATCGGACCACAAGACGTACGGTGACGCGCCACCGTACCGGTACATGGTGGACATCATGTGGACATCCCACCGCACAAAACGTTTTGAGAATACATTCATTGAGCGTACAGCTAAGGAGTGGAATACCCTGCCTGAGTACGTGTTTCCTGATAGCTACAACCTGGGAGTCTTTATGTCAAGAGTGAATAGGTTACTTCTAGGCAAGCGTGCTCCATCTTAGACCACATCATCGCTTACCAGTAGGTGAGATAGTGGTCAAACGCATGCCTAAGAACAGTAAAATAAAGTACTCAACCTTACTTTATTTAACCTGGAATATAAACTCAGGACATAACGTTCAAGAATCACGATTATGACTTCTAGACCAATGTTAGTACAAAATATTGAGGAGTTTAGTAAAACTGCACTTTCTTACAGAGTAAACTGTACAAAGAAATTGTAATAAGTCGCTTGTTCCGCCCTTTTTTAATGAATTCATTAAGTTAAGTATTGTCTGTTACTGCGGTAACAATATTATTAATTTTTTAAACGTTGCCCCTCACTAGGAATTTCTCCTGTATCGTGGGTGCGTTTACAAACATGCATAGTCACATACACAAACAGACCCGGAACAACTATCTCTATGCCATACAAATATTTTTTCCGTGCGGGAATCGAACCCACGACACGCGACGCAGCAGTCGTTCACTCAACTACTGCGCCAACCGTGCCGTCATAATCTATACTAATATTATAAAGAGGTAACATTTGTTTGTAAGTTTGTAAGTTTGTATGTTTGTAAGTTTGTATGTAGGGGGTAATCTCAGGAACTACTGGTCCGATTTGAAAAATTATTTCAGTGTTAGATAGCCCATTTATCGAGGAAGGTTATAGGCTATATCATCACGCTAAGACAATTAGGAGCGGAGCAGTAATGGAAAATGTGACGCAGACGAAGTTGCGCGGGTCAGCTAGTATGCAATATACGTATATGACGGCGTCAGCGCAGGTTGAGCGATAGCGCTATCAACGAATGGGTTCGGTGGTCTCGGGTTCATTGTAGATTAATAACCCTAGAAACAGTACTAACCTTGCTTTATAAACTGTGGCTGAGTGCCAGTCCTTTTGAACGTCAAAGCTTACAAATAGACAGTCTCCCAAAAACGCCCGCCCGTTACCACTTCCTAGTGTTTTATCTGTGGAGAAGAAGTGGCCAACAAACTCCCCAGCAACACATCTGTCTGTTGAGTTAGAAGAACTCGCATATAGAAGTTAGATATAAAATAAGTCGGTTAAATACAATTGAAATTGATAGACCGACAGTTTTGTTCTGGAGGAGTGTCCTAGTTGGTGTCTCGAACCATAGTGCGCTCGACAAAGTTCTCACTCTCCAACACGATTCTGTCCACGTGCCGCCATTACAACTGACATTACGGCATTTATCTCACTACCTTTGTACTACAACACACAAATCGGAAGCAAATTATGAAATAATTTCAATTTCCACGACAAATAAATAAATTTAGCATGATTGAAAATCTTACCGTTCTTTACTTAAACTGGAGCTAGATCCCTAGGCTCCACGTCCAGCTAGTTATATACAGATAGTTGCTTCTACTAGTTGCCGTGAAGTACACACTTTGTTTTTAGCGTTTGATTTGATTTTTTGTTATTTCAGTGTAGGTACCGTGCTTATAACATGTGTGAGATTTTTTTCCTTACATCTATTATCTGAATCACTAAGGCCAAATTAAAGAGTTATGTTCAAGTTGCATTATTATTATGAACCAGGATAGTATATTACTACATGTTAGGCAACCCGACCTTAGGATATTGGTATTCTCAGATAATTGGGTTCTGCAGTTTGGTAGCTACATAGTCTAAAGTACTTAGTCGATTCCAGTTAGGTTGGAAACCGACCTCAACATAATTGGCTTCGAAGGCTGGCAGGCTGATGATCGTTACAATAGGATACTGCGGATACGTCATGGTAACAAGATGACGCAAAATGCTGCGTTTATTGGAAAGTAATCTATCTACTTGCCAATAAACCAGTAATCTCATGTTCGTATTTAGTTTTGCGAACATTTTTGGAAAAAAAGATTTTAAATAAAATATTTTTTTTGAATAGGTGATTTATAAAAGGTGTTCTTTTTTAGAAACCTCTGAAACTTATCCTTTGTTGCTTATTGAGTTATTTTGTGCATATAGAGTCCTTCTTAATTGATTAAATTTATTTTACAGTATAAGATTCATTTTTATTATTTCTTTGTTTGGTCCGCAACCCAGTATTTACGTACATAAATAATGGGTTAACAAATCTCAAGAAAATATTTAAAACCGAAAAGGACTCGATAAAAATAAAACCACTCATAGCACAATTATTTTTACAGAAATATTTTTTTTTCTACGAACAGTTTATAACCGTTCAAATTTCAATTAAAACATAAAATTCTACACAGACTCATAAAAGAGGAAGTAATTCCGCAAATAAACATATAAAATGCATTAACACTGAAAACAATTAGCAATCAAAAGAGTAATAATGTTCGTGAATACGGCTTTCAATAATAGAACTGTGAATAGCCCCGTTTTCGTTTATGACCGTCGTTAGTTCAATCTAGGTCATACGGTCTGAGGTATAATGTTAATTAATTTTTAAGACTAACTTTTACCTTTAGGTTATATTAGTAGTAAATGGTTGCTGTTTTGTAGTATAACTGGCTTTTTCCCGCGACTTCATCCACGCATATCTTGCTCTGTCCCGTAAGAATTTCGAGAAAAGCTCTTAAAGTGTTCCTCTACAAAGATCAAAAAAAAAAAAAAAAAAATCATTAATTCAAATAGCTGATAGTCAGCACTTTTTGAACGTCTAGTTTTTACAAAAGACCCCCAAAACGCCCGCCCGTCATTACAAAGTGCTACGATGCTACATGCCAGACTTCTGCAGCTTTCCACGACCAGTAGTTTCGGCTGTGCGTTGTCTTTCAGTCACTCAGTCAGTAACGGAAGAATTTTATATATTAGGATTCATATTAAAGCTAAGTTTTTAAGTCCTAATGAGGCTACTTAATTCATCATCATCATAACTGCAGTTGACAGATGTCTGCAGCTGGACTAAGTACTCCCCAAGCATTGCCAAACCGATTGGTAATGTATTCCTCTCATCCAGCAGACCCTCGAGGCCCTCGCATGGTCATCGGTCTACCTTATGACCTTTGAACGCTGTATCTTCCGAATTTCCGATGTACAGCTGCCTCTTTAGTAGCTTGACTTACTACTCCCCAAGCATTGCCAAACCGATTGATAATGTGCTCCTCTCATCCAGCAGACTCTCGAGGCCCTCGCATGTTCATCGGTCTACCTTATGGCCTATGAACGCAGCGTCTTGCAAATTTCTGATGCGCAGCTGCCTCTTTAGTAGCTTGACTTAGTACTCCCCAAGCTTTCCAAACCGATTGATAATGTGCTCCTCTCATCCAGCAGACTCTCGAGGCCCTCGCATGTTCATCGGTCCACCTTATGACCTTTGAACGCTGCGTCTTGCAAATTTCTGATGCGCAGCTGCCTCTTTACTAGTTTGACTTAGTACTCCCCAAGCTTTCCAAACCGATTGATAATGTGATCCTCTCATCCAGCAGACTCTCGAGGCCCTCGCATGTTCATCGGTCCACCTTATGACCTTTGAACGCTGCGTCTTACAAATTTCTGATGCGCAGCTGCCTCTCTAGTAGCTTTTAGTCCCATCGGCGATCTGGGAGCCTACTCTCTCTCTCTCACTTTCTCTCACTTTCTCTCTCCCTCTTCGGGCTTAGAGAGTACACCCCCTGCTTAGATCAGGTAAAGTAAATGAAAAATCAATTAATATTTCTTTATTCCATAATAAAGGCTTCGTATAATTAAATGGCACCGGAAAATTGCAAACACTGTCAGATTGTATCCGGTTATATTGGAAATAATTTAATTTGGATGAGATTAATTTATTGTATACAAAAAGAAAAATAAAAACATAATATATCGCGGAATAATAATCTAATTAAGATTTCGGTTACATATACTTTTTAATCTAGTAGGTACTACTAGAAAATATGAGAACCCAGATAGGTTTCTACAACGACTTATTATGAGGATATTCAAACAGGGTCTTAACTCATGCAATAACATAGACAGGTATTCCGTGGAGCATAGCCTAGAGCCTTGGGAAATACAAGGATATTGACTAGGTAAGAGGATCATAATTAATTAGCTTTTAGCGTGATTTCGGTACCAAGTTGGTTTGAGCCATAAATTCAATTCTGTGCTTTGACAAAACCTCTAGTTAATACAAAACATGTATGGGTTCAGTGAGATATAATCTTATATCTAAATGAATCACTACATACCTATTAAAAACAAAATCATCCGCCGCGTATGTCTGTCTGTCCGTCTGTTCACGATAAACTCAAAAACTTCTGCATCGATTTTCATGCTGTCTTCACCAAAGGATAGAGTGGTTCTCGTGGTTTTTTAATATTTAATTTGTCAAGCATTAAATTATTATCTTAAATAATGATTACACCTTACAGTTCCCATTACAAATGAAAAAGATAGTACGCTGCCCAAGCCCAAAATAAAATGAGAAACTGCGAAGTTCAAGATGTCCCTAAGTCCACTTAGGGATTTTATGCACTATTAACACAGCTGTTAAAGCAGGTAATTGTCTATCGTTTTATCTATTTAAGACGATTGTAGGTTGTCCCTAAGTCTGTATTTTTTATTCACTTATTAGCCTAAGTCCAGTAATTCCAGTTCAAAAAATCCCTAAGTGTCAAAAGTCCCTAAGTCCATGACTTTTTATTGGAATGTCACTAAGTTGACAGAAGAATGAAGAATGAATTATACTGAAGAATGTGGTGAGCATGCGGCTGAAGATGTAGCAAATGAAGCGGAAGAGGAAGAAGAACAAGAAGAGTAGGTAGGAGGTTAAAAATAAAAGAAAATAAAATTAGCTACCAAACTTTATCTCGTAACTCTTCAACTTACTGTTAAAATTAATCATTTTAGTTTGTAAGGAGAACAATGGTAATACACTGTAGTAGTGTTGATTTAATAATAACTTTATTTTCGATAAAAGTAATATTAAAAATAATATTTTGTATCATTTTTTGGTTAATAGTGCCCCTAAGTCCAAAATATTATCTAGTAAAATCCCTAAGTCCTGTTAAAAGTCCCTAAGTCCAGCTTAAAAATCCCTAAGTCCATAGGATAAGGGACTTAGGCTAAACCATTTAAATCGATTTACTCAATATTAACTTATTGAATTTAAATCCTACATCGATTATATATTAAAGAGGCATCTAAGTTATAGTTTTTGACCAATATTTGCGATAAAAGTATTTCGGTGTTGTTTCAAAGTCAAATTGAAACTTTACCGGCGCCATTTCTGTAACCTAAGAAAAAGGACTTAGGGACATCTTGAACTTGGCCATTCCTTTCTTTTTAGCATTTCGATAAAAAAATACTCATTTCCACATTATTCAAAAATATTAAAGGATAGTACCAACCCTCTAATAGTTAAAAGTGAAACATATCAATACCTGCTGGCAGGGGAGATACACAAAGTAAATCACAGACGGAATCTATAAACCATTTCAGGATCAAAAGGGTCAGTACACCTTTTCAATCGGCAGAAAATCCAAAAAAAATATTACCAACAACTTGTGACTCGATCCTGCCAGTATCGTTTTTTGACACGGCCGGCCATATGGCGGTTAAAATATAAAAAGACAATTTAAAAATGGAATCTAGAAAACCAGTGGAGCGTACTACCCATTCGCGATATTTGTGCAGTTGAGTCAGAAAAACTGTTCGTATCGGAAAAATGGAATAATATAACTAGGAACGCGAGATTCATTCGAGTGTAGAAATGTTGTTTTAGGGTTCTAGAGCTTCGGTTTGAAGGAAGTTGTGTTATGTTACGGGTTATGTGAAGGTTATCATCTTTATTGAGTTAATTGGCTTTATTTTTTGTCATTACAACTTACTATACTCTTACTTCAGTGTCTCAAGACGAAAGCTATGTCCAGTGATGACGTATGGAACCGAAACGTGGTCGCTCATAATGGACCTCTTCAGAAAGCTTTAAAGTCACCCAAAGAGCAATAGAGATTCCTTGCGTGATCGAATCAAGAATGTTTATATCCGTAAAGAGAATCAAGGTTACCGACATAACCCGAAGGATCGCCAAACTAAAATGGCAAGGCATTTTGGACCGAAAAGTTCTGGAGTGGCGTCCGCATATGAGAAGTCGCAGCGTTGGAAGGACTCCATAAAGTAGACCGATGAACTGGTGAGGGTTGCGGGTAGCCGATGGATCCGAAAAGCACAAGAAGGACTAAACTCGTAAAATATTTCTTTAAGTTATCAGCCCCCTACTCTGATGTGCCAATGGGCTAGATTCCATCATCCACAAATTGCAAAACTATTTAGTCCGTCAGTTAGAGTATTGAAAAATCATGGACAAGAATTTTTTGTTTTTGTAAATCAATGAATATTGACAAAGATCATCAAAACTCGGGAGTTGGGGCTCGTGACGTCACGACTCACTAAAAATTATGCGAAGGTGTGACGTATTATGAATTTTAAAAGCGTCGTAACTTCGTCAAATTTGGTTCCCGTAATAAAAGAAAACAACACGGGTCAAATATTTTTTGATAATCTAACTGACGGACTAATTAGATTTTTTCAGGACACAAGCCCATTCTATCATGACATCGCACAGTGTGGTAAGATCCCGGTTTTTGTGTCATCGTGTTTTTATTGTATTAATCGATAGAGTCTACAATTCTGAGGATTAGAGTAAAACTCCGGGTTCGCTAAGACTTCTACTTTAAAAAAAAAAAAATGTCAAAGTTTTCGAATATCCGACTTTTGAAAAACGAAAAAAAAATCATTATAATTTAACGGAAGTACTTATTCCAAAATTTATTAATTCTATCGAAAACAAGTATAATAGCCAACCCTTCCACCAATTCCTGTTGCTTTAGTATGAATGGGTCGAGAGATATGATTTTCTTTCTCATTTTTCGTTTTCATTTTTTTATTCATCTAAACCGCCGTAGTAGGTGGTCATTCCTACATCAAAAAATTGCTGATACTTTCTATTATGTGTAGTATTAATTACAAAACCAAACTCATTGGTTTCCAGGACTTATTGGAAATTTTAGTAATATCCGAAATATCCGTACTTAGGGCTGCCACTTTAACCAAAACATAATTTATTTATGTTTATTAAGCTTTAGCTTTCTTATCACGACCATAACAAGATATAATTATTTTGTGGCTTAAAATGTCAAAGATTGAGTAATTTTATAAAGGAAATAAAAAAACGAATGGAGAAATTGGTATCATGTCAATTGATACACGTTTTTTGGAAACCGTCTATAAATTCTATCCCAAAAGACTCAACTAATAGTAAATAATTAATAAACATTTAACATGAGTATTATATCAATATTTTGTCAATTTTTAAAATATTTGTAGTCAATTTAGTTCTTTTCATTATTAATTTTACAGTTCTTTTAAATCAATTTTGTTTTACTTTTTGATTTTACAACTTATTTTGAATCAATTTTAGTAAAAAAATCCCATCGCCACCGACCGCATGTCTTTGTTGAGACCTGTTAATGAAGAAAATCTAGCCATCGATGATTATTCGCATGTTTAATTAATTGTAACTAACAATGAAGACGAAATTTAGTTAGGTTAACCTACATAATATTTTACAAATTCATATACATTTTCCTTTAGAATAGCCAACTCCATATAAGTTACTAAAAAGTTTTTAAAACACTTTTTTTTTTCAAATATAATATATTCTCGTTGTTTTTTTTTTGGATACTTGAAAGTGACAACCCTAAGGAAACTTTTGAATTTCCAATAACTCCTGGAAATCAATGAGTTTGGTTTTGGAATTAATACTACACATAATAGAAAGTATTAGCAATTTTTTGATGTAGGAATGACCACCTACTACGGCGGTTTAGATGAATAAAAAAATGAAAACGAAAAATGAGAAAAAAAATCATATCTCTCGACCCATTCATACTAAAGCAACAGGAATTGGTGGAAGGGTCGGCTATTATACTTGTTTTCGATAGAATCAATAAATTCTGGAATAAGTACTTCCGTTAAATTATAATGTTTTTTTTTTTTTCGTTTTTCAAAAGTCGGATATTCGAAAACTTTGACATTTTTTTTTTTTTAAAGTACAAGTCTTAGCGAACCCGGAGTTTTACTCTAATCCTCAGAATTGTAGACTCTATCGATTAATTCAATAAAAACACGATGACACAAAAACCGGGATCTTACCACACTTGACTGTGCATCGTTGTGATAGAGAGACGGAGCTATACAAAGTAGATATTACTATCTTTTTTCACAACTGAATCATGAAGGCAATGACACGTCACAGGAGAGGGGTGGTTCGGCATTAATTTCTTTTTCTTTTTCTCGTGTTGAAAATAAACCCTTATATAATTTTCCCAGCAGGTGGCCAAGTTTATATCAATGTCAATGGCGTTCATTAAGCTCCCGAAAATGCAGGTGTGTAGGACCTTAGATACTCGGATTGTCATCTTATTAATTTTTGTTCCCTCATCTTTACACAGCACCAAGATCTATTTTTCCTTTACTTATTTTGATAGACTTTACAGACACACAGCAAATTGTATTACAGTTATATCATTAAGGATGGTACCCACGTCCCAAATTGGTAGATGTCTGTGTATGATTAACCTGTCAACTCCCATGAAATGTTTCAATTTAATTTACTAAATTAAAAATGTGCTGTTTAAGACACTTACCGTTAAGGTCAATACTTATTTATTTTTCTGCTGGCATAAATATAATATATGTATTTTTTGAAAATGTTTTTTGAACCTCTTCTTTGTAACATTATAATTATTAGGAAGAAATCCTGAGGCTTTCTAACAACATCGAGTATGAAATGTAGTTGCTAAGCAGATGGTCTTAACCAACTTACCAAATAAGACGTGTTAAAGTGCAACGCGTTCAAAGTTTTTTTTTTTTATGGCCAACCCCTTTTTAAGGATGGAAATCATCAAATAACTCCTTCTTCTCTGAGTGGAGGGGAGGAGAGTGTCAGAACATAACTTACTAAAACCCATACGTGTTTTTACAAGCCCTTTGCGTTCCAAATCTGCGGTGACACTTTCGAACAAATTCCACAAACCCTGGCGGGCCCCGTCTACCATGCGCTGTAGACCTGGGGCTGGTCTTTATCGCTGTCCACAGGCTCGCACCTAAGGTGGCCGGGAATCACTCCTTATCTAGCAAGAGACAAAACAGGGCTAGACCAACAGGCACTAAGAGACACAAAACAGGAAATAGTCATCTACATGTGTTTAAAAATAGTAACAAAACCATTGATCATTTGAATTCTATGTATAAGCACGGCGAGTGCGGTGAGCTCCCGCCCTAACCGTTATGGTATGAGCATACGAGCAATCAATATACAAAATGGACTTGCTACGTTTCATAATTACTATTCTGGGGTCAACTAATGGCTGTCGTCACACCGATTTAGAGGATATTTTTAAAACGTTAATGTTTACACTTTTGTTGTAAGTGGATTAATGTACTATAGAGCAGTTCTATGACTGAATTACTTACTGATTAATTTATTATCTGGCTGATTGACAACGCACAATCTATCAAACTTTGTGTTTGATTTCTTGATGAAATCTAAATATTTTGTAATGTTTGAGTTGTTTTGTTTAATTTTTTTAAATGTTTGTTGTTTTTTTATTGATATTTTGTGTTAATTATTTTTATTATTTAATACTTACTGTTAACCTGAATTGACGCTAAGATTCTGTGTATCCTTTTGGTCTTCTACAGACAATTTTCGGGACTGTTTGCAGAAAACCTCACGACTTAATTCTATTTTCACTAGCCTACCTTGTAACAATCGTCGGATTGATATTGATTGATTGATTCCACGACCATAATGGCATGGTGGTTCCACGTTGGTTTTTTGTTCATTTGAATTTGATTTGGGAAATAAAATCGGAATCAGGATGTTTTTTGGAACGAAGTTCCTTATCGCGCGTTGCGAAAGGGGGCTAGACGGAAAAAATTAAGACCAAAAGTTGTAACGACACTTTCGACACTTTTTGCTGTTTTTGAATATCGAAAAAGCAAAAAGATTTAGACAAATTTTAAAATCCTATTACTTTCGTTAGTCGAATTCAAAACCAAAGTCAGAAGTCAAAGTCAGAAATCAAAGTCAGAAGTCAAAATCAGAAGTCAAAGTCAGAAGTCAAAGTCAGAAGTCACAGTCAGAAGTCAAAGTCAGAAGTCAAAGTCAGAAGTCAAAAACAGAACCCAATGTCAAGGAAATTCATAGGATATAAGATACCTACTAATGAGATTTTGTTGAGTGTATACAGGTTTTTTGTACATCTTTACTAATATTATAAAGAGGTAACATTTGATTGTAAGTTTATATGTAGGGGGTAATCTCAGGAACTACTGGTCCGATTTGAAAAATTATTTCAGTATTAGATAGCCCATGCATCGAGGAAGGATATAGGCTACATATCGTCACACTAATACTAAAGATGCCGAGCATTAATGGAAAATGGGACGCAGACGAATTTGCGTGGGTCAGCTAGTAATAAATAAAAGGAAATTCGTTCCATCCGGGTATCCCTTGACACCTCTCAAGTTTTTTTTTGCTTCTGATTGGGTGCTTGATTCTATAGAACATTCAGCTTTGCACCGCCAAAAAACAGGTTTTCTCCCTGTGACTAAGAGAGGGCGTGAGAATCATCCACGTGGGCTCAGTATGGGTTAGTCACAGTCGATGTCAGTGTGTTAATTACTCCTGGCAGGGTTGCAGAATTTGTTCCAAAGAGTCACCGCGGTTCAGGAACTTAAGGGACATTAGAAAGAACACGGAACTCGTTCTATTTTAATACCTTTTATAGTTTTAATTGAAACAATTAGAAATATTATACGTCCAGGAACTTTAGCTGTACGGACAGGCTTCAGTCAGTTGAATCTATCAACCGCTCCGCCTAGAGCAGAAGGGATTCATTTGATGATTTATCATTCTAAAAAAATCGTTATAACTACTGAGTGTCAAGTGCGCTGAACACACTTCATATAAATATCACTTCTTAATGTACACGCATAATATTTGTTAGGGAATTTGAGCTGAACTTTATTCCTGTAAGACGTATGTATTGATACATGGGGTTTACCATAATCCCTCATCTTTTTTTTTTTTGGGACAAGCCCGCCACACATTCCCAACCACTGCAACTCCTGAAAGCCAGAATTAACAGTGGCGACCACCAGAAAAACGCCGAGTTAATGAAACCCGACGAGTCCCGGAGAAACGATTCAACTGTCTTGGATCCCGCAACGAAATTAATCAGAAGAGTACAGCGGAGGAGTAGGAAAAATAAATATAATTTCCACTTCCCTCCACATCAAGCAGGAGACAGATTAGAGCTAGGCCAATAGGCACCAAGGGACACATACAACTGGGTTAAGCCCAGTTGCCAAGCACCACGGATTTTAAATTAACATTTAAACTAATGGGTCCTAAATTGTGAGCTACTTTTGATTCCAGTAATAGGTATGGCAAAATCCCCTGAACGCACAGAATGTTGTTCTGGTTTCTACAAGTTCCGTATAGTAAACTACTCCAGATGTAACCTGAATACTATCTAACATAATATTACGTTCAGTCTGCCAAAGAATACACTCCCACAAGATGTGATGTGCGGATTGTTCGTATACAAGGTCAGCTGTAGAGCATTGACATAAAGGTGAGGCCACAAGCCAAAAGGAAAATAATTTACTCTTAAAGTTGCCATGACCTGTGAGAAATTGGGCAACACAGTGATCCACCTCCAGCCATGTCTTATCCAGTCGCTCACGAACAGATGGAAAAAACGGGTGGAGGTGTCGGCCCTTAATGGAATTTTCCCACCTACATTGCCATTCGCATAAAAGTTCCACCCAGACGTCAGTCTGGGGTTTTAGTAATCTAGAGATCTTAGCACGGTCGCGTTGCGGTAAAAACTCTGGGTCCGTGATCTTTTTAGCGTAGAAGTACATTGCAGCACGCCGCTGCACCTCAAGATCGACTGGGAGAACACCCGCCAGCACCGGTAAGGCTTCAGTACTAACCGTCCTATACGCCTTGCATAAGAATATCAAGGCCAAACGCTGGTTTTGAAGTAGAACGTAGTTTTTTTCAAGGGTTTTTTTTACTTTAGACTGCTCATAATCGTTATTCTGACCTAACCCAATGAGATTTTTAATAAAAAAATAATTAATTAACTACTTTCACTAAAGAGAGCAATCTGAATAAAACCACAAATAGATATCAGCTCGGCTGAGCTGATACTTTGTGGTACTCTTGAAAAAAATGAGAAAAGAACCGACGAAAAATTCCAATACTGGAACTGACTGGACTGGAACTGTCCAGAATCATGCCCTGGACCCATGGAAATCGTTTGTGCGTCGATGTCAGATACATGCGGTATTTATTGTCGCACTAAAACATTTAATTTCTTTTTAAAAATGGACTCGCCCGTGGCGTGTTTCGTATTTTTAGCATGTAGAAATGTCAAAAAATCGAGTGGAAAAGAGCAAAAGGATTAAAATACCGTGTGTTAGACAGAAATGGACATAATTTGTGACGGGTCGCGATCAAACGTCAAAGGATACTACAGTCTCTTTTGGTAATTTACTCCAAAGTTTTTATTTGAATACTATAGTCTCGTTTGGCGATCAAGCGACGGTTACATGCTAATACATGTTCGCAATTAAACTCCTACAATCAATATCGTAGTGGTTGCGCAACTTAAACTGCATGGTATATTTGATAAACTCATACCCCTCCCGCACGCGGATTTGATTAAATTGAAGGGACTCGGGATCCGTCTCTAAAGCCTTGGATATCGACCCAAGCCGAATTAAGTTTTCCTAAATCAATCGTATCGTGATCGTTTTGAACCCACAAAAATATTAGTGTTTTATTTTTAGGGTTCATGTATGTAATGTGAGTTTCTTCATTCCACCGTAACTTCTAAATGGCTCAACCAATTTCAATGTATGTGGTATCTTTAGGAGCGTTGCGTTACACCAGCATAGGGGGACCTTTACAGAAATGTTCCAGAGTACCTACTATCCTCCGACTGCAATAAAAAATTGTGTTCACGTTTTAATTTTTTGGCCGAATGCTTGTTTTTGATTTTTTAGTTCATTTTTAGACATGGGCGGCGTGGTTTTTTATTTTATTTTAATTATTTGTTTTTTTTTTTCCTCCAATACATTATTATTATTTAGTAACATATTTCATTTTATAGGTGACTGTCAAGATTTTTCAGGGAAATGACAAGTTCGCCACCATATTGCTACGCTAAAACGAAACCACTTCAAATATCGAGCTTTATTCACTTTCAAACACATATTGCTTACAGAATATTGCATGGTCAAACAGACTAGGTATAACTTCCGGGAAAATAATATCACATGAGAAGATCAAAATGAAAATTTTCAACTGAGAATGGAGGTCAGGTATTCTGCCGTCGTAAGAAAAAAGGGCACAACTAACATTTTTGTCAAAATTGAGTTATATACATATTTAGAATCACAAAAAAAAGGCACATCTACTCAATTTTTTATAGAATTTTATCTTCAAGGAATTCTGAGATACAGTAGGCTCAAAAGGCACAAATGAGACTAATATTCATGTTTTATAGAATGAAAAGGCACATTTATTTACCATTATATTGAAAAGGCACAAATACGTAGATGTGACTATTACTTCATACAGATTTTTACTAAAAACTACTTTGAAAAGGCACACTTACAACATAACATAAAGAAAAGGCTCAAATGCCAGATGTGCCCTGTCTACTTAATTAATGATCCATGCATGGCTCAATTAATTTACGTATAAAAGGCACAAATAACCAGTTGTGCCTTTTCTTTAAATTATTTACGATTAGGGGTGAGGAAAGGAGGGCAGGGTTTGATTGAAACGCGCCAGTTGTGCCCGACGTGTCTCGACGAGTCTGGATATGGATGGAACAAAAATACTTCTTTTTGTGTCATACTAGTCAAAGAAAACCGGATGGGCCAAAGGACAGAGAAAATAATGACCGAAATCCGCTATACTCACTAAACTTGGACCACTTATGCTTGCTAATCGAAGGCATTTTTGGGAAAGCTTACCCGTAAATGACCGCTCAGCTGATCTAACTCATATTTATGAAGACTGATTGTTTTATTAATTTACTGAAGTTCTAGTTTTAAGTGCCTTGTTGTGATAAATTACCTAATTACTTAACATAATAATGTACCTAAGGTTTTATATTTTTCAAATAGTTTTTTTTTGTTTAAGTATTCTTATTTTGATAATTTTAATGTTGTTCAAAGGACATGGCTAGAATTGTTCAAAAAGGTGATAACCTTAAAAATGTTAAATCATTATTATAAAACTTCTACTAGTAGCTGATTAAATATCCTTTTTTTATAAAAAAAAAAGAAACTAACACTTTTCTGGTTTTTCCTTTAATTTTTGAATTAGTTTGTGTTTATTCCTATTTTGATAATTTTAATGTTGTTTGTAGGGCATGGCCAGAATGATTGTAATTGTGATAACCTTAAAAGTGCCATATACAAACATTCTTATAAGACTTTTAGAAGTTGATTTAATAACCTGACTGTGATCACTGTGTTGCCCAAATTCTCACAGGTCATGGCAACTTTAAGAGCAAATTATTTTCCTTTAGGCTTGTGGCCTCACCTTTATGTCAATGCTCTACAGCTGACCTTAAATACGAACAATCCGCACAACACATCTTGTGGGAGTGTATTCTTTGGCAGACTGAACGTAATATTATGTTAGATAGCATTCAGGTTACATCTGGAGTAGTTTACTACACGGACTTTGTAGAAACCAGAACAAATTTCCGTGCGTTCGGGCGATTTTGCCATACCTATTACTGGAATCAAAAGTAGCTCACAATTTAGGACCCATTAGTTTAAAGTTAATATATAATCCGTGGTGCTTGGCAACTGGGCTTAACCCAGTTGTATATGTCCCTTGGTGCCTATTGGCCTAGTTCTAATCTATCTCCTGCTTGATATGGAGGGAAGTGGAAATTATATTTATTTTTCCTACTCCTCCGCTGTACTCTTCTGATTAATTTCGTTGCGGGATCCAAGACAGTTGAATCGTTTCTCCGGGACTCGTCGGGTTTCATTAACTCGGCGTTTTTCTGGTGGTCGCCACTGTTGATTCTGGCTTTCAGGAGTTGCAGTGGTTGGCAATGTGTGGCGGGCTTGTACCAAAAAACAACCTGACTGTGATTTAAAAAAAAAACAAATAAGTTTCTTGAAGACTGGTAATTTCAGTTAACTAATGTAAATTTTTTAAAGTTGTGAGACGATAATTTTTGTTACCTTTTTAAAATAAAAAATTTATAATTATTTCCTAATTGTTTTATTACCTGTTTCTTTTTGTATAATTATTAAAATGAAAAGGCACATTTTAATAAATATGCCTTTTCATTGTAATATTTCATATTTTTTTCCCAAAATGTCAGAATGAAAAGTCGCAATTGGTTAGTTATGCCCTTAATTCGTAATATTAATAACTTTAGTTAATTTTTTTTGTTACTTTGAAAGGGAAAATGTTGATTATTTAATAAATAGTAATAAAATAATAACTTACATTTCATTAGTTGTATAAGAATCGTGATTATGAATTTATTTTAATTCATCTATTTTCGAAAAATAATGTGTAAGTCAATATTTTTCGCCAAAAACCAATAAAAACTTTAAAGTCGATTTTTTCCATATTTATAAAATGTTAGTTGTGCATTTTTTCATTATGACGGCAGTATTGAGACGCGGTGTGATACTACAACAAAGTGGTTTCATAGAAATTATTTAGCAGCATTGTGAAATTTCTGTGAAACCGAGTTACTGGTTTGACGCAATATATCTTTAGGCTTCGCACGGGTAGCAGAGCAAAATAATCACCACATAACATTATGAAACACAGTCCTCCGCCACGTCTGTCAGTCTGTCTGTTCACGATAAACTTTTAAACTACTAAACGGATTTGCATTTGGCACCAATAGATTAAGAGGTTTGCGAGGAAGTCTAAGTATATAATTTGTCAAAGTTTTGTGAAAATTGGCTGAAATATAAGGTGTTTCTTGAAGATCTCGGAAAAAATCATGCCAACTCGCAAGCTTGTAGTATTACATTTTATACAACCTGCCACAAAGCGATATTTTTTAAGCAGCCTAAGCTTTTCAGATTGAAAAATCTGAAGAAATTTTGAGAAAGGTTTATACCTTCCTCATAATTCACTCTGTCCATTGGTGAATGCCGTAAGAAAATCCCTAAAAAATGCTTAAAAATCGCACAGACAGACAGAGGGGGACTTAGGTATGCGTACACTGGCCGCCCGCATCGAACGCGTTATGTGAACTTATACAAAGCAAACTAAAATCTGTTTCGAGCCGTGCCTGCAGTGCGTCCGGCGGCGTGGACCAATCAACTCGTACCTGTAGTCTCTTAATGTAGCGAGTGATAGTGATGTAGGTAATGAAACAAAAAGTAGGCTGTGGTACACGTACAGAGCACAGTCTTTAGCCATAATTTTTGTGGGAGAATCATCAATAGACTTCTTCCGGCAAAGTGAGAGAGAGTTTTAAAAAAACCCACATATACCTTCAAGTGCTCTTTGTATTCCAGAACCGCGGTAACTCCGTCGAACAATTTTGCAAACCCGGCAGGCCCCATCAATTTTATTTAGCTATTGCGTCTTGTATAGTGGATGACATTAAGAGGTACTATGTCATCGACAAATCCGACAAGACATCGGTAATGATAGGCTCGTCGAGTCGAAGCTCCGAAGTCTACAGCATCATTTAGGGGGCCGAGTCACCCGCGTCCGTAGGAGAATACCCTTCAGCGAATCCTTACACGTGGTCCCCGGGTGGTGCTAAATAGGTGACACTAACCACCTCCGTAGTCTAGTGGTTATACCACCTGATTCAGACCCAGAGGTCCCAGGTTCGATTCCCAGCGGAGGCAAAGTTTTTGCTCGGTTTGGTTGGTGGTAGGACTTGTTCTAAGTCCCATGGCAAGCTACCACCATCATGTCTAAGTCTGTCGCCATAACAACAATGTTAACAGCATTGTTGTGTTCCGGTAGTTAGAGGTATGATAGCCAGTTCCTCTGTGTAAGAGGATTCCGGGTGAAACTCGCTTCCATCTTCAACCTAATCATCACTTTCCATCAGGTGAGATTTGGGCCAAGAGTTTTCCCGTTTTGTATAAAAAAAAGCATCGGTTCGGTTGCATTTTGGGGAATGTGCCCGTTTCATCAACGGACCACAAGACGAACGGTGATGTGCCACCGGTACATGGTGGACATCCCACCCACACACACACACAAAACGTTTTGGGAACACATTACTAGTGCGTACAGCTAAGGAGTGGAATTCCCTGGCGGAGTGTGTGTTCTTCTGGTCAAGTGTGTTCTATCTTCGACCACATCATCGCTTATCATCAGGCGAGATAGTGGCCAAAGCAAGTCTATAAAAAAAAAACCCGGCCAAGTGCGAGTCGGACTCGCGCACTGAGGGTTCCGTAAGCAGAAGTTGCGATTTACGATTTATGACGTATTAAAAAAAACTACTTACTAGATCTCGTTCAAACCAATTTTTGCTGATAGTTTATATGGTAATGTACATCATATATTTTTTTAAGTTTAATCAATCTCTTATTTTAGAATTTAAGGGGGGGGGCACATTTAACCACTTTGGAAGTGTCTGTCGCGCAAACTATTCAGTTTAGAAAAAAATTATTGTAGAAACCTCCATATCATTTTTGAAGACCTATCCATAGATACCCTACACGTATGGGTACGATGTAAAAATAATTTTGAGTTTCAATTCTAAGTATGGGGAACCCCAAAATTTATTGTTTTTTTTTTCAATTTTTGTGTGAAAATCTTTATGCAGTACACGAAATACATCTACTTACCAAATTTCAACAGCATAGTTATTATAGTTTCGGAGAAAAGTGGCTGTGACATACGGACGGACGGACAGACATGACGAATCTATAAGGGTTCCGTTTTTGCCATTTGGCTACGGAACCCTAAAAGAGTGTTAAAACCAAAACAGCATATTTTTCGGCCTGTTTGCAACCCCCAGTGAAGACAGTATAATAAATCAGACGGTAGTCCGGATAAATCATTTAAGCCTGTGATTAAGCTTCTCAATTAAAAGTGAGGGGTGTCAAATGATCTAAAGAACTTAATTAGTCGGGTGAGTACCGTGAAACTTGCGAATACGGAGTGTCCCGTGAATCTTGCTTTTTTGCTGATGTGTAGCAGTTTACAGTTTGGTTTTAGTTTGACAATAGTTCAGTATTTATTAAATTGTAGGTATTTAGAAACAAAAAAAGTGAGCCAAAGATTAACCTAGTTATTTGCGCTAATTATAACCATTGCAGTAAAAATATAAAATTAGTAATACAAATAGGTTTTTTTACAAGCCGTGTTCTAATTTGTACATATAAATTAATCTAATGCTCATGCAACTAAACACAATGTTTTGTAGTTTTATGATTAGTGTAAAATCTAGAAAAGCGTTATAGGAAGTAAATATGACGCCTCCTTGTACAAAATAGTGCAGATATGCGCACAGCAAAAAAAAGTGGAACTCTCCACCTGCATGTTTCTGAAAATATTCAAGCCTAATCTCTTCAAAGTTTGACTGAACAGTCTTTGTCTCTGTCACCTCTGACAAAAAAAGACTCTCTCTCTCTCTGTCTAAATTCAAGAGCAAACCTGTCTCAAATTTAAAAATACATGTTTAAAATTTATAGAATTTAATCGTTCAACTTTCACAAAGCCATAACCTTGAGCAGAAAACTTTGACACAATAAGGCACCCTTGATAACTCCCAAGACCCATAAAAGAATTTCCAACAAAAATCATCCCATCGCATCTACAATATACTGTGTATAACCATCAAAATATGACGTCATCGAAGCCGGAGCTGAGCCCAAAATAATTAATAACCTCGACTCGGTACTCTGGATCGATTAGGCAAAAGTTTACCTAATTGCCTCCTAACTTGCCGTAGATTGCGTTCAATTTGTTACCTACTCGTTCTATTTCATTCTTAACTCCGTTCGATCAAGAAAGTCTTAATTAATTGATTTTTAATCATCCTGATTATTTTTGGTTGTAAGTTTTGTCGGTATTCTCTGGGAAATTGTTCTGTTTGGAATAGGGATATATTATCTAGGGATATCTTATTATTATTTTTACTTTGGTTTTATAGGCACGCGATTGACCACTACATCACCTGATGGTAAGCGATGATGCGGTCTAAAATGGAGCACGCTTGCCTAGAAGTAACCTATTCACAGACTCATTCATTGTCAATTTGTATTTCTACAATTTGAAGTCATTTTGAGCAACGCTTGCCGAGGTTGGTCTGTGGATGGGTGACCATCTTAATATACCGAGTTTCCTCCGTGCCTCGGAAAGCACGTTAAGCTGTTGGTCCCGGCTGTCGTGGTTTGGAGATCTGTGGCAGTCGGTACGGATTATCAGAAGCCAGAAAATCTGACAGCAGTCTTGCCTTGTAATGGGTTTTGGAGGTCTGGTAGGCAGCCGCTCCACGTAAAACAGGTACTGGTATTTAGTTGAATCCGGTTTGACTGGAAGCCGATCCCAATACAGTTGGGAAAAGCTAGGCAGATGATGATGATGAAGTTATTTCGAAAGCTGTGACGTGACGACGTTCAATGTTAAAAAAAAAACTATCCGGACTGACTACATGACTACATAAAAAATCCACTTACCAAAAATAAAACATCAGATTTTGCCGACCATAATGTTTACGGAAGATAAATACCTCCACCAATAACGATTACACTTTTTAACTTGACCTAATTTGAACTTCCAACCTCTCGATAATACCTCAACATCGGAAATTATATCTCTTCATAATTAACGAAGATCTAAGAAAACATTATTCCTCTCCCATTTCAAATTCCTAACTCGATAATTCCTGTGGGTAATTCCACCATAAGTGTGTCGGTGTACCTAATAAATTACGTAGTTGTGTACGTAGCTTACTGTAATATAGGTAGAGCAATTATGTACTGGAACACCGCACCGAGGGCATAAATAATGATAAACTGCTTACCTATTGCTTAATGTAGGTATGTAGTGTAATTACATAATTACAGGACTGTTTTAGGGTTTTGCCTATTTGTATCACGTAGGTAATTTTTTGGGCGTTACATTTTTTTTTAATTTTCTTGGTTAATTTTTTGATTGGGAGTGGGTTGGCCACGTGGCACGATTGCAGCCGGAGAAATGGGCGAAGATCGACATATACTGGACGCCTGAAGAACCGACTGCGGCGAAGGTGGTTTGACGATCTCATCATGATTCCGGAACAAACTTGGCTAGAGATCGACCAAGACAGAGATTTGAAAGGAGAAAGAGATTGCCCAGCAGTAGGACACAAGTGCAGGCTCACAACAAAATAACCTTAATACGTGGTTAAATAAAACCCGTTGGGCGGGTCGAACTTGTTGCGACAATTGTTCGAAAGAGTCACCTTGTCCCCAGGAACGCAAAGGGTATTAAGAGGAATACGGATGGGTTTTAGTCAGTAAGCGTCTGTCACTCCTTTCCGCTCCACCTGGAACGGAACGAGTCATTTGATGATTTCCAATACTTAAAAAAAATGAAGACTTCAAGGCTGAGCAACATTTGCAGAGTTCCTAAATGAATGGGTCACCATCTGTTAAATATCGAGTTTCCTCCGTTTTGCTGAGCCGTGCGTCACAGCTGTCATTATTTTTTTCTTTTTTTCTTTAAAAAAAAACGTTGCCCCACACTAGGAATTTCTCCTGTATCGTGGGTGCGTTTACAAACATACAAAGTCACATGCACAAACAGCCAGACCCGGAACAACTATCTGTAGGTCATACAAATATTTGTTTCGTGCGGGAATCGAACCCACGACACGCGACGCAGCAGCCGATCGCTCAACCACTGCGCCAACCGTGCCGTCAATTGCCGTCATTTGTCTGCCTTTGGCAGCAGTTACGGGAAGCATTAAGCTGCTTTCAGACTGCGCTATAATATATAGCATAGAGTATATAGCTCATAGCACAACAATATCGCGCACCATACGTTGTCTATATATATTACTAGCTGATCCGTGCAACGTCGTCTGCGTAACATTTTTCATTACTGCTCCGCTCCTGTTGGTCTTAGCGTGATGATATATAGCGTATAGCCTTCCTCGATAAATGGGCTATCTAACACTGAAATAATTTTTCAAATCGGACCAGTAGTTCTTGAGATTAGCGCGTTCAACCAACCAAACAAACAAACAAACTCTTCTGCTTTAGTATTACTATAGATTGACAATGTATGGTGCGCGTTATTGGTATGCTATGAGCTCTTTAGTATATGCTATACTATATTATAGCGTAGTCTGAAAGCAGCTTAAGCCAGAGTATTAGTAATTTTTATATTAGTTAACCTGACCCAGCCGAAATACCCGAATTTGTACAAGTAATTTATTGGTTAAGATGAGACCCCTCAGCGAAAAAGTACTTACCTTCACATACGAGTATAAGTTCTGTGAAAACTGAAAAAAAAAACTCCTGACTAATTCACTATTCAGTCGATACGTCACAAAAGATGAAAAAACCCTCACTTTTATTTAAATAAAAATTGCTTCACATTCAGCTGAATTTTAACAAAACAAACGTCTGAACAATTCAATACGCTGGTGGGTGACCCCGTTGAAGGTTGATACCTTTGCATGTAGTACGGACGGCCCCATTCCATCCAGTCTATCTGTTTCCATGATTGTTATTGTAACTCCGTATCGTACAATCCACATTCTATTTTCCTTTACATCGGATCCGTTGTGACGGGTTTTCGTGATCCAATAGTTGGATTTGGTGTTTTAAGTCTGGATCCCTGCTGTTGTATTGCGTTTTTTTTTTAATCGTGCAATTTTAAATTCAGTATTGGTTTTTGTTCTGGGTTCCTTTTCCTACTTTTTGTTGGAATAATTGTTAGTTGCCAGAAAACAGTTACTTTTTTTTATTTTTTGCTGGACTAGTTTTTGATCTGATATATATTATGATACTTATATTTAAAAGGGTCATTTTACTCATTATCATTTTCATTTTGAACAACTTTTGTTAAGAGACCAACAAGCAAAAAAATTTTGCTCTTCAGTATATTTTGTACACACAAGGAAATGTATGCCGCAGCATTTTTTTGTCTAGGCAGGCAGCATCTTTATTTTATTACACGTTGTTTAATATATTTTTAGGACCTGAAGAATACAGAAACTTTAAAAAACAGATTCTTTCCACAAAAGTCTCCTGCCACTTTGTATGATCGGTTATCGCGCAAAGCTACATTTAAACTTGATTACTTACATGAATCAACCAAAAAAGTCCCTGTACCAATGAATAAAATTAAACGAATGAATGAAGGTGCACCAGTCACAATTCGTTGGACATTTGCCATCAATAATTCAACCAGCTGGCCACGATCTCGTCCAATCTCTGATTTATTCGTGAACACATTCAATGTACGCATCCCTGATGGAATACTGAATTAGTCGTCGTAAATAAAGTTTTGGATTTTGGAAACTGATCGAATTTCAGATTCGAGTGTTTTAGAATCGATTTTTGGATTGATATTGAGAGGTGGCAGTGGACGTGTTTTGTACACATCCGGTCGATTCTGGCGACATCTCACCGTGTTCACTTCGCCTAAGTGTTTACAGCCGGTCGATTCTGTAAACACGTCGAAGTGAAGGCGTGGGTGAAGTTATCACGAGACAAACAAGATGGAATGACAGCTCACTTGCCATTCACTCCACTTATGTGAACACGGTGAGATTTCGACAGAATCGACCGGCTGTCAATCCATGTTATCAAGATGAAAATGACAGCTCACTTCGTGATCACTTCACCCAAGCTTTCACTTTGACATGGTTACAGCCGGACGATTCTGTCGACATCTCACCGTGATCACTTAGGTGGAGTGAACGACAAGTGAACTGTCATGCTATCTTGTTTGTATGGTTTGTCCGCTCACTTGTCGTTCACTTCGCCTAAGTGTTCACTTTGACATGTTATTACATTTACAGAATCGCAAGTGCGATTCTATAAACATGTCAAAGTGATCCAGAATCATCACATTTAATGACCGAAACTGAATTGTGTAGCTAGCTACACTTTTACATTCGAAGCAATTGAAAACTTAAGCAAACAAACCACGCCAAACAAGTTTTAGACCAAATAAAATAACCTGTATCGTCCACGTAAAAATTCCCGAAGTCATTACTATATCAGAGGCACAGAACGCATAGCTGGTCATCAATAATTCAGTGGGGTGCTCTCAATCCGTATCTGGTGTCGCGCCGCTAACGAGATTACCTGGACATTGTAGCTACACGGTTTACACGTTCAATATATGACGATTTAGGACGTTTTTTGTTAAGCTTTTTTATTGATAGTTTTTGCGTGACTAAAAGAACTGAAATCGGACTGAAATTCAAGTTTTTTTTTTTTTCGAAAAAAACATGAAAACCTAGCTGTTGAATTTACTGTCGAATTAACACAGATTACAAACTGAAGGAATGCTGGCTAATCTATACTTATATAATTAAGCTGAAGAGTTTGTTTCTTTGTTTGTTTGAACGCGCTTATCTCAGAAAGTACTGGTCCGATTTGAAAACTTCTTTCAGTGTTAGATAGTCCTTTTAGAATAGAATAGAATAGAATAGAATAGAAGAAAGGAGGAGGGTTGGAGGGGTGGAGGGTATATTATTGAGGAAGGCTATAGGTTATAAATATCATGACGCTAAGATAAATAGGAGCGGAGCGTTGATGGTAAATGTGACGCAGCCGAAGTTGCGCGGGTCAGTTAGTATTTTTATAAGGGCTGAATTTTCAGTTTTGCGAAAACATTACAGTATAGAATGGCTCCATGGACCACTTCAGGTTCTGCCAGAGACCACCAGTGGTCCGCGGACCACTGGTTAAGAACCACTGGCCTAATAAAATGTTAAGTTGTTACAGTTATTTGACAACCCAGTTTGCACAGCCAAAAAGGCCTCCTCCCCTCTACAAGCACTGATTAATTCAGGCTGAGACAGTTCATTTGTTTTGTTTTCCACCATCTTCACCACGCAAAAAATATGGCGATTGTATGGTACCAATGGGTATATAATTAATCAAGTCAAATCAAGAGTAGCTGAATCAATAAATAAATAACTCTTTCGTTACTGAGTGGCTGACTGGCAACGCACAGCTAAAACTCTGGTCAAAGAAAAGTAAAATTTGGCATGTAGGTTACTTAGGGAGCCCTAACGTAAGGAAGCCCTAAGAGATGATTTTCCGAATTCCGGGAAAGGGTGAAAACCGGATATGCGCGTACGATGCCGCGAGCAAGAGTTAGTCGAATAAAAACTGTTTAATATAAAATAAATAAATTGGATCGGCTTTGATAAGTTTTATTTGTTCCAATGGCAATGCATCTGTTCGTCCGAAGCGTCAATTTTTATCACTCCTTTTACGATTGCTAATAAATCAATAAAACAGGTCTTATTTTGCAGATGTTAAGTTGTAAATTTTACGATTTGAGAAAGACTGAATGGCAAAATCATTATTTATCTTATCTCATTAAAACACAAAACACAATGATTATTTTTAAATATTTTAAAGATTTGCTGAAGGATTGAGTAATTTTGCAATAAATTTTTTATCTGAGGAATTATGTATTTTGTTAATATAAAATTGACATATTGACCTTATCAAAATTCTTGAATTGAAAATGATCTGAGTGTTGAAAAAGCCCTATATAAATAAATTAAAACTCAAATTCGCTTACTTTCGCCTTAAGCCTGAAAATAGTGAGAGTTTTTTATATGTTTTCTTCTTTTAAACCGAAAACTCTTTTCTTTAACTCTTTTCAATTTGTGCATACACATACTTGAACTAGTATTGGTACCTAATAAAAATAAAACTAAATACAACTTGTTGCAGTAGTTGTTAGTTGATTGTAGAGCAATCTAGGAGAGTGCAAGACAATTGCTAATACGGACTTTGAAGCTAACGCAATTTTATAGTTAGATACCCACATGTTACAATCCCTTGAAATTACACGTACTATAAAATGTAGAAAGAAAGAACTAGTATCTTAAAGTGGTATTCTTTGAAAAGAATCATAGAGTGAGTTTTAATTTATTGGCCCGAAAGTACTCGAAAATAATTCATCAAGATAATGAAGTATTTTGATAAAATTGCCTTTTTCCAACTACATTGGGGTCGGCTTCCAGTCAAGCCGGATTTAGCTGAAAACCAGTATTTTACGTGGAGCGGCTGCCTACCAGACCTCCACAACCCATTAACTGGGTAACACGGTTCTCCTTGGCAAGACCGGTGTCAGATTTTCTGGCCACTGACTGTCCGTAACGACTGCCAAATATCTCCAAATGACAGCCGGGACCAACAGCTTAACGTGCTTTCCGAAGCACGGAGGAAACTCGGTGTGTTAAGATGGTCACTCATCCACAGACCAACCTCGGCAAGCGTTGCTTAACCTTGAAGATCGACCTGTGTGGCTGTTATCATTTAGCTACGAGTTATCAAGATGATAGGTAAATTAAATAAAAGTAATGCGTTAAAATTTTGTAACATCCTGTCAATAATATTTACGTATCAAAATAATGTCGCCATTCCATTCTGCGACTAAAATTACACCGTAAATTTATACATGGTTTTATTTTTGAAAATGTTCTGAAAAATGTTGTTCACTAAATATATTACTCTATCGCGACTTATCAAAATATAGGGAAATGAGAGGTATTTTTGACTGATAGCGACTGACATACGAATATAAACGTTGTCAGTATTGTATTTCATAAAAACACTCTGTAGTAATTAATAAAGAACAATAAATGAAACTAATAATATATAAAAAAAATATCGTTGAACTAACATACAAAAAACATGACAAACAAGAAAAAAAAAGATTCAGTAGAATTGAGAACCTTCACCTTTTTAGAAGTCTATTAAAAAAAGTGAATAAAGTATTTTCCGATAAGTTTGAAAGCAATATACAAACAAAATAGGCTACCCAATAAAGAAATCGCTGTACGAAACTCAACCCATTAAATATGAAAAACATAAATATAGCGCTACAAAAAACTTCCCAAGCAAATACCCTTTCAAAAGGTCGAAAAGGAATCTTTCCTCTAATATTCCTTAATCCAATAAGATTATCCTTCATACCTACCTACCGGTCATTCGTCTCAATGCTCTCACTAATCTCTTTTTGTGAATATTGTAGGAACAAAAATCAGTCTCCATTTAGCTCGTGTACTCTCTAAGGCACACTGTTCAATAATTCAGCAAGCCAGTGTGACTCGAGCTTTACTCGGTCTTATTATATGATTAGGTTAGTCCGTAGTGAAAATGTATTGCTGTATAGAGATATATTGGTTTTATATTTGATGAGGAAAAAGAGTAGTAGTGGGACTTTTTCTAATTGGCAGATATGTAGGATATCTAGATAGTATATCTTTACTAATATTATAAAGAGGTAACATTTGTTTGTAAGTTTGTAAGTTTGTATGTAGGGGGTAATCTCAGGAACTACTGGTGCGATTTGGAAAATATATTTCAGTATTAGATAGCCCATTTATCCGGGAAGGTTATAGGCTATATATCATCACGCTAAGACAAATAGGAGCGGAGCAATAATGGAAAATGTGACGCAGACGAAGTTGCGCGGGTCAGCTAGTTATTATTATAAAGCTGAAGAGTTTGTTTGTCTTCTTGAACGCGCTAATCTCAGAAACTTCTAGTCCGATTAGAAAAAAATCTTTAAATGTTAGATAGCCCTTTTATTGAGGAAGGCTATAGGTTATAAATATCATGACGCTAGGATAAATAGGAGCGGAGCGGTTATGGTAAATGTGACGCAGCCGAAGTTGCGCGGTTCAGTTAGTATTTTTATAAGAGCTGAATTTTCAGTTTTGCGTTCATGTATCATCACGCTAAGACAAACAGAAGAGGGGTATTAATGGAAAATGTGACGCAGACGTAGTTGCGCGTATCTTCTAGTACCTAATAAGTTAATTTCGGAAGTCAGTTATAACATGCCATAAATATAAATAACTAGAAACGGATCTAATAAAAGATGTGCCAGCCAGCAGGGTTGCACAAGTTTAGCGCTTTTCAAACTACGAGCGTGATATCGTTTGCCCGTTCGAGTTTTAATTTAATTAGCTCTTACTCCGTGAAGTTGATGCAGTATGTGATAGAACTGTTCATAAATACCTGGTATTTCATTTTCAGTATTGGAAATTTTAAAAGACGTCGTTGAAAGAAAATTCTGAAAGAAAAAGGAAATCAGTGACACAGGTTATGGGTTTCTACGTTTACCTAAAATGCAGATATTTCGACATTCAAATAATTATTGAGGAGCCCGTGGCTAAATTATAACAGCCACACAGTTCGATCTTCAAGGTTAAGCAAAACTTGCCGAGGTTGGTCTGTGGATGGGTGACCTCAACATACCACGTTTCCTCCGTGCCATGGAAAGCATGTTAATCTGTTAGTCCTGTCATTTGGAGATCTTTGGCAGTCGTTACGTACGGATAGTCAGAAGCCAGAAAATCTGACACCAGTCTTGCCAAGGAGTACCGTGTTACCCAGTTAATGGTTGTGGATGTCAGGTAGGCAGCCGCTCCATGTAAAATATTGGTATTCAGCTGAATCCGGTTTGACTGGAAGCCGACCCCAAAATAGTTGGAAAAGGTTAGGCAGATGATGATGATTTCGACATTAAAATCTTACTGACATAAATGTTCTATATTTTAAAATGATTTGTCTTGGAACGTATTACTCCAAAGCAAACCAAAAACAAAAGAATCTAACCAACGCTCAACTACCAACACACAAAAACCCAGTTCGAAGAAAATGTCGAATTATATCGCGTGCACACTAAAAACGTCAGCAGACGCTTTTCCTCCGAAATGTAGGTACAACATTTGTTTAGACCAGAGAGTTGTGCATGAGTCATGCGGTACGTGATACTGCACAAACTGCAGAAGTGTCGCCAGAAGAGGTCCGGCCATATTGAAACAGACCTACATACTTGGACTTTGTTTGAAATGTAAACCCAGCTACAGTGAGGTTTTCGGAACAGTCAATACTAGATAAATCTGGAGATCATGTGGCTGTAGATTCGCTTGCGTGTATCTTTAGGCAAACTAGAATGAAGTAATACGAATCAAATTTCTTTTGATTTTATTTAGTGTCGTATTAGTAGAGAACGTGACGTTAATCAACACTACACATTATAAAACAATGTCCTCCGCCAAGAATGTTGCAATAGGAAACAAATTTCTTTTGATTTTCTTTAAAGTGCCATAACAGGGAACGATGCGTTAATCACTACATTTTATAAAACAAAGTCCTATATATACGCCGCGTGTCTATCTGTCTGGTCGCGATAAAATTAAAAACTTCTGCACTGATTTTCAAGTTATTTTCACCAATGGGTAGAGGGGTTCTCTAGGAAGGTTTTAGTATATAATTTGTTAAGCGGGCAAAGCCGCGAGCATTAGCTAGTCTAATTATAAAAAAATCGTGTCACGGTGTTTGTTATCGAACTCCTCCTTTTTTTTTTTTGATTGTAATCTATTTTTTTTTTTGTAAAGCAAAACAATGTTTGGCCGGTCAAATGTTTTTGAAGTAACGTCACGTAAAATGTCACTAAAACTAGGTTAAAGTACTCGTTTTGCACAAAATATTTATTTGAATTGGATACTATATTCATATTTATGTATGATACAAATTGTGTTTGTCGTATAAAATTAAACCAAAAAACTATAGTATTGTAAATTTTATATTAAGCATTCATTTACGTTTACGAAACTGTTACGTTAGACTGTCTGTCTATTGGTGCGGAGTCAAGTAGCGGAGCGGAAAAACGGAGAAAAGTTAACTAATGGAATTGCATAAAATTTTCGCACCAAATGAGTCACTGAAATTTATACTGTTCCATTGTTTAAAATTTCTCCGTTTTTCCGCTCTGCTACTTCGATCCACTTCAATACGCAGGCTGCCTTACTACGTCAAAATATTTGTGACACGCTCTCTAGTCTGTTATCTTCGTTCATTTACTACAAAGGTTTCCTCTATAATCTTAAAAATTGTTTTGGATTAGTTTTTCTGGCCAAATTATTATCTTAACCACTTAAAATGCTGAATCATAGAGCAGAGATCATTAAAATGCTGAACAGTTGCTCGAGTTTTACTCGAGCAACTGTTAACTATCCCAACATAAAAGCACACTAAGAAACTTTTCTCCAACCAAAAAACAAAAAAAACTTTTGACAAGAACATCCATTAAAATGAACTATAACACTTTTATCTAGTTTCCAATACTTTTAGCGTATTAGTGGTATAATTTCCGGGTAATTCTTAGGTGATTCATTAACTGCCCCACTCTTCTCTGTGGGGTGCGTGGCGACGTATGCATCGCACTGTGAGTGAAAGCGTTTTATGTGTGTTGCACTGCGAGTGTTTTCAATGCAAAGAAGCAACGATACAGTGTGCGAATCGCCTTAAGGCGAGGTTGCAGTACTATGTGTTTTGACGAAAAACAGCGACTGTCCGGCGAGCGAAATAATGCCTAAATTTTGATTGTTTTTTCTTCTTGGCGAAAACTGATAAAGAAATAATACAATATGGTTTAAACATTTACTTCAAAATAAAAATCTCTATCTATTGATATAACTTTTATATATATTCGTGTAAAATTCTCTTAGCAGTACACGTTTAAAATTGTAATTTAGTGTCATGTTTGATAAAAAAAAGTATCGAGCCAATCATTCTAAATCGCGTTTCTATCTTTACGATTTACTTGAGGGTATGTTCAATTTTTTTGTCATGATTTTTATTTATTAAAAAACCCATAATTAATTAGATTTTCAGACGTTCAAAAATCATAAAAAGTAGTGCAACCCCGCCTTAAAGCCTGGATCGAAACCGCGAATTAATTGCTGATATAAAAAAAAACAGAAGCTAGGAGTTGAAATCAAGTTCATTTAACTTTCCAATATTTCGTTACATTTTTCAAAAATACTCAATCCAGTAATAAAAAAACATAATGTTCATTATTTTTTCAGTGGCATTGGCAATTATTCTCTTGCGTTGTAGGCAGAATAACTGCGAATCTCACAGAAAAAATGACCGCCAAATAAAACTAAAGCAAATTCATTTTAAGTACTTTAAATTAAAAATGGAAAATCCGAATTTGCTCATGCTTATTCGTTTTAAGTATTTTGAAGTTCCGATTTAAAAATAGAATTCAGCAAACTATAAAAAGATAACAGAGTGCCAATACTCCTCATTTTCAAATTTCAATCGCATCTAGTCAGTTTGCAGTCTGTCAAAAAAATATGGAAATGAAGGCTTTTTGACAGATTGAATTGAGATGCGAATGCGAACAATGCTTATTAGTTTGTTGAATTGGCCCTCAGTGGGTCTAAAAGGCCACTTTAGCAGAATCAGAAAACATATCACACTACCCGTCGCTGTCATTTTTTTCCAATCAACCTTGAACCTAATGCGTTAGCAATAAAGATGAAAATGTAATTTGAAAGATTGTTGTAGATAGATAAATAGATAAATCATTTATTTAGTGCACACAAAAGACATAGCACAACACACAGAAAAAATGGTGGTGGTGGTGGTGTGTGGTTAATATTATGATTCTAATGTGATTCCGCTAAAGTTGCCTTTTCAGACTCGCTGATAGTAATTTGCTTTTAGCACTGGAGTTGCAAACTTTGTGCCGTTTAGGAAAACGTCAAAGGGCTCGCGTCAAAGAGCTTTTTGAAGTTTAAAGAGACGAACGTTTTTACGTTTTTCGTTCGTTGTTTAAAGGCAATTAATGTGTCAGTTTGAGCTGAAAAGGATTTTTACGATGGTTCTAAAGGATTCACTTTTGTTTGTTAATTTTAGGGACTATTTTGTTTTGAATTAAGTTAAGAGTTTGCTTTATTTGGGACATCGTTGGATTTAAAATAATTAAAAGACATGTTTCTGACGGGAATTAATTTTGGTGATATTTATAGTAGCTAAACCATCATAGTGCCGTCATAGTTACGTCACCTGCAGTTGGTAGTTGTTTTCATGACAAATTATTTCTAGATTTATGATAGATTCATATAAGTCTCTTCTTAAAGGACAGTCGGAATAAAACTTTCATCAGAAAAAAATGAAATTCAAGGCCGGGTCAGGCCTAACATCGCTAACACAACAAATCTGAAGGGTAATAACCTGTCCCAGGGAAAAGTGTGCCAAAAGAGGCAACGTGGCCCTTTAACGCAAAAGGCATTAGCAGGAACACGGATGGGTTTTAGTCAGTAAAAGTCTAACACTCCCTTCTGCTTCGCCCAGAGCGGGAGGACTCATTTGATAATTGTCCATACTGAAAAAAAAAACTGGCCAAGTTCGAGTCGGACTTGCGTGCAAAGGGTTCCAAACCACTTTCATTTTTTAACCGAGTTCCGAAAAAGGAGGAGGTTATCAATTCGGTTGTATGTTTTTTTTATGTTTGTTACCTCATAACTCCAACAATAATAAACCGATTTGAAAAAATCTTGTTTTATCTGAAAGGATATACTTGCAGATTGGTTCCATTGAAATTTTATGAAAATCGATTATGAACTTTGGATTTTAAATCGAAATAGCTGGAATTCGTCTACTTGGATGATAGTTTTATGTCATCCAAGTAATCGAAATTGCGTATTTTGCTTTTCTGCGATGGTGTTGTTAGGTGTGGGGTAGCACTAAAAAGTGAAAAATAAAAAAAACTTTTTTCAAAAAAATACAATCGACTTCCAAAAAAAAAAAACACTACAAAGTAAAAAAATAACTTTAATTTCGGAAGTCGGTGTCAAAATACGAAGAAACTAACAAAAACACCGACTTCCGAAATTAAAGTTATTTTTTAATTTGTTGTGTTTTTTTAACATATTATTTTAATACTACAGACTTCTTATAGCTTTCCTTTTAATCATTAAGACTATAATGAACCGTTATTTGCCTCCAAAAGTGACCCCCATACCAAAAATAAAAATATTTACGAAACGTTGTTTGCGTCACAGAAGTCAATAATTATGCATATCAAGTTTCAATAGAATCGGTCTGGTAGATCCGGAGAAAACTGGTTGTGACAGACGGACAGACGGGAGATAAGGGTTCCGTTTTTGTTTGGAACCCTAAAGATGTAAATAATTATCATGCGGGATTATCGTCGTTTCCATAGCGCAATTTGAAAAAGATTTTAATATGATATTAGTAGCTGTTAAAGAATAACCTGATTCCGGGAGTCCCAGTTACTGGCTCTTGTAAGTTAGGTAGATAATTACTACATGATTATCAATATTGAGCACTTGGAATGAATGGAAGCCGACCCTATAGATTTATTATAAATGTATTACGTATATCACTACAAATTATTAAAAAAAAAAAAAAAAATGGTCAATGTCCTCCACCGCGTGTGTCTGTCTGATTGTGATAAACTTAAAAAGCAATGCACCGATTTTCATGCTGTTTTCACCAATGGATAAAGTGGTTTTCGAGGAAGGTTATAGTATATATTTTTTCAAGCGGACGAAACCGCGAGCATCAGTTTTAATTATAAATGAATTTAATTATCTAGTATGTATTTATTCATATGAATCGTACACCTAAGACTACCTACATCACTGTATTTCCTTTTTCATTAAATATAATAGAATAAGGGCCAGTTTCACCGGTTACGGATAAAGTGTCGGTTAGTTATGTGATGAATAACTAACCGACACTTATAATACTATAATATTTCTCAAATACTTAATAAATCTGCCAGATATCGCTATCCGACACCTGTGAAACCAAAAGTTTTAGTTCATCTGCCAGATAAGTTCCTAATAGGCTAACCGACACTTTATTCGTAACCGGTGAAACTGGCCCTAAATAGAATAAAGTCGCTTTTAGCGATTAGGCCGCCCATTGTGTCACCCTGTAATGTTTTCTTTATATATTTTTTTCTATAACTTTTATGGTGTATTTATAACAAGACAGTATTCTATTCTATTCTACGTTTCATTCATTAGTTTTAGATCAACAAAGTACTTTTTGTTCTTATTTATAAGCTAGTTTTATAGACTCCGGTTTTTTCTAAATCTACAATTTCTGAAAGACTCCGATAAAAATCCGATCCAATATACACGAAATATTGCCATGTCCGAAGTGCGCCAAAATTGATATGCGCGCATGTGTCAATGTACCCCATACTGACGAATGATTGATACTGACATGAATGAATGATTGGCAATTCGACTTTTTTAACGATTGCATCTGTTTTGCTTGGTTACTGAGTAAAAGACTTCATAAATCCTAGTTTTTCTGTTTAAAATGACTAGCACTTTGCCCGTGACTTTATCCGCATAGTTTTTCCTTAAGGATCTCATTTTTTTTTTTTAATAAATTATAGCCTATGTGACTTCTTGATAATTTAGCTCTAAGTTGGTGAACACAATAGTTAGAACCGATTCAATAGTTTTGGGGCCTATTCGGTACAAACAAATAAATTAAAAAATGTTCTTTTTAAAATTTATATATAGATATAATAAATTTACCATATGTATGATAAACCATGACTTGAAAATGATTCAACCGAGTTGAAAACATCGAACTAAAAAAGAATCACAGAAATCGTATCAGAAACCTAGAAGTAATCGAGGTGCATACATTAAAAAATATACCCACCAAATTGAGAACCCTCCTCCTTTTTGGAAGTCGGTTAACAAATATCTGAACCACATTGGCTACAAACTGGAAATGGTACCCGAAGTATTGACTACAGGGCAGTCTCGGGGGACCTTAAACTGTTCCTACTCGTAAAGCTGGCGAATGAGGCCAATCCGAATTTATTGAGTTGATAGAAGAATCACTGTGCAATTTCTGTCACGGCGATTCATCTAGATTTTTATTCTGGTTCAAAACTGCGTTAATGGCATGAATTAATACGGTTCATTATTATCAACAGAATGATATTAAAATTTCATAAATAATACAAAAAAATAATATTGAATTCCCTTTATTCTCATTCGTTGAATCGAGTCGTTCGCCCTCGAGATGAACCGCAATTCAAATAAAAACGTCATTATACAACATTCAGGCCGACACTTCGGACGGTTCGTACTTTAAAAACAAATGAGGTTAATTAATCGAGGGATTATCCCGGGTTCCATTAAAATATATTTCGCGAAATTTCTATAACACATCGCCATTACACAGGGGCGGGCAACGTGAGGTGAAATAATGAAAATTGTTTAATTACTGAGGCCCCAAGCGGCCCGCGTTTCTGTCGCGTTGAGTAGTTTCGGTACATTCAAGAGTTTTCGGGTCGAGTGCTTTTGCATGTTGCACGTGAGTAGGTTTTAACAAAATGGATGCCGCTGTGTCGGTCGTAAATCTTAAAATGGCGGTTCCCTGGACGCGGCCCGTGATTTGGGGTTGCCAAAAAGATCGCATTGAAGCGGGTGAATGTTAACAGGTTGTCATTGGTGGCAAACATTTTTTTCGGTGATTGATTGTGACGCAAGAGCAGGCAGATAACATCAGATATAGGTATATATTTGAAAACGCAAATCCAACTAATATTACCTATAAATGCGAAAGTTTGGACTTTTGTTACTCAATCGTTGACGGCACGTTTGGCGCAGTGGTTGAGCGATCGACTGCTGCGTCGCGTATCGTGGATTCGATTCCCGCACGGAAAAAATATTTGTATGGTGATGAAATTTTAAACAGAGATAGATTATAGTCTGGAATAACACATAGGCTACTTTTCATCCGGGAAATATGTTCCCTAGGGATCACGCGGGCGAAGCCGCTGGCAGAAGCTGGTCCATACTAAAAATATAATAATATAAGAAAGCTTTTTAATTTACCGCTAATCTGCTTGGAAGAAGGCCTTTGGGCTACTAACTTCAGGCTACAACCAATAGGAGCGGTCTATTAATAAAAGAATTTGACGCAGACGAAGTTGCACGGGTCAGCAAGAACATACTTTTATAAAATACGTTACGTTACGTAAAGTTTTACGTCCAATATATATCTAAACTAATATTATAAAGCAGAAGAGTTTGTTTGGTTGAACGCGCTAATCTCAGGGACTACTGGTCCGATTTGAAAAATTCTTTCAGGGTTAGATAGCGCATTTATCGAGGAAGGTTATAGGTTATATAACATCACGCTAAGACAAATAGGAGCGTTGCAGAAATGGAAAATGTGACGCAGGCGAAGTTGCGCGGGTCAGCTAGTATATTATATATATTGGACGTTAATATTAAATCTTTTTTACCCATTTTATCTTACAAAACTGTATATTTCATTTTGTTGAACTGAGAGTGTTCGTGACTATTAAAATAAAAAGTTTTCAGAATACAGACAGTTTATCGAAAATAATATTGTCTCCTCATGCGATGACAGGAATGTTTTAATCACGCTTCTTTTTCATAGAACATAAAGAGAACAGTTCAGATTAAAAATATTTATGAATAATATCCGGTGTGCATGTATAGAGTTAATGCCTCAATCACAAGTGAATACATTTATTTGAATAATTTAATTTTTAGCTATTTCTAAAAACGTGACGAGTTTTAAAAATACCGGCCAAGTGCGAGTGAGCATCACATGAAGGCTTCCGTACCATAAATTTTAATTTTTATTATTTGTTGTTCTAGCAGCAATAGAATTACACAATAGGTATATAAAAAAATTAAACTATCTACCTATTTCAGTTCTTGAGATACAGTCCGCTGACAGAGAGACAGACGGACGGACGCACAGTTGAAGCTTAGTAAAAGGCTAGGCAGATGAATGTACCTAAAGGGTCGGGTTTAGGTTCATTCATCTGCCTAACCTTTTCCCAACTACCAACCTTGGGGTCGGCTTCCAGTCAAACCGGATTCAGCTGAATGCCAGTGTTTTACGAGCAACGGCTGCCTACCAGACCACCACAACCCATTAACTAGGTTACACGGTATTTCTTGGCAGGACTGGAGTCAGATTTACTGGCTTCTGACTCAAACGCGTGCCAATCAATAGTAAAAAAGTAACATGCCCTTTGCCCAATATTTTTACTATAGGTTTTGTATAAGAAATATAAGAAATATTTTGGAATAGAAATTTATATAATTTAAATAATATAAAGTTATACAGGGCGTATTTGACATCGTAACGCAAACTTCGGGAAAAGGCTACATCTCATGCCACTAACCAAATTGTGGAAGTCATTAATCTCGCTAATGAACGGTTACAGAAATTGTCATTTTCGAGCGCGCAATGTATTGTGAACAACGCGATACAAACGCGTGAGAGCGTTGCACGCAATACATACCTACTTCACGTCTTGCACACAAACGTACATGGTCTGCGACGCCGCCGCGGCGACGCGCCGCGCCGCACCGCGCGCGTATGTGTGTATGTAGGTAACTACGAACGAATCGCCACATGAAATTACTTAATCACTGAGAAATAACTACGGTGCCTACCTGCTGATGGTAGGAACATGTTTATGCAGAATGTTAGAGAAAAAAGCTGACCTTGAGCTATGTTTCTATCAGCGAAATGTGTTTGAATTTGGATTGCATCTAGGTATCGTCTAAATGGATGGCAACTAGCAAGGTCACCTTGAATGGAACACTGCATTACATCCTTCTTAAACATGCTTAAGAACTTGTTTTTGAAGAGCTTAAGAGAAAAGAAGGAGCCATAAGCTTAGTCTTTTAAAATCACGACTCCGATAAAGATTGATTACAAAAAATAAGCTTGTAAGTACATCGAGATCCGGTAACGCAGCTAGCTAATGAACTACCTAACTCTCTTTGAGTTTGAATGTACCCAAATACCTACGAATATCACCCTTCGCCGACGGCAATAATATCACATAAAATAATTTTAATCACTCAAAAATACCTACCTACTAACATGATTATGCAGAAGTTAAGGAGACTTGCTTAGTCTCTTATAATCACGAACACGACTCCGATAAGGATTGATAACAAAGCCGGCGATGTGCGAGTTAGACTCTCACACAAAGGGTTCCGTACCATAACCATAAACAAAAAACACGTTTCTTGTATGCGAGCTTTCCAATGGAGCTCTCTGTAAATTTTATTTTTTATTTGTTAGAAATACCATGCCTGAGATACAGCCCACTAACAGACAGACGGACCGGCCGCGGCGGCCGAACAGCAGAGGCTTAGTAATAAGGTTCCATTGGTTACCTACTCTTCGGGTACGGAATCCTAAAAAGAAGCTTGCAGTAGGTATTAACGAGTAACTACCTAGAACTCACCTTAGGCTCGCTCACCCCTAATCAGATAGGGTTCGAAGAATCGAAGTGGCCGGCGCCAGCACTGAGCGCGGCGCAGAGTTTCAGCGTGGACACGGGGCAGAAACGTTGGGTCCTGACGCTGAGGCCTGAGCACACTCCTCACACAGCGACGCAAACACATTCACTATGCAATTCCGCTTCTCGGCTGCGGAATCGCACTCTGCTGACACAAACACCTTGTCCTTGACATAACCCCAAAGAAAAAAACCTAATGGGGTCAAGTCTGGTGAGCGAGCTGGCCATGGCTCCCGGCCGAATCTCCCAATCCACCGATTCCCGAATGATTCGGTACCTAAGGCAGCGTCACATCATCAGCATGTTACCGTATTCTTGGGCACTGAAGTTCTCATTAAGTCCAGATGACATTTTTCAATGAAACACAAAGACACACAAAAACACGCAAGTTCACAGAAAGAAACCAAAATTTGTCTTCTCTAACGTTTCGAAAACCGATTTTTGCAAAAAAAAATGCACTCGTTCGCGATCAGCGTCAACAAGGAACTGACAAAAATCCATCATTATTTCATTAAAAATGTTCTTTCGATCTATCCTTTGAGGTCGCCGACAGATACCTACATTGGACCTACAGTGCCAGGGCCGGGCTTGCGATGATAATAGTATGAAAATTCATTTTTTTGCTTTTAATTTATTAATGTTTTTTTATCGAATAATTTCGGTATTGTAAAACTGAACTTTTTTTTAAAACCAAACAGAAACAAATTAAGGTCATCAATCGTCATGATTAAGTTTCAACACCCGTGTTGATGCCGTATTTAAAATTCTGTCACATTAATTGTATCAAAGCGTACAATGGGTATAGCAAGATCCAATTGTAATAAGCATAACATTACTTATTTTAACTTATTTATTTATTTAACAATTTATGTACAAACATTTTATCAGAACATAAGAAGAAGGAAACAGAAAACAAAGCATTATTATGGTTTTACGCAATTAATAATAGTAAGAAAAAAAAAAGATTATTTTCTCGGTCGGATATCATCGTGACTCCACATAAACGCTTATTAAAAAGCGTTTTACCGGTTGCACCCAAATACGTCTCTGGTGTCCGTCGGTTTCGTCGGTAAAGGTCAAAGAGCGCGCGCTACGTGTTGCCGCCGCAATATGAAAATGGGTTTTATCGACACAAAACAAAGTAACCGATTTTCAACCTTAATCTATTACGTTAATGTTGGAAATCGGCTACTTCGTTTTGCTGTGATACGTTTCATTTTCTTTGGAATGCAGTCTTAGGCGGCATGCTTTTAACAAATCATACACGCGTGACACACATGCATACTTGTTAGTGTGTGGGCAGCTACTATGCATTGCGTTGACCTTTCGTTTGTACTTTAGCACAGCTGAGCTGATACCTATTTGTGGTTTTATTTACATTGCTCTTTTTAGTGAAACTAGTTAATTAATTATTTTTTTATTAAAAATCTCATTGCGTTAGGTCAGAATAACGATTATGAGTAGTCTAAAGTAAAAAAAACTCTTGAAAAAACTGGAAAAATGAGAAAAAAGCCGATGAAAAATTCCAACTCTGGGGTGTCCAGAATCATGCCCTGGACTCATGGAAATCGTTTGTGCGTCGATGTCAGATACACCGTGTATAATAGTAAAATGTGATTTCTCTAATCTATGTGAACCTCTGGTTGTAGTTGCATTTAGGTTAATTTACTTGTATTAATCTGTGGAAACTGTTTCCGGATTGTGTTGAAATAATTAACTGTTTACATAAGTTTGTTATTGCATCTGTTTGTTTCCCAAATACTTCTGCTTCTGCGATTGACGTCAAACTGTCAAAGCCGGCTGTCACTGAAAATCAGCGCTGTGGCTCTGTCTTGCACACGATTCTCAGCATTATGCTAGGAGATGGCCGTATTGCGGGGATCTGGCGCATATCTTCCCAATTTTTCATGTGTATAATTGTATTTTGTGTTTTTTTTTTTGTGGTATGCGCCATACTAGCCGCAAATAAATACTTTTTCTTTGTTTTCTTTCTAAATATAATGAAATAAGTATGCCATAAATGGCAAAATATGCTATATAAACATAGATATAACCGTTATTACAAGACCTTGCACATGTTATGATGTATACTCATGTTTTACAATAAAAATATATTCCATTCTATATTCTAAAATAAAATAATATGTCAAAATCAGTCTATTATTTAACAAGTCCCTCGTTCAGACGGTGTTATTGTACCTACATACTCATAAGACCACTGCCCGAGACCAGACTCAAACAGAATCGCTCACCGTAAAATTGTATTTTAAAATTCTCCCAAACGAATACCACGCTTCGGTTTCTACGAATCTGTTGGTGGACTAACCAATATATCATACTGTTTTGACAAACTGCATTGTGTTTTTGTCCCCTGGCTATGGTTCGTTAACCCCTGCAGGATTGCGTCCGTGTGAAATTGGTAAACTTGGACAGCATATTCTAGTGTTTTGGCTATAAGCTTGCCTAACTTGTTTGTGGTGCGGCTTTTTGTATTCTGTTCATCGGAGTTTGGTTTTTTGTGTAACATGATAACTAAAGTGATTTAGTAACTGTAGTGAATCAGAATAGTTTTGATTGTTGGTTAAAAATAGTTACTTTAATTTGGAATGACCAATTACTATTTCAGGATTTGTGATTAGAAATATGGATGTAGAGGTTTTTACAACCGTGCTTTGACTAATGTCTGTTATTTTTTCATTTTCACTTTAATTAAAGTGTGC